>CM057451.1:165625000-168045000 GCA_016271365.2 Neoceratodus forsteri | reverse complement strand
GTCGATTCAATATGACCGTAACTGATTAGAACTTTGGGCTGTAGAAAATAAAATGGAATTAAACTTAAACAAATGTTCTGTATTACACCTTGGTAAAAAAAAAAAACTTAAAACATATTTCATTAGTAATCATCCTTTACAATTTGTAATGACTGAAAAGGGTCTGGGAGTTATTACTGATAACTCACGATCTGTGGAGGCCCAAACAAATAAGTATACACAAATGGCTAATAAATATATTAGTATAATTAAAAAAGCTTTTTTTTCAAGAGATGAGCATAGAAACATAGAATCTGATGGCAGTTAAGGACCACTTGGCCTACCTAGTCTGCCCAATCCCCTACCTAATGGATAAGCTGCAGATACTAGTTAACCAACAGCCTACTTCCTCCTATCCCCCACTAGAATCGCCTCATGTCAGTCCCATGCATTGTTGAATTACCCCACTTTTTTTGACTCCATGACCTCCTCCTCAGGAAGGCCATTCCATGCATCCACAACCCTCTCCATGAACAAATACTTCCTCACATTACCTCTGAGCCATCCCCTCTCTATCTTCAAATTGTGCCACCTTGTTATTGCACATTTTTTTTTCTGAAAGATGCTACCCTCTTGGACTTTGTTGATTCCAATGAGGTACTTGAAAGTTTCTATCATGTCCTCCATCTCTCTCCTTTCATCGAGGGTATACGTATTAAGCTCCTTTAGTCTCTCTTCGTATGGCTTCTGGAGCAGAACCTGCATCATTTTAGTTGCCCTCCTCTGGACAGCCTCCACCCTGTCTATATCTTTGTGGAGATGGAGTCTCCAGAACTGTACGCAGTACTCCAGATGGGGTCTCACCAACTGTCTGTACAGAGGGATTACAACTTCCTGTTTTCTACTGGTGATACCTCCCCCTATGCATCCCAGTATACCCCCAGCCCTTCTTACTGCCTTCTAAGAACAAGAACAAGGGGGCACAATTTGAAGATAGAGGGGGACAGCTCAGAGGTAATGTGAGGAAGTATTTTTTTCATGCAGAGGGTTGTGGATGCATGGAACAGCCTTCCTGAGGAGATTGTTTCTATGACTGTGTCAAATGCCTTGCTAAAGTCTAGATAGGCCACATCCACAGCCCCTCCCTGGTCTACTACTTTGGTCATCCAGTCAAAGAAATGTACTAGATTTGTCTGAATTGACCTTCCCACTGTGAATCCATGCTGCCTTGGGACCTGTGCCCTGCTGGCCTCTAAGTACGCAACAATTCTTTTCTTCAGAAGTGATTCCATCATTTTACCTACCACTGAGGTTAAACTAAGAGGTCTGTAGTTTCCAGCCTGTGCCTTGCTCCCACTTTTGTGAAGTGGAATCACATCTACCCGCCTCCAGTCCTCAGGTACCACCCCATCCTACCATGATTTGTTAAAGAGGTTAGTCAGTGGTGTCACTTGTTCTCCTTTTAGTTCTTTTAGAATTCTTGGGTGAATCCTGTCAAGCCCTATTGCTTTTCCCATCTTCAGTTTAAAGAGTTCTTTCAGAACTGTTTCTTCTGTGAATGGACTGGTATCAACCCCCCCCCCCGAGTGTTTCTATTGTTTGGTTTAGGTACGTCCCCCTCCTCTTCTTTTGTGAATACTGAGCAGAACTATTCATTCAGTATCCCTGCTTTTCACTGTCACCCTCTGCCCACATTCCCTCCCCTTTATTAAGCCTCAGTATCCCTCCTTTTGTTTTTCTTCACTCCCTAATGTACCTATAAAAGGTTTTATCTCCCTTCTTAACAGAGTTAGCTATCTTTTCCTCAGTTTGGACCTCTGCTATTCTGACTGCCTTCCCTGCCTCCTTCTGATATAACTGATATTCTGTAGTTCTCTGACCTGCTCCTTCTGTGTTTCTTTATATTTCCTGAATGCCATCCTTTTCTCCTTAACCTTCCCTGCCACCTTTTGAGAACCATAGTGGCTTTTTCCTTCATTTTGTTTTGTTGATTTGCTTTACACAAAGGCTTGTTACCTCTGTGATGGCAGTTCTGATTTTTCCCCATTGTTCTTCCACCTCTCCTTCTTGACTGTTTGCTACTGCTTTTCTGAGGCACTCTCCCATTTTGCCAAAGTCAGCCCTTCTAAAGTCCAACACCCTTGCTTTTGTATGGCTTGACTGTACAGCTGTGTTTATTGTGAACCCCACTGTTTGGTGGTTGCTTTTTCCAGATAGCTACCCACTTCCAAATATGAGATTCTCTCTCCATCCCCCATTTGAAACATAGAAACATAGAAACATAGAATTTGACAGCAAATAAGGACCTCTTGGCCCACCCAGTCTGCCCATTTCCCTACCTGATGGATAAGCTGCAGATCCTAGTTAACCAGCAGCCTACTTCTTCCTACCCCAACCCCCTAGAATTGCCTTATGACTGTCCCATGCATGCTTGAATTCCACCACTGTTTTTGACTCCACAACCTCCTCTGGAAGGCTGTTCCATCCATCCACAACCCTCTCTGTGAAAAAATACTTCCTTAAATTACCTCTGAGCCGCCCCTTCTATCTTCAAATTGTGCCCCCTTGTTCTTGCACACCTCTTTTTTGAAAGATGCTACCTCTTAGACTTTGTTGATTCCCTTGAGGTACTTGAAAGTTTCTATCATGTCCCATCTCCTCCTTTCCTCGAGGCTATACATATTAAGCTCCTTAAGTCTCACTTCATATGTCTTCCGGTGCAGACCCTGCACCATTTTAGTTGCCCTCCTCTGGACAGCTTCCATCCTGTCTGTCTTTGCGGAGATTGGGTCTCCAGAACTGCATGCAGTACTCCAGATGTGGTCTCACCAGCTGTCTGTACAGAGGGATAATAATATCTTGTTTTCTGCTGGTGATGCCTCTCCCTATGCATCCCAGTATCCCCCCAGCCCTCCTTGCTGCTCTCTCACATTGCTTGCCCACCTTTAGGTCATCTGATATGACTACGCCCAGGTCCCTTTCCATTTTTGTTGTTGTTAGTATCTCACCCCCCATTGTGTACTCTTCCCCTGGGTTTTTGTTTCCCAGGTGCATTACCTTGCACTTCTTAGCATTGAATCTAAGCTGCCATACATTTGGCCATTCCTCTAACCTTGCCAAGTCCCTTCTCATCCTTTCCACCCCACCTTGTGCATCAACTCTGTTGCAGATCTTTGTGTCATCTGCAAAGAGACATACTTTTCCTTCTAGTCCCTCTGCAATGTCGCTATAAAGACATTGAAGAGGACCGGTCCTCTTGAGAGTACCCGGTCTAAGATTGCTCCCTCCCGAGTGGGTTCCAATACTAGCTGTCTGAGGCATGCCTCCTGTAGTGCATTGAGAATGACCCTGCTCTCAGATGTGGCTACAGTAAAGGTGCTCCAGTTAACATCTGGCATATTGAGGTCCCCCATCAATAATCTCTCCCCTTTTTCTGCCATTCTAAGGATTCCTTCTATCATTTCCTTGTACATTGCCTCCTCTTGAGATGGAGGTCTGTAAACAACCCTGTGCAAATTATGGTGCCATTTCCTGTCTCCAGAGTGACCCATAGTGCCTCCTCTCCACACTGTTTACCATTTAGTTCTGTTGCTTTGATTTCTTCCCTTATGTAGACAGCAACTCCTCCTCCTCCTCCTCCTCCTCCTCCTCCTCCTCCTCCTCTTTTACCCTCCCTGTCCCTCCTGTAGATTGTGTACACTGGTATGTTGACATCCCAGTCATGGTTCTCTGTGTACTTTGTTTCTTTGACTGCCACAATATCCAGACATCCCTATTCCATAAAGGCCACTAGTTCATGGATCTTGTTACTCAGGCTATGGGCATTGGTACTCATTGCCCTCCATTTTCTGATGTCCTTATCCCATTTAGGCCCATCCCTATCCTTACTGCCTTTGCCTTTTTCTGGATTTACCCCAGTCGTGCTCCCTATTGAGTTCTCTACCTTTGTGTCTACTTCCTTAACTACCATGTTTTGTGGGGTGGAGGGGATTTTCCTGGATCTGTTCAGTGCATCCCCCATTGGCTAGTTTAAATGCTTGCCAATGAAGCATTTAAACCCATCACCTAGGATCCTGGTTCACCTCCCAGACAGATGCAGACAATCATGCCAGAAACATAGAAGTTGATGGCAGATAAGGACTGCCAGGCCCATCCAGTCTGACCATTTTTTCTACCTTATGAATGTGCTATAGGCCTTTACTCTGTCAATGGCCTATCTATTCATACTTATTTGTATTGCTCCCTTATGCCTATCACATGCCTGTTTCAAACCCTGCACTGTATTCATATCCACCACTTCCTGAGGTAGGCCATTCCATGCATCCATCACCCTTCTGTGAAAAAGAACTTCCTCACATTACCCCTTAATCAGCCTCCCTCTAATCTCTTGCTGTGTCCTCTTGTCCTGCCGTTTTTCTTATATTGAAACATGTTAGACTCTTTCAACTTGTATAATGCCCCTAAGATGTTTGAATGTTTCAATCATATCACCTCTCTCCCTCTTTTGTTCTAGGGTATACATATTGAGCTCCGTTAATCTGTCCTCATATGTTTTCTGATGCAGTCCCTGCAATATTTTGGTTGCCCTTCTCTGGACTATCTCCATTTTGTTAATGTCCTTGTGCAGGTGCAGCCTCCAGTACTGCATGCAGTACTCCAGATGGGGCCTAACCTGTGTCTTGCAAAGAGGGATTATTACCTCCCTCTTACGACTTGTGATACCCCTACTAATACACCCTAACGTCCCTCTAGCCTTACATACTGCTTTAGTGGTCTGCTTGGATGATTTCAGGTCATCTGTGATGATGATGCCCAAGTCTCTTGCTTCCCTTGTGATTGCGAGCAACTCCCCTTCCAACCTATAGGTAGATTCAGGGTTTCTCTTCCGTATGTGCATGATCTTGTACTTCTTTACGTTAAACCCCAGTTGCCACTCTTCCAACCATTTTGCCAGTTTATCCAGATGTCTTCTCATTCTGACTACCCCCATCTGGATCATCTACTCTGTTGCAAATCTTGGTGTCATCTGGAAACAGACAAACCTTGCCCTTCAGTCCATCTGCAATGTCAGTAATGAAGATATTGAAGAGGACTTGTCCTAGGATTGATCCTGAGGTACCCCACTTGTGACTTCCATCTCTTCTGACTGTATACCATTTACCACCACTCTCTGTTTTCTGCCCACCAACCAGTTTGCCACCCAGTTGCCCAACCTCTGACCCACCCCGAGCCCTCCCAGCTTATTAATCAATCTTCTATGTGGAACAGTATTGAAAGCTTTGCTGAAGTCAAGGTAGGCGACATCAACAGCATCCCCTTGGTCCACTACTCTGGTTACCCAGTCAAAGAAATCTATGAGATTAGTTTGACAGGACCTTCCTGTTGTAAACCCATGCTGTTTTGGATTCTGTGCTCCTATGGATTCCAGGTTTTGCACTATCCTTTTCTTAAGGAGTACCTCCATAATTTTGCCCACTACTGAGGTAAGACTGACTGGTCTGTAGTTCCTCGCCTCCTCCCTGCTGCCAGTCTTGTGGAGTGGGATAACATGAGCCCTTCTCCAGTCTTCTGGGACCTCTTCTGTGCTCAGAGACTCACTAAACTGCTCTGATAATGGATATGCTCATTCCACCCTTAGCTCCTTTAGTACCCTGGGATGTATGCCATCATGTCCTATTGCCTGTCCACTCTTAGCTTAGCGAGCTCTTGTAGGACCCTTTCTTTTGTGAAAGGACTTGTGCACACCTCCTTCCCTCCCCCCGTGTCCATGGTGCTGAGCTGTGGCCCCTACCCTACCTTCTCCTCAGTAAATACTGACCAGAAATATCCATTTAGGATAGATGCTTTTCCTTGGTCCTCCTCCACACACTGCCCCTTACCCCCTTTGAACTTAGTAACACCCCCTCTGGACTTTCTCCTTTCACTAATGTATCTATAGAAAGTCTTGTCCCCTGCTTTTACTGTTCATGCTAGTGTTTCCTCAGTTTGGGCCTTTCCCTGCCTTACTGCCTTCCCTGCTTCCCTTAGGGAAGTTTGGTATGCCTCCCTATCTTCATCCCACTGTGTTCCCTTATATTTCCTGAAGGCCAGCCTTTTAGTTCTGATCTTTTCTGCTTCTGTTTTTGAGAACCAAAGTGGTTTCCTCTTTCTTTTGCTCTTGTCTTTCTTCCTAATGCAATAGGATGTTGCTTTATGTATTGCATCCTTAATGCTTGCCCACTTTGCCTGTACCTCCTCACCTGTATTTCTTCTTGGCAGGGCAAGTTTAACTCTGTTGGCCATCTTAGCAGAGTCAGATCCTCTGAAGTCCCATATTTTTGCCTTGGAATGGGATGATTTAGTTCTAGCGGCCAAATTGAACCATACCATGTGATGGTCCCTGGCCTGCAGGTGCCTTCTACATGAAGATCTGTGATCCTTTCCCCATTAGTCAGTACTAGATCCAGGGTAGCTCTGTCTCTTGTGAGTTATTGTACCAGTTGTTTGAGGCCCTCTCCCAGTAGGGAATCCACTATGTGTCTAGTTTTAGGAGATTTTCATGCTGGTATTGACCAATCTGTATCTGGCATGTTAAAGTATCCAATTATCAGAACCTCCCCTTTAGCTGTCATGTTTTGTATATCTTCTTGCAGTAATGTGTCTATGTCTTCCCCATGGTCTGGAGGCCTGTAGACAACCCCAGTTTGCATGGCTATCCCATTTCCTGTTTCCAGGGTGACCCACAGTTCTTCTGGCTCCTTTTGTGTACTCTGAATGTCTTTAGCTTTGATATTTTCATTGACATAAAGGGTCACTACCCCCCCCTTTTTTTGCACCTCGGTCTCTTCTGAACAGTACATAGCCAGGTACTGAAGTCTCTCAAGTGTGGTTACTGATAAACCATGTCTTGCTAATGGCTACTATGTCCAGTTTAGCCTCTGTCATTGTTACCTCCAGGTCTGGAATCTTGTTTCCCGGTCTGTGGGCATTTGTGTTCATGATTTTCCATTCGCCAGATTTTGGTGCGTTAATTGTTGGGGGCAAGGTCCGGCATTCCTGCTGCACATTGTATGGGAAGCTGGACCTTTTTCCTTACCAGGTGATGCAAATGAACTACAAACATGCTGAATTCCTATTTGATCACTAGCTGAGGGGGAATGGGGTGTTCTTATCATTCAATGTTTTGGGTGCTGCACCCCTGTCCCCATTAGCTAGTTTAAATGTTCAGCAAAGACATCAAACATCTGCCCCAATGCATTGACTCCCTCCTTAGTCAGATGCAGTCCATCAAATTTAAAGAACTTTCACTCCCAAAACTGCCAGTTACCTACAAATCTTTGTCCTTTTTCCTGGCATCAGCCCTTGAGTCACATGTTTAGCTTCCCTATCTCCCCTTCTCTGACCTTCCATCTATCTGCCTCCCTCTCCCAGACCAGCAGGATCTTACAGAAGGAGATGATGGATGAAATGGATGACAGTTTGTCTCCCAGCCTGGTTAGGTGTTCCTTGGTCTCCACAACTGACTGGCTGGTGAGATCGTTAGTCCCTAGGTGTACCAGGACATTGATGTTTTCTCCTGCTTCCTGCATGATTTTAGTGATGTGGTCAGTGCCTATCCACTCTGATGTATCTGGAAGACATCTGACCATTACCTCCTGCCAGAGGTAGGTATCAACTCCCCAAATCATGGAGTCTTCTATGATCAGAACTGTTTTGGATTTCCTTTTTGCTTTTTTTGTTTTGGTCCCTGTTTTGGATGAGTTTTGTAGTACTAAATCCTGTGCTGCAGTTTCCTGCTCTGTAGTGTCCTCTGCCCCTTTGTTTGATTTTGGAGACAGAGGCAGATACCTGTTTGCAGGTTTTTATATGGTTCATGGAGGTGATATGTTGGTGAGCACTGAGTGATGGGGCACCTGATTTGCCCCTCCTAACCACCTGCCAACCTCCTGGACCAACTACCCTCTTTGGTTGAGGTGCTTCAGTTGGATGTTGGGGAAATGGCATGTGGTTCTTGTAATATATTTCCTCCTGAGTATGTGATTTGAGGCATGCAATCTCTGCCCATGCTGCTCAGAGCTGAGCCCTTAGATCTCTGATGGTCCAGCATGTAGGACAGTGTCCTAAATCCTGTATAACTGCCATTTTGAAAAGTGTTCCACAGTAGCTACAGTTAATAATATCCATTCCAGTTGAGTTGCTGAGTTTATAACCAGATCTGAGCAATTAGAAGGAAAATAAAAGCAAAATATTTTTTTATCTATATTTTATTTGTTTTGTTTGTTTGTTTTTGTATAACTTTTTATAACAAGTTAAATTAATTGTGCCCCTGTAAGTGAGGTCACTGTGTGGATGCCCCTCTGATTCTCCCCTTCCTGTTTTGCTACAGGAAATGTCACGACTGTGCTACTCTATAAAAGGAGTGTAGCATGGTGTGGTTGGGGATGGGGGTGGGTGGTTGGGCCCTTTCCATGCCAAAATAGAAGAACCATGGATGGAAGAAACAACGAGGTAAGAGCAGAAACAATCAACCAACAACAAACGCAGTAGCCCTGAAAGGTTAGTCTAATGATAGATAAAACTTCAAAACCTATAAGCACCACCTGCAACAATTTCACAGAAGATATACCCTGCAAAAACACTTTGCTACAGAGAAAAATAAAGCAGTAACAGAAGATATACCTTGCAAAAAACAATTTGAATCAGAGAAGATTACTGCAGTAATCTGTAAGCACAAAACAGTATCAAACCTGTAGGCACACCCTGTAATAATGCAGCAGAAAGTATATCCTGCAACAGCAATTTGAATCAGATAACAATAAAGCAGTAAAATATAAGCAAAAACAGTAACAAAACCTGTGAGCACAAAAGAAAATAGTAACACACAATAAATCTGCCTAGCCAAAAGAAGCCTTAATCTTTTTCCTTGTTTTGATAATGTTGTTCCTTGCTCTTTCCTTACAAGCAGCCTAGAAGTAAAGAGCTCAGGTGAAGCTAGGTGTCTTTACCAGAAAACCTAGTCTTCCACCTCAAAAACACCAACTAACCTGACCTTTTATTTCTTCCTTCTATTGGAAGTTACTAAGATTTTGCCAGCCCCCCCCCCCCCAGTTACATTTCTAATACCCTGGAAGATCTGTGGGAGGAAAGCAATTGGCTCCTTCAATGTGAGAAGGAGACTGCAATACCTTTGAAGAAAAAACAAAAACCTTTCAGTATAGGCCTGCACCCATCCAGGTGGACCCACAGTCCCCAATGAAGCCAAATCCCTGAACTCCGCACCAGTTTTTTAACCAGTCATTGGATCCCATGGTGTGGAGTACCCTAGCCTCTCCCATGCCATAGACAGGCAGCACTTCCAAGAAAGTTATCATGTGTGCTACTTGTCTAAGGCCCCTCCCCATCTCCACAAACTCCTGCTGCACTGGTCTGATCCCATTTCCAGCCAGGTCATTTGTCCCTAGGTGGACAATGACATCCAGCTCCCTCCCCCATGTAGCTGCTCCCAAGATCATTTGCTTCCTGTCCCTCCAAGCCATGGCGTCAGGCAGGCACTTTACCTCCCTCCCCCAGTTCTATCCCCCTAATGACTGAGTCCCTCACCATAAGTTGTTTCCTTCCCCTGTGGGGTCCTGTACCACCCTCCTGTGTGTCACCTTTGTGGAGGTTCCCAGTATCCTCCTTGGTCTCCACTGTGGGTGCCTCCATAGAGAAACCAAGCTCCACCAGAATGGTGAATGAATTGTGGAGAGGCACAACTGGAGGGATGAGCCTCTGTTCCACCACCCTCACCCTCCCTGAGACCACTGTGGTCCAACTGCTCCTCTTTCTTGGCAGCCTCTGAGGCAGTGGGGGTGGCCTGGTTCATCTCTGGGTGGGGGTGGAGGTTTTCCAAATCCTTGCTTGGTCAATATGAAGAAAGGCAACCTCCTCCCTCAGACCAGAGAAGTGTCTGCAAATAGGGCAGCAATTCAGCATCCAGAACGTCTCCCGGAAGACTGCTGCTCCACAGCAAGTGCATTGCACCACTCCCCACATGTCTGTCTGCTTTCCTGTTTAAGGCATTTTTTTGTTTTGTTTTTAGTGTGTGTGACTGTGTTTACCCACTATTCAGTGAGCTGTGCTGTTAAGGATATGAAAAGGTGTATGTCCTTTGCACTTTTGGGGAAGTGATGTCAGAATCCCTGCTATAAAGGAAATGACGTGTTTTTGGTGGGTGTGGAGTAGTGATGGGCGAAGTGGCCCCAATTTGCTCTTCGGAGTGATTCATGGAGTGAAGGCAAATTAATGCAGTGCTCCGCAACGCGCAGTACTTCACGTTATCAATGGGTAACGTGAAGTCCATTGAAAACATTGACTTTGCATTACACCGCCTTCCCAAACCACTACTCCACCAATTCTTAAGGCAAAGTACATTGAAAACAATGTACTTCGCCTCATTTCACCTTGTTTTTAAGTTCCAAGGGGACATTTTGCAGTGATTCATGGGATTTCAGGTCACATGGACTCTAGATTTTTTTTGCACAGCTTCAGTTTTGGGTAGTGTGTGTAGGAAGCTGTAGAAGACAATCTGCTCTGAGAGCTCTCTGTGAATCAAACGTTCAAAAAGCTGATAAAGCCTTTTTGAGTCATTTTTTACTGAAACTTTAGTTCATCGATTATAGGAAACCCTCCTGTGCTCACATCATCGAGCGTTTATTGTTTGTGTATGGATTTTGAATATTAATGTACAACATTCAGTCTGTGTACTGAGAGACAGCGGAAGTGTATTTTGGTGGAGGGGCGTATTTGTGGTGTAGGTAGATTAACTTGGAGAAAAATACAGTGATTTCTGTTTGGTGATATTTTTCTTGTATAACTGTGTTAATGTACACACAGTAATATTTTCAATATTTCTTGCCTTTTTTTTGCTGATTATTGTGGTACAGCAGTGCAGTTTTAGTTTGTTTGAAGTTTGTGGTTATATTACTGACATTTTCAATTTGCTATGCATTACTTAGTGTGTGTGTGTGTGTGTGTGTGTGTGTGTGTGTGTGTGTGTGAATGTGTGTGACATATGTCATCAAATCAGACACCTTTTATTGTGCCACATAATAATTTCAGCAACGTGAAGCTGCTATCCACTGCAGCTGTGTGATTTTTGTACTTCTTTGTGGTATCTTTACTGGTACTAGTACTAGTCACTGTTACTACCACAGTGCATAATTTTAGTTTGTTTAAAATATGTGGTTATATTACTAAAGTTTTCAATTTGCTATGCATTACTTGGTGTATGTGTGAGTATGTGTGTGACATATGTCATCAAATCAGACACCTTTTATTGTGCCACATAATTTCAGCAATGTGAAGCTGCTATCCACTGCAGCTGTGCAATGTTTGTACTTCTTTGTGGTATCTTTACTGGTACTAGTACTAGTCACTGTTACTGCAGCAGTGCAGTATGCTGCCCCCCTCCATGGCCCACCCCAACTGGCAAAGGTATTATTTTCCAGATTTGAATTTTTGATGGTGAGCACTGGTTAGGTGTTGTGCCTTTGTGTCTGCATCTCTTCAGTGTACAGCACAATCTTAATCTGTTTGTGCATTTGCATCTCTTTAGGGCCCAATCTCCATCTGTAATTTAAGTCACAGTTGTTTCGTTGGCTTCCCTTCAGAGTACTGGACAGGTGTGGTGCTTACTTCTGCATGAACATTGAACTCATTAATATGCGTTTTTAAGTCAAGACCATCATCGCGAGTCACTCGTGATACAAATCACATTCTTCATCATGCACACGGTACGATGCTTACCACTACCACTCTCTCCCAGAGCTGCCCCTGCCCCAGACATTCCCTCACCCTGGTCCATCTCTCCGACTGAGCTCCCTCAGTCTGAGCAATCAGCAATCACTACTCACACTGTCACACAACACATGCACAGTCACACAGACACAGACACAGACAAACAACTAACTACTCCAAGCACAGGTAATTGCCAAAGCCAGATCTTCAGCCCTCAGCTGCTGTTGCAGCAAAGATCCTGGATTGTTTTTCCAAATTTCCGTGACCATCTGACTGCAGTGCCTCCATTGGCTGCTCACCATCTTGGTGAACTCCCCGAGTGGCTAGCTCTGGAATCCAGTGTGGCTGCTTTCCCAGGACTAATTACATGCCCGTGCACAAATTTTGTAGTCTGTGCTGCCTGGTCCTCGCTACTAGTGTGTGCACATAATACCAATTACAGCTAAACTGAAAACCGAGATTCCTACTGCTGATTTTTTGTTTGTTTAAGGGCTGTTACTAGCCTGTATTTGCTCATTCTGGTAGTAAAAAAAAGAGAGTAAAATACTGTTTGCTTTGCTTTAGTCTAGCTAGACCCCTTCATCTTCCTATTCCCTCCTTTGTGTTTCTCTTTGTGTGATTTTTTTCACCTTCCCCACCCCCTCCTCCACAAGTTCTTAAGTACACCTAAAGCACTCCCCCTTCTGTGCACCTCCTCCCATTGGCCATCTTGCCCTACACAAATTTAAAGCCATAGAACACCTCCTAGAGTGCAGTCCTGCCCCACAGAACTACATTTCTAACAGCCCCTTGCCTCACCACTCCCTCCTCTTCCCCCTTCATAATGCTGACCACACTAATTCTTTCCTACTACTTCCGCTGAGAATCCTCCAGTGCTCCCAGCTCATCTGCCTCAAGAACCGCGGCCACCAGGTGGTCGGCGCTCCTGAAGCCAAAGCCCGAGACCACTTGCTCGGACTCCAGACCCAGAGAGGTATGGCAAAGCTGCAAACCAGTTGGAGTGTGAGCACCTTCTCCAGGCTTGCTCCGATTAGTCCTTCACCCCTTCTTATCTTTTCTCTGTCTCCTGAGCTAAAAAGACACATTTTTTTTCACTTATGCTTGCTAATGTATGCCTATTTTGTTAGAATCTACCTGTAAACTGCCTAAAAAAGCTGTAATACTTGCAAACTGCTCTTGCTAGATTGATTAAGTGAAACAGCCCTTTCCTTTGCCTCTGTAACTGCCGCCCAGACTTCAAAGCACCAAGGAAATCAACTCCTTTCATTTGTAAATTAGTTTTGTCACTGGGTAGCTCGACCATTGTCTGGGACCAGTACTAATTGGCTTCGCTTTCTCTTCCTCTTCAGCCAAGAACCCTCCAGGGCTCCCAGCTCATCTGCCACAAGAACCGCAGCCATCGGGCGGTTGGCGCTACTGAAGCCGCCGCCCGAGACCACTTGCTCAGACTCCACACCCAGAGAGGTACGGCAAAGCAGCAAATTTTATGCCCACACACCCATCCCCTTCCCTGACCATTATTATATAGACCTCCTTGCCCTGCCCTCCCCTGCCATTGGCTTTCCTACAAATCTATCCTACCCACCTCCCTATGATGCCCCAGACATATAAATTTTGGGCTGCTGCTTCAGATTCAAGTGTCCCATCCTAACTAACCCACCGCAGTCTCCCCTACCACTCATCTCAGATCAGATTTGTGACTTATTACTGTCCCTAGTCGCTGTGTCAAAGTAAATTCTCCTTGCTCCCTACAAGTGGTTTCAGCACCTACATCCCTTGGCTGGCCCTGCGGTGTTTAGCCTTAGCTGGTGATACTTCTTAGATCAGGTGTATGACTTCTTGTAACTATCTCTAGTCACTGTGCCATTGAAACATCTCCTTGTTCCCTTCAAGTGGCATCAGCGCCTATATCCCTTTTCAGACCCCGTGGTGCGTAGCCTTACCTGGTGATACCTTGCCCAGATTAAGCCCTTACAACTGTTTCCCTTTCAGACCCCCAGACTTTACCCATGGAACTTGCAATCTGGCTTTACCTATTTACTGCATTATGCACCCTACCCTTATTAGGGTACATGCCAGATGGAATTTACCCCAAAGAGGACTCGTATCCCCTACCACAAGAATGTCTGCTCATGGAGTCCCTATACAACTCGTGCTATGCCCCCAAGTTGTCGTACCCACTTACAGCTGAGTTTCCCTCTCAGACAGTCACTGGCATCTCGTTACCTACCCAAGGAACGTTACCTACTAGGCCCAGTACCTGCATCTACTGGTGTCATACGGCTAGGGTCTTAGCATGTGTATCACTAGGACTGAACAGTACAAAGAATAGGTCCCTGCATTCCAACGCCAGTACTTCCACTAGCCAAAGAAGATTTAGTTCTTTCAAATTACCACTTGTTGTCCTGAGGAAAGTTGTACTCCTCCTCTTGCTATGCTCAGGTAATGTTAAACTTAACCCTGGTCCTATACAAGCAATTCCTTCACTGTCCGAAGTCACGAAGTATAAAAGTATCAGCTTTATGCATGTTAATGTGTATAGCCTCTTTAAAAAACTCACCTCAATACAGGCTTGGGCTACCCACATAGAGCCAGATGTACTTGTCATATCTGAATCCTGGCTTCGTCCATCCACGCCAGACGAAGAGGTCAATATCCCCAGCTATCTGTTATTCAGAGCTGATAGACTAACCAGAGGTGGTGGTGTAGCTTTCTATGTTAAGGACAAGTTTACAGTCGCTACCCTCAACACTACATCAATTGCCAATGCCTTTGAATGCCTATCCTTAAAAATCAAAATATCGACATCAATGGTCCTCCGTGTCATAGGATGTTATAGACCCCCGTCCTCGGGGTCACAGCTCCTGTCCAACCTATCATCTACTATGATACCGACACAATGGAAACAATTATACTAGGGGACCTTAACTATGACTGGTTGTCAAGCGCATCTCTTCCACTTAAATCCTTCTGTGACTCTCATGGACTCACTCTACTTATTAATATACCTACTCGTATCAATAAGAAAAACCATACGAAAAGTACACTATTAGATGTACTTCTAGTAAGCAAACCCCTTTTCTTCTCCCATGCTGGGATCTTTTCTGCTGATGTTAGTGACCATTGCTTTGTTGCTGGCATAAGAGCAGTCCCTAAACCAACAGCCTAAGCAAAGTTCTCTACCAAAAGATCAAAATGGAATTTTGACCCGCTTGCATATAATAATGACCTGAAAGCCTCCCTGCTTTGGCAGACCATCAATTTAGCCAGATCAATAGAAACTGCATATGCCATTTTCCACAAAACTGTATCCAGCGGTCTTAAAACCCACGCACCCTTAGTCAAAACCCGCATAAAGGCTAGAAAGTGCTGTTGGTTTACAGCAGACATCAAGGCAGCACTATTAAAAAGAGACAAGCTCTGGAAGCTAGCATGCAAATCCCACAAAGCCGAAGACTGGCATCTTTTCAGAACACCCAGAAACCACTGTACAAAGCTAAATTGGGAAACCATGTCCAACTTCTATTGCTCTGAACTCGACCCTGCCTCCAACTGCCCTACCAAGTTCTGGTCCACAATAAAAGAACTTTCTGGTAATACCACAGGAAACACTCTCCCCTCAAAAATTATTTCTGACAATGTAACTATCAACAACAATAAAGAGATACTACAAGCCTTCAACAATCACTTTGCTACTGCAGGGCTAGCTTTTGATAACTCGCCTGCATGCAACCTACGCTCCCAGCTTACCATGCAACCTTCAGAATCAAGTCCATCAGATGCAGTCTTTTCATTCTCTCCTGCTTCACTAAAAGAAGTCAAAGATCTCCTCCTCCAGTTGGACACCAGAAAAAGTGTTGGTGCTGACACCTTCGATCCATACTACCTAAAGATTACCTATCATGTCTTGGCCGTACCTATTATGCATCTATTGAACTTGTCCCTTTCTCAAGGGACCCTCCCCAAACTGTGGAAGACTGCACATGTTATTACGTTGTTTAAATCCGGAGACTCCAGTGATCTAAACAACTACAGGCCCATCTCCCTTCTCCCGGTACTATCAAAACTTCTGGAAAAAATTGTGAATGCACAGTTGAAATCTTTCATAGATGATACTAACCTGCTAAACCCAATGCAAGCTGGTTTCAGAACTGAACATAGTACAATCACGGCCCTGGCCAAGGTGACAAATGACTGGCAGCACAAGCTAGAGAACAAAAAATCTGTCTGCGCCATTTTTCTAGACCTAAGTAAGGCCTTTGACACTGTTGACCACAGATTCCTTCTTACTTCATTAAAAGCTATTGGTCTAGATTCTACCTTCTTGTGTTGGTTCCACAACTACCTTTCTGATATGCACCAACAGGTCAAGGCCAAAGGTGAATTCTCCCCCTCAAATCTGTTAAAAAGAGGCATCCCACAGGGATCCATCCTGGGGCCAATCCTATTTGCCATCTATATCAACAATATAGACTCGGGCATCAATAAGGTGAAAATTCATCTGTTCGCAGTTGATACAGTGATCTACCTAAGCTGTACAGCTCCTGAAACTGCCTGTAGCAACCTGCAAGCTGACTTCAACATACTTCAGTACTAGCTCCTTAGTAAAAAATTGCTACTTAACACCAAAAAGACAAAGGTGTTGCTATTTTCACCTATTAACCATGCAGCCTACCCTGCTCTACCCCCCATCACCACCCTCCTAGGAGAAACCCTGGAATTTGTGCCGAAATTCAAATACCTGGGGGTCTGGCTAGACTTCAAACTCTCCTTTGCAGACCACCTGGAGGATTTGTTAAAAAAACTGAGTCAGATACTAGGTCTCTTCTTCAGTTTAAACCACCTACTAACTACAGAGGCCAAGAGACAGCAAGTTCAGTCTACGTTCCTTTCCCTAATTGATTACGCTGACTTTATATACAGCCAATGCGCTACTTCATACCTTGGTAAATTGGACATACTTTACCACAGAGCCCTGCGCTTCATCACTGGTCTCCCCTTCTCCACCCATCACTGCTCTTTATATGTGGCCATAGGTTGGACCTCCCTACACTACAGACAAAATAAAAATGCAGCTCTCTGGACATACAGAGCTATCACTGGCAAACTTCCATAGTACAATGTTGATTGCCTGACTCTTAATATGCCTGGAACATATGCCCTAAGAAGCTGTTCACTGATTTCTCAAAGTGCCCAAAGCCCTAACGTATTTTAGGAGAGCTGCCATAGGATTAGTTCTACCGTCACTCTGGAATGTGCTACAGAAATCACTGAAACTGAGGACTCCTGTTAGTATTACTATGTTTAAGTTGTTATACTCAAAATACATTACAGAAGCCTGCAAATGCTTCCAATTATCCTAGCTCTGGAATGTGCTACAGAAATCACTGAAACTGAGGACTCCTGTTAGTCACACTGTGTTTAAGACCTTATACTCAAAATACATTACAGAAGCCTGCAACTGCTTCCAATGTTCCTAGCTGACTTACACCCCCTTCCACATCCTTCCTGTTTTTCCCATCCTCCTTCCTTCTTGTATCAGTGCATAACTTGTCCCTGAGCCATCTACTTATCTACTTGCCTAAATCTCACCCTCCGTCACCCACCTATTCCTTGTATACCCACAGCATCTCATTCCTTAGCTCCTAGTATTATCCCAGTTCCAGACCCCCCCCCCACTGGCTGCCCACTTCTCTCGATACATGTCTCCTCCTTGATACACCTGGCTCTTTCTAAACTGACTATGTATGTCTCTTTGCTTGTAACATCCACTTCAACTAATCTCTTCACTGGACTATAATGCCTTTAACTTACAGAAATACTAAACCATGTATGTTGTTGTATCTGGTATACATTTTTACTGACTTGCTACCCTATTGTTATGTATACCCTTATCGACTGTCTTTTACCTGAACCCAAATGTATTTTTCCTTATCCTGTCTATTGCAGGCCTACCTGTACTGTTGTACTCTTGCATCTACTGTCTATTTGTCTGTATATAAATGCATTGTTACTTGACTTGTGTAATGCAGGTCTACCTTGTAAATGAGCTTGCTCAATGGTGTTTGCCTAGATAAATAAAGAATTTGATTGATTGACTTATAAAGGTAAGAAAAATAAAATTTACAGAAAGATCAAATTAATTAAAAAAAGAGTACAGAAAAGACAAAAAAATGTAGCTTTTAAAAACGCTGTTGGGTCTAAATCAAAGTTTAAATCTCCTCCTCACTGTGATCTCAAAGTATCAGCAGTCACAAAACACACTACACTCTCTCTGTCTGCACAGAAGAAAGTAAAAGTGTCTACTTGCATGACTCACTTTCTTCCTGCCGAGCTAAAGAGCATGTGACTTACAGTACTGTAAACTATGTGATGTGTGAGGGGGCTGCCAAATCTGAAACACCAAGTGGGTCATTTAGAAACATAATGAGGAATGCGAAGTTCATTAAAAACAATGACTTCACCTTACTTTGCACTGCCATTCCACCTTAACGCGAAGTGGTAATGACAAGGCAGAGTGAGCACTTTGCACTGCCCCCTCCACATAGTGGAGTGGCAATGCAAAGTGCCCACTTTGTGTTCACTTTGCTGGTGGAATTTAAATTCGCTGCATCTCTAGTGTGGAGAGGGGCAGGGTGGGTGGGACTAAGCCTGTGCCCTCCAAAAACAATCAGCAACTCTGACCCACCACCCCAATGAGTGCCTTCCTTTCTTTTGGACATCTTCTTCACAGAGTTTTAGTGACAGGTCTAGTCAAAAATGAATGCAAATACTCTCCCAGCTAGATTTCCTCCCTGCCAAATGAAGTTACACTAAGTAAAGTCAACCCCAAAAATAGAGAACCAAAACACTGACTTCTACTTACTTACACAGGCCCCAAAATTAAGAATTCAATTCAATGTACTCCATTAAATAACTTCCTTGCTTTAAGGACGCTGGTGGCTGTTCTCTGTCTCAGCTGCAGCAGACAGAGTCCACAAACAACTCCTGTTTTGAATCCACAGTTCCTCAGGCCCCCTTTACCTCCTCCCCTTATCAAACACCTATTTCAGAGAGTTTAAGTAACAGGTTTAGTCACAAATGACTGCAAATACTCTCCCAGCTAGATTTCCTTCCTGACAAATAAAAGTTACACTAAGTAAAGTCAACCCCAAAAACAGAGAACCAAAACACTGACTCCCACTTGCTTACACAGGCCCCAAAATTAAGAATTCAATTCAGTGTACTCCAGTAAATCACCTCCTTGCTTTAAGGAAGCTGGTGGCTGCTCTCTGTCTCTGTATCTTTATAGGTGCTATGTCTGACCTCATTAGGATTATACCTCTACCTTTTGGGCACCCTACAAAAAACAGGATGAAAGATTACTTGAGGGAGTCCAATACAGGGTAACAAAACTAACTCCAAGACTGAAAAACCATCACTACAATTTGAGAATGCAAGAATTAAATTGTATGCACTTAAATGTAAGGAGAACATGGGGCGACTTCCTACAACTTTTCAATATAATAAATAATGACCTCAGAAGGGGATGTAACATAATGCCTACAGTGAGGTCTTTAGACTTAAGATCTCACAGCAAGCAATTTACAGTCAAGATAAAGAAGAAGGAAAATTACTCTACAGTTAGAGTACCAAAACTATGGAACAAATTACCTCATTATTTGATCAATATAAAAAAACACAATATGTTTAAAAAATAATTAGAAAAGTATTTGGGCTATTAGTGTACAAATGTGCCATGCTGTGTGGGAGACAGTCCAGATGGGCTCATGCCTTTTTCTGTCTACGAATTCCCAAGTTACCAAGATCATTTTATTGATAGAAATACTAACTATGGCAGTCCCTGTCAGCAGAATTTATCCCTATATATTGATATCCCCACTAGTAATTCATATTTATTACATATGAGACTCAAGTTGCACATTCAAAAATCAAAGATGATCTCTTTATTAGTGTGCATATTTCTTGGGGTTTTCTTCCTATTTAGACATATAGTCCTTATTTACTTTTATGTAATTGCTTAGCATCATTGCTATATCATTCTCATTATTTTTCACTTGTTTAGCCAACTTCGCTTAAAATGTGATCACATTCCCCAATGCATAAATTCATTTCATAATACTATACTGTCCATTTATTTGTTGTGTTTTTCTTTTCAGTCACTGACTAATTGCTTAGGTTATTAACAGTATCAAATTATTATGTTTTAACTAAATCGAATTTCACAATTTCATTATTCCATTCCTTTCATTTTACCATTACTCATTCCTTAACTTTTTACTAAAGCAAATTTTGTCATGCCATTCTATCAATACTACCATAAGGATGCATCAAAAATGCAGCACTGCAATTATTCTCAAGGCAGCATGTGTTTGTAAAAACAAGACACATTCTTTTATACATTCAAAATGTTGGTCTTTTGCCCTTTAAAAAGTTGCAAGTGAATTTTGCTATAACACACTGTTTCTCCTTCCACATGCTAGTAACTAAATCATTAACTATGTTCTCTACCTTTGGTAATGTTATCTATACCGCCTCTCTTATTACAAACTACAGTATATCCATTGTACCTCATAGTCCCTATATGTGTATACCCAAATCACAAATATTTCTTAGGAAAACAACATACCCAAACAACAGGCTTTTTTTTTTCTTCTTTGGGCCTTTAAACACAGCCTTGTATTTTGTCTGCCTAAGTAGTTACTGGAGCTGTAAACACAATTGCAGTTTATTTAAAGCGTGGCTCATGTCCACTATGGAAGACTAGTCCAGAGCAGTATTTTAACAATTGTAATTACCTTATGTGCTTCCTTCTTGTATATTGCAGCACCTAAAGTGTTCTGTGTTTTAAGCTGAGAACTTGTAGCCGATATGTGACTGAGGCAAGTGGTGGTACTAGCAGCCACCCAATCTCACACTGCCACCTTATCCAGGTATAGTGGAAGGGAGCTGACTACTGGATGACACAACTAGCAGTTGCTAGGCAACCAAAGTCAAACACAGAGTCTTATCCAAATGGAGGCGGACAGATGAGATACTCTGCATTAGTTTTGTGCTCCCTGTCACAGTGAATTATAATTATGGTGACTAACCAAAAACTCACCCATGCTGCTTGAGATGTTCTGTCTGCAGAAAATATGTTTATTCTTAATAAAATTGATCTCTATGTGCTTTCTAATTATTTGCTATATGAAAAAGACTAGGAAAAATGTGGAGCTGGGGGGGGCAAATGGGATAGTTGATTTGCCAAGACTATCAGGTTGGCAGGAAGAAGGGAAAGGACAGCATTTTCTGTATTCATTTTATTCAATATTCACTTACCATTTACAAATTGAAATTATAATCTTCTAACTCTACTATTCTGACACATAAAAGGTGGTCATCACAGGATGTGAGGTAACACTTTCCTGATCTGTTACCAATTCATTCACTTCACCAACATGCTGCCCAATTTTCATCTTCATTAATACACAGTCTATCATGTGTTGCATTCAGTGATAATATCCAGTACATTTGTCTTCCTTCTAGTAATTTATTCCAATCCCCACCTCTTATTGGTTCTTCCACTTTTTCTATCCCCCCAAATCTCAGTGAAGCTGCAGTGTGACTTTCTGTCACAAAGTGCATTGCTACTGGGCTACTCTCATATGTGTGCCTAATCCTGCTTTTATGCCCATTTATTCTGTTTTTAGGGATCTTGTTTTTTACCCACATAAAATTTTGAGCAGGGGCATGTCAGAGCATATACTACACAATCCATGTCACATGTGATATGTGACCGAATCATGTACTTTTTGTTTCCATTTGGGTAAGTTATCTCTGATTTTTTGGAAGTGTTTTCACAATGTGCAAAATGTCCACTTTGAAACATGCCATTTTCTAATGGCAATAGGAGAAGTTGTTGTCTTTTGGATAGTTTTGATGGGATTAAATCTGAGTGTACCAGCCTGTCTTTTTGTGTGCTTACTTTCTTGGAGGCCACAGTAGGGACTGTAGAGAAATCTATGATTCCTGTGGGCTGTAATGTTTCCCAATGTGTGTAAACAATGTCTCTAATTAGTTTGGTTAGGGAAGGATATCCCAAAGATAAAACCACTCTGTCTGTTTTTAAACGTTTCTCTTCCTGTTTATCTTCTCGCCATTTTGCCTTTTGTTTTACTTGTTGTACTGTGCTTTTTTTCTACCCTCTAGACTTAAACCTGTTTGCCATAGTATTATATTCTTCCTCTCTGACTTTGATCTCACTGTGATTATGTTTAACTCACAACATTTTTAAATAAGGGATACACTCTATTAAATTATCAGGATGAAAAATGCTCCCCCCAATGATCATGGCCCCCCAAAACATTTTATTTCCCTGGTGTCTAGCAGACCCACCTCCCTATCCTGGATTCCTTAATCCACAAAGAAAACAGCTGATAGTCCACCCGACTCATCCCCCTCTATTCTCAGTATTCCCTGGTGTCTAGTGGACCCCCCCTATCCCTGATTCCTTATAAAAAAAGTAATCCCAATTCCTGGTGTCTAGTGAACCCCCACCCCCTCCCTGACACTTCATCTGCCACCACCCCACTCCCCATCCTGCCCCTGAGTGCCACACCGTGCAGCCCTCCTCTCTTTCCACTACTGGTGGCCCACTGAATTATCAGTCAATGACTGCATGCTTGTACAAGCACATGCTCACTCACTGATGGTTCATTAAACTGTGGCTAGAATAAATTCTGCAGTTTATATGCATTTTTCCGCAGTTCACAAATAAAGTCCTCAGAACTAGGTGAAAATCTATGGAAAATCTGGGTTTTACCAATGGTGAAAGTTCAGAAAGTTCTACGAAATTCTGAAATTACGGGGAAGTTCCGTGAAAGAGAAATTCAGAACTTTCGCCCACCCCTAGCCTTTCCTCATTTGGGATAGAGGTGTACATGCCATTTACATCCACACCACAGAGGATGCAGCTCTCACTGTCTTCTTCTGCATTGACTTTTTGAATTAGACCCAAAATATCCTCTGTGTCTTTTATGTAACCCCCTTGTTAGTACCACAGGTTGAGCACAGTAATTGACAAAACCTGATAAGGGTTCAAGTTGGAATAGTTCCCAGATACAATTGGTCTTCCTGGAGGGTTTATGGCATCCTTATCTGGGAAAGTTACTTCCAAAAAGTTATTTTTGCCATTTTTTGGGATAATTCAGATCAAGGGCCTCGTCTAGTATTTCTTGTATACTAGCACATATTCATAATGTGGGATCACCTGGTTCATAATTGTCCTGTATCAGAATCAGATAATTACACATTTAGATATATTTTTTTTTCATCATAACCACTATTTCTCCCCATTTGTGTGCTTCCTTTGTGGTGATGTTCTCATCTTTTTCAAGTTTTTTGAGAAATTCAGATGATTTTTTAGTCAGATTATAGGTGGGCTTAAATAGTTCACTGTTCTTAAATAAATTATTAACATCCATAGTTACTGATGTGTTGAATGCCTCCACACTATTATTTCTACCTTTTGATAGATTATATTGAGATTTATATTTTACTGCTGCACTGAGTTGTCTGACCTGGGGATCCTGTGGAGCTTCAAGATGGAACTGTACTCTTAGCCTAATATTCCTGATGAATTTTTGTATGTCCATCAGTAATTCAAATTTGTACAGATGATGGTAAGCAGCAAAGGACAAGCCTCTGCTTAAAACTGTCATCTCTGTCTCTGAAATCTCATGATTAATCAATCACTCAATCAAAATCTTTATTTAACCAGGTGAACACCATAGAGCAAAGCTAATTTTTGAGGTGGACATGGACATAGATACAAAGTCAAGCATAGAAGGGTTACATACACAACAGAAGCTCTGGAAGAGCTATAAACTTTCTGGCCAGCTCACTTATTTCAGTACATACAAAGCTCAAAGAAATTACTGCAAAAAGCAAATACGCAAAGCTAAAAGCAAGTATTGTAAGGACCTACTATCCAGCTCCACCCATGACCCATGGAAATTCTGGGCTGATATAAAGACTTTTCTTGGGGCCTCACAAACTACTACCCCTACAGATATGGTACTCAATGGAGCTTACTGTAATGATCCTAATACCATTGCGAATGCTTTTAACAGTATGTTTTCTGATCTATCACTATATACCTCCTCTTTTCTGTTCCTGGCCACATCGTCCCAATCTGTGAGCTCCAACAATCAGACTGAACACTCTGCATCTACATCATCCCTAGGGTCTGCGCAGCTTCTAGAGTTCTATTTCAAGGCTATAACTAGGGCAGAAGTCCTTAAACAACTGATTGCCATCTCAGACAATACAAGCTCAGGGTCCAATTCCCTGGAACAGCGTCTGCTGAAGCTGGCTGCTCCACTTATTGCCTCACGTCTAGCCATAATATACACGTTATCCCTTTGCTGTGGTGTCATCCTGGACCTTTGGAAAATTGCTAGGATGACACCTGTCTACAAAAAAGGTGATAGGAAGGATATAAATAATTACAGACTGATTGATATTCTCTTGGTGCTGAGCAAGATACTTGAGAAACTCGTAGCTGCAAACATTTGACTTCCTAACAAATTCCAATCTTCTCTCCGTCTCCCAACATGGCTTCAGGAAACATCATAGTACAACTACTACACTACTAAAACTCACCTCGGATATACTTTCCAACATGGACTTTGGCCGACCTACTGGGGCTGTTTTTATTGACCTTACCAAGGCCTTCGATCTTGTGGATCATCCCCTACTTCTGTCTACCCTTTGAAGCATGGGTTTCTTCACTCCTTTTGTAAACTGGTATAGGAGCTGCTTATCGAATAGAACCCAAACAGTGAAATTCAACTCCGCTATATCAGACAGTACTACAATCAACATTGATGTTTTCCGCAAGGATCAGTCCTGGGTCCACTCCTTTTCTCATTGTTTATAAACAACGTTCCTAATGTCCTACAAACTTGCTCTTCTCTTTTATATGCAGACAATCTCATCATCTACTCCAGCTTAGCCTCAATCGATAGTCTGAACTCATCCCTTTCTACTGATTTTGGGAACATTCAAAATTGGCTACAGTACAACAAACTAGTACTTAATGCTAAAAAAACAAAAGCTATGCTCCTAGGATCTGCCCCAAAACCCAGAACTAGCACATCGCCCCTAATGATCTATGATCTTGAAGGGTCTAAACTTGAGACTGTCACATCTTTCAACTACCTTGGTGTTCTGCTTGATCAATCACTGGATCTAAATCTTCACATTCATTCCACCTGTAAAACAGTCAATAGTAGACTAGGTGTTGCTTACAAGACTAGCTACATGCTAACTCCATCCGCTAAGTTAGCCATTGCCAGAGGGGTATTATTCCCTGCACTAACCTACTGCTTGCCTATCCATACTGCTGCATATAAAACCTCACTACTGAAATGGGATGTCACGTACAATAATATCTGTCGGTACACATCTTCATCGCCTCGACTGAAGCACCACTGTCAGCTCTACAGTGATCTGGGGTGGCTCTCTCCCTTTGCATCCAGGCAATACTACCGTGGCTCCTTGTATGACTCGGTTATCAGGCTTAACGCCCCTGCATCCCTCACAACACTACTTATTCCCTCCACCCCCTCCCATGGGCTATGATCTGCTGACAAAGAACTACTAAATGTTCCTAGGTGTCACACCTCAAAGGGTGCTGGTGCATTTAAGCATACGGTTCCTCAGATTTGAAATTCTCTTCCCTTAGATCTAAAGCAGTCTGCATCTCACAGCCACTTTAAAGTAAAATTACAGAGTTATCTATCCCAGTCAGACCCAAGCACTTGCTTCGATCTGACTTGATCTCTACTAGGTCCTCCTTGTCTTTCTCCAATTCACCCTTCAGTCAAAGTCTTCTGTTTTCCTGAATATCTTTCTCTGTATGTTGTTGCATTCAGCGTGCTGTGGTCTAAACTAAGCAATCCGTAAAGTGGTTAAGTACTGTTAAATATCATGTATATTATGTTCTTCTGGTCTGTACTAAGTTATACTTATTGCTGTCTTGTGCAAAGCTATACTTAAAGCTGTTAATGTACTTGTGGAATGTCATGTATGTTATTACGTTCTGTACTCTCCCAGGTCGTGCCTGAAAATAGTAATTTTTTGGCTAGTGCACTCACCCGGTAAACAAAAACTAAATAAATAAATAAATTGAACATAGAACAATGCACAGAATTCAGATGGATAACAGTACTAATTCTTGGTAAAAATACATATACAAAAATATATATGAAATTCTATAGAATGTATGAAGGGAATAATAAATACAAGTTACAAGGAATATACAGGGTGCAAGAGAGAGGGCTCTTAGATTAGGTATGAAGTAAAAGGATAGATCCATAAAATGAGGGGGAAGGGGCAGATGCCTAAAAGGGAGGAGGTAGAGGGGTAGAATACTAAATGGGAAGTGGCAGCCATAAAATCACCACTGATCGCAGAGTGCTGCTGAGATCACCAATGAAATGAAGATGGGCCCCAGGATGATGGTCAAATGCAAGAGGAGGGAGGGGATAAGGGAACAGAAAGAGTAGGGGTCGGGGAGGACAGAGAGTGAGAGGCTCAATTTAAGTAATAAGGCAGGGTCAGGTAAAACAATTACAGGATTCCATGAAAGAACAAGTGTAAAGAGTTTTGAATGTTGATAGTTTCATAGCGTAGAACAATTTTAATGTTTTTTGCAGCATGTTCCAGAGTGAGGGTAATGCATAACTTAAGGATGTCCAACTAAAGTGTGATCTTACCTTAGGTATAATAAAGGAGATGTAGGAGGCACTCCTCAAAGCATATTTGCCTACCAAGCTTAGGGGCAGGCAATCCAAGACATATTAAGGCAACTTCTTAGTAATAGTTCTGAAAGTCAAAAAGGAGGCATTCCTCTGTCTTCTATATTTGAGGGATGGCCATCTCACAGCAGCATATAGGGAGCAGGGATGCATGGTGAAAGGGAGTCAGGTAATGAACCTTAATGCTGTATGATAGAGTGTGTCCAGTTTGACCAGTGCAGAGGTGGGGCCTTGACTGCAAAGGAAGTCCACGTAGTCCAACAATGTTAGGAATGTGGATTGAACCAATCGCTTCTTGGCCTCCTAAGTAAACAGGTGATTAATCCTATAGAAGAGACCAAGCTTCTGTCTAGGCTTTTTTATAAGTTCTTCAACATGGTCATTATAAAAAAAAGTCTATGGTCAATCCAGACCCCCATGTATTTGAACTTAGTTACATATTCCAAAGGTTCACCTAGGAGTGTGGAGATCTGAGGAAAGGTTGCTTGGGCAGCAGAGTTCATTATATGTGCAGAGGGTGAGAGGAGCATCACCTTTTTTTCTTAGTGTTCAGTAGCAGTTTCTGGTTCAAGAGTTGTAGTTGCAACAGATTAAACTCCTGCTGAAGATCACTGCATGCTGCTTACGAGGAAGAGCTGCTGATGTAAAGTACCGTATCATCTGCGAATAGATGTACATTTTCACTATTGAGGTTGGCATCAGCTCTGTTTTTTATATATATATATATATATATATATATATATATATATATATATATATATATATATATATATATATATATATATATATATATATATATATATATATATATATATATATATATATATATATATATATATATATATATATATATATATATATATATATATATATATATATATATATATATATATATAATATTGAAAAGAGCAGGACCTCAATATTGAGCTCTGTGGTACACCCCTTAGCAGGGGTTTTAGGGGTGCAAATTCCCCATCTGCTTTTACCTGCTGGAGACCACCTGAAAGACAGTTGGAGAACCATCTCAATGATAGAGTCCAGATCTATGTTCTGGAGGGACATAAAGAGGAGATCGTGACTGACAGTGTTGAATGCCTTACTTAGGTCTAAAAATACTGCACAAACAAATTCTTGGCATCGAGGTCACACTGCCAGTCATTAGTCACCTTAGCAATTGCCAATATGGTGCTATGGTGTGGTCTAAAGCCTGATTGTAAAGGGTTAAGCAGGTTTGCAGATTCCAGGTAATTCCTGAGCTGTGCACTCATGGTTTTCTCTAACAGTTTAGACAGGATGGGTAGTAGATAGGTCTGTAATTGTTAAGGTCACTAGAGTATCTGAATTTAAAAAGGGGAGATCATGTGCAGAGTTTCCCATAGAAGAGGAAGGTCACCCTGAGAAAGAAATAAGTTAAAGAAGTGGGTTTGGCACAGCCAGGACGTGATACCAAGTTTCAGTAAAAAGTGGTCAAGGAGGTCTGAACCAGCACTCTTCCTGGTGTCTAGTTGTAGCAAGAGGTCCTCAACATCTTTCAATGATTCAGGCTGAAGGGAGAATGCAATGCTGATGACAGGAGCTTCTTGGTCCTGTACACTGAGTTGAGAGCAGAGGTTACTGGTGGGGGAGGTATCAAATGCTAAACCTGCAGTAGCAAACTTGTTATTGAGGGAGTCAAGGCTTGTCGGCCAATCAGAGACTGTAGTGGCCCCAGTAGTAATTCTTGTGGGTACGGAATTCGTGGATGCATAACCTTCAATGTTCTTAAGTGTTTTCCAGAATCTGGAGGAACATTTAGAGGAAGAGTCAAGTTCTGTATGAAAATAGTTGGCCTTTGCCTCTCTGATCATACTAGTACAAAGATTTCTTGCTTTCCTGAATGAAATCCAGTCAGCTGGAAGTTTTGTTTTTTGAGCTGTTTTCCAAATTAAATCTCTATTGTGCAGTGCTGCCTTTAGAGCTACCGTAAACCACCAGCATCAATTTTTCTTGGCTCATACTTTAACCAGTGGTGCATGCTTATCCAATGCCCCTAACACATTATTCTGGAAGATATTGTAGTCCATACTCACTGATTTTGCTAGGTAGAAGTCCTGCCATCTCAAAGAATCCCTCAAGTCAACGATAAATGCCCAGGGGTCAAGGTTGTGATGGCGCATCTTGATGGTGAATTTAGAAGTAGACAGTGGTTTGGGAGTAGATCTTACACAGGCAGTGGCACAATGGTCACAGAGAAGAATACACTAGCATGGGAAAATAAGTGAGGATTATTTACTAGAATAAAATCCAGCAGGGTGCTATTGTTAGGGTTCTTTTTATTAGGGCATGTAGCTTCAGTAATGAGTTGTGATAGTCCAAGGGAATCACACAGGGATTTAAGGGGAACAGAGATGCAGTAAAAATCAATCCAGATTAAGGTTTCCTAATATAATAAACTCCAAGGGTTGGGATCCTATAAAATTACTTAAGTGGTCCAGGAGATGAAATTCTGCTGAGGGGGCCTATAGCATCCTATAATGCAGAATGAGATAGAAGAGGAGAACTCAATTTTGATAGTCAGGCTTTCAAATTCTTTAGGGATTGAGGTCAAGTTGATTACTCAAGTTAAATACTGCTAACTTCTCCTTTTCTGGTATACTCTGTCCCCAACCTCTCCCCAACCACCCCTTCTCCCTCTGCTCCCCCCTCCCCTCCCTCAGCTTCTTGGATTCTAATACCTGTAGGTGTCTTCTTCTACTGGGCCTGTTCCCTGATATGGTAAATCAGTTGTGTAGTTTCTTGTGTATTTGATGGCCCCTCTCCTGGGTTTTTCTGTTCTAAAAAAACGTTTCTTCTTCGTATGTGTGGTAAGGTGCTTTATCTGTTCTAGTGCCATAATTAACAGAACTATCAGAATCTGTATACTCCATTTGTCCCCTATAATTTGGAATCATTTTCCATATATAAACTCTGTTAAGTCTGTAATCATTTGTGTCCCTCCTGAACATCTTGATTTAGGTTTTCTTAAATTCTTCTTTGAAAGATTGCAATCATTTTTTAGTTTACTTTAAAAAATGTTTAAACTGTTCTTCCTCAGTTTGTATTTTTAATAAATCCTATACTTTCATGATTTCTACTGCTAGCTGACTACTACCTTTTATTGATGCATCATTAAGAGCATACATAAAGTCTATATAATGTATGGTAGAATGCTGTTACATATAAAAATCTATACAAGCTCAAAAGTTGTTATGCTGCAGTAGCTTGTTGTTATGCTGCACCACGAATGTAGCTACTGCAGCATAACAGATTAGAATGTTGTCAGAAATGCTCGTGGCGCGAGCTGCTCATACTTCAAATTTAAACAGTAAAGCGAGTATTTTTAAAAGCATACACACATATTAAAATAATTAATTACTTTGCAGGTGGGCATCAGAAAAACTGTAATGAGGACACCGACTAATTCTAACATAAGTGCACGAACTCCCATGACCCCTGCCCTAACAAAATCACTTCCTTTGAACTTTGACTCCAACTGTCCCTCTCATTTGTCTCCTAGCAGGTGACGTCTTCAGCTTCAGAGGTCAAGGCAGCACGTCGGATTATCCGCACTGCAATAGACTAATTTAAAGATAAAATGTCTAAGTAAAAAAAAAAAAAAAAAACAGTAAAAATACTGTATTGTTTGTTTTTTTCCAATTGTCACTAGCGATGTCAATTCTTGCTGTGCACACCAAACGTAAGTAAACATTTTATTAACAAACTGTACTGGCTGATTGTTTCTCTCTACAGGGTACAGGGTAACTGCACATGTAACGAGATTTCAAACTTGAAATACATTAGATAGGTGACCATACACTATAAAAGAAAATGTATGGTCCTCTATCCGTAACAAGTTTGAAAACTCTTCTCGAGGTCGTCATGGTGACTTAACCTTTCAAGCTTCGCTCTCGAGGTTCCAAACCTCGCCATGATGACCTCTCGAAGAGTTTACAAACTTGTTACGGATAGAGGACCATACATTATCCTCTATGGAACATATATTCTTTCTTCCCTCCCATCTTTCATCTAATATTTTGATTCTACTCCCAGATTGGAGTCTATTAGTACCCTTAGTCCACGTGGTATTCTTTTGTAGTGTAAATATTCTTTAAGAGTTATACCATGCCACTCTAGTCTGTTGTCTTTTTTCTGTAAATTTTCTAATTTATATTGCATTTCTTTTTCATTTGAACCAACTTCCAAATTTCTCTCTGCTCCTATTGCTGAATATAATCTATTTTGATCTGCTTCAGAGAATCTAAAAGTAGTCTGTCTGGTGTCCAAACTAGTTCCTATCTCTGCAAAACTATCCATCCTATCACAGCAAAAGTGATATTAGGAGTCACCTATTATTTATATAATCACTAACCAACCATTACAATTGCAATCAAGGAAAACAACATTTAACATGTGTGCTATATGACCATATTCAAATAAACCTGAAAGTAAATGTCCAGTAGAGTTTTACTCCTTCTTAATTTATCTTTTCAAGAAAGTTGAAGTGCTTCCACCTACAGTAATGTAACAAACGTTATGTTACACTCCACATAAAATTCAAGCGAAGAGAGTCAATGGGTACCCTTCATATTTGTTTCACAACAGTTTGTTTTAGGGCTGGTAAACAGACAGTCCAATCTTCACAAAATTCATGAATGCCACCCATGCACAATATTGTAGTAAAAAGTGTGTTTATTGTAGTATTTCTTCACTCAATGATTCCCTGAAAATGGCTAACTTTTCAACCACATCCAGCTTCCTCAGGGGGCAAGGATCTGTCAAAAATACATAATTGTATTACAGTGTTTCCAAACAGCATTACTTTATAGTATTAGTATTTATACTTTTACAGGTCACTTTGATGTAATGCACTCTTGGCATATCTGTTATCACTCCGTTTATCATGTATATCTGTGGTGGGATATTCAAAGGTGTTGCACATGCACATGCACAACCCACTGATGTGCCCCGGCATGATATTCAAAAAGGGAATTTGCTCCTCGCAAATCCCGATGTGCCGGGGTGCACCAGTAATGCATGCGGTGCAAGTGCGGGGGGCGTGCCCATGCATATGCGGCACATCCCGATATTCAGCCCGGGATGTGCGGCACATATGCAGGCACACACCTGCCTTGCGCCGCACACGGGGGCACAAAGATGTTCCTGAAAATACAGTAGCAAGGACTGGCCACCCACAGACTGGCTGCCATATTGCTGGGTGCAACACAGCAGCTGCCAGCTGTGGGTGGCCACCCAAGCCCTGGCGGCACTGTCTGGTGGCGTAGCACCCCCAATGCCTGATCATGGGCTGTAATATGTATTTAACTCCCTGGTGGTCCAGTGGACCTACCTCCATGCCCAATCACAAGCTGTAACATAAATCAAACTCCCTGGTGTCCAGTGGACCTACCTCCATGCCTGATCATGGGCTGTAACATAAATCAAACTCCCTGGTGGTCCAGTGGACCTACCTCCGTGCCCAACTGTGGGCTGTAACATAAATCAAACTCCCTGGTGGTGCAGTGGACCAAACTCTGTGCCCGATCGTGGGCTGTAATATGTATTTACTCCCTGGTGGTCCAGTGGACTGAACACCATGCCCAATCGCGGGCTGTAAAATTTAATTTACTCCCTGGTGGTCCAGTGGTAGCCGTACCCCCCTCCCAACCTGTCCACTCACACCCATCTCCCCGCTCCCTCCCCGGTCAGCGGTGGGTGGCAGCACCCCACCCACAAGCTGCCCAGCCACCCTCTGACTGATAGCGTACAGTATGGCTGTACACCCATTGGTCAACAACATGGGCCAATGGGCGTGCAGACTGTAATGTACTACACAGTCCAGAAATGCCCATGCTGTGACCAATGGGTGTACAGCCATACTTACACTGTCAGTCAGTGGGCGGCTTGTGGGTGGGTGCTGCCACCACCACTGACCAGGGAGGCGGGGTGGCTGGTGTGAGTGGGCAGGTTGGGAGGGGGTACAGGTACCACTGGACCACCAGGGAGTAAATTAAATTGTACAGCCCGCGATCAGGAACAGAGTTTGGTCCACTGGACCACCAGGGAGTAAATAAATATTACAGCCCATGATCAGGCAATGGGGCATGTTGCCGGTGAGGTGCAGGGGGCATCGGTTCCCGACAGCTGCAGCCTGGCATGGTGCCAGGTGCAAGCTGCAGGAGATCAGCGCACCTGCATGCAAATGGGCCATAATGACATGCAAATGGCCCCATTTGCACCTTGCATACATTATGGCCCCATCTGCATGTCCACTGCTGAATATCGTGGTTACTGTGCCTAGTGCAATGGCACTTGTGCTAGCTCATCCCCCCAGCTCCTCTCTGGCCACTCATGCTGGCGCAGTGCCACTGCACCATGCGCACTACGGGTGGCCATGGTGCCATATTCAACTGTGTGGAGCCATGGTGCAGCACCATTAAATATCGCCCAGACCACACCCTGGTGCATCCCAGTTGTGCTGCACCCGGCTTGCACCTCTGCCTGGCACAGTTCTGAATATCTTACCCTGTTATACTACTATAAAAGCTCATTTTATTGATCTAATACTATTTATGGCAGTCCCCTTCAGTGGAAATTATGCCTATATATTGATATCCTCACTAGTAATTAATATTCATTACCTGTGAGTCTCAAGTTGCATATTCAAAAATTAGAGACAATCTTCTTATTAGTGTGCATATTTCTTTGTGGTTTTCTTCCTATTTAGACATGTGGGCCCAGATATTCAAAAGAGTTGCGCCGTGCGCAATAGGGTTGCATCAGCGCAAGTCCAAAAATGCACCATTCTGCGATATTCAGCGGGAGGCAGTTGCGCCCCCCAAATCACACTGAGCAACAGCGCAATGATAATGAATGTATGCACAACTGAAGGGGGAGGAACCATGCATAAATGGCTCAGTGCAATATTCAACAACATGTGCCATGCAAAATAGGGGGACCAGTGGAAGTTACGCCATAGCGGAAATGAGACAAAATAAAAAGGAGCAAGGGAGAGGTGCAAGAACGCTACAGGAAAGCCTCAAGTTGCTGAATTATAGCCAGCCACACAGGCAACACACACACACACACACACAGGGCAGGACAGTGAAAGGGCACCTGGAACCCACAGGCTCAGGGGAAGGTGTGGGGAGCCACAGTGCAGAAGGGGGAAGTACTTGCCACACAGCAGTGAGGCCAGCACAGTCAGGTGTTCCCAGTGCAGGGGAAATAGCAGCCAGGACAGTGGGGGGAACACAGAAACAGCTGCCGGGGGGGTGAACACAAGCCAGGGACATGTCCAGTGCCACCATCCAGATGGAGGCAGTAATGAGGGGAGTGAGAAGGTGGGCAGCAGGGGGGCTCAGCCATGGAAGGGCCCGTCGGTGGTATGCCCCCAACAGGCAGTACCAAGCCTGCACCAGCTTCGAGCTGTATAGTGATATGGAGATTGTGGGCCGGTACTGCCTGAATTGAGCAATTCTGAGGTGGCTCTGTGAGCTGTGCAGTGATGTGATGCAGGCACCCTCACGACGGAGCCATGCTCTGTCAGTGGAGACTACAGTGACAGCTTGCATGTGCTTGCTCACCACGGATACCTTCCAGAGACCAACTGGGGACACCACAGGCATAACCCAGTCGGCCGCGTCACGCCACCTCACCCAATTCCTCAGGGCACTGCTGCCACATGCTGTGGAGTACATCCATTTCCCCAGCACACCGGCGGAGCACACAGCAAACATACAGGAGTTCCACAGGGTAGCACATATGCCTGGTGTGCTAGGGGCAATAGACTGCACCCATGTGGCCATCCACACACCACCTGGCCCCGAGGAGGCTGCATACATGAATCACAAGGGCTATGCTAGCATCAACTGCCAGGTGGTGTGCGATGCCAGGGGGTGCATAATCAATGTCTGTGCCACGCACCCTGGGGGAGCACATGATGCCTTCATCTGTCACCAGTCGGCACTGTGCCACAGATTCGAGAGTGGGGATATCCCCTCTGGCCACCTAGTGGGTGAGTATGCAAACCACATGGACAAACATAGGGCCTGGGGGGGCATGGTCAGAGGCCCCTCACAGACTCTGTAATCTGTAACCAAACCCCCACCTCCCTTGCAGCTCTACTTGTACCACAGACACCTGCCCACGGACTACACTCGGCAAACAAATTTCTACTCACCATACCCAGATGTCTTACTTCAAAAGATTCTAGAGCATTTCACTGCACCGCCCCAGCCACCTGGAACTCCCTCCCTCCTGCCCTGAGGCAGGCTAACGCCCACCCAATCTTCAAAAAAGAACTATATCACCACCTGTCCCGGGACCCCTGCACATGCTTTGATCCCACTTAATGCCTCACAGCTAACCGCCCTATATTGCCCAAGACACTGCTGCACTTCTAAATGAGCTTTGCTATAAAATGTCTTTATAGCTGCCACTTAGCCCAGTTTCAGTTGTTATTTGCATGTACTAATGTCACTTTTGTCATCTCTGCATAGCTATATGTATTATCTCGAGTACTGTCTGACTTGATCTGTATTCTAACCTACCTGTACTATATACTATGTACTTGTACTATATACTATGTATTGTATAATGTCATCTCATTTTATGTATGTATTCTCCCAGGTCATGCCTGAAAATAGTCAACTTTGGCTAGTGCACCTAACCCGGTTAACAAAAACTAAATAAATAAATATGGGTAGTGGCCTACATGGCCCGGGGCAGGGTGATGCTGATCACCAAACTAACCTCTACCCTCTACACATAGATGACAGAGGATACCCACTCCGTCCCTGGCTGCTCACACCATACCGGTGGCCCACAACCCCATCGCAGCAATCCTACAATGAGGCACATACCACCACATGTAATGTCATCGAGTGGGTGTTCTGGATGCTGAAGGCATGTTTCTGTTGCCTGGACACCTCCAGCAGTGCCCTACAGTACAGCCCCTCAAAGGCCTGCAGGCTATTCCTGGCCTTTTGCATCCTGCACAACATGGCCAACGAATGTGGGATAGCCATAGAGGTGGAAGAGGGGGACAGCAATGGGGACGATGAGGACACCGGTGACAATGGTGATGGGCAGCCCCCCTTGGGCGACAGGACCCCTGACTGCTCCAGCTGGCACAGCTGCACCGGGACACCATCATGGAGGAGCACTTCAGCCAACCCAGGTAAGTCATGGGGCCATATGCAACCACCAGTGGCTAAGGCACAACCCACAAACATACATGGACACAGACCAGGGGTGCATGCCATCATGAGAACTGGCCAGGCATGGAACCACACACACCACCAGGGATGGGTGAGGTCTAACATGGCATGTGGACAGAAACACACACACACACACAAAGCACCAGAAATGCACAAAGGGTAGGAGGCACACCAACCCAGAATGCCACCCCTAGTCACACACATGTCCACAGACCACCACGCCCACTGTCTGTCATTGTGCATGTCTCAGATGCTCAGCACCATTGCACATTGGTGTACAGCGCAATGCAGGCATCATCATGCACACGCAACTGTGGACAGCAGCCGGGAGGGTGTGCAGATGGACTGTGTGTCGCGTGCAGGGCCGGGTACCCACCTGTGCATTGCCCGCTGAATGACACAATGCACACAGGGCAGCATCAGACAGTAGCCACGTTGGGAGACAGGTCAGTCACGTTCCACAGTGCCCTGGCCACCATGGATGTGTGGGCGGCCCCACCAAGACCCGCCAGCACTGACAGGCTGACCACTGGCCTCATGGGGTGGCACCGATGGTCCCCCTGGGGTTCCACTGCATGAACACGACCGTGCTCGTGCAGGGGTCTGCAGCACACCGAACATGCCTGTGCCAGGTGTGCCGGGATCCTCCAGCTGAACCCGGTGTCAACAAGGAGGGTGTCGCATGACGCCGGGAATGGAGGGTGGACATTGCACTGTGCGGTGTCTGTGCCGCATGGGCAAATAACTGTGTGCCCCCAGTGGCCATGGCAGCTGTGATTGTATGTGTCAGCCTGTCAATGGCAGCAGTCACATCCTCCCGCATCCGGTCCATCCCTGCCAGGAGCAGAGCAGTCTCTCTGCTGCGACGCTCCTCTGCCCGCTCCAGAGCCGCACTCAGTGCATCCACCGCTGTCGCAAGCCGCATCTGCTGATTGACTGATGCTTGCAGTATGCAGGTGTGCTCATCCAAGAGGTCATCTGCCTGATCGGCATTCTGTCCCTCAGGGTGTGCTCGGCCCTGATGCTCAGCACGCCTTGAGGGTGGGCGCTGCACACCAGGACCAGGCCTGGGCATGTGCACAGGTGGTGCATTGATGCTGCCCCCTGACACTGTACCCCCAAGCCCATTGGCCGACTGCTGATGCTGCCCCTCCGGCTGCCACTCCCCAGGGCTCACTGGTGCCACCGCAGTGGCAGCAACAGTCCCACTGTCCTGTACACACACCAGTGCTGCCCCACTGGTGCTGACAGGCACAGGCTGGGACTGTGATGATATGCAGGCCTCCATGGTGGCACCACCCACAGCCATGGCCGCGATGTTACCTGCTGTGTGGCCATCCTGTGGCACACACGTGTCACTTCCCATGATGTTGGTGACATCATCATCGGTGATGGACCTGGCACCAGCCTGAGTAACAGCATGCTGGCATCCATGGATGCTGGCACGCTGGGACATGGGCAGGGCCTCCTCCTCACCTGTTCCAACAACATCAGTCTGGACATCCAGGTGGACCCACTGTCGCACTGAGCCGCATATTCCTGTGGAGGTGGATGGGCCCTTCTCCATCTCCATCTGACTGGCCTCAGTGGAGAGGCCCACCACTGCCGCTGACCCATGCAGATGCTCAGGAGCTGTAAAGGAAAACAAAGTCGCATTACTGCATGTGACCTACCCTGTCCCCCCCCCAATAGATAGACCATGACCTACCATGCAGTGACAGGCTACCACCCGTCTGGAATCCACCACCCGGAACACTCTGAATGGCTCAATGCTGCATGCTGCCAGCAACCCTCTCCTCCTGTGGAGTCAGGCATAGCACCTCCAGCTGTCCCCCACCTGTCGCAGATCATGCTGCCCTGATGGCAGCCACCTTCTCCTTAATCCTCCTCCTATCTGTGCCCATCTTCTTCTTGCACTCCTGCACGGAGCGCTGGTGGCTGCCATGCAGGTTCACAGCACGCGCCACTTCCTCCCATGCAGCAGCACGGGCCTGTGGTGTTCCCTGGTGTCCGCTGAGAAGCGGCTCCTGGTCCAGGTAGGCCTCAAACAGGGCATCCGTCTCGGCCATTGTGAAATTTGACCTCCTCCTCCTCCCACAACTCTGTTCTTCTTCTCCCACAACTCGCTCGGTCATGATTTAGCCTGTGAGAATGACAGTTGTTACCTGTGACTGTGCAGTCCCATACATGTCCCAAAATCCACAGTCCACACTCCCAAACAGCATGCAACTCACCAATAGACTGCAGTAACTGACTATGGCCAGTGCAGCCCAATGTCGCACTTTTATAGCGCAACCCATGCAAATGAGGCAATGCACAACTTTAAGTGGATGCAAATTTCAGTGCTGTGCCATTGAATGGCTGATTAGCTGATTTGCATATGACGGCTGAATATCGCGCTTTTGCGCTTTGCGCAATTGTGTTGAACATGCTGAGCCAAAGGTGCAGTTCTGTGACATGCGCAGTACACACCTAACTGCGCATGCCCGGGTTGATGACACAGATGCCTGCCATGCTGCTGACATGCTGTGCATGAGAGGCAATGCAGGGCACGGCCACCATTGTGCCAGTGGCGCTACAGTGATGTTCACCTATATGGCGCTGTGGCACTGGGGCATCGTAGGTGCACTGAGACAACAGCATGATAGGCCGCTACTGGAGGTGGCACACAGGCACCCAATCATGCTACACGCATTGGGTTCCAATCGCGCTGTGGCTGTCCGTGAGCCAGAGACCCTTGACCCTGTGCCCGACCTTTGCCCCCTAGGCACCAAGCGTCAGGCATGGGTGCACCACTATCGCGCTGTTCAGTGACAGCGCAACAGGGAATGGCAGCGCTGTACCATGCAGCATCTGCACGTGGTGGAACCATGCTGTAGAGTGCCATTTTGACCCTACCGAGCAAGAGAGATGGCACGGAGGAGATCTGCCCAGTGGAGCCAGATAGAAATGGCAAACTTGGTTGCCATTGTAGAGCCACTTGTTGGCCCACTGTTTGGTGAAGCACCCCTGGACAGGTCCAGGAGTCCGGTGTGGCAGGAGGTGGCCGACACCTTGGAGGAGGCCACAGGAATGGGGCAGATGGTGGAGCAGTGCTGCCACAGATATGGGGACCTGAGGCAGAGGGACAGGGACCTGTTTTCCTGCCTGCGTGCACGTGCCAGGAAGGGCACGGTGCCATAGCCAGGTAGGTGTAATGTCCATACACTTTTATCTTCCATATGGGTATCACGGTTGCATGTGTCTGGAACATGGGGGACCGTCCGGTGTTAGCCGTGGTGGTGTTATCAGGGTGTGGGGTGGGTGGGTCTGGCTGTGTGGGATTGCACACACATGGGGGCAGGGGGACTTTGCTACAGTATTGTACTGATGTTCCTCTCCCCATGTTTGCACCTTAGGCCCAGAAGAGCAACGGTTGGCGAGGGAGAGGAGGCGCCAGCTGGAAGACCGTTACACCAGGAGGACGAAGGTCCACAGAGGCAGAGGGACCAGCCTGATGATGGTGAGTGCCTTACATACATGATTACTATTGCATGCTGTGTAAAAGGGAGGGCAGCTGGGCATGGCCACCATCCACTGACACCACTGCCATGCACGCAACTTGTTACAGTCAGCACTGTCCAGTGGCACTGCATGTCTAGGAGTGCATCAATGGTGGTCCATGCGTGCACTGGGTATATGGCTGTGCCACTGCCTTCGCTTCACATAGCCATGTCACTAAACAGCCATGGTGGTGCTGTGCAGGACATGGCGGTGGGTGTGCAGCGGTCCGCATGGCTGTGTGCACCTGGGTGGGCAGGTCTTGTGGATACGATCACTGAGGGTGGTCACACACCATCACAGAGGCATGTCCCACGGCCGTATGCCATGCACAGTGGGTGGGCTGTATGGGGCTGTGCATTCACACCTATTGACTCTGCTCCCTTGTCCCAGGTGGATGGCAGCTGCACATGATCAGGGAGGTGCTGCAGGAGATACTGACTGTTGCCAGGGAGTCACTGGAAATCCTGCAGAGGATCGAAAGGCTGGGGGTCAGGCGGCATCATGGCAGGAGAAGCAGCCAGACAGGGGAGCGGGGCTCCCACTGAGCATCACAATGCCCCTGATTTCCCCTACCCCCCCCGGACCCACCCTCACACCCCTCCTTCCCTCTACCATTTGTTCACCCTGCCCTTACCCACCCCACCTTGTATGTAGTCCTCCCCCACATTTGTAAATATTTGTACTTATTTTTGTTTGATGTTTTTAAATACATTTCTTTTGATATGACTACTGTAGTGGTCTCTGATTTGCAGTGGGCTATATGTGCTTAGCTGCAGTGGTGTGCATGGCGTCAAGGGTGGTGCAGTCATGGGCATGTGTGTGTGTCCGTGGGGAAGTGACTATGGTGTGGGAGTAGCTATCTGTCAGTGTCTGTGGTGTGTGTGTTGTTCCCTGTGCACTGGATGACTGTGTGCAGTGGTCCATGGTGCATGCTCTGTGTCCATGGTGCACCCGTCAGCCCATCCATGGCCTGTGCAGCTGACACCCTTGCATGTCTGTGACCTGCATGGTCTGCTGGCATGTCAGTGGTGGCTGTCCATGCAGGGCAGCCACTGTACCCATCACAATGCTGGGTTGCCTCCTGTCACTGGTGTGGTGCATGTCTACCTCGGGTGACACTGTGGCCTCCGCAGTTGTTGTCCCACCTCCATGCTGTGGCTTGTGTGTGTTGCAGGGGATGTGCACCACTGTCTGTGACTTGTGCTCCGGGCAAATGATGATGGCGTATAGGTCAACAGTGCCTGCATAGGGTGGCTGGCACTCCTGTGCCATGGAGGACTGCAGGCTGTGTGTACATGGTTTCCATGGGCCCATGCTGGGGGCTTGGTTGCCCCGCTACTGTGTCCCTGTGTTGTTGTGTCCTTGGGTATGGGTGGGTGTTTGTCCATGCACTGTGTTGCATCCGGTGTGGTGCATGCTTCCACGCACCACTGTGGGTGTCTGCGCTGGCTGTTGTGGCCAGTGCTGGGTCAGGGTGTGTCCTTGGGAGGGTGTGCAGAGTGCTGTACCACTGGTGGTGGTGTCCGGGGCATGCCCTGTCACTTGTGGGGTACCTCACGTGCCAACATGGTCAGTCTCTCAGCTGTACCTCGGGGGCTGTGCGTGGTGGCACTGTGTATGCCATTGTTGCATCGCTGTGTGCTGCCACCCACTGATGGGTGCTTGTGGTGGGGCTGCCTTGCATGATTCTGTGCTGCACAGGGTTGCATTGTCACAGTGGGGGTGGTGGCATGCATGGGGTTTCCTGCAGTGGTGGACGCTGCTCCTGGGCAGGGTGTCTGGGGGTCATGGTGCAGGATGTGCTCTGCATTGGGGGGATGGTGTGGCATGGAGTGGTTGGCCCTCCTTGTGTGCCAGTCACAGCTTGCCATGGGGTGTGATGGGGCACCATGGCCTGGCTGTGGGTCAGTTGCTTGTCTCCATGGGCCAGTGGTTATTCCAGCCCTCCCCCAGTTGTGCAGTGTATGGGGTGTAGGGGGACGATGTCTGTTCTGCTGAGTGTTACTCTGCCCATCTGTGGCATGGGTGGTGGGCCCCTACATCACTGGTTGTGCAGTTGCATTGCTGCACTGCTGCTGGGGGGCATTCCTGGTTGCGCTATGGTGCCTCTGGACTGCTCAGCTGAACATCCCTTGTTGTGCTATTGTGCATCAGATCTGCTCAGCTTCCCCTCCCTAGTTGCGCTATGGTGCAGGTGGTGCGATATTCGGCCGTTGGCTGTAGGCACATCTTGGCCAGCTCAGTTTTTGAATATCACACCGCTTGCACATGGGTGCAATGGACTTGCGCTTGCTCCTGCAATTGCGCACTTTTTGGGCGCAGTTTGAATATCTGGGCCTATATGTCTAAATAGGAAGAAAACCACAAAGAAATATGTACACTAATAAGGACATTGTCTTTGATTTTTGAATGTGCAACTTGAGACCCACAGGTCATGCATATTAATTACTAGTTGGGATATCAATATATAGGGATACATTCTGCTGATGGGGACTGCCATAAATAGTATTTGTATCAATAAAATGAGCTTTTATAGTAGAATTACAGATATACATCATAAATGGAGTGATAACAGATATGACAAGAGAGCAATATATCAAATTAACCTGTAAAAGTGTAAGTACAAATACTATAAAGTGATGCTGTTAGGTAAGACTGTAATATAATTATGTATTTTTGACAGATTTTGTCCCTCAGGAAGCCCGGTGTAGGTGAAACATTGTGCTCTTACAGGGTATCATTGAGTTACGAAAAACTACAGTAAACAAACTTTCTATTACAATATTGTCTGTGGCTGGCATTCATGAATTTTGTGAAGATTGGACTGTCCGTATACCATCCCATACATGAACTATTGTTAAACTAATATGAAGGGTACCCACTGACTCTCTTGGCTTGCATTATTTGTGGAGTGTAACATAACAGACATTAAATTAGGTGGAAGGACTTCATCTTTCCTAAAAAAAGGCACATTAAGAAGGGTTAAAACTCTACTCTCAATCACTTTCAGGTTTATTTGAATATGGACACAGAGCCCACATGTTAAATATTGTTTTCCATGACTGCAATTGTAACTGTTGATTATCAATTATATAGATAATAGGCAACTCCTAATATCGGTTTTGCTGTAATAGGTATGATAGTTTTGCAGAGATGGGTACTAGTTTCAACACCAGACAGACCACATTTAGTTTTTCAGGAGCAGATCAAAAGTGATTATTTTCAATAATAGGAGCAAGGAGGAATTTGGAAGTTGGTTTGAATGAAAAAGGACTACAATATAAATTAGAACAATTACAGAAAATAGACAACAGACTAGAGTGGCATGGTATAACTCTAAGAGAACATTCACACTACAAAAGGACACCACGTGGACTAAGGGTACTAATAGACCCCAATCTGGGAGTAGGATCCAAAACTTTAGATGAAAGGTGGGAGGGAAGAACAGAATAGGTGTTCCATAGATTTTATGTATGCCCTTATTGAAGCATCAGTAGAAGAAAGGAAGAAGTCAGCTAGCAGAAGAAATCACAAAAGTACAAGATTTATTAAAAATACAAACTGAGAAAGAATAATTGAAAACATTTTTAGAGGAAACTAAAAAAAGATTGCAAACTTTCAAAGAAGAATTTAAGAAAACCAAAATCAAGATGTACAGGAGGGGCATGAATGATTATAGGCTTAACAAAGTTTATATATGGAAAATAACAACATATTATAGGGGACAAAAGGAAGCTACAGATTCTGATAGTTCTGGTAGCTATGGCACCAGAACAGATAAAGCACCTTACCACACAAACAAAAAAGAAAAATGCTTTTTAGAACAGGAAAATCCAGGACAGGGGCCATCAAATATACACCAGGAAACTACACAACCCCCAGATACCATCCCAGGGCCCAATACAAGAAGACACCTGCAGGTATCAGAATCCAAGAGGTGGAGGGAGAGGAGGAGGAATCAGAAGAATAAGATATGGTTGGAGAGGGGGTGGCAGCTAAGTATATCAAAACAGAAGAAGTTAGCAGTACCTAACTTAAGTAACTGTGAGATTTCAGAGAAAAAGATGACAGTTTTCAGAAAAGGCTTGTCCTGTGCCCCCTTACCAACATCCGAACAAATTTGAATTAATGGCAGACATACAAAATTTATTCAGGAATATTAGGGTAAGAGAACAGTTGCATCTTGAAGCTCCACAGGATCCCCAGGTCAGACAAATCAGAGCAGAGGTACAATATAAATCACAATATAATCCGCCAAAAGGTAGAAATCATAATGTGGAGGCTTTCATCTCGTCAGTAACTATAGATGTTAATAATTTCTTTAAGAACCGTGAACTATTTAGGCCCATCTATAATTTAACTAAGCAAGAATTTGAAATGCTCAAAAAACTTGAAAAAGATGAGAACATCATTATAAAGGAAGCAGACAAAGGGAGAGGAATAGTGGTTATGACGAAAGAAAAATATACCTCAATGTATAATGATCTAATTCTGATACAGGACAATTATGAACTGTTACCAGGTGATCCCACATTATGAATATGTGCTAGTATACAAGAAATATTAGATGAGGACCTTGATCTGAATCATTTAAAAAAATGGCAAAAATAACTTTTGGAAGTCCCTTTCCCAACAGTACCAGTGTTCTATGCTATTCCCAAAATGGATAAGGATGCTATAAACCCTCCAGGAAGACCGATTGTATCTGGGAATTATTCCAACTTGAACCATTATCAGGTTTTGTCAATTACTGTGCTCAATCTGTGGTACTAACAAGGGGGAGTTACATAAAAGACACAGGGGATGTTCTGGGTCTAATTCAGAACGTCAATGCAGAAGAAGACAGTTGGAGCATCATCCTCTGTAGTGTGGATGTAAAGGATGTGTACACCTCTATCCCAAATGAGGAAGGGCTAGGGGTGGGTGAAAGTTGTGAATTTCTCTTTCGCAGAACTTCCACAAAATTTCAGAAATTTTGTGGAACTTTCGGAACTTTCACCATTGGCAAAACTTGGATTTTCCTCAGATTTTCACTGAGTTCTGTGGACTTTTTTAGGTGAACTGTGGAAAAATGCATATAAACTGCAGAATTTATTTTAGCCACAGTTTAATGAACTGTCAGTGAATGAGCGCATGCTTGTACAACCATGCAGTCATTGACTGAAAATTCAGTGGCCCATTGGTAGTGGAAGAGAGAGGAGGGCTGCACCGGTGGCTGACTCGGGGCAGGTTGGGGGGATTGGGGTAGTGGCAGATGAACGGTCAGGAAGGGGGGTGGGGGTCCACTAAACACCAGGGAATTGGGATTACTTTTTTATAAGGGAACAGGGATGGGAAGGTCCACTAGACACCAGGAAATACTGGGAATAGAGGGGGAATGAGTCGGTGGACAGTCGGCTGTTTTTTTTTTTTTTTTGGTGGATTGAGGAATCCAGGATAGGGAAGGGGGTCCGCTAGACACCAGGGAAATAAAATGTTTTTGGGGGCTATGATCAGTGGGGGGCACTAGACACCAGGAGGGTCTGAGGGAGGGGTGGAGGTATTTATTTATTTACTGGGACCTCTGATCAGTGGGGGTTGCATTAATGAATTAAAGTGTGGTTAAAAAAAGCATCAGAACTGACCGCTTGCAGTGATCCATTCTGCATATTTTTTCCCCACAGTTTAATAAATTAACCCACAGTTAGTATATTTATTCAGCAGTTTTAAGATGGAATTTCCACAAAAGTTGCGATAATTATTTCCAAACTTTCGTGGAAGCGAAATTCGCACTTTTGTGGAAATTCCATCTGCAGAATTTTCTTTTTCACACATCCCTAGGAAGGGCTAGATAGCCTATGGGTAGGACTAAAAAGAAGCACTGTACAAGATATGCCTCCTAGACGCATTCTTATGGAATTGGACAGAATGGATCCTTGCAAGAACTATGTTAGATTTAATGTAAAATACTTTAGGCAGAAAGGAGGAACTGCTATGGGGAGCATTCTTGCACCCAGCAGTGCATTCTGACTCCTATGTAAAACATGTTCTGTAGATTTCTGAAGCTTTACAATCGCTTTATACATGACATTCTGATTTTTTGTGTGTGAACTGTGGAGCAGTTGCAAGAATTTTACACACACATTAACTCGCTCACAAACAATTTGAGATTTACTATGGTGGCTACCAGGGAAGATGTACCATTCCTAGATCTTATGATTTAGAAATGTAATGGGAGGAGGGCGGATGTGATTCTCTTCACAAAAGTGGGAGCAAGACAGAGGCAGGAAACTACAGACCTGTCGGTTTGACCTTAGTGGTAGGGAAAATTATGAAATCACTGCTGAAGGAAAGGATTGCTGAGTACCTAGAGGCCAGTGGGGCACAGGACCCAAGGCAGCATGGATTCACAGCAGAAAGGTCATGTCAGACAAATCTAATTGATTTCTTTGACTGGGTGACCAAAGTAGTAGACCAGAAGGGGGCTGTGGACATGGCCTACCTAGACTTTAGTAAGGCATTTGACACAGTCCCGCATAAAAGATTAATAAACAAATTAGCCAGCCTGGGAGTGGGTCCCAGGGTGGTAGCCTGGGTAAAACACTGACTGGACAACAGGACACAGCAAGTAATAGTAAATGGAGTCCACAGTGAAGAAAGGAGAGTTACTAGTGGGGTACCACAGGGTTAAGTACTGGGGCTGGTCCTTTTTAATGTCTTTATAAGTGACATTACAGAGGGACTAGAAGGGAAAGTATGTCTCTTTGCAGATGACACTAAGTTCTGCAACAGGGTCGATACTCAAGGTGGGGTGGAAAGGATGAAAAGGGATTTGGCAAGGCTGGAGGAATGGTCAGATGTATGGCAGCTTAGATTCAATGCAAAGAAGTGCAAAGTAATGCACCTGGGAAACAAAAACCAAGGGGAAGAGTACACAAGGGGGGGTGAGATACTGACAACAACAAAAATGGAAAAGGACCTGGGGGTAGTCATATCAGATGACCTAAAGGTGGGCCAGCAATGTGAGACGGCAGTAAGGAAGACTGGGGGGATACTGGGATGCATGGGGAGAGGCATCACCAGTAGAAAACAAGAAGTTGTTGGCCCTCTGTACAGACAGTTGGTAAGACCACATCTGGAGTACTGTGTACAGTTCTGGAGTCCCAATCTCCACAAAAACATAGATAGGCTGGAGGCTGCCCAGAGGAGGGCAGCGAAAATGGTGCAGGGTCTGCACCAGAAGACATATGAAGAAAGTCTAAATGAGCTTAAGATTTATAGCCTTGAGGAAAGGAGGGAGGGGGGGACATGATAGAAACTTTCAAATACCTCAAGGGAATCAACAAAGTCCAAGAGGGTAGCATCTTTTAGAAAAAGATATGTGCAAGAACAAGGGGGCACAACATGAAGATAGAGGGGGAATGGCTCAGATGTAATGTGAGGAAGTATTTCTTCACAGAGAGGGTTGTAGATGCATGGAACAGCCTTCCTGAGGAGGTCGTAGAGTCAAAAACAGTGGGGGAATTCAAGAATGCATGGGATAGACATAAGGCAGTTCTAGTGGGGGACAGGAGGAAGTAGGCTGTTGGTTAACTAGGATCTGCAGCTTGTCCATTAGGTAGGGAAATGGGCAGACTAGGTGGGCCACGCAGTCCTTATCTGCTATCAAATTCTATGTTTCTGTGTAAGCAGTTTTCATCCTGATAATTTAATAGAGAGTATCCCTTATTCACAGATGCTGTGAGTTAATTGTAATTGCAGTGAGATCAAAGTCAGGGAGGAGTAATATAATACTATGGCTAACAGATTTAAGTCTAGAGGGTACAAAAATAGCACAGTACAACAAGCAAAACAAAAGGCAAAATGGGAAAAAGCAAGACGACAGGGAGAGGAAAGTTCATTAACAAACAGAATGGTTTTATCTTTGGAATATTCTTCCCTAATCAAACCCATTAGAGACATTGTTTACACACATTGGGGCACATTACAACCCATAGGAATCTTGAGTTTCTCTACAGTCCCTATTGTGGCCTCAAAGAAAGTAAGCACACTAAAAGACAAGCTCAGAGTCAATGCCATCAAAACCATCCAGAGGACAACTGCTTCTCATAGGGCCATTAGAAAATGACATGTACCAAACTGGACATTGTGGAAAAAAAATCAGATAACTTACCCAAATGGAAACACAAAGTACATGATTAGGTCACATACTCAAAATTGTATGTGGGCAAAACAACTAGATCCCTAAAAAACAGAATAAGTGAGCATAAAAGCAGGCTTATGAGCAAATATGATAGTAGCCCAGCAACAATGCACTTTGCAACAGAAAAGCACACTGCAGCTTCACTGAGATTGTGGGTGATAGAGCAAGTAGAAGAACCAATAAGAGGTGGGGACTGGAATAAATTACTAGAAAGAAGAGAAATGACCTGGATATTCACCCTGAATGTGACAGATGATGGACTGTGCATTAATGAAGATGAAAACTGGGCAGCATGCTGGTGAAATGAATGAATTGGTAACAGATTTGAAAAGTGTTACCTCACATCCTGAGATGGCCATCTTTTATGTATCAGAATAATAAAGTTAGAAGAATATAATTTTGATCAGTAAATGGGAAGTGAATATTGAACAAAAATTAATACAGAAAATGCTCTGTCCCTTCCCTTCTTCCTGCTAGCCTGATAGCCTTGGCAAATCAACTTTCCCTTTTTGCACCCCCCCCCCGTGGTCCACATTTTTCTGAGTCTTTTTAATATAGTAAATAAATTGAAAGCACATAGAGATCCATTTTACTGAGAATAAATGTATTTTCTGCAGATAAAACATCTAAATCTATGTGGGCAAGGTTTTTGGTGTCTTCTTTTGGTTCTCATAGGGCCATTAGAGAAGTGTCTTGTGCACCCTTGGTGAATGCTGCTGGAGGTCCGCTGGACACCCACCACACTGCATTCACACATAAGGTTGCCTACGTGCCTTGATTACACAGGGCATAGGCAACTATTTTGTTCATGCATCGGGCCCATAGGTACTATGAGGTACAATGGATACTAGCTTGTAATAAGAGAGATGGTGTAAATAACATTACCAAAGGTAGAGAATGTAGTTAATAATTTAGTTACTCTGTCTTAAACAGTAGCGAGTAGAAAGAGAAACAGTGTGATATAGCGAAATTCGCTTGCAACTTTTTAAAGGGCAAAAGACATACATTTTGAATGTATAAAAGATTGTGACTTGTTCTTACAAAAAAAATGCTGCCTTAGAATAATTGCACGGCTGCATTTTTAATGAATCCTTATGATAGTATTGACAGAATGGCAAGGCGAAATTTGCTTTAGTAAAAACTTGAGGAATAAGTGATGTCAAAATAAAAGAACTGGTATAATGAAAATGCAAAATTATCTTTAGTTAAAACATGAAAATTTAATACTGTTAGTAACATGAGCAAATAGTCAGTGACTGGAAAGAAAAATATAATAATTAAATGCACTGTATAGTATTATGGAGCAAAAAAATATTGTAGGTGCCGTATTGGTCCTTTTAAGAACAGATCCAGAAACAAATGATTTGATACCTTTTATTGGACCAACATGGATGTTACAGAAAAGAACAAAGTGCTCTAGCTTTCGAACCTACCTGATCCTTCTTCAGAAGCTTTAACTTTTCACACCTGCGGCGCAGAATTGTGTTGCAGTTACACAGAATTAGGTTTTGGCAGGGATTCTAAAATTTTCTGTACCGGGTACATGAAGTGGGGTAATAAGATGGTTATGCTGACAGTTTGATCACTGTTCTGCTATAAATGGAAGCACAGAGCTCAGAAGGTCCTGTGCTTCCACAGCTACAGACATACTGTATATGCATCTGTGGAGGGATAGGAGCGACTGCACTCCCACAGTAAAATAAGGATACTATTATACAATCTCAAAATGTAAGGAAATAAATTGCAAAAAACTTTGTTAATGCTCCAGTTAGGGTCAATGTGACAAAAGCTTGGAAATGAGGCATTAGGGTTTCCCTACCACCTCACCCTCCCAAACCAGACAGGGGAGCAGGTGTAGGGTGTGACTTGGGCTTCTCAAGGCTAATGCTCACCCCATTCTCATAATGTCTACACATCGGACATTATTTACAGATGAAATGAGTTGAGTGTTAGGCTTGAGAAGCCCAAGTCACACTACATGTTGTTCCAAGAGACATAAGAAAAGATGACAACTGTTAGGAAGATGATAGACTCTCTGGGCAACCACTTTCCATAATCAAGATGATGATGTGTCAGATTTACAGTTGGATAATCAGAGGATGATGAAGAAACATGGACTGAGTACAGAGGGATCAATATGGACCAATGCGGGTGCCATAGTGTGCCATAAGAGTTCAACAGTGGAGGCAGGTGTCAGTGGTGACACCCAGCAGGTGACAGGGCTGTTGTCACCTGGAGTTCTGGGACAGGGCCCTTCTGTGCATACCTCGGTGTACCTCAGCCCAGTGGCTCTGTCCCTCTGGCCATGGCACCCCTGACGGATGCCACCTCTGAACCTGCCACTGCCATCCTGCCCGTCACCCACTATGGCACCCACACAGGTCACTCTGCCCCCTGTTCTGACCTTTGGGCTTGTGTCTGCTGAGTGACCGAAGTCTGTTTTGTTATGAGCCTGAATAAAGTATGTCTTTAAATATAGCTTGGTGTCCGACTACTGTTTGAGTGCAACTTTCTGGATCTTTTATTTGAACTTTGGAGTTAGCCACCCTTGTTGCATCAACCTGCCATACAGAAGCACAGAGCTTATTACTTGACTGTTTTCCAGTCCTGAACTTGCAGACTCCCCACACTCACCTCCCTTCAAGGTAATGTTGCAAGGCCCTTAGACCAGCTCATGGCAAGTCTAAACTCTGCCCCCTCTTGCAACCACAGCGGGGCTTCTAAAATCCCAAATAGAGGGATGGTACAACCCCACTGTGGTGCAAATCTCCTTTGGATCTGGTGCACTGGCACTTCTGCTACAAGGGTGGCACAGGATGTCTTGGGCACAAGGCATCCCAATTTTGATGCAGTCTGTGTTTACAAATTGGGATTGCCACAAAATTTGGTGCTAGGTGCCACTTGCATTAAAGCCATTTGGTGCAGGGACCTTGTGCCAAATTTTGGCTTTTTAAAGTCAAGCCCCAGGCATCATGGAGTGCTTTAATATGTACAGAAGACCCTGTTTTTGCTGATACTCAAGTTAATGTTCAGGAAACCGAGATATAATTTATACAGGAGTGTCCATACTTTGTTTATCTCCTAATTACTGCAAATATCCTTTATAGTTTCCATCCATTTATGAAGACTCTTCTTAAAAGCATCAATGTTTTACTGTTTAACAGTTCTACTGACAACATATTCCACAAATTTAACACTCTATGGGTAAACAAACAACTTTCTATTGTTTGTCCTAAAGTGTGATGAGGGCTTAGTTGCTTATTGTTCCTTTTTATCATGTATTGGTTTTGTCCCCAGCTGAAATTTTAACTTTCAAACAGTTCTTGATCTTTGTGAATAGTAAATTCTGGTAAGTAAAGTAATTCACCCCTAGCCTGCCTCTGTTCAAGGCTGTGCAGCCCCAAGTGTTTTAACCTACCTTCTTAGATCTTGTTTTATAGTTCTCTAATCATTTTAGAGTTTTTACGCTGCATTCTTTCTAGTTTTATATTTTCACCAATTACCAATCCAGCCCAAATCTATGAGCTGTAATCTGCAATTGGCCTGACAGAAGTACCATAAGATGGTACTATAATGTGTTCAGATCTATGTGCAGTGCCTTTTATTGGTGTTCAACAGATTGTTTGCTTTTGGGTATATAGTGTTAACTTTTTTCTCTGTTATGTAAATTGTTTGTTATGTATAACTCTAAATACTTGTCACATTATATTGAGTTATACAATACTCATTTTTTTGGTTATTCCTACCCAAGTGCAAGATGATACGTTTGTCACTATTGCAGGTCATTTTCCATTTGTTTTGTCCTGTCCGCAATTATACTGTACCGAGATCTTTTAGTATTCTGGAAATTAATCTAGTCCAAGAAGGTAAGGGACAGATCAAGTGTGACATGAAGGTATTTGGAAGTGTGTACCTGCTCCACAATAGTATCAATAGCGTAATCAACATTTAAGGGGGTGGAAGGGTTAGATAGTTTTAATTACTGATATATCATATCTGTTAATTATTATATGTGGAACAAATGATAGGGAAGTGTGAGTTACAAGGTAATAATTCAATTGAGGGGAACATTAAAACATTAGTTGGGGGAGACTGCTTGGGATGAGTTTTAGGGGGGAATCTCATTACTGAGTGTCTAGTGTTTATTTTTACTTTTGCTATGCTACTAGAAGCAGGCACCCCCATCTGCAATGAATGGAGGCTCTGGCTTCTGCATTCCTTGCAAGTTGCTTCCTGCCAGAAGCAGGGTCAGAAAAGCCAACCAACTGATTGGCTGAGACAGTAGTAAAATGCGATCTCCTTGATCCATCATTCGAATTGGGACAAAGCCTTCCCAACTTACAAGCACTTGAAAATGTGCTCCTTGCAGTCCCACCAAAAGTCTCCAAACTGGAGGTATCTCAGAATCACCTGAGCTAACTTGTGGTCCAAAGAAGCCAGATTGACTTATCTCATGGTAACCAATGTAGCGTTGGGCTGCCAAAACCCTCCTTTGTCTGAAAGGGATTTTCTGTAGCATGTTCAAGAAGCATATGCAGAAATCGTAAAGAAAACGACTAGTCTGGCACGTGAAAGTACAGTACAGGAACACGTGACTGATGGCTTGTGATAATCCACTGTTTGTGATTGCCAGCTAGCAATAATCAATGCCTAGAAATGGCTAATCACTACCTGTCCACCACAGACTGTGAATTATCACATTCAGAAAGAGTGTCCTATATGTGGGTTATTGGCCTTAGCCACATAATGTAATAAAATAAGAATCATAGAATGACTGTAGGTTCTGAAAACAACACATTCTCTTTATTATCATCATCTTCCTCATTCATTTATCATGAATCATGCTTTTCCTATTGTACATCACTGCAGAGTGTATGTGACACCATCTTTTTCCCTGTCTGCATACTGCTCAGTGTTGGTACACTAGCATTGGAAACCCTTAGCTGCTCAGATTCAGTTAAAATTCTCCATTCTTCTTGAGGTAGAAAGAAGGTATCATCTTCACATGTTAAAGTTCCTGATCATCTTTACAACTCATGATGTGTTTATTACAAACAACGGGGCACCAGCTGACAGTACTAGTGCCACAACCTCCTGTGCACTGTGGGTGTGAACAATTGCTGGTCTGCCTTGAGGCACTATGCATTGTGCTATTTATTATCTTCACACTTTGTCTAATGGTCATTCAGAAATCATGTTAACTTGTCATATATATAAAAACACATTTAAAGTATTAACACTGTAATCTACTCCAAAATATTTATTTTCATTTCATTCATCTCATGGTGTCAGACTAAACTACCCCTCTCGGCCAGCACTAGCAGCAGCACAAGAACCTGTGGTTTATCACTCATTTCACAACTCTAAACTTCAGCTATTCTCCCCTGTAGAAGACAGACTTTCAAACACTCTTGCATGAAGAACTGAAGCACAAACACAAAATGCCATTAAGCTTCACAGTGTCTACGAATGCCAGGACCCAACAGTGTGCATGGTGGTGTGTGCTGGAAAAACTTATTCTGCTGCTGTGATGATATGAACAGGCTTCCCAACTTTATAATAAACAGCCCTTATCATGTTCTTTTTCATGGTGATTCGACTTGAATACCACACATGTTTCTTTACAATTTTCTTAAGCAACCAATGAAGTATTCTGTTATGCTACCTTACATCTATTGTTCTTGATACATAAATAAAAATAACACAATCCCATTAAAATAAAAAACACAGAAGTAGATTAATTCTTCTAAACACAAAATAATGTTATCACAAATTATGTCTTTAAATATAAAGAAAATAGTTTGTAAATATTAATAAAAACATATTGATGATATAATTATCATTAAATTACTATTTATCTCAACTAAAACCCATGACATACTGTAAAAATAAAACATAGAAGGGATAATCTAAAATTATAATCATAATATACACATATTATTGTAAAATCTATGTCACCACAGGAAAGAATATAGTAACTTACATGATGCAAATCCTCCTCCTCGAGTTCTCCTACCACTCCCCCTCCTACCTCATCCTTTAACTCTCTAGCTACTCATTTGTGGTTCTTTGCAATTCATTCCTTATTCTATTGCTGATTGTATGACATTGTATCTTCTCATTTGTGGTTACTAAATATATGTCTACATTTGCAATATTTCTTATATTTCACTGTATATATCGTGAAAAAACATTTTGTATTTTATTGTGCCTTGTGCCATGTAGGCACCTCTGTACTGTTGTTGCATTTTCTCCACTTTTTCTACCCCAGGACGCACCTGGAAAAGAGCTTTGGCTGACTGTGCCTTTCCCGGTTACCAACATTGTAAATAAAATGAAATAAATGTAAAGTGAAGAGTCGGAGACATTGAGGTATATGATTTGAGGTCAGCAATGAACTGCAACTATTACAATAGCTCACACTGGGTAATGGCAGCCTTAATGGATTTTGCAGACTCTGTCATAACAACACAAACAGCAAACCACAGCAGATGAAAGCCAGCAGCAGATGCAGTATGTAGTAAGTAGTAATCCATTTTCATTGCTGACATCAAGACTTCCACCTCCATTTGTAATGGGTTTTCTCTATGCCAATTACTGAATTGGGAGCTAAAGTGGTTTGCCAGAAATAACAAAGCTGAATTGAATTTTCAGTTCCCATCTTAGAGCTGAACCAAAGTTTGTTCTAGTCCATTTCTCATCCATTTACCCAGGACTGACAGTGCTGACATATTAACAGTTCTCATCCACTACATCCAATACATAAAAATCCAAAACTAAGGACTCTGATGCCCTTGACTTTATATAGTTAGGACAGTGCTTGGCATTTGAGCATTTCTTGTTTGATTGTACAGTGACTACATATCCCAGTTAAGCATGTGTAGCAGATGAAGGGACTGGGAGCTTCACAACTTCTATTTCACTTTTCTTGAGTAAATCACTTATCTGTACAAGGTCCCCCAACACCCCTTATTTTTCTTCTTCATCTTAGACTCCCACAGGGAATCCTCATCATTAGCAATATCTTCCTCCAACTCCTCCACTTCCCGGCATTTTCTAAAGGTTTCTATACCTCAACTACTTCCTCTATAGATTGCTTTATCTGCAGCTTACTGTTTTCTCGTTAACCAGGTCCACTGCAACATATACCCCCTCCTCCACCACAGACACACTGGCACTACTTGTTGGTACAACATTTTGGTAACTGTGCAGCTCCTGATGCTGCTTCCTTCAAGTAGCAGTGATGCCACTGCTTATTCTATTAACACCTTAGCATTATGACCTCTGGACATTTTTCCTGGATAGGTACTACCTGCTGCACTTGAACCTACCATCATGGTTGCTGCCTTTAATGTTTTACCTGCAGCACTGCTATCCACCCCCACCTCAGTTGCACCCTACTTGCTCAACTGCCCTGCACCTCTTCTTTCACCTCTGCTCTGTCACATGTAAGGCACCCACTCTGTTTTACTTCTGAATTTTATCATGGGTGTTTGCAAAACACCACAAAAAATAACTAAGTACAGCAAAATATAGATAATAAAAGTGAAAGAAAAATCTTTCAATAAAACAAAATAAACAAAAGAAGAACTTTGAAATAAAGACTTTTACAAGGCTGCAAAACTGCTGGACAGAGCATTGTCAGAGTTACACTGTCTTCCTTCACTGAAAACAGCTAGTGCTTCAGACACATGTCCCCTCTCTTACTAAAAGCAGAAGCTCAGCAACACTCAGAACCAAAACCAGAATGCATGTACAAGACTAATAAAATAAAGACAAGCAATAAATCAAACACAAAGAAAAGATGCACAACAACAAGCCAATAATTGTTAGAGAAATGCTCTTGCACATATTGTTCCAAAAAGCTATAAATCCAAAGATTCATAAAATACCAAAGATAAACAGACCTGTTGTAACTCCTGCACTTTCTGTCTAGGACTGCACAGAAAGCAGGCACTGCATGGGCTAGATCCTGTTTCAGTGTACCATGTAACCCACTTTGACTGCAGACACAGTAAGTCACATGATATGTTCTTTGTTAGCATTCCCTGTAACATCATCACACAATCTGACTTAACCATAGACTCATAGAAACTGTCTGCAGAAAAAGATCAATGATCCAGCATGTCTCCAGAAGGACATTGACAAAAGAGAGACAGTCCAGAGAAGGGCAATGAAGATGGTACGTGAACTGCACCAGAAGCCCTACGAGGAAAGACTTAAGGACCTTAATATCTATTCACTGGAAAAAGAAGAGAGGTATGATACAGACTTTCAAGTACCTTAGGGGAATAAACAGGGTACAGGTGGAAAGCATATTTCAGAGAAAGCTCTGCACAAGAACAAGGGGGCATGAGATGAGGATGAAGGGTGGAAGGCTAAGGGGTGATGTTAGGAAGTACTTTTTCACTGAGAAGATGGTGGAGCCATGGAACAGCCTTCTAGCAGATGTGGTGGGTGCAAAAACAATACAGGGGTTGAAGAGCACATGGGATAGACATAAGGGTACTCTGCAGATGTGCAGAGCAGGAGAAATGCAGAGCAAATAGGATCTGGGGCTGCAGCAGTGAGTAGGAAAATGGGCAGACCAGGTGGGCCATATCATCCTTATCTGCCAACAGATTCTATGTATATTTAATACTACCTAACCCATACCTCTCAACTGTCCCTGATTTTCAGGGATGTCCCTGATTTTGCCTCAAAATTTTCCTCTGTCCCTCGTAAAATCTGTGTTTTTACGACTAAACAGCAGGGGTTGTAAGCACAAAATAATGTCAAACATTAAAGTTACAGACTTGTTCTTCTTCAGAAAATGCATCTTACACTAATCCCATTATTCTGTCAACTTTCTGGGTGGACATTACCAATTTTTAAGATGTGTCCCTGATTTAGGGTCTTTGTCCCTGATTTTTTTTTAAGCCCTGTCCCCGATTTATGAGACAAGAGGTTGAGAGGTATGACCTAACCCACTGAGAAAATGTTATCGTTGGATAATGCCCTCTGCCCCCCCCCACCACTACCATTACCACCACTATCACCACACACTCCGCATCCATTCACTTTGTGTTCAGCTCTTGGGTATATCATTGCCTTCGTTCTGTCCTAACTATGCTTGAACTCATTCAACATTCTTGCATCGTCTACTTGCCTTGGCAGTTTATTTCATGACTTCACCACCCTTTCAGTGAAGAAGAACATCCTCTCAGGGGTAGTGTAACTTCTTTCTTCCTTCCTACTATCAAACCCCCTTCCAATGCATTCTAGCAGTATTGCTGCTTTACTATAAGCTCTTTTCATTTGCTTAAAAGTGTCACTAATGAAAACTCCCTAAATCCCTCTGCTTTGTTAAGTTGCTAATTGACTACATCCCATCCAATACTTTGTATGTGTTTTTTTTATTTTCTAAATGCATAACCTTGCATTTTTGGCTACAAACCTCAACTTCCATATTTCTGGCCATATCTCTAGCTTTTCCAGATCCCTTTGAAGATACATCACTCTCTCTTGACTGTCCACCCTGCAGCAAAGTTTAGTGCCATCTGCAGAAAGACACATGTTGCCATAGATACCCTATCCTATGTCACATATAAACATGTTAAATAGCATAAGTTCCAGGACTGACCCCTATGTACCACACCATCTTATGGTTACTCAACCGCAGTGGTTCCTTTACTTTTACATTACCAAGTACAGTATCTGCTTTAAGAAGTATCAAGTTTAGGATATTATTTTACCTTGTAGGATCACTGAATAGCTGAATCAATAGACAGTCTTGTAACATCAAGGAGAAAAGTTCATTGAAAAAAAAAAACAATCACACCAAAGAGCAATCTCCAAGAACAGGAGCAGTACAGGCACACAAAATGTCTCTATTAATGCATTGATAACTAACAGTAATTAAAAGCCATCTTCACGTCAAGACTTGCTGTGCAAAATGCAAACATGTGCAAACTTATGTTTGCAGTAGTTAGTTGCTTGCAAAGAGACTATATTCTATTTTGTAACTTCCTGACCCCTTACAGACCTAACATATTAGCTAGATAGATCATTGTAAAATCACAAGATGCTCTGAAGAAGATGGACTTCATTCACCGAAAGCTGAACTTGTTTCATGTCATGAATTCTGGGAAGTGGAGTCAGCAGGGTATCAAGTGGCTTTGTTCAGAATCAGAAGAAAAGGTGCTTTTCTGTATTTAAAAGGAACTGAGCTACATGAATGGAGCCCCATGTGCTGCTGCTTGAATGGATGCATCCCTAATGACTAAGTTGTCAGGAGATGACACACTAGTCTCACACTCTGAACTTTTCTAAAAAACACTTTGGCACCATTTGCAAAAGCTATTATGTGACAATTACAATTATCTATTTTGCTGCTATTTTGAGTGCATAAGGGATCAGAGGGTTATAAAAAATATTTGCAGCTAACTGACTACTACAGATGCAAGTCTGCACATACTTGCATTTTGCATGGACAAGTCTTGATATTAAGACAGCTCTTAATCACTACTAATGTTATCACTGCATTAATAGAGACCCTTTGTGTGCTTGTATTTCTATTTCAGGAGACTGCACTTTGGGGCAGTTATTTTGGAGTCTTGTAACTAAAGGTGGGCAATGTCAACAAAATTCACTCAGCAAAATATTTTTCGAACAGCGCTCAGTTCGCGGAGCACAATTCGTGAAATTTGTCAAATCACAGAGTGTGAGTCAACGGTGAAAGTGTGGACTTTCACATGTGAAATTCTACACTTTGCACAAAAACTACTGTTTGCCGACTGATCACTGGCCACATAATAAAAGTAAAAGACTCCAGATCCCTGCTGTCTAGTGGAACCCCACCCTGCTGATTGCTGGTCCCAATAACAAAAAAACATCTGATCCCTGATGTCAAGTGGACCCACACCCTACTGATCAACAGCCCCAGTAAAAAAAATCCCTGGTGTCTAGTGGAACCCCCCTGTCCCACCCCATCAGATAGTTCCCCCACCACCACCACTCCGCTCCCCTGACCCTGTCCCCGAGTGGGTCACCAGCACAGCCCTCCACTCACCTCCATGGCTGGCAGCCCGACTGACCTGCTCTGAAAGAATGAGCATGTGCTAGTACAAGCATGCACTTATTCATTCTTTCAGTTAGTCAGCCAGCTCATCATTGTATGGGATGTGTTCAAGGTGCTAGAGAAGGGAGGGTGATAGGCGGGGTGGGAGGTCCACTAAACACCTGGGATTCAGAGACTATTTTTATTATTGGGGCTTGTGATTGGTGGGGTGGGGGGGTCCATCAGACACCAGGGATTTTAGTTTTATAAATATATATATATATATATATATTTTTTAAATTGGGGCCGACGATCAGAGTACAAATACTGACATGAGGGATAGATCAGGTGGTGTTAGATCTACTATTTGTAACTCTATTGCTTTTGGTTTTTGTAAGTAAAATTTGCACTTACAAAACCAAAAGCAAGGAAAAGTCACAAACAGAAAATTTCGGTTAATTTGGAAAAATTACGCGAAGTGCTGCACAGAAGCAAATTTGTTGACTTCGCCACATTTTTGCCCGCAGAGTGAAACTTCACTGCATCTCTACTTGTAACATGTCAAGCAGAGCTTGACTCTTAGTGCTACTAGTTGCTGGACTATCCTATTTAACGTATATCAGATTAAGGTCCCCTACTATACCTATGGCCAGGAAGCAACAGAAAACTGCAGCAGAGTTACTGCAGTAAGCAAGGCAATTTCAATGGATGTCACAGGATACTGAGTTGCATCCTGGTTGGCTCAACTGTATGTCCCATTTTTCTATTTCTTCCTAACATATCCCTTAATTCATTCTCACTCTCTCTCTCTCTCTTTTCATCCCTCCCCTTTTTTGTCCTGTCGGTCTATATGCCACGCCAAGTCTAAATTTATTCCAGCAGCCATGTTTAACTGTACCCAAATGGACTCTATTCCCTCTCCTACTCTACTGATGATCCCAACTTCTGTTGCTACTATGCCTTTCCTTATGTAAAGGACTACTTTGCCTCTGTTACCCTCACACCTATCTCTCCTATTCAGGGTATACCCTGGGACTGCTAAATCCTATACATCATCTTCTGTGGTCCATGTCTCTGAGATAGCATTCAGATGTACCATGGTCTCTGCCATGAATGCCTGAAGATCACTTGTTTTATTGTTTAGGCTCCTAACATTCAAATATATTCCCTTCAAAATTCCTCATTATTGCTTTTTCCTTTAATGTTAAATACTCTCTTGTTACTTTCTGCTCTGCCTTTCCTATTTGCTAGATTTCTGATTTTACCAACTAGATTATTATGATTTCCCTCCTCCCCTCACTTGTCAGTTATTTCTTTTTCCCTGATTTTTGTCACGACCAATACCCATTCACCTCCATCTTATGTCTGGGGGAGCCCCTGGTAGGTGTCCCTTGTTTTCCACCCTACCAAGGACTAACCAACAGCTGTCTCCCCCTCCCTAATTTAAATAATGAAAATCTCTATAAATGTCCAACTTTTGTCTTAATGTAGTTTTTTCCTCCTTTGTAATATGTAGTCCATTTTCCTTAAATTAACCTTCTTTCTCAAAAAACGTCAGTTTCATACACTTTTATACTGCTCCTCTTGACACCATTCATTCAACCACGTGTTAAAGGTTTCAATTACTATCTGTCTCACCCTACTTTCCCTAATTTACTCCCACCCCATCTTGGCAATACCTCAAAGAAAGATAGAGAAGTCTCCTTCCCCTTAAGCCTCCTCCCTTCCTCTTTAAAGTTAAATTTGACTGTCTGTAAGCTTTAATTTGCTAGGTTGGTTGTCCCTGGGTGTATAAGGATACATGGATCATCCTCCTCCTGTCTAACATTCTCTCTACAGTACCATTTCCTTCTCCCGCAATTCAAAAGTGCCTGGCAAACTTCTTCTTTCAACTCTCCTCCCTTCATCATCCTTACTTCTCCTTGCCTCACAGACTACTCTATCTACTCTCCTTATCATAGACTCTTCTATTGTGGCAGCTTTTCTTGCTTTCTTTCCCTACTAGGTGATATTTAGTTTACTTGATCATCTATTCTAATTGACTCCCTGTTAATACTAGTTTGCTTAGGTAGCTGGTCATCTTCCAGAGGTTCAAGATGATTTTGGTCTGTAAATAAGGACACAGCTTAACCCGTTCATCATTATTCTTCTTATAGCCTCCATTTCCCACTAATTCCCATATATTTTTAGTTATTGTTCTGTGGTGGGAGGGTGTCTGAAGATAGTGTAACAGTATTCTATTTGAGTTGACTACACAGCACAATTATTTATCTCTTGCTGTCTGCAGCTGAGTTTAAGGTCCTTTAAACTTCTTCCAAATAGGACAGTAACTATTTATCCAAAATACAGCATTAGAAATGACTGCCTTCCATCCACTATAACTACTCCATCCTAGGTCAGCTATCACCTCCATGTTACATTAATTAAATATCAGCTTGCACAGTATGTTGATTTATTACAAATTCCTACTCCAGATAGGGTTTATGGCATGGGGTCATGTTGCTGCAAAAAAAACCCACATGACAATAAATGCTGCAAGGAAAACAGTGTGCTTGCAAACAACGTTGGATACATGAGCGATCCAACAGCAAGAATGCAGCCCTCTTAAAAACAATTGAACTTCTTTTTTTTCTGGGTCACTCTTTCTCCTGCCCCCATCCTCCAGGACTTAAAATAATCAATTTTGGGGGGGTCAAGGACTTCGGGGATGGGGTTAACTCAGAAGTGGTAAAAAGTTCTTGTTTTTTAAAACAAAATGGTTTCAGCAGGAAGAGACCTAGCTGGAACCAAACCATGGTCCCAGGTCTCCTGCTTTGCCATCTACTGGTACCCTAACTACTCCACCAAGGAAGCAGCTTGATCAGACACCCCAGCACACGTCAACTTGATCCCTTCCAGTTGAAGCGCAGAGCGACAGGGGTAGCGGTAATTCCCTACCACTAATATACCCTTGTTGCTCTAAATCCTTTCATGACTTACACAATGTGGTCCTTGCAGTGCACTTCCTGGTGTACTGTTTTGACCCGGTACCAGGTTTACTGCCTACTTTAATTTATTACACTCCTTCTGACTCCCTCAGTGAAGGAAAAAATTAATTGTTTAGTAATTCTTATATTACTTTTCCCTCTCTCTGTCTCTTACATTTCCTGTCTTCTGTTCATTGACTTCACCTTGTGAAGTCTAACTTTGCAAGGCATATTTGCTTTTCAACATTTTAGAACTTTGTGAATTATTTTGCAAAATTAAGCTTTCAGATTTTGCACATCTCTAATCTTAAGTAGGGGAAGTATAATTGGAACCGACGGCACTTGAAGGAGTAGGAGAAATACAGAAACATAGAAACATAGACTTGGATGGCAGATAAGGACCACTTGGCCCACCCAGTCTGCCCATTTCCCTACCTATTAAATAGACTGCAGTTCCTAATTAGCCAACAGCCTACTTCCTCCTACCCTCCACTAGAATTGCCTTATGTCTACCCCGTGCATTCTTAAATTCCCCCACTGTTTTTGACCCCACAACCTCCTCAGGAGGAAACCAGTGTGTTTCTAAATAACTCAGGGTGGAGTCATCAGCAGTTGCAAGAGATTACCTGAGAAAACTGGTTGTAGTGGGAGTGGAACCAGTCAATGTTTGTTTTTGTTTTTTTATTGTTTATATTTAGTTTATTTCAGACAGGCCACACTTAAGTAGTCAAATGCAGTGAGTGCCCAAATTTCTCTTTCTCCTCTCATGAGCTGTACTGTCCAGAGGTGTGACACTAAGCTGAGTGGCGTTCCAGTTTCTTTGCATCAAGTTCTAAATTTTGGCAATGCTCCTCAGTAACACTTCCATGTTACCATGCTATTCCACCACAGTCCATAGAATCTTATAGCAGCACAGCAGAGAACATAGCAACACTGGTGGGTTAGGGATCATGGAAACTTTAAAGTGGAAAGGCGACTGCACCGAGGAAAAGCTGTGCATGGTCTGAAGCAAACGATTAATTACACAGTCAAAGAAGACCAGAACCTTTGCAAAGACTGAGATTAAATATATCTCACACTCACTGGAACACCAGTTCTATAGTCATTTCTCTTGTGCAAATTCCTTTTATTTAAAGTGCCAATAACAATAATAAAAACATACTGTGAGGAGCATAAGAAACAAGCCTGGAACAAACACACTTCCTGGTAACCAAGTCACCTGATACATTTTGCCTAATCAGGGCATTCTGATTGTGCACCAAGTCATAGCTGAGACAGCTGCAGCCATACAGACCCGACACTGACATAAGTAATGCCTTACTGACTTATGAGAGAATACCCTGCCATCAAGATGCTGGTACTGGCAGCAGGTCTGTACATAGGCATGCCTCAAGGTAAAATTTGTAGTTCAGGGATTATGTATTACAAAAGCCCCTGCCTTTGGATTAAAGAAGGAAGACTTTTTATGGCAAATGGAAGGACATCAGTCATCAGGCCTTTATATAGTTGACGTACCTGATTTTGTAGGATTCAAAAAGCATGCAGGAAAAAGTCAAAAAGGAGCTGCAGAGATTTGAAAAAAATCTGGATTTTTACGGATTTCAAGGAAGAACTTGAAGGTACAATAAAATTCCAGGACAAAAAAATCTGTGTTGCAAAAAAAAATGTTCTTGTGATGAACAAGATTACAGAATTGGGACAGTATTTAGCTGGGGCAAAATAACAATACAAAAGGAAAGCAAGAACAGAATAATGTCTTCTCTGTGCCTAATACAATACTGAAAAAACAAGTGATTCAGAAAACAGTATCAACAGTGACTCACAAGAATCTATGGCAACACTTTTTCTAGAGGAAGATTTGGCACAGCTGCACTGCAGCAAGAGGGAAACCAGATGCCAAAAAAATGTGGCAAAACAAGATCTGGATGAAGGCTATCAAAGGGGCTGACTAGACAAGTACAAGAAATACCAGGACAGATGAGGAACAAGGAAAACATACCAGAAATCAACTCTCATCACATTAAGAGAGACAAAGGTTAGTGTCAGGCCAGAAGAGAGGACAAAACATTTTTTAGGTATGTTAGGGAGTGAAAGAAGGCAAAGCAGGGGATAGTTAGACTGAATGGAGAGGGGGGAGTACAGGTGGAGGAGGACTTTGAGAAGGTGGAAGTGCTAACTAGGTATTTCTGCTCAGTCTTTATGGTAGAGGGGGAGAGGAAGGGACCAGAGTTAAAGGGAAGGGGAAGGGAAAGTGCAAGGGTAGATCAAAGCCCATTCACTGAAGGCAAGGTAAAAGAGGAGCTAGGTAGGTTGAGAATGCACAAAGCTATGGATCAGAATGCCCTACATCCTAGGGTACTCCAGGAATTGAGGGAGGAGCCGACAGTTCCCTTGGCAAGGCTGTTTAACGTGTCCCTGGACATGGGACAGGTGCTGAGGGACTGGAGGAGAGTGGATGTGGTACCACTCCACAAAATTTTCATCAGGGAGGAGGCAGAAAACTATTTTCTGATCAGCCTCACCTCAGTGGTGGGTAAGGTAATGGACGCACTCTTGAGCAAAAGGGTGGCCTGATACCTTGCTGATAATGGTCTGCAGGATGACAAGCAACATGGCTTCACTGCAGGGAGGTCATGCCAGATGAACCTCATTGAGTTTTTCAACTGGATTGACAAGGGTGGTGGATCATAGGGGTGGGCAGTGGACGTGGCCTACCTGGACTTCAGGAAGGCCTTTGATTCTGTCCCTCACAGAAGGCTGGTTAATACATTGGAAAGCTTGGGGGTGGGACCAAATATAGCAAGGTGGGTAGAAAACTAGCTGTGGGATAGGAGCCAGAGGGTAGTGGTGAATGGAGTGCACTCCAGCGAGGAAAGGGTGATGAACAGGGTGCCCCAAGGATCAGTGCTAGGGCTATATATATATATATATATATATATATATCAGTGATATAGGAGAGGGACTGGAAGGGAAGGTTTGCCTGTTTGCAGATGATTCCAAGATCTGCAATAGGGTGGACACCATGACTGGGGTGAAGGCAATGAGAAAGGACCAAAAGATCCTGGAGGGGTGATCAGTAGCATGGCAAAATGCACTATGATGCACATCAGACATAGTAACCCAGCAAGCCAGCATGCATTCTGGGAGAGGAGGAAATAATTGTGACCAGGAAGGAGAGGGGCCTGAGGGTTATAATTTCAGATAACCTCAAGGTAGGGAATCAATGCAGCAAGGCAGTGGGCAGGGAAAATGGAATGCTGGCATGCATTGGGAGGGATATAACAAGCAGGAAGAAGGAGGTACTGATTCCCCTCTTTAAGTTCATGGTGAGGCCTCATCTGGAGTATAGGGTACAGTTCTGGAGGCCACACCTGAGGAAGGATTTTGATGGGATGGAAAGGGTCCAGAGAATGGCAACACAGATGGTGCAAGGCTTGCATCAGATGCCCTATGAAGAGACGCTGAAGGAGCTGGACCTGTACTTTCTGGAGACTAGGAGGGAGAGGGGGAACATGATAGAATGGTCCGAGGTTGGAGGGGGAAGATTCAGGGGCTGTACTCGGACACATTATTTTACTGAAAGGGTGGTAGACCCCTGGAACAGTCTACCAGCATCGGACAGATATAAAGGATAGGTCAGAGGGTGGTGAAAGGTGTATCTGGATGGGGGGAGCGGGGGGTGAAGTATTGAGGCAAATTCAATGTGCAGTAGTAACCTTTTCTGCTGACAGTCTTCTATGATTCTATGACATAAAGGCCTTTCATTTGTACCAACCCACCAATTACAACTGCTTTGAGAGAGTAGTTGATTTACACAGACTTTGCCGCATCCTGAACTTATATAGTTTCTGTAGCAATAACAATATGAGGTACACCATGGAGGATAGCAGTTCAGCTACACAAGGTACATTGAAAGCACTGCTAGCAAAGGGGGTCAAAGACTCAGAAGGACAGGAGGTGGGCATGGAATGGGAGCACTTCAGCAATTATCCATATTAAAGAATAATGAAATCTACCATCTCCCAAAAAAAAATCTGGCAGTATCAGCATTGCAGAGACTATGTGAGAGAGACATTAAAACTCTGTCTAAAGAGGAATATCATCCTCAGTTTAACATAAGTAATGGGTGGAAGTGCATTGACATCTTTAAAGGAGAATGTGAACATAACAATTAAGTCAGCTGACAAAGGGGGTAATGTGGTAATCCAAAACACTGGAGACTACATTAGGGAGGTACAATGTCAGTCGGCAAATAATGTGTTCTACAGACCATTCACATTTGACCCAACATTATCCCTAAAAGAGAGAGTTGATGATTTTCTGAGCTGGGCCCTTATGGAAGGGCTCAGTAAGGATGGGGAAAAAAGACTTACTCACAGTGGAATACCCCCTCAGGCACCAAATGTATGTTTTACCCAAGGTCCACAAAACTCTAGTGAATCTCCCTAGGGTGACCCATCATTCACGGAATGGGCTCACTTACTGAGCCAGTGTCCCAGCTGATCGATGACTACATCAAGGGCCATGCCATGTCACTTCTTTCCTTTGTCTTAGACACTGGGGAGATGCTTAAAATCCTCAATGATCTCAACGCTGGGAGTGATGGCTTTTTACTGACCCTTGATGTTGAATCTTTTCACACAAACATACCACATGAGTGAAGCATATTGGCACTCACTTTCTTAACAAAAGAGCTTGAGATGCTATTCTAGGTATTGGCCTTTTAGAGAAAATGGCAAGGTTATTATTGGTGAGAAATGCATTCTGTTTCATTGGCAAATATTTATTTCAACAAAAAGGCACAGCTATGGGGTCCAGGTTTGCCCTGACCTATACCAATTTATTCCTGGGGATGTGGGAGGAGCATTGTGTACAACCCAGATAAAAATCTGCACCTCAAAAACATAAGTACCTTTAAATTATATATAGATGCTATTTTTTGGTGCATGGGGAGAGTGAAAATGAGTTACATGACTTTCTCAAATTTTTGCATGACAACTTGAAACTGAAGTTTACCATGAGCTATAGTACAAAGAACATCTCCTTTCTGGATATCTGGATTAATATAGCCAATGACAGAAGTATAAGCACCAGTGTTTACCTGAAACCTCTGGATCACAACATGTTGTTCTTGGTAAGTAGCTGCCACCCCACCATACTGTAAATAATGTAACAAAAAGTCAGTTTCTCTAGGCTCTGAGACTAAGCAGTGAACAAAACAAGAATATGAGCAAAAAAAAAAAAGATCTTACATAAAGGTTTGATATGAGGGATTATAGTGCTGCAACAATCCAGAAAGTCAATGAAACTGGTGACAATAGTAGAAGGGAGAGTCTCTTGCTACTTAAATGACAAACAATCTCAGCACAAGATTCTAAAATAAACTTTATCACTGCCTTCACCACAGGAGCAAATAAGGTGGGCAAGAGTATTAAAAGAAACTGACATGTGTTGTGCTCAGACAGTACATTTAAGGAAGTTATACAAAATCTACCCTGCAATGTTATATAGAAGAGTCGATTTGAAAGACGGTCTGGTTCATTCAGTACGTATATTGCGAAAGCATGGAACTGGTTCCTCCTTGCCCAAGGGATGTAAGAAATGCAAATGATGTAAATTTTGCCTTGTGATTAATGAGCATGACAATATCTTGAACCCTAGCAATGGTAGAACCATCTACATAAATGAGTTTCTAAAGTGTGACACCACATACGCTATTATGCTGCAACATTTAGCTGTGGTGTTTTCTTATGTAGATAGAACCAAAAGAAAGTTTATAAAGTGAGTGGGAGACAATGCTAGGGCCTTCCAGAATGAAAATGAAACCTATGCATTAGCAATGCATGTAAAAAAATCATGTAATACAGAAGAAGATAAAATAATGTTCACAACCATGGAAAATGTGAAAATCAGGATAAGAGGGGGTGATCAAGACAATCGATTAGCTCAGAGGGAGACTGTAGATTTCTTGCAATGCAGGCATGCAAGTGACCAGGAATAAATGGCCATCTTCAAATGGCTCCCTTTATTATACAAAATATGGTAAGCCCCCCATCTATACTGATGCACTATTTTTTTTTTCATGTTTAGATGATCATACTGACTGCATTATGATGTAAATGATTTGGTTTTTTTTTTCTGTTCATGTTCCTCAGCAGATTGGTTTTGTGTTCTACATATTTGTGTGCAAGGAACCAAATGTCAAAAAGTTTTCCTTCTCCTTTTCTGGATCCACTGGGGCGACTTCTCCCTACTGATGCCATGAAACTTTTGTGTGTGCTCCCCATCTGATCAGCTCTAGTAAGGTACCCTAAAGTATCTTATGCATCAAAATTATGTTGTAGCTTTGAATTATTTCCAGTGAGATAGATTTAGGCATTTATGTTATTTGCCAACATTAGTCAAAAAAAGTAAAAACTAATAATATGCATATTGAAATGGTATAAAAATGGTATTTACTATGATACAGCTTTTCCTTTCAAATCTGTGTATGCTTCACACTTGACTTTTGCACCTCATCACTTCTAAATTACATTAACCTGTTGCCATGGTGGTATAAAAGGCCATCTCCTGTGGCTGGCACCATAACTTGACAAAGCCCCATATTGGGCTGAAATGTTGATTTGTGTGTTGTGCCAGCTGGTGCTATTGCTTCTGACTGTGCTGAGAGAGCTGTGTATGTGGTTTCCATGTAATAAGGAAGCAGACTTTTGTCACAGAAGAAGTGTTTCTGTCCTTTTAAATCTCCAGATGCATTTGGTACCCTGATTTCGCTTTCTCCTGGTCATGACTCCCTTGTCTTGACCCCACTAACAGCAGTGACCACACACCTGCCCTTCCAACTAAGACACTGAGTGACTCAACATATTTTACTAGAACCTTAATGTGGCATGACAAAGGACACTATTATGACACCGTGGCTTGTGGCCACCACAGACAAACCATGATGACTGACTACAGTAGCCACTGAAGATTTTTAGATGCCGAGTGATGCATCACTCACAAGGTGAGAAGGAAGGTAATCAAAGTGTGATACAGGATTTGGACTAGGTAAAACAAATGAGCAAGAGTGAGACCACACAGTCACACCTCACTGATTGACCCTCTAACCAGCACTACCTGATTGAGATACATCAAGAGACCTAAGGTGACTAGCAGTGTTTGGCTGAACCACAAAATGTTTTCTCCACTGTCATTACTCTCCATTGCTAACACATTGAGTAAAGTACTTTCTCAATTATTATAGCTCTGTGTGAGTGTCTGCTTCAATATAACTCATGCAGAGATTGGTGGTGGAGATAAGATGAGAATGGTGGTGGCACTTGATTCGATTCAATAAAATTTTATTGTTTGAGTTAGTTATAAGTCATTACAATCATTAAAACATAAAAAAAACATTACAAATGGAAACTTTTACAATACATACAAATATTGCTTATGCATATGACCTTAATTTTACAATTATTTAAAATAGTAAGTCAGTTTATCATGTGTTCTGACACTAAAGTGCATCAATAATATCAAATAGATTAAAAAGACTTTTATCATATATACACATAGTATACTCGCATGTAATATTAGTTTGTAAATTCTTTAGTTCATGAAATGTTTTTTATTTATTTTATTTAGTTTTTATTTACCGGGTAAGTACACTAGCCATAAAATGACTATTTTCAGGCCTGACCCGGGAGAGTACAACAAGGAAAAAACAGTATTAGAATAACAAGGGTACAGTAATACAATAGGGGAACAGTACAGCAGTGCTACAACAATACATTGAGTAGAATCAAAAATTATAAAATAATGGCAGTAAAATATGTAATAAGTGCAGAAGTCCAGACATGAACCAGGGGAGAGAAAGGATTCAAGAGAGAGTCAGGACAATGAGGATTATACATACCCAACATGACTGGTTAACAAAGGGAAAGCCAGGAGTGGTAGCTGGGATAACAGTGGATGACCAGCAACAAGGCTCGAAAAGGAAAGGAGATGGTAGTAGATAAATTATTTACAAAGAGAGAGAAACAAAATAGGGGAGGGGACTAGATGAGCCAGGATTGGAGCAAGCATAGAGTGGGTTTGACAAATTACTGGTATGTCTCGGGAGTTCAGGTTGGCTCAAAGCATGTGCAAGTATCAGCTAGGGATAAATAATGACGATATTCACTTTTAAAACTAAAGTGAGACTGCGACAGCTGGAGGTTGGGTGGAAGAGCATTCCACAGCCATTTCTGAAAGTGCATTATAGTATAGACTATTTCCCTTTATAAGGCACAATATAGGTGTTGCAGTCATAGAAAGCAAATATATTTCCACATTTTACATGATGGAAGATCCTTGATCAACACAGTTGTTCTAGTAATTAAGTCTTGCATCCCTCATCTAAATGTAGTTTCTTTTGCTCAATGATTTTTAGGAGGGAGGCCACTGCCAATAGGGTTTCTTTATCTTGAGATATCAGAAGGTGAGTCACAAGGTATTCGGGTTCATACTCCAGTAAGCCCACTATATTTTCTAATAATTGTTTTCTAAATTTCTTGTAGAGTAGACACAAAACTACCAAGTGCTTGAGATTGTCTGTGTCCAGCCCACATTTCCATAAGCATTTTTCTCTATGCTCTTTGCTGATATAAGAATTAAGATTCTAATTGCTTATAATACCTTCAAATCTATATCTGGTTAATAACTTCCTGAAATCCGGTTTATCTACAATTTCCAAGTAGGTTTCCATCGTATGTATTCTTTTGTTTTTTGACATCCATTTGCAAGCTTTAAATAGTCTGACAGGACAGGTGGCACTTGATACTGAGACAACCCAATGAGCAGTGAGCTTCAGGCAGTGAACTCCCATCTGCCTCCTTGAGTAGTGTCACCATTTTTATGCATATAGCCTTGTGTCTACATTATTGGGGATAATACTTCTGCATGTGACACATGACAAAATATTGTATTTCAGTTTTGCTTCCTATAAAAGCTGTTGAAAGAAAGGGTCTTTCACCATGCAGAATGACTGGTGATCAAAGGCCATCATCTCCCTAATAAGTTGTACAATTTGTGTGGAACTTGGGTGAGTAGTTGGTAGTTTATTGTAGGCATGTTAGGAATCAAGCAGTGTAGTTTGTTTTGTTACAGAAAATTCAGTGTCAGTTCTGGTGGTGCATACGATGGCCATGGCTCTGGCTGGTGGTTGGATTCGTTTATGATGCTGCACTTGTACTTGAGGATACATCACTTGTCTCAGACTGCAGCTAAGGTGTCTGCATTTTGTGAATGAATCATCTTACCCACCACTTCCCTACTTTACTCTCCCTGCTGCTGGCCCATCTGACCTGAGTGGGGATTGGGGATGTGACTGTTATGAGGATGCCATGTTCATGTTTTAAATAATCAGCTAGAACACTGGCTCCCAAAGTTTGAGTAGATTGACTCAGATCATTCTAGCCCACAGATTGCAATATACTTTCACTGGATTTGTAGTGTCATCTATAAAATATACCCACACTGCAAAAGATCTTTTTTTGTGGTTTTGATACCGTCTAATGGTGGGAAGGTACTTTATGAAGAACTGTGTGGTGACTGTGAGATGATTTTTTTAAACACTTGCAGTTTTATTATGGTTATTTTGTAAATGTATGCTTAAAAGAGGCCAACTGCAGAATATGCAAGGGCCTTAGGATTTAAGGACACAGAATGTATGTGTTGCTGCAGGTGTTTCCCTCTGGAGTGATTTACATTACCAAAATACTAGTTTTTCAAAGTCCAATGTTCTTCTCTGCAATAGGACTGTGGTTAGGGTTAATAGGATGTTTAGGTGTAAAGCAGGTGATTGTCAGCAAGGGAAGACAGATTATGCTACACTGTATAGGTCACTGATATAACATGCTGAAGAAACATAGAAACTGATGGCAGATAAGTACTGCTAGGCCCATCTAGTCTGCCCAATTACCTGCCTACTGTAAAAGCCACAGACCATACTTGATCTCTAGCTTTATCTCCTCATTCCTATTGTTAGGGTTCCATTATGCCTGTCCCATGCATGCTTAAATCCCCCGCTGTGTTGCCACCACCACCTCCTCTGGGAGTCTATTCCATGCACCCACCACCCTTTCTGTGAAGAAATACTTCCTCATGCCACCCCTTAGTCTACCTCCTTCCAACCTCATGTCATGCCCCCTCATTCCTGGACATCATTTCCTTTTCTAAAAGATGTTACCCTCTGGTACCCTATTTATGCCTTTTAGATATTTGTAGGTTTCTACCATATCTCCTCTGTCTTTTCTCTCCTCTGGGGTACACATATTAAGGTCTCCCAGTCTCTCCTCATATGACTTTTGGTGCAGACCCTGCACCATCTTTGTTGTTCTTATTTGAACTGCCTCCACCCTGTCTATGTCCTTATGGAGATGAGGCCTCCAGAACTGGACACCATATTCCAAATGAGGCCTCACTAATGATCTGTACAGCGGCATCATCACCTTCTTCCTTCTGCTGGTGATACCTTTCCCTTTTGCACCCCAGCATCCCACTGGTTCTCCCCACAGCCTTTGCACATTGTTTGGCCAACTTTAGGTCATCAGATATGATTACCCCCAAATCCCTTTCCTGTTTGGTGACCATCAGTCCCCCCCCCCCAAATCATGTAATTCTACCCTGGGTTCTTGCACCACAAACTACCTCCTGCTGTCCTTGACATTGATAGAACCACTACCTTGGACCCAATAGCTATTGTGAACACTTTCAATGATGCATTCACAGATCTTAGTTCTGTTCTCCCCCTGACACTTTTCTTCTAGAAGACAGCACTGATAACTCCCTTTACCTACATCCATCTAGTAATCACCCACCTTTCTACTTCAAAGAAGTTTCCCTTGCTGAGTCCAGAAAGTATATCCTAAAGGTTATAGGCAAGTCCAGACATAGTGGGGGACTCTCTTGACCTCAGAATCTTGGCCCTTACACTGGATGAAGTGATTCTCCCATTGACAAGAATTTTTAATCTCTCGCTCAGACTGGCCCAGTTTCCACACAAATGGAAATCTGCTATGGTCATCCTGGTTCACAAAAGTGGAGACAGGCCCAAACATGTGAATTGCTGGCCTATATCTATACTTCCTCCCCTCTCCAAGGTGCTAGCACTCATTCTCGCAGACCAGTTGGTGGAGCACCATGAGAAAGATGAGATCCAATGTGCCCAACAACATGGGTTCAGAAAGGGACACAGCACCACCTCTCCCCTATTGGAGTTCACAGGGTTTATACATAAATCTCTGGACCAGGGTCAACTTGTTGGGGCTGCTTTTATTGACTTGACGATAGCATTCAACACAGTTCATCACCAGTTACTCTTACAGCAACTGTTAAATGCAGGACTATCCAAGGACTCTACAGCATGCTTCACAAGTTATCTGTGTAATCGAATGCAACAAATAAAAATAGCAGAAGCTTTCTCTGATCTTAAGCCTGTTCACTCAGGAGTACCACAAGTTTCTAAATTGGGGCCATTACTATTCAGTCTGTTGTTAAATAATCTTCCTTGCTCCTGCCATGAACATATTCTAGTTTATACCAACGATGCCATAATTTTCTCATGCAATTCTGACCCGGTCCTCCTCAAAAACAGTCTCCAACAGGGCTTTGCATGTGTGGAGAACTGTTTTTCTGAACAAAAACAGATTCTAAACTATAAATAAACTAAGGTGATGCTCTTCAGTAGCTCCCATAATAAACACAAGCACCACCCACTGACTATAAGAAGTCATCTTGGAACGGCTCTTCAACAGGTAACCCAATTTAAATACCTTGAGGTTACCATAGACAGCAGCTTATCTTTTGGGGTTCACATCAACAACATTGTTAAAGCAGTGAACATATGCGTTGGTATGCTATACAGACACAGGAACTGCCTAACCCCAGAAGCCTTGAGGTCAGCAGTGCAGAGCTCAGTTATTTCCATTATTGACTATGGACTGATCATTTATGGCTTAGCCACAGATACAGCTCTATGGCGCATTTCTACCACCCTCAACAAAGCATGTCGACTTATATTAGGGGCACCATGTCTCACCCATACATGCGACTTTTATGCTCAAACAGGCTAGTTGCAACTAAAAGGGCACATAAAGTATCAAAATTGCCTGATGGCCAAGAAAACCTTCCTTGGTCTCCTTCCACCAGGAATGCAAACACTGCTAAGCCCTTCCCACAACACATTCCATACACATGGTTCTGAGCATCAACTATTACAGGTTCCATGTTGCTGCTCATCCAAGGGGCAAGGATCATTTGTCTACAGAGTGCCTCTATGGACTAATGCCCTACATAGTGATATTATCTCTGAAAACAAGCTAGGCTCTTTAAATACAAATTGTGGAGGCTCCTTTTGGCAGAAAGCAGCTGTGACTGCTTCCCATAACATGCTACACTCCCTTCTCTGTAATCTTACCAGCACTTGTCCTATAATCTATTGCCTGCACTTACCTGCCACTCCCATTCCCTTCTCCCCACACACCCTCTAACCTTCCTTTACCCCTACTCTCCTATCTCTTATCTATGCACCCCTTCTCTTCCCTATCACCCCTAACCCCCCTTTCCGACTTGTTGACAAGGCCAGATCTGGCTGCCCCTGCTCCATATTGTTTCTTATTTCTATGCTTTATGACCACTATGTTGCACACTTGGTACTATTGTTGAAATGTGTCCTCTTTGTTGTATTACCAAGCACTTTCTAATTGCATATCTATAAAAATATTCTAGTCTCTCTGTATAATTGTACTGCACTCCTTATATGACTTGCCCTTTGATAATTGTACTATTTCTCCTGGATTTTACTGTTTCAGTCTGTTGTTCTCTTGTTATGACAATGAACCTTTGTAAATGAGTTCAACACTCAAAGGTATTTAGTAATCTGACATTTAATATATAAATAAAAAAAATAAAATGCATGATTTTGCACTTTTTTGCATTAAATCTCAGCTGCCACATTCTGGACCATTCTACCAGTTTATCTACGTCCTTCCTTATTTTTTCCACCCCTCCTGGAGTGTCCACCCTGTTGCAGATCTTAGTGTCATCCGCAAAGAGACAAACCTTCCCCTCTAGCCCCTCTGCAATGTCACTCATGAAGATATCAAATAGGACTGGGCCCAGGACTGATCCCTGTGGCATCCTGCTGGTCACCCTCCTTTCCTCAGATTGAACACCATTTACCACAACTCTTTGTCTATCACTCAACCAGTTCCTAACCCAGTTTACCACCTTGTGACCCACTCCCAGGCGGCCCATCTTGTTCACAAGTCTTCTATGTGGAACGGTATCGAAGGCCTTACTGAAATCCAGGTAGGCAACATCCACTGCTCCCTATTGATCCACAACCTTAGTCACCCAGTCAAAGAAATCAATTAGATTTGTTTGACATGACCTTCCCATTGTGAATCCATGCTGTCTCAGATCCTGTGCTCTGCTGGCTTCAAGATGTTTAACAAGCCTTTGTTTAAGTACTGATCCATAATATTCCCCACTATTGAGTTGAGGATGACTGGTCTATAGTTTCCAGCCTCCTCCCTACTGCCATTTTTGTGAAAAGGGACAACATCTGCCCTCCTCCAGTCCTCTGGAGCCACTCCCGTATTGAGTGACTCACTGAAGAGCACCAGCACCTCCTGTAGTTCTCTTAATATTCTAGAATGTATGCTGTCCAGTCCCATTGCCTTGTCCACTTTCAGTTTTGAGAGTTCCTGTAGGATTCTCTCTTCTGTAAATGTACTCATGTCCATCTCCTCCCATATTTGTTCATGTTGCCTGCCTGTGGTTTCTCACCTTCTTCTTCTGTGAATACAGAACAAAAATATTTGTTCAGTATTGATACTTTTTTCCAGGTCCCCTTCCACACGTACTCTCCTTCTTTCCCTTTAAGCCTTATTATCCCACCCCAGGGTTTTTTACTTTCACTGATGTACCTATAAAAAGTTTTGTCTCCTTTCTTTACCTCTTGTGCTATTTTTTCCTCCATGTGTGCCTTTGTGCTCCTATTGCTTTCCATGCCTCCCTCTGTGTAACCAGATACACTACCCTGTCCTCCTCCCGCTGTGTTTCCTTGTATTTCCTTAAAGCCATCCTTTTCACCCTTTACCTTCCCAGCTACTACCTTTGAGAACCATAGTGGCTTTCTCTAGCCCTTGTTTACTTGCCTGATGCAAATGTTTGTCGCCTCCACTGTGGCTCATTTTAGATGGGCCCACTGATCCTCCACTCCCCCCTTCTGTCCCTGTCTGCCAGGGCATGCTTAATGCATCACCTGGAGTGCTATTTGAGCTTTGGAATCCACATCTCAAAGAGGACAAGGATGGAGTGGAGGCAGCTCAGAGGACCATAACTAGGATGTTCCAGAGACAGCAGAAAAGGAAGTATGAGGAGTTGTTGGAAGATCTGAACATGTACATACTTGAGACAAGAAAGGATAATTATAACATACCAATGCCTCCATGGGGTAAATAATGTGGATACCAGGAACTGTTCAGACAGACTGGGAACACAAGTACCAGTGACAACTGCATGAAGCTGGTGGGGGGGAATTTAAGGAAGATGCCAGGAAGTATACATTCATGGAGGGGGTTGTAGAGGGTTGGAATTAGCTGCTGGAGGAGGTTTTCTGTGCAAAATCTTTGGGGGAGCTAAACAAGGGTGGGACATATACAAGAGGTTTATAAAGACCGCACTCGTAATGGGGGGGCAATAAAGACTTTCTAAGGCTTAGTTGGGTAGAAATGGACAGATGCAATGGCCCACCCAGCCATTTTCTGCTGACAGATTTTGTCTGTTTCTTTTCCCCTCTTTATTTGTCTAAAGATTCCTCCCACATTCTCAGACTCTGATATCATCAATGTTGTCACATGGTATTTTAGCCAATGGTTGGTCAGAAATCTGGCATCAAGGTATAATAATTGCTGCAGCAGAACAGAGAGTTAAAGTGCCACAATGCACCAATGGCACTGACTATAAGCAAAAAAGGAAATCTGAACCTGGACTAATATGTACAGTGCATTTATTTTTATATATAGTGTATGTGGAAAAAGGAATGTGATACCCATCTCACAAGTACAATAAAGAAATCTGATACCACACTTTTCCATGGCACCCTTTTTGATTGGCATCTTGATGCCACAAGGCTACACCTGCTGTAGCAATAGGTGTGAAATGCCAACATGAGCTGCTGTGTGCCACAGCTCTGAGAGTGCTTGCTATCCCAGCAATCCATGCCTTACTGAAAGGGGTGTGGTTTACTTTCACTATATTGTTTATTTTCCTTAGTGGGCACATGGTCTTGAGGACAGCTAATTCGTCTGGCATGATTCAACTACAAGTCTTATCACATAACTGATTTTGATTCCCAAAATGTCAGCTTTGTCAAGAAACCTAACAATCTCGTGTTTTTCATCAAAAGTGCAGCTGCGTTTGACTCCTTCTTGAGAGCTCAATGAAAAAAAGCAATCAGTAATGCACTGATGTGCTTCATGCTCTCATCAGTGAAACACTAAAGGAGGATGGTAGCCTACCAAAGACAAACCTTCCTACCATAACCAATAAAGCTTTATGTACCTGTCAGTATTTAATTACACTGCACTTCCCAAGGTCAGAGTTTCTGTAAGCAGTATTCCTGATTACATGCCTAATAGGCAATTCAGGTCTCATATATTTTATGAGGTCAATCAGTTCACCAATTGAAAAAGAAAACCAAAGAATAGTCAATCTTTTCTTCTCCTTTCCTGGTCTCTGGTTTCTTTTCAGCCTAAGATTTATTTGCTGTTTCATTTTTAGCTAAGACTTTTAGCATTTACTTTATTCCAGGCTATCATAGCACTGAATAGGCTACTAACATATACTGTAACATAATGATACAGTAATATAAGGATGGAAGGGACATTAAGTTCATCATGTCCTCCCTTCCCACTTCGTAAGCAGGGATGATAAGAGTATTCTGTGAAAACATATACTAATTCATAAGGATCACCTACCCATCTGAAGTGGAGCCCTTTGATTCATTTGGTAAGCAGAGATTTGTCCAGGCTTACCTAGGAAAACTGGACTGTTCTCATATCCACTATCTCTGCTGGTAGATGGTTCCAGAGGTTCACTAACCTCAGGGAGAATATGTGTCCCCCAATGTTACCCAAAGGGGTATTCTGCTTGTCTTCATTCAGGAAGCCTCTGTTTACTATGTTGCTAAAGAACATTGTCTTTTTGCTGATTAATAGTTGCATGACTATTCCTAATTATGTTTTCTTTGCTTTTTAATGTTTATTTTTTTTTTTTTTGCTGTTGCCCCCCAATGACCCAGAAGTAGTTTTTCTAGTCTTCCTCACATTGGCCTAGGAGGTATGATGACCCTCAGTGGCCTGGGGCCTAAGCATCAGTGGCAGAGGATTCTGAGTCCTCACTTTTTTCAGCAATCTATTGCCAGGAACTTGTCTTTCATATTTATCAGCTGCCATTACTGTACAGTCTGGTAGTGTAGGCTGTTGAACAAGTCACATGACCCCATCCATTCTTGCTATGAATTGAGTACACATAAGATCCCACTAAAATAATATGTGCTGTAACACTGCATCCTAAATAAATGCAGTCAAAAGAAAATATAAGGGGCCTGATAGTCAAGCATCAGCCCACTGCACATAAAAACATTCTGCTCACAAAATTCAGATGTAACATATAATATAGAAACATAGAATTTGATGACCTAGTCTGGCCAGTTTCCCTACCTGTTTCATACACACCACAGATCCTACATGATCTGTGGCTTACCATCTCATTCCCATTGCTAGAGTTTCTTTATGCCTGTCCCATGCATTTTTGAACTCCCCTATCATTTTTGCCCCAACAGCAACTGCAGGGAGGCTGTTCCATGGATCCATCACCCTTTCCATGAAAAAATACTTTCTCATTTTACCCCTAAGTGCGGTAGATGGCGGCTAAGCTGAGCCAGCTATCAAGAGTTTGAAAGATACAGAGTTCTTGTAAATCATTGTTTGTACTCGTGGAAGATTTGCACTTTTATTTTCATTTGTTTATATATTTGTTTATTCGTACACCCGTCTGTTTTTTTTTTTTTTCGTTTCTCCGGCAATCGCTATGTTTATTCGCTTGGTCGATTCGTAATAAGGCAATGGGAGTCTTTATTGGATTTTAACTTCTTCGTACACTGTGGGAGTTTGCTTCTGACTGCATTATCTGGGATTATTCTCTGGTGGGAGCAGAGGATCATTTAGACTGTTTGGTGTCTGCTGCTAATTTCACGGTCTTGGAATTGCTGAAGGAAGGACTGAATTCTGTTTGGGGCCGTGAGTACTTTAGATGGTGCTGGATTTGAACTGTGGAGGTGGTGCATCGGGGTGTTGTGCTGGGGGGGATTCTCCTCCATTTGTCTTAGACTGGTGGCTGTCCGTGCCTTCCGCTATTAAGCAGGAATAACCATCTGTGTTTCCGAGAAGCTGGAGTTTTTAGTGGGTTTACTCCGGCTATATTTTATTGCCCCCCCCCCGCCTCCGTCATTGTAATTTGTCCCATAATCGTTGGAGGAAGAACACGTCTTTAGAGTACAGCTCCCCAGAAGATACGCTGCAGTTTGCAGATTGGTTGCTTTGTTTTATCGACCGCTTGGGAAGATAAAATGGATTCGGCTTTTCTTTGAATTCTTGACTATCCTGGGAAGGCTTTGTTTCTAAGGAAAGTGGAACCTTTTGAGGCAGTTCCTTAATGCTGGTTTTGGACCACTCTGTGGGTGTTGTCTGGATTTGGGGACTCTGCATTTATTTCCCTGCTTTTATTGCCCTATCTGGTGAATCCTAACTCTTCCAACTGTAGTGGTGCAGAGGTGGGGCATCCATCACTGGGGAGTCAGTGGGTGGTTGTCCTTTCTTCTAGGAACCCTGGAGTCCATTTGGTTGAGCTCCACTGGGGTCTCGTAGTATCCACTATAGCCTTATGGTGGGTTGGGTATAACCTTTGGGTTTTAGTGAAGGAATATAGCTAGTCCTGAAGATATTTTCAGCGTTTTCTTCAGTGGACAGACTATTTTGACTTAAGACTCTTTGAATTAGGAATTGTTGTGCCTTTTGGAAGATCTTGCAGTGAGAGTGCTCAGGACTGGGATTCCTTGATTTTTGTGGTTTTATTATTATTACAATTTATTAATTATATATGGTAGTGAGAGTACCATATTATTCCTCCTGGCTACCATAGTGAGAGTATGATGTAGCTCGGGGGTTTATTATTTATTATTTATTTATTTTTTGTTCTTTTTGGCTTATTAAGTTTTCTTTATCTAGTGGCACCAGTTAGTGAGAGTTCCTGGTTGCCTGGAAGGGAGATTTATTTTGTTAATTATTGCTTAGTTTGATAGCTATTTGATGGAATCTTGGGCTTAGATTAGTTTGACTCTCTTAGTTGTGCATAAAATTGTTTTAATATTTTAAGGGGGATTTGGTTATTATTATTTAAGTCGGGTGGGAGGATTGTTGTTTGTATGAGAGTAAATAAAATTGGTTTAAAATATGTGTTGGGGTTTAAGTAAAATGGTTAGGCAGTACTCCCCCTCAAGACTTCTGGATCTCCGTCCCTTTAAATTACCTCCACTTTCAGTGGAGGTTTATGCTAGATGCCGAAATCTTGGCATTGTAAGATCTAAAAGTAGAAGGATACGGGGATCTTGGAATTCTTGGGGAGGATGGTAGAGAAGAGAACGGATATGGACAGTAAGGGCTAGGAGACACCCTGGGGCGAAATGGGTGCTGGAGCGAGGTCCTCCTTGCCTAGTTCCCATACCCAAGGGCACTGACTTGGAGTGTGTCAGGCAGGAAGTGGGATCACCCTTGGATTTCCGTCCCTTTCGGGCAGTGTTAAGCAATGCCAGGTCGATTAGGAACAAGACTGCAGTGATTGCTGATCTTGTTTCCTCAGTCGACCTGGCTTGCATCACCGAGACCTGGCTAGATGGAAATGCTGGCCCTGTGTTGGACTCCGCGATTCCGGCTGGGTTCTCGGTGATTCACCGCCCGAGAGTGGACCGGAGGGGCGGGGGAGTTTTTCTGTTTTAGACAAGATCTGGATCTCAGGGAAGTGCCAGTTGGTGATACCAATACCTTTGAATGCACAGTGGGTGCAGGTGCAGGCTACGGACCCTTCTTATCTACCGTCCACCAGGGGATGAGAGGAGTTCCTGAAGGAGGTTTGGACTTCATCGACGACATGGTATTGGAATCTCCCAGATGGATAATTCTGGGGATTTCAATGCCTGGGTCGACGTGAACTCTACGCCATTGGTCAAAATCTCCTCCAATTAATGGATTCATTGGGCCTGTCACGAGTAATTACTTCTGCAACCCATGAGGGGGGGCATACATTGGATTTGGTTTTCCATCTGGGGATGGAGATATCTGATGTGGAGGTGGAGCCAGTTGGATGGTCTGACCATCACGCACTGAGGTTCAGATTTGCGGCTCCCCAAAACCGGCCTGCCCCCAGGGAGTTAGTACAGTTCCATCCTTTAAGAGGGATTACCGCAGAGGGCCTGATGACGGAGCTGGACTTCTCGGATTTTCCAAGGGATAGTGTGGATCCAGGGCTGCTGGTCTTGGCCTATAATAAGGCTGTGACTGCGGCCCTGGATGCCATAGCTCCAATTCATGTTCGTCCCCGTACTCTTCACCTTGGGGCTCCCTGGTTTGATGGGGAGGTCCGTGAGTGGAAGAGGAAGGGACGAAGATTAGAAAGACGTTGGCGGAAAACTCAACTGGAGGTGGATAGACTTGTATTGTTAGAACATTATAAATTCTACCAATCAGCAATCTCCCATAAGAAGCAGAGTTCCTGTCCAGGAGATTGCTGCAGCTAGGAATAGACCATCCCAGCTCTTCCGGACTGTGGACAGACTGTGCAATCCAGTCTGTCTCCAGACTGGTAGAGCATTATCACAGGTACAATGTGAGGAGTTTGCGAAATTCTTCGCTGACAAGGTATCCACCATCAGGGATGAGATCAGCCAGTATCTTTCTATTGAGCATTGTACTGATCAATCGGGTGGTACTAATGCCCAGTTGTACTGGTCTACCTTTAGACTACCAGCAGTAATAGATATTGTGAGGATTATCCAGACTCTGCGACCGACCTATTGTAAGTTGGACCCAGGCCCTACTCACCTGGTGGTGGGGTGTGTAGATGTTATTGGCCCAGTCCTGGCTGGGATAGTGGTGGTGTCATTAAGAGAGGATCTTTCCGGATCCCTTAAAGGAGGCGGTAATACACCCCCTTTTGAAAAAGCCCTCTCTTGACCCCGACTGCCCAGCAAATTATAGACCAATCTCTAACCTCCCTTTTGTAGGGAAGGTTATCGAGAAGGTGGTCGCTCTGCAACTGGAGAATCATTTATCTATCCACAATATCTATGACCCTCTCCAATCCGGCTTCAGGAAGCGGCACAGTACAGAGACGGCTCTTGTTCAGGTATTGAATGACCTCCTGATGGCAAGAGATCAGAGGACCCATTCTATCTTGGTTCTCTTAGATCTCTCAGCAGCATTTGACACCGTGGATCATGGGGTATTGCTCGACCACTCTGGTTTTCTGTAGCCTGAGGGCAGTCCACAGTTGGTTTGATCTTTTTGGAGGGCAGATCCCAGAGAGTGGTATCGGAGTTAACACCTAGACCCTCACTATCTGCCTGTAAATTCAGAAGTTCGGTGCTGTCCTCTATGTTATTCAAGTGTGTATATGCTTCCACTGGGGACATTATAAGATGGTATGGGTTGAGTTTTCATTGTTATGCTGATGATTCTCAACTCTATCTGTCTTTTATGCCTGATCAGGAGTTGGATCCCATCACTATTTTTAACAAGTGTCTTCTGGAGATTCAGGATTGGATGAGTGCTAGTTGGCTTAGGTTGAATCCAGGGAAAACTGAGGTGTTGGTTGTGGACCCTGGAGGGAGGATAACAGGGACTTGGATGGGGAAACCCTCGGGCTTATATCTTGGGGGGGCTCAGCTTCTGGCCTCTAGCCAAGTACGTAACCTGGGAGTAATTTTTGACAAAAGCCTGACTATGAAGATACAAGTGTCTGCTGTAGTCAAATCTGCCTTTTATCATCTGAGGAATATTGCCCGGGTGAAACACTTGGTTCCACGGGAAGATCTTCCAACTTTGGTCCACGCCTTTGTCACCAGCCATTTTGATTACTGCAATGCTCTCTATCTAGGGCTGCCGGGGGTGGATATCCGCCGCTTGCAGCTGGTGCAGAATGTGACGGCCAGGTTGTTGATGGGAGTTTCACGATCTAGCCATATAACACCTGTGCTGCGTGATTTACATTGGCTGCCAGTACAGTGGCGGATTACCTTCAAGGTCGCATTGCTGACCTTTAAGGCCTTACATGACTTGGGACCCCACTACCTGAAAGAGCTCTTGGTGCCTTACTGTCCTGCCCGCTCTCTTTGCTCCTCTGATGAGGGATTGCTAGAGATTCCCAGGGTACAGTTAAAGATGTCAGGAGGTAGATCTTTTGCCTATATGGCACCAACCCTGTGGAATTCTCTACCTTATCAGATACGAGAATGCCAAACCGTTGAAGGTTTTAAAAAACAATTAAAACCTTTTTTATTTTCTTTAGCTTTTGCTGGAACATATTGAATAAGTATATTGTATGGTTGTTTGAATTATTGTTTAAATTTGATTTTATTTGTTTTTATTGTAAAAGCGCCCTGAGCTTGGGAAGGGCGCTTAATATAAATAAAATTTTACTTACTTACTTACTTACTAAGTCTACCCCTCTATTTCCATATCATGGTCCCTTGTTTTTGAATATATTTTTTTTCAAAGATGCTACCCTCTTGTACCTTATTTGCACTATTGAGGTGTTGGCAGGGAAGACATTGGTGATATCCAGACAGTACAGTGACACATGGTGAAGGAAATGTGAATTGTCATAAAGCAAAGAGAGGGATGATGATGATGATGATGGAGAAGATGTGTTGTTTTCTAAAGTTAGAGTCCTGTCACGGTTTCTATTTTAGTGTGATTATTATTATTAGTTAAAATAATTCCCAACATTTGATTTATTTACTGTATATGCCAAGAAAATGTGATTCCAATGCATTCGGGGTACAATCCATAAATACTCAGACACTGCAGAGGATCTACAGTATTTTTTGTTTGTTTGTTATTGTTAGGTAAAGTAGACTGCTGGTGGTTGTGGAGCTGGGGATACTTACTCTATGGAGAGGAACTGGGCACCGGGGCAGTAGTTGCAAGATTATTACTTTCTTTTCAGCCACCATGGAATCACATGCCCTCAAATGACTTTGGGCAGGGCAGCAGAAATGATATATGAGCATATAATTTAATCTGATATAATATGACATGAACTGGGTCACCCTAAAAAGTGTGTGCATGCCGATCAAGTGCATTTCTGTACATTATAAGTGTATTAGAAGATATCATTATTGCATATATGATAATACACAGAATACACACAGAAATGTGATGGCAGAAAAAGGCACCACATCTAGTCTGCCCAACACCCTACCTCCCCCCTTCTGTTATGCTTCCACCCTCTTTTCCCAACCCCTTAAATCTATCCCAAGCCCTCTTGAATCCCTCCACCATTTCAGCTGCCACTACCTCCTTTGGCAGCTTGTTCCAGGCCTCCACCACCCTCTCCGTGAAAAACTTCCCCCTGACATTACCTCTGTATTGCCCACCTTCCAGTTTGAGGCTATGTCTCCTCGTGTTCACTCCCTTCTTCAATTTGAACAAGCTGTTACCGTCTACATTATTTATTCCCTTCAGATACTTAAAGGTCTCAATCATGTCCCCCCTCTCCCTCCTAGTCTCCAGAGGGTACAAATTCAGCCCTTTCAATCTTCTCTCATAGGGTACATTCTGCATCCCTCGTACCATTTTGGTTGCCCTTCTCTGCACCCTCTCCATCAGCTCAACATCTCTTCATAGGTGAGGCCTCCAGAACTGCACCCCATACTCTAGATATAATATATAATATTATAATATATAATATAATGTAACATTATGTAATATAATTTAATATATGATAATTTTATCATATTGTATTATTATTATTTTTGTATTCAAGTGGCAAGAAAACAATGAGTCATCAAACTGAAGCCATGAAACATGATTTAGGCTTGAGACTTGATTAATTTTCTTCTGTTTTCAGAAGCAATTAATATCACGAGGTGGGGAATGTTGAGACATTGGGAGAATGAACACACATTAATTTTTTGGGGAAAGTAGAGATTACAGTTATGGATAGATGACTTCTACCTTGAGTAGGGGAACTGGATGAACAGACTTTGTTAACAGAGGGAGTGAAAGCGCCTAGCTTTACCTTATAGGTATATTGATATTTATATTTCTCGTCATACAGAAAGTAGTGTAGATAATCTTTTTGGATATTCACATTGGGGGCTATGGTATCCCCAGGTTTGAATGATAGGATTGAACTAATGCCGTGTATCAAACAAAGAAAATGAAAAAAGGGTATATGCAGGGATATATAAGTATGTAGACATATACTTGAGAGATTAGTGTACACAGGAAAAATATGTACTTTATGCTTTAATGTGGGTACAGTATCTGCTGTTCTTTCCCAGGTTACAGAGGAATATATATATACCTGTGGTACTGCCTACACCATTGCATTTTTGAACAGAGAACTGACACACTCACTTCACAAATAAGTTTGACATTCTCTCTTTATATATAGCAGTTTTGAGGACTTCCTCACTAGATTACATATATAGATCATGCACAGCTTCATAAATACACGGAATGCAAAGTTTTAACATAGGGACCAAATGAATTAAGATCAGACCTATGGTATTAACAGCATTTGAACACTATTAATAGTGTAGATAATCTTTCTGGATATTCACATTGGGGGCTATGGTATCCCCAGGTTTGAATGATAGGATTGAACCAATGCCGTGTATCTGTGATCTGTGCACTAAAAAGCAATAGTCCCGGCAACGACTCCATGGACCCCAGCATTCTCCGGCTGGTACTGGATCAGGGCCTTGCCCCACTCACCAGCCTTCTCAATAAATTCCTCTGCCTGGGGCAATTCCCTACTACACAGAAAACTGCCATTGTTACACCCATTCACAAAGGGGGGTGACAGGTCCTTAGCCAGGAACTATCGGCCTATCTCCATACTCCGGCCCCTCTCCAAAGCCCTTGAAAAACTGGTTGCCATGCAAATCACTGAGTACCTGACCAAACACAACATCCTCTGCCCTGAATAGCATGGTTTCCATGCTGGACACAGTACAGGCACAGCACTAGTTGAATTTTCAACATTCCTACACTCATCCCTGGACTCTGGCTCCCTAGCCGGGGCAGTGTTCATCGACCTTTCTAAGGCTTTCAACACTGTCTCCAACCCCCTCCTGCTGGATGCCCTCTGCCACACTGGGTTCGCTACTGGGCCACTCGTCTGGTGCAGCAGCCATCTATCTGCCTGCTCCCAATGTGTCAAAATTAATGAAACACTTTCAAAAATGTGTCCCATCCTCTCAGGGGTTCCTCAGGGCTTCATCCTGGGACCCCTACTCTTCTCGCTCTACCGTAACACCCTGCCCAGTGCATGCACTGGGAAAATTCTGCTGTATGCAGATGACACCGTCATCTTTGCCACCCACCATAACCCTACCTCCCTCCAGGACTCCCTGCAACTTTCCTATAATGATGCCGAAACCTGGTTTAAAGAGCACAGACTGGTCATAAATCTCAAAAAATCAAAAGCAATGCTTTTTGTCCACCCCGAAAACAAAGCCAGCAACTTCCCACTTCATATCCTCCCCTGCTCCAAACAGCCAGTAGAGCAAGTACACTCCTACAAGTACCTTGGGGTCACCTTTGACTCGGCCCTCACCTACCACACCCACATTGATGCACTTGCCTCAGCTACCAATATGCAGCTAGGTATCTTATACCACTACTAAAACTGTCTCCCCCCGCTGCCCTCCGGCTTGTGGTGACATCCTCTATATTATCTCTGGTTGACTATGGACTACCGGTCTACGGTGCTGCCAACACAACTGCCCTCAACAAAATCCACCTCATCCTAAACAAGGTGTGCAGGCTAATTACTGGGGCCCCTAGGCTCACACATTCATGCCAGCTGTATGGTATGGCAACATTGCTGAACCTAGATGAATGACTGCGATATCAAACATGCCTAATAGCAAAAAAAACTCTTCTAGGGCTATCCCCATCTGGGCTGACAGCCTCCCTCCACCTAGCCCAGCCCTTGGTGTGTACATGGACCTCCTGCAAGGCCACATTTCTGGTATCAAGATCTAGGACCTCCCATGGACAGAGGTCATTCCACCATAGAGCCCCTTCCTGGTACAACTCACTCCATCTCCCCATCTTGGATGCCCCCATGATCTCCAAATTCAAAACTGCACTCAGAAGCAAACTATTCAACACGTGTAGTTGCACCTGTCTATAATTTGAGGCGCAACCCTCTGTGTCTTGACAATGCCCACTGGGCAGCATCCTTACTGCATCTCATTAAATCCTACCACTTTTCTATTTGTACTGCCATTATTCCTGATGCTTGCCCTTTCTCCGTGCAAGTATGTACCACTTCTAATTAAACTGCTACTACTCTGTTGTCTGCTCATACTGTCGTACTAATATGTGCCACTGGAACCAAACTGGCGTCTCTGTATAATTGTCTTCATCACATGTGCTTGCTATCTATGGAACCCATATCCTGGAACCTAAAATGCTTGTATATGTATTTGTCATGCTCATTATCACATGTGCCTGCAAACTATGTAACCTATATCCTGGAACCGTGAATGCTTGTATTTTGTATTTGTCCTCTGTGTGACGAGGTACCTTTGGAAATGAGCCTCTGGCTCAAAGGTTGTAAACTGATGTGCAAATAAATAAATAAATTAAGTATTGATGATAACAGTGAATTTGCTAAGGAATAAGATATGGTAATTTTTTATGTATGTGTATTAATAGTGTTTTTTATGAAAATGCAGGGCACACATTTGGATTATGTGGCACTGCACGTAGCACCTTGTCATATATAGATTTGATGCTGTATGTCTATTCCTTAGTTGAACACCTAATTATTGGCTTGCACTTCTGCACCATGCGCTTTAAAGCACGCTGTCACTTTAAATGATTATATATTTATGTTCCCTAGTGCTCACTGGTGTTACCTCCTGATGATGCTCATGCAAGAGCAAAACTGGTAGAGGGTATGTGGCATCGTGGTCTTCATTTGTCTGTTGTATTTTTAAATGATACTTTCTTGGAATAAATTTTGGACAACTATCCTGGGCCATGCTGAGTCTTGTGACTTCTACCTTGGATGGTTTTCACTCATGCATGCTACAAATGTGCTTTGAGCTGTCTTGCTGCTATCTTATCAGCAGAAGGAAGCAGAGAATCAGGGGACTCTGTCAGTCTACTAAGCTAAGGCACCTATTCACTACTGTGTAACAGTCACTGTTAGGAAGGGCAGAAGGTAAAAGGCAGGACAATATTGTGAATAGGAGCAACACCCTATCTAGGGTAGAAGTATAAAGAGATTTAAAGAAAGTAAAGGTAACACAAATAGAAACAAACAAACAAAAGGAAAAAAATTAGAAACACCCTATTAGGAGTAAGGGTACAAAACAAATCCAGATAACACAGGAAGATTAGAAGCTGGGAATGATGGGAGTGGCACAGTGGCTGTTGGGTGGCAGTTTTCAGAGATACCTTCTGGAGACTGAGATACTGCCCAATCTACGCACACGTCTGGGTTGAGGGAAGAGGTTCCTAGACTACTGTCTGAGTTGGTTTAGAGACTAGCAACCTCTTCCCCCACCCAGGGGCCATCAAGTCTGCCACTGTTGCCTCAGAAGATGCCAGGGAGGAGGAACGGCTAGACTGTGGGTGGCTTGAGAAGGGTGAGGGTGGTGGGTCAAAGGCACATTCCTCAACTGGCACCTCAACACAATTCCTACACTGCTCTGGTGAGGCAGAACTGCCAGGAAGAGGCACACATTGTAGAGGCCAGGGAAGATGTGGGGTCCTCCATAGTGGAGACCCCAATGAAGGTGGAAGAGGACCCCAGAGGAAGAGAAAGCAACTTCTGGTGGGGGACTCAATTTTGAAGGGGATAGGTTTAGGAATAGAAAAGGAAGAGGAGAGGGCGGTTAGGCGTCTATGTGGCACCATGGCCCAGAAGGATGGGAAACAAATACTAAGGATTGCTGCTGCAGTGGGACTGGAGGCAAAGCTGGATGACATTGTACACCTGAGGACTAAATAACTGGTTATGGATGGTGCTAGGATGGTGCTGTGGGTGTTTAAGGAGCTGGGGAGGGATCCTAGACAGGTAATATGCTCAGTGGCTTTTGCTGAGGTGCTGCCTGTCTACAACAGGGGGAGAAGAGGGATCTCAAACCAGGAGCTTCAACTCTTGGCTGAAGGAATTTTGTAGAGATTAGAGGTTCAGCAACATTTGAGACTGGAGACCCAAATGGGAGGATAAGGTCCTATACAGGGATGATGGCCTACATCCATCTGTGAGGAAACCACAGTTCTTGGTGTAGGGTTCAAATGTTACTTTGATGAACATTGAAACAAGCTGGCAGGGTGGTGAAAGAGATCAGGGAGGCTGAAACTGTCTCCCCACAGGCAGAAGTAGAAAGTAGGGGGAACCCAAGAGGAGTGGAAGCCTGTGGGATGCAAAATAATATGGAAAACAGGGCAAAAGAAATGGGAGTAGGAGTATAAAAAAGCAAAAAAATGGGAGTAACAAATGAAGTGGTACCAAAACCTGGAAAGCCATGTGTGTGAATGCTAGAGAGCTAGGAAATAAGACTCCAGACCTAGAAGCCACAATGGCAGAGGCTGACTTGAATATTGTGGCCATTACTGAGTCATGTTAAATTGAAAATCATGATTGGGATATGGCCATACCAGGCTATACTTTGTTCAGGAAGGACAGGGTGGGAAGAAAAGGCAGGGGTGTCATACTTTATAGGAGGGAGGTCATTAGATCCACAGAGATACAGGGAATACAGGGGATTATAAGTACTGTGGGCCACCCTAAAGATGAGGAATAGAGACTCTATTCACATTGTTGTGATCTACAGACCTCCAGCACGGGGGGGTTTGATAAGGTACTGATTGAATCCACTGGCAAAATGGCAGAAATTGGGGAGGTGCTGTTTGTGAGGGACTTCAATCTGCTGAATGTAGATTAGATCCTCCCAGCTGAGGCTTTAGCTAGAAGTAGGGAAATCTTGGACTTCATGCAAGGAAGTTTCCTCTGGCAACTAGTCAGTTAATCCACTCATAGCTGAGCATTAGTGAACCTGATACTCACTAACAGGAACACAGTTGCAGATGTTAAGGTGGGAGCCCACCTGAGGACCAGCAATCACCATACAATGTGGTTCAATATAAGGACAGCTGCAAAACTGAACCACACAAAGGCGAGGATCCTGGACTTCAGGAAGGTAGAATTTAAAAAGATGAGTGAATTTCTCAGGGATGATTTGGCAGGCGGGGATGAACTGGGTGGGGTGGAAGAACGGTGTTGGAAACTAAAAAGGGTCATAGTGAAGGCAACAAACCTCTGTGTCAAGCATGGGAGCAAAAGACAAGGAAAAAGAGACTGCTATGGTTCTTATAAGAGGTGGTGGAAAAGGTAAAAGATAAGAGGGTAGCATTCAGAATGTGCAGAGAGAGGAGGATAGGGAGGTGTGTTGAGGAAATGGTGGGAAACAGGGAGAGCAGTGAGGAACACAAAGGTGGAAACTGAAGAGTGAATAGCCAATGCAATAAGAAAAGGGGACAACACATCTTCTAGGGAGTTAAGCGAAAGAAGGAAGACAATGGTGGGACTGTAAGGTTAAGAAGGGAAGGGGGACTGTGCAGAGGGGGAGCAAGAAAAGATAGGCCTATTAACAAATACATTTGCTCAGTGTTCACAGAGGAGTCAGGTAGGGGCCACAAAAATGTAACCGCACCGATGGAAGGAGGGAGGTGGTTACTAGTCTGTTTTTCGCAGGACAGAGTCCTGAAGGGACTCACAAATCTGAAAGTGAGCAAAGCAATGGGGCCTGAAGGGGTCCACCCAAGCGTATGGAGGGATCTCAGGGAGGTAGAGGCTGAACTTCTGAAGGTCCTGTTTAATGGCTCATTGGAAACAGAAGTGGTCTTGGAGGACTGGAGTAGGACAGATGTAGTCCCATTTCACAAAAGTGGTAGCATGGAAAAGGTTGATAATTATAGGCCAGTCAGCCTGACTTCTGTGGTGGTAAGGTTAATGGAATCACTGCTAAAAGAAATGATTGTATAATATCTTAAATCCAGTGGGTTACATGACCCAAGGAACATGGACTCACGGTGGGGGGCATGACAAATGGATCTGACACAGTTCTTTGACTGGGTGACCAAGAAATTACATCAGTGTGGAGCAGTGAACATAGCCTACCTTGACTTTGATAAATTATATTACACTGTTCCACATAGGCGACTAATAAGCAAGCTGGGTAGCTTAGAAGTGGGTCCAAATGTCATAACCTGGGTAAGAAATTGGTTAAGGAATAGGCAGCAGAGGGTGGTGGTAAACAGAGTTCACTCAGAGGAAGGAAAGGATGACCAGTGGGGTGCCTTTCAGGATCAATGCTGGGACCGGCACTCTTTAATGTCTTTATAAGTGACATTGCAGATGATCTGGAAGTGAAGGTTTGCCTCTTTGTAGATGACACCACACTCTGCATTAGGGGGGTCATTCTGGGCGGGGGGGAAGTGGAAAGGATACGCAGAGGCCTGAGAAAACATGAGGAGTGGTCAAGGGTATGGCAGCTGGATTTCAATGTGAAAAGTGCAAATGCACTTGGGTCAAAAAAAAACAAGAGCAAGGATACAACATGGAAGGGTAGTACTGACAACCACCAAGCAGGAATAAAACCTGGGGGTTATCATATCAGATAACCTAAAGGTGGCCAGGCATTGTGACAAGGCATTTGGGAGACTGCATGGGATGCTGGGGAGAATATGGAGAGGTATCACCAGCAGAAAGAGGGAGATGGTGTTGCTTCCTTATGGATCGCCAGTAAGACCTTACCTAGAGTACTGTATTCATTTCTAACCAGATCTGGGAAAGGACATAGGCAGAGTGGAAGTAGTCTAGAGGAGGTCAATTAAAATGGTGCTGGCTCTGCATCAGAAGCCTTATGAGGAGAGATTAAAGGAACTAAACATGTACACCCTGGAAGTGAGGGGAGAGAGAGGGGGATATGATAGATACCTTTAAGTACCTCTCAAGTGTAAACAAGGTACAAGAAGGAAGTATTTTTTTTTTCGAAAAAAAAAAGGTGCTCAAGGATAATGGGGCATAATTAGAAGCTGGAGGGGATGTGATTCAAGAGACATGTGAGGAAGTATTTCTTCACAGAAGGAGTGGCAAATTCCTGGAGCAGTCTTCCAATGGAGGTGGGGGGGGTAAAAATAGTGCTGGGGTTGAAGAATACATGGGATAGGCATATGAAAATCTTAGGGAAATGGAACAGGGGGAGGTGAATAGACTGGAGATCAAGTAGGATCTGGGGTGATAGTATAGGCAGGGAAAAATGGTCAGACTAGATGTATCAATTGCTCCTTATCTGCTGGCAAATTCTATGATTCCATTTCTATGCAAGTCTTTGAAATAGGAAGAGGGGAAACTGATGTGCTTCTGAATTGCTTACAATGATTTCAAACTGAAAAAGGTTCAGGGGGGATTTTGAAAAGATTTATTTGAGCCTTTTTTTTACTGACTTCTGGTGGTACAGTAATTCATATTTAATTTATTTTTTACTTTTTACTTCTGTAGCAGGAACAGGGCAGTCTGAATTAAAACAAATAAGAGAAACATAAATAAGTGTCTTACTGGGATTTGAACCCAGGACTCCCAGAATACTGTTCTGTTGTGCTAACTGCTCCTTGACCAAGACAACTGGAAAACCGGGACTCCCAAAAGCACCATAATCTTTCTCTAATGAACAACCTTGTGCAGAACAGATAATTATTTTTTTTTTATTCACAAGGCTACATTATGAATATAGGCATCCTAAATAAACAAAAGGAAAGAAATGTGTCTTATCCCAGAAATGGCACTGCTTTCTTTTTCTCTTCTGTTTATTTGGGTTCCATATACAGTTCATGTGCACTGGTATCATGCAAATTATAATGCAGATTGAATTTAGCAGGAGTGGGAAAGATGCAGAGGAGATTTGGAAGGATTTATTAGAGAAATTATTTTTGTTCTTGTCCTCTAGGGTGTTAAAGGTTGAGAAGTTTTACATTGGTTACGTGTGTGATGTTTGCTTATCCTTATTTTTGTGTATTTTGTCTCTGCACTTACTGTGGCACTTTTTTTGTACTTTTTCTTGTTTCCAGTACACTATGCCTATTTGTTAATTTGTTGTATCTCCTCTCCCCCTCCTCCTTTTGCCCCTAATCATATCTTGAACCAACCTTGAGCCCAGTTGGCCTAGCCTATTCACCAAATGTTAAATAAAAAACATAAAGCTGTAACTTTCCTGTACTTTGCATTCTGTCCTGCTGCTTGTGCTATGCCTGCACTTTTTTTCAAATTAACTCCAAACATAGAGGAATCAAGGAGACCTCAGCTCTGTTAAGGCAAGTTAAAATATGATGATGCTTTTTACCTGACCAATGGAGGTGGTCACTTTGCTGAAGTGGTCAGGCTTAATCATGGTTCAGCTGGATGATGAGAACCAAGAGCCCCTCAAAAAGTATGAAAGTAAGAACATTGGAGTTAATTTGGAAAAAGTGCAGGCTTCTAACAACAAAATGGGGGTTAGTGCCCTGGTACCTTAAGCATATGTTTCTGTTCGGTCACACACCAGGAGCCACCTAACTAATTTTACTAAATTGTATTGTAAATACAGGGGTTGAGCTTGCAAACCTTTTGTACTGATTTGAATGTAGGAGAATTGTGGCCTTCTTCTAATTGCTAAGCTCCCTATTAAACACCTGTGAGCCTTTCATTGACCAGAGCACACTAATAGTAATGAAGCCAGGAGAGTGGTCTCTTCAAAAACATAGAGGAAGCAAGGAGACCTCAGCTCTGTTAAGGCAGGTTAAAATATGATGCTTTTTACCTGACCGATGGAGGTGGTCATTTTGCCAAAGTGGTCAGGCTTAATCATGGTTCAGCTGGATGATGAGAACCAAGAGCCCCTCCAAAAAGTATGAAAAGTAAGAACATTGGAATTAGTTTGAAAAAAGTGCAAGCTTTGATGCAGCAAAATGGGGAGGGGGGGGTTGTGCCCTGCTACCTTAACCATATATTTCTGTTTGGTCACACACCAGGAGCCTCCCCACTAATTTTATTAAATTGTATTGTAAATACAGGGGTTGAGCTTGCAAACCTTTTGTATTACACCAGAGGTCCCCTTGGTTTGATGGGACTCTCAGGGAGATGAGAAGGAGGGGTCAAAGGTTAGAGCAGCGCTGGCAGAGGTCTGGTTTGGGGGAGGACAAACTTATATTGATGGCCCATTATCAGAACTATCTATCAGCAATTTCCTGTAAGAAGGCATCATTCCTGTCTAAGGAAACTGCTACAGCAATAAACAGACCACCTCAGCTCTTCCACACTGTGGACCAGCTTTGTAATCCTGCCTGTCTTTGTTCTGGGGAGCTTTTTCACAGTCAAGATGTGATAAGTTTGCTCAGTTTTTTGCCAGTAAGATTGCCTCCACCAGATCAGAAATCCAGTCAGCGCCCTCGAATGGGCATTGCAGTGAAGGGCGGGATGTAGCAGGCACTCAGTCTGTCTGGTCCGACTTCAACCAGGTTACTGTAGTAGATGTCTTGAGGGTCATCCAGGAGTTATGGCAAACCTACTGTAGTTTGGACCCAGGACTAACATGCCTCCTTGTGGGATGTGTGGATGACATCATCCCAGTCCTAGCCAAGGTAGTCCAATGTTCTCCGGTGTCAAGGTTCTTTCCAGACCCCCTGAAGGAGGTGGTCCTAAGGCCTCTCCTTAAAAAACTGTCCTGCAAACTGCAGACCTGTCTCTAATCTTCCCTTTGTGGGGGAGGTAATGGAGAAGGTGGTGACTGTTCAACTGGAGGCCTGTTTAACAGCCCATGACGTCTATAAGCCTCTCCAGTTGGGATTTAGGAAAAGGCATAGTACTGAGACGGCCCTGGTTCAGGTGCTGGATGATCTTCTGGTGGTGAGGGATCAGGGGAGATGTTCCATTTTGGTTCTCAATGTCTTGGCAGCATTTCACACTGTGCTGATGGAGTGTCTGTGGGTATGTTGTGGACCGATGAGTACAGTCCACAATTGGTATAGATCTCACCTCATCGGCAGGTCACAGTGTGTGGTGTAGGGGGTTTATTCTTCAGCTCTCATGTCCCTGCCATGTATGGTTCTGCAGGGCTCCATTTTGTCCCCCATGCTGGTCGCGGTGTACATGCTACTGCTTGGGGACATTATAAGGCCGTACAGGCTGAGGTTTCATTGTTATGCAGATGATACTCAACTCTGTGTGTCCTTTGCACCTGAGCAGCAGGAGACAGTTTCAGTACTGAACACCTGCCTGGATGAGATCCAAGACTGGATGAGGGAGAACTGGTTGAGGTTGAAGCAAGATAAGACTGAGGTACTGGTGATGGAACCTGGCCACCAGGGGATGAGGGTGCAGCCTGGTCAAGCCTTAGGACTTAAGACTCAAGGACTCCCAGTTGGCTACCTCTGATCAGGAGAGGATCCTTGGTGTTGTTTTGGACTAGGGCCTGACACTGAAACCACAGGTGTCGGCCATGGTTAAGACCTTATTTCACCATCTGAGGAGCATTGCCAGGGTTAAACAACTGATACCCCCAGCTGATCTGCCAGCATTAGTCCATGCCTTTGTGATGTTATGCCTGGATTACTGCAATGCCCTGTACCTGGGACTAGTAGAGAATCTGTGCCACCTGCAGCTAATGCAGAATGTGGCAGTCAGGTTGCTGACCAGTCTACCCAGGTCGTGTCATATTACACCTGTACTGCGCTCCCTACACTGGCTGCCAGTTAGGTGGTGATCTCCTTCAAGTTCGGTTTGCTGACTTATAAGGACCTACATGGTCAGGGGCCTGGTTACCTGCAAGATCTCCTATGTCACCAATAGCCCATCCACTCCCTGCGCTCCACAGATGAGGGCCTTCTGAGAGTTCCCAGGATTTATCTGAAGACATCAGGGGCTCGTGACTTTTCGTCTGCTGTCCCAATCCTCTGGAACTACTTCCCTCATCAGATTCAAGAAAGTGAAACTGTGGATACCGTCAAGTGTAAGCTCAATACCTTTTTATTTAACCAAGCTTTTATGACTAGTTAATATGTTTTATTATGAATTAATACGTACATATATTTATGTCTGTGCACAGTACTAGAGAGACTTGCAATACCTGTAAAAGAATGGCATGTAACTTCTTAAATTATCATTAAAATGTTTCCATTCTAATGCTTCCTAGTATTGAACTCATTACAAACATAGTGTAAATAACATCAGCCTCTGTTGTGTTGCTATTTTGCTATGGACCCATCTGGAGTGCTATATTTCCCTCTTAAGAAAGATGCCATTTTGTGACATTGTTCCATGTCACTCATATCGTGCCTCATTGCTATCTCAACACTTACATTTTAAAGAAAAAAAATGTGGCTACTGTATGCTAGTATCTCATAGTTTGCTCTTGCGCTTCTTAAAACTTCTTTTTTATTTCTAAATTTATCCTTTATTTAGTTTTATACACCTTTTTTCCCTGGTAACGTACTAACCAGTGGTGTCCCCCTACAGTACTTTCAGGACTTGTACTGCCCCAATTTTCAAATGGCTTTTTTCCTAATACCCCCCCCCCCAACTGGAGTGCCTCTGACTCTCCTCAATATCATTTTTTTCTTTACTTTGCCTTTTTCATGATGTTTTATTTAAATATTTATTTCCCCCCTCCTTGGCATCCCCTGTTATGCACAAAACTATGGGTCCAAAAATCCTCCACAATGCCAGTGGTTCATTTGCAGAACTGAAAGCACTTGTCTGTTTCATTGCTGTACCTTTGAAGGTCTTAAAAGCCCCATACCTGCTCAAGGAACTTCCTTTCTGCTTCTTGTCCTGGCGAGTGTTTTTCTTGGTGTCTCCATTCCTCTCACTGTTATGCACATGACTTGTTATGGTGTCATTGGTACGTACATGACTTTGTTTTAAAAAAACAGCTTTAAAATAAATGACACCAAATAATTAGGAAAATAAGTGGTATCTAACTTTTCAGCCAAGGTTCACATAGCTGATTAAGAAAAACAAGAGCTGTAAAACAAACAGATACAGTCAGCAGGTAAACTTTGACACCTTTACATATGAACATATGAAAATTGCCAGCAGAAAAAGACCTTATGGTTTACCAAGTCTGCTCAAATGTGCAGCTAGCCTCTGTTGAAAATGCATTGAAAAGTAAATGTTTTAACATAACTATGGTTATATTGCACACATTAACACAACTATTTCTTGTAGTAGGATTATATCAGATAGTTACACTTATGTAATGTATAGTGGAATGCTGTTATGCATGGAATTCTATGCCTGGAATATGCTTGTTCTGCTGCACTAGAGACATCATTATGTTGTTCTGCTGCAGTAGTGATGTCACTACTGCAGCAGAACCACTTGGAATGATGGCACATTGTTGCTTTCCTCTATTTAATTCTGTGGTAAGACAATATTCTAGAACCTCTAGAGACTTCACAAGTCAGTTTCATTATGAAAAAGAGAAATAAAAAACACAATGCACACATTTCACATAATACTACTATGCATTATAAAAAATACAGGATGAGCAACTTTATGCATAACCTGTGTGTTCTGTCACGTCAGAGCTTCTCTCTCGAGGTCAGAGGGAATCAGAACCCCTCTGTGACAGAACACATTGGTTGTGCATAGCTGCCCATCCAGTATTCTCTATATTGTTGTTTTTGTTGGGTCTCTGTTAACCACATGACTTGATGTGGTGTCACTGTTATGCACATGGCTTGTTGTGGTGTCACTGTTACGTACATGACTTCCTATGAAAAAAACAGTTTTTAAATAAATTGCACCAAATAATTAGGAAATTCACTGGTGTCTAACTTATCCACCAAGGTTCACATAGCTGATTAAGAAAAAAAGAGCTGTAAAAACAAACAGATACAATCAGCAACTAAACTTTGACATGCCTAATGAAAATGCATTCAAAAGTAAATGTTTAAACATAACTATGATTGCATTATGTACATTAACACAAGTATTTCTTTTAGTAGGACTATGTTGACTAGTTAGACACTTGTATTGTTGTGGTTTTTGGGTCCCTGTTGACCACATGACTTGTTGTGGTGTCACTATTATGCACATGACTTCTTATGAAAAAACAGTTTTTAAATAAAGTACACTTAAAAATTAGGAAATTCAGTGGTGTCTAACTTATCCACCGAGGTTCACATAGCAGATTAAAAAAAAAAGGCTGTAAAAACAAATGGATACAACCTTTTGGGACAGATTTGCCTAATGGCAGTTCATGAGGCGGGGTCCCAAATAAGGCATGTTGAAAATGTGGGACTAAAATATGAAAAAATGGCCAGGTTATGCCATTAAGTTCAAAACACAATTGAAAGACATTGAACAGCATACCTATTTCTTCAGTTCATGGTCCAGCCTTGAAGAGTGAAGACATGTCTACAGTCCAGAGATGATTATGGCATTGAACCCCCAAAAGGTAAGTAAGGGATTGAGGTATGCGGGTGGTGGTTGCTGAGTGGGAGGGTGGGGTGGAGGGAGTGCTATGGCCACAAAAGACATTGACAGACAGTTTTCTTTTTACAGAGTTTAAAAACAATCAAACAAACAAAAAAGATACTGGATGGTGACACTGGGGGATTGGGCACCGCTGGTGTTACTCTTATGTTTCTGTGGGTGTGTGGGGCGATGGGCACTGAGAGGAGGGTTAAGTGGAAGAATAAGAAAAAAAAAAACATGGTGGCATCCTGATCGTGACACTTGGGGATTGGACAACCCCAGCATCACTCTTATGTTTCTGGGGGTGGGGTGGGGTGGTGGATGCTTGAGAGAGAGGGTCAGGTGGGGGATATCAGTAATTTACAAAAAAAACCAAAAAAAACGGCAGTCACAGCAGAACACAGCACACTCTACTGTGTTCAAGATAATGGTCACACTCTACTGCACATGCGCTAGTAGTCACGCATGTACAGTACTGTGCGGGAGCCATCTTGTACATGGCAGAGTGTGCTGTGTTCTGCTGTGACCGCCATTTCTTTTTGGTTTTTTGTAAATTACAGATATCCCCCTCTTCTGACCTTCCCTCTCAGAACTCTCCACCATCCCCTCAAAACATAAGAGTGAAACTAGGGGTGCCCAATCCACTGGTGTTGTGATCAGGATTTATTGTCTGTGCATTGCCCTTCTTTGTAAATTCGCAGAAACTTAATAATTTACCTTTTTAATTTAGCTCTCCTCTGTTCTCTCACTCTCTCTAAACTCACCCTCAGACCTGGCATTGTCCTACGCCACCCTTCCCCCTGTCTTCTTATGATTCTACTCTTCATCTAGTGTTAATTCCTGCCCTCTGACCAAACTGTTTTTTTTTTTACTGCCTCCTCTGGCCCCCTACTGTGACTCTGTCTTCTCCACTGGCTAACAGCCCCCCCTCCCATCTTTGATATACCTATTGCTGAATCTCTCTTTTCCCCTACAGATTGGAGGCCCCCTGACATGGGTGCTCTCTTTCCATTGCTGTGGCAATTTCACCAGCATGCTGCTGCCAGCCTCACCCTGTCCAGCTATCACTGCTGCCAGCATAGCAAGGTACTGTCTTTCTACAAGCATCTGATATCTGAGTTGGGCACTTGCAAGATTTTTTTTCTCCCTATTAGCAAGTTATACTGTACTGCCACTAGAGGCACACAGTCTTTATCTAAAGGGATCTCTGCCTGTTCATATAGATACCTTCCCAAACTACAGCTACCCCTTCCATCTGAACAGCCCCACTCCGTGCTCCCTACTTACAAATTCCTCCTGCTTATAAATCAATGCAGCCCCTTCTCTCCTCTCTCCCCCTTGTTCTGCTCATACACCTCTCCTTACCACCTCCACTTGCTCACTACTCATCTATTCCTAATAGCTCTCCCAACCCCATCAGTTACTATTTCTAATCCCCTACCCACATCTAGGCTATCACCTCCCTCCCCCATTTGAAATATGGTCTCACTCTACCATTATTCCTCATGCAGCTTTGATAATGGTGTCCACTTTCACCACAGGTCTCCACCTTCTTCTTCCTCACTCATCCACTCCCTTCTCCTCAAATCTACCAACCTCCTCACCAGCCCTGTCAAACTCTCCTAACTACCCTAAGCTCCACTTTCTCATACTCACTCTCCTCTTGCTCTCTGACGGGGATATCACCCCTAACCCAGGCCCTGTTGGCCCTGGCTTCTCTGGTGCTTCCTTCTCTGCTACCTCCCCCTGCTCTCTTCTCTCAGCCCTCCTAAAGGGCTTAAAGATCCTACATCTGAACACCCACAGCTTGTTCCCAAAATAGATCAGATTCAGACCAGGTTGTGCACTCTAAAACCAGACACTCTTGTCATCTCCGAAACTTGGCTAAAGAGCACTATCCCTGACCACTTGGTCTCCATTCCGGGCTACTCACTGCTAAGGCACGACCATGCTGGCAGGGGTGGTGGTGTGGCCATTTATGTGCTAGTCTCCATCCAATATTCTACCATCTACTCATCCTCCAGTCCTGAGACCCATGATGACCTAGCTATCCATGTGACCCTCCCATTCACTCTCCCAATCTTCATAGCCAGCATTTACTGCCACCCAAATATCCATCCTTCTGTTGCGCTAGACCTCCTAACCTCCATCTCTTCCCTTGCTCACTCTAGGGAATTATTCATCCTAGGAGACTTCAATATAAATTGGTTGTCTCCTAAAACTACCAAAACCAATAATGAAACTGGAGCCCTAAACCTCTCCCAACTGATCTCGGAACCCACCTGCCCAAACCACAAGACACAACAGCACTCCCTACTTGACTGGGCCCTCACCTCCCACCTCAACCATGTCATCACCTCTGGTGTCCTCCCTGATGCTCTCAGTGACCATAACCCTATTTTCATAGTTAGGAAAGTCCACAGAACTAAATCACCACACAAAACCATACAACTATGCTCTTTCAAGTCTCTTGACCTTACTCCTGAGTAACCCTGCCACTTCTGACTGGTCCCCCCCAACCTCCTTCCCCTCGGTTGATAAGGCCCTTGCCTACTTCAAAGAAATCTTTCTTCTAAACTGGAATGCCTTTGCCCCACTAAAACAAAGCAGAGTTAGAGTTAACCACTTATCTTGGATAACCCATGAAATTCTGGCCTGTCTCTGGGCTAGAGATCAGGCATGGAAGCATCATAAAGCTACCCAGCTTCCTAGTGACCTCGCGAACTACCACATGCTCTGAAATGCTTGCACCAGGGCTACAAGGTTAGCCAAGTCCGAATATTTCCAAATCTGCCTTCATCATCAACATAAACTCCCCTTCTAAGTTCTGGAATGTGGTCAATGCCCTGTTTACCCCATCATCTCACCCACCCCTCTGGTACTTGAAGTAAATAACTCACTAGTGTCTGACCCACCAGCCGTAGCAGCTGAATTTAACCCCTACTATACCTCCTGCACCACTGAGCTACTGAAATCCCTCCCCTCCTACCCATCACCCTTCCCACCCTCTACTGGTGTGCCCCCTCCACCTCCCCTCTGCCTCCCCTTCTGTTTCACTACTGTAACCCCAAACAATGCCCTAATTGCCCTCCTCACCATCAACCCCTCTAAAGGTGCCTCCCCTGATGGTCTCAACCCAAAACTCCTCTCTTTTTCTGCTCTCTCTGGCCATTGCCTACCCCCCCTCATTAATCCTAAATCTCTCATTCTCTACTGCCTTGGTTCCCCCTTCATGGAAACATGCAATGGTCCTCCCTCTACCCAAAATGGGTGACCCCTCATCCCCTGGCAACTATCATCCTTTTTCTCTCCTCCCTACCCTTGCCAAGCTTCAAGAATGCATTGTCCTCTTCCAACTCATCTCTTTTTCTATCAGACACCTCCATTTTCACCCTTTTCCAGTCTGGTTTCAGGAAAAAACACTCAACCACCACCTCTCTCCTACAGCTCACAGACTCCATCCTAACCAGGATGGACAATGGCCAAATTACCTCTGCCATTTTTGTTGACCTGGCCAAGGCCTTCAGCACTGTTTCTCACTCCCTCCTCCTTGACTCACTCCCAGCAGCTGGCCTATCTCCCTGGGCCACAAACTGGTTCAAGGCCTAACTTATTGGCAGAACCCAATCAGTTAAGATCTTGTATGCCACTTCACCTCCCCTCCCGATTAGCATTGGCATCCCCCAGGGCTCTGTATTATGGCCCCCTCCTATTTTCCATCTTCTTAAATTACCTTCCCTCTGTTTGCTCCCCCATGCACTGCTATACATATGTATGCCGATGGTACAGTCCTGTATGCATCTGGCTCCTGTCCTGCTGAGGTTACAACCAGCTTACAGCAAGACTTCTACAAGATTCAGCTCTGATTTGCTAACCATTAACTTTTCCTCAACACCAAGAAGACTGTCTCCATGACCTTTGGCACAAGGCAGAGACTCTCTAGGCTTCCCTCCCTCCCTACCCACTTTCCACACCCTTGATGTGACTTTACTTGAGGATACATCCTCCTTCAGGTACTTAGGCATTTGGTTGGACCAACACCTAAACTTCTATGGACATATTAACACCATCCAGAAAAAACTGGGCCCCAAGCCTGGTGCCCTGTTCAGGAACTGTAGTTGCATCCCTCCTACGGCTAGGCGTGAACTTGTTCAGAAGATGATACTGCCCATTTTTGACTACAGTGATGTAGTCTATGGTGCTGCCCCTAAGTCCTCCCTGGCCAGACTGCACACCCTTTTCAATTCCTTCTGCCACTTTGCCCTGGATGCCCCCCTCACACCCACCACTGAGATCATTATCGTGCCCTAAACTTCCCTTCTCTTACAAATAGGAGACCCTCCCACAGTGCTAAATTCACCTCCTAGCACTGGTTGGGTTAACTCCCTTCCTACCTAACCTCCTCCTTTGTAACAACCCCCCATCCTCCCATTCCCTTAGATAAACCTACTTCCGCACTCTGATAGTCTCCTGCAGCTCCACCCTAATTGGCCAATCCACTTACTCTCACCACCTACGAAAAATTTGGAATTCATTCCCCCCTCAAATCTGGCACTCATCCTCCACCTACTCCATCAGCTCTGCCCTCAAACATTACCTTGTGCCTAGCTGCTCCTGCCATATCCTTCCCTAATTCCTTCCTCTAAACCCTAGATAAACCCTACCCCTTTACCGTCGCTTTCATTTTACCCTGTTCATCCCCACCTCAAATTTCAAGCTCTCCTCCCCTTCCCCCAAATTGCTCCCCCTTACTGGCCTCCCTTGATCACTTCCAGAATGTAAGGGATGCCAAATGCTCTCCATGGGTCCCTGTCCTACCCCACCAGGGGCTTGTATGCCTCATCTACACCCTTTCTCCTACATCCCTCCACCTCACCCCCTCTCCTTCCCACTTTCTTTCACTTAAACACTTTGTTTGCTTACTATCCCAGCACTTATTATTGTTCACTTTTTTCTACATATTATGTACAACTCTGTGTTTACACTGTTTGTAACACCTGTCTTATAACTGTAGTTTAATGTTGATCTTGTAACTTGAATGTAACTTGAACATGACTCTTCCTCCTCCCCCTACCTCATCCCCCCTCTCTATCCCCCTCTCACCAGCCTACTTTTCTTTCACCTAAGCACTTGTTTACTTATTAACCTGGCACTTATTATTGCCCACTCTTTCTAGCTATTATACACCACACTGTTGTACCACTGCTTGTAACACCTGCTTTAGAACTGTATGTTAATGTTGATCTTGTAACTTGAATGTTTAATGTTTCACTCCTATTGTACCTCTTCTGCCCAGGTCGCACTGGGAGACAAACAACTTGTTGCTCAGTGTGCCTTCCTGGTGAAACATTTCAATAAATAAATAAAATTATTTAAAGTAAAAAAAATAGTGCAGTGCATGTGGAGTGCTCCATGGATGAGGAGGCAACTGTGATGCAGCTCCAACATGTTGTTTGGTTTGAAGGAATGTGAGAGTCCTTTTCTCATAGCAAGAGGTCTGCCAGGCTACACCCACTGCAGCCCTAAAAAGTGGGCCAAAGTATAAACTAGAGAACTACAGGCCAGGCAGCCTGACCTCAATAATGGGCAAACTGATGGAGACTATCCTGAGAAGTGACTGGTGAGTTTTCTGGAGGGTAATGGGCTCCAGGATGTTAGGCAGCATGGGTTTATGTTGGGGAGATCCTGCTGGACTAACCTAATTGACTTTTTTGACTGCATCACCAGGACAGTAGACAGAGCCATGCAGTTGTGACCTATTGTGGACATCAGCAGGCCTTCAACTGTCTACCTCTCAGGAGACTGGTCAGGAAGCTAGAAAATCAGGGGGTAGGGGCTAAACTTGCTGGGCATGTCAGAAGATGCCTGCAGTGGAGAAGAAAAAAGGAGGTAATTGAAGGGGATTCTCAGAAGCTAGACATGTGACCAGTGGGTAGAGATGCAGCAAATTTAAAATTCGCTGGTGAAGTTGCAGCCAAGTGGCCGATTTTGCTATGTGGAGTAATCCACAAATTTCTCCCATTTTAGCCTGATTTCACCAAGACAGAATCTTACCTTTGGAATGTGGAATTTCACCTTGGAAGGTGAAATTTCACCAGTGGAAAAGTGAAATTTCACCTTGGAAGGTGAAATTCGCCTCTATAGGTGAATTTTGCATTAGAAAGCAAAATTTCGCCTTACAAGGTGAAATTTCACTGTTCAGCATGTGAAATTTCACCATTCCTCAGCCAAAATTTCACATCGAAATTTCGCTATGCAAAATGGGTGGAATTTGCAGATTACTCCACGTAGTGAATTTTTGTCACTTTGCCCACCTCTACCAGTGGGGTCCCACAGGTCTCTGTGCTCTGTCCAATGTTATTTACATATTCATAAGTGTAAACCTTAACACCACATCCCCCTACTTTTGTAGTTTTAAGTTGAACCCTAATTGGTGCACTAATGCAGTTTTTTGTAAAGAATTTCCTTACTTTTTTAGATAGTGGAATCATATCCTCATTCATGCAGGTACCTTTGGGACTTGGGTGCAATGATGCAGATGTGCAGGGCACTCTGGGCCCTACACCAAGGGATGACTATGTCCACCAACAGAAGTGCACACAGAAAAAACATGGGTAACAGACTCTGGTACACAAAAGAGACCAGGGCTTGGTTGTAGGGTGAAAAATATTTAGTACAATACAGTAACAAAGGAAGTTTCCATAAGCATTCATGGAATGGGTTTTGACAAAAATGATTAAAGCATGAGACATTTCCGAATTAAAAATTTCAAGCAAGTGACTTTCCAGGCCAGAATGATAACTGCCAACTGGGACCTTTCTTAAATGATAATTTATTTGTTTTATTTTGTTATACTGTTTGTGGTTCTTTATTATAATATGTACATGGCTGTGTTACATTGGGGCTTTAAACTGAGGCTATTCATTTAGTTTTATTATTGGCAGTTGAGTATTTTTTATAGCAGGGTCCAATATAATGGATTTTTGTAGTAGCCAGTTAATACATTTATGTGTTGCGTTAACACTGTTTATTGATTGATCTATTTATTTGTCCTTCTTCAATATCCTACTTCTCTGACCCCACCTGTTTTTTTTCAGTTTTTCTTTCCCCTGCCCCCTTCCCCATTGCTTTTGTATTTACCCAACCTTGTGACTATCCTACCCCACACACTCTTTTTTATCTTCTTGTATTATATCCAGGGGGTTCAATTCACAAAAGGAAAGGGGACTAAGTCCCATATCACAACACCAGTTGTGGACCAAAATCCCCACAGCTGCGGACATTTCCATTCACCATAGCACTTGCAGCAGATGTTGCCGCTGGGCCAACCAGCCATATCAGTTCTCTGCAGCTGCAGGGATATCCCTGGCGGTGTCAACACCTCCCGCAATCTGCCATATATTGTGAAGCTGGTTGTAATCCAATTCCACCTTCATGAATACCTCAACTGGGAAAAACTGCCATGACCTGCAGATCCACAAGTGGCAACCTACTTGGGCCACATTTTTCCTACAGCTGCAGATATTTCTGCAGTTTCATGACTCTAGCCCAGGGTCTTTATATCAATTTTGGTATTACTATTCATGTATGTTTGATTATTTATATGAATAGCACTGCTAGCACTTTTTGCATATAGTGAGTTTCATATAGTGATTCATTAATTGTGTACAGTACATGCGTCTTTAAGAGTATTTTTTTTATTTAAAGGGTGCTTTTTCAAGCTATGACATCCTTGCCTGGGGGAAATCAAACAGCATGTTTGCAAAAACATTCAGCACTTTTTGGGGTTGTAACTGTTACTATGTTGTAATAAATATTCATTATCCTACAACCAAGCCCTGGTCTCTTATATATCAGGTTCTGTTAGTCACGTTTTTCTATGTGCACCTTTCTTGTCAGTACTTTGGCTTCAGATGCCATTTTTTTTAGCTGCCTTGCTTGTTTTCTGCCCACTTACAGAAGTGCAGGTCCCTGCGGGCTCTGCACTTCTGTATGCTAATGGACATCAAGAATTCAAGGGGCTATCTGGTGCGCTTCAGAAAAGCAGGCCCATCTGGGCCTGGTGTTTCAATGTGGCCAAAGATACAGATGCGAAAGGCAAAGAGTTGATCTGTCAGCTGAAGCACAGGGCCCTCTGGCATCCATGGATGCAAAGATACCAAGCCATATGCCAAGGGAAGAGTTCTCTTCACTATGTGGTACTTGGGCTTGTGTGGCCACCCCGCTCCTTCCCATCCAAGCCTGGCGGGTGGTGTCCCATGGCAGCAGCATTCCCTCAGTTTTGTCCCATCCTGCTGGATGACAAAGCTTGCCCCCAAACTCAGCTTAGCAGAATGGCATCCCAAAGCCCTATCTGCTGGGGTAACAGCTAGCACTACAGACAACATCCCTTAAAGTTGATAGAAAACAGTTTTTTATGCCTCTAGATGCCCTCCTGTTGCCATTTTAGTATCTCTTCAATATGCTGATATGTTTTAACCTTTGTTGTTAAATTAATAATCTAATTGTATTGCCTCTGTAACTACAATAACCAGAAGCCCCCTCTCCTCAACAGTTTCTGTTCTCTCTTTTCATACAGCCTGAGCATTCTATGACATCATTAACACCATTCCAGGTCATTCAGATGAAGTGCATGGAATCGTGCTACTGACGTCATAGAATGTGTTGGGAATGTGAAAAGAAAGATCAGTAGCTGGCGAGGACAGTGGATCTCTGTGAACATCTGAGGCCATCCCAAAGCTAGATCATGTATTTATCAGAAATTGGTCAACACATATCGGTATCAGTCCAGTTTCTGAAAGTTGCATGGGACTTTGATGGCCATGTCAGGGGTCTTGGATGAGATCGGCACAGCTAGTGATGCCCAGCATTTAACTGGTGCTATCCTGGTCAATCGCTTCAAGGCGTTCAACATGGTGGATCACCAATTGTTATTACAAAGACTGTGTGAGGTGGGGATGAGCTGTTTGACTCTGGAATGGTTCCTTTCCTATTTGACTAATAGGTGTCAGGTAACAGCAGCAAATGGCACTGAATCTGCTTCACTCTTGGTTTTGAGAGGTGTACCTCAGGGCTCTGTTTTGGGCCCTTTATTGTTTCTGGTTTATTTAAAAGATCTTAGAAATTATTAAGGGCATCTCATTATCATATTTATGCTGATGACACAATTTTATATCAATCTGGTCCAACAGTTTTTGAAGTCCAAAATAAACTCCAGGTCAGTTTTGATCTTCTTCAGTCTTTTTTGGGGGGGTCTAAACTAAAGTTAAACTCCTCCAAAACCAAGTGTATGCTGTACGGGTCAGCCTTTAAATTAAAAGGGGCACCTGACTTAGTAATTTTGGATTGTCAGGGTACGATTCTGGAGTCTGTTGAACATTATAAATATTTGGGATTTTGGTTGGACAAACTAGGTTCTGGGAACACACATGTGGACAATTTAATTATACAGGTTATTAAGTGGGTGGGTGTCTTACACAGAAACAAGAATTGTTTCATACCAGAAATCTTGAATCTCATTATTAAGGTCCGGATCTTGCCACTTATAGAATATGGTGATATTTTATATGATGGTGCAACTCATGAATGGTTATTTAGACTTGATATTCTCTTTTATAGGTTAGCTGGATTAGTTTTAACATGTTCTAAACTCACGCATCATTGCAACATGTACAAATGGTTAGGGTGGTTGTCTCTGCATTATAGAAGAGATGTCCATAAGTGACTATTTACATAAATATGTGGCTTGAGATTTATCCCAACATATTTAGGGGGAAAGAATATCTTTTAGGAACTTAGAACCCTCCTTGAGAAAATCAGGTGTTAGAGAAATGGTTGACCCTTTACTAAAACCTAGGCATTCTCTATCTCTTTTTAGTTATTATGTACTACATTGTTGGAATAGTCTGCCATTAGAATTTAGAAAACAGACAAGTAAACCTCCTTTGATCTTTAAATTGAGAAAATATTTGTATTCTTCCTAAAAGTCTTGTAACTGTTTTCAGTAACTGAGCAATTGTGTTTAATAACGATGTATTTATTTTGTCATGTACATATGTATTTATGTAAGGCCACCATTGTGAATGAGTTTTATACTCAATGGTTTCAACCTTGAATAAATAAACAAATAAACAAGCATATCAGAATACATAGCTAGCATGGAAAGAAAGATGGAAGTGCAGTTAACTATGTAATAATAATTTTCTATCCCCTTTAAGAATTATAATGTATTTAAAATTTTGACCCCAAATTTCCAAGATATTCATATTATAATGTCCCCTTATAAACATGATATGTGACATTCATTTAGCATAATGGTCAAAACATCATTTCACACCACAAGTGTGATAACACATCTTGAATGGATTTGAAAAATGGCACCTGTCACATTTATGAGGTAGGGGGAAATGGTTATGTTGAAAGATTGGAATCAAAATATTGAAAATTAGCAATGTTTTGAGCGAATGTTGAAATATTTCAACATTCTCTCAGAAACTGGTAATTTAGCCATATTGTTGCACCAAATTTTCATTATACTGTTATAATAACTGGTCATCAATTTTTCTCTATAGACATACCAAGTTATTATTTTCTGTAATAACCCACAGGTTATTATGGGATCCACATGCACTGTCCTTCAAAAATGCGTGCTCCCTCATTGGCTTTCCTTCCATGAGTGGGAGGGCTTATCAGTTTTCTAAACATGGTGGCTCCTTTTCTCACTAACCAAGGAACTGCCTCAAGAAGCATGAAATGCACTTCTTTTCATTTATTTGCACTAGTCTATCTGGTTGATCCTACCTTCCACATAAAAAAAAAAACTCTGTCTGGTTGATCCTACTCCTCGTCCACATTGGGTACCGTGTGTGGCTGAACTGTCACCTGAAAACTGTCTGGTTGATCCTGCTCTTTGACTGCTTTGTCAAGTGGGAGTGTCTTCACTGTGAGTGAGTAAAAAAAGCAAAAATGAGTAAAAAGTCACAAAATAAGTATGAATTACTCAAACTTGAAAATTAGAGAGGGACAGGGAGACAAGCCTATGTGTGTTTGTGTGTTTGTGTGTGTGTGTGTGTGTGTGTGTGTGTCTCTGTGTCTGTGACAGATGGTCACAAAGATGGGCCTGGATAAAAATTGCTGACCAGCAATTATACATAATAAAAGATGGAGAAGTGTCCTAAGCTCGCATTTAATGGTTGCCCTCAGTGTGGGATGCTTTAATAAACCCCTTGGGCTTTATGCAGCATCCCACACCTTGGGTGACCATTACATTCTCATTAAGTACGCGTCCCCATCCATTATTGTATATGCTATGACCCTACATAATGAACCCAGTAGGTGAAACTGTTCAAATCCTGCCTGAAACATGATTGATTTTAACAACTATGAAATCACCTTTTTGAATGGATTTGAAAAATGTTGCCTACATTGTTCATGAGGTTGCATCCCAAAAGAGCCACTTTAAAAAGTTGGCGTAAAGATATTGAAAATCATTGAAGTTATGAGTGAATGTTGAAATATTTCAATGTTCACTTATAACTTGGTCATTTTACCGTATTTTCCACCAAATTTTCAACATAGTCTTCTTATGACCCCACCTTATGAACCCAGTAGGTGAAAATATTCAAATCTCACCTGAAACGGGATTTTGGGTAGCAACCATGAAATTACCTTTCAGGACTGGTTAGAAAAATGTCACCTGTGGTGTTCATAAGGTAGGGTCCCAAAAAGGCCATGTTAAAAATTTGGTGTAACAATATTGAAAAATGGCAGCACCTATGAGTAACGGTGCAAAATGCATTAAAATACATTAAATGGACCTACCATGTTTTCCCATATCACAGTTGCTGGTTCCAGCAGCACGATGTCTTTTCTATGGAAGAGTAGTTCAATGTCATAGGATACTTTTAGGGAAGTGAGGTTGTGTGGGCGGTTGTGGGTGCTGGGTAAGGGGTAAAGTGATTGAAGGGGCATGGGGCAGATTGGGAAGGGGCCATTTTCATTTTTAAAGTTATTAAAAGATCAAAACAAGAAAAGATAAGAGACTGTTTTCTCAGTTTAAGTTAGTCTACTGTACTGGATCCAACGCTGGGGATTGCACACCCCTGTACCAGCCTTTACTCTATGGCAGCACCAGGGTAGGTGGATCATTGTCACCACCTGTGCATTGGGGGGTGGTCGACCTGGAGGGGAGTGGGTGGGGCATGCTGTACGGGGTCGGGCACCCTGGTCCACTTTTGTATTATATTGGGGAAGAAAAAGGGAGGGCTGACTGAGCTGAGAGGAGTGAATTAAAAAAATTAAAAGGAAAGCTAGATAGAGCTACTCTAGAGAAAGGGATCAAGCAATTGCCAGCTCACTGGTGGCACTCAAGCTTGCATCAGCAGTCTGTCTGCAACTGCAGAAATCAAGAATGTCCTGTTGTTCTCCCACAGAGAATGTAGAACAGCTTCTCTCACTAATCTGAGCATCCAGAATTTTCAGGTGCCCAGAAATCTTATTTCCAGAATCATATTAAAAAACAAACACAAGCAACTTACTAAACGGGACCTGTTTAGCTAGGCGCAGGTTTTTGTTGTTTTCCTAAAATACATCAATTTTACATATTTCCCACTTTTTGGTCATCACAAACTGAAAATAAAATTTGTGAGAGCTGTTTTTGGCTCATAGCACCTCAGTGATGGGAACCAACAATGCTCTCACAAACTGAACATTTATGGTTTGTATTGGAGGATTGAATCAAACCCAACTGAGCATGCTTAGAAGAAAAACTTAAAATCCTTTTAACTCTTGAACTGTTTAATATTTTTTTCACAAAACATTCAAAAGGCACTACCTCAGCACAGGCTGCCTCTACCCTAAAAATTTTGTAAAACATTCTGTAACATCTAGGCTGTATGTGAGAGCAAAAAAAAAGAAAGTATCAAGTATAGAAAAAAATGCACTTAATTAAAACATGATGTTCTGTATCTTGGAAACAGCACACAATGCCATCACAGAAGTTTTCACATCATGAGATCCTACAAGCCAGACTGTCCATGCTAAATTTTGGGCTATTTGGTACATTTGCATGGAGTCATGATCCAAATGGTGTGGCAAGCATTATTGTTACTTTTTCATTCCCATTTACCATTTCATTCCATTTATTTATCAACATCTATCCAAATAAGTATGAGCTAATGTAAAAAAAAAAAATACAATTAAAAATCAAACATTTGCATACAAATGTCAGCCCAATGTAGCAATACTACTGATGGCTATTTACTGCCCACCTCCCCGCTCCCCGCTAGACCTGCATTTTGAGATAGAGTGCTGTCCCGAACATTTTGAGCATACATGTCAGAATTAACAATTGTTCCAGGTGGACAAGGCCCTATTGTAAGCCCAGCATGTCTTAGCCACTGGGCTTCCCATGCTCTTCTTCTCCACTTCAGAAACCCCGCTGTACTGCCGTGACAATGTTTGGACCCACAGCTCTGAGTGCGTGCAGTCCCATCTCAGGTCCTGTCTTGCCACCATCCTTTGCCAGAATGCCTCATAGTATCTGAGCCAACTGTATTCCTTCTGTGCCTGATACGGGTCCCTTATGATAGCCATGTATGCTAGCAAAGGTATACCCAACTCCGGCTGCTTCTCCAGCAGTATAACACTGAATATCAAGAAGCCAGCCTGCCATGTGTCTAAATTCTTCCCCTTATATATTGTCTCCTCTTCCTTGTGCCCCACAACTGCCAACGCTACTGCCATTTCAGACTTCCCTACCGACTCCTTTTGTTTGTATTTTTTTGGCTGTCTCTTTATCAACCAGGCCAAAGAGATCCATGTACTCCCCCTTCAATATTTTTTCTTTAATGGACGAAGGTATGTAGTCCCCCAAGGAGAAACTGGTTGGACCATCATACAACCTTTTGGTCCCTTTCCCTGCGCCTCCTTTGACCGGCATCCCCCTTTCTCCTTTTTCAGTTCTAACAACACCTTTGTTCCATTGCATCCAAACCCTTCTCCCCCATATCACCCAGGATGCCCTCCAGATAATCTTTTAAGTTCCCCTCATTGGTCAAATCACCCTTACCCGATCCCATGTCTGGCTCATTCGGCTCAGGAGTGCGCTCAGGCAGGGGCTCCCTTCCTGGCTGTCAAACAGCCCCTCTTGGGCACTTTCTGCCCCTGCCCTTGTCTCTTGGTCCAGCTGGCTCCTTCCTCTTGCAGGCCTCCTCTTCCTCCTCCTCTCTCTTCTGCACCATGTCAATCAGCTGTGTCACCTTGCTCATCAGGGCTGCTGCCTCCTCCCTCAGCTGTGCACTGGTAACTGGTATCAGTGGTCTTCTGGGTGCCATGCTTTGAACTTGCTGCTAAAAAACAACTCAAATTCCTGATTAACTCCAGCCACACTTGCTTGCACCCAATCCCCCCTTCGGGTCCAGTTGGTAAGTTCACCCAGCCGATGGGCCTATCAGTGTACCTCCACTACGTGTGTGCAATTTCTTGCCCTGCACAGGGGCTTGTCCTCAACAGACCCCCCATGCCCTGGTGCCCCCACCCCGAGTTCATTTTTGGGGGCTTTTTTTTTTGTTTCCCCATGCTATTAGGTGAACACTCCCACCCAGTCCCACCATCGCCCTTCCAGCCATCTGGCTGCATCCACTCGGCTGAGTTGTCTCGCTGCAGGGCCAGACATAGTAGCAGCTAGACTCCCCCTGAGGGAATTGGGCTTGTCTCCCTTCCCCATTTAGCCCTGCCTGCCTCTACCTATGAACCATGCCATGGCGCTGTTCGCTCCCCATGCCCCGCAACATGTCTTCCCCATTCACCACAGATTGGGCCATGGCCTGGGCCCAGGCAGCCTAAGGCCCCAATCACCCCACCTTCCCCTTACTTGTCTTGTTATTGTTATTTTCTTTGCCCAATTTTTTTTTTCTTTTGCAACCCTGGGGCATAGCCCAAGCGCTGGCTTGGTCTCCATACCCGAGGCTTTGGCATTTTTTTATTTTTATTTTTTATTTATTTAGTCTAGGATTACAAGTACCTTTGAGCCAAGGCTCTTTTACAAAGGTTCCACATCAGGGATAACATGCAACAAGGAAACAACAGTGAGATAACAGTAAAACAATTATTGTACAACAGTGCTATTGAAAGAGGTCAAGTATAGGAAGAGTATGGTGTAGAGGAGGAGGAGGAAAAATGAAGGTGACTAACATAGGCAGTTATAGCAAAATGGAGAACACATCAGGTCACAAATGACCACCAGAACCACGACCTCTAGGCAGAGCACGGGCAACCTAAGGCACTGATTTCTCAAACCTTTCTTTTGCTTTATTTTTTGGGTTTTTTTTGTAACCTTTTGCCTTCCAACTCTGCCGCTTCCCTTGTGCTGCCAAGCCCCAATCCTTATCTACCCAATATACCTGCCCCCACTTATGCATTTCCTTGTTATTATGATTTTGTTTTTCTTTCTTTCATTCTTTCCCCTTGTCCCAAAGGAGCCTCTTTGTGTTTCTGGTCTGGAGGCTGCCCATCACTGGGACCCCAGCTCCCATGGTATGTTGCATCCAAACCACTCAGCCCACATGGCATGCAGCTGTAACCTCCCCGATCACCAGCCTAAACTATAGTTGGAGCACTCAACCCACCCATCTATCTCACTACTGCGATCAGCCCAACTCCTCAGAAACAGACACCTTCAGGTCAGCTAGTCCATCCACCAGGGAGATGCTCTTGCTTTTCCTCTCTTTTTTTTTCTATGAACGGAAATCCACCATCGCAAGAGGCTCCTTTGCCCCTGATCCCCAACCCTCGCCTGGGCCAATCCCCAACCACTAATGGTGGACCAACCACCACATGGTGCTCCTGAGTCCAACCCCCCCATTGCAAAGGCAAAAAAAAAATAACTCCTCGCCAGAGATGTGGGGCATCCCCCACCATTTTTCTCCCACAGAGATCAGAAAAGAACTGCTCCTTCCAACTTGTAGTGGGCCACAGCCAGCCAACAATGGTGTCAAGTGCCACAGGACCACAAGGAACCAATCACCATGCAGGAAACTTGCTCCGGCCAGAAGCCCCGTTATGCGCTGCTCTGAGGAGAAGGGAAGGGGATTGCCACTCTCTGTTTGCCCTCCCCACTGCAAAACCTTGCCCCAAATGCAAAACCTGCTGTAATTACACAGGTGCAGGCCATCAGCCCACCAGTGCCCAGGCCTGCTGCCATTTTGTCCAGCATGCCATGCACAAAAAACCTTGGGCCAAAATCTTCTCATGGGGTCACCTGTTGCATCCGATTGCTACAATTTCTTGCTGCAAGCAGCGGCCCCGTACCGTTGGCATGTCACAACATTGCAGGCAATTATTCAGCGTGGCTGACCTACCGCATTTAAAACATGCAGGGCCTGGAAGCTGCAGCAGACACAAACAACCCCATCCATGAGAGGAACAAACTTTTCTTGCCCACAAGCATCCAATGTTGAGAATCAATGCCCCCAGAGGCGCCATATTTTAAATTCTCTAGCTAACTTTTTATCTTTTTAATCCTTTTGCCACATGGCCATGCCATCAAACAAATGATTATAGGCTCTGAAATATCGCAAACATTTCAAACCGACGATGGCCATCCCACTACAATATCTATCCTGAAATAAAGCACATCAACCAGGAAAACAAAAATCCCACCAAACAAGAGGTGGCCATCAGGCTTATTCATGTTTTTGACCCACCAGCAGAGAGACTCACCCTAGCCACATGGACTATCAATAAAACAACCAGCAAAGCATATATAGCCTGCAGCACTTGTCTGAATCCACAATAAAACATTAAACCAGTAGCTGTAGGGCTACTCTTAGCCCACAGATTAATCCAATAACATCAGCAGTAGCAAAATAATAGAGGTAAACCCAGGGCTGTTACCATGCCTTACCTAAGGTGCAATAAATCAGGAAACTTGTCAAACGAAGTGCTATGACCAACTCAAACAGAAATACCAGCAGAAAGAGGGTAAGCACATTAGTGCAGAGGATTATAAATCCCTTCAGAACCCCAGTGAGGACCCCAGTCCAGGTCCTCCCCTGGGCAATCCCATCCCACCTGACATTCCTGCATTATCCACCTTGCTGTTGTCACCAGTGACCTCATCTTGCTCCACCCCTCCCCACCTGGTCTCTGTCCCTCCCCTTCCATGCCCATCCCCCTCTATCCTCCATTTCCTCTGGGATGCCATCTGACAACTCAGATTGCCTTTTAACTTTATTTATACAGATGCAGCCCCACCTGTATATTAGGGATGATTAAGAACATTAATGTTAAACCCTGATGTTTGCACCTTAATAACTTTGTATTAGTTCAACTAATTTACCTGAACCTTGGAAGGCATAAAGTTAGTGGAAGAATCTCAGGATCGTGCACATTTTGTGTCAATGAGCTCACCAAGGCAAAGCTACAGGGGTGCAGAAAAGATCAAAATTACATCAATTAAGATGTTTTTTCTGCTCACATCTAAGTAAACAAAGTCTGGTCAGAGCTTCAATGGTTGCTACTGCTATAGTATTGAAGTAATTTGGATGCACATGGCCATAAGCCATAACAATGGGTAATAAGCAGGACTACACTGAAACCAAGACACTGCATCATCTCAGCTCTCCTGGGTAAATTCTTTTGAAATAAAATGGTCTCCTGTATACAGTACTATTGATTTTTCCTTTGCTGCTGCTTTCCTGATAACATTCCTCAATTCAATTTCAAGTGAATGATCAAGATCAGAGGTCTATATCATACCCCAACTCTTTTAAAAGTTTATCTTATTGCTCACAAGTATCTGAACCAACACACATTTTTGTCGCCCACATTTGATTCTAATATTATAGGTATGAGGACTGTATTTTCCAGCTCTGCAGCTTAGATCAGGAAAATCTGAACCAAAACCAAAATCAAAAGTGTAAGTATATAATATTATAAGTGTGTGATTGAATAATAGAAAAAAATCTGAGTAACACAGCAGGTATGGATCTACTTCACTGAAAAGGCTGCTGTAATGCTTCATTTTTTCCACCATCTGTTTGAACCATAAGGAGCTTTACACTATTTTTTTTAAGTGCCTTCACCCCATCCAATTTACCCTAAAATAGAACATTTTCTATGAGATTCTTCTCCTCTACTAGCCTTACAAAGGCTTTTTTAATTGACCATCTACCACAGTTGGCTCTTAAAGGCTTTTATTTTTAGAGATCCCCCAATTAGCAGTTAAAAGGGTTTTGAATTTTGGTCCTTTGACAATAGAAAATAAGAATCCCTAAAGAGAAAGAAACATCCTTCTCATCTCTTATTGTCTCTCAGAAAGAGTCAAACTAAACTTAACAAAAGTTGTGTCTGTGTGGCAGGAACCATGCCAGCTGTCAGTAAGAGAAGTGAAAGTGATTTGAAGACCTCTCCATCTTCACCTTTTATGGCTGCAGTGGGTGGATCCTGCAGATGTTTTGCATGTACAAAAGGAGTGATGTCATGTTTTCTGTCTGTGGAACTGACTGAAGGTGTAAATAGTCTCCTTCACCTTACCCTCCTCCAAGAAATGTTTTCTGCCCTCAAATAAATGTGCTTTCATGCCAGTCAATGATTGCAGGGCACTATTTTCTTTCTTAAATGGGAGATACAAGTACTGGAACCTGAGTAGTGGGAGGCAGCATTAGTTTTTTGGGGGGGAGTAAGATCCACCCCCACCTCCACCCGAGAAGCTCCTAAAGATCTACCCACACCTCTTTTTTGGTTCATGTGGGAGGGGCATGAGGTGAATCTATTATATTGGAACAGCTGACTATTAGAGCTGCCTGAGGAAGTAATTAAGGAGTGCCTGAAACTGCATCTAGGCATATCCCTCCCCCCACACACACACGTAGACATCATGAATTTTTTTTTAACTCTAAGCATGTCAATATTTGGCTGTAATAGCATGAGAAAGTTGGGCATACAAATAAAATAGAAAATAAAGCATCAAGCAGGTGCCTTTTCCTTTGTCAGATACATGCAGACAGAAGGTCACAAATCCTGTATGACAAGTTCATTATATGGATGTTTTCCATGTAAAACAGAAATTGTGTTAATGTCATGTCTGTAGCATCATTTGTAGCCAGTAAACTATTATTTACGTAGGTACTGAAAATGACAGGTTTTAATTCGGAAATCCAGTCTTGATAAATTTGTTTTTTTTAGCAGCTCTGTAAGATTTTTGTTTCTCTGACATAAGAGTGCATATCACAGAAATGAAAGGGTTTTTGTAATTGATTGTTGTTTGCATGAGAAGTGGGTGTGACAGTGGCATGCGAGAGTGAAGTCTAAATTGTTTCTTGGCCATTCTGGGATCTGAAGATTAACTGTAATGTGTGAAGAGAATAAAGTCTTGTGTTTTGTGCATTTGAATAGGTTTAGTGCTTTGAAGTTAAAAGATATTAATATATATACATAGTCTCATGGGCACCGGAAAAGGAAGGAGATACTGCTAAAATAAATGCTATTCTGAAGATTTATTTATCTATCTGTGAGATTTGAAGTGTAGTTCTACTTAGGTCACAGACACATAAGCTATAAAAAGTACATTTAAGGATGGATGTACTAGTCAAAACTTGTTGTAGCAAAATAAATCAAGAAAAATAATATATTGTATTTTTTTCTTTCAATTGTTTAACCAGGAGTGGCAAACTAAGCTGAAAGCTTGTTTACAGGGGCAACTGGGAGCACATGGAAGTTAAGTGACTTGCTCAGGGTCGCCAAGTATACAAGTGGGGGCTGTGGGATTCAAACCCAGATCTCCAGATTTGCAGCTTAGAACCTTAAACCACTGTGCTATACTGCCTTCCTAGTTATGGCAGTCATCTGTTTTATGGTTCATGATGTTGGTGTAGTAAGCAGCAATTCATTGCATAGCTGTTGCAAAATGTCAATAAGCAGGTCATACAACAGATGTGCTGAGCAGTTACTGAAGCAAGAAATGTATTTAGGATAGTAAAATATTCTTGATAAATGTGTGACATTTGCATGTCAATTTCAAGGAGGTCCTTGTGGGGTGTCAATATACAATATAAAGTAGTTATAGTTTTCAAGTTGTCTGAGTAATTGCTTTGTACTACCACTGTTACTAAATTTAAATTATTCTTTGAAGGAAATTAAGTTTATGTAACTGTCTGTAAATGTATTAAAAACATTTACTTGTCTTTATAATGTAATGCATTAAATGCTGTTGCTAGGTTAAGAAGTCAAATAACAGCAATAGAGATGAAAACAATGGGATGCATAGGAATTTGAAAAACGTATACATTAGCAAGAGAAGTCATGACTTCACCAATTTTTTTATAGTTTCACTCTAGATTTTCAACATTACCATTTTTTTACACCTCCTCATAAACAGTACAGCTGTCATTTTTTAACATCCTGTTCAAACTGCGTTTTTGCACCTGTGGTGCCAAATGGCACAGTCGCTGTGCAAAATCACCTTTTGGCTAATGAACTGATAGTGTCACTGTCCATGCGGTGGGGTCACAAAAAGCCCATGCTGGAAACTTGGAGTAAAAATACCAAGAAATGCCCAGGGCATTAGGGTTTCTGACCATAACACCCTGCCCTGTAGGGACTGACAGGTATCAGGGATGTGATTTGGGATTGTCAACATTAATGCTCATGCCATTCCACCCCATCCCCACCCTGCAGCCAGTGACAGGTATCAAGGTGTGCCTTTGACTGTTCAGCCACAACGTTCACTCTATTCTCTTATACTGTACCCATTTCAGCATATTTCCTTATGGAATGGGATAAGTGTAAAGTTTGAACACCCTAAGGCACACCTTGACACTTGTCTGTGTCTGCAGGGTAGGGTGAGGTGAAATGGCATGAGCGTTATGGGCAATGGCCCAAAGGCACACCCCAATGCCTGTTCATGTCTGCGCGGTGGTGGTGGGGTTGACATCACTTCAGTACTTCACTGCCATTCCTATTCTGCCTGTCTGTCTGTCTCTCTCTATCTCTCTCTATATATATGTCTATGGAATTATCGATCTTTCTATCAATTGCATGTATCACTATTTTTACCTATTTCTAAAACAAACCTACATATCACATTTGCCTGCTCTATGAGCACATACTTATGAAACTGTGCATATTTGTGCTCCACTTCTGCATAGACCTCATACTTTCCTAATATTCCCATTATCACAAGCATAATTACCTTGACCTTATCAAAAGCACCCACTCTGAAAATTACTATCACATTTTCTCTGCTAACAGTCCATCATTACACCTGACTTCCTGACATCAACACATTGCTTAAAATATAACTTACATCACCTCATGGACAAAAACCCTGTTTCTCTAAAACAAAAAAAAAAAAAACTGTGTAAATAATCCCAAGGCTGAACATATGCCAGCCATTACTTTTTCATGTACTTGGCCCTGGACAAAATTGCTCCTGTCCGTGTTCGTCCCCTCTCTCTTCGCCCTCAGGCCCCATGGTTTGATGGGTCCTTGAGGGAGTTGCGACGTGTGGGTTGACGGTTAGAGCGTCGTTGGAGGAAATCTGCTCTGGATGCCGACCGCCTTAGTTTGGAGGAGCATTATCAGCTCTACCAATCAGAGATCTCCCATAAGAAGGCAGAATTCCTGTCCAGGGAGATCTCTGTTGCTCAGAATCGACCGGCTCAGCTCTTCAGAACTGTGGACAGGCTGTACAACCCAGCCTGTCTCCAGCTCCATCGAGCTTTTTTCACAGAAGGAGTGTGAAGAGATCGCTCAATTCTTTGTGAATAAGGTTGTCGACATCAGATCCGAGATCCAGCCAACACACTCTAAGGGGGAAGCTTTTGGTCAGTGTTCAGCCATGAAACCTTCTGTCTCCTGGTGTTCCTTTGACCTGCCGACATTCAATGATATTATGCGGATCATCCAGGGGATGCACCCTACATGCTGTAGTTTAGATCCGTGCCCTACCTCCCTAATTTTGGGTTGTATCGAGATCGTTGGCCCGTTTCTGGCTCAAATAATCTGGTGCTCCCTAGAACTGGGTGAGTTTCCCAGCTCCCTAAAGAAAGCTGTGGTGACTCCCCTTTTGAAGAAGGCTTCTTTGGACCCAGATGTTTTTTCCAACTACAGACCAATCTCAAACCTTCCCTTTATCGGGAAGGTTATTGAGAAGGTAGTGGCAAACCAGCTGGATGACCATTTGACCATCCATAGTATCTATGAACCTCTCCAGTCTGGTTTTCGTAAGAGGCATAGTACCGAGACTGCTCTGGTTCGGGTGCTCAATGATCTCCTGATGGCGAGAGATCAGAGGAACCATTCTATCTTGATCCTCCTTGATCTCTCTTCAGCCTTTGACACTGTAGACCATGGGGTTTTGCTCGAATGCCTGGAGTCCATCTGTGGCCTGTCTTGTACAGTGCTCAGATGGTTTTCATCTTTCTTATCTGGGAGAATGCAGAGAGTTGTGTTGGGGATTTTTTCTTCTGACCCTTTCCCTCTGCATTGTGGTGTTCCCCAGGGTTCGGTGCTTTCCCCCAAGTTGTTTGCAGTGTATATGCTACCCCTCAGAGACATTGTAAGAAGGTATGGGCTGAGGTTTCACTGCTATGCCAATGATACCCAGCTCTACCTGTCTTTGGCCCCCGACCAGGTTAGTGCTCTCTCAGAATTTAATAGCTGCCTCGCTGAAATCCAGGACTGGATGAATGCGAACTGGTTAAAGTTGAACACCGGTAAGACTGAGGTTTTGGTTGTGGATCCGGGGTGTGGGACAGGTGGGTTGGGGTCTGGTCAGCCCTCTGGTGTATTACTGGATTGGGGGACCTGATCCTTTCCTCTGAACGGGTGCGTAACCTGGGTGTGGTACTTGACGACGGGCTGACCCTTCGTCACCAGGTGTCAGCTGTCGTTAAGTCCGCATTTTACCATCTTAGGAATATTGCCAGGGTGAAACACCTCATTCCATCCAGCGATTTACCCGTGTTGGTCCATGCCTTTGTGACATCTCACCTTGACTATTGCAACTCCCTTTACTTGGGGCTTCCTGGGGTTGATATCTGCTGCTTGCAGCTAGTGCAGAATGCTGCTGCAAGATTAATGACAGGGGTGACTAGAAGGACACACATCACCCCTGTGCTGCGCGATCTGCACTGGCTGCCTATACAGTGGCGGATCACCTTTAAAGTAGGTCTTTTGACCTTCAAAGCCCTGCACGGACTCGGCCCTGATTACTTGAAAGAGCTTCTGGTTCCTTACCACCCTTTGCAACAGCTCCGTTCAGCTGACGAGGGATTGCTGGAGGTTCCAAGGGTTATATTGAAGTCCTCTGGGGCTAGGGCCTTTGGTTTTGTGGCCCCTACCCTTTGGAACTCTCTGCCAGCTTAGAGAATGCATGACCGTGGAAGTTTTTAAGTGGGACTTTAAGACTTTCTTATGGAAAAAAGGCTTTTATTGACTGAAGTTTGTTTTGTTTTGTCGATTTTTTTTGTATATTTTGATTTTATGCTCTGTTTGTACAGCGCCTTGGTTTCTGAAAGGCGCTAAATAAAGTTATTATTATTATTATTACTGCCACCTTCTGTACCATCATGGGGATTTACATATGTTTCCCATGATGCTTTGCATTGTTGGGGTATGTGCAATTGTGTTTTCCTTAAAATTTGGCTGTCCGGGCCAATATCATCCGGGATAACACATACATCAGTGGCATTTGCTCTGGAGGTCTTTTGTAAACCTATATTGCTTCCTATTTCTTCCATTAAAATGTACACCTCCATAAAGTTTCCTAGTAATGTCTATATGCCTTTCTTAGAACAGAAACTAAAACAAATCTTACTACTTACAAATCATTGTGTTGTTTCTCCATACCTCCTTAACAATTCCACACAACTTCACTAACTTCATTATGCAGCTGTGGTGGATCTGACCAGATTTTGTTTTACACTGACTGCACATCAGAGAGTGAGCCAAGTCTAACCTCTCCAGTCTCTCTAGCTTGGGTGCAGTCAGCCAATAGAACTTTTACAATGACTGGACTTTCATCCCACAACAACCCCCCCCCCCCCCAAAGGCAGCAGACAGCTAGCCAAGCTAAATGATGACTACAGCAGAAAAAGTGTCATCAAATGATTGACCAAGGCTGCTATATTAGAGGGGTTCTGCAGGCCAATGCAAATTTTTTCACTTCATTTCTGACTGACTGACACAGTCTGTCTCCTCCCACTCTTACCAGCACTCCCCCTCCCTTTGATGTTTCAGGCTAAGTGACTCAGCTCAGGCAACTAAGTTTATTTTATTTATTTATTTAAGTTTTGGAATTACAGTACCTTTGAGCCAGAGGCTCATTTACAAAGGTTCCATGTCAAGAGTTAATTGACCATTCTCCCTTCTCCACCTGAGTCTATCCCTGTCCTCTTCACCCCTTAATCCTACCCCCTCGCTCTCCTACATTTAATGCAGATCTCACCCTTATCCATCTCTTTCTCTCCACCAACTACTTATGCAACCCTTCCTTCCACAGACTTACCTACTTATCCTCAACAAAGCCTCCTAGGCTGCTTCTTTGACTTGGCAGTACATTTTAATTACTGTATACCTCCTCTAGACTTTGGTCTACATACGATATACAATGACTATAACTCTGTCTGTTTGTATTGTCTGATTTTGCAATAGCTGATACTGTATCTTGTTAGTTCTCTATTCAACCTGTATAACCTGTATTAGTGTTGTTCTGGTGTGGAACCTATGTAAAAGAGCTGTAAGCGCATAGCTGTTATCCCGAGATTCAAATAAATAAATAAAAAATAAATAAAACAGAGTGTATAGGGACAAACATATAATACAACAACATACACTAATTCATAAAACATAAAACAACAATTCAAGTTAGCTGATACAGTGAGTACAGAGTCACAATTTTACATCATTATAGAATTAACATTAACAGAGTTCCCAAGCATGTTGCAGAGTCAATTACAACAATGGCAACTACAGATAAGTTGCAGGAGCATTAAAATCAGTTGGGTAGGTAGGGGGTCATGTCAGTAAGGTGACATTGTCAATAGCGTCAAGCTCTGAATGCATGTGTATCAGAAGCAGACCAGGTAGGAAGTAGCTAGGGTGGTGGCCAGAGCTAGCAACAAGTACACCAGTGCAGAGAGAGAGCCTAGGCAGACAACATGTCTTTGTCACATAAATTAGCTTAAGGTAAGGGGGCAGAAAACTGAGTGGTGTTGGGGTAGAAGAAATTAGGAAGAGTAGAAAAGGTTGAGTGGGGAGGTAGGAAGAGAAATTAGTGGAGAAAAAAGGGAGTAGCAGGGGGAGGGTGGATAGGTGAGTGAAGAAGAGGAAAGGGTGGGGGCAGGGCAGAAGTGGTGCTTGTGGGCAATTAGGTGGACTGACTACTAAGTGAGAGGAAGTGCTGTCTGAGTTTGAGTTTGAAAGGGCCTAACTTGTGTTCAGAGAATATGGGTGGATAGGCCATTTAGCCAGGTAGGTGCTCCGAACATGAATGCCCATTGTCCATGACCTGCCCTGCAGAAAGGGACCTGATAAGAAACCTTAGTGGTGCTCCTCTTGCTCTGAGGGTTTAAGGCAAGTACGAGGAGTCTGTGCTGAGGAAGGGGAGAACCCGAGAGTAATTTTTTTTGCCAACAGGCAAGACTAGTACGATATCCTGCTCTTGAGGTTTAGCCAATTGTTATGATCATACAGATCGCAGGTGTGGGTATGCCTCTCCGTACCAGCAACCAGTCGGCAAGCTTTATTAAGAGCTATTTTGATTCTACTAAGGGCAGTGTCGGTTGCAGACCCATAGATAACTAGCCCATAATCTATTATTTAAAGGACAGAACTTGTTACTGCCAGACAGAGGGCATCAAGGATCAGGCAGTACCTGCATCTGTAAAGGAGTCCAATTCTGGAGTTAACTGCCTTACAGACCAGGTTTATTTGTTCATGTTAGAAGAGGGAGCTGTCAAGGGTTATGCCCAGATATTTAAACTTATTGACCTGTTCAAGTGGTGTACTGTGGCTATTGAAGATGGACTACTGAGTTGATTTGTGTTTGTTATGAGGATAGGCAAATTATGGAGCCCAAACCAGGATTCTACTTCCGTGAAACTACGCTGGAGGATGTTTTCCAAATGGAGAGGATCAGGATGACCTGCAAAAATAAATGCGTAATCTGTATAAAGGAAGATATTGCCTGTACAGACTTGGGGAAGGGCATTGAGGAAAAGACTGAAAAGAAGTGGGCTGAGAATTGAGCCTTGAGGGACTCCAGAAAGTATGGGATGGCTGTCTGAGCGTGTGTCACAGATTTTTACACACTGGGACCTGCCTCCCAGATAACTGGAGAATCAGGATGTGGTTACATACGAGAGGCCAATGTCAGAGTGCAGTAAGTAGGAGGGCATGGTTGACAGTATTGAAGGCCTTCTTTAAATCTATATAAATTGAGCCTGAGAGGTGACCATGATCTAAAGCTCTGTGTGTAAAGTCAGAGAACTCAAGAAGGGCAGAGGAAGTGCTATACCCCTTTCTGAAGCCATGCTGCTTATGGCATTGCAGAGTGTATTTGGACAAATACTCGGTTAGTTGGTCTAATACGATCTTCTCCAGAGCTTTGGACAAGAGAGGGAGGATGGATATTTGGAAGGTAATTACCATGGGAGGCCCTGTCACCACTTTTATGCACAGGGGCCACCACAACTGCCTTCCAACATGTGGGGAATTGTCCAAGACAGAGGGACAAGTTTAGCAGCTTGCTAAGGGGGTATAAGACAGCATCAACCATGAGGTGAAGTAGTTTTAGGTCCAGTGTGTCACTACTGAAATGAGTTTTCCCCAGCACTCACTGAAGATACTTTTTGGCTTCTTTGAGTAAGACTACTCTGAAATAGAAAGGGGGGGGTTGTGTGGCACCATCTTTCATGTGAGCACCTGGTGACTGGGGGGGGGTTGGAGAAAATGCTGGGAGGGGATGACCCCACTCAGGTCAGTAAAGTCAGAACTGAAAGTATTAGTGATGAGCTGAGGGTCTTGAGTGGTGGTACCATTAACATTTAACATGGCTGTGGATGATTTATTGGATTTACCTGTAAGCTCTTTAATGTTTTCCCAAAATGTTCTGCCATTTCCCCAGGAAGAAGATAGGGATTCTTTAAAGTGAGCAGCTTTAGCAAGCCAAACTTCATGAGTGCAGGTGTTTTGTGCAGTCTTGTAATGCTGCCAGTCAGTTGGGTTCCCTGTGGCCAGGGCTTTCTGCCAGAGGTGGTCCCTAGACATGAGCTTAGGGAGGGCAGGGGTGATCCATGGGTTACTGATGCCCTTGATTTTCTGTTTGCAAAAGGGTGCAAATATAGCACAGACCTTATTGAGGATGGTACTAAAAGGAGCCAACATTTGGTCAATATTGTTGGCAGAGTCAATAGGTGACCAATCACAATGAAGGAGGTAAGATTGGAACTGCCCTAACAAACATCTCTTTAGGGACTGCTGATCAGACAGTTTAGCTGGTAGTTTGGGTTCCCAATTAGTCCAATGACATAGATCAGGGGAGTGGTCACTAAGTGAGTCTGATAGGACCACTATGTCTGGGAATCTGTCAGGATGGTTGGTTAGGATCAGGTTGATAAGAGTGCTATTACCGGTCCTATAGTTGATCCTAGTGGATGTGGACACCAGTTGTGTTAGGTCTATGGCTGCTACTGCATCCTCAAAGGGGACTGCGTTAGGTGCCATACAGTTGATATCAAAGTCCCCAAGTACAACTACCTCAAAGCAATTGGTTAGGTTAGAGATGTATTCAGTTATTGAACTGAATCCTTTAGATGTGTCCCGCAGAGGGATATATACAGAGAGAACTGTGAGTGACTTACCTTTGATCCCTACTGCCACTTTGACAGCTAGTTCCTGAGCTGTGTTCCCAGAGATTACTTTAGGGAGGGCAAGTCCCTGCAGTGTGTAGGATAGGTATATGGCACATCCACCCCCCTCCCCTTTTACCCAGTTTATCCTCATGGAAAAGTGTGTATCCCTGTAGGGCTACGGTGGTGTCGGGTGTTTTGGGGAGAGCCAGGTTTCAACAATGGCAAGTATCTCTGGATTATGTTGATTGACCCAAACTTGGAGGAGGTCAATTTTGTGCAGGAGGCTACAGATGTTAACTGAAGCAATTTTATATCCACCTGTGCTGCTGATGGTGAGATGGGGCTGTGGACCGGGTTGGGGTGTATGTTACCAGACAGTAACAACAGTATAAGACCATTTCGTATCAGGGTGTACCTTAGTAGTTTTAAATTAGCTTTAGGCCTCCAGGTTGTGGGCCTCCCTAAAGAAGTTGGGAGTGGTAGGGAGGAGAGTTGTGGCACTAGGAATAGTGAAGGGTAGATTAATGTCCATGTTCAGCAAAGAGGGAGTGGGTCTGAGGATAGGGACTGTGATTAGTGTACCAGTGGCTAAGAAGGTGGACTCTGTTGGTGGCAGAAAGGGGGTGAGTGTGGGCTCAGGATTTACAAATGTTGAGGGGTAGGCCAGCATTAGTAGTACTAGTGGTGGGACTAGGTTGGGCTGGGGTCCCATTATGGTTATTTGCCTGGAGATACTTGAGGATTTGTTGTGGGGGGATAACTGTTGGTAGAGGCAGGGATAATGGTGAATTAAAAAAAAGAAGTGTGACAATTAGACAGGCTTCAATGTGCCAGGACCGATGGCGAAGTGGTTAGGGTGCTTGACTTCAGTGTAGAAGGTCGGGGGTTCGAGACCTGTGTGAGGAGAGAAGGCAGAGAAAGGTATTCTAACAGACTGAGGGAAAGGATAGGAGAGTAAAGAGTAAGGATTAGTGGAATGATAGAGTAGGGAGGTATGTAAAGAAAATGACAGTTTACTAGGCTGGGGATTGCTCAAGACTGACCCCATTGGTCAACAAGTATAACCTGCAAATGGAGAACAGGGGAGTTAGAAAAACAGTGGCAGTGAGGTCATATGATCAGTCATGAGGCCACCATGACCTACAGTATAAAGCTAAGGACAGCCCGGGGGAAGGGGGGCAGTTGACACTGTTCATACTGCAAGCTCCCCTAAAGAAAGAGTGTGCTTTTCAGGCAAATACCTGCTGCTCAAGGCTCCTCTGCTGCCTGTTCCTGTGTGGATCTTAGTGTAAGGGAAGGTGCTTCACCACACTGCTTATGCACCTGCACATAAGTTTAGACCCCAAGGATCACATCACAACACATCATAATGTGGATTGCAGCTGTGCTTCACTTAGTGAAGTAACAAAAACAACCACTAGTCCTATAAAAACCAAGTCACCTTATTTCTGATTTGTATAAATTTTCAAGTCTCCAATATTGCTTGTCAGTCAGATCAAGACCCTTCTTCAACTGCAGAACCCTGCAATGCAAAATGACCCCAAACATTCTAACTGCCACCCTGGCATCCACCACTTGCCCATTACTCCTGGCTGTAGAACTTGCTCTTGCTGTTTCCTCTTCCCTGCCAAGCAACTTGTTCTCCTTGTCTCGTGCGGCACACCACCCTGTCATCTATCACTTACCTATTTCCCATGACCATAGTGCTCTCTTTCCATTTCCGTCTTTCAGATGAGACATTAAACCAAGGTCCCATCTGCCTGCTCTGGTGGGTGTTCAGGTGGATATTAAAGATCCCATGGCACTTCGCGGAAAGAGTAGAGGAATTTCCCCAGTGCCCTGGCCAAAATTTCCCCGCATTCACTAAAAATACCACCTACAGCTTCCTGAGGAGGTTGTGGAGTTAGGAACAGTGGAAGAATTCAAGAATGCATGGGACAGACATAAGGCAATTCTAGTGGGGGGTAGGAGGAAGTAAGTTGTTGATTAACTAGAATCTGCAGCTTATCCATCAGGTAGGGGAAATGGGCAGACTAGGTGGGCCAAGCGGTCCTTATCTGCTGTCAAATTCTATGTTTCTATGTTTCTATGAGTATTAATCTGATAACAACAATTGTTTTTGATTTTATCAGTTGACACCTTAAACACAAAGACAAACAACAATGGATAGGAAATTGCCCTTACTAATGGGGTGGGAACAAAACAATAGTACGGCTGGGGAGGGAGGGAGCAACCACTGGACTGAATGAGCAGCACACGGAGAGATAGGTGGAAGGACACAGCTTTGGTGTATTTGCAGTGTTATGCTACCAGTGCCCACCCCACTCACAGTCACATGATACCAAAGCCCCTCTTCAATGTAAATGCACTACGTTAGCATAGCTCTCACTATGCAGCTGTAAAAACTAAGAGGAATTGAAACCTGAAACTTGCAGGTTTTACAGAGTTCAGCCAAAAAGTGTATGCTTTCATGGGTTTTTGTTCCAAAACTGAGCTAGTTTTTAAACTATTTAAGAAAAGCAGTTCTGTTTCTAATCATGTGTGGTTAGAAAAATAAAGGTTATAAGGATAACTTATTTTTTACTACAGCATTCCTTAATGTCGCTGTTTTAAGAGAATGCATTTGTGTGGGCTATCCAGATGTTACCAACAGCATCTGAATGTATTTTAATAGTGTTCATTTAGCAGGGGCAGAGCTGTATGTCAGTGTGTAGCCTCACCTCTGTTGAACGAAGCTATAAATGCTTTGTTTACTTAAATGGCCATTCATCCGCCATTAGCCACATCAGTGGCCTAGTCTCTTAAAGCCAGACACCAGCACGCCCAATCTCCCGGACCAGATAAAATGTTATATATTTTGACACTGGGGTGCACATCACCAGTGACAGATAGATCTGCCCCTCTCCAGTTAGGATCCTCCCCTCGCCTGCCACAACAGCATCCCAACACCATGGTACCCAGTCCCCAGTTTCATATTAGAGCACCCCCTCCTCCAACCCAACAGTCTGTGACATCAAGGTGCCCAGCCATTGTGCCACCAAACATCTAGTTGACACTGAGGTACCCAATCCCCAGTGTCAGTACCTGTAATATAGAAAGTCCCTTAATGTATTTCTCCTTTTTTAAACCTTTAATAAACAGTCCAGTGTTTTCTGTTGTTCCCCTGTCCTCTCCCCCACTCAACCAGACCCCTCACTCACCTAAATTCAATTCAGTGTTTTAATCCTCTCTGATCTGAAGAAATCAGGTATGTGTGGTTAATGCATTTCAAAGTGTTTTGAGCTTTTACTCATAGATTGGTCATTGTTTAATATTTGTCTCCCAAATTTTCAATATGGCTTATTTGGAACCCCACCTCACAAACAAGGTTGGTGACATATTTTTAATCTGGACCAAATGGTGATTTTCCAGTCAGTCTTTCATGCTTTTGTCCTTATGTATGTGTCTATCTTTTTTTAAGGACTGGTGATTTTTTTTGTAGCAGGTCTTAATAGTTTGTTAATATTTATTTGTTTATTTGAACATCAGAAAGACCTTTGAACTACTGTATGTACTCATTTGCAAAGGTTCCACATCAAAAGTTAAAACAGATTATATACAGGCATTAAAATGAGCATTGGTTAATACAGTCAATACATTGTTACAGTCAGCTCAGATGAGCATTTGTCATTAGATAGAAACAACTGCACACTAAAGGTTGACAACTCAGTAGATTCATAAGTAATACATACATTGTATGGGTTGGTACTGGTAGGAGGAGTCATGGAGGTAGTAGAGGGAGACAAGGAGAAGACAGAACAGGGTGAAGTGGGGCAAGGGAGGTAGGAGCATAGCTGTATCAGGCAGAGGTAAATGGTCACGGCTCTCTTGAACTGTGATATTTTAAGTAGCTCAGTGATTGAGGTTGGGAGGTTGTTTAGCCAATCAGCTGGAAAGAGCTTGTTGGCCCTGGTTGGTTCTACATTTGGGGACTACCAGTGCATGACTTGCCATACACCTAGTGCTATACTGATTGTGAACTGGGCAAAAAAGTGATGTCAAGGCAGGTGGAACAAGCCACCAAGTGCTTTTTTGGCCTGATACTCTGGTACTTTATACATTCACGCAGGGGAAGCCAACCCAAGAGGGAGTATAAGGTGCAGTGGTGTGTGAGTCTGTCCGTGCCTGTGATGACTCAGCAAGCTTTGTTGAGCAGTACTCCCACTCTTTTCAAGACAGTCTCAGATATGGCTCCATATACTGTGACACCATAATCAATGAGAGGGAGGACAGAGCATGTTACAGCTAGACTCCTGGCCTCATGGGTTAGGTTAAGGCACTGTCTGAAGAGGGCTCCTAGCTTTCTGTTGACCATTCCAGCCACACTGTCTACATGCTCTGTGAAGGTGAAAGACTCATCTAGTGTGACCCCCAGATATCTAAAAGTGGGAACCTGTTCAAGTGAGAGTCCTTGAGCATTCAGAATGCTCAGAGGACTTTGTTTTTGATATGAGTGCTGACACAGAGCATGTTTTTTTTTTTGTAGTTAAGTATCAGCATATTCTGCTTGAACCATCTTTCTAGGGAACCAACACTGCTTTGGAGCTCCCTGATAACTACCTTGTGTTGTGGGCTGCTCTTGAAGATTACTGCATCATCAGCATAGAGCATCATCTGAGTATGTGGACAAGCAACAGGAAGACCATTAATAAAGAGGCTAAAGAGAAGAGGTCCCAGTATTGACCCCTTGGGGGAACTCCTACAGTGACTTGCTTTGCCTTAGAGAGGACCCCTTCTATTCTGACCTTATGTGTTTGACCAGTGAGGTAGCACAGAAACCAAGACACTTTCTCAGTAGAGAGGCCAAGATGTTGGAGTTTTGACAGCAGCAGAGGATGATCAACAAGGTTGAATGCCTTGGTGAGCTCAACATATGCAGCACCTACCAAATGCTCTTTGTCAAGGACAACATGTAGGTGGGATGTGAATTCAATGAGTGCAGTTGTGGTACTGTGCAATTTCCTAAACCCCTGCAGTTGGCAGCGCAGCAGGTTGTGCTTCCCATGGTAGGAGACCAGCTGATCAGATACTATTCTTTCCTGAGCTTTTGAGAGGTGGAAGAGTAGTGAAATGGACCTGTAGTTGGCCTCACCTATTCTATCCCCACCCTTATGTACAGGTGTTACTATGGCAGCCTGTTTATAGTAGTCTGTTTATATAGTTGTTCTCTATTTTAATATACACTTCAGAGTGGTTCAAACTCAAAAATGAAATAACTGTTCTGACTACTATGAAAAATGTAATCTCTATACAGTAGATTACAAAAAAGAGAAGGGCTAGGAAATGCAATAATGATAGTTTTAATTTGAAAGCAGGTTTTCTAAATCCATCAACTGAAATAGAACCCAAAAAGAAAATGTCTAAACAAAAAAAAGTAAGAAAAATGCTCAGGTTGAAATTAATAATCAGCTGAAAGTTAGAGCACTTAGCTGTGAAAATAAAGAAAAAAAAATGCTTGCCCCTAGCCTTATCAGCAATTTGAGTCAATTACATAATAAACTGACCTCTACTCATAAGATTATTGGCCCAGTGGTTGCTGAGTCACTACTGTCCCACAATATAGCTTCTAATAATTCATCATATTTGCTTGTGAAACCCCCCTTATTAAATTTAAAAGGGTCTGAAATAGAAGACGATACAATGGATGTTGGTTCATTATCAAAAAGCTATCTGCAACTGCCTGGCCACTTCCCCTCATGTGCTTCCTGATAAACTAGGTCTGATAGACAGGGGTAATAGTTCAAATATTAGTATTTCTCCACAAACTGAAGTAGACATACAGTATCTGCAAAGGATGGAAGTAATGATATTCCTAAAACAGATATGTATGAAGTTCTGTCTGACTTACAGAATACAATTATTGGGCTGAAAATCTGGATAGGTTTATTAACAATAGATAAGAATTGGTGAATATTAACAGGTCACATTCAAATATGTCTCCTATTAATGTTGAACTGTTGATTGCCACCCGAGTGTCTCCTAAGATATTCCAGGCTCTTAATGAAAATCTAGAAGCTATCACATATTTCCATTCTTACCCTAGTACTAGCAACATTAATATAATGTGTAACCAATGTGCAGCAAATCTTATGCTGATGAAAACTGTTGGTTATTCTAAAGAATGAGATGGATACTATAATAGTGTTGTCTTCCGAGGCTCATCAAAGATAATGCAGGCGAGGCTATTGTACAGTCTATCTATCCTTGACAGCTCACTCCACGACACCCCGTAGAATAATTTGTCCCTGTAATCCAGAACTGGAATAAAATGATAATTCCAATTCTGGGTTATGGGGACATATCATTCTCCGATGTGTCGGAAAGGGAGCTGGCAAAGATAGATCAGTTGTATAGCAGTCTCACCGGCTTTATCCATGATGCACCTCACAGACAACACCATTGCCTCATGTATTCCAAACTGGGATGGTTAAATCTCTATAAATTAAGGGAGTTTCACATAATCAAGTATATATATCAATGTTTTAAAAAATAGAGTACCAAGATATATCTTAGATAAACTGGAATTTAGAAATATAAAGGAGGGCTTAAGAGCCACTGACGGCAAAGAATTTATATTACAAAGAAAAAGAACGAAACTTGGGACATCATCTTTTTTCTGTCTTGGCCTGAAAATTTGGAATTCCATACCCTGTCAATTAAGACCAGCTAAAGGCCCAATATTATTCAATAGAGTCAAACTATGTTTTTTTGATACTAAAAAGTCCACATAAAGTATTGTTCTAATTTTGATGTCCCATAAATATTTTTTGGTACTGCAAAAGGTGATAACTGACACACCAATTTGATATGACATGGAATCTAGCAGCATAATGGTACATTTAAAATAACTGTATAACTTTAGGGACCTGTGCAATATATTGTACATTGTAACTTGTATTTTGCACTTCATTTGGCATTTTAAATTTGTAATTTCTATTTGTATTACAATTATGTGTTATTGCTATTTTGATTTTTTGTATATTATTTGTATTGGTTGATTTATAACCTTGTATATTTTATAAAGTACTCAACCCCAGTGGAAAAGAGCTTTGGCTCAATTAGGTTATCCACATTCATGGAAATTTTACGAATGAATGGCATAAACTACTACTGCTACTACTACTACTGTAAAAGACAGGATGCTGCAATTAATGGTGCTATGGTGGAAGACATTTTGAGAATATTTTATACCACACAGCTTCTGGGAGAATCATCTTCAGTTGAGATTGTTAGAACAGCCTGTATGTGGTATTAGGCCTGACTATAGTTCAATATTCTTCCCTGAACAGATCCCTGCAAAGGGGTAAAAATCTTACAAAAAATGAAGTAAAAATGTAAAAATGCAATAAAAAAAGGGAAGGAGAAAAGGACCTCGAAGGTAGATCAGTCTCAGGCTTTATTGGTTGATTCTATACCCCTAAAGAATAGTGAGTAGTCAACAAAGATGAATTAATTGGAGGCAGCAGGTGATAAAAATCAAAGCACAGACTCAAAATCTGTAGACGTAGGTGAAGACAGGTCAGTAGTTTTCAAACTGAAGTAGTAGTCCTTTTCAGCCAGTGAGAATCTCTCATGTTAATAGAACAAACAAAGCTGCTATTGGTTTTATTTAGTTTATGCTGGATTGTATCTTCTATCCTTTAAACGGCAGGCTTCCTGGAGATGAAAAAGGTGAAATTACTTTTATCTCTCCCTCAGATGCATCCAGTATAGATTTTGCTTTGTTGGATTGTCCAACCAAAATGTTGTGTACCTGTCCTGTCATAAGTAGGGCAGAGAGTGATCACCTTCCAATTTCCATGAAGTGGGCTTTTAATGAGACCTTTTATAGTGGGGCTGTGAGGGTTGATTCAGAAATGATTCCTCCCTTGGATATTATGATCAGAAATAGGAAAAGAGTAGTGTGGAATGACAATCTCCCTCTCACTCTTAGATTAGAACAGCTGTCTATTTCTGATTTAGAAAATTTTCTCCAACAGGACTCAAACTCTTTTTCCATGACTGAATTATATGACTAATTAAATTATCACTATACCCAGATTTGCTTTGTTTATATATATTTTCTTCTCTTCTTCAAATTTAAGGAAGAAAAATGGGTGGTTTGATTTACAGTGTAAAAAAGAAAAAGCTAAGCTTTTTAATAAGATTAGAAAAACAAGGATAAATGCTGTAAACGTCTATTGTGAACAACTAAATGCAGATCAAAAGCTACACAAAAACTTATTACACACACAAAAAATGGAATATTACCATAAACAATGGGAAATTATAGGTTTCATAGGAGGAATACAAATTGAAAAGCTTTCTCCATAAAGACTTAATGATATTTATTAGGTATATCGGTGACCTAGGTGGTTGTTTAGTGCAGTCTTAAATGACTGCATTGTGGGACTATTAACAATTGATTCTGGGAGTGTATTCCACAAGTTAACAACTCATTGATTCAACTGCTTCCCCCTTTTAGAGGAATTGTAATTTTCTCCCATGAGTTGCATTTTGTGGCTTCTGAGCTTTCTGTTGATATTTTTAACTTGTAGTCCAAGACACTCCCAAAGGTCCACATTTCTGAATGCCCTATAAACTAAGCATAGGTTCCCCCAATATGCCTATACTCCAATGAAAACAGATTCAGTTCTTTTAATCTTTCTTAATACTGAAGATGTGAGATGTAATTTATTTTCTTGGTTGCCTTACGCTGTACCCTCTTGAGCATTGTCCCATCCTAAACTTTGTATGGGGCCCAAAACTGGGTGCAGTACTCGAGGTATGGCCTGACCAGTGATCCATAAAGTAGAATAATTACACCTCTGTCTCTACTCTGTATATGTTTAAATATACAGCCCAGAATTCTAGTTCATTTACCTGCCACTTCCCTTGGGTGTTCTGTAAAGGAAAGTTTGTTTGTCATAACTATACTCAAGTCACTTTCCCTGTCACTTTCCTCCAGTTTAGTACCATTTAGGAAGTATTTTGTCATTATGTTTTTCTTCCAAAGTGCATGACCTTGTACTTGCTTTAATTAAAATTCAATTTATGTAGCGGACCAGTGGCGTGGAGAGCTGGGGCATCATGCTTTGCCTCCTACCATGCCGGGGACCTGTGTTCACGGAGTGAGTGGGTTGCCAAGGACAGGTCTCCTCTCCCAGGGAGGGAGGAATAAGGAGGCCATCACACCTCTGTCACCTAGTGGTTGCTGTGTGTCAGAGCACCTGGGTCCCATACGTGAGGAATGGGGAGGAGAAATTGGCCGGCGTGCTATGGGTCAAAGCATGCACAGCTTGGCCAATGCCAATGCCCATTGCTCTGCCTCTGGGGAGGGGATAAAAGCAGGAGAAAAAGGTCCCAGACCACTGGATGACAGCTGACCTCCACAGGCACAGCCCACACAAATGGCAGGCACTACCCAAACTGGATCCATTTTGGTAGGTTGAGGAATTCCCATTGCCCCGCCATTGAGGGTAAGCCATGAGGGAAGAAGTAGGAGGTGATTCTGTGAGCAGATGAATGAGGCTGGAGGTCAGTGTGAATGTGGGCTGTCCAGGACTGGGGATATAAAAAAGGAAGTATATAAAAAAAATTCAATTTATGTTCATTTGCCCAGTGTGCTATTTTATCCAATTCCTCTTGAAATTTCTGACATGCTGCTGAGTCTTCCACTATTGTGCCTAGTTTTGTATCATCAGCAAATGTGCATATCCAGGATCTTTCTATTTTTTTTTTTTATTGATGATATGTAGAGCTTAAACAGGGTTGGTTCCAGCACCAAACCCTAATGAACCCTACTACTTACAGCTCCCCGATCTGAAGTGTAGCCTCTAATTGAAATCCGATGCCTCCTTCCATCCAGCTAGTAGTCTATCCACTGTATGATATTTCTACTAATTCAGATGCTCGCAAGTTCCTTAACCAGTTCATTATGTGGTACTATATCAAAGGCCCTCGAGTAATCTAAATAAATAATGTCAACAGATAATCTTTTGTCCAGATCCTTGCTTATGGGTTCAAAAAAATAAAATAGATTAATCTGGCAAGATCTAGATGGAGTGAAACCATGCTGAGTTATGTCCCCATATCCCATTTCTTGAACCTATTCCTCTACAATTTCTTTAATAAAACCCTCTAATAGTTTTCCCACAATAGAAGTTAAACTTATGGGCTGGTAATTTTTTTGATCATACTTAGAACCCTTCTTATGAACTGGAGTCATGTTAGACTCCTTTCATCCTGCAATGACTTGTCCGCTGGAGATAGAGCATGAAAAAAATTGTGCTAATGGACCTGCTAGTTCAGTGGATAACTCCTTTTGGAGCTGCAAATGGATGTTATCTGGGCCTAGGGATTTATTAGCTGCAAGCGTACTAAGCATTTTTTTTTACATCTATTTCCAGTAGCCAATAGTTAATAAATGTTATTGTTATTCTGATTCAGTAGGGTACCTTTAGATCTTAACTGCTAAACACTTGGGAAATATTTGTTACATTCTATTGCCATGTCTTTTTCTTCTTTAATGATATAACTTGATATTTTAAGAGGGCCAATTTTATGTTGACCCCCTTTATAAGCTAGAAATGTAATTAAAATGTTTTTTTGTTATCCTCCACTTTTGTAGCAAGTTTTAATTCTGTTTTTCTTTTTTTTGCATTTTATATGGGCTTTTTTTACATTTTCCTAACTTTTATTTATATATAGCTCATGTTTTTGTAGATGACTTTAGTTTGTATTTTTAAAAGCTCTATTGTTTTCTTCTCGTTTCTATTTTTTATTTTATTATTAAACCATAATGGCACTTTGCCCTTGTTATATTTTGCTTCTTCAGGAACATATTTCTTTCTGCATTGATCCAAATGTAATTTAATTTTGTCCCACATCATGTCCAATTCATTTTTCCAATCCCACTTAGCTAAGTAATTTATCATCTCACTGTATCATGCTTTATTATGGCATCTAATCTCAGCGATGCCCTGTAGTATGTTCCAATTAGAGATGTGCAAAGTCCACAAAATTTGCCTGCAAGGTAACTTGTGGATTTCATGGATTTCATAGAGCGATTTTGCAAAATGTGCGGCTATGAATTTTGCAAATTCTGCAGTGAAACACTAAATTTCACCTGTGAATTTCCCGCTTTGCCTGTGAATTTTGTGCTTCATGGTAAAAAAACATGAATTTCACTGAGAATGTCACACAAATCGCATGAATTGAAGTTTAAGCAGCCAGCCAGGACTCACAGATGAAGTTTAACTTCACAACATCTCTAGTTCCAATTTTCTTTACTTTCTATGTGCACCATGTTATGGTCACTATCCATGAGCAGTTCTCTAACCTTACAGTTAATGGTGTCGATGTCCAAATTGGTAATTACAATGTCAAGTAGATTTTTGCCTCTAGTATGGTCATTTACCAGCTGGTACATGTTATTACTTAATACTAGGTCTAATAAACTATTATCTAATGAAGAGTGGCCACTACCTGTCTCCCAATTGATATTAGGAAGACTATCATCTCCCATAATGATTGCTTTTAGTCCTGTGCCCATTTCAGTTATAGTATTCACAAATTGCTGGTTCTGCTCTGATAAAAGTGCTGGTTACACATAGCAAACCCTTATTATAATTTAATTACTATTGGGACTTTCTACTTGAACCCAGATTTGTTCCACAGTGTCGTTGATATTTGTTGAAATTTCATTTTCTAGAGATTTGAATTCATCACTCACATGCTGTACATAGCTACTCCCTCACCTCTTTTTTCAGATCTATCCCTGTGGTATAACTGGTAGCCAGGATTTGTATACCCCATCCCTCCTTAGTTCCCCAAGTTTTGGTGATTTCACATATGTGAATATTTTTCTCATTTAAAAGTAATTCCAATGCTTCCATCTTGTTGTTTAAACTTCTGGCATTAATTAATAGTAGATTTATGCTATTATTACCCTTTTTGATGTAAGCAAATATGCTACTTGTACTTTATTCCTGCTCATTGCTAGTTATCTTTTTTGATTTCTTGGGTGAATATTTCCCCCATTTTTTTTGCTTCCTTTTTTACTAAGGTGTGACCCATCCCGAGCAAAAAGATCTCTTTGACCATTGAATATTTCCCATGTTTTAATGCTTCTAACATTGTTTAGAAGACACCACTTATGTAGACTGTTATTTATTTTAAAAATCTTATCGTTCCACCTGTAGTTAGCCCTAGGAACTGTCAGAATCTCAGGTAGCACCACCTGGCAGCTCAATTCACTCAGTGGCCTGTAAATTATTTGATAAATCAAACAAGATTTCACTTTCTGATTTCTTTTGAATGTCATTAGTTCCTGCATGTATGATGACTTGTTTTGATTCTTCTCTGTTTTATAGTACCTTTTGAGATCAGTTATGACTATCTCCCAAACCCTGCAGATGGGAAACAATTACTGATCACTCTCTCTTTTTGCCCATAAGTGCTGTAGTTGTATTTGTCTGTGTATTTACTTAAAGAGTCACCTATAATAAATGATCTTAGAGTTTTAGTTGAGGTGTTCCTCTGAAGAATCTCAGCTGCACATTAACTTCCTATTTCCATTGCAGGTGCATCAATACCAATAAGGTGTTCATTTTGGTCATTATTTATTGTTACATCATTTATCCTAGTTATATCTTTAGTGCTACTCTTTACGGGATCTAGTATTATGCCACTTGCACTTGCTTGTGTGGGGTATTTTATCACACCATTCATTCCTGCCTGAGCCTGTGAATCATTTATGTTATTTATGTTAACTGTCGTCTCCAGAATTGATACTAGAGCTTTTTGGCAACTTGTTACCAGAGGCACCTCGAATATTTTGGTAGCATTAATACATATATTTCTCCTGAGGCATGGGTTGTGCACTTTTCCTCTCATTTTTATGATTAGGCACTGCAAAATCAGTCAGTTGACTTGCTGCCTAAGGATGCCATTAGGCCATTTAATATTATGGAAGTATTTAATGCAATACATTTTTTGAAGTCCAAGAAAGCTTCTGGGCCTCATTTAATTCCCACAGAGGTCTATTTACAGTCTCTTTTAGCATGCTGCAAATTCTTGTTATTTTTTAATAAATATATTAGTGAAAAAAAAAGTCTTCCTGATTTATGATGTGGGGCAGAGATTGTCCCTATCTTTAAAAAAGGAAACTAACTGGATCCACAAATGTATCAGCCAGTAAGTTTATTGGATGTTTTGTTTTAACATCTTCTACAAAGTCATCTTATAAAGGTTACACAAGCACATTTCAACTACATGAGATCTGTCACTTTTACAGTTTGGTTTTAGGGAACTGTGCTCTTCACTGGATAACTGTTTTATTCGTAGACACCAATGGGAAAAATATGTATCGATTCACAGATTATTCTTTACTGTTTGATTCTATTTCATGGTCAAGATTATTAGAAATGATGCAAGACAAGGACATTGATTTTTCTCTTATATCCACTTTTTTCTGATCTGTATAATCACACCTGGGTGAGAGTTAGGCTAGGTGTGGTGGGTAATGTCTCACAGAAATTCAAGTCTAATAAAGGGGTATGTCAAGGCTGTATCTTAGCCTCAACATTATGCAGTATTTATATTGATCATGTTTTAATTGCAGTTATGGTTGTTGTCTCAGATTCACCTAGTATAGGTTCAATTAATATGCTTTTTTTAGCACATGTAGAGGATTTCATTCTCTTTTCAGTATCACAGTCAGGTTTGCAAAAAAAAGTTTCTAATTACAGAATCAGAGAAACGATTTACTCATCAACCCCTTCCCCCAACAAAAAAAAAATAACTGAGATTGTTGTGTTTGGTAGTACTAAGACTTCTAATAAATAGTCGGCTGTAGTCAAGATATTTCTTCAGTGTCTGATCATCATTACCTGGGAATTTATTTTGTGTCTAATTTTCTTTTAATATGCATCTCATGCATATAATAACAAGTTAAAGAAATCCTCATGTTGAAACAATTTAAACTTAAATATGGTGGAAATAGTATTGGGCCCTTGGTTCAGGTTGTTTTATCCAAATGTAATGCACAGACTCCTTATGGTGGTGAAATTAGGACACGCTTCAAGTTTCAGAATTAGAAAAATTATCCATTCAAATAATAAAAATGGCTCAGTAGGTAGCACACTCACCTCTGAGGTCGGGAGATCATAAGGCTGTGGGTTCTAGCCTCACATCAGGCACTTGGGTTAATATCCCAATACTGACACTGCAGTGCAGCATGAGGGGGGTGCTGCATTCCTGAGGTGCCATCTTTCAGATGAGACGTTAAATCGAGGTCCCATCTGCCTGTTCTGGTGGATGTTAAAGATCCCATGGCACTTCTCAAAAAGAGCAGGGGAATTTTCCTGGTGTCCTGGTCAAATTTCCCCCCATTCACTAAAAATACCACCAACAGCTTAATCTGGTTCAAAGTCAGTTGGCATACATCTGTATCACCCTCCCACGGTTCGTGCCTGAAAATAGACAGAATTTGTCTAGTGCACTTACCCGGTCAACAAAAGCTAAATAAATAAAAATAAATAAATAAATAAATAAAATCTTAACTCTAACTTCATTAATGTCTTCCTACAGTGGCACCAGCCAGGATGCAGTACATACAGTATATCACAAAATGCTGCAGTATACTGCAGGGAGCAGTGTAATTTAATGGCAATTATGCCATTTTGTCATAGGGATTTCCCTGAAAGCAACCACACCAACAATTTCTTGGGTTCAAATTGCCTTTCATTTACTGAGCAGAACTTTGTAATTATATACAGTACATACATATTCAATCCAGTCCAATCCATCTTTATTTATAAGTGCAATTCCATAGATCAAAACACTGTACAATATTGAAAACAAATAAAACAGCAATAAATAATGCTAATTCTAAAAAATCAAGACATAATCAGAATACTAGCTAATGGCAACACACTAAACGGCAGTTAGGTCTGGGAATGCTAACTGAAATAAATACATTTTAAAGGCAGTTTTAAATCTCTCGATGGTCAGGCACTCTCTTATCTGATGAGGTAGAGAGTCCCTCAAGGTAGGGGCCACATAAGAAAATGTGTCCCTTGAGGTCTTTAATCAACCCCTGAGAAACTCTAGCAATACCTTGTCAGAGGAACGGAGTGAGTGGAGGGGCAGTGGGGGCAATAAAGATCTTGCCAGTAGCGCGGTCCCTGTTTGTGTAGGGATTTATAGGTCAGTAACTCGACCTTGAAGGTGATACGCACATGTACAAGCAGCCAGTGCAGGCCACAGAGCACAAGAGTGACATGGCCAGATCTCGATATGCCAGTCAACAACCTGAATGCTGCATTCTGCACTAGCTACAATCAGTGAATATCAACCCCCAGTAGCCCTAGGAAAAGAGCATTGCAGTAATCAAGTGGGAGGTTGCAAAGGCGTGAACTAACATTGGAAGATCACCAGGCGGGACCAGGCACTTAATCCAGGCAATGTTCCTCAGATAGTAAAAAGAGGTCTTAATGACAACAGACACCTGAGATTTTAATGGCAGGACACTACTGAACACAATACCCCTATTTCACATCTGGTCGGAGGTCAGCAGTTGGTCTCCCTTGAGTGAAAGGCTGGATGGTTGACCTGCCAAAAACCCCACACCTTAGCAACCTGGTTCCACCACTAACACCTCAGTTTTGTCAGAGTTCAACCTCAGCCGGCTGGCTGTCATCAAACCCTGGATTTTGGAGCTGCAGCTGTTAAAGACTGAGAGTGCTCCATTCTGCTCAGACAAAAAGGACATGTACAGCTGACTATCATCTGCATAGCAGTGAACATTTACCACACCACCTTATAATGTCTCCCAACAGCAGCACGTGCACTGCAAACAACATTGGGGACAGTACAGAGCCCTGCAGAACCCCACAAGACAGGGGGAGAGTGGTCGAGGAATAAATCCCCAACACCACTCTCTGAGTCCTGCCAGTAAAGAAAGATCAAAACCACCTGAGGACTGTACCAGACAGTCCACAGAGAAACTGCAGGTGCTCCAACAACACCTCATGGTCTACAGTGTCAAACGCTGCAGAGAGATCAAGGAGAACCAAGATGGAATGGCTCTCCCAATCCCTCGCTATGAGTAGATCATTCAGTACCCAAACAAGGGCAATCTCGGTACTGTGTCTATTCCTAAACCCGGACTGGAGAGGGTCATAGACATCGTGAAATGTTAAATGGTCATCCAGCTGCACCACAACCATCTTCTCAATAACCTTGCCCACAAAGGGCAGGTTAAAGTCAGGTCTGTAGTTTGTTAAGCAGTCTGGGTCAAGGGAAGATTTCTTCAGGAGAGGTATCACTTTCATATCCACCATAAACCTATGCCATAAACGAGGCCAACTAGAATTCTGCGGCCGCAGAATTTTGCGCAGAATTCAGTCTTTGGTGATTTTTTATTAATATTTCTGTTTATCCATAGAATCTGGTTCCCTTCCCCTCTTTTTATATCCAAAACCCCCCTATATGCTCAGAATGTGATGTTATCATTGATATATCATACATTAGCTAATGAAACGGCTGCATTCTGCAACAGAAATGAACAGTCACTTATCTACCACAGCTCCCACTGCCAGAGACAATGGCACAGCACATCATGCATGGTGATATTTGCTCAACCTGCACTACATCCTAATACAATGTTCAGTCTTACATTGTTGCACTAGGGCCAACTTAAACAAAACCTTGTCAATAGCACAGACCTGTTAAGTCCATACCTCACTTTGTACAAACCTATTTGTGCCTTTAAGGTATAGAGATGCCATCTGAACTGAATAACTGGTAAAATGAATTTAACTGTCATTTTTAAGAAAAGTAAAGTAATTATGCCCAGAAAAGTGGAATATAATAATGTGTAGACCTGTTGAAAGAACAGACCTGTTAAATAATTGCACTGTATGCATTTTTGCCAGGGTTATTGATTACATATTGTCATTGGTTGATAGAATCAACTAAAAGTTATGGAGAAATGCTGTGTGCAGGGACAGCTGTTTGGCCAGAGGGTAAGAATGCTGTTTTTCTGTGCCAGCAAGTCAGGTTCAGAGATTAACTCTGGGAGCTGGCTGGGCAGCACAAGGATTGGTGGAACACATCACTGCTCGGAGCCTGGGAAAGTATGGTGCAGTGTTCTGTCATACATTGTGATGGGCTGAAAAGCTCTATCTCACATTCGGTTCACATGCATGTCATGGCCTGATGGTGTTACTCAGTGTGTCAGGAAAAGCAGGTTGACATGAAAAATGAGTTTTGCAATAAATCCTCTAGTCCATTTCCAATGGGACCTGTATGAATGAGGATGCAAGTTCATGGAAATTGGAAAAAATACATATATATATATATATATATATATATATATATATATACACACACACACACACACATACAGTATCTCTGCCTCTCACCACAAACACACACACACACACACACATATATATTTGTATGTATGTTACAGATTGCATATAAATATAAGCGATACAGTGGGAACCTTGAGTGGTGTAGAGCATACAAATATATAAGTCATAGACAGTGGAAACCTCATTAGTGGGATAGATAGCATGCATATAGAAATACCTTATTTATCACATAAGCTCCTCTGCATATGTCATTTATGCAACAGGATAGGACCTTAAGGAGAGACATTTGTTTTGCCTTTTAGGCATAAAATTATTTTATAAGTCTGTTATTTTTGAACTAGTGTTACTGTGTTTTCCACCATCCTGATTGCTATAACCACTGCCATGAAAGTGAAGTCAGGATAACAAGCTGACACTGTGATGTGGTAGTTGTTAGTGCCGCAGAACTTCCGTAGAAATTACAAACCACCGCCACAGAAGTTCTGTGGCAAATGGTAGTCTTGCCGCAGAACTTGGTCCCACTGTGCCGCAGAAAAGTAGGGGCCCTGGCCATAAATGCCACATCACATATTTTCCAAACTTATTTACATGATTCTTTAGGGGCTGTCCCTTTATTTACAATCTTTTGCATGCAATTTATTTTCTATTGCATGGCTGTTGCCTGGTCTCCTTTTTGGCTTGGGCATATATCCCAACAACTATCCTTTTATCTGGTTCTCACCCTGGGGTTGGGTGTCTCACCTGATCCCAAGCCCTGCCTCCTTGGGGTGACCACCCCATGAGAGGCTCCCCTGCCCTTCTGGGTGCTGACCCGGTCTGGGCACCATTTCCCCAGCCCCCCATTATTCCCCTGCTATGCCCTTGATCCCCTTTTGCCCTTCCTTTTTTTGTTGCCCTCAATTAGCAACCCTTGTCCTTGTGGCAAAAATGGGTTGCCTCACTCAGCAACCCATAACATGCCCTTCCTGTTCTACTCAATGGCCTGAAAGCTGCGTGAGTTAGTGGGATTTCAGAAAACAAAACAGCAGAGAAAGAGAGGGTCTGCTGCTCTCTGAAGCCCTTTATCTAGCCCCCCTTAGCCCCTGTCCTGTACCTGTCCAATCCTTACTCTCATTTTACCTGCCACTCACCTTGCCTAAAGACTCCCCCCTCTTACCTCATCCTCATCATACCCCTCACTCCTCCCCCACTTGTCATAGCTCTGCTCCCTTTCCTTCCCTTCTTCTTCCCTTCCCCCCAAAGCTTCTTCTCTTTTAGGGCACCCCTGACAACCTAGGTTTCCCTTTATAATGCCCTTTATATAATCAAAATGAAAGAAAAAGCCACTATGGTTCTCATCCTGTCTCCTCCTGTCTTTTCTATCTCTCTCCATTTGTTATCCACTGTGTCAACTTCCTCTCTCCTCCTACCCCACGCAACCCCCCACTGTAAGCATCTTGACATCCTACCTTCATTATGGAACCATGGCAAATACCCTTTATTTCTATCTGAGGCACCCCATTACTAAGGACTGGGTGCAAACCACTGCCCTGGCTGGAAAAATCATATTTGAGCACCTGTCACTAGCAACCCTCCTTTGTTGGGACCCTAGGTGACTGCACTGTATCCAAACCTGCAGCATGCAGAGGAAAGACGTTACATGGTATGAACTATGGGAGATATCCCTCAAACTGCTGCTCCTCCTACTTCTCATGTCTGGTGGGATCCACCCAAACCCTGGCCCTGGCTCAAATATTAAGATAAAGCCTGCAAAAACTGAAAATGGGCTATCCATTGTTACCCTAAATATCTGCAGCCTCCTTCCTAAGCTGGCATCTCTTCAAGCCTTTACTGAACAATATAATCCTGACATACTTGTAATTGTTGAGACCTGGCTAACACCTAGCACTCCAGATCATGCAATCTCACTCCAAGGCTACAACCTCTTCAGACTTGACCGGGTAAAAAGAAAGGGGGGGGCGGATGTGTTGTCTATGTAAAGGACTACCTCTCATGCCACCTTGCCAGTTTCTCCCCAGAAAACACCCTAGTACAACTTCTCCCTGTCAAGCTTCTCCTTGGTGCCCATAACAAAGTGCTTACCGTGGCTGCAGCCTATATCCCCCTAAAGACCCACGAGCCGGGCTCCAGTCTATCCTTGAATTTGCAAGATTACAACCTCCTGACTCTGAGCTCCTCCTTCTCGGTGATTTCAATATAAATTGGCTTGCCTCAGATATCGGACCCAGCAGGGATACTATCCTAGCAACCAACCTAACACAGATGGTCAACTCCCCTACTAGAAAAAACTACAAGACTGGAACCAGCACTCTCATTGACTGGATTCTTACTAATCGCCCGGATCGAATAAAAAACACCACCGTTCTCTCTGACTCCCTCAATGACCACTCCCCTGTGATCTGTATCTGGACAAATAAATTCTACAAACCACCTCCTAAAACCATCCTAAGTTGAATGCTACCACACTGAAACCTTGCTAAGCTAAAGACCTGCCTCCTACAACAAGACTGGTCCCCTATCTACAATACGCTGGATGTGGATGCTGCCCTAGACTTCTTCATTAAAACTTTCAACACTGCCTGTGACACCTATGCACCTTTCAAAAAACATAAAATCAAAGCCCTCTCTAATCCCTGGCTAACAGCCAAACTACTGGCTCAGCTTAAAGCACGTGACCATCTCTGGGCTATAGCCAGGGCCACAGGCTCCATAACAGACTCACTTAACTATAAACAGGTGCGCAACCTATGCACTTCACAAATCAGGCAAATGAAGAGCTCCTATTTCAAGAATGCTCTAGAAACCACCTGGGGTGACGGGAGATCCTTCTGGGACAAAATACGTAATATTATGGGCAGTCTAAATCCTCTCCCACGGCAATGAACATTGATGGCTCCACTACCCTTGACCCTAAGACTATGGCCAATGCCCTAAATAAAACCTTCACTGACCTCAGTGGTGTCCTCTCACCAGACTTCTTCCAGGACTTGTCAGTTCCAAAACTCGTATCCCAAACCACCTCGTCAGACAAACCGCTATTTCACTTTAAAATAGTTAAGTCATACGAAGCCTACAGATACATAAAAAAGGGCTGCTCTAAATCTAGAAATAGCAGTGACACCATTGATCTAAAACCTCTCTCCCTCACCTTGGAAGAAGTGATCCACCCTCTCACCAAAATTCTCAACCTCTCCCTGTGCCAAAGTCAATTCCCCAACACATGGAAGGCCACTATAGTCACACCAGTGCATAAAGGGGGCGACAAATCCACACCAGAGAACTATCGGCCCATATCTATACTTCCACCTCTCTCCAAAGCTCTTGAACGGATCGTGGTGGATCAACTATCAGACTACCTGCAAAAGTACGATCTACTCTGCATTCAGCAACACGGATTTAGAAAAGGACACAGTACGTCGACGGCCCTACTTGATTTCTCTAGTGAAGCTCACAAAGCCTTGGATAAGGGTTATTTAACCAGAGCTGTTTTCATAGACCTCACAAAGGCCTTTGACACTGTTCACTATAACCTTCTAATCTCTCTTCTGCTCAACATTGGGCTAGCCGAGGGACCTGGAGCCTGGGTAAAAAGTTACCTGGCACAACGTTCTCAAACAGTAAAAATCTCTAAGGTTCTCTCTGACTCCAAACCAGTCCTCTCTGGTGTCCCCCAGGGCTCAATTTTAGGTCCCCTCCTCTTTAGCCTATTTCTAAACTTGCTTCCCAAATCCTGCCCTGAAAAATTAATACTTTATGCTGATGACGCTGTAATTCTCTCCACCCATAAGGATCCAAATCCACTATGACAGAGCTTGCAGCTTAGTTTCTCATGTGTTGAAAAGTGGTTCCTTGAGCACAAACTGGTCCTAAATCAAAAAAAACAAAAGTCATGCTTTACGCCAGTCATCAAAACAGAAATAGGCAGACTCCACTCGTCATAAAAACTTCTCTTGGAAATACACTAGAACAAGTGAACACCTTCAAATACCTTGGTATCACTTTTGACAAATGTCTTACTTTTTCCACCCATATCAATAACACTGCAAAAACAGTGCACCAACGCATTGGAATTTTGTACCGGAACCATCAATTTTTCAACCAAGCTGCCTTGAGGATTGCTGTTCAAAGCTCCATCATCTCAATCATAGACTATGGTCTAATTGTCTATGGCTCAGCTACTACCACTGCACTAACGTGCATCTCAACAGCACTAAACAAAACCTGTCGACTCCTCACTGGAGCACAGAGATGGACCCACACTTGGGACCTCTACAAGGAAACCGGTTGGTTGCATCTTTCCAATCGCCTCATGTATCTCACCTGCGTGATGGCAAAAAAATCAATCTTGGGACTCACTCCTCCATGTATCCGGGACCTGCTCTCCCTGAACAATGGCACTCATACCACCAGAAGATCTGACCACCAACCTTTCCTTGTCCCTAGATGCCGGACTGCTCAGGGACAAAGATCTTTTATATACCGTGCCCCTACCTGGTACAATGCCCTTAACCTGCCCTCCCTATCCTCCACGACATTGGGAGCGTTCAAATCCATACTTTAGGCTCACCTCACAGCCTCCAGCTCCTGTGACTGCTTTGACTAAAGTCTCATCCCACTGAGTGCACTTATATTTATTTTACTCAACCATTATGGCCTCCTCTTTGACAAAGACAACCTGAGTACCACTAACCTGGTTCTGTCTGCTCCTAAACTTCTTATTTCTCCCTCCCTTCCCCTCTTAAGCTCTCCAATCCTTATTCCTTGCACTTGACACTGCCTCTGAGTTCCTTTTTCTTTTCTGTACATAAATGTTACTGTTTAAGTTGTGGCCTTGTTAAATGGCTTACTGATTGTTTGTAACACTGTCTACTATGTTTTTGTACTTAATGACGTGGAACCTTTGTAAAAGAGCCTTGGCTCAAAGATATTAATTCCTAGAACAATAAACTTCAAACTTCAAAAGTGGTGGTGGGGAAGGTTAGGGAGAAAAAGATAGCATTTAGGAAATATAAGGAAACACACAAGGAGCAGGACAGATAACTGTGCCAGTTAAGGCAGAAGGAAGCAGGGGAGGGAAGTCAGAAGAGCAAAGGCCCAAACTGAGGAAAACATAGACAACTCGGTTAAGAAGGGGGCTAAAACCTTTTTTAGGTTCATCAGGGAGTGTAGAAAGACAAAGGGAGGGATAGTGAGGCTGAATAGAATGGACAGTGGGTGGGCAGAAAGGGACAGTGAAAAAGCAGGGATTCTGAACAAATACTTCTGCTCAGTATTCACAAAGGAGGAGCAGGGGGAGGTACCTAATCCAATTAAGAGAAGCACTCTGGATAGGGGTTGATCCCAGTCCTTTCACAGAAGAAAGGGTTCTGAAAGAACTCCTAAAACTGAAGGTGGACAAAGCAATGGGGCCTGAAGGGATTCACCCCAGAATTTTAAAATAATCAAGGAGAGAACTAGTGACATCACTGACTACCTTTTTTAACAAATCATGGGAGGATGGTGTGGTACCTGAGGACTGGAAGAAGGCGGATGTGATTCCACTTCACAAAAGAGGGAGCAAGACAGAGGCAGGAAACTACAGACTGGTCAGTTTGACCTCTGTGGTAGGGAAAGTGATGGAATCACTTCTGAAGGAAAGAATTGTTGAGTACCTAGAGGCCAGTGGGGCACAGGACCCAAGGCAGCATGGGTTTTCAGTGGGAAGGTAATGTCAGATGAATCTAATCAATTTCTTTGACTGGGTGACCAAAGTAGTAGACCAGGGAGAGGCTGTGGACATGGTCTACCTAGACTTTAGCAAGGCATTTGATACAGTCCCACACAAAAGATTAATAAACAAATTAACCTGCCTGGGAGTGGGTCCCAGGGTGTTAGCCTGGGAAAAACACTGGCTGGACAACAGGACACAGAAGGTAATTGTAAACAGAGTCCACTCTGAAGAAAGGGGGTTTACTAGTGGGGTACCGCAGGGATCAGTACTGGGTCCAGTCCTTTTTAATGTCTTTATAAGTGACATTGCAGAAGGACTGGAAGGAAAAGTATGCCTCTCTGCAGATGACACAAACATCTGCAGCAGGGTTGATACATAAGGAGGTGTGGAAAGGATGAGAAGGTACTTGACAATGTTGGAGGAATGGTCAGAAGTATGGCAGCATGGATTCAATGCAAAGAAGTGCAAAATAATGCATCTGGAAACAAAAACCTAGGGGAAGAGTACACAATGGGGGGGGGGTAGTAACAACAACAAAAATGGAAAGGGACCTGAGCATAATCATATCAGATGACCTTAAGGTTGACAAGCAATGTGAGAAGGCAGAAAGGAGGGCTGGGGGGATACTGGGATGTGTAGGGAGAGGCATCACCAGCAGAAAACAGGAAGTTGTTATCCCTCTTTATAGACAGTTGGTGAGACCCCATCTGGAGTACTGCATCCAGTTCTGGAGACACCATCTCTGCAAGGACGTAGACAGGATAGAGGCAGTCCAGAGGAGGGCAACTAAAATGGTGCAGGGTCTGCAAGAGAAGCCACATGAGGAAAGACTAAAGGAGCTTAATATGTATACCCTTGAGGAAAGGAGGGAGAGGGGGGACATGATAGAAACTTTTAAGTACCTCAGTGGAATCAACAAAGTCCAAGAGGGTAGCATCTTTCAGAAAAAGAGATGTGCAAGAACTGTTCCTTTTTCTTGGCAACCTCTGAGGCAATGGCAGTGACCCTGTTGGTCCCTGGGCGGGAGAAGAGGTCCCACAAATCCTGGCCAACTCATCCTGGAGATGAGCAACCTCCTCCCTCAGCCCAGAGAGGTGCCTGCAGATGGGACAACACCACATCCTCCAGAACATCTCTTGGAAGACTGCTGCTCCACAGCCACTGCACTGCACCACTCCATTCATACCTTATTTCAGGCCTCCTAACTGTTATTTGGAATACTTACTCTTTCATCTGTTTGCATGGAACAGCCTTTCTGAGGAGCTTGTTGGGTCTAAAACTGTGGGAGATTCAAGAATGCATGGGACAGACATAAGACAATTATTGTGGGGGAATAGGGAGAAATAGGCTGTTGGTTAACTAGGATCTGCAGCTTATCCTGTAGATAGGGAAAGTGGCAGACTAGGTGGGCCAAGCAGTCCTTATCTGCCGTCAAAATCTATGTTTCTATGTAACCTCCATTGTCTTTGGGCTTTCCCTGAAAGCAACCACAACAACAGCTTCTTGGGTTCAAATGTCCTTTATTTTCAGAGCAGAACTTCATAATTATATACATACATATTCACCATAAACATATGCTATAAATTTCACATCACACATTTTCCAAACTTATTCACATGATCCTTTGGGGGTTGTCCTTTTATTTACAATCATGTACATGACATTCATTTTCTATTGCATGGCTGTTGCCTGCTCTCCTTTTTGGCTTGGGCACATATCCTGACACCTATCCTTTTATCTGGTTCTCTCCCTGGGGTCAGGTGTCCCACATGATTCCCAGCCCTGCCCCCCTGGGGTGACCACCCCATGATGCCCCCCCCACCAGTCCAGGTGTTGACCTGGTCTGGGCCTCGTTTTTCCCCACTAGCCCATATCCAGCCTTTGTGAAGGACTGTGGGCTCCCCCATATTGAAAATCACCTCCTCTTATGAACTATTGCTCACCAAAACTTGATGGCATCCCTGATTTCCCAATTAAATGCAGCATTACCTACTTCAGTCAAATGAACCCCATCTTGCCTTGGGAGTGGCAGGCACTGGAAGTAGGGCAGAAAGGCCCCAAGGACAAGGGAAGAGCAGCACATGATTTCTGTGGGGATTTTGTGTTTAATTAAAGTTAATATTAATAATAATTATGGAGTCAGCAGATGAATGGTGGTACAGCAACTGGTAGTGCCGTGGGCAGGGCAAGGAATGGGATTTGGGGTAATGGAGCGACATGAGAGGCCCCAGGAAGCAGCACCAAGGGCACAAAAGAAATGATAAAGGAACACATGTAAGGGGAGGAACACTAGCCTGGGAAGTGAGGCCATGGACAAGGGGCTTCTTCCAGGATCCACAGGGAAGGAGGAAGATTTCTCAAACAGACAGGGGCGGCACCATAAGAGCAATAAAAAAGAGCCATAAACATACAGGTGGGGAGGACAAAGAAGTTAAGGGTTGGGTCCTAATGTTATCTGTTTACTAGTTCCAGGATGGCACATAAAAAGGCACCGAAGCAGACCTGGTCCAGCAGTGACCAGCTTGCCCAGAAGGTGTTGGATCTCCTGAAGCTGGTCCAGACCCTCATAAAGAAGATGAGAGAAGCGGAGGACAGAGAAAGACAGACAGCAAAGAGAAAGAACCTGCCACCGAAGGCTGAGCCACCAAAGAAGAGGGTGACAAGGAACAACCCTGGAGAGGGTGAGGAGCCTCAACCTGACCCTGGTAAGGAGCCAACAGTGGACTTGATGGTAGATGGTAGTTTAAAACAGTATTTGACAGGGATCATGGCAGAAAAGGGGGACAAAGGATGGGAGGAGTCAGATAAAGTATGGCAGGATCTGAAAGGCAAAGGAAAGGAGAACAAGGGCTTGATGGGGGCATGGAAGGGGGAAGACAGTACACATGCGGGGGAGCCTGGTATGGCCCTAGGTGACTATGTTCCACACTCCATAAAAGAGAAAGCTTGGAAAGAGGAGAAACAAAACAGCAGAGAAAGAGAGGGTCTTCTGCTCTCTGCAGCCCCTTATCTAGCCCGCCTTGTCCCTTCCCCTGCACTGTACCTGTCCAATCCTTACCCTTTGTTTTACCTGCCACTCACCTTGCCTAACTACTTGCCCCTTACCTCATTGTCCCTCTCACTTCCCCCTGGCTTAGCTCTGCCTCTTCCCTTACCTTCTTATTTCCCCTCCACCCAAGCTTCTTCTCTTTCGGGGCACTACTGACACCCCAGGTTGCCCTTTATAAGGCAAACTCCATTGTCATGCAGTATTTTTTGAAATGTCATTAACTGCTAGTTGCCGCATTGCATTGTGACTGCCGCACTGTATGGTACATCATACTTAAGAGCTAAGCTATAGTTAGATAGTTTTAAAACCCTAGCTGATGCACTGGTTTTGGGGTACTGGATCAAAATTACTTCCAAGGACAATTTTCATAGGTTGGGACATTTGGCAAAAGAGAAGTGGCTAGAACAAGGTGACATTAAGTCCCCCTGGCTCTCGTATGTTTAGACTATCTTAAAAGAATATGAGCTCTCATATCTAAATAATTACGTTAAACTGAGAATCACTGTTGGTCTGCACTATAAGAAATACATCAAACATAACAGTAATTTACTAAATCAAGGTTCAGATCTAGAAATAATATCAAACTCATAATTTTCTCCATGGTAAATTTCAAGTGATGTCTGGTTTGGTTTTAGGTTTTACATGGACTGTATCATGAGTCCTGACACAAGATTTGCCTTTATCTGTTGTAAATTTTAAATATTTCATAGTTATGTGCTGCATGAAATGTTTACACATATACCGGATGCCTATCAGACTCCATTTTTGCTCAATTAGTGGTGTGGAGAACTTTTTTCATGTTCTTCTGATTTGTCCCTGGTATAATAAAATGAGACAGATTTGGAGTAGTCCAGTTTTGGCTGGGCTTCCTATTTATTGAATGATCCTGTCACTTTTCTTTTACTGATCGAGGATATTTTCATGGTTAATCAACTTGTTGACTACTTACAGTACATAGAATTAAACGTATCAGGAAAAACAAACATTTCTTATATAGAGATAAACTATTTGTTTGGAGGATTATTTATGCTGGACCTTCCAACATAAATCAGAAGGAAATTTGATAATTTATATTTGAATACTTGTACAATTGTTTGGTATGAGTTGTTAACTGGACTTTTTTGATTCAAGGGATTTCAGGTTAGTTCAGATTACATGCAGCTATCTGCATTTGTTAATGTGTTGACCCTGGGTGGTACCCCTTTAGATTGTATTATGTTTAAGTAATGCTACTCCAAAATTCTTCTCATTTTACATTCATATTGACTGTCTGTTCCTTAGGATTTGCGACTACCATGTTGTAAGTCAGTTTACATGCCCATCATGAAGCATCTTTCCAAATAATTGCATATTTCAAATGTTTTGAATATACTTCTTCTCTACTGTATATCTTCAAAATCTTATGTACAGATTTTATTTATTTAGTTAGTTTTTGTTGACCGGGTAAGTGCACTAGACAAATCCTGCCTATTTTCAGGCACGACCCGGAGGAGGGGGACACAGATGAATGCCAATTGACCTTGAACCAGATTAAGCTGTTGGTGGTATTTTTAGTGAATGAGGGAAATTTGGCCAGGGCACCAGGGAAATTCCCCTACTCTCTTGTAGGTGGACAGGCTGTTTGACTGCAAGATGGCCACTCGGAGGGAGATGTCAGAGAAGGAGGACGTTCATTTGGTGGGAGAGTTGGCCTCCTCTCCCACTGATCTACTGCCAGAGGCTATACAGGCCGCAAGCCTAGAGATTGATTCTGAGGAGGTGTTTCATGAGGCACTTATTTCAACTGAGGACTTTAATAAACTTAATGAGCTTCTTGGACCTGATATCAGTTGTGCAAATAAGGGTGAAGAAGCCTCAATTACCGCTATTCAATTGATAACAACTCCTATACAACAGACAGAAACTTTACAAGATTCATCCCAGCAGCCTGCTACAATATCAGCTGTGCCACTTGTCTAACTCTCGGAACGGCCTGACAGCGGAGGTGATGATGCAGCAGTTTCAAAATGCCGGCCAGCAGATGGTGAGTGATTGCCTTTTACATTACCAATTATACTGCAATCTCAAAGCAAGGATGCACTTTTTAAGGCTGGCAGACAAAGTGTTGTATTTAACAAGTGACAAAAGCCTGTGATCCTTGCTACTTCGTCTACAGAAGTTAATTACTCCCCGAACCTTTCATTGCGGCATACAGAAGGTGAATAGGGGCAGTCTCCAGTTTCAAAACACTTTGTTTCTGGCCAAAATAACCCACTGTCAACGCTAACTGGTTTATATTTAAATTGCCAGTAAATTGCACGAAAATGCACGAGTCACCCCCCCAATAATTTTTTAGTCTGACACTAAGCAGCAAACAGGAGTAACTGAATTCAGCTTTGGAAACAAATATAAAAGCACTAAAATACAGCCTACTAAAACTGGGAATATGGAGGTGAATTTGCAAAAACATCTTGCTGCACAGCATGACAAGGGTTGTCCACAGACAGACAACATGATAACTTCATTGCCTGCTGTTCCTGATGAGACTTGGATGCCACAAAAAGCGCTTTTAGGGGCAGGTTGGGAACAGACAGCATCCGGGACTTGGACTCCTGTGCTGGCCCGGTGGCATTGTGGGTTGAGACACTGAACACCACACCTCGCACCACGCCGGCAACCCGGGTTCAGGAACGGACTCGGGCCACCGGGGGCTGGCAGGGGAGAGGGAGGATTGAGCATCCGATGACTGCTCTCCTCTCTCTGGGGTGGGTAGTGGGGCTTGCATCACCCTGTAGCAGTGATTGGTGGAGGCCAGCTGCATTACAAGTGGCATGCAATAGTAAGGGGTGAGAGCACGGCGGGCTTCAGCACCACATGCGCAGATGCCATTGCACATCCAGCTCTCCACTGGGGAGAAAATGTGGAAAATGTGGAGGGCGATCTTCACGGCTGATGGCCGTGCTTTGCACCCCCAGAGAGACCCGAGAGGGGCGCGTGCCTGATGGGTGCAAGAGCGATAATGGCCGGCCCACTGGGAGAGAGGGTTCGTGTGGCCTGCACGCATGACCGGGTACGGGGGTGCAGGTCCGGTGGCCAGAGATCATGTAGGGCCACTCTGCTGAGGAGAATAAACAATAGTATGATAAAAAAAGAGACCTGGATGTTTTCCATTGAGCAAATTGCAACTTTCAGAAGAGACTAGCTCTGGGGTCCCTCTTATTGGTCCTTTGGTACTAATAATGCTGATGGAGTAGGAATTTTGTTTAACTCATACCAATTCATGCTTTATAAATTAATAGATCTGATTCCAGGTAGAGTGTTAATTCTAGATGGCTAATGGTATATTATTGATTGTAGGTTTATTAATATTTATAATTCACAGACAAAAACAGAGTAGCCTGTATGAAAGCTATTCAACCTTATTTGGTATCTTCCTATAGGATTTTTTGGGGAGGGAATTTTAACTGTAGTCTGTTGAATAAAGGGCAACCCAATAAGAAAATCTATTGTGATTCACATGCATTGGAGGCCATTATCAAATTGGCTGGTTTTACAGATTGCCTTAAATTTCTGAACGATGGGCCTAGTTGCACATTTATAAGAGGGAAATTTCAGACTACAATTGATTACATGTTGGTATCTCCTTCAGTCCTGGTGGGAACTTTCCAAACATTTCCTGTAGAATTTTCAGAAAATGTTCTTTTAATCTGTACATTAACACCAATAACTCTGAAATTATGCATACAAAAAAGATGGAAGTTGAACACTTCCATTCTCACTGACCCTCAAGTTAGAGGTACAATTCAGGCCATTCTTAAAGCTCGCCTGTCAGTGGCTTTTTTGTACTCAGATTTGGGGGAATGGTGGATGGATACCAAATCTGACTTAAGAAATTGGTTTCAAAAACATGGAACCTCTAGCAGAAATTTTAAATTTTTTAAATATCTGTCGCTTAGAAAGCAGTTACAGAAGTTAATTTCTTATACTTACACTTCTAGGTTAGATTACTCTAAACAAATAGAAAATATAAAATTGGAAATGAGACAATATCAAAATGACAGAGCTCAAACTGTCCAAGCCATGCTTTCTAGTAGTACTCAGAAAACCCTGATAGGTGATCCCTCTGAGGTCTGCAAAGCACTAAATGATTCGACTAATATTGAATTTTTAATGAAAGATGGTATTAGAATGGATAACGCAAATTATATTGGCAAAGTTATTAAATCACATCATGAATCCTTATATCCTAGTTCACCCATTTCCCAACAGGATATTGATATATATTTAAGATCCATTCAGTTCCCTTCCTCACCACTAGAGGCTACCAAGATGCTTGAGCCATTTACTGTTTTTGAAGCAGAAACTGTCATTCAAAACTTAAAAAATGAAGTTTCTCCTGGACTAGATGGTCTTCTGAATTTATTTTACAAAACTTTTAAAACAGAAATAATAGCTTGTCTACTTATGGTATATCATTTTTTATGAAAGGAAATACACTGCCTCCCTCCTTTATAGATGGATTAATAATACACATCTTTAAATCAGGAGAAAAGGGTGACATAAAAAATTGGAGACCTATCACTCTTTTAAATTCTGATTACAAGATTCTTGCAATGATTTTAAATAATAGACTTAAATTATATGCGGGGAAGGTAATATCTCCTTATCAATATTGTGGCTTACCAGACAGGCGCATTCAATTGGCTATTATGATTATAAGAGATGTGATAGAGCATCTATCACTGCAGGGTAAGACTGGGTACTTAATATCTTCTGATTTTGAAAAAGCTTTTGACTGAGTCCATCTCCCTTATTTGTTTACAGTTTTACAATGTTTTGGGATTCCCACTCAGATTATAAACTTTGTTCAGTCACTATGTAAATCTGCATTAGTTTTTCCCTTTATTAAGGGAGTCCAAACAACAGGATTCAAATTTCAGACTGGTGTTCGTCAGGGATGTCCCTTAAGTCCTCTGTTATATATATTTTCTCTAGAACCTCTGTTACGCTCACTGAGTTTTTCACCCAGGTGGACAAGTATCTCAAGTCCCGACCTGAGAAAGCAACTTCATTTACAAGCATATGCAGATAATGTATGCTTGTTTTTCACTGATCATGATCAAGACCAGGAGTTTTTTGCAGAATTTAAGACATTTTGTGGGATTTCCAATGCTAAGCTAAATATTGAGAAGACAAGAGGCCTGGCCATAGATGCCAGGAATCAAATTAATATTTGTTTGTCATAATATTCATATAACTATAGAACCACTTCAAATTTTAGGAATACTTTTTGGCCCACAAAACCTCCTGGAAGATAATTGGGATGAGGCACTGAAAAAAAATAGAAGTAAAGGTGTCCCAATGGCAGCAATGGAAGCTCTCCAAACAGAAATGTATTCAAGCCTTAAAACAATTTTTAGTGCCTTGTTTACAATATGTAGCAATGATCTTCCCCTTGCCAAGTCAGTATGAGACTAGGCTGTATAGCAGTTTTTTCCAGATGCTCTGGGGTAACAGGTTAAATCTGGTAAAAAGATGCTTCACTTATCTGGAAAAGAAAAAGGGAGGACTTGGAATGCTGGACCCGATATTTTTTTTTCATGCTATATTTATTACTCAAACAATTAAAAAATGACTAATTAGATCTAATGGTGGAGAGAGAGATTGGATAAGGATTGTATTAGGTCGTTACTTTTCAGCATGGCACAATATGGCTCCAAAATTAAATCCCCCTATTTACATTCCTACCTATTTTAGACCATCTTTTCAAAAGCTATATAAATGGCAGATTACTAAGGAAATGATTGGTACATATAAAGTTAAAGCATATATTGTATGATTATGAATCAGAGCTACCCAACTGAACCTTGTTTTAAAAACTGTCCGATGGCTCAAAACTCATATATCTTAAGGCAACTTAATAATTCCAGAATTCCATCCTATATGTGTGAAACGCAGTGGCTTATAATGTATGGTAGATTAAATGTCAGGGGGAATGCTAAATGTAAGTTAAAAGAACAGAATTGTCCATACCCTGACTGTATCAACCAAGAAGAAACTATGAAACATTTTTTTATATTTTGCTCCTATGCAAAAGCTTTGTGGGGTTGCTTAGCAAACAAATGGAAATTTCCCTGGTTAACTACTATTACGTATGAGATCTTAGTTATATGTATCTCCCCCCCCCCCTGTTTAGTGCCTTTTCAACACAGCACGTTAGCAGTATTCTTTGGAAGTTTGAGATTTTATTTGTGGCAGGTAAGATGCCAATGGGTTATCCATCAAAAAAAAGTTTCATATGAGGGATTTTATCAGTTGGTTAAAAATGAATTAATGAAAATATATTTGAAAGAGTCCCAAATGTATAACTCAGATATGGTTAAAAACTGCTGGTGGAAAGGGTTTTCTCTTATTATTAAGTATAAATGACAGGTTAATTAACACCCTAGATTAAGAATGCTGTTAGAGTATAAGTTTTGAATAATGGTATATTGTATTTCTTCTTTGTGTTATGATGTATGTTCATTATTTAATAAAAACTCCCCTACTCTTTTCGATAAGTGCCATGGGATCTTTAACATACACCTGAACTATCACCAATCCAGGCAGATGGGACCTCGATTTAATGTCTCATCTGAAAGACGGCACCTCAGAAGTGCAGCACCCCTCTCATGCTGCATTACAGTGTCAGTACTGGGATATTAACCCAAGTGCCAGATGTGGGAACTGAACCCATAGCCATCTGATCTCCCTGTGCTACCTACTGAGCCACTGACACTGATGCAAGTTGAAATATTTATTTATTAATCATCTCAGAATAACAATATTTGAGTTAGAAGCTCGTTTACAAAGGTTCCACATCATTACAGGTACAATATTTAAGTACAGATGTACAGCAGATAAAACTGAGAACAAAGACTCTTATACAATTAAGATTACATATTTGTATCACAAGTCATAAGAGGAAGGTAATAATCCCTCTTTACAAGACACTGGTTAGGCCCCATCTGGAGTACTGCGTGCAGTATTGGAGGCCACACCTTCACAAGGACATTAACCAAATTGAGGCAGTCAAGAGAAGGGCAACCAAAATGGTGCAGGGACTGCATCAGAAGACATATGAGGACAGATTAACAGAGCTCAATATGTATACCCTTGAGCAAAGGAGGAGAGAGGTGATATGATCGAGGCATTCAAACACCTTAAGGGCATTAACAAGGTGAAAGAGTCTAACATGTTTAAATATAAGAAAATAGCAGGACAAGAGGACACAGCATGAGATTAGAGGGGCCGATTAAGGTGGAATGTGAGGAAATTCTTTTTCACAGAAAGGGTGGTGGATGCATGGAATGGCCTACCAAGAAGAGGTGGCTATTAATACAGTGCAGGGCTTCAAACAGGCATGGGATAGGCATAAGGGAGCAATACAAATGACTATGAATAGATAGGCCACTGACAGAGCAAAGGCCGATGGCACATTTATAAGGTAGAAAAAGAAATGGGCAGACTGGATGGGCCTTGCGGTCCTTATCTGCCATCAACTTCTATGTTTCTATACAGAGAAAACTTGGGTTGAAGCAATCAGAGGTTGACTTTGTCAGGCAGTAGAAGGGTGGAGAAGGAGTGGGTGGGGAGGTTGTAACAAGGGGACAGGTGGAAGCTAGATGGGAGATCAGGACACAGGGAGGAGTTATTACATGGTAGGGACAGGAAAAAATGAGGATTAAGGTAGGGTGAAGGGAGTAGAGTGTGGGGGAGAGTTAGGATGGGAAATTAGGGCTGGCAGTCACAGTTACTCAGTGTGGTCAGATTTGGAGAAATTTGCATTTAAAGGATCCAAGCTTTGGCTCACTAACAATGTAAAAGGGGAAACCACTGAGCCAGTCTGGTGCTCTGTAGGCAAAAGAGTGCTGAGCTAGGGCAGTGTGGCAAGAGGGGATGTTTAGAACATTTCTAGCTTTCCCTCTTGTTTGGTGCTGATTGGTTGTAGGAGTAAGGAGGGTTTGGATGGATGGTGGGGTTAGACCAAGGATGGATTTTTTTCCCAAGGAGGCATACCTAGTACATAATTCTTCCCTGGATGTTAAGCTATTTGGTCTGATCATATAAGTTGCATGTGTGGGTGTCCCTATGCACTCCTTAGGACCATTCTGCATGATTTCTTTAAGGCCGTTCTTACCCTTTTTAGTGTGTTTGTCTGAGTTAGCTGTAGTGAATGGGTGTCTGAATAGTTATCTAGGTTTAAATCTCAGGTGGCTGAAGGGGCTTGATAGCTGTGCAATTTAATTACGTGTAGAAAGATCTAGTAAGTAGGGTGAGTGGCTTAGCTAGATATAAAAACTGCCTTAGAAAGATTCTGCCAGAAGCTTGGCAGACATCAGGAGGAAGGAGTGCTATGTGACTGGACTTCTCTACTGGGACTAAATTGCCCTCCTTCCCTCCCACACCCAAAGCTAGTTCTACTTTTATAGGTACAGGATTTGACTGACAACAGGAACTTCCTGTTTGGGAGCAGTAAGTGAGTGATCACAGAGCCACCAAAGACGCATCATCCTAGAAGGGCAACAGTAACTCTCCAGCCCCCTCTAGCTGCTGGAGGTCTGCCTCTAAGCAAGCAAGAAGTCTACTAAGACAAATAGGATCTTGTCTCATAACAGGACAGTCAGGAGCTTGAAAGGCACAGTAACAGTGAGTAAGTAGAGAGAGAAGGAAGGAAAAAACAAAACAAAAAAAAAGCAGAGGAAAGAGTAAGGATTCCAAACAATAGTGAAGAGGCCAGAAATAAGACATGATGGGAGTGGTGCAGTGCAGTGGCTGTGGAGCAGCAGTCTTCTGGGAGACATTCTGGAGGATGCAGTGTTGTCCCATCTGTAGGCACCTCTCTGAGCTGAGTTGGGAGATTGCTCATCTCCAGGCTGATTTGGCCAGGATTTGTGGGACCTCCTCTTCCATCCAGGGACCACCAGAGCCACTGCCACTGCCTTAGAGGTTGCCGAGAAAGAGGAGCGGTTGGACCACAGTGGGCTCAGGGAGGGTGAGGGTGCTGGAACAGAGGCACATCCCTCCAGTTGTACCTCTCCACAATTCCTATGCTATTCTGGCAAAGTGTGGTTCCTCAATGTAGGCACCTGCAGTGGAGACCAAGGAGGATGCTGGGCACCTCCACAAAGGAAACCCACAGGAGGGTGGCATGGGATCTCACAGAGGAAGGAAACAACTGCTGGTGGGGGACTCCATTGTTAGGAAGATAGAACTGGGGGAGGAAGGGGAGAGGGAGGTAAAGTGCCTACCTGGCGTCATGGCTTGGAGGGACAGGGAGCGAATCCTCAGGATTGCCGGAGCAGCTGCACAGGGAAGGGAGCTGGATGTCATTGTCCACCTAGAGACAAATGACCTGGCTAAGAAAGGGATCAGAGCAGTGCAGAAAGAGTTTGTGGAATTGGGGAGGGGCCTTAGACAAGTAGCACACATGGTAACCTTCTTGGAGGTGCTGTCTGTCTATGGCGTGGGAGAGGCTGGGAGGTGCACACCATGGGATTCAATCAGTGATTGAAAAACTGGTGCAGAGCTCAGGATTTGGCTTCATTGGGGACTGGGGGTTCACCTGGAGTGATGCAAGCCTATACTGGCATGATGGGCTGCATCTGTCCAGGAGGGGAACCAGGATCCTAGGTGATAGGTTTAAATGCTTCATTGGCAAGCATTTAAATTAGCAAAGGGGGAGGCACTTGAAAGGAGCAGGGAAATCCTAGCCCCCCCAAAAAGTCACGGTAGTAAGTGCGGTATACTCCAACATAGAAATGTCAATAGGGAGAAGGGAAGGGGTAAATGGAGAAAGTGACAAAGGCAAGAAGGACAGGGATGGGGCAAAAAGGAGTAAGGCCATCAGGAAATGGAGGGTAATGAGTACCAATGCCCATAGTATAGGCAACAAGCTCACTGAACTGGTGGCCTTGATGGAAGATGTATGCCTGGATATTGTAGCAGTCACTGAAACATGGTACACAGAGAACCATGACTGGGATGTTAACATACCAGGGTACATAACCTACAAGAGAGACAGGGAGGGGAGACAAGGGGGAAGAGTAGCTCTCTATGTAAAGGATGGGATAAAAGCAACTGAACAAAAGAGTAAACAGGGAGGAGAGGAGGCACTGTGGGTCACCTTGGAGACTGGAAATGGCACCACAATCCACACAGGGGTTGTGTAAAGACCCCCATGTCGGGGGAGGTAATGGACAGGTATATGATAAAAGGCATTCTCATGATGGCAGAGAAAGGGGAGATACTGTTGATGGGAGACCTGATTATGCCAGATGTTAACTGGAGCACATTTGCTGCAGCCACATCAAAGAGCAGGGCCATTCTCGATGCCCTACAGGTGGCATGCCTCAGACAGCTAGTTTCAGAACCCACTCGTGAGGGAGCAATCTTAAACCTTGTACTCTTAAATGGGGACAGTGAAAGGATCTCAGATTTAGAAGTGGGTTGCCATCTGGGAACAAGTGACCATCAAACAGTGTGGTTCACATTAAACTCAGCTACAGAGTCAAGCCATACAAAAGTGAGGGTACTGGACTTCAGGAGGGCTGACTTTGGCAAGATGGGAGAGTGCCTCAGAAAAGCACGAGCAAACCAGCTAGAAGGAGGGGTGGAGCAACAATGGGGATCATCAAAACTGCCATCACAGAGGCAACAAGCCTTTGTGTGTAGCAAATAAACAAATCAAAATGAAAGAAAAAGCTACTATGGTTCTCAAAAGAGGTGGCGGGGAAAGTCAGGGAGAAAAAGATAGCATTCAGGAAGTATAAGAAAACACAGAAAGAGCAGGACAGAGAGCTGTACCAGTTAAGGCAGAAGGAAGCAGGGAGGAAAGTCAGAATAGCAAAGGCCCAAACTGAGGAAAAGACAGCCAACTCGGTTAAGAGGGGGAATAAAACCTTTTATAGGTACATCAGGGAGCGTAGAAAGACAAAGGGAGGGATAGTGAGGCTGAATAGAATTAATGGTGGGTGGGCAGAGGGACAGTGAAAAAGCAGGGATACTGAACGAATATGTCTGCTCAGTATTCACAAAAGAGGATGGGGAGGTGCCAAATCCAATTAAAAGAAGCACTCTTGATAGGGGGGTCGATCCCAGTCCTTTCACAGAAGAAAGGGTTCTGAAAGAACTCCTAAAACTGAAGGTGGACAAAATAATGGGGCCTGATGGAATTCACCCCAGAATTCTAAAAGAATTAAGGGGAGAACTAGTGAAACCACTGACTACCCTTTTTAACAGATCATGGGGGGATGGTGTGGTACCCAAGGACTGGAGGAAGGTGGATGTGATTCCCCTTCACAAAAGTGGGACCAAGACAGAGGCAGGAATCTACAGACCTGTCAGTTTGACTGCTGTGGTAGGGAAAGTGATGGAATCACTTCTGAAGGAAAGAATTGTTGAGTACCTAGAGACCAGTGGGGCACAGGACCCAAGGCAGCATGGGTTCACAGTGGGAAGGTCATGTCAGATGAATCTAATTGATTTCTTTGACTGGGTGACCAAAGTAGTAGACCAGGGAGGGGCTGTGGACATGACCTACCTAGACTTTAGCAAGGCATTTGACACAGTCCCACACAAAAGATTAATAGTCAAATTAACCAGCCTGGGAGTGGGTCCCAGGGTAGTAGACCAGGTAAAACATTGGTTGGACAACAGGACACAGAAGATAATTGTAAATGGAGTCCACTCTGAAGAAAGAGGGGTTACTAGTGGTGTACTGCAGGGTTCAGTACTGGGTCCAGTCCTTTTTAATGTCTTTAAAAGTGACATTGCAGAGGGACTGGAAGGAAAAGTATGCCTCTTTGCAGATGACACAAAGATCTGCAACAGGGTTGATACACAAGGAGGCGTGGAATGGATGAGAAGGGACTTGGCAAGGATGGAGGAATGGTCGGAAGTATGGCAGCTAGGATTCAATGCAAAGAAGTGCAAAATAATGCACCTGGGAAACAAAAACCTGGGGGAAGAGTACACAATGGGGGGAGGTAGTAACAACAACAAAAAAGGAAAGGGACCTGAGCATAATCATATCAGATGACCTTAAGGTTAGCAAGCAATGTGAGAAGGCAGTAGGGAGGGCTGGGGGTATACTGGGATGCATAAGGAGAGGCATCACCAGCAGAAAACAGGAAGTTGTTATCCCTCTGTACAGACAGTTGGTGAGACCCCATCTGGAGTACTGCATCCAGTTCTGGAGACCCCATCTCCGCAAGGACATAGACAGGATAGAGGCAGTCCAGAGGAGGGCAACTAAAATGGTGGAGGGTCTGCAAGAGAAGCCATATGAGGAGAGACTAAAGGAGCTTAATATGTATACCCTTGAGGAAAGGAGGAAAAGGGGGGAGATGATAGAAACTTTTAAGTACCTCAGTGGAATCAACAAAGTCCAAGAGGGTAGCATCTTTCAGAAAAAGGGACGTGCAAGAACAAGGGGACACAATTTAAAGATAGAGGGGGGGGCGGTTCAGGGGCAATGTGAGGAAGCATTTTTTCACAGAGAGAGTAGTGGATGCATGGAACAGCCTTCCTGAGGAGGTTATGGGGTCTAAAACTATGGGAGAATTCAAGAATGCATGAGACAGACATAAGGCAATTCTTTGTGGGGGTTAGGAAGAAATAGGCTGTTGGTTAACTAGGATCTGTGGCTTATCCTGTAGATAGGGAATGGGCAGACTAGGTGGGCCAAGCAGTCCTTATCTGCCATCAAAGTCTATGTTTCTATACATGACTAGCCCATAGTCTATGACTGAGAGAATTAAGCTTTTTGTGGCTAGTGACAAGGCTTCAGTGGTCATGCTATGCCGGTTCCTATACAGCAGGCCTATTCTGGTGTTGATAGTTTTTACAACATAGTCTATATGTTGAGCATATGAGAGGGAACTATCTAATGTGATGTCAAGGTACTTAAAGGTGGTTACCCAGTTGAGTGGGTCTTGTCTGTCATTAAGTATTGTCAGTTGGTATGATTTGTATATACTTTGGGGGTTAGCGCACAGCATTCTTTTTTTTTTTATAATTCAGGAGCAGTTTATTTTGGTGAAACCATTTTTCAATGGTGGCAAAACGTTTTGTAGATTAGTTCCTAGTAGCTGTGGCAGTGGGCTACTAGAGAGTATGACCACATCATCTGTGTACAGTAGGATTTTTTCAGGGTAAACTAGAGGAAGCTGGTTGAGGAATAGGCTAAATAAAAGAGGACCAAGAATGGAGCCTTGTGGGATGCATGTGTTTACCTGCCTGCTATCAGAGAGGATGCCATTTATTTTTACCTAGTGTGTTCTTTGGGCAAAGTAGATTGGGAACCACCCTAATGTTTCAGGTGAAATCCCAGAGGCTCGGAGTTTGCTTAGTACAGCCCTATAATTGACAGTGTCAAAAGCTTTGGTGAGGTTGATGTATATTGACCACACTATCTGGCTCTTGTCAAGTTCCTCATGTAGAAAGTCAGTATACTCGAGTAATGCTGTAGTGGTGCTACTGTATGTGATTTCCAGAAACCATGTTGTTGGTGACATTGGATATTGTACTAGTTGAGGGATTCCACGAGTTGGTCAGAGACTGTCTGTTCTAGGGATTTGGACAAAGGTGGAAGGATTGAGATGGGTCAGTAGTTTAGGGCCCGATCTCCACTTTTGCAAACTGGAGTGACTACAGCAGCTTTACATCACTTGGAAAACTGACCAAATATAAGGGATAGGTTGAGTATTTTTGTGAGCGGAGGGGCTACTTCATCGAGGGAGAGGGCAATTAGCTTTAGGTCAAGGGAGTCACTGCTATTCCTGGTTTTGCCAGTGGTACACTGTAGGTATATTTTGGCTGCATGGTTGGAGATTTCCTTAAAGTAGAAAGAAGGGATGCCAGGAAGGGGACTGTCATGGACAGTTAGGGTGTCATCTATATTGAACTTGTCGCTGTCAGAAGTGTTTGGTGGTAGAATGTGACTGAGGTCAGAGAATGCGAAACTGAAGGCATCAGCTATTGTTCTGGGGTCTTGTGTAATTTCCCCATTTATTAGGAGCACAGAGTGGGAGAACTTATCTCTTCCTATGAGGTCTTTTAGGTTACCCCAGAATATTTTGCCACCACCCAGGTCTAAGTGAGGCTGTCTTTAAAGTGTTGTACTTTGGTTAGTCTGACAACCTGGGTACAGGTGTTCCTTGCTACCCTATACCTCTGGATGTCAGCTGGTTTGCCTGTGGCCTTCACTATATGCCATAGATTGTCCCTGGTACCCATGAAGTCAATCAAGGATTGGGTACTCCAGGAGTTATTAACACCTTTTAATGTTCATTTCTTTACTGGGGCATAGATATTACACATCACATTAAAGGTGGTGATGAAACAATCAAGTGTTTGATTAACATCACAGAAGGAGCTGAGGAAGGACCAGTAAATTTGTATGAGGTGGGCCTTGTAAGTATTTACCTGTCCTCTTCTGAGGACGTGATTAGTGGTTATGCTGGGGGCAGGCTTAGCTGTTTTGCTGGACCAATGACAAGTGACTGGGGAGTGATCAGTTATCGAGTTGGCATGCACTGAGATGTCAGAAATTATGTCAGGGTGGTTTGTGAGGATCCAGTCAATCAGTGTTTCTGTGCCAGTCTGGTAGTTGGTCCTAGTTGGGGCATCTACCATTTGGGAAATGCATATACTAGAGAGGGTATCCTTATAAGGGGCAGTCTCGGGAGACAGCCAATTAATATTAAAGTCTCCCAGGACTACAAACTTCCAGTTTTCACATAGGTCTTTTACTTAGTCAATTACCATATTGAAACCACAGGACTGTTCTCTAGGGGGGGTATGTATACTGAGAGTGCTTTGAGGGATTTGCTATGGACTCCGAACATTAATTTAATGGTTAGGAGCTGTGCATTTTTACCAGTATCTATTAGGAGGAGGGCATGGCCACGGAGTGTGTCTCTTAGGTAGATTAGGCAGCCTCTGCCCCTTTTACTAAGTCGGTCCTGCCTAATGAGGGTGTACCCATTTAGAGTTATGGACAAGTCTGGGGTTTTAGTGATGAGCCATGTTTCCACAATAGATAGTACATCCAGGCTGCATTGAGTAACCCATACTTGGAGCTGGCCCATCTTAGATAGTAGGCTACAGATGTTTACAGAGGCTAATTTAAGTTGTCCATTGTTGTTTATACTGCTGTAGGTCATTGGACTAAGGCAGAGATTGGGGTGAATGTTGCCAGAGAGCAGTAGTAGCATCAGAGTGTAGCTCAGAAGGAAGATTTTTAGTGCTTTGAGTGACAACTGTGAGGGTGTGCTTTTTTGTTCTCCCCATTTAAGTTGTAGTGATGTCAGAACAAAGTGGGGCATTTGAGGAGAATATATATTGGGGTATTGGGGAATGTGTAACCAGAGTGGTTACTGGGCAAGGATATGGTGTTCTTGCCATTGCTAGTGACAGACTTGTGTGGCAGAGTTGGATCATTGGGTGGGGGATTGGTGTCACCTGTGTGCGTGTTCAATGGAAACCTTTAGTAAGGTGGAAAGGGGGAAGAAAATTATAGTGGGCCCATTGCATAAAATTTTCATAATGCTCTGGAACCAGGTTGTATGTAGGTTAATTACCTGGGGTCAAAGTGGGTCAGGTGGGAACTCACTACAGGTGTGAGTTGTAAGGGAATTCCAGAAGGAAGGGTGCAACTGTGGTATGATTTATTCACCAGTCATTAAATTTTGCTGTGTCTAGTGATGCTCAATTGTATCAGCTGCAATAGGTTTAGTGCAGGGACAGTGCCTGTAGTCTGAGCGTTGGGTTGGGGCAAGTCATTTAGTGATGGTAACAACTTAGCAAGCTTTAGACAGTCCCCTTACACTTGGTAGTTGATGGAGTTGCAGCTATACCATCTCACTATCAGCCTCTGGTGGAGCCTACTTTAGCAGTTGGTAAAAATGTTTCAGCTGTGGATGTCTGCTGATCTTTGGTGGTGGATCATTATAATAAGCAAATGGGAGAATGGGGTGATTGAGTCATGTGCTGTAATCAGGTGACTCTTTACACTATAGCTCAGACCATGACCAAGGGTGGGAGGGTGGGCAAGGAGCCTCACAGCAATGCTGAGAAAACGCAGTGGTGGTGTCTACCTGAAGGAGCTGTGCAATCTGATCCACTGGCAGTGCGGGCAGGTAAGCCCAGTTTGTGGGAAGACACTTTGCAGGGAGATAAATATGCAGGGATGAGTGAGCTGAAAGGGGAGGGACAGCAAAACAGAGTACAGGGTTACAAGGTAGGGACAAAGAAGAAAATGTCCAAGTTGAACAGGATTAATGCACTAGACTGAGTACATTTCACTAGCTGCCACAAACCTCTTGCACTGTATGTTTTTTGTACCAGGGGTTTGCAGCATTCACAAAATGTTTGAAAATCAGGCCCATTATTTCATGCCACAAGTGCAAAAACACATTTTGACCACAATTTGAAATATGACACCCATCATAATCATGAACTGGTGAGAAGCTATATTGTTAGTATCATGAAGAGCATGATTTTGTTCCAACTGTAGTATGTATGTGTATGATAGGGAACACTGTATATATAAAGTATTTGAATGCATTTTTGTAATTGTGCAATACTTTTATGACATTTTATCCTATTTTGCAACAGCACATGCTCAACAATAACATTTTCTATGACAATGACCTTTTGTGTGGTAGCTGAACATTTTCACCTACCAGGACCATGAGGTGGGGTCATAAGAACACTATGTTGAAAAATTTGGGGTAAAAATATTAAGAACAACAAGTTATAAACATACTTTGAAATTTGTCAACAATCGCTCATACCTTTGGTAATTTTCAGCATTTTGACCCCAAACTCCTCTGGATTTCAGGTTTTGGGTTGTTTGGGTTTCAAGGGAGGCAAAAGCAGGGGCTTGGACTGGAGGGTTTACTCCAGCTGCTGTTCTTTAGGTAAGGGGACTCCTGCAGCCAGTGGGCAGCTGAGTCTCCAATTCCCCTCTGATCAGGCCCTTTTTCAGCCTATAAATTATTGTGGGTCCGTCGCTCCAAGGAAGCGGAAGGTGGCAGTTTACCTCTTGGGCCATAGCACCGAATTGGTGCTTACGGCCTGAAGTCTTGGAGTGGTTTTAAAAAGAGGAGACAGGAAAGAAGAAAACTGGATTTGGCTACCTGGGGAATTGTTTGGCGGTCCATTTGCCTATGAGAACTCTATGATTGACTGGTGAGATAGTGAGAGTATCTCAAATAGACTATATGTGTTTTCCAAATCCTTGTGGATATTGCTGGAAGAGAGGAGAGCAACCTTGGCTTTGTGTTTTCTTTTTGGACTGGGAGAGGGTGAGAGCCTCCCTTGCCTAAAAATAACTGCTGAAGTTTTGGTGTGCTTCTTACATCTGGACACTGATCCTGTGATAATTATTTCTGGACTTCTTAATCACTTAATTTTATATTTTGGGACTGATTGTAATCTTATCGTATTATAGATTTTGCTTTGGGGGGGTTATGTTAATTTTGCTTCCCTGAGTCTCTCCTCTTGGTGTGAGTGTGTGAGGAGATTCAGGGATTGTAATTTTATGTTATAGATTTACTTTGGGGGGGAGAGGTTTGTTAATTTGCTTCCCTGAGTCTCTCCTCCTGGTGTGAGCATGTGGGGAGTCTCAGAGAAACTATTGGGGTTTGTTTTAAATTGAGAATTTATTTGGAGTTTAATTGAAGATTTATTTAGGGATGTTTTAATATTATTGATCTTAATATGTGTAGGAGGCCTGTCCCTATGGTCGTGTGCTATTCGTCCTCCGCTCTTTGTGCCCTCCGCCCTTTCTCCCCCCTTCCAATACAGTTATCAACATATCAAAGCTGTTGAGTGTTGGGTATTGTGTGTAGGGGGAGGAGGGGAGTTGGGGGTAGAAACAGTGGTGGTCGAATGAGCAGGGCCATCATATTGGGGTAGTGAGATCTAGAAGACACCCTGGGGTGAAATGGAATTTGGAATGGGGTCCTGTCTGGTTTCCATAGCCATGGGCACCATCAGTATTGGTGGGCAAGCAGTCCATGCAGCTCGAGAGGCCTGTCCTACCCAGGCAGTGTTGTGCAATGCCAGATCCATGAAGAACAAGACTGCAGTCATTGCAGATCTTGTTGGGTTGGCGGATCTGGCATGCATTACCAAGACCTGACTGGATGAGAATTCAGGCCCTACATTAGACTGCCGGGGGGTGTGTTGCAGTCTGTTTCAAAACCGAACTGGGCCTCAAAAGTGTACCAGTTGAGGGGGCTGAGTCATTTGAGTGTACTGTAGTGGCAGGTGTGGGTTGCAGAATCACTCTCTCATCTACCATCCACCAGGTGATGAGAAGCGGTTTCTGCAGGAAGTAGCAGACTTCGTGATCGGCATGGCATTTGAGTCGCCCATGCTGATGGTCCTGGGTGACTTCATTGCCTAGGTCGATGACGAACTCTTGTAGTTTGGACAATACTTCCTCCAATTGATGATATCTTTGGGCCTTACGCAAGTTGATACTTCTGCCACTCTTAAAGGTAGTCACTCCTTGGACTTAGTCTTACTCCTGGGGATCTAAGCCTTTGATTTGTGGGTGGAACCTATTGGATGGTCCGATCATTACACTGTGGAGTTCAGTTTCTGCCCCCCATTTGTAGGCCCACCCCTGTGGAGATGGTCAGGTAGCGCTCTTTTGTGAGATGTAAGCTCTGAGGGCCTGGCAGTGGTACTTGACCTATCAGAGCTTTCTGGAGTGAGCAGTGACCCAGATGCCTTGGTTTTGGCCCATAATAAAGCCATTTCCTCGGCTCTGGATTCAGTTGCTCTCATCCGCATTTATCCTCTCCCCCTTCGCCCTCAGTCACCATGGATTGATGGGACTTCGAGGGAGATGCGGCGATATGGAAGAAGATTAGAGAGCTGTTGGCGGAGATCCGCCCTTGATGCCGACCATCTGAGATTGATGGAACATTATCAACTCTATCATTCCGCAATCTCCCGTAAGAAGGCAGAGTTCCTTTCTGGGGAGATTTCAGCTGCTCAAAATTGACCAGCTCATCTCTTTTGAACTGTAGACAGACTGTGCAACCCAGCCTGTCTGCAGGTTCGAAGAGCCTTTTCACAAGTTGAGTGTGACGAGCTTGCTCGCTTCTTTGTGACTAAGGTGGTCAACATCAGGGCGGTACTCCAGCCTGCATCGTCTATGGGAGAAGCTGTGGATCAGCACCCAGTCACGGTCCTTAAGATCTCCTGGAGTTCCTTTGACTGGCCAGAGTTCACTGATGTCATGAGAATTGTCCAGGGTATGTGTCCTACATGCTGTAGTTTGGATCCTGGCCCAACTTCCCTGATAAAGGGTTGTTGTGATACTATTGGCCCAGTCCTAGCACAGATAGTCTGGTGCTCCTGAAGGAGGCAGTGGTAGCACCCCCTCCTGAAGAAAGCTTCTTTGAACCCAGACTGCCATACTAACTACAGACCAATTTCTAACCTACCCTTTTGTGGGGAAAGTGATTGAGAAAGTAGTGGCCATACAACTGGAGAACCATTTGACCATCCATGGCATCCATGAACCACTCCAGTCTGGTTTTTGAATGAGGCATAGTACCGAGACAGCACTGGTTCGGGTGCTCAATGATCTCCTGATGGCAAGAGATCGAAATAGCTTTTCCATCTTGGTTCTTCTCAATCTCCCTTCAGCTTCTGACACTGTGGACCATGGGGTACTTCTTGAAAGCCTGAGGTTCATCTGTGGCCTGTCTTGTACAGTCCTCAGGTGGTTTAGATCTTTCCTCACAGGCAGAACCCAGAGGGTGGTATCGGGGATTAATTCCTCCCACCCAGTCTCTCTGTCTTGTGGGGTTTCTCAGGGTTCGTGTTGTCCCCCATGTTGTTCGCAGTGTACATGCTACCCCTCGGAGACATTGTAAGAAGGTATGGGCTGAGGTTTCACTGCTATGCTGATGATACCCAGCTCTACCTATCTTTTGCACCCAACCAGGATAGAGCTCTCTCAGTATTTAACAACTGCCTCAGTGAAATCCATTACTGGATGAATTCAAGCTGGCTGAGGTTGAACTCAGAGAAGACGGAGGTGATGGTTGTGGACCCGGGTCACCGGATAGAGGGGACGGGTGCTGGTTTAGCCTTATGACTTTTTCTGGTAGGTGTCCAACTCCCTACCTCTGAACAGGTGTGGAACCTGGGGGTGATATTTGACAATGAGCTGACACTAAGATCACAGGTGTCAGCAGCCATCAAACTATCCTTTTACCATCTGAGGAACAACTCCAGGATTAAGCACAGAGTTCCATCCAGTGATCTGCCTACATTGGTCCACGCCTTTGTGACCTTTCATCTTTATTAATGCAACTCCCTTTATCTAGGGCTTCCTGGGGTTGATATCCGCTGCTTGCAGCTCGTGCAGAATGCTGCTGCTCGGTTATTGACAGGTACTCCCCGTACTTGTAATATTTCTCTGGTTCTGCGCGATCTGCACTGGCTGCCAATACAGTGGTGGATCTCCTTTATAGTTGGTCTTCTGACTTACAAAGCCCTACATGGACAGGGCCCAGACTACTTGAAAGAGCTTCTGGTACCTTACTGCCCTAGGTGATCACTCCGCTCGGTGGATGAGGGGTTGCTAGAGATTTCAGGGTTTTTTTAAATCTTTGGTGGCCCGTGCTTTTATGTATGCAGCCACTGCTCTTTGGAATTCTCTTCCCGTCCACTTCGGCAGTGTGCGTCCGTTAAGGAATTTAAAAAGGCCTTAAAAACCTATTTATGGTCAATGGTTTACACCCGATGATGATATTTTATTGTATTTTTATGAACTCTGCAGTTTGTTTTATATCTGTGTTTATTTTTGTTCTATGTGTAATTGTTGTAAGGCTCCTTGGTTTTAAGAAAGGTGCAGTATAAATAAAGATTTATTATTATTATTAAATTTTCAACATAGCCATTTTTCTCATCACCTCATGAACATGACCGGTGTCACATTTCAAATCATGGCCAAAATGTGTTTTTGCACTTGTGGCATGAAATGATGGGCCTGATTTTCAAACATTCTGTGAATGCCACAAGCCCCTGGTACAACAAACATACAGTGCTGGGGGCTTGTGGCATTTTCTTGGTGCCAATCGTGAGTTTTGGTCAGTGCGCCAAATGCCAAAAGTTAAACCAGCTTCCCCCCAGTCTAACTTGTGCCATCTGGGGAGACTTTTTATTGGGCTTGCGCACAAGCCTTAGAGCAAGTTGCCAAGAGTAGAGATAGGAAGGACTGCTCTCATTGTATACGTCCCTTGTATGGCCTCACTTAGAGTATTGCATCCAGTTCTGTGCACTGTATAATAAATATGATATCAACATTATAGAGAGGACACAGAGAGATATGTCTCAAAAAATATTAGGCAAGTAAAAGAAACTCCTTATGCTAACAGGTTGCAGGAGTTGGGACTGTACTCCCTGGAGTACAGGAGAATGAGAGGTGACCTGTGTTTGACATAAAAACTCTACGTAAAGGAGACCACTGGTAATGTATAGACCTCAAAGGCGATGCTATAAGGAGTAGCAGATTCCATCCACACCAGTTAAAAGGTGAATTCTACAAGACCAATTTATGGGGCCATTGGTTAAACCAAAGAGTAATTAATGCGTCGAACAAGCTACCAGATAAGGTTGTGTCAAGTGCTAAACTTGCTTTCAAAACATCCTTGGATGAATATATGGGGCAGAGTAGGTTTACATTTTAAGGATGATCGATCCAGCCCAAAAGGGCCTTGGCAATAGACTCATACATTACTATGGTCCTATGCTGAAATTGTGGAAAATGTTGCAGTTGTGACACATGTATCAAAACATCAGGGTTGATGCAGGGCTTGACGCAAGCCCTACATCAACCTTTGAAAACTGAGTCCCATATTTCAACCAGGATTTGAACATTTTCATCTACTGGGTTCATGAGTTGGGGTCAGAAAATGAGTGCGTTGAAAATCTGAGGTCAAAATATTTAAAAAAAAAAAGCAAAGCTATGAAGGTACATTGTACATTTTCAATGCTCTCTTACAACTTTGGTAATTTTCAGTGTTTTGACAGCAAATTTTCAAAATATCTATTTTTCACACCTCCTCATGATCATGCCAGGTGTTGTTTTTCAAATCCTGGCCAAAATGTGTTTTCGCACCTTTGGTATAAAATGCTGTTTTGGGCAATATTTTATAAATGACACCTGCCATGTTGGGGGTGGGGGTCATAAAAGACTAAGCTGAAATTATGGTGTCAAAATGTTCCAAAAAAATTATGATGTAACGTTGTTTGCAGGGATGGCCATGGGCTCACTGGGGACTATGTTGCCTTCCTATGCCAGTAACCTGTGTTCAGGTGGGAGTTCAGCCAGCTGGCTGAATGGACTGAGATTGACTGGAAGGAGCTGCAACATGCTGCACTGGTCCCAGTCTGGAGCGGGAAAGAGGAAAGAGAGCAGTGTATTAGGGCACAGATGACACCTTAAGACAGGCTGGGGAGACTTCCCTCAGAATGGTTTGACATATATTTCAAGACCTGATAGGCTTATGTTCAGCACTGGAATTAGCTCCACTATTCTATTTATTTCATTTTGTGCAGTTTCTGAAGGGACCTGTGCAAATGAGGATATCATTACATTATCAGAATACGAAGGGAAATTTATTGCAAAACAACTACATAGATGCAGAAACTAGGGATGAAGAAGTAAATGCAATCAAAGTAGGGAAAAGAAAATAAGGGGTTTGGGTCTATGGAGTCTTGGTGAGCAAACAAGGTCAAATGTGATCTGTGTTCTTCATGCAATGCCCACAAGACCCTGCTTGAAGAAAGCTATGACTGATTCTATTGGCAACATGTGGAGAGCCATGCTTCTCTACCTTTGAAGACTGTATCACTATGAGGCACTGGCTCAGAGCTGTACCTCATGCTTTGGACAGGAGGCTAAGGTCTGCAGGGAAAGGATTAGGTGTTAGGGTTGAAACCCCCAAGGAAGACTCTACTGATTCACCAAGTCTTCAAGAGTCCCAAAACCCTAATAATTTTTCATTTCCCTACTTTGTGCACTTTGCATTCTTCAACCCGATAAAGTAGTTTTTTGGAACATTACACTGGCATGGCAGAACCAGAATAGTTAGGGTTGAGTAGGGTGTTTAATATTAAACTCCAATTTTTGCACCTTAATAACCATGATTGTGTTTGACAGAATGGCCCAACATTTTGCATGTATGGTCTGGCTGGCAGGGTCTCAAGATATAAAATATTTTGTGACGCTATTTTCATCTGTATTCAAGACATGTTTAGAAAGATTTATTACCTTCAATGTTGGAACTGTCTCCTACCCCTGTAAAAGATGCACATACTGTAAAGATATCACCAATAGTAAAGATTTCTCGAGTACAAATGCATTCAAAAGATTTGAAATAGAACACCTTATGACATGTGATACTATGGGAGTTATTTATCTTGCAACATGCTCCTGCTCTTCTTTTTATGTGGGTAAACCTAAACAAAGCTTTAAGATAAGAGTTGGGGAACACATATGTGCGATACAATGAAGGGATTGTACACATGCTACCGCAGCACATATTGTTGAAATGCAGCGTAGATTTGAAATTGAACATTATTTCAGTTTTCAAGCAATAGAGGAGGTGACCTCAAAACCAAGAGGAGGTAATTTCAGTAATGTAGTCCTACAAAGGGAAAACTTTTGGATTATACAGCTAGGTGCTAATAGAGAACCAGGATTAAACTCAGGCTTGGACATGAAATCTTATTTAAAAAGAACTTAAATTATGGAATTGAGTGGTGTATTTATAGAATTGTTTTATATTAAAATTATCAATAGTAGAAATGATGAAAAAAATGTTATGATGTGAATATTTATACATGATTTTTGTTGTCTGACTGGATGTCTTAATAAGTGAATATATTAATTCCTTTATATGTTTTTGTTGTAAGTTTTTGGCATTTTCCTTTTTTCCCTTCCCCCCTCCACTCCCCCTTTTCCCCTCTACTCCCATCTTTTTCCTTCCCTTTCCACTTTTTTCTTTTTCCCTCTTTCCTTTCTTTTCTATTCCAATATATATATATATATATTTTAATAATGTATGTTATTGTAGACATTATAAATATAAATGGATTTTACTAGAACTATGTATAGCTAGTGAACAATTAAATACCTTAAGGAATAGGGAAATCACTTGGTTGTTTGGCAACGATTTTAGAAGTAAATAATTAACCTATCACTTTGAATGTCATTATAATGTTATGGTGTAACACTGGTATTTAAATGAAGGGTGTCATTAAGTTTTTAGCATTTGATAAATGATTTAGACAATCTGAAACACATCAGGTGTTTTCATGCAACAAAGTTGCTTTTTTTGCTCAACTTTCCAGTATCTGTTTCATTTGTGGTGGTGAGTGCTTAGCTTTTGTGTTTTTTATTAATTTATTTTAGCTTGAGCATGACAAGCCCAGTGCAAAACCTTTTTTCTTGTGTGTGTGTGTGTGTGTGTGTATATATATATGTGTATATATATATATATATATATATATATATATATATCTGTTTACAAAGTAACTAAAATCCCTGGTGTCTAGGGCACCCTCTGCCAATCACCAGCTCAGCTTAAAACAAATATATTTATTTATAAAATCCCTGTTGTCTAGTCCCCCCTCCCACTGATTGCCGGCATCACTTTAAAAAATATATGGTAGTTACTAATAAAATCTCTGGTGTATAATGAACCCCCCACCCAGTCAGGGAGTGCCCCTTCATCAAATTTAATCACCACTCCACTCCCCCCAACCTGGACCCCAAGCAGGCAACCAGCACAGACCTCCACTGTCCACCACAGCTGGCAGACTGACTGACCTGGCTGGCATGAATGAGTGTGAGCTTGTACAAGCACATGCTCATTTATTTAGGAAAATCCAGCTCATTCATTGAGCTTTCTTTGTGGGCACAGACAAGAGCAGAGGGCATTTCTAGTGCAGGCTGGGGCGGGATGGGATGAGGGGGAATGGCGTCATGGCCATTCCCCCTTCCCAACCCCCAACCGGCACTGGAAGAGCCCTCAGCTCTCATCTGCACCCACAAAGAAATGTTAGAGAATGAGCTGGATTGTGACCACATGGTGAGTGATGCAATGCGCGCTTGTACACGCACATGCTCATTCATTCCAGCCAGGTCAGTCAGGCAGCCAGCCATGGTGGAGAGTGGAGGGCTGTGCTGGTCACCCATTTGTGATCCAGGTGGGGAGTGGGAAGGGGTAGTGATTGAATTTGATTTAGGGCATGCCCTGACTGGGTGGGGGTGGGGTGCACTAGACACCAGGGACTTCATTAATTACCTTATATATTTTTTAGTAATGCCAATGATTGGCGGGGGGGGGGTGGACCACTAGACACCAGAGATTTTACTAATAAATATATTTTTGTAAACCATGGCTGGTGATTGGTGGGGGGATCATTAGACACCAGGGAATGGATTTTTGTTAAACATATATATGTTTTTTTAATCTCAGGCCAGGGATTGTCATGGGGGGATCAGTAGTCACCAGGGGATATATATTTTTTTTATTAACTGGGGCCGTGGCTCAGCGGGGTGCCCACTAAACAGCAGGAAAGGTTTTGTTTGGAAGTGTGGAATTTCATTGGTGAAATTCCACACTTCACGGTCAAGCCACCTACATGAATTTACAAATTGCACTCCATGAATTTTGTACTACATGCACATTTTTTTCCATAGTGAATTTTAGGGACTTCACCCATCACTAGTCATGGGCACCACAAGCAATAGAGCTACAGCTGCACTGGCAGTCCACTATAACTTCAAAAACTGTTTTATTATATTTTCACCAAACGTTCAACATGTCCTTTTTGGGACCCACCTCTTGAACAATGCAGGTGAAATTATTTTTCAAATCTGTGCTGAAAAGTGATTTTGCAGTTGATCTTCAAAAATCATGTTTTAGCTGGAATTTGAACATTTTCTCCTATTGGTTTCATGAGTTGGAGTCATAAGAAAACTATTTTGAAAATCTGATGTAAATGTATGGTACAATGAGCAAGTTATGAGTAAACAATGAAATACTTCAACGTTTACTCATAACTTCAGTAATGTTCAATATTTTGACCCCAAACTTTCAACATTGCCATTTTTTCACACCAGTTCATAAACGTGGTGCTAGCACAAGACCAATTCAAATATTTGAACATTTGAGTTTGAGGCATCCAGTGAAAGAAAAATTTTCAGCTGCTGCGAAGCCACTCTGGAGGTCATATTCCAGAAGTGCAGGGTCAAGGTTGCAAGTAAAGATCACCACATCATCTGCATAGATGAGCATGTGGCTATTGCCAGCAGCAAGGAGGTCGTTTAGGAAGACACTGAAGAGTAACAGACCGATTATGGATACTTGTGGTACCCCTGATCTGACCGGTCGACTTTCTGATAGGATGTCCCCGATCTTTACTTGCTGTGATCGCAGGCTAAGGTAGCTACAACACCATGCTATGGATTCTAGGGCTAGCCCTATGTCTGAGAGTTGTTCAAGGAGGAGGGCATGATGGACTAATTAAAATGCCTTTAGTAGGTCAACAAAGGTTGTCCTACAATGCGTCCTTTGTCAAGAGCACTATGTATGAATACAGTAAATTCCAGGAGAGCCGTGATGGTGCTATGACTGGCTCGGAAACCATGCTGTTCTGGGCATAGGAGCTGATATTGATTGAAGTACTCCACCTGCTGGTCAGCCATAATCATTTCAAGGGTTTGGAGAGCGGGAGGTGTATAGAGATCAGCCTGTAGTTGTTTTGAAGAGACTGGTCATCACTTTTGTGTACTGGGGGTGACCCCGGCAGCTTTCCAGATGTGTGGGAATTTGGAGTGGCGGAGGGATAGATTAATTATCTTTGTCAGTGGACCAAGTGCTTTGTCTAGTGTAAGTCAAAAAAAATTTTAGGTCCAGAGAGTATCCACTGTGCCTTGATTTGCTGAGGGCTTTTTCAAGGTACTTTCTAGCAGTGGCTTTGGAAACCAGTTTGAAATGGAAGAGTGGCTGGTTTGATCATGATGGGGTCTTCTCACTGACCCCTGGAGCAGGGGTATTGAAGCAGTTTGTCTAGAGCACACTTCTGAAATCTAAGAAGGTGAGGTTCAGAGATTTAATGATGAGCAGAGGGTCCAAGGTAGGGACACTCTCAACATTTAGCATGGCTGGGGCTATTTTAGGGTCCTCCCTAGTGATATTGTGTAGATTTGCCCAGAATGATTTGCTGCTATTCCAGGTGTTATTGAGTGCTTCCTTGTAGAATTTGCTTTTTGCCTCATGAACTGCCTTTGTGTACTCATTGTGGGCCTTTTTATACCTTTGAATGTTAGTTGGTGTGCCACATGTCCATGCTGTTTGCCAGAGTTGGTCTCTTGCGTTGAGTTACACCAGTAGTTCTGGGGTAATCCAGGGATTTATAGGTCCTCTGGTTCTTCTCTCTGTGATAGGAGCATGTTTGTCACAGGCCACATTGAATTTTGAGATAAAGAGATCTAGTGCAGTGTCCACATCTGTGGTTCCATACATGTCCGACAAGTCCAGCTTCTTTAGGTTATCCTTTAGCTGCAGAAGGTGGCCCTTTAGAAGTTGGCATTTTTTTTATGGTTCTGGCCAGGGGTTTATGGTAGTTGTTGTTCCAGAGGAAACTGACAGGGGAGTGATCACTCAATGAGTCAGGGAGCACAGTGAGATCTATGATATGGGAAGGGCAGTTCGAGAAAACCCAGTCCAGAAGTGTGCTGGTGCCCATCTTGTAATTGGTTTGAGTCATTGCATCCACCAGTTGGGAGAAGTGGATTGTGGAAAGGGTATCTTTGATGGTGTTAGCAGCAGTTGAGACCCAACTAATACTGAAGTCTCCCAGCAGCATTGTTTCAGTGCTTAGGCTCAGCGTGCTGATGTAGTCCAGTAGGTTTTTGATGCCTGGTGTGGTCTGCTTAGGTGGCATGTATATGGACAGTAGAGTGAGCACTCTGTTGTGTGCTCCTAGCATTAGTTTGATGGCTAGTACCTGGAGATTGTCATTGCTGGGTAGTGGGGGTATGACATATCCCTAGAGTGTATTTCTAGTATAAATGACACATCCTCCACCTCTTTTCAAGCGCTGGTTCTGTCGATACAGGGCGTAGCCGGGCAGGGATATGGCAGTATCTGGTATTTTGAGGGAAAGCCATGTTTCCATAACATATATCACATCAGGGTGGTGTTGAGGGACCCAGACCTTGAGACTGTCCATTTTTGGGAGGAGGTTGCAGGTGTTTAGGAATGAGAACATGAGACCTGAAGTTTTATGCTGTCTAGCATTGTGGGTCATTGAAGGGGCAGGGCTGGGATGTACACTGCCAGACATCAGGAGTAGGAGAAGCAAGAGTAGTCTTAGGAGCGGTTCCAGTATTAGTTTTTTCTGTCATTGCCTTACTCATTTGCTGGGTGCCTGTGTTTTCATTTTGTGAATATTGCCCAAAAGTAGTAGTAGTAGTAGCAGTAGGTGAGTAATATGGTCCAGTAAGAGTTTATAATTTCTTGACCATTGCCTTTTGCTGGATGCAAGTACTTTAGTGGTGCTAAAGTGGGTAATGAATCCAGGGATGAGCAGTACCAAAAAGGGATCTTTTGGATGACAACACTGTAACCAGATCCTGGGATGCCCAGGCTGGGTGTAGCTTTAGGACCTCTGGTAGGGGTAGGTGATTGAGACATACACATTAAGGACTGTCCTCATGGCTACTTATATTATTCACTCCAACCTTTTTTCCAAGGATTGCTGCAGCTCTGGAATAGGTGCAAAAACTGACTTACCACAATTTCAGTAAGTGTCTACATGTTTGCTTTTGCAACAGAGCAACCTGAGAGCTTGGGTTGCTCTGGTGGCTATGTAAAGAGCCTTTTAGAACCTTTGTCTGCATTTATTGATTACTGTCTTAAACCTTTGATTGAGCAAAACTCTCACTTACCGGAAAGACACCACACGTGTTAAAAACTGATGAAGTGAACAATAGAATAAAATATTTAGGTGAATGTATACTAGCATTTTTGAATGCTAAAGACCTCTATACTGTCATCACACATTAGCTAACCATAGCAGCAATGAAGAGAGCATTGAAAAAGTGGGATAAGACCTTCTGTAGATGGCACCAAATGCCTGCTTGGTTGATTTAGTATAACTGGTGCTTACACAAACTGATTTTAAATGTGAAGATACATTTAAATCAATCAAAGGAAATAGCCATGGATTCCAATACCAGGCCCTCTTATGCCAGTCTATTTATGGCTAGATTTGGGGAATTGTGTGTATTTGATGAGGTAGAAAATCAGTTAAAATACCACATCCTGGAATAGCAATGGTTTAGTGACAAACTCTTGTTAATTTGGGGTGACACATAGGAGAAACTCTTAGCTTTTCACTCTCTTCTGAATGAAAGGCATGTTGTTTATTTTAAACCAGAGATTGACTCAGTCCCTTTGCCTGATAGTCATATTTTTGAAACAGAAGGTAAATTATATATAAAGCTTTACAGGAAGGAAACTGACTGTAATACTGTGTTGTATAACTTTAGTTTCCATCCATAAAAACTTGTTAATGGTATGCCATATGAACAATTTAAAAGAGGGAAGCAAAACTCTACGGTGAACAGGACTAGGCTAGGTACAGTAGATAGATGGGTTATATTGAGGGCTGATATTATGGATAGGAGACTTTCCAGCAACACTAATAAAAATAAAATTGGTGAAAAAGGATGCCTTTTTCAACCACATTTTTCCCAGTGTTTGGAGACATCAGGGCATTGCTACATGAACATTGGCATATCTTTCAGACAGACCCTGTTGGAAGAGAGACATTTAAAGATGAACTGGTGGTGGTGGTTAAAAAGAACAAAAACCTGAGGGTTATATTGTCACACTCACAACAAAGGATTCCAAGTGAAAAATGTCTGGATTTCATAACAGCAGCATGACTGCAAATCCTTGTAAACTACCCGGCACTAGGTCCGAAGAGCAACAACAACAACAGCACCAACAATAAGAGTGCTGTATAAACAGCAATCTCAAGAACAGCGGCAAGTGGAAATGCGGCAACACAAAACAGCACCACAGGTAGCAGTTGAAAACCACACAGATGACCACTACCAGTGTTAAAAAGCACAATATTCATTATTGTTTAGAGGGGGTGCTCTGCTCTCGCACCCCCCATAAATTATATATATCTAATTTGGGGGGGCGGATCTTGGAGTAAATGGAGAAACATGGGGGGGTTGTCACACATGGCACTTAAAAGAAATACACTTTGGTGCGGGGGAAATTGAACAATACATGTTGTTGGGAGACCAGGAACAGAACCCTGGTATCTTGCCCTGTGCCGCCCAAGCTACTGCCTTAACCCGCTCCACCACGGGAGCAGCTCAGCCAACTGGTGCACTTTTCAGTTAGTTGTGCATGCTCAAAAGTTCTTGAATAGTGATGGGGTAGCAGTACTTGCTATACGCTATTCTACACCTGTCACTATTCAGGGATTTCCAGTCCTAACAGTGCTGTTTAGAAGGCACTGTTCAGGATGTGCTGTTTTAACCAGGTAGGAACAAGCCTTGTGGACAATGTGTGAACTATTTTAAACACTTAAAGAACTGAGACAATCAGGAACCCTTGTAAGGATGAGATGATTGATATCAAAAATGTCATCACCTGTTAGATCATTTGGAATGTGTACGAAGGTGCCCATGCTATTTAGTGTACAAATTAAAGATTACACGTACACTTAAAATCAGGATGGGGGACTATAAAAGTAGCATCAGAAGAAATGTTACAACCTCATCAGTTAAAAGGCACTTCTCTGTAGCAAGACATAGGATCCTGATGTTAAAATGTAAAGGGATCATACATGAAAAAGTGTACCCTAGAGGTGGTAACTGAGATAAAAGATTGCTTCTTAGAAAAGCTACAGTATGTGGATTGACAGAATTTTCAGCACCGACCCTAGGTATGGGAATCATGAGGAACCAGACTGATTATTAGTTATTTTAAATGTGCATGATACAGACTGATAGTATGAGCTAATAATAATCAGACACTAATGTTATTTATTTGTTCCCATTTTTTTCCTTTAGGTGTGTATGTCCCTGGTGATGAAGATTCTATCATCCCACTTACATGGGTCCTTGGTTATTGATGCTCTGTGATGTGTCTGATAGGACTGGCCATATATTTCAGTAGTAATGTAATGTGCTTTAACTAGGAATATTATATATTGTAGTGAGTATATATATATATTTATATATATATATGCCATCATGTGATTAGCTTAATTTAAAGATAGTAACCCCTATCAATTCCTCTTAGCAGATCTATTTCCAGTGTTTGTTCCCTCCACACAACACATTCATTTCTTGTTTATCTGATTTATTGTGGATGATTTGCCCTAAGAAAATCTTTAGCCATTGTATAGTCTCCCTTCCCCCCCCAGTTTTTCTTTATTCTTTATTTAGAAGTGGTATTTCAGAGAATTTTATTACACTATTCCAGTATATGACTTGTGCCAATGGATATTTTGCTAGCATTCCAAGGAAGCACTTTTCTCTGTAGAGTTTGTGATGGCTGCTATATCATAAGCATTAAACAGGCAAGGAGGCAGAATCAAATGGAAAGGCACCTGAAACCATTACATGATGATTGTCATTGAGGCACAGGTCAGGAAGCATAGAAAAACCAGGAGCAGTTATAAAATTCAAAAGTAGCATTTTATTATTATCAATAACAATAGAATAAAAAAATAAATAAAAACATTATTCAGGATAGCTATGTAGAAAAGCAGTACAAAGAAAGAAAACAAAAGTCCTTCATCTGAGGGTATCTCTTGTCCCAAGTTTCAGCCTCTCCCCAGCAAGAGATTGCTGTTCTTTTTGTAATAAGTCTTTATCTTGTAATTAACTTCTCCAACCTCAGCTCATTAACAGACATCCTATTTCTCATCAAATGTATTAGAACTTTGTCAATTTCCTGGCAGGTGCAAAAAAATAGAACATGGTGTCTTAGAACTGATCTCCTGTTGCTGGATCTGCAAAGGTTTTTTGTTGCATCAAAAGGTTAACCCCTTGAGTTCAAAATAGCTTTTCTTGCAATTATTTCAACAATATAACTATATACATTTTCAAACCAAGGGATCCCAGTTTTGCATAAAGATTCACATATATTTTATAACTGCAGATACGCAAGGGGGAAGAAAAGACAGAAACAGCAAGTGAAGCCAGAGAGATAGCGAGAGGTGGAGAACATGAGACTGTCTGAGTGATCAGTTCCTAGGTCTCACTAGAACATGTGGTTGTGCCACCAGACAGCCAAAGACAGAAAAGAAGGGGGTGGAACAAATCCTTGTGTTTAACTCTTTCTGCATAACAAATGAAACAGGGCCTCATTCAACCCTGCCACAATGATGTCATGACACTAGGGGTACCTCTCATTTGCATGCACCTGTTACCCTTCTTGCTTTTGTTTGCAGAATTTAGTGCTATGAGATGAGATGCATGCTGCTCTTGCTTAGAAGGGACCCTGAGAGATGAATCAGTAGCACTCTGAAGCATAAGGTAAGAGCTCAAACTTGGAGCATTGAGAATCTGAATATTTGAAAATGTATCAGTGTTTTAAAACTCATTCTAGAACCTGGTTTGACTTTGACAGAACATTGCAGGTCATGTAGGCCTTATAAAATAATAAAATCTGATGCAAAAATCACAGGTACTTTGGATTTTGGGACATTATCTGATCAGCTTTGTGAATAATTTTGAAAGTGAAGGATAGTCTATCATTGAAACAGCAAGTTCGTTTAAATAATATGGGATCTTTAATAAGAATACATAGTTATACAGTAGTAATGATATACTGTTCTAGGGACTATGTAAGTATTTCAGATCCATATGTATTCAGTTATCAGGGGCCTCTTTATATATAACAAATGCTCCATATGTAAAGAAAACTGACTGTTAGGAAGAATGACTGGTGCTGTACAGCAGGTGTTATATTAAAAGTATGACTGATTTCTAATACTCTTGTGAGTAGCCTTCTTGTTTGATCTGAGAAAGGTTCAAATTTATTTAGCTGAATGGCAATGAATTCTGAATGTGGAAAACCTTATATATATATACTGTATCTAGAAAGTAAGACTGTGAATATTAATTCCCCATCTGTTTTATCTGACAGCAAAGAGTGGCATTTAAAATAAGTGAATTTATTTATGTGATTGAGGTATACATACAGTATTAGGTATGTGAGGTTATTTGCTCTGCACAGAAATAACTTTGCATTTATCATGGCTGAACACCATGTCATTTGGTGTTCACTTATCTCTGTGTGTGTGTGTGTGTGTGTGTGTGTGTGTGTGTGTGTGTGTGTGTGTGTGTATATATATATATATATATATATATATATATATATATATATATATATATATATATCTATATATATATAATGGCAGCATGGTAGTGCTACCATAGTTAGGGTTGAGTACTGCATTTAAGGTTAAATGGTGAAATTTTGCACCTTAATAACTTTGCCACCATTCAACGGAGTTGCCTGAAATGTGGCAGGCACAGGGTGTAACAATAGGTCTTGGGATCTGCCAACTTTCGAACTGGTCGAATATACGGCTGCAGAGTTATTAAGCGACATTCCGGGGTGCAATTACCTTTTTTTGTGCATTCTTTGCTCGTACCTACAGGTCGTAAGGTTTATGCGACCATGCAAAAACTTCAGGGAATGTGCGGCCAGGGTCACTGATGTGCATTTTGAAGATTTTGTGAAAAAATATTGAACGGTTCAAAAGTTATTCAAAAAACAAGTCTCCCATTATAGTTAATGGGAAAAGTTAACAAAAAGTTTGACAGTACCACAAATGCTGTTTTTAGTGTCGCAAATGACCCCAGTAGTGTCGTAAGTCAGCCATTTGTTTTTCAGTTACTAATCAAAGAAATGCTTGGCATTTAAAATTGGGACCATCTAGGGACACAATTATTTTTCTGTTTACCTAGTCGAGCCCTGAGGATGCTAGGCATGTCTTTATTTTGGGGTTAAACACCCCAGAAATATGTTTTTGAAATTTTTGGGAAAAGTAGTGTCGCACCTCCGACACTTTCGTGATTTTTTGCGAAAGTGTCACAAATCACGACATAACTTGTAAACACTATGGCCAAATGATAGGAATTGTTTGCACCATGCTGCAAAACAATGGTTTGGTCTTTTGGGCTGGTATTTGGAGGAAGAAAGCCAACATCTCACAGATGTGCCTTTTGGTGATCTGGTGAAAAAATATCACAGGGGTGCAAAGTTACGGTACTCCAAAGTTGATGCTTTTTTCCACAGACTAACACTGCGGCGTCCGTCACGCCTTTCGGGGCCCATATCTCGGAAACGATGCGAGATACAGACTTTTCGTTGGAAAAATGCTTAGCCCCCCCCGAGATGGGGTACTAAGTATAAAACTATCCAGGAAAGTCATAATTCTTATGAAATTTTAATTTTTTTTCTACGTCGTACGGTTCCTGAGATATAAGCAATTTAGTATTCCAATTCCTCATTTTCTACTCCGAGACCCATTATTATGCATACATTCTTTGTACTCACTGTGCTTCTCTATGCAGGTGTTGGGGAAAACCAGGGTGTGTGCTCCAGTTACTATTACATGTAGCGTTTCCATTTGCGTTTCCATACCCATTTGCATTAGCGTTCCCATGTACGCCACTGTGTGCGTGACCCTTTGCATTTTCCTTTGCGCTTGCATTTGCGTTACTGTTGCCATTTGCGTCTCCACTATTGTTTGTGTTTGTGTTTCGGTTTGTGTCACTGTGTGCATTACCATTTGCATTTGCGGCTGCCCTTCTTTTTCCATTTGTGTTTATCTTTTGTTTGGCATCATTGTTGTTACCGTTAACATTTGCATTTCCAATTGCATTCCCATGCCTGTGCGCATTATGGTTTGCATTTCCATATGCGCTTGTGTTTGCGTTTCTGTTTCCTTTGGCATTATTGTTGCTGTTACCGTTACCATTTGCATTTCCAATTGCGATACCTTGACCGTGCGCATCACAGTTTGCGTTTCTGTACACGCTTGCATTTGCATTTCTGTTTCTGTTTCCTTTGGCATTATTGTTGCTGTTACCGTTACCATTAGCATCTACAATTGTGGTACCGTGGCCAAGTGCATTATGGTTTGCCTTTCCATACGCGCTTGTGTTTGCGTTTCTGTTTCCTTTGGTGTTATTGTTGCTCTTACCATTACCATTTGCATTTACAATTGTGGTACTGTCACCGTGCGTGTAATGGTTTGCGTTTCTGTATGCGCTTGCATTCGCGTTTCCATTTCTGTTTTGTTTGGCATTATTTTAGCTGTTACCGTTACCATTTGCATTTGCAATTGCGATATCATGACCATGCGTGTTACCGTTTCCATATGTGCTTGCGTTTGCCTTTCTGATTCTGTTCCCTTTGGCGTTATTGTTGCTGTAACAGTCAACATTTGCATTTACAATAGCGGTACCATGAGCGTGCACATTACCAGTTGCGTTTCTGTATGTGCTTGCGTCTCTGTTTGCATCATTGTTCGCTTTGGTGTCACTTTGCGCTTCCATTTCTATTAACGTTTGCGTTAACATTTATGTTTGCATCACCATGTGGGTAACCATTAGCTCTTGCATTTGCATTGCAGTTACCATTAATATGTCATAAGACATCACGTGGTGGGAGTGCAGGGCCTGAAGGGCCCACGCTTCCACCACTGCATTCTATTCACTATTTATAGTCCTCATTCTCAAAAAGAAGGGAAATTCATGGTAAAAAATTCTGTTTAATGCATTAGTTATGGTTGTTCCACAGAGAGTAAAGCAAGGAAATTCAGTGTTAGGGTTGAAAGCCCCCCTTGCACCCCCCAGCTCGCCCACCCAACTGGCATTGGGGTGTGCATTGGGGTCATCGGTCCTAACTCTCACCCCATTCTCCTATACCTCAGCTTGCTTACACATGTGATGGGATGAGAGTTAGGGCCAACAACCCCAATGCACACCCCTGGCCGGTTGGGGGCAGGCTGGGGATGCAATGGGGCTTTCAACCCTAACACTGAATTTCCTCACTTTATTGCTGTGGAACAACCTTAACTGATGCATTAAACAGAGTTTTTGCTATGATATATATATATATATATATATATATATATATAATAGGGGATACATGATGGGCATGAGTGTGATATGGCAAATATTGTTACTCCTGCACAGTGAGCTCTGGATATCTCATGAGTGCCAAAGGCATGAGTGAGATATCCAGAGCTCATGATGCAGGAGTAACAATATTTGCCATAGCACATGATCTGCACATCATGTATTTGATTTATACAATAGGGCCAGGAGTTTCCGAAGTATTTTTATGTGGTCTTGTGTTCTGTTCCTGTTTATGTTTTTGCTCATTCTGTGTGTGAGTGTTTCTGAGTGGGCTGGCAGTGTTACAAACTCTGGGAAACAGATGAGTGTGTTTTGCAATGCTAAATGAGTTAATTTTAGGTAGGAGTGAGAAACAGACTATTTTGTGAAGCTGTATTCTTTAGAAGTCTGGCTGCAGTCAAGCTGAGAGTATCACAGTAATTGTAATGGGTTGCGAGGCAGAGTTTGAGGAACAGGTGAGTGTTGTTATTGGTAATTGAGTTAGTCGCTGGCAGCAGTGAGGAACAGACTGTTCTGTGAAGCTGTACTCTTTAGAATTCTGGCTGCAGTCAAGCTGAGAGTATCACAGTAATGAGCTGGAAGTTAGAGTGTGGAGAATAGGTGACAGTGTTTTGTAATACTTAGTTAGCTGCAGGCAGCAGTGAGACCTCTCATGTAGTTCTGCATTTGTGTCTATGGTAACAGCATAGGTGTATTTTGTATGCTGAGGGGAAAGCTGCCTAGAGTGATGATATCAGTGACCTTTGTGTGACCCGTGTGTGTAAATGGCTGATATCATCACAGTAGAGCAGAGGGTAAAAATATCACATTGCGGTGGATGATACACTGTTTTATCTCACTCGTTTATCACTCACCCCTATTGTATATATATATAAAACATGTAGTGGCGCAACACCACCTCTATAGTTAGAGTTGACTAGCAGAAGTGTGCAAAAAAAAACTTACACAAGCAGAATTTCCACAAAAGTCAGAATTTCACTTCCGCAGAACAGGGCGAAAATCCGCCAAACACATTCAAAAGATTCTTATCTCGCCAATGGTGAAAGTTTGCAAAATTCTGTGAAATTTTTGAATTTTAATGGAAGTTCTGCAAAAGCGGAATTTGCAACTTTCGCCCACCACTATTGACTAGACTGTTTAATGTTAAACCTCAGATTTTGCACTTTAATAACTCTGAATCCTTTCAACGGATTTGCACACAATTTGGTATGCACTGCCCTGTGTGGTAGATTTCTTAATGTGGCAAGTTTCGTTCTGGTTGGATGTGCAGATTCTGAGATCTGGATAGTGTGAAAAATTGAAAAGTCACCACTTTTTGCAGTTTTTTCCTCATCGCCTTGCGCCTAGATGGTGTGGAATTTTGGGATGATTTTTTATGATAGAAAGAGTGTAGGTAACAGAACTGCCAGTGTTAATTTAATGTAAAAATATTAATCTAGCTGGCCCAGTGGCATGGAGGGCTGAGGCACCATTGCTTTACCTCCTGCCATGCCGGCGACCTGTATTCATGGTGCGAGCGGGTCGCCCAGGAAGGGAGAGCATTATGTGTCCAGAGGACAACTCTCCTCTCCCAGGGGAGGGTGGAGACATGGACTGGCACTTGTCTGACTCCTAGCAGCAGCTGGGGGGGCAGAATACCAGGTCCCATAAAGTGGGGCAGAGGTGGAGCAGCTGCTCAATGTACAGCAGGTGTATGCGTGCACTGGGCATAATTGGCAGCATTGCATGCTCACCAGCTGCACAAGAAAACTGGAAAAATGGTTCCCACCACAGCAGGATGATAATAATCCCCTTCACAGTGCTGCCTCGAGAGGCCATCTCCCAAGCTGGAATTGTGCCGGTGGGTTGAGTAGCTCCCCACCCCCTGCCGTGAAGGGTAAGTCATGGGGGTGATGGGGAGGCAGACTGATGCTCAGGGACAGTGAGGGGGGATGTCAGAGATGGCCTTTGGGAACTGGGGGAGAAACAATAATCAAAAAAAAAATATATATATATATTAATTTGTTGGAAAGTTATTCAGTTAAGTTCCCATTATTTCCTATGGGAAGTCCATTTTTCAGGATAGAGGTAAAACTTTAGGCAAAGGAACTGATCTTGTGAAAAAGAATTCAGTCTTATGAGACCCATTCCTTTTTCACAAGAATAAAATCCTTTTTCATGAGAGAAAATTCCTTTTTCGTGAGCTGCCATCTTGTTTTCCATTTAAAAATTTTTTTCAAAAGCTGCAAAATGACATCCTGGAGAGAGATCACCACACTCAGCTGGTTGACCGAGACCCCCTTAGGTGCAACCTGCACCTCAATGTTAGAGATATGACTCAGAAATGTGTTTTATTTCCTGTTAGGGATGCTTTTTCGTGATCGCGTAATATGAAAAAGAATCCTTTTTCATATCACAAGTCATGAAAAAGGATCCTTGATCATGAATTCTGTGCCCTTCCCTCATGCTGTACTGTATTTCCCTGGTATTTAGTGGCACCCCTTACCTCCCTGTTTTAAAAAAAAAAATGTAAATTCCTATACTCTGACACTGGGATGCCCACCCCCGGTGTTGGATGCACCCTGCAGCCTGTTGTTTTATTTACATTAGCTGACATCGGGGTGCCCAATCCCAGTGTCAGTATTTTAAAGCCCCCTACCCAGCTCTTTGGGACACTGGAGAGCCCACCCCCAGTGTCCTGAAATAATTTATGTGTACCTGCAAAAAAGAAAACTGTCCCCCAATGTCCATTTTTTTCCATCCTGAAAAAAAGAAAATGGTGCCTCGTTGTCCCCACCATCACCTTCCCCCATCCTGACCCTCCTATTGAGCGCCCACCTCCCCACACACCCCCTTGCCCTATACTTACCATCGGATGACATAGGCTGTCATCTGCTTTGGATCGGGACATGTTTGCACTCTTCAATGCCAAACCACAAACTGAAAAATAAAGGTAAGTGCTGTATAATGTATTTCAATGGTGTTTCAAAGTTATGTTCATAACTTTTGCATTTTTAGGTAATTTTACACCAAAGTTTCAACATTGCCTTTTGGGAACCCCACCTCATGAACACTGTAACTGTCATGTTGTTATTCAGGCATGGAAGGTGATTTTGTGGTCGCTGTGCAAAATACACTTTCAGGCCTGATTAATGAAATGACAGTGCCAGTGTTCATGAGATGGGGTCCCAGAAAGGACATGTTGAAAATTTGGTGAAAAAATTCCTAACAATGGCTGAGCTATGAACGTTTGTTGAAATATTTCTATACATGCACAAAACTTTGGTAATTTTCAATATTTTGTGTCCAAAGTTTCAGAATAGCTATTTTTTCACACCATCTAATGAGCAGTACAGCTGCCATTTTTCACATCCGATCTGAAACATGTTTTCACATCTGTAGCATACAATGGCATTTTGGCACAGATCTGAACATTTTCAGGTATGGGGTTTAAGAGGTGGGGTCATAAGAAGATTATGTTGAAACTTCGAGGTCAAAATATGAAAAAAAATGCCAAAGTTATGACCATTTGTTACAATTTCACTACACCCGCTAATAAATTTGGAAATTTTAAGCATTTTGATCTCAGATTTCAACATAGCCTTCTTATTATCCCACCTCATGTATGTCATAGCTGTCATTTTTCAGATCCTGGCCAAAATGTATTTTCACACCTGTGGTGCAGTATGGCATTGCAGTTCTGCAGAATTACATTTTGGGGAGGATTTGAAAATGTTCTGTACTGGGTATATGAGGTGGGGTAATAATGTGGCTATGCTGACAATTTGGTCACTGTGGTCCTATAAATAGAAGTGCAGGGCCTGGAGGACCCTGTCCTTTCACACTTACATACCTATACTGTACACATCTATGGAGGGATGGGAGTGCAGGGTCCAATGGTTGCTGCGCTGCTACAGTAAAATGAATATGCTATTATACTATCTCAAAAAGTAAGGAAATAAATGATAAAACACTTTTTTAATGCTGCAGTTAGGGTCAAAGTGACAAAAGTTGGGAAATGTGGCATTAGGGTTTCCGTAACACCCTACCCTCTGAAACCAGGCAGAAGAGCAGGTGTGGGGTGTGCCTTGGGCTTCTCAAGCTTAACAATCACCCCATTCTCATAAAGTCTACACATCTGACCTTATTTACAGATGGAATGGGGTGAGTGTTAGGCTTGAGAATTCCAAGGCATACCCTACACCTGCTCTCCTGCCTGGCTTGGGAGGGTAGGATGTTAGTTGAATCCCAAATGTCTAATTTCTCTACTTTTGTCACTTTGACCCTAACTGGAGCATTAACGAAGTTTTTGTGACATGCAGTGTGTGTGTATATATATATATATATATATATATATATATATATATATATATATATATATATAGTATAGATATATATATATATATATATATATATATATATATATATATATATATATATATATATATATATATATAGCTATAGATACAGTATATATATATTTTATATATATATATATATATATATATATATATATACAGTATATATATATATATATATATATATATATATATATATATATATATATATATATATATATATATATATATATATATATATGTATATATATATATATATATATACACACATATATATTTGATATAGTGGCGCTTGTCGCTACCACTATAGTTAGGGTTCAGCGGTCATTTACATACTAAAGTCAAAGGTTTGGATGGGAATAACTTTGGACCCATGCAACGGATTTTCCTGACATTTGGCATGAACAGTGGGGCATTGTAGATCTCTTGATATGCCAAATTGTGTTTCAGTTGGACTTATGGTCTTTGCATATGAAAGCGTTGAAAAATGCAAAATTATCCATTTTTGGAGGCACCTTTTGGGATTCTGGATGTGGTTCTGCATGGGCTGTTGTGTGGTGTGCCACTCTGCAAGATGGCTTGTTTGAAAGAGCTTTGGTAGCTGAACATGCTGCTTTTCGTTTGGTGAAAAAATATTAAGGCATTCAAAAGTTATGCCACTTTTAAGTTCCCATTATAAGTCAATGGGAAAATTTATATGTATGTTTTGCAAACAAAGAATGGGGTTCTGGCCATCTCGTCCCACCTGGCGGTCAAAGAATTTGCAGATTCATGGCTCAAGAATCTATGTCCCCGAGAATTCTTTGATCGTGAGGTCCGTCATCCTGTTTTTAGATTTCCAATTATAAAAACACAAATATCTCGGCTCAGGGGTCACTCCTGAAGTAAAACGTGGATGGGTTTTACTCAAGGGGATCTGGTTTATTGAGCCATGCCTTTGGTTTCATCCAAATTGGTAGAAAAATAGAGTTATAAGGTTTTAAAATCTTTGATTGTGGCTCGCTAACGATCTTTGATCGTGAGCCTGCAAATTCTTTGATCGCGAGATTCTTTGATAGTGATCTTGCATTGTGAGCTAAAAACACAATTATCTTGGCTCAGGGTGGGCTAGGGACACAAATGAGTGTGGGTTTTGCTCAGGGGCTTTGTTCTATTGAGGCATGGTGTTGGTTTGGTTTAAATAGCTCAAAAAATCACGTTTCACCATTTTTAATTCTTTGGTCATGAGCGTGCAATTTCTTTGATTGTGAGCCTACAAATTCTTTGATCGCAAGATTCTTCGATCGTGATCATGCATCAAAAGCAAGGGACGAGATGGCCAGATTAAAAAAATGAATTTTCTCAGCCCAGGGGTGCCCTAGGAAGTCAAATGATGGTGGGCTTTGCTCAGGGGGCTTCGTTCTGTTGAACCATGGTGGTGGTTTACCACAATTCCTTAAAATATTTGATTTACAGCATATTTTATTCTTTGATCATGAGTCTGCAAATTCTTTGATCACGAGCCTGCAAATTCTTTGATCATAACATTCTTTGATCGCGATCGTGCATCGCGAGCGAGGGACGAGATGGCCAAATTAAAAATCAAATTTCTCAGCCCAGGGGTGTCCAAGGAAGACAAATGAGGGTGGGTTTTGCTCAGAGGGCTCTGTTCTGTCAGACCATGGCAGTGGTTTCCCATAATTCCCTTCTAGTTTTTGATTTACAGCTGTTCTGTGTTCTGTGTCTATAAAAGGAATCTGAATGGCTGTCATGGTTCTGAGAGGGTTACATTAACCCACATTATAACATGGGCAATCATGTTTGTGCAATGTGATTGGCAGGAATTAATCATGTGACTGATGATTAATTTCTGTTAATCAGTCACCTCTTGTATGTGGTAAACAGTGGCCAGCGAAGGAAGCCAGAGACCCGGACTTGTTATTTCAGAGCATTTTCATTTCTCAGTGGCAGCTATTAAATTATCTCGGTAAGTGATAAACCCACATAGGTATGTCATTTAAGTCCATTCTGCACATGACATGTTGTATCTGTGCCAGTATGTGCTGTGCTGATAATTGCCAGAGGCCTCGTGCCTCACAATGCACCCAGGGTGTTGATTAATCCCCAGTAAATGCACACCCTGTCGTGGGTTATTGCTTATTTATAACATGAGCATCTATGTTTGTGAAACATCATTGGATGAAATAGGTCAGGTGAACGTTCATTAATTAGTAGTAATCTTACAGAAAGTGGATGTGGTGAGAAGTTGCGGAGGAGAAAAATAATACAAGTGACCAAACTAACTGTGCTGCAATTGCAAGACTGGGAAACGTAGCCATTTTTTTTTTTGTTCCACTAAGCGACTGTGCCCACCCACCCACCAAATGGACCTTGAAGATCCTAGCATATCCCCATTCAGAGCAACAAACACACATTGATTGCACCACAAGAAAAATGTCCTCACAATCCGACTTCATAGACAGTGCGAAGCGGAGAAAAGTAGCCGCATGTCTGCATTCCCGTGGCTGCAGCACTCTGTACTGGCAGAGTGACACAGAAGTGCTGGGCCCCAACATACAAGTGCCACTTAGCGAAAGCCACCTAACTGAGGAAGGGAAAGTCACCATTTTCCTCCTCTCCGCTCAGTACTCACATGAGCACCCGGTTGTACATGCCCTGGTTCCCTTGCCTGCAGCAATCCATTCAGGAAAGTGATAAGGACATGCATGTAGCGTTTAGCGGAAGGTACCTGCCTGTCCGTTGGGTGTAAGGAGATATCACCATGTGTAAGGAGATATCACCATGGAGGTGATCAAGGTTCTGACGGAATCGCTCAGCTGCATACTATCAACAGTAATTAGGAAGCCGGTAGCCGCGACTAGATGTCAGAGGAGCTGTTCACGGTCTGTTGACTACCTCTGCAAGCAACAGCATAATGACAGAAAAAACAGCGAGGGAGTCAATTGTACAAGACAGAAATCTGTGATTCTCTGTGGACAAGTACTATGTTGTGTGAGTCATGTGGGCGGTGAACCACGTCGGGTGCACAGTACAATACCTGACATCCGTCGTGGAGTGTAATCAGAGCGCATTATGTGTTCATGCTATCTCAGAGAGGCACACTACCTTGTGAAACAATGCAACAGGTAATGAAGTAAGTGCCGGCAGCTAGCAAGAAACTACTGAAAACAGCAGCATATGGTACAGTATATGGAAAACAGAGACACTGTATGCTACAGCTCTGTATCTGTCTGTCATGCTCCACCTGTACTATTAAATAGTGTATCTGCAAGATAAGCAACAAAAGAGAAGTAGCAAAGACACATGAGTGTGCCCCTTGATACTAGTATGTTAGCCTGTTTAACACAAACTTCTGTAACAAGCACTATTTTCCTGTGTCAGAACACACATGGATGTGGTACACTGGCCAAAAGTAGTGTAGGAACACTAAGTAGTACCCACAGTTTTTCTCCTATTAATCCACAAGTTTTCATTGATTTCTCTCAATATCTGGCCCATGTTATAAGTGCAATAACCCACTCCAGGGTGTGCGTTTATCAGAGATTAATCAACACCCCAGGTGCTGTAAGGACACTTGGCCTGTGGCCTCATGCCTCACAATGCACCTGGGGTGTTGATCAATCCCCAATAAATGCACACCCTGTCATGGATTATTGCTTATGTCCTATTCAAGCTTTCCGCCGGGATGTGTGCGCTCCGCGGACCTTGTAACTGCATGTTTCAATCAGGTCTGTGGGTGTAGTCACCATGTACAGTATATCTGTGATTGGCTACTATTTCTGGTAGGAAGAGTGACTAGTGAGGGGCAGTTTGTTTAAATGCCACCAGTTCAACAAACAAGGCACTGTGTTTTTTCACTTTGGAGCCTAATCGGAGGAGCCTTGTACTTGAGTGGAACTGCTGGAGAGAGAGACCGAGGAGAACCGTCTACCAAATCCTACTGTGGCATCTTCATCTCAGGTGGAGAAAGATCACCATACCGGTGGTGCAGAGCAGACAAAGCACCACTGTTGTTGTCCTCCAGAGCAGTGAGCTAGCCTAGCATGATTTTGAGCTGAGGTCGGAGTGGCTGGTGGCTGCAAGACAGGCAGGGTCTTGTGAACTGAGCTGATGCAAGCTGAGGAGGACCAGAAGAGAGGAGCAAGTGAGTTGAGGCTGCCAGTGCATGCCTGTGTGGTCGGGAAGAAGCCAAGACTTGATCGCTATCCTTTACATCAAAACTGAGCTGTATTTCATTATTTGTTTTTTTTCTTTTGAGTAACCGAGTCTCAGTCTATCCCACTTCACTGCATGGCACTGCAGTCTTCCTGGCTGAGGATCAATTCACCAACTTGAGCAAGTTCTTAGTTTTTTATTCTTTCTCAAAAAGTATGGAAATTCTATGCAAAAAACTGCATTAATGCATCATTTAGGGTTAAAACATAAAAAGTCAGGAAATGAAAAATCTTTAAGGTTGCCCCCCCCCAGACCCACGCATCATCCCAAGATTGACAGCATAAGGAGTGTGTCATTGGGGTTGTGAGGCTTAAATGTCCCCAGTGTGGCAAGGCAGCAGGTAAAGCAAATAGGATGCTGGGATGCATAGGCAGGGGCATCACCAGCAGGAAAAGGGAGGTCATAATTCCACTATACAAGACACTAGTGAGACCCCACCTGGAGTACAGTGTACAGTTCTGGAGATCTTACTTAGGTAAGGACATAGACAAGGTAGAGAAGGTTCAGAGGAGGGCAACAAAGATGGCACAGGGATTGCATCACACATCCTATGAGGACAGGCTGAAGGACTTGAATATGTACTTCCCGGAGGAGAGAAGGTAGGGAGGGGATATGATAGAGACATACCAGTACCTTACAGGGAGGAACAGGGTGCAGGAGAACATTATTTTTCAGCAAAAAAGATGTTCCAGGATTAGAGGGCATGGAATGAAGTTGGATGGAGGGTGATTCAGAGGAAATGTCAGGAAGACACAGAAAGGGTGGTGGTCAGTGGAACGCCTTGCCAGAGGAAGTGGTGGGGGCTGAAACAATCATGGGATTTAAGAATGCATGGGATAGACATAAGGGAATTCTGGAGGTCAGGGATAAAGGGGCAACAGACTTCTAGAAAAATGTAAAGGGAACTTACAAGCTCAAATGGGCAGACTGGGTGAGCCATAGGCCCTTATCTGCTGACAGTGTCTATGTATCTATGTTTAAGATGCCTCTTACATTTTAATTAATCATTATTTTGATTTCAAAAACATTTTCTGGCTGATGTGGTTCATTTGACTCAACATCTGGTTGACAACCTTTTTTTCTTCCAAATTTTGACAATCTTCTGGTTATCCCCCCCCCCCCGCCTGCACAACCATGCAAGTATTATTATTCAAAACCCAGCTGTTTTACGTTCACTACAGCTACAGGACTCCTGATGTTACAGTCAGACAAGAGCAAAACCCTGTTGTCACAGATAAACGTTGACAACATATAGTGTAAAACTGCATCTGCGACAGTCAGCAAACTGTGCGACAGTGGTAATTATGAGTGGTGCATGAACTAAACTAATTTTCAAAAAAGTTAGCCTTTTTCATGTTTGTTGCATCTCTGTTGCCAAAAAAAATACACATAGCAAACTTTTACCAAACTCACCACTTCTTGGGATTCTTGGGCCACAGGTCATGCTTATGATGGTTCCCTGAAAATCCATTAAGAATCAGTGAAGACATTCATGGCTAAAGATCCCAAGTTGACATTAAGACAAATCAGGTAAGGAGTCCAAAACTTCATTGACAGGATGACCACTACTACAATGGTGAATTGTCTCTTGTGCCCATTCATACTCCAACAACTTAAAAACGTCTTCATCCCTGCTATGCTGTACTTAAGTGGGTTCATCTCCAATTATTGTAATATGCTGTATCGCTTTAATTTAAGAGGCCTAAACAGTAATTAATAAACATTAAGAAAACACATTTTTGCCACTTAATAAGATGCTAACTAGGAACTAATAAACAGTAATAAGCTAATAACATGGATGTAACTGACAGCTAATTATGCATTTAAGAAATATATATTTAAGTTAGTTCCTCTTGTATCTATCCAATGCATGTTTGAAACCTGTTACCATTTCAGTACCCACCACCTCTGCTGGGAGGCTGTTCCAGGTGTCTTACCACCTTTTCTGTGAAGAAATATTTCCTCACATCCCTTCTAAGTTTCCCCATTCCAGCTTCATATGGTGCCCCCTTGTCCTTGAGCATAATTTACTGTGCAAAAAGCCACCCTCCTGTACTTTAGTGATACCCTTGAGGTATTTGAATGTTTCTATCATGTCTCCCCTTTCTCTCCTTTCCTCCAGTGAGTACATATTTAATTCCGAGTCTTCCCCTGTAGATCTTCTAATGTAGGCCATATATCATTTTGGTTACCCTTCTCTTTATCGCCTCCACTTGATCTATGTCCGTCCTGAGATGAGGCCTCCAAAACTGAACACAGTATTCCAGGTGTGACATCATCATTGATCTATAACATATTATACTGGTGACATAGCATCATTATAGTTAGGGTTTGCAGGGCAGTTTAATGTTAAACCTCAAACATTGCACTTCAATAACTTTGGAACCAATATGGGGATTTGAACAACATTTGGCATGCTTTGTGGCTGAGGGAAGATCTCTTGATGTGCCAAATTTTGTGTCAATCCATTTTGTATTTTTTGATATACAGAGTGTTGAAATAACAGAGGGCTTTGCTCTTTTGGCTGTTTTTTTTGCTCACCTGTATTTCAAAAACGGGTTAACGATGTTGCCTGACATTTTCAGGGTAGAAAGACTTAGCCTCGCAGGTGTGCCTTTGGAAGATTTGGTTGAAAAATATTAATCTGTTACAGAGTTATGACATGTTGAATTTCCCATTATGTTCTATGGGAAAAAATAGATGTCAGCCACGAAAAAGGATCTTGCTTAGGGGAGGAGCTGTTGGGATTTGGATTGTGCTTCGGACAAGGAATCTATTGCAGGTGGTAGATTCATGCTGTATCAAAGTAAAATTAGAAATCCTGGTTCGGAGTAGAAAGAAGAATAGCAACACTAGCACTGTATAGGCACACATCCATCATGGGGATCACTGCTAGATGCCAGTATATTGGTGCCTTCACACACACTCTCATCTCCAGTACAATACTTTATTTTTTTTTATCCCTGAACCTAGAGACACAGAGTCAGTGAGACAGTGAGCAAATGAGAAAGGGATACAAGAGTGTTTAATGCAAATGTGCTGCAGTGTTGCATTGCCAAGTATGTCACAATTTTCTCTGATACATACCTGCCATCATTACAGTATTCACTGCCTACTAAGATGAAATTCAATTTGCACCCACCCTTGTACAAGAGTGGCAGTATATCCTACATAACGTCTGTAGTTTTATTGCTAGATATTCTCTACAATACGTGACAGCCCACGCCCACCACCTGACCCCAAATTCAGAAATCTCCAGTAGCCTTCAACATACATAGGCACAACTCACAGACTGTGCAGTCCCACCCACCACCCTCGTTCCCCGGTACACCTTTATTATAAATAAATAAATCCCTCCCGCTCCCTCCCTCTGTGTAATTGCACCCACCACCCTTGTTCCTTGGTCCCCGGTCCATGTAAATAAATTACCCTCCCTTTCCATCCCTTTGTGCAGTCCCACCCACCACCCTTGTAGCCAAGTCATCCCTTCTTATACATAAATAAATCCCTCCCACTCCCTCCCATCTGTGCAGTCCCACCCACCACCCTCGTTCCCTGTTCCATGTAAAAACAATCACACTCCCTCTCCCTCCCTCTGTGCAGTCCCACCCACCACTCTCATTCCCCGCTACACCTTTCTTATAAATAAATCCCTCCTTCTCCCTCCCTCTGTGCAATCCCACCCACCACCCTCATTCCCCGGTCCCCAGTCCATGTAAATAAATTACCTTCCCTCTCCCTCCCTCTGTGCAGTCCAATCCACCACCCTTGCTCCCCTGTCCCCAGTTCATCTACACATATTACCCTCCCTCTCCCTCCATGCAGTCCAACCCACCACCCTTGTAGCCCAGTCCCCCTTTCATATAGATATATAATTCCCTCCCTCTCCATCCCTCTGTGCTGTCCCACCCACCACCCTCGTTCCCCGGTCCCCGGTCCATGTAAAAAAATTACCGTCCCTCTCCCTCCCTCTGTGTAGTCCCACCCACCACCCGTGTAGCCCAGTCCCCCTTTCTTATAGATAAATAAATTCCTCCCACTCCCTCCCTCTGTGCAGTCCCACCCACCACCCTTGTAGTCCAGTCTCCCTTTGTTATACATGTATAATTTCCTCCCACTCCCTTCCTCTGTGCAGTCCCACCCACCAACTTTGTTCCCTGGTCCATGTAAAATAAATTACACTCCCTCTCCCTCCCTCTATGCAGTCCCACCCACCATTCTTGTTCCCTGGTACACCTTTCTTATAAATAAATGCCTCCCTCTCCCTCCCTCCCTCTGTGTAGTCCCACCCACCACCCTCGTTTCCCGATCCCCGGTCCATGTAAAAAAATTAACTTCCCTCTCCCTCCCTCTGTGCAATCCCACCTGCCACCCTTGTAGCCCAGTCCCCCATTCTTATACTTATATAAATCCTTCCCGCTCCCTCCCTCTGTGCAGTACCACCTGCCACCCTTGTTCCCTAGTCCCCCTTTAATGAAAAAGAAAAACATCCTCAACATCTTTTCCTTTTTAGAACCTGTAAATAAGAAAACAGTCCATCGTTGTTTCCTCAGTACCCCTTCCCCCATCCCCACCCTATCACAGAGCACCCACCTCCTCACACGCTCATCTTACCCATACTTCCTCAAGAGGTCAGGAGCACCCATTTTCTCAGGACCGGACACGTCTGCACTCTTCAAAGCCGAACTGTGAACTGAGGAATCAAGGTAAGTGCTGTATAATGGCACACAATGGGAGTTTCAACTTAGGTTGATATCTAAGCCATTTTTAGGAATTTATTTACCAAATTTTTAACATGGGGTTCTTGGGACCCCACCTCATGAACACTGTCACTCTCATCTCATTAATTAGACCTGAAAGGTGATTATGTGGTCGCTGTGTGGAATCACCTTTCAGGACAGATTAATAAAATGACAGTGCCGCAGTTTGTGAGGACAGGTCCCAAAAAGTCAGTACTGAAAATCTGGTGCGAAAATTCCAAAAAATGACTGCGTTATGTGCGTGCATTGTGCAGGTTCTATACACGCTCATAACTTCACCACTTTTTCATGTTTTCACTCCAGATTTTCAAAATTACCTTTTTTTCACACCTCCTTATGAACAGTACAGCTGTCATTTTTCAAATCCTGCCCAAAACATGTTTTCGCACTTGTGGCACAAAATGGCATGGTTGCTGTGTGAAATCAACTTTTGGGATGGATTAACAAAATCATAGTGTCACTGTTCATAAGGGGATGTCTCAAAAAGCCCATGTTGAAAGTATGGTGAAAAAATTCCAAAAAATTACCGAGTTACAAGTTTGCATTACGCAGCTTCTACGCATGCTCATAACTTTGCCAATTTTTCATATTTTCAATCCTGATTTTCAACACTGGCATTTTTTCACACCTCCTCATGAACAATACAGCTGTCATTTTTCATATCCTGCTCAAAGTGTGTTTCTGCACCTGTGCCGCAGATTGGCGCAGTCCTTGTGCAAAATCAACCTTTGGCATGGATGCGCTGGTCCACTGGTGCAGTGGAAGGATTTACCATTGCACTGTGGGTGACCCGGGTTTGGGAACAGACTCAGAATTTTCAAGGGCTGGCAGGAGGGCAGGGGTGAACTGCGCCACCTTTGCATGCTCTTCACCTCCACAGGAGGGGGGGTATATGTCTCCAGTCTGGGCTCCCGGGTGACCATGGTATGCACCATTACCAGAGCACCTGAGCGCTGCTCACCGGGAGTGGTGTCACAATGCATGATGTGGCTGCATCACAGAGCTCAATGTGAGACACACCCCACTTTCCAAAGCAAGAAAAATGCCTCTGGTGTGCAGCATGATGCCTTCCCGGCTGTGGCGGATGCGAGGGGGTCCCTGGCACATCTGTGACAACGCACCATTGGGGTTCCAGGGAGGGGCTCTGATGGCTCCACCCTGGGAGGTAATTTAGAGGGCACTGCATGCAGGTCACTCCCATCTTGACTGAGGCAGCAAAAGGGTGGATGAAGGAGGTTGGCTACCAGAAGAAGAATAAAGGCATAGTAAGTAAAAAAAAATTGGGGCTTCATTAACAAAATCACAATACAACTGTTCAGCAGGGGAGGTCCCAAAAAACCCATGCTGATAATCTGATGAAAAAATATCAAAAAATTACCGAGTTACGAAGGTGTGTTGCGCAGTTTCTACGTATGCTCGTAACTTCGCCAATTTCTCATGTTTCACTTTAGATTTTCAACATTACCATTTATCACACCACCTCATAAATGTTACAGCTGTAATGTTTAAAATTCTGCCACAAATGTTTTTCTGCACCTGTGGCACACAATGGCATTATAGTTGCACAGAATTATATTTCAACAGGGATTTGTAAATTTTCTTATTGGGTACATGTGGTGAGGTGATGATAAGAAAGTTATGTTGAGCATTTGGGGTGAAAATTATTTAGGATGGCACAGTTATGACTATTTGTTGTGATTTTGCTATGTTTGCTTGTAACTTTATATGTGGAAGCACAGGGGAAAGAGACCCCTCTGTTTCCACAACTAGATACATATGTGCATCTGTGGAGGGATGGGAGCGCAGCTCCCACTGTGACATATTGATACTTATATAATTGCATGTTTTTCCAATTAAAAAAGTATGGAAATTAAATGCAAAAAACTTCATTAATGCACCAGTTAGGGTTGCTGTCATGCCCTTGAAAGTATGGAAATATCAAGTTATGGTGTAGAATCATAATAGCACACCCAGAGCCACAACACAGTTATACACATTGCTAACATACCAAACTTTAACTGCAGCACTTACAACAGCTTATATTAAACACACTCAAAAGGGTCAGCACATTTAAGCCAACTCATATCCCTAACGCTCAGTAGAACACATTGTCAGTTTTATGAAATCACAACAGTACTGCAGACTTTCTATTCTTACCTCTTCTTCTGAGTGTTAGGGACATGAGTTGGCTTTAAAGTGCTGACCCTTATGAGTGTGTGTAACAGAAGCTGTTGTAAGTGTTTCGTTCTGTATGTTAGCAATGTGTGTAACTGCGTTATGAGTCTGGGTGTGCTCCTTATGATTCTACACCCTAACTTGATATTTCCATACAATCAAGGGCATGACAGGAAACCTAACTGGTGTGTTAATGAATGTTTTTTGTATTTATATATACATATATATATATATATATAGAGAGAGAGAGAGAGAGAGAGAGAGAGAGAGAGAGAGATGTAGACATAGCTACATTTATGCAATGCTTGTGAGGATAAAGTTTGCCAAATATTCTTGATACCCACAGGGTTGCCATTCCTAAAGTGAGACTAACATGTTTATTCTCACTGTAGATCCCCATGCCATGACAAATTTATCTACACTGTAGGTTATGACTGGCTGGAGCTGTCAGCGTGAGCTGTCAGCTCCAGTGAATCACTTTCACTTAAACACCTTTTACTTTCAAACCCATTGGCAGCACAAGCAGTTTCAAAACCATCACTTGCTCACACGCCAACTCCACCTAACAGTTTCAGTTCTGTACTGCAGCTGCCACATCATTTTTCTACTCAGAGAAGTGTTACATTTTTTATGTACAGGGATATTTATAACCCCCTTCTTTTACACCTCTTCTGCCATTCACATAACTGTGGCTGCTCTTACCTGCACTTGCTTTCCTATACCCCAATCCCTGAGCGTCACTCGCATTCTTCACTAGCTGCAAGCTTCTATAGCCCAACTGCACTTTCCGGCCAGCTTTAAGCCATCACCGCACAGCCTAATCCCTAAAAAGGCTCAAATGTCTCACACAGCCACATCCTCATATGCTTGCTTCCTGGAGGCAATGCTGTGCTGATGCACAGCGTCACGTGCAAAACAGAAACTACTACTCAGTTTCAGTGCTACAGAGCACTTGGCCATCTGAAAAAGATAGAAAAACAAAGTCATTAAAAACCTAAAAAGGAAATGACTCACAGACAACAATGGCCTTGCATAAAAGAGATATGCCATAGCCAGGGAATATCCGTGATATTCTCCCTTTATGTCCCTGGTCCTCTGACATCATTCATGGCTCCACCACTCATGATGTCATAAGGTCAAGCTGCGCTTGGTGAGATTATCATTGATATTTTCAGTCAGACCATGGCATATCCCATATAGCCTACAGAGGTTAGAACAACACTCTGTGAATGAGACTGATACATTCAACAGACCTGGTTTGATTCCCACAGCCTCAACCTGCATACTATGTGCACTAAGCAAGGCATGTATTCTGTGCTGTGCTCCCAGGTGGCCCCTGAAAACCAGCTTTGTGCCTAATGAGCCTTTTCTAGTTACCAAAGAATAAGAATATACATTTACAGTATATATAGATATAAGAATACTAGGTCATGTAGTGCATGGGTAAAATACACCCAAGAGGGGGCAAATCAGATTATAAAGGCAACTTTAAATTCATTTGAACATCAAATTAACATTGCACATAATTGCTGATGCATTCATTGATACATGTTGCCAGCAACAGGCCTAGGTATTAATGTACTGTAAGTGAGATTCTCTGCTCTTTGTAAGGGAGTGTGTTAGGTACTCCCTGCTGGACCATGATTCATCCTTACCCTTCTGTCAACAGAAAAGGTGAATGCATTCTTTAACATAAAAGCAGACCTGTGGCTACCTTTTGCATGTGCCATTAAGATGATGTCCTTGCAAATATGGCAATAATAATATAAAACCAAAAATACAATAATCATTTTCTTTTGGGTGAAAATGAGAATTTTGCTACAGACCAAAACTGTGGTAAAACTGTACCTCGGTTTTACCTTATGACCTTATTGTAAAAGTATAACCTCGAAGTCAAATACAGGGTTTGTAAAAGGTAAGATATTTGGTTTGGTGAGCCTGATATTCAGACTCATCTTCAGGAGGCATTTTACCCAATACCTAGTCAGCCTGAACTGTGTTCCCAAATAAATCTACCCAGCTACCAATAACAATTTCAGTGCTCTGACGTTGCCACTGTTCCAATCCCTTGGTAACTGTTAGTCTGACTTACTTGAGGTTGGCATGCTGGTACCTGTAAATTTGTGGGTGAAGATGGTTAGCTCACTGGTTTCTGGCATTGGCATTGTTTCTGGCAGGTGGGATAGTTTGCTAAATGGCAGGATGGTTACCTTAATGCTTTCTGCTGGAAAGTAGGAACAGTGATTAGACCCAGTGCTACTCTACCCATTGCTGAAGGTCATTCTGGTGACAGGGGGCCTTCTGAGGAGGGTTGATCTGGCAGCAAGGTGAGTGCTCCAGACAATGAGTAGTCACCTCAGATCTCAGGGTAGGCATTCTGTCCCACACAATGGTTATTCTCACCCTAGGATGGGCACACACGATGGGTATTCTGGCACAGTGGTGTGAATTCTGGCCCTAGGGTGGTCATTGAGGCATGGAATATGGGAAATACAGCCCTAAGGTATACACTGAGGAACAGAAGGTGGACATTATGGCCCTGGGGTAGGTATACTTGCCCAAGGGTGGACACTGAGGCACATCAGGAGAGCATGCCAGCCTCATGGTTGGCATTACATCCCTAGAAAATGCATTGAGGCACAGATAGCAGGCATTCCAGCCCCAGGATGTATTTTCTGATCACAGGGTGGTCATTCAGTCTTAAAGAGTTGGCATTCCTGCCCTAAGGTTGTCATTCTAGCCCTAGGGTGGGCAGTTTGACCCTAGAGTTGGCACTAAAGTAAAGAATGTGGGCATTCTTACTCTAGGATTGGCACTGCGGTTGACTAAGGAGGACAGCCTGCTCTGGGACCTAGAAGGGCAGCCCAGGTGAATGAAGGCTGGTCGGGAGGGTGGCTGGTTCAGGGCTCTGGGATGTTCCAGGTGAAATAAGGCTGGTCACAAGGCATAAAATAGTTGATTTGCATAGCAATTTGTTACCCCAAAAATGTGATTTGCTAATCAAGTACAGCCTTGATTAGCAGAAGTTGCTAATGAACTGATTTGCCATGTTGTAAAAATTTCCAAACTGCAGTATTTTTTTCTGCAGTTGGTGTAAAAAGTACAGAACTGATGCAATTTATCTTGCAGTTTGACACTTTTGCCCAAATCCACACTCTACTAAACTGTATCCTATAGATAAAAATAGCCATTGTGTGAAACTGCTCCTCAAACCTGGCTGGTTGCTAATCAAAATTTTTTTGATTAGCAAATACTGCTAATCAAGTTTCCAAAACAAATTCATGCCTTCGGTCAGATGGAGAGGAAAGCCTGGTCTGGGATCTGGAAGAATGGTCCATTTGCTGAGAGGAAGGTCAGCTAGGGGTGTAAAGCCAGCCTGGGTGCTGGTAGGTCATTCCTGCTGATGGAAAGCTAGCCATCTGGGAAGAGCAGGCTGGACTTGGGCCTGTAAAGGTGGTCCAGGTGTAGGAAGGCTGCTCAGATTAGAGGCTGGCCCTGGGCTGGGTGAGTCAGCTGCTGAGTGAAGGTCAACTAGGGGTAAGAGGCTGGTTTAAGGACTGGAAGGGTGGTAAGGCTGCCAAGAGGCTAGTCAGCTGACAAGGGGAGGCTGGTCTGGGGCCTGGAAGAATGGTCCAGGTGCAGTAAGGGTGGGTCAGCTGGTGAGAAGAGACTGGTCAAGTGAGTGGAAGAGTGGTCCAGCTGCTGAGAGGAAAGTAGCTAGATCAGGGATCTGGAAGAGTGGTGGTGCTGCTGCTGAGAAGATGGTCTGAGGTTTGGAAAGGTGATTCAGGTGATGGGAAGCTGGTCGCCTGGGGAGGAGAGGCTGGTCCAGTGGTTGGAAGACTGATCAGCTGGAGCCAGAGGCTGGTGCTGGGGATGAAAGCGGGATCCAGCTGCATGGAGGTGGTGACTGGAAATCATAGACTGGACCAGGGGCTGGAATGATGACCTAGGTGTTGGAAAGGTGGTCTGCTAGGTGTTGCAGGATGGTACAGGGCCTAGAAGTGTGCTTCAACTGCTGGGATCCAGATCTGCTTAGATGGGAGGCTGGTCCTGTGGCTAGCAGGGTGGTCCTTCTGCTATAAGGTTGTTCAGGTGGAGAGGGAAGGTGATTCAGAGCCTGGAAAAAAGGTCCAAAGGCAGGGAGGCTGGTTGGCTGAGCAGCAGGGGCTGGTCTGAGGGCAGTAACAGTGGTCCAATTGCTGGAAGGAAGAACAGCTGGGGTGGGCGGCTCATCTGGGAGTTGAAAGGGAAGTTGGACCCATGGCTGAAAGTTTGTCCCAGCTGCTGGGAGAGTGGTTGGCTGGGAATAGAAGGCTGACCCAGTGGCTGGAATGCTGGTCCAGGTACCTGGAAGTTGTCTACTGTGAGTTGAAGACTGATCTGGATACTGGACAGGTGTAGATGGTACAGGGTTGATGGTCAAAAGGGGTGTAGCCAGTTCAGTGGTCAAGCCCCTTTAAAAGACTTTGGAGGGTCTCACACCTTCCATTAACCCCTAGGTGAAATCCAGACTAGACTGACTGTGCAAGTTGCACCCCATCCTGGTGTTTTGGCCAGACTAGCCAGTTTGGGGATTACCATTTTGGTCCAGAGTCTGGCAGGTTGGATTTCACCATACCCATATGTAGTATTGTGTGACTAGAAATTGTCACACCTGGCTTACTCGATGGTGATCACTTACTGTCTTTTACGAGAGTGCCCGGAGGATGGGCTAGGTGGAGTGAATCTTGAGACCTGAATTATAAACATAATCCCAACTTTTACCCATGGGCCAGAGGCTCCTCAGGGCATGGTGAAGACAGCACCCTTAGATTATTGGGGAGGGCCTTGCCTTCCCAGCTTTAAAGTGCCTCGTGGACAGGTGTCAAGAAGACATCCAACATCACAGAGTGTGATGTGACATCAGTCCTTCATCCTTTCATGTTTTAACCCATTAATAAAAGATGAGATTAACAAAATAGAGATTATGAGGGAGATGGCTGGGGTAGATGGCATCCATGCTCACCAATTGTGTCTGTCCAAGTTCTGATCACCCTGCTCCCCCCACCCCCATCCTCCCACCCCAACATCACCACAACCACATTGGTTTCTGGTAAGGTATACTCACTGTGAAGGTGAAGCTTCAGGAATATTTGCAGAGCCCTTGCATCAGGTGGAGAGGTATAAGGGCAGTAATGGATACAGAATGAATTTGGAGGGCTACCCCAAAGGATAACAAGTCTCAAATATTACAAAAATAAGACAAAAAACGTCCTGTGGAGTGGAAAAATGTTCAGCGCCAAATCCAGCACCAGCATGTCTCACCATCACCTACAGCAGCATGCTGGTCTAGAGGCCAGAAAACTAGCACCTGGACTGACATACAACTGTAGTTGCCAGAAACCCACCATGCTGGGTCTGAATAAATCCTTTTAAAATGCATTTTAATTATTTCTTTTACTGTCATACTGCAGCCTTTGGTTGGCTGGGGTGCAGTCAAATCAATGAGCTATGACAGCATAGGTCCCCCTTAATCAACCAGTGCCTGACTGCTGAGCTAATTAAAGTTTCTCTATTATTGAGTAGTTCCCCCTCCCTCACTCTCTCAGTCTGCAACTGCTAAGCTAATTTTTTTCTCTGGTATCTGGTGGTCTCCTTCTCTCACCCAATCCACAGCAATTTTCACTAGTGTCTGGCACTCCTGCCCCCACAAGGTAGCACCCTGCCCCTATGCTCATCTCCCTGGCCTTCTGGCCACCATCTACCCCACATATGTCCAGTATTACTATTATAAAGTGCTCTATAGAGATACAGGATGTGGTCTGACAGTAGCTATGTCAGTATACAGTTAGAGAAAGAGAGATTAGAGAAAGACAAAGACAAAGCAGAATTGCTAAACAAATTCTTTTTCTCAGTCTTCACAATACAAGTTTGCAATAGAGGACCTCCACTAGGTGAGACAGAGCATATTTGTAGAGGGGCAGACTCAAGCCCATCTATGAGGGAGAGAGTCCTAGAAGAGCTAAGTAAACTTAGGGTGGATAAAGCCATGAGGCCAGAAGGCATCCACCCTTGAGTACTAAAAGAGCTTAGGGAAGACACTGCTGCACCTCTAGCTGAGCTATTCAATAATTCACTGGATAGCGGCAAAGTACCACAAGACTGGAAAAGGGTAACAGTAGTACCCTTGCACAAAAGTGGAAGCAAGGAAGAGGCAGGAAACTAACACCCAGTCAGCCTGACCTCTGTAGTGGGGAACATTATGGAGTAATTGCTAAAGGAAAGAATAGCAGATTACCTTAACAGGTGAAAACTCAACCCCAAGCACCATGGCTTTGTAGCACAGTGCTCGTGCCAAACCAACATGATTGATTTCTTTGACTGGGTTACCAGAACAGTACATCAGGGTGGGGCGGTAGACGTGGTGTACCTGGACTTCAGCAAAACGTTTGACACTGTTCCCCACAGGAGACTAGCTAATAAACTGAAACACAGAGGCATCAGTCAAAAGATAATCAGCTGGATTGAAAACTGGCTTCAGAATGGGACTCAAAGAGTTTTGATCAATGCGTCACTATCAAGGGAGGGCAGAGTGACCAGTGGTGATCATCAAAGGTCAGTGCTAGGTCCAGTCCTCTTCAACATATTTATCAACGACATCACCGATGGACTGGAGGGGGAGGTTTTTATTTATTTGCATCTCGGATTAACACCTTTGAGCTCCAAGCTCGTTTACAAAGGTCCCACGTCATAGAGTACAAAGTAGACACATAGAGCTACAGTATATAACATTTCAGAAATTTTTACAACAGGTTTACAATAAACTTCAACAATGTAGAGCAATCAGAATTTTGATACTGTAATAAGCTGTAACACTAGAAATATGAGTGGGAGGTAAGGGGGTAGTGAGAATAGGGAGGAAGGCAGATGTAGAGGAGGCAGGAACTGGGTTGCAAGTAGAAGTGAATGGGGGAAGAGAAGACGGAGGTTAGTGGAGGATAGACATTTAAAGAGCCACCCAGATGGGCCTTGTCAAAGTAGGGGAGAAGGTTGGGAGGGGGCTGTAGGGGTGGCTGGAGGAGTGGGTGGCAGGGGGTGAGAGGTAAGGCATGAGAGGGAGGAGTTAGGAAGCCTAAGGGAGGAGGGGGGATTTAGGGTGGAAGGGATATGATGGTAGTAGGGCAAGGTTGAACTATGAGATAGGTAAGGGCTGGGATAGTAAGGGGTGGGATAGTGGGAGGGTGGTAAAAAAGGGGGAGGAGTGAAAGGAAGGAGAAGTAGAAAGTGCTGCTGCTGGAAGGTAGGGATGATGGAGACTTAGTGCTGGTGCTGGATATTATCAAAGGGGGGGGTATGCTGCCTTGGAAGGGGTTACGTGGCCTTAGAAGAGGGGGAAAATATGAGCTAGGTGTTACAGTCTCATGTACTGGAGGCAATTAGACGATCCCGAAGTTCAGATTTGAATTCACCAATTCTTTGCACAGCTTACATGTTTGCCTGTTTGCAGATGATAACAAAGCTCTGCAGCAGGGTGGACACACAGAAGGCAGCCTCAGGTATGGAACCTGATCTCAAAAAACTGGAAGAATGGTGCAAGACTAGGCAGTTAAAGTTTAATGCCAAGAAGTGTAAGGTAATGCACAAGGGAAAACAGAACCCAGGGAAAAAAATACATATTGGACACTTAGGGTATCAATTAGAGGAAACTAAGATGGAACAGGATCTAGGCATAATCATTTCAGATGACTTAAAGCAGAGGTGTGCAAATCCTATTGCCCCCTGTCATGGGCAAGTAAACTTCCTTGAAGGGCAAGTACAAAAAGAGAGCTAATTTTATTGCAATGAATAAGGGCATGTGAAAATTCAGCTACAGTTATAGCTGGGCAAGTCCTGAAAGTTTTGATTTGAACACCCCTGCTTAAAGGTAGGAAAATTATGCAAACAAGCTGCACAGAAGGCCAGTGGCACCATCAGGGGCATAGGCATGGGTATTATGAACAGAAAACAGGAGGTAATCATGCCACTCTACAGATCCTTGGTCAGGCCACACCTGGAATACTGCATCCAGTTCTGGAGGCCTAACCTGAAAAAGGACATTGACAGTTTAGAGACAGTACAGAGAAGGGATACAAAGATGTGCCCCCCATGTCCCCCCTAACTAAAGATTCCAACTCCGTTGGGGGGTGGACCATGGGGAGGGGGTGTCGAAATTGGTAATTTGTCGCCTTAAGGATGGATGCACTCGGATAGGTGCACAGATGGCTGGCAGTGGAATTTATTCACTTTAGAGATACTTTATTCTCTTTAGAGCAGAGAAGATATAGGGGGGACATGATAGAAACATTTAAATACATCAGGAGGATTAAACACAACTCAGAAGGGAAAACAGGGTGGCACCTACAAGAGGCCACAACTTGTGCCTGGTGGGAAGTAGGTTTAAAAGCAACTCTAGGAAGTACTTTTTCACCGAGAGGGTGCTAGACCCAAGGAACAGCCTGCTATCAGAAGTGGTAGCAATAAAGACAGTAAGAGAATTCAAACTCACATGGGACAAGCATTATGGGCAGCTTAGGAAGAAAAATAACTGGGTGGGTAGCCATCATGGGCAGACTAGATGGATAACACGGTCCCCATCTGCAGACTCCTTTCTTATATTCTTATGCATCTGTGTATGCGTGAGGACTAAGTCGTATGTCAGCAACTCTTACTCTCAGACCCATAACTCTGCCATGGTACACTCTTTTGTCCCTAGACTTGCATGGTACCTTCCAAACCAGCCCCTCAAGGTCACATTCATGGTTGTTGTTCAAACACTAACTGCACATGTCTTCATTATGCAAACAACTAATCCAAATGTGAGTGGCAGCATATTGTCTGTGCACCCACTAACATGGTGGATTATAGCTGCAACAAAGATGGGAATATAGCATAGCACCAGTTGCATAGTTTGCACGACAAGATCCATGCAGCAGGCACCTGTCACTATTACCACAGTCATTAACACAACCCCCAAAGACTTGTACCTTTGTGCATGCTTCCTGTGAATATCGAGTCTGAATTTTATTGTACCTCTGTGGTCTAACCTGGTTGTCCAGTGGCCCTATATCAATCAATGACAACTGTTTCATTTCTGGTATGCAGTGGATACTCCCTCCATAGCTCCATTCCTGAGCATTTTAATGTTCAGTGACCCATTTGCACCAAATAATTGTTCCTCTTGTGTTAATGGATGTTCTGGCTTGCAAGGTAGCAAACCACTATAAAAGTACTTATAGCACTTATTGTGGTTATAGGACCTCTGTGCCTTATGTACTGGATGGTGAGGGTACTGTGGAGACATTGTGTAAGGCACAACATGCACTTGCATATCAGCACTGTTAATTATAGGCCTTACCCTGCCTCTCTGTGTGTGCTGTTACACTGACCTTTGGAATAGTACAAGTAAAGACCAGAGAGCCATTTGTGTTGTTTTTTTTTTTAATTACTCTTTTTGCCTCCTTCTGTTGCCACAGCTGCCCCTTCCATAGGGGTCTCCCAGTGTGACACGGGCTGTGCCAGGAGGACCCGAGGAAGCCCACATCTATTGAAGTGCCCCACTCCTGGAATTCATGGAGCCCAGATGATCCCATGGGTGGGGCAGAGGGGGCTCCCCTTCCCCCTCCAAAACCTCAGATGGAGCAGACACTTGGGGCTGTTCCTCTGGCTCCCTCCAGTCACTGTCACAGAGTCCCATCTCCTGGCTCAGCCATGGGGTATTTCTATGTTTTTCCAGTCCCTCACCCCTCGCAGACATTAGTACACGAGGAGGGGCAATGAGACTAAAGCACGCAGAGATGGAACTTTGCTAAGACTCTCAGCCGACGTCTGCCCTTCCCTGCATCTCTGCCTCCTCTGCTGCACCTGCACCTTTGGTCACTCAGGTGTCAGTACTGCAGCGAGGACTGCAGATCATCTTCCCCAGAGAAGGATAGCAGCTATATGGACACTCAATCCCTCTTCCCCTGGCCAGTCCTCCAGCAACCAAGGCTCGCTACTGAACCCGGGTCGCTGGCATTGCAAGCAGTAGTGCTACTGCTGCTCTGGTGGACATGCTGCCATTTGTGTTTTTATAAAAGGGGTGGAACACATGGGTCATGTAAAAAACATGATGGTCTCCATCAGTGTGGACACTCACTGATTTGAGAGATGGTGGACATACTGTAGCTCCAGTTTGTATGGGTATTCCAGTCCCACTGTGGCCATTATGGCACCAAGGGCAGATATTATGGCCCTCTGAGAGGGCACTGCTGCTCTATGGTAAGCATTCTGATACCCAGGGTGGTCAGTGCTCCACTCTGAGTGGGCATTCTGGCCACCAGGGTGGTTACTGAGAAAGAATGGGTGGTCATTCAAGCCACCAGGGTGGTTACTGAGACACAACGGGTGGTCATTCCAGCCATCAAGGCAAGCATTCTAGCCCTGGTGAGACCAGTCCATCCCTAGGGTGGGGAGAGAAATACAGAGGATGGTCATTCAAGTACCCATGTTGGGCACTCTGGGGAAGAGAGACTGGTACTATGGCTGGAACAGTGGTCTACCAGAGGAATGGAGGGTGGTTCTGAAAGGATTGTCCAGCTGCAGGGAGGGTAGAGGGCTGGGGATCAGAGACTGGAATCGTGATTTAGCTGCTGGGAGTATGACTGGCTGTAGGTCAGAGGCTGGTTTGGGGGCTACAAGTGTCTGCAAGGTGCAGTGTGGGCGATTCAATGGTGGAATGCTGATCTGAGGGTCAGGCACCTTTTAAGCACTTTGGAGGGTCTCCATGGTCTTCATTAACCTAGTGCTGAAATCCAGAACAGCCAGAATGGCCAGACCGTGCATATTGTGCCACTCCGGCTGGTCTGTACAAACTAGGAAACTCTGTTTTTTTTTTACCATTTAAATTTTTTGCTAGTTTTCTCCCTGTTTTTCATCCCGACCCCATTCTCGGATGCAAGAATGCATGTGTGGAGGCATGCGCATGCTGTGTTCCAAGACCTCATGACTTGCCACCCCCTCCCACCTGTGCTGTCTCCACCCAGTGGCAGCGGAACTATGGGGGGGCGACGACTTCCCCCTGGAGTGGAGAGCTGCCATAAGGCTGCTCAATCCCACTTTTCCCTCCCCCCCATGCCAGCACCCCGATGATCCGAGGTCATTCCCGAACCCAGGTTGTCAGCATAGCACAAGATAAGACATCCAGGCCTCAGCCCTCAGTGCCACCGGGCTGGCTGGAAATTCAGCTTTTACCATATGGTCTGATCCTGGTTTCACCAATATACCTGGCACAGAAAGAAATAAACTAAAGCATTAATTATCATCACCATTGATGATACAAAGAGAGAAACCATTGCATAAAATACACACACACACACACTCACTCACATGCACACACACACATGATGTCAATGTATTTTACTGATAGTTAATCTGGGGCCCCCCCCCCCCACACACACACACACACACCTTTTCATATGCACTGGTAGCAGCATAAACAAAATGATATATTCAACTTCAGTGATCCAATACACTACTCTCCCCCCCATCCCAGCTAGGTCATGCTTTCAGGATAACACTATGGTTAAAGAGATTCACCAAGATAATACAATTAGCCCCTGCACTATACCTATCAGTGCCTTGCCACCAGGGGATTCATATAAAGTTAAAATGTCCATGAAGTTTGAAGTAATTAAAAAGCAACATCACTCATGAAATTGCATAAATCAGTCCCAAGGACTTCCAGTTGTTTTGCTGTGGCCCATGCTCGGCCCCCGCGCTCACGAGCATGATGACGAGATGCCAGTGAGAGTGCGAAGGCATGCTGGGTGACAGCTTTTCCATCTGTTTTAAATTATATAATGGCCACTTGGCACTGAAACGTGGACACCAGTCAACTAACAAGGCCCTTGTTAGTCAACCGATGCCCATGTTTCATTGCCAAGTGGCCATTATATCATTTATTTTTTTTTTAAATCAAATGTACTTTATTCATTTTATAAAGAACCACGCACATGACAGAAATACAACCAGAGAAAAAAGACTGTTTACAATAATATACTGATGGGATAAATCCAAAAGTTACTACCCCCCTACCACCCCCAACAAAAAATATCCCCCACAAACCTCCTACCTAAAATATCAACCCCCAGCACATATCTCCCCAGAGAGGTACGTTTGTACATTGATTACTATGCGTGCAACCTATTTTAATGGTAAGGCAGTTCCCACTGCAAGCAAAAGTCAAACAACTGTAGGAGTTTGTCAGGAGGCACGCAAAAACAAACCAAGGATTCAACTAGCCTATAGTTAAAGCTTGCAATTTCCCCCACTTTTTGCGATAAGCCCGAGCTTGATGTTTAACACTAGCAATTAACTGTTCTGCCCTAAGTGAAAAGGACAATTCATGCAGCCACTCTGAATAGGTAATGACTGCTTGATCCTTCCAATGCCTTAAAACTAATTTATTAACCCCTAGTGATATTAAAGCCATATGATATCTTCTTTCCTTAACCTGGATTTTCCTGAAATCCCCAATAACACAGATTTCCTGAGTAAACAGCCCCTGCAAACCTAAGAGTGGATCCAGATTATCCTCGATTTGTGCCCACAAAGGTGCTACTTTCACACATGTCCAAAAAATATGTAACAGCGAACCCACTTCCGGGTTACATCTGGTACATAGTGAAGTACTGATATGACCCATCTTCACTAACTTCACCGGTGTGTAATACATATTGTTTAGGATTTTGTATTGAACTAGCCTATACCTGTCCTGAGAAATGTAGGCATAGAGATCCTTCCAAAGGAGAGGCCAATTACGGTCTATGTCTGGTACAAGATTATCCCATATTATGAAACCTTTTGGAGAGGAAGGATCCGGAAAGGTGAGCAAAATGTTATATATTATAGAGATTCCATGAGGTTGGTGGGCTGGGCCTGAAATGTGATGCAAGAGTTCCCCAAACCTGGAGGGCTGTAACTCTTGTCCAAATAATTTGGTTAACACATGTCGTAACTGATATACCTTAAAATATGACCGTGAGAAGAGACTAAATTTATGAATTATTTCTTGGGAGGGAAGCATAGAGATGGAGGAATAAAAATCCGAGATTTGAGAGCTTTCCGGTATCTTCAACCAGGTCGCTGGAATGAGTGCTCCCCCTATCTTGATATTTGGGTTGAGGAAAATGGACTGAGAGAAATCCTTGGTTGGATTTAATTTGTGGTGGTTGGCTAATTGGGAAAGAACTCTGAGCGATACTCCAATTGGGGATATGAATAGGGTCGATGGAAGAACCTTCACTGGGGCATAAACTATGTTCGTAGGCTCCAATTTATTATTAGTAAGCAGTTTAGCTTCAACTTGCAACCAGATAGGTATGTACTCACACAGTGGTTGTCCCCTTGATAAGGAGAGCCATTTACCACATTTATAAAGGTGGCTCGCCCAGTCATATAATAGTAAATTAGGGAGGTGAAGTCCCCCCAGTTCCCTAGGTAAACACAATCTATGATATGCTCTCCGGGTAGTTTTATCAAGCCAGATAAAAGAAGAAATATCCACATGTATTTGTTTAAAAAAGGTTAAGAGGAGCCAAATATTTAACATATTAAGGGGATAAAACACTCGGGGAAGAACATTCATTTTTATGATATTAATCCTACCCCAAAGAGAGATTGGGAGAGATCTCTAGCGCGAAAGATCTTGTTGAATAGTAGTCCAGAGATCCATAAGATTGAGCTTCTTCAGGAGAACTGGGTCTGTAGTGAGGCAGATTCCCAAGTATTTGATATAACGGGGAGCCCACTTCACTTCAAAGGAGCTAAAAGTATGTCTAAGTGTAACACAGTTTAATGGGTAGATTTCTGTTTTATTAAGATTTAGTTTATAGTTAGAGAATTGTCCAAAAGTATGAATTATATCCAAGGCAGCCTTAAAGGAAGAGACTGGGTTAGATAGGTGAAGCAGGATGTCATCTGCATAAACTGATAATCTGGGGTTCAAACCATTAATCTGGATACCTTCTATTAGTTGAGATGCTTTTAGTTTCCTAAGTAACGGCTCTAAATATAAATTAAATAGGAAAGGAGAAAGCGGGCAGCCCTGGTGTGTACCTGTGTGAAGGGTAAAAGAAGAAAATAGTAGCCCATTGCACCTAATTCTTGCTGATGGGGAGACATACAGCGCTTTAATCCACTGAATGAACCAAGTAGGGAACCCCATTTTTTGCAGTGTTTCCCAAAGGAACACCCAGTTTACCCGATTGAATGCTTTTTCTGCATCCAATGATATCAGCGTCATTGGGGAGAGTTGGGACTCTGCTTCTGAAAAAGATGTGCCAGTTTCCAGATATGATCTGATGCTGACCTACCTGTTACAAAACCAGCTTGCTCAGGACTGAGAAGACAGGCCCATACTTTGTCAATTCTACTGGCCAACATTTTTGCTAGTATCTTGATATCACAATTCAACAATGATATGGGCCTGTAGCTAGCAGGATTAGTGGGAGGTTTATCCAGCTTGAGTAAAAGGATGATAGTTGCTTCTAGCAATGAGGGATCTAGAGTATCACCAGACAAGAGATAGTTATAAAAAAGCAGAAGAATTGGGACTAGTCCATTGTGAAACATTTTATAGAAATTAGAAGGAAGGCCATCTGGTCCTGGGGCTTTGTCTGAGGATAGGGAAGCAATTGTTAATTCTATTTCTTGTGCAGATAAATCTGCTGACAAGAGATTTTGATGGTCTCTCGTGAGGGAAGGAATATCTATAGAAGCAATATAGGTTATGAGGTCTCCCATAGATGGACGAGTGTGTCTCTTAGCATATAGAGCAGAATAGAATTGCTCAAAAACAGTGACAATATCCCTTGGATGGGTTTTGACTACCCCATTAACATCTTGGATCACAGGAATATTTCTGGAAGCCTCAAGTTTCCGAAGGCGCAATGCTAACAAATGACCCACTTTTTCACCATGTTCAATATATTTCGCCTGAGTCCGAATAATGGCCAATTCAGCTTTTTCCTGTGCCAGAGAGGCATACTGATTCCTTAACCCCAGGAGGACTTTCACTTGGGAAGGGGGAGACGAGGCGGATAGAGATTGCTCCAAGATCCGAATCTGGGCCAACAAGGAAAGCGCTTGCGCTTCTCTTTTACGCTTATGGGTAGACGCAATCCTGATGAATTCTCCTCTTAAGAAGCATTTCAAAGCACACCAGACATGGTCAATCTGTGGAACGGAATTTAGGTTTTGCTCTAAAAAGGACTGAATAAGAGAAGAAATACTGGAAACTATATGATCATCTTTAAGAAGCTGGGTATTTAATCTCCAAGAAGGATCTTTTTTGTAGTTAGGTTCTAAAACCATGGAAATCCAAACCGGCACATGGTTGGATAGAATAACAGGCTCTATACCTGCATTAAAAAGACCTGATAAAAGTGAGTGACTTATTATTATGTAATCCAGTCTCGATGAAGATTGGTGAACCGTGGAGTAAAGGGTATAAGTACGGGAGTCTGGATGCAATAACCTCCAGGGATCACACAATCCTAGAAAATCAAGGAATTCAAGCAGGGCTCTCTGTACAGTGGATGTTGGTCGCTTGGGGGCACTGGAGCAATCTAAATCCTGAGTCTGTGGCAGGTTCCAGTTGCCACCTAGTATTATTGGTATCAGCATTAGGGGGGTTATCAAACTAGTGAGATTTGCAAAGAAGGCAGAGTTCCCTCCTACCAGACCATAAACACTCCCCAGGAGCACCCTGGTTTGTCTCAATAAGCCAACCACCAATATGTATCTCCCCTGTGGGTCTGCTATAACCTAGTCTGCTTAAAAAGGTATGACTCGATTGATTAAAATGGCCACTCCCCCACTGGCTGTCGAGCTTCCTGAGGCAAAGATTTGTCCAACATTTTGCCTCCTTAATGTGATGGCTTCGCTAGATAAAAGATGAGTCTCTTGGATGACAGAGATATCAGAGTGTAATAATGCTAATTGGTTAAGCATTTGATATCTCTTGGTATTTTTGTGGGCTCCCCTGACATTCCATGACATCAGTTTTATTAATCTACTAACCATTTACACTGCTTAAGAACAATGAACATACACCAGGTTGGCTTGAGATTGACAACCTCGCTGCCCCCCCCCACAACAGAACTCAGAGTAGCATAACCAAGAATAAACATAGTACAAATACTCCAGAAATATACCCAAGTAATGATATTTGACAAATAATGCTGAAAAGTGAAACAGAAAGGAAAGTCCCACCCCCCATCTTGTTATCCCACCACCATATAACCTTAACCTGATAAAGTCTCAGGATGTTCCCATCTACCCTACGAACAATACAACTATATACAACAGTCTCAACAGACATCCATAAGCAGAAACCAAATACAAACTTAGCCAATCCGTGAGACCAGCCCTTTACGACCCCTACAAATACTCCCTGTGTACTTAAGAACCAGCCCTGGAAGTTAGAAAATGACTGTATACTAAAATGTTGAAAGTAAAAAGCTGTGTTCCAGTAGGTAAAAACAAAAGAGACTGGGAGCATGACGGGGCTGACCCCCCAAAAAACTAGCCCGCTGTGCAGCTCGACGTGAGCCTACACTGAGTCGAGCAACCCCCCCCCCCCAAGTTAAGAAAACAATCAGCTTTGCACTAATTTACCCGCACTGGAACGATTACTCCCCAATCTGTCCATTACGTCAACGATGAGGAATTAAATTAAAAAAAACAGAGATTCCTGACAAATTGCAAAATTACCCTGAAGCATCACACAGGGGACAGTCGAGGTGGCAAAACTAACCATTATAATAGCCGCACCGTGGCCCTCTAGTCCTTAAGCCACTCGGAAAAGGAAAAAAGAACATTACAACATATCAAACTTACCTACCCAATAATGACCATCTCTTAAATCAAAGGGATCCACTTAAAAGAATCTCCTAGTGGACCTCGATGTAAAAGGGTTACCACAACAGGAAAAAATAGAGCCTGACATGGGAAGTACATCAGGGGGAACTAAATGAAAGGTGCACTCTACCCATCCTACCTTAATTCTGACCCCAAGCAGAGACATCAGTGCACCCACGTTCCACCCGATTATCGTTGAACTAAATATTGGACCATTACTTCCCCTGATATCAAACATGCTGAAGAGGGCGACATGAAACCACGGAGTGAAACCCTCATCTCCTATACCCCCACAGGATTTTATTTATTTATTTTTTTTATTTTAGTTGTTTAACCAGGTATAGCACACTAAGCTGAAAGCTTTTTTACAGGAGCGACCTGGGAGCACAAGGAGGAGGAGCACATGTGACTTGCTCAGGGTCACACAGTGTGCAAGTGGAAGCTGTGGGATTCAAAACCAGGTCTGGTCTGCTGGATGTCACCAGATTTGCAGCTCAGAGCCTTAGACCACTGCGCTATACTGCCTCCATCATCTATACTGGATCCACATCCATTTGGTAAGAAACTTGAAATTACATACAGAGTTAAGTAGCAGTCTTAAAAACAAACTGCTTCTCTGGACCGCCACCCATCAGCGAAAGAAAAAAAAAAAAAGCAAAACTAATATATGTCCAACAAAGTAAGTCCATTTATATTGTTGCTCATCCTGGTTTAAACAGTTCTGGTAGCTTGCTCGCAAGATCTGTGCTGGCCTGAAGCGGTGACTCATATGCACTCCAGCTGCCTGACAGAGATACTTGCAACTTTGCTGGGTATGACATCCTGAATGGAATGCTTGCTGCCACCAACTTGGCTACTACTGGATGAAAAGCTGCCCGTCTCTGTCGAACTTCATATGGCAGGTCTTGTGTGATGCACAATTTAGACCCTTCCCACATTACTGCTTTCAACTCCTTAGTCTTGGACAAAACATGCTGATGCTCGATGTAACTAAGGAATTTCAGTATAATGGGCCTAGGTGGCTCTCCTGGCTGGGGTCTCAGCCAGAGGGAACGGTGGGCTCTCTCAATTTGATACGCTGAATTCAGAGGCGATGGGCCAACCACCTTTTCTAAGAACTTCTGAATAAAAAATTGTATTATTGCAATGTTCTTTTTCTGGTAGACCGAGGATTAGAATATTATTTCTTCTACTGCGCCCTTCCAAATCCTCTGCCTTCAATTGTAAGTTCTGTACTTGTTTCCGCAGTAAAATCAGTTTGGGGTCCTGCTTGTCCTTCCATGTTTTCACCAAGTGTAGTCGGGCCACACCATCTCCCACCTGCCTCGATAGCTCCGACATATCGCCACGCATGGATTTAAGATCCGCTGCTATATCCTTCAGGGTCTCTTTAAAAGGTTCCAACTCTTGCAGGAACCTATCTTCCGTGAGCGGAATTGGTTGATTCAAAGGGGGATCGCCCTTTTCTCCCTGCGCTCTGGATTTTTTTGACTGCTGCTTTTCGGGTGAAGCAGGTGGAGTATGTCTCAGCTGGGACTGCTTCATTGTTACCTTCATTGTGGGATGACTGCCCCGAGCCTGATGCATCCAGGTGCGCCAAAAACTACGTTAAGTGCAGGTACTCAATGCCCAATAGTAAGTTCTGCAGTAGATTATTTAAAAACTAGAGCAAAATAACTTTAAAGGAGGTAGAGGAGCGGGAGCTCGAAAAAGTGCTGCTTCTAGCTTGCTTGCATCATGTGACTCCTCCCATTATATCATTTAAAACAGATGGAAAAGCTGCCACCCACTGCATATAATGGGGCATGGACTAGTGCTCTCACTGGCATCTTCTCATCATGCTAGTGAATGCAGGGCAGAGCGCGGGTGGTAACAAAAAAAGAGGAAGTCCTTGGGACCCAGTTTATACAATTTTACGAGTGATATAGCTTTTTAATTACTTCAAACTTCATGGACATCTTAACTTGATATGGATCCTCTGGGGGCAAGGCACCGATAGGTATAGTGTAGGGGCTTATCATTATGGATCTCTTTAAGCAGGTGGCACATCCACATCTAGGCCAGAAGATCATATGTTCTAGTCCTGCAGAGGGTTGGGATCATACCATAAATGCCACCGGCACCCAAGTGCAGTACTGGTGGATAATGTATTGTTGGGATGTGGCATCCTTCGATTGAGGCATTAAACTCCGGTCCCATCCTCCCACTTCTAGGGATATGCTGGGTTTTTACTTGGAAGTAGAAGAACCAAAGGCACTTTCAAAAGAGATGGGGATTTTCCATAGTGTCCTGGCCTACATTCCTGTTAACATGAAACTGACCCATGGAACTGTCCAAGGCTGTGTGCAGGTGTTAATGTGTGAACTGGCTGCCACTACACATTTACAGTCGCTACACTACCAGTTTATCATCATTTGTAAAGTGCTTTGAGATAAGAATGTTTAACAATAGCCATTTGTACAGTAAACAATTGTTTACACATGGTAGCTGCAACATAAACAAAATGATGCCCCACCCAGCACACTGGCAGCAACATTAATAAAATTACGTGCTTGAATTCAGCGATCCAAAGCACTCCCCCCCCACATGCTAGATACAACATAAACAAAATTAGATATTCAAATTCAACACACCAAACACTAATTACTTGTTTAGGAGCACTATCCACCTTTTTAAGCATGTTCCTATAAAGGCTGCATGACGAAATGCTGGAGATGCAGGTCCACAACTGAACACTCAGCAGCCTTTTTCCAGCATGCTGGCATCTTGGCAGAGTGGTGTGTCAGACCACAACTGAACATTCCACCCCTACCCATTTTTGGATACACTGGACTTTGAGCAGAGCAGCATTCTAGCATGCTGGAATGAGCTGAAACCAATGCAACATCTTCCGCAGTCTGAGTATGAAACATGTGATGTCCTTCTCATAGACTTGCTTGCACTGATATCATGAAGGAGAACACTGCTGGTGTGCAAAGCAAGACAAGGTTACTGAACACCCCTCTCCTTTTATGCACACTAGCAATGATCCAGAGACCCCAGGGCAGCAACAATCTAGAGCACATTCACCCCCTTCATGCACACTGGCTGGAAATTACACAAAAGTCAAATTCTGAGTATTTAATCAATATTGTCTGTGTGATACAGAGACCACCCTCCAGCAAAAGCTTTCAAAGGTGCACATACAATCCCCACCACCACCACCACCATGCACATTGTTTGTAAGTGGCAAAAAAAAAAACCCAAAAAAAAACAATTCTGTTGTTTTTTTATCAATGCTGTCTGAACAATCCAGAGCCCCCTCATCAAAAGCGATCCAGGGTAAGTACGTATACACACACACATACACTAAAGCTACCAACAGTCTCTATTTTCGCAGGACAGTCCCTATTTTAGGCAGCATGTCCCAGTGTCCGCACAAGTTTTGCAAAATGTCCCTTTTGTCCCTTCTTTTGCTTACTTGTCCCAGTTTTGTCCCCCTTTTTTTTCTGCTGACTGCTAATTCATGAGTGACAGTTATTTCAGCACCACTGTGGAGCTGCTCAGGCTGGACAGCAGTTTGCAACTTCAACCCCTGTCCCTGTGTTGCACTGCAAGCATGTCAGTGGCAGCACAGTAAAGCATGTTGCTTCCTGTTACATTAGACTGTGTAGTAATGCAAACAGGCACATGTGGATGTCTGTCTGCCAGCACTTTAGAGGGACTCTAGACAGAGAAGAGACCAGCAGCAGGGGGAATTAAGGTACTCAAACCTGATCAGCTGTAGGGAAGTGTGAAAACAATCAGGTGTGGTGGTGTGAGTGACTGAAGTGAAGTTTGTTCAGCAGATAAGGTGAGTGTGAACGGGTTCAATGAGACTGTCAGGAGGAACAATACATGCCGCTTGAATATCTGATCACAACTGAATGCAGGTCTGCTTCTAATGAACTTTCTGTACGTCATGATTTGGAACTTGCTGCAGCAGAATGATGTACTGTTTTAATTTGAATGTTTGCTACTGGTGTTACTGTGGGGCGGCATAGCCAGAGCAAGCAGCAAAATGTAACTGATTGTGCGCAGCGTTGTCGGTGGCAGTGCCCATGGGAGTGATATAGTGGTTTGGTGTGGGGGGGGGATCATAGTCAGGATGGACTGTCCCAGTTTTAGGTGTTGGAAAGTTGGTAGCTTTAACACACACACACACACACACACACAATGACACAAGTTGTATTCTGCCTTTTTTTTAAGAAATGCCATCCAAGAAATCCAGAGCTCCCCCCTCCCCTCAAAGAAAATAGTGATGCTGGGCACGTATCTCCCCCAACCCCTGCATACTAACTTGAAATAAAAGTCATTATTTTGTTGTTTGTTAATCAATACAGTCCATTTCTCTACATTCTGAGTGCTCCCTTTCGTTCACACTGACTCGAAATAAAAACAAGCATTTGTCAATGCCGAATGTTGATTGCTTTGGTCCATTGAGCTAGCTCACTGCCCCTCTGTCACTCGCTCGTTCTGTTTCTCCCGGTGTTGCAGGCTGCCCTGTTGTACTGAGCTCTGCTTGTGTTGGCATCTTTTTCTGCCCACAAAGAAATCCGCAGCTGTCCCAACAGAGCTCCGTTGAGTTTGCTCACTCCCCCATCACTCTCGCTCATTCTGTTTCTCCTGGTGCTGCAGGCTGCCCTTTTGTACTGGACTCCTGCCTGTGTTGGTGCCTTTTTCTGCCCAGAAAGAAATCTGCAACAGTCCCGACAGAGCTCCATTGAGCTCGCTCACTCCCCCTCTCTTACTTGCTCATTCAGTTTCTGCCAGCGCTGCAGGCTGCTCTTTTGTACTGGGCTCCTGCCTGCGTTGCCACCTTTTTCTGCCCACAAAGAAATCTGCAGCAGTCATGATAGAGCTCCGTTGAGCTCGCTCACTCCCCCTCTCTCACACGCTCATTCTGTTTCTCCCACCGCTGCTGGCAGTCCTTTTGTACTGGGCCCCTGAATGCATTGCTGCCTTTTTCTGCCCACAAAGAAATCCATCGCAGTCCCAACAGAGCTCCGTTGAGCTCACTCACTCCTCCTCCCTCACTCGCTCATTCTGTGTCTCCCGGCACTGCAGGTTGCCCTTTTGTACTGGGCTTCTGCCTGCTGTGGCAGCTTTTTCTGCCCACAAAGAAGTCTGCAGCAGTCTCGACACAGCTCCGTTGAGCTCGCTCACTCCCCCTCTCTCACTTGCTCTTCTGTGTCTTCCGGTGCTGCAGGCTGCCCTTTTGTACTGGGTTCCTGCCTACGTTGGCAGGAAGGAGGGGTGGAAGAACAAGGTGGAATAATAAAAACTGCCATCATAGAGGTAACAAGCCTCTGTGTGAAGCAAATAAACAAAACAAAACGATGTAAGAAACCACTATGGTTCTCAAAGGAGGTGGCAGTGAAGGTTCAAGAGAAAAATAAAACATTCAGAAAGTACAAGGAATCACAGAAGGAGCAGGACAGAGAATTGTATCAGTTAAAGCAAAAGGAAGCTGGGAAGGCAGTCAGAACAGCAAAGACCCAAACTGAGGAAAAGATAGCCAACTCAGTTAAGAAGGGGGATAAAACCTTTTTTAGGTACATCAGGGAGCGAAGGAAGACTAAGGGAGGGATAGAGAGGCTTAATAAAGGGAAGGGGTGGGCAGAGGGTGACTGTGAAAAGGCAGAGATACTAAACAAATATTTTTGCTCAGTATTTACAAATGAAGAGGGGGAGGTACCTAAAACAAACAATAGAAACACTCTGGATACAGAAGTTGATACCAGCCCATTTACAGAAGAAAGGGTTCTGAAAGAACTCTTAAAACTGAAGGTGGACAAAGCAATGGGGCCTGATGGGATTCATCCCAGAATTCTAAAAGAACTAAGGTGAACTAGTGACACCACTGACTACCTTCTTTAACAAATCATGGGAGGATAGGGTGGTACCTGAGGACTGGAGGAGGGCAGATGTGATTCCCTTCACAAAAGTGGGAGCAGGGCAGAAGCAGGAAACTACAGACCTGTTAGTTTAACCTCAGTGATAGGAAAAATGATGGAATCACTTCTGAAGGAAAGAATTGTCAGTACCTAGAGGCCAGAGGGCACAGGACCCAAGGCAACATGGATTCACAGCGGGAAGGTCATGCCAGATGAATCTAATAGATTTCTTTGGCTGGGTGACCAAAGTAGTAGATCAGGGAGGGGCTGTGGACATGGCCTACCTAGACTTCAGCAAGGCATTTGACTCAGTCCCACACAAAATATTAATATACAAGTTAGCCAGCCTGGGGAGGGGTCCCAAGATGATAGCCTGGGTAAAGAATTGGCAGGAAAATAGACACAGAGGGTAATAGTAAATGGAGTCCACTCTGAAAAAGGGGTTACTAGTGGGGTGTCGAGGGTTCAGTATTGGACGGTCCTCTTCAATGTCTTTATAAGTGACATTGCAGAGGGACTGGAAGGAAAAGTATGTCTCTTTGCAGATGACACAAAGATCTGCAACAGAGTTGATGCACAAGGTGGGGTGGAAAGATGAGAAGGATTTGGCAAGGTTAGAGGAATGGTCAAATGTATAGCAGCTTAGATTTAATGCTAAGAAGTGCAAGTAATGCACCTGGGAAACAAAAAACCAGGGAAGAGTACACAATGGGGGGTGAGATACTAACAACAACAAAAATGGAAAGGGACCTGGGGGTAGTCATATCAGATGACTTAAAGGTGGGCAAGCAATGTGAGAGGGCAGTAAGGAGGGCTGGGGGGATACTGGGATGCATAGGGAGAGGCATCACCAGTAGAAAACAGGAAGTTGTTATCCCTCTGTACAGACAGCTGGTGAGACCCCATCTGGAGTACTGTGTGCAGTTCTGGAGATCCAATCTCCGCAAGGACATAGACAAGATGGAAGCTGTTCAGAGGAGGGCAACTAAAATGGTGCAGGGTCTGCACTGGAAGACATATGAAGAGAGACTAAAGGAGCTTAAAATGTATAGCCTCGAGGAAAGGAGGGAGGGGGGACATGATAGAAACTTTCAAGTACCTCAAGGGAATCAACAAATTCCAAGAGGGTAGCATCTTTCAAAAAAGAGGTGTGCAAGAACAAGAGGACACAATTTAAAAGATGGGGGCAGCTCAGAGTAATATAAGAGTATTTTTTTCACAGAGAGGGTTGTGGATGCATGGAACGGCCTTCCGGAGGAGGTTGTGGAGTCAAAAACAGTGGTTGAATTCAAGCATGCATGGGACAGCCATAAGGCAATTCTACGGGGGTGGGGGTAGAAAGAAGTAGGCTGCTGGTTAACTAGGATCTGCAGCTTATCCATTAGGTAGGGAAATGGGCAGACTGGATGGGCCAAGCGATCCTTATCTGCCGTCAAATTCTATGTTTCTATGTTTTTCCTGCCCACAAAGAAATCCACAGCAGTCCTGACAGAGCTCAGTTAAGCTCAATCACTCCCCCTCTCTCACTTGCAATCCTAATCTGTCCCAAGCACTGATTTCTGACAGCGACTGCAGTATTCTGCGCCGGAAGCGCGAAAACACATTTCAGCTTGGATGTGAAAAATGACAGCTGTACTGTTCATAAGGAGGTGTGAAAAAATGCCAGTGTTGAAAATCTGGTGTAACAATATTACTAATTTGCGAAGTTACGAGGGTGCGTGGAAACTGCACAACGCATGCTCATAATACAGTCACTTTAAGGAGTTTCATCACAACATTTTCAACATAGGCATTTTAGGACCTCTGCTCATGAACAGTGTCACTGTGATTTCCTTAATGTGTCCCAAACACTGATTTCCCACAGCGACCGAGCTATTCTGTGCAGGAAGAGCGAAAACACATTTTGGCCAGGATGTGAAAAATGACAGCTGCACTGTTCATAAGGAGGTGTGGAAAAATGTTAATGTTGAAAATCTCGAGTGAAAATATTGCAAAGTTGCGAAGTTACGAGCATGCGTGGAACCTGTGCAACACACGCTTGTAACACACTCATTTTATGGACTTTCGTCACAAAATTTTCAACATAGGCATTTTAGGACCTCTGCTCATGAACAGTGTCACTGTGATATTCTTAATGTGTCCTAAACACTGATTTCCCACAGTAACTGCGCTATTCTGTGCTGGAACTATCAAAAATGACAGCTATACTATTCATAAGGAGGGGTGTAAAAATGGCAATGTTGAAAATCTGGAGTGAAAATATTGCAAATTGACGAAATTCCAAGCATGCGTAGCAACTGCGCAATGCACACTAGTAAAACAGTCATTTATTTGATTTTTTCCACCAAATTTGCAACATACACTTTTTGAGACCCCGCCTCATGAACACTGGCGCTGTCATTTCGTTAAATGGTCCCAAAGGTGATTCCACGCAGTGACCGAGAAATCACCTTTTGGGACCGATTAACGTCATGACAGTGGCTGAATTCATGAGGAGGGTGCCTAATAACCCCATGTTGAAAATTTGGTACCAAAATTCCCAAAAATGCCTGAGATATGCAAAAAAGTTGAAAAGGCCCTATTTATGCCATTATACAGCTTACTGGCATTTCCTCAGTTAGTGGTCGGCTTTGAAGAGTGCAGACATGTTCCCAGTCCACCGAAGATCGTTATGCCGGACTCCAGAGGTAAGTATGGGGTGAGGGTGTGTGTGGGGAGGCAGGGTGTGCAGTGGGTGTGCGCAGGTTATGGGAGGGGCCAGAGAGACCACTAGGGCGGTTTTATTTTTTACAGGTTTAAACAAGAAAAAAAAAATTGCGGGAGAGTTTTTTCTTTACAGGGGCATTGGGCACGCTGGGGTGGGCTCCCAGCATGCCACCTGAATGTTTGGGGGGGCTGCAGCTGACGGGGTGGGCACCCCCATCGGCACACATTCAGTGCTGGGGGCACAAGACCCTAGGGGGCTTGAGCACCCCCTTGGCATAAACCGACCATTTTGGCGGGGGGAGGACCATTATGCCGATGGGGAGTGGGCTCCCCCATTGGCAACCTGAACTCACGCGGGGACTACAGCCGATGGGGATTGGGGCCCCCGTCGGCAAATACACACTGCTGTGGGGGAGGCACATGCTGCCAAGGGGGATTGGGCACCCCCTCGGCACTTGGGGCTCACTAATATTGTTTATGAACACAGCGGCAAGCCACCGCCATGTTCACAAACAATAATACAGTACCAACATTCTGCCCAGCAATGATGGGTCGCTCCCTCATTGCAGTGGAATGGCTGACACTGCAATGACGAGGTGGCCTCTGATTGCAGCAGCTGAAGTATTTCAAAGTCATGGCACACTGGCTGAACTAGTGTCTGCAGCAGCGTGCCACCCCATTGAGGAAAGCGGGCCAAGCCTTTAAAGGCTGTGGGGGCATTGGCCAAAACAGTGCCATGCCTCCACAACCTGCTTCTGGCAAAATGTCGCAATATGTTTCTTGTGCATATGCGCAATCAACATAACAAATTCTTGAGAACAGCAGAGACTTACAGTACATAAAATACATCAGGAGAGACACTTGTGAGGGTTGCATTCTAGGACAGATAATTTTACAGGGAGTATAGTATAGCACAGAAACCCATCTTACACAAATTATTTAGTAATCAAACCCATCTGATTGCAATGTGATATTCTCTAGACAGTGTTTTTATATCTACCAATGCTACCTACTGTACATGTAAGTTTGTATAATTACAGCAATTACTGTTTCAAAATATTTTAATCAAAAAGGACACACATTTCGGTCAGTAATTTGAGAGAGGCACATTTGAGATTTTTTGCTTCTGAGGAAAAATAAAATACTGTAACAAAAGGTGATGCTGTATCTCCCCACCCAACTGAAAAAAAAAATCATGCAGTCACAAAGTTCTCAGTGTGCTTAAACTCAGTTCTTCCATGCAGTCTACTTCAGATGAAAACTGCAGAACTTGGCATTTTAGTGAGAAAATAAGGGCTAAGTTAAACTTCTTACCTCAGGGCAGAGGGAAAAGTTCATCCATCCTGTCTGAAAGTGAAACTACTGTTAACTGTTTCCAGATTCAAACAGACCTAGCAGCAGTGCTGGATACAGGAAGCGTTAGGTGCATTTTAGGAAAGTTGTACATTAGTTGATAATATTTTAAGAGACAGAACAGATCTGTATTCAGTGTGTAAAACCATTGCAGATAAACTGTTCTCTGCATGCAACCAAAAAGCTATACAGTCTTCCTTCCTTCATTTTAATTGGTGACTTAGAAAGGCGTACTGAGACAAAAAAAATGTACTCCAAAAAAAAAAAAAAAATGTATACTCCAAGGACTGCAATATCCTTAAAAGAATCTAAAAAAGGCAACTAAGGGTGTGCGAATAATAAACAGTATTTGCCAAATGCCACAAATAATGCACTATTTTTGTCTAAACTATTTGGGAAATACAATATTTAATAAAAAAATCAAAAGAGACAGCCTCTGACCTATACCCTGTATGATATACAACCCCTCTGTCCTCCCATCCTCTGTTAGGATCTATCCACCCTCCTCCCCCAGCACCTACAATTTCCATTTCAGTGGCTATATTTAAAAAAAATGTCCATGATAAGCAGCTGGCACAACCTACTGGCCTCCATGACTGGCCGCCATCTTACAGCACTTATTTGTGCTAAATCAAATATGACTCCCCCACCCCACAATGGCAATACTCTCCTCCCACTCTCAACCCACTCCCAGTACTTAAAAGCTGGCAATGGATGTCTATACAGAGGAAAGAGATGACTGACACAATCCGCCCTCCTCTATGGCCGCCTGCCTTCTTCAGATTGAAAACACTCACACACTTGTTCATAGTTAAACCAGCTGATCATGTGGCTCACTGGATGTATGTTCAGGGGATAATCACTGGGCTTTGTTTTAGCGGAGAACAACTAGGCTGTAATTGGTTAAAAGATGAGGCCCAGTGGGTTGGGCTCAGGTCCTAAAGGGGATCCACTGGACTTGGACTAGGTACAAGGGGAGACACATAAGGCAGGGTTTAGGTGCAGAGGAGGACCCACCTGGATGGGCTTCAGCACAGAACAGGAAGTAAGTGAGCTGGGCTTGTTTGCAGGAGGATGACCCTGAGGAGTGGACATGAGAGCAGGAGGGACCCCATGGACTCTGCTTGTTTTCAAGAGGGGGACCCTGGGAGCTGGGCTTGGGTGCATAAGGTGTTCCCAGAGGGCAGGGCTTAGTTGCCGGAGGGGAACCAGAAGACTGGGTGTGTGTGTAGGAAGATTCATAGATTCATAGATTTATACACATGAGATGGCAGAAAAGGGCCTTCCTGGCCTATCGAGAGTGCCCATCCCCTCCGGCTACCTATCACCTGCCCCTCCCAAGATTCCCCTCATCCTCCCCTTGACAACTCTCTGTGTTTGTCCCAGGCCCTTTTGAACCCCTCCACCATACTGGCACTCACCACCTCCTCTGGCAGTCTGTTCCAGGGCTCAACCACTCTCCCTTTGTAGTAATACTTCCTAACATTTCCCCTAAACCTTCCCCCATCACCTTCAGTCCATGCCCCCTAGTTCTTGTATCTACCTTCCCTGTAAATAAACTCTTCTCCACTTTATTTATCCCCTTCACATACTTGAATATTTTGGTCATGTCCCCTCTTTCCCTTCTTATCTCCAGAGGATACAAATCCAGTTCCCTCAAATTCTCCTCATATGCCATCCCCCTTAGCTCATGCACCATTTTAGTGGCCCTTCTCTGCACCCTCTCCATGCCATCTATGTCCTTTCTTAGATGGGGCCTTCAGAACTGTACCCCATACTCCAGGTGTGGCCTCACCATGGAACTGTAGAGTGGCATCAGCACCTCCCTCTGCTGGTTATCCCTCTCCCTATGCACGCCAGCATCCTGTTAGCCTTTCCCACTGTTTTGCTGCACTGGGTCTATACCTTAAGGTTATTTGAGATTATAATCTCTAGATCCTTTTCCTGCCTGGTTTCTGCCATTCTCTCCCCCCCCCCAAATGTGTATGTGGTATTTGGATTCCTCCTCCCCAAGTGCATCACTTTGCATTTCCTGGCATTGAATTTCAGCTGCCATGCTTCAGACCACTCTTCCAGTAACCTTATATCATTCTTCATTGCGTCCACCTCCCACCCGGGGTGTCCACCATGTTACTGAGTTTTGTGTCATCTGCGAAAAGGCAGACCTTCCCCTGAAGCTCCTCTGCTATGTTACCAACATAGATGTTAAACAGAATGGGCCCCAGCACTGACCCCTGAGGGACCCCACTTGACACCCCAGTCTCCCCAGAGTGCACCCCATTTGACCACCACCCTCTGGCTTCTCCCCATCAGCCAGATCTCCACCCATCTTACTATTTTCTGCCCACCCCCTAGACTCCACAGTTTATTAACCAGCTTTCTGTGGGGCACTGTGTCAAAGGCCTTCCCGAAGTCCAGGTAGGCCACATCCATTACCCCAGCCTGATCAATCACCTTTTTCACCTCATCAAAGAATTCAATCAAGTTTGTCTGGCATGACCATCCCCGAGTGAAGCCGTGCTGCCAATTGTCTTGCAGCCCCCCTTCCAAATATCTAACCATCCTTTGTTTCAATATTGCCTCCATTACTTTACCCACCACCAATGTGAGATTGACAAGAAAATTGCCCGCTTCCTCCCTGCTGCCACTTTTATGAATTGGCAGCACATCTGCCTTCTTCCAGTCTTCCAGTGCCCACCCTGTATCCAGGGACAAGTTAAACTACCCTGCCAGTGGTTCTGCCAGTACCTCCCTTAATTCCCTGAGCACCCTAGGGTGAAGACCATCTGGTCCCATGGCCTTGTCCACCCTCAAATTACCTAATTCTTCCTTTACCTCATCCACACTGATTAGGCTAGGATCCACCCCCTTTCACTTCTCACTTAGCTCTGGTCCCCTTCTGTCCCCTTCCATTGTAAAAATTGAGCTGAAGTAACCATTCAGCACTTCAGCTTTCTTGAAATCCCCTTCCACCTGCAATACCCCTTCCCCTTAAGCCTTTCTATCCCCTGTCTTGCCTTCCTCCTTTCCCCAATGTACCGAAAGAACATCTTGCCCCCCCCATTTCACCTGAATAGCAATTCTCTCCTCAATTTCTGCTTTAGCCATCCTAATCCTTCATCCTGCCACCTTCAGCTTCTCTTTGTAAGTTTCCCTATCCAACTTTCCCTGCGTCTTCTTATATTCCCTGAATGCCCTTTTCTTTTCCTTGATTGCCCCCTCACTTCCCTATTGAACTGCAGTGGCATCCTCCTTCTCTTGTTCTTTTGCACTCTTCTTACACATCCCTCTGTCACTTTAAGAAGCTCCCCCTTGATCTTTTTTCATAAATCCTCTACCCCTCTCCCATCACTTCTTACCCTTTCACTACCTCCCAGAAAATCTCCCTCATCCTGGGAAAATCTGCCCACCTGAAGTCTAGTAACTTTGTGGTGGTACGACTAGTCTCATATCCTTCTCTGACCTTGAAGCCCATGGTGCTGTTGTCACTATCTCCCAGACTGGCCCCTACCTCCACTCCCTCCACACTGTCTTTGTTGGTAAGGACCACGTCAAGTATGTTACCCTCCCTTGTGGGCTCCCTAACCAGCTGATGCAGGAAGGCACAGTGGGTTGAGTTTGGGTGCAGGCGGGAACCTTGAAACCTAAAATTTTGAGCAGTAGGGGTCCCAAAGGGCTTAGGTGTAGAAAGAGATCCAGTGGCTGGGCTTGGGTGCAGGATGAGGAGGATCCAGTGTCTGGACTTGTGTACAGGAGGAACTCCAGTGGGCTGGGCTTGGGTGTAGGAGGGCATGCAAAGGGATGGTCTTGTATACAGGAGCCAACCCAGTGAGCTGGGCTTTGGTGCAGGATGGGGACCTAGTGGACTGTGTTGGGTGTAGGAGGGTAATCCAGTTGCCTCTGCTTGTATCCAGGAGGAAACACAATGGGCTGGGTGTGGGATGGGACACAGACAGGATGGGACTTTAGTATTTTGGGCTTGGGTGTGGGGAGGCATTGGGCTGGGCTTGAATAGAGGATGGGACCCATAGAACTGGGCTTGTGTCATGGTGCATGAGGAGACCCAGTAGGCTGAGCTTGTGCACCAGAAGGGACCTAGAGGGTTGGATTTGTGTACAGGTGGGGACCCAGTGGTTTGGGCCTCTGAGAAGGAAGAGACCCAGTTAACAGGGCTTGGGTGCAGAAGGGGACATAGTTATCTGGGTTTATGTAGTAGTAGTAACATTTATTTATACAGAATTTTTGCCATTAGGGTTCAAAGAATCCCTGTTTACAAGGCAAACCTGTTTATACAAAGTTTAGGTTACAAAAGTTACAGCACTCATAATTACAGTCATAATAACATATCATTCTTAGTTGACCAATACACATACCACTCATACAATTACATGACGACATGAAAGATCTTAATCAATTACATCTAATACAAACAACTCATGTAATGTTATTTAAAAAACCTACCTATTACATAGACATCTAAAACACAGCTCATGTTTTAATGCTGTTTTATACTCTGAGGTAGATAAATTTATGTACCAGAGGGGACCCAGTAAGGTGGACTTATATACAGGAGGGGACCCATTAAATGTTTTTTTTTTATATATATACAAGAGAGAGAGAGAGAGACCCAGAGGACTGGGCTTGGGTGCAGGAGGAGACCCAGTCTGCAGGACTTGTGTACAGGGTGGAACCCACAGGGCTGGGGTTGTGTGCAGGAGAGCAAACCAGGGGGCTGGGTTTGGGTGTAAAAGAGTACCCAGTGGGCTAGGATTGTGTGCAGAAGGGGAACCCAGTGGGCTGAGCATGTGTGCATCGGAGTTCTGACATCATACATGGTTGAGAATATGAATACTGCACACTGAGAAATCCCAAAGATGATGTATCACATGTCTGTATTTTGTCATTTTCAGTTTATATAGGATCAGATGTACAAGTCTGTATAAAAGATTTGATTCTCAAAGCTCCTGGCATGGTGCAAGGGGCCTGGGCCACAAATAATGGTGCAAAGAGTCCCTTGTACCAAAAGATATGCCGGTAGTGATTCTCAGTTGCAGCCTGCCTCAAATGGGGCTTGTGCCACCTGTACACCCCCAAATGGGCTGTTACATGGTGCTAAGGAGCATGTGGCAGATGCAAGCTGCCACATCCCCGAAAGTGGGATTCTCAGATCTATCCCGGAGGGAGAACGTCTATGTACTGTTAGACCAGTCAGGGCTGGTCTAAGGGTAGAGAGCACAGGACAAGCATGCTACCAGTCAAGTCTATGGAGTCAGCCACAACTAGGCAAATGTAACTTAGAAACCAAAAACCTGCAGTGAAGCACACATACAGAAACGGATTTTGGAAATAAAGTTATTTTAGAGGAGCATCCAACAAAGTTCCCCTGGTGCTTCAAGGGAGAAACCCCTCTTCATGGGGAGTAGGGGGATGAAGAGTCCATTTTTGGGTGTGCTTAACTTCTGATCTAAGGATACTAAGAAAATTTTACTCTGGGAGAGCTGACCTGATTAATCAATGAACATATGCACTATACAGTAGGCACTCAGTGACAGTTCAGTCGGTGGCCGGCTGCGGAGGTGAGAGGTGTGCTGCACCAGTCACTGGCTGTGTTTTGGGATGGGGAGTGGGGTGGTGGGCACTACCACCAGAAAGGGCTAACATTTATTTTACAAGGGGATCAGGGAGGGGGGACTGTTAGCTTTTGCTTCAGTGTGCCTGTGGCAAACACCTCCCATGAGCCATGTGTTTGCCACATGGAAGAGGTTGCTGCAAGTGTGGGGACATAGGCTCCAAAAACCCTCCTGTACTAGAATCTGGTGTAGGGTCCCTGGTGCACCGGACTTCAGCACAAGCTACTGTTTGCTGCAGCTTGCACTGATTTAAGCCCTTTTTGAGAATCGAGCCTGATGTCTGTTCTGGCAAAGCCTTGCCAGCTTGACTTGCACAAGGAATTGCATACCCACAATGCCTTGCTTGGGAAATGAGACATGAAAGTATACATAGTGCATATGGTTTTGAGAGATGCACAAAAAGCAAACTATTTGCATATTTCTGCTCTCCCAGCATACTACAGTACAATACTGCTTTCCCTGCAAACTACTTATTTTGTATGCTGGAGAGATGGAAAGAGCAAAAAAGAAATCTAAGTTAAAATCTCAAGTAACTGATATCTGGAAAATGTCTAAGTTTTGAATCTCAAGTAATTAACAACTGAAATATTTTCTAAGTCAAAGAAATCAACCAGCTCATACGCTGTATTATGTTTAAGTTGAAAAACAAAGAGCAAAAAAGAAATCTAAGTTAAAATCTCAAGCAACTGATAATGGGAACATTTTCTAAGTTTTGAATCTCAAATAATTAACAACTGCGATATGTTCTAAGTCAAGGAAATTAACCAACTCATAAGCTGTATTATGTTTAAGTTTAAAAATTCAATCAATCTATAACTCCAGTATTTTTCAAGTCTGCTTTCTCAACTAATGCAGAAGTAAAAAAATAATTTCTGTACTAATAGCTGGCTAGCAAGGATTATACGTTAGTTGAAAAAAACCTCTCAACCAATGGTCAAGCTCAATGCTCAACTTTTTAGTTAGTTATTCCCTAATGAATAGGTAAGCATTAGGTATTTGCTAACTTATGTTTTTTGTATGGGTTCCCCTCTTGTTCACCAGGGCTTGCCCCTACTGGTTCAGTCATCGGAGTTCCCCAGCCTCCATCAGGTACAAGATGTGGTTGGAGGTGTTGCGAGAGACAGTAATGCAGGGCCTACAAGAGACTGAAGCAGTCATCCTGCCATATAAGGCCATTTCTACCTTTTTCTTTCCAAGGCCCCCAGGATGTTGGCAGCATGATCATGGCTGTGCTTGTGCACACATGCCAGCGTGCTTAACGTTTCAGCATCCAATGTCCTCCTTCCCTCTAAGTCACTCCAGATTATACTGCCACCTAGGGTGACTCAAGCTCATTTCGGAACAAGGGTCACTGTCCTTGTAAGCAGTAGCACTACAATCACACTGATAGACCAGATTTTAAGGTGGTTATTCTTATTTTATTAATCACTCTATTAATCCTTCATAAGAATTCAGACATATTTTAATATATGTACATATGCTATTAAAGTACAATTAGGGATTGATTGCGTACCTTTAGTATCCTTTCCTGCTATGTGAGAGACCAGGGTTATCACCCAACTGTTTGGACATTTACTCAGGTCATATAAAATCCATTATCTCAGTGGCCATTAACTTCCTAAAATTTACAAATGACAATTAAGCTGAATGCTTGTTTCATGTTGTTGAACCACCTACTAATCTTTAATAAGCAACCTTAAATATTTAAAAAAAATGTTCATTTGCAGGGTAAAATGTGGTTTTGGCCTGATGATGTACCTTCTTTACTGCTTGGCGGAGCAGCTGGACCATAGTGGGCTCAGGGAAGGTGGGGGGAGGAAGGAGGAAGATCACCCAACATACCTTAGTGCTGCACAATTCTTTCAACATTCTGGCAGAACAGGAACACCAAGAGGAATCTACTGAGGTATGTGTAAGAGAGGAGGTGGGGGGTCCTCAATAAAGCAGGCCTCACGGAGGGTGGGAGAGTCACCCCACCAAGGAGCAGGCAGTTGCTGGTGGGGGACAACAAAGTCTGGGGGATTGAGCTGGGTGCAGGGAAGGGTGGAACAGGGTAGTACAGTGCATTCCAGGTGCTTTGGCAGGGAGGAATGGAGGACTTAGAGGTCACCAGGAAACAGGGGATATGGAGAGAGCTGGATGGTGTTGTCCAGCTGGGAATGATGTGGTATGGGAAGCTGTAGAAGTAGTGCAGGATAGGTTTAGGGAGCTGGGGAGGGGCCTGTAGCAGCCCCTCACACAGTGGCTTTCATTGAGATGCTACCCATGCACAGTTGAGGGAAGGCTAAAGAACTCCACAAGAGGTCCTTCAATGAGTGGTTGAAGGCATGGCGCAGGCAGCAGGGTTTTGGCTGCATCAGAGACTGGTGTTATATCTGAGGGGATAGAGGCTTGTACAAGGGAAATGGCCCACATCAATCCAAAAGGGGAATGGCAGTCCTTGGTGGAAGGTTAAATGCTAGTTTGATGAGCATTTGAAGTAGCCAAAAGGGAAGACAGAAAGACTGAGTCAGGCAAAGACTGCCCCCTCCCAGAAACTAGTGCAACAGTGCAAGTTATAAGCCAGGAAAACAAAATAATCTGTGAAGTTTGATGGAAGAAAACAGAAGGGCAGGGAAGGCAAGTATGGTGGAGGAACATCAGTAGGAAGGAAGGAAGGAAGGAAGGAAGGAAGGAAAACAACTTAACAGGGGAGGGCAGAACCAGGGGGACAGAGGGGGACAGAGGTAGCAAGAAGGGGAGGCAGGTTAGAGGGAGAGAGGAACAAGGAGAATGGAGAGCCATGTGTGCCTATGCAAGGAGTCTGGGAAACAAAATTCCTGACCTTGAGGCAATCATTGTGGAGGCAGACCTGTATCAGTTGGCCATAATGGAATCATGGTGCACAGATGATCACAGCTGGGAAGTGGCCATCCCAGGCTACACCATGTTCTGGAAGGACAGGTCAGGGAGGAAAGGTATTTTATATGTGATGGAGGCTATAAGTGTCACTGAAATGTGGGGCAAGAGGGAGACAATGAAGGGCTGGAGGGTATGGGTAATCATGGAGATAGGATTGGGTGCCATTATTCATGCAGAGATGGCGCACAGACCTCCAACAGAGGGAGGAGAATTTAGACAGAGCCCGTGGAAACCATTAGCAAAATGGTCAGCAAGGCAGACATTTTGATTATGAGGGAATTTATTTATTTATTCTTTTGTTAACTGGGTTGGTGTACTGCTCCAGGGAAATTTTTCAGGCACGTTCTGGGCCAGAGACTGTCATATACAAGGAGAGGTAACAGCATGGACAATTGAAGTGCACAGAAATAGAAACAATAACTAAAACAGGTGCAAGTCAGGTGAATGTACATTAGGGAGAAAATAACAAAATAGGTACAATAAAAGGATAATTCTAACAAGGTGTATATAGTAAATAAATAAAATAGTGTTTGGCAGAAACAGCCAGATGTAGATTGGGGCACTCTGGCTGCAACTACATAAAGAGGTGGGGCCATCCTTCACTCCATATCGGGGTCATTTCTCAGGCAGTTGATTTTTGAAACCCACTAGGGAAGGAGCAGTGTCAGAAACTGAGACAGCATTTCTGATATCACAATGGGTAGTCACCTGGGTACAAGTGATCACCATACTGTGTGGTTTGGCATATGGACAGGACTGGAAAAAAACACACTAAGGTGAGGGACTTGGACTTCCGAAGAGCAGATTTTAAAGAAATGGGAAACTGCTTCAGAGAATGCCTCAGGGAAGGGGGAGGCAGAGTGAGAGTGGAGGTTCAAAGGAGCAAGATTAAGGAGGGTTAGCCCTGTTCAAATGAAGTGAGCAAGGGAAAGAGGAGGAAGTGGCCATAATGATTCTCTGAGGTGGCTGCAAAGGCAGTGAAGAAAAAGAAAACATAATTTTGAAACTAGAAGGACACCGAGAAGGAAAAAGACAGGGAGGTGCATCTGGCAAAACAAATGGAGGCAGCAAGGAGGATGATGGCTGCAAAAGCACTCACAGAGTAGAGGATAACTAAGGAGATCAAGGACAACATTTTCTTCAGGTAAGTGGGAGAAAGAGGAAGACAAGAGGTGGGATAGTGAAAATCAAGAGGGCAGGGGTGAATGCAAAGAGGAAGACTAAGAGGAAGTGGCAGTACTAAGCCATAATTTCTGCTCGGTCATCCTGGTAGGGGGCAAGAGGGATGAACCAGCATACTGCAGTAAGCACAAGAGAGAATGGGGTTGGACAAATGTCCACTCTCAGTGGAAAGGGTCCAGAAGGCATTGGAAGCCACAAAGGAGAATAAAGCAATGGATCTGGATAGGATTCATCCAAGGGTCCTAAAGTAACTAACCACAATGCTGTCCACCCCTCTGTTAGTGCTTTTCAGCACCTCAGTGGAGAAAGGGAAAGTTCCATAGGACTGGAGGAAGGTCAGGGTGGTTCCTCTGCACAAAAGTGGCAGTAGGGAGGATGCTAGCAATTACAGACCAGTCAATCTCACATCAGTGGAGGGAAATTTAATGGAGGCACTACTGAACAAGAGGCTTGTGTAGCACTTGGAGATAAAAGGGCTGCAGGACCACTGGCAGCATGGTTTCGGGGAGTCATAGAGGCATAAGTCAGGAAGCCTAGGCAGAGCTTGAGAAGTTATAAAATTTGCAAGTAGCATTGTATTATTATCAATAACAATAAGACAGAAAAATAGAATTGTGCAGGATAGCTTTTCATAAAGGCAGTATCAGAAAAAAAGGCCTTCATCTGAGTCTTTCTCTTTAACAGCTCATTGGAAACAGGAATGGTTCTGGAGGACTAGAGGAGAACAGATGTAGTCCCACTTTGCAAATGTGGTAGCAGGGAAGAGGCTGGCAACTATAGGCTAGTCAGTCTGACACTGGTGGTGAGAAAGTTAATGGAGTCACTGATGAAGAAAAGGACTGGAATATCTTTAATTCAAGTGGATTAACAGATCAGAGGCAGCATGGATTTGTGGGTGGGAGGGTTGTTATGTCAAATGAATCTGATAGATTTCTTTCAATAGGTGGCCAAGGAAGGCATGGAGTCATGAAGCCGCTAATAAATACAGCGCATTAATCAATGCCGCAGTCAATGCCCCAAGAAAAACAGTGCAAGCCGTAATAATGTTGGGGAAAACAGCAACCCAACACATAAAGCACACACCACTCTAACTAATGCGTATTTCTGTTTTTTTGCACACTGCAAACCCCAGTGTGGGGGGCTTTGCCTCCCACACCACCTGGATTTTATATAACTAACACCAAGGCGGGTATGGACTTCAAGGACAGGGAGAAATGCTGGAGGGGGAAAAATTTTTATACTAAAAAAAAACAAAACATAAAATGTAACATTAGGAGACCTGGGGGGATCCCAACAATGGTCCCAGGTCTCCAATCCTGTTGTGTGCTAGAGCCTTAGCCACTCCACCATGAAAGCAGCTCAACCAGGCACCACACACACACGCGGCTACTTAACCCCCTCATGGTCTAAGAGCAGAGCGACAGGGGTAGTTGTAATTTCCTACTGCTATTATACTCCTGTCACTCTAAATACAGGTCCACTGTACACAATGCGGTTATTGCCGAGCGTTTCTTGTTTCTCTCTATTAGCCCTTTACTACTGAGGAATTAGATTAGGGTGAAGCAGTGCACATGGCCTACCTAGATTGGGGCTGGCAGCAAAGCCTACAGGTTAAAGTACTGAGCTGTGAATGAGCTTGGTAGATTCAGCAGTCCTGGTTTTGATTCCCATAACCTCCACTTGTGTACTGTGTGACTCTGAACAAGTCACTTAACCTCCCAGTGCTCCCAGTTCGCACCTGAAAACAGACACTTGTGTCTAGTGCGCCTAACCCAGTTGCCAAAGACTAAAATGAAATAAAATAAGATTTCAGTAAAGTTTTTGACATTGTTCTGCACAGAAGGCTAGTAAGCATTGTGGGTAACTTAGAAGTAGGTCCTTAGGTGGTAAACCGGGCAAGAAATTGCTTAGGGGATAAGCAGCAGGGTGTGGTGGTATTTCACTCAGAGGAAAGGAGGAGGACAAGCGGGTTCCCTCAGAGATCAGTGCTGGAACCAGTCCTCTTATATGTCTTTATAAGTGACGTTGTAGGGGAGCCAGACGGGAAGGTCTGTCTCTTTGCAGATGACACCAAAAATCTATAATAGGGTGAATATTCCAGTGGAAGTGAAAATTATGAGCAGAGACCTGAGAAAACTCGAAGAGTGGTCAAAGGTATGGCAGCTGGATTTCACGCAAAAAAAAAGTAAAATAATGCACTTCGGGCACAGAAAGCCAGGGAAAGAATACAAAATTGGAGGAGTGATACTGATAACCATCTAACAGGAAAGAGACCTGGAGGTAATCGTACTGGATGACCTAAAGGTGGCCAGGAAGTGTGACAAGACAGTTGGGAGAGCTAGTGGGATACCGGGGTGAATAGTGAGGGGTATCACCACCAGAAAGAGGGAGGTGGTATTGCTTCTGAATAGATCACTAGTAAGACCCCACTTAGAGTACTGTGTCCAGTTCTGGAGAACACATCTCTGGAAGGACATACATAGAGAGGAGGTGTTCCAATGGAGGCAACTAAAATGGTGCAATGGCTGCACCAGATACAGTATCTTATGAGGAGAAACTGAAGGATGTAAATATGTACACCGTAGAAAAGAGGAGGGACAGGGGGACATGATAGCAACCTTTAAATACCTCACAGGAGTAAATAAAATACAGGAGGGAAGTATTTTTTTTAGAAAAAAAGGTGCTTAAGGACAAGGGGGTGTGATAAGAATCTGGAGAGTGTGGATTCAGGAGAGATGTGAGGAAGTACTTTTTACAGAAAGAGTGGTGGATTCCTGAAACAGTCTCCTAGCAGAGGTGATAGGGGCAAAAACAGTGGTGGGGTTCAAGAATGCATGAAATAAACATAAGGGAAGTTTAGGGATTTCCGGTTTTGGCTGTGATCAAGATGGCTGCCTCAGGAATCAGCTCTTCACCACTGGTCACCCTCATTGCTGACTTATAACCTAATTTTCCCCCTCAAAATATTGAAAAATAGCTATACCATGGTGGGAGAAACAACGAGTGCAATGGACTTCAGCAAGGGAATAGTGGTTGATAAGTCTTTTAAATTAATGTTTGAAAAAATCTGGACAACGGTGAATGGAGTGAAGCAATTCATAACAAACTTAGAATCCAAAATGGAAACCCTCAGCCTAAGAGTATTTGATACCAAAACTATGCACAGGCAGCTGGACCTCCTAGGGGATAAATGGGACATTGAAATTCATCTTTTGAAATCAGAGATTGCCTTTTACTATAGGATAAGTTGGATGATATGGAGTGTAGGGGGTGAAGAAATAATATCAGACAAATCAGTACTCTAGAGGGTACAGAAGGGAAATGTATAGAAGACTTTATTCAGTACCTGCTGTCTGAACTGCAGGGTCTTAGAAACTGCCACCATGAAGTACAGAGGGCACAACGCTCCCTGGCACCCCACCAAAAGGCAGAGGAAATGGCAAGACCATTCTTTGCACTCTTACAATATTCCACAAAGGAGGGACTTTTAAAGATGGCTAAAGAGAAGGGGACACTTATGTGGCATGGGCACTAAGTGCCATTATATCTGGATTTCTCAATTTAGCTCACGAAGAAGAGGGCAGCAGTTACTATTCCCCAACATGCATTCCAGAAGCTAGGTGGATGTTATGGGATAACCTATCCAGCTACATTTAAGAATGAGGGAAATAGGGTCTTCCATGATCTCATTGACCCCATGGAAGCTACATTCTTCATTCATCGAACCTGGGAGTCAGCTAATAACCCCCCTCCATCCAGTATGCAACACCAGCAGTACAATAGGAGTCCTGGGATGGCACAAGAGAGCTAGGGGAGATACTGATGATGGGGGACCTGAATATGCCAGATGTTACAATAACTGGAGCACCTTTGCTGCAGCCACATCAAAGAGCAGGGCCATTCTCAATGTCCTACAGGGGGCATGCCACAGACAGCTAGTGTTGGAACCCACTCAGGAGGGAGCAATCTTAGACCTCATACTCTCAAATGGGGACAGTGAGAGGGTCTCAGATCTAGAAGTGGGTAGCCATCTGGGAACAAGTGACCACCAAACAGTGTGGTTCATAATAAACTCAGCTGCAGAGTCAAGCTATACAAAAATGAGGGTACTGGACTTCAGGATGGCTGACTTTGGCAAAATGGGTGCATGCCTTAGAAAAGCACTAGCAAACAGGCAAGAAGGAGGGGTAGAGAAACAATGGGGAAACATCAGAACTGCCATCACAGAGGCAAAAAACCTTTGTGTGAAGCAATTAACAAATCAAAACAAAAACAAAAAAGCCACCATGGTGGTGGGGAAGGTTAGGGAGAAAAAGATAGCATTTAGGAAGTATAAGGAAACACAGAAGCAGCAGGACAGAGAACTGTACCAGTTAAGGCAGAAGGAAGCAGGAAAGGCAGTCAGAATAGCAAAGGCCCAACCTGAGTAAAAGACAGCCAACTAGGTTAAGAAGGGGGATAAAACCTTTTATAGTACATTAGGGAGCATAGAAAGACAAAGGGGGGATAGTGAGGCTGAATAGAATGGATGGTAGGTGGGCAGATAGGGATAGTGAAAAAGCAGGGATACTGAATGAATACTTCTGCTCAGTATTCACAAAAGAGGAGGAGGGGGAGGTATCTAATCCAGTTAACAGAAGCACTCTGGATAGGGGGGTTGATCCCAGTCCTTTCACAAAGAAAAGGTTCTGAAAGAGCTCCTAAAACTGAAGGTGGACAAAGCAATGGGGCCTGATGGAATTCACCTCAGAATTCTAAAAGAATTAAGGGGAGAACTAGTGACACCACTGACTACCCATTTTAATAAATAATGGAAGGATGGTGTGGTACCTGAGGACTGGAGGAGAGTAGATGTGATTCTCTTTCACAAAAGTGGGAGCAAGACAGAGGCAGAAAACTATATACCTGTCAGTTTGATCTCTGTGGTAGGGAAAATGATGGAACCACTTCTGAAGGAAATCATTTTTGAGTACTTAGAGGCCAGTGCGGCACAGGACCAAAGGCAGCATGGTTTCACAGTGGGAAGGTCATTTCAGACTAAGCTAATCGACTTCTTTGACTGAGTGACCAAAGTTGTAGACCAGGGAGGGGCTGTGGATATGGCGTACCTAGACTTTAGCAAGGCATTTGACACAGTCCCACACAAAAGATTAATAAGCAAATTAGCCAGCCTGGGAGTGGGTCCCAGGGTGGTAGCCTGGGTAAAACATTGGCTAGACATCAGAACACAGAAGGTAATATTAAATAGAGTACACTCTGAAGAAAGGGGGTTACTAGTGAGTAGGGTTACTACCTTTTCAAAAGCCGAAAGTGGGACATTTCTTATTGAAACATCATTTTTTGCAGGACAATATGTAACCTCAACCAATGTGACAGACAAGTTTTCTCTTTATCACCAGAATTAAGACTATGTGTTGCTGTTTTCTAGTTGTTTCTATTGTTTCTTACATTTTAAAGGTATTTTAGTTAAGATTTTATATTTTTCTGCAACATTAAGAGGAAAGTTAGAAAATATTTCTCCTAATGTAATGTCAGAACGTGTAGTATTTTTCATGTTTTTGTGCAGGATACAGCTGCCCAAATCAGGACTGTCCTGTGAAAATCAGAATAGGTGGTAACCCTACTAGTGAGCTACCACAGGGTTCAGTACTTGGTCCAGTCCTTTTTAACATCTTTATAAGTGACATTGCAGAGGGACTGGAAGGAAAAGTATACATTTTTGCAGTAACACGAAGATCTGCAACAGGGTTGATACACAAGGGGGCATGGAAAGGATAAGAAGGGAATTGGCAAGGTTGGAGGAATGGTCTGAGGTATGGCAGCTTGGACTCAGTGCAAAGAAGTGCAAAATAATGAACCTGGGAAACAAAAACCCAGGGGATGAGTACACAATGGGGGAGGTAGTAGCAACAACAAAAATGGAAAGGGACCTGGGGTAATCATATCAGATGACCTTAAGTTTGGCATGATATCTGAGAAGGCAGTAGGGAGGGCTACGGGGATACATAGAAACACAGAAACATAGACTTTGACGGCAGATGAGGACCACTTGGCCCACCCAGTCTGCCCATTTCCCTTCCTATTGGATAAGCTGCAGCTTCTAGTTAATCAACAGCCTACTTCCTGCAACCCCCCACTACAATTGCCTTATGTCTGTCCCATGCATGTTTGAATTCCCCCACTGTTTTGGACCCCGCAACCTCCCCAGGAAGGCAGTTCCATGCATCCGCCACTCTCTCCGTAAAAAAAATTTCCTCACATTACCCCTGAGCCGTCCCCCCTCTATCCTTAAATTGTGCCCCCTAGGTCTTAGACATCTCTTTTTCTGAAAGATGCTACCCTCCTGGACATTGTTGATTCCCTTGAGGTACTTAAAAGTTTCTATCATGTCCCCCCATCCCTCCTTTCATCAAGGGTATACATATTAAGCTCTCTCAGTCTCTCTTCATATGGTTTCTGTTGCAGACCCTGCACCATTTTAGTTGCCCTCCTCTGGACTGCTTCCATCCTGTCTATGTCTTTGCGTAGATGGGGTCTCCAAAACTGCACACAGTATTTCAGATGGGGTCTCACCAACAGTCTTTACAGAGGGATAACCACTTCCCTTTTTCTACTTGTGATGCCCCGTCCTATGCATCCCAGTATCCTCCTGGCTCTCCTTACTGACTTCTCACATTGCTTACCCACCTTTAGATCATCTGATGTACTACCCCCAAGTCCCTTTCCATTTTTGTTGTTAGTACCTCCTGCTATTGTGTACTCTTCTCCTGGTTTTTGTTTCCCAGGTGCATTACTTGCACTTCTTTGCATTGAATCTAAGTTGCCATATGTCTGACCATTCCTCCAACCTTGACAAGTCCCTTCTCATCCTTTCTACCCCCACCCTTGTGTATCAACTCTGTTACAGATCTTTGTGTCATCTGCGAAGAGGCATACCTTTCCTTCCAGACCCTCTGCAATGTCACCTATAAAGATGTTAAAGAGGACTGGACCCAGTACTGAGCCCTGAGGTACTTCACTAGTAACCCCCCTTTCTTTGGAATGTGTTCCATTCGCTATTACCTTCTGTGTCCTGTTGTGCAGCCAGTTTGCTACCCAGGCTACCACCCTAGAACCCACTCCCAGGCTGGCTAACTTGATTATTAGTCTTTTGTGGGACTGTGTCAAATGCCTTGCTAAAGTCTAGGTAGGCCATATCCACAGCACCTCCCTGGTCTATTACTTTGGTCACCCAGTCAAAGAAATCAATTATATTTGTCTGACATGACCTTCCTGCTGTAAATCCATGCTGCTTTGGGTCCTGTGCCCCCTGACCTCTAGGTACTCAACAATTCTTTCTTTCAGAAGTGATCCCATCATTTTCCCTACCACTGAGGTCAAACTTACAGGTCTGTAGTTTCCTGCTTCTGCCTTGCTCCCACTTTTGTGAAGGGGAATCACATCTGCCCTCCTCCAGTCCTCAGGTACCACCCCATCCTTCCATGATTTGTTAAAAAGTGTGGTCAGTGGTGTCACTAGGTCCTCCCTTAGTTCTTTTAGGATTCTGGGGTGAATCCTGTCAGGCCCCATTGCTTTGTCCACCTTGAGTTTTAGCAGTTCTTTCAGGACTCTTTCTTCTGTAAATGGATTGGTGTCAACCCCCCTACCCAGAGTGCTTCTATTGTCTAATTTAGGTAACTCCTCCTCATCTTCTTTTGGGAATACTGAGCAAAAGTATTCATTCAGTATCTGTGCCTTTTCACTGTCTCCCTCTGCCCACCTCCCCTCTCCTTTATTAATCTTCACTATTCCTCCCTTAACCTTTCTATGCTCCCTAATGTACCTATAGAAGGTTTTATCCCCCTTCTTAACTGAGTTGGCTATTTTTTCCTCGGTTTGGGCCTTTGCTATTCTGACTGCCTTCCCCACTTCTTTCTGCTTTAATTGATACAGTTCCCTGTCATGCTCCTTCTGTGATTCCTTATACTTTTTGAATGCAGCCTTTTTCTCCTTAACCTTCCCTGCCACTGGGATGTATAGGGAAAAGCATCACCAGCAGAAAACAGTAAGTTGTTATCCCTCTGTACAGACAGTTGGTGAGACTCCATTTGGAGTATTGAATCCAGTTCTGGAGACCCCATCTCCACAAGGACATAGACAGGATGGAGGCAGTCCAGAGGAGGGCAACTAAAATGGTGCAGGATCTGCAAGAGAAGCCAGAAGAGGAGAGACTAAAGGAGCTTAACATGTATGCCCTTGAGGAAAGGTGGGAGAGGGGGGACAATGATATAAACTTTTAAGTACCTCAGTGGAATCAACAAAGTCCAAGATGGTAGCATCTTTCAGAAAAAGAGATATGCAAGAACAAGGGTACACAATTTGAAGATAGAGGGGGGATGGCTCGGGGGCAATGTGAGGAAGTATTTTTTTCACAGAGAGGATGGTGGACACATGGAACCACCTTTCTGAGGAGGTTGTAGGGTCTGAAACTGTGGGAGAATTCAAAAATGCATAGGACAGACATAAGGCTTTAGCAAGGCATTTGACACAGTCCCACACAAAAGATTAATAATCAAGTTAGCCAGCCTGGGAGTCGGTCCCAGAGTGGTAGCCTGGGTAGAAAACTGGCTGTACAACAGGACACAGAAGATAATAGTGAATGGAACACATTCTGAAGAAACGGGGGTCACTAGTGGAGTACCTCAGGGCTCAGTACTAAGTCCAGTCCTGTTTAACATCGTTATAGGTGACATTGCAGAGGGTCTGGAGGGAAAGGTATGCCTCTTTGCAGATGGCACAAAAATCTGTAACAGAGTTGATACACAAGGGGGATAGAAAGGATGAGAAGGGACTTGGCAAGGTTGGAGGAATGGTCAGACATATGGCAACTTAGATTCAACGCAAAGAAGTGCAAAGTAATGCACCTGGGAAACAAAAACCCAGGAGAAGAGTACACAATAGCAGGGGAGGTACTAACAACAACAAAAATGGAAAGGGACTTGGTGGTAGTCATATCAGATGATCTAAAGGTGGGTAAGCAATGTGAGAAGTCAGTAAGGAGAGCCAGGAGGATACTGGGATGCATATAAAGGGACATCACAAGTAGAAAAGGGAAGTGGTTATCCCTCTGTACAGACAGTTGGTGAGACCCCATCTGGAGTACTGTGTGCAGTTTTGGAGATCTCATCTACGCAAGGACATAGACAGGATGGAAGCAGTCCAGAGGAGGGCAAATAAAATGGTGCAGGGTCTCCATCATAAACCTTATGAAGAGAGACTGAGAAAGCTTAATATGTATACCCTTGATGAAAGGAGGGACAGGGGGGACATGATAGAAACATTTAAGTACCTCAAGGGAATCAACAAAGTCCAGGAGGGTAGCATCTTTCAGAAAAAGAGATGTGTAAGACCTAGGGGGCACAATTTAAGGATAGAGGGGGGACAGTTCAGGGGTAATGTGAGGAAATTTTTTTTACGGAGAGAGTGGTGGACGCATGGAACCACCTTTCTGGAGAGGTTGTGGGGTCTAAAACAGTGGAGGAATTCAAACATGCATGGGACAGCCATAAGGCAATTATAGTGGGGGTGGCAGGAAGTAGGCTGTTGGTTAACTAGGATCTTCAGCTTATCCAGTAAGTAGGGGAATGGGCAGACTAGGTGGGCCAAGCAGTCCTTATCTGCTGTCAAAGTCTATGTTTCTATGTTACTACCCCCTACTCTCCTCCACCATCTACCAGCACCCCACACCTGGAACAGTGGCAAAGAAGGAGACAAACACATAAAAAAGCACATGCCAATAATTCTGGAAATCTACTGACAGCAAACCACACCCACACCCACAGAAGTTGAAATGATTTATGTACTAATTCCCGTCAACTATATTCCCGACGATCGAAATCCCGCCCTCTTATTCCTGACTAAAGCATTGCCCAAACACTGAAATTTCCATTATATAAATTCCCAACACAATTTGATCTAACAGATACTTCAGAAACCTGAACCCCCAGATTAGTTGCAAACAGTCAATGCTCTACTCAGTGCCATACCCTGTTGTAATTCAATGTAAGCGCTGTAGATTCTACAATTTTAGACAACCAGGAAAACATGCACACACATCTTTTTTGATTTGGCGCTTTGTCATTTCACCAGCTACTCCACTGTAGCATAACCACACTTTGCCTATCCCCTTATCACTAAAGTCAAACCTGATGAATGACATTCCCCAGATAGTTTCATTATTACATTTAATGCGGTTACTTAATTCTAAAAACTCATATGCCTAGTATCCTTATGACACACTTTGTGTTAAGATGAATACATCATCTACCAGGATTCAAAAGACTGCTAATCAATGTCAAAAAACTCTGACAATCTCTCAATCTCTTTGCCAGAAGACGAGCATAGGGTGTAGTACCCAAAGGTTCACTGCTTTCCTGAGAGGCATCTGACATGTTGCAGGTACTGTATTTAAACTGTTGACTGTTGATTCATGCTATATCTTCTTAAAGTTTATTTTTATTGTTCTCTATGTTTCTTCTGTTTTCACTGGCATGCGGGGAAGTAATGGGTGGTAGGAAATTCTGGTTCGGGATTTATTACTATCGGTTTTTGAAATGTCGGCATTTGGGTCTCGGGATTTTGGTCTGTGGGAAAATGGGTGGTGGGAATTAGTACGAATACCGCTAAAACAAAGGCTCCAGAGCATCAAATGCCAATTCATCTGCTACATATTCATCACTGGACAGATCTAGTTTCCCAAAATGGCACCAGTTCTCCCTGACAACCTTCCCAGTGGTGGTACCTCAGTACCTGCATCACTGACTATAGACCAGCATTACTAGGTCCTACAGCAAACTATTACAAACTCCCAATTATCCTGGGAAGATGTGGCTCAAAGGCAGTGGGACCTGGCACCGAGGCAGCAGAGGTGGGGATGAGTGGCAGGATGTAATACTGCAAGCCGCTGGCACATGAACTTGTTTTTCTTTTAAACAAAATGACTGAACAATGGTCACTGGGTAAGGTCTCCTTAAGTCTGTTCTAACCCTTAATGGGTTGTCCCTCCTGCTTTTAATCTTTTATCTTTTAAGCTTTTACTAGTCATTTATAAATGCCCAAACCAGTTGTCTCTCACTCCCTTCCTGCTTGGGTAACTGAAATTCAAGATCCCACCTCTCTCTGTCCCTCCCTAATTATCAGGGGGAAAGTGGGGGGGTACACAGTCACAGTCTCAAGTTTAGCAGTAGCCAGTGCATGTTTGCATGTGGGGGATGCCTGCTACAGTACATAGAAAATTGATGCTTGTCTTGAAAATAAGCCCATTCTCTACCAGAGAAATTGTAGGACTAGTGTAGTCTAACAGTAGGAATGCATTTGTCAAGCCAAGCTTGCTACTTGGGAGAACAACACGGCTCACTATCATTCATTTGAGGTGAGATCTTTCTCCCCCGCTGCTCCTGGTGATATTCATTTTTCAGTTTGTTGTGACAGATCCCCTCTCCTGAGTACAGGTGGTTGCAAAGGTGCTGCAAGGCAGGGAGTTGGACATTACATGGCCTATGCAACATTAGGGAACTGTTTCAGTCACCAAGCCATTAGGTGGACACTTGGGGTAGGGAACAGAGCAGAGATTTCAGGCCACTAAAACTGTCATTGAGGAGTCAAGCTGTCAAGTTGGTGCCAGAACAACCAGCAGTTGTTCAGTTTCACAGTGCTCTGACTGACCACAATGGGAATCTATGGTTACACTCCTTAATGGGGAAACATCAGAGCAACTTGATCATGCATCCACGTGACAGTTGCATCAGTCTATGCTGTCTTTACATGCAGAGTCAGGGAGGGGTTCCTATAACACATGTTAGAGCTTCTTTCACCTCCCCCCAAACCCTGACATACTGAGCACTGGCTGCCTAATGGTAAGTGGTAACTTTCATCCACATCTTCAGATGATATCTCCATGAAGGCCAGGAGGAAGTTTTTCAAAGAAAGTTGCATTCCAGACAGTGGCTCCAAGCTTGTCTCTCTGCTACCTAGTTCAAAGTTGTGCAGTCACTCACTACAGGTCAGTGCCTGCAAAACTACTACTCCCACATTTGGTTTGCTTGAAGAATAAATTGCAGACAGTCTCATTACTTAACCTCATCAATATGAATAGAGAATTGAAAATTCTGGGAGTGGTGCAGTGCAGGAGCTGTGGGGTGGCATTTTTCAGAGAGACCTTCTGACATCTGCACTCACCTCTCTGGGTTGGGGGAGGTGGTCGCTAGATTCCAGGCTGAGTTGGCTAGAATTTGGGGAACCTCTCCCCCACCTAAAAGCCACCAGGTCTACTACCATTACCTCAGAGAAAGCCAGGGAAGTGGAATAGCTGGACTATGTTGTGGGGTCTGAAAGGGTAGTGGTGGTGGTAGAACAAAGGCACATTCTTCAGCCAGTACCACTACAAAATTCCTATGCCACTCAGGCAGGGTGGGACTGCCAGGAGGAAGCACCTTCAGCAGTGATCAAGGAGAATGTGGGGAGCCTCCGTAGTGGAGACTCCAAGAAGTGTGGTGGAAGATCCCAGAGAAGGAGGAAGCAATTTCTGGTGAGAGACTGAATTGTGAGGAGGATGCATTTTGGAATAGGAAAGGGGGGAAGGCAGATTACGTGCCTATCTGGTGCCACAGCCAGGAGAGATGGTATTGAAATTTGAAGTTTATTGTTCTAGGAATTAATACCTTTGAGCCAAGGCTCTTTGACAAAGGTTCCACGTCATTAAGTACAAAAACATAGTAGACAGTGTTACAAACAATCAGTATGCCGTTTAACAAGGCCACAACTTAAACAGTAACATTTATGTACAGAAAAGAAAAAGGAACTCAGAGGCAGTGTCAAGGGCAAGGAATAAGGATTGGAGATCTTGAGAGGGAAGAGATGAAGAAATAAGAAGTTTAGGAGCAGACAAAACCAGGTTAGTGGTACTCAGGTTGTCTTTGTCAAAGAGAAGACCATGGTGGTTGGGTGAAACAAATGTAAGTGCACTCAGTGGGATGAGACTTTAGTCAAAGCAGTAACAGGAGCTGGAGGCTGTGAGGTGAACGTAAAGTATGGATTTGAAAGCTCCCAATGTCGTGAAGGATAGGGAGGGCAGGTTAAGGGTATTGTACCAGGTAGGGGCACGGTATGTAAAAGATCTTTGTCCCTTAGCAGTCCAGCATCTAGGGACAAGGAAAGGTTGGTGGTCAGATCTTCTGGTGGTATGGGTGCCATTGTTCAGGCAGAGCAGGTCCCAGATACATGGAGGAGTGAGTCCCAAGTTTATTTTTTTGCCATCATGCAGGTGAGATACATGAGGCAATTGGAAAGATGCAACCAACCGGTTTCCGTGTAGAGGTCACAAGTGTGGGTCCATCTCTGTGCTCCAGTGAGGAGTCGACAGGTTTTGTTTAGTGCTGTTGAGATGCACTTTAGTGCAGTGGTAGTAGCTGAGCCATAGACAATTAGACCATAGTCTATGATTGAGATGATGGAGCTTTGAACAGTAATCCTCAAGGCAGCTTGGTTGAAAAATTGACGGTTCCGGTATAAAATTCCAAAGCATTGGTGCACTGTTTTTGCAGTGTTATTGATATGGGCCACAAAAGTAAGACATTTGTCAAAAGTGATACCAAGGTATTTGAAGGTGTTCACTTGTTCTAGTGTATTTCCAAGAGAAGTTTTATGACGAGTGGAGTATGCCTATTTCTGTTTTGATTACTGGTGAAAAGTATGAATTTTGTTTTTTTTTTTGATTTAGTACCAGTTTGTGCTCAAGGAACCACTTTTCAACACATGAGAAAGCAAGTTGCAAGCTCTGTCGTAGTGGATTTGGAGCCTTATGGGAGGAGACAATTACAGCGTCATCAGCATAGAGTATTAGTTTTTCAGGGCAGGATTTGGGAAGCAAGTTTAAAAGTAGGCTGAAGAGGAGAGAACCTAAAATTGAGCCCTGGGGGACACCAGAGAAGACCGGTTTGGAGTCAGAGAGAACCTCAGAGATTTTTACTGTTTGAGAACGTTGTGCCAGGTAACTTTTTACCCAGGCTCCAGGTCCCTCGGCTAGCCCAATGTTGAGCAGAAGAGAGATTAGAAGGCTATGGTGAACAGTGTCAAAGACCTTTGTGAGGTATATGAAAACAGCTCTGGTTCAATAACCCTTATCCAAGGCTATGTGAGTTTCACTAGACAAATCAAGTAGGGCAGTCGACGTACTGTGTCCTTTCCTAAATCCGTGTTGCTGAATGCAGAGTAGATCATACTTTTGCAGGTAGTCTGATAGTTGATCTGTCATGATCCATTCAAGAACTTTGGAGAGGGGTGGAAGTATAGATATGGGCCGATAGTTCCCTGGTGTGGATTTGTCACCCCCTTTATGCACTGGTGTGACTATAGCGGCCCTCCATGTGTTGGGGAATTGACTGTGGCGCAGGGAGAGGTTGAGAATTTTGGTGAGGGGGTGGATCACTTCTTCCAAGGTGAGGGACAGAAGTTTTAGATCAATGGTGTCACTGCTATTTCTAGATTTAGAGCAGGCCTTTTTTATGTATCTGTAGGCTTCATATGTCTTAACTATTTTAAAGTGAAATAGCGGTTTGTCTGGCGAGGTGGTTTGGGATACGAGTTTTGGAACTGACAAGTCCTGGAAGAAGTCTGGTGAGAGGACACCACTGAGGTCAGTGAAGGTTTTATTTAGGGCATCGGCCATAGTCTTATGGTCAAGGGTAGTGGAGCCATCAATGTTCATTGCCGTGGGAGAGGATTTAGACTGTTTGCCCATAATATTACGTATATTGTCCCAGAATGATCTCCCGTCACCCCAGGTGGTTTCTAGAGCATTCTTGAAATAGGAGCTCTTCATTTGCCTAATTTATGAAGTGCATAGGTTGCGCGCCTGTTTATAGTTAAGTAAGTCTGTTATGGAGCCTGTGGCCCTGGCTATAGCCCAAAGATGGTCACGTGCTTTAAGCTGAGCCAATAGTTTGGCTGTTAGCTAGGGATTAGAGATGGCTTTGATTTTACGTTTTTCGAAAGGTGCGTAGGTGTCACAGGCAGTGTTGAAAGTTTTAATGAAGAAGTCTAGGGCAGCATCCACATCCAGCGTATTGTAGATAGGGGACCAGTCTTGTTGTAGGAGGCAGGTCTTTAGCTTAGCAAGGTTTCCGTGCGGTAGCATTCGACTTAGGATGGTTTTACTTGTTATTACTTGGTATTATTTGGTTTTAATAGACAAAGTAGGCCTTGAGCCCATTAAATTGTCTCCTACTCTTAGTAGGTTTGTTGTTTAGAAATATTTAGTAGCAGTAATTCATCAAGAGAGATTGTTAAAAGTGTCAAAGGTGGATGCTTGTACTAAATGGCCTGCTAGGGAGTGTCATATTCTAACTGTTCATACAGTGAAAACATTATGTTGTTTCACTGTATTGACCTTTAGTACAGTTAACTGTTTCTTCTGTGATGATCTAAGATTATTATTTCTAGGGTTATTTATGATGCCACATTGTCTCATTAGTACTGGGTTAGGTAAGATTTTGTACATCAGTTGTATATCTGCACTTTTCCCTCTGTACAAAATCTTTCCTAACCCAGTACTAATGAGACAATGTGGCATCATAAATAACCCTAGAAACAATAATCTTAGATCAGTGAATAATTGTAATTTAATTAGCCTATCATTATAGGCAGTAGATTTCAGGCCACTAATTGATTTTGTTAGGTTTCTTTGTGTTTTTCCATGAGATTAATATCCTTTTTGTGGTAAGGATTCCAGAGAAGTGATCCTGAGGATTGCTGGGGCAGGAGGATGGAGGGACAGCTGGATGTTATTGTCCACCTGGAGACTAATGACCTGGCTAGGGATGGGGCTGGTAGAGTGCAGGGGGAGTTTAGGCAGCTGGGGAGGGGTCTTACACAGGTAGCTTACTCTGTGGCTTTCACTGAGGTGCTGCCTGTCTGCAACAGGGGAAAGGAGCAGAAACTATGTACAAGTAGCTTCTATGAATGGCTGAAGGAATGATGCAGAGAGGAAGGGTTTGACTACATTGGGGATTGGGGACCCATGTGGGAGGATAAGGGCCTATGCAGGGGCGATGGCTTATATTCATCCTGGAGGTGAACTGCAGTCTCAGTGCATGATAGCAGAGACTAAGGGGATCCTGAGGGCAGAGAAAGCCCCCAGGCTGCAAATTAATAAAGGGAGCAGGGTAGCAGAGTTAAAGGAGAAAGGAACAGGAGCATTAAAAAGAGAGGTGGGTAGAAGGAAGGGCAGAAAGGAAAAAAGGGGCACAACAAGCAGAGTGGAAACAAAATCTGGAAGGCTACAGTATGTGTGTGAATGCTAGACATCTAGGAAATAAGATTCTGGACTTAGTGGACATCATGCCAGAGGCCACCCTGGATATTTTGGCTATTACTGAGTCACGGTGTATTGAAAAACATGACTGGGACATGGGCATACCAGGCTATACTTTTTTTCAGGAAGGACTGGGTGGGAAGAAAAAGAGGGGGTGTAGTACTTTATGTGAGGGAAAGCATAAAAGCCACGCAGATACAGGGACTACAGGGGGAGGCAGAGGTACTGTAGGTCACCCTGGAGATGGAGAGTGGAGGAGGATGAATTAGATAAGGTACTGGTGGAAGCCATTGGCACGGTGGCAGAAAAGTGGGAGATGCTGCTGGTGGGGGACATCAACATGCCAGATGTGGATTGGAGCCTCTGAGTAGTGGATTCAGCTAGAAACAGGGACATCCTGAACTCTGTGCAGGGGGCATTTCTCAGGCAACAAGTCAGTGAACCCACTTGTGATTGGGCAATACTGGACCTGATACTCTTTAACAGGGACAGTGCTGCAGACGTCAATGTTGAAGGCCACTTGGGGACCAGTGATCACCATAAAGTATGGTTCAATACAAGGGCAGCTATAGAATCAAGCCACTCAAGGGTGAGGGTCCTGAAATTCAGGAGAGTAGTGCAGATTTTAAAAATATGGGTGAATGCCCGAGAAATGACCTAGCAGAGATGGGTGTCCTGGGTGGTGTGGAGGAGCAGTGGGTAAAGATAAATGGGAGCATAGTAAAGACAACAAACCTCTCCATCATACAAGTAAGCAAAGCAAGAGGAAAAAGAGATCACTATGGTTCTCGAAAGAGGTGGCTAAAAAAGGTAAAAACTAAAAGGGTGGCATTCAGAAGGTTTAAGGAGATGCAGAGTGTGGAGGATACTGCACAGGGTCATAATGTCGCAAGACATTATGCCGTAGCATACCACACTGCCAATACAGCATGATATATTGCAAATGGCATAATTCTTGTTTTTGCAGGGGGCTCTGCCCCCTGCACTCCCATTACGAGGGGCTGCACCCCTGAACCCCCCCAACTAATGTAACTAACTCTGGGGTGGGGTTAACACTTAATATCTCTCAAAGTGCGAAAAATTAAAAAATCCCATGCATCTCGGACTGGGAATCGAAATCTGTCCCAAACACACTGCTTGCCTCCCTTGCTGCCAGTGGCTCATCTCATCAAGCCACAGCAGCTGCTCAGCAGACCCTTGTCCCAGAAGGATTCTTATCTTGCACTGCAAAGAGTGAGAGGGTGCACTAACGCGCATACTTCCTTTTGCAGTTTTGCAGCCTCTCTCTATTACCTACTGTGCTGTTCCTACCTTGCAGTCATGTCATGCGCTGTAGAGCTTGTGATATTTTGCCCCAGTAGGGGAGGATAGGGAGGTGTGTTGGGGGAAACAGTGAATGCCGTAAAAACTGCAAAGGCATAAACTGAAGAGAGAATAGCCTAGGAGGTAATAAAAGAGGAAAATACATTTTTTAGGTATGTAAGTGGAAAGAGGGAGACCCAGGGTGGAATTGTAAGGTTAAAATGGGAAGGAAGGGAACTGCACAGAGGGGGACTAGGAAAAGGGAGACATCCTGAACAAATATATTTATTAATTGTTCATAGAGGAAGCAGAAAGGAAGGGGCCACAAAAAAGCAGCAAAAGATTTGGAGGGAGGGAGGGTGGTGGACATTAGTACTTTTTTGGAGGTGAAAGTCATAAAGGGACTTGCTAATCTGAAGGTGGACAAAGTAATGGGACCATATGGGGTGCATCCAGACGTATTGTGGGAGCTCACGGAAATACTGGCTGCACCTCTGACAGTTCTATGTAACAGCTTACTGGAAACTGGATTGGTTCTGGAGGACTGGAGGAGGGTGTGTGTGTGTAGTCCCACTACACAAAAGTGGTAGCAGGGAGGAGACTGGCAATTATAGATTAGTCAGCCTCACATCGGTGGTGGGAAAGTTAATGAAATAATTTATGAAGGAAAGGATTCTGGAATATCTTGAATCCAGTGGATTAGAAGACCCAAGGCAGCATGGTATCATGGGTGGGGTGGGGGGCATGTAAAATGAATATGATAGATTTATTTGAATGGGTGACCAACGAACTAGATAGGGATGGAGTGGTGGACATGGCCTACTTAGATTTCAGTAAGGCATTTTATGTTATTCCACAAAGGAGACTAGTAAGCAAGCTGGGTAGCTTAGGAGTGGGTCAAAACTTGGTAAACTGGATAAGAAACTGGTTAGAGGATAGGTGACAGAGGGTGGTGGTAAATGGAGTTCATTCCAAGGAAGGGAGGGTGACTAGCAGGGTGCCTCACAGATCAGTACTAGGACCAGCACTCTTTAAATTATTTCAAAGTGACATTAAAGAGGAGCTGAAAGGGAAGGAGGGTGGTAGAAACATAGAATCCGATGCTAGATAAGGATTATATAGCCCACCTAGTCTGCCCATTTCTCTACTCAGTATTGACAGCTTGGATCCTATTTAATCTGTAGCACACCTTCTCTACCAATCTCCAGGGTACCCTTATGTCTATCCCATGTGCTCTTGAATCCTCATATTGATTTAGCCCCCACCACCTCCAAGGGAAGTCTGTTCCATGGATCCACCACCCTTTTTGTGAAAAAGTACTCCCTAACATTCCCCCTGAGCCTTCCTAACTTCAGCCTCATATCATGTCCCCTTAGCCTTGTGCAATGCTTCCTCTGAAACATGCTTCCCACCTGTACCGTTTATACCCCTAAGATACTTAAATGTCTCTGTCATATCCCCACCTCTCTCCTCGCCTCCAAATAATAGATATTAAGGTCCTTGAAATCTTTCCTCATATGGCTACTGGTGCAGCCCATGTACCATTTCCATTGGCCTTCTCTGGACTGCCTCCATCCTGTCTATGTCCTTCCTGAAATGTGGTCTCCAGAACTGGACACAGTACTCCAGGTGAGGCCTTACCAGTGATCTGTATAGTGGCATCATCACTTCTTTCTTTCTGCTGGTTATGCCCCTACCTATGCATCCCAGCATTCTGTTTGTCTTCCCCACCATTTTTTCCCACTGCTTGGTCGCCTTTAGGTCATCAGATATGATGATCCCAAGGTCTCTCTCTTGCTTTGTGGTGGCCAGAACCTCCTCCATCCTGTACTTCTGTCTTGGATTCCTGTGACCCAGGTGCATTATTTTGCACTTTTAAGCATTGAAACTCAACTGCCATACACCTCACCATTCTTCCAATAAGCTTAGATCCTTTCTCATTCTTTCTACCCCTTCCAGTGCATCAGCTCTGTTGCAGATCTTGGTGTCATCCATGAACAGGCATACCTTTCCCTCCAGATGCTTTGCAATGTCACTAATGAAGACATTGAAAAAGAATGGTCCCATCACCGATCCCTATGGCACCCCGCTGGTCACCTCCGTCTCTTCTGATTTCATGCCATTTACTACCACCCTCTGAGTCCTGTCACTTAGCCAGTTCTCAACCCGTTTTACTACCATAGGACTCACTCCCAGGTTTCTCAATTTATTTAGCAATCTTCTATGTGGGACGGTATCAAAGGCCTTGCTGAAATCCAGGTATGCCACATCCACCACCCCTTCGTGATCTACCACTCTATTCACCCAGTCAAAGAAATCAATTAGATTTGTCTGACAGGACCTTCCCACCAAGAATCCATGCTTCCTTGGAACCTGTGCCCCACTAGTCTCCAGAAACATCTTAATCCTCTCCTTAAAGAGGGACTCCATTAGCTTCCCTACTACAGTACTAAGGTCAGGCTTACAGGTCTGTAACTGTCTGTCTCCTCCCTACTGCTACTCTTGTGGAGAGGGACCACCTCTGCCCTCTTCCAGTCTTCAGGTACCTCCCCTGTCTCTAGAAATGAGTTGAAATGTTCAGTCAGTGGACATGTCAGTACGTCCCTCAGTTTCTTTAAACTGAGGGGGGGACATGATAGAAACTTTCAAGTACCTCAAGGGAATCAACAAAGTCCAAGAGGGTAGCATCTTTCAAAAAAAGAGGTGTGCAAGAACAAGGGGGCACAATTTGAAGATAGAAGGAGGGGCTCAGAGGGTAATTTAAGTATTTTCACAGAGGTGGTGGATGTATGGAGCAGCTTCCAGAGGAGGTTGTGGAGTCACAAACAGTGGTGGAATTCAAGCATGCATGGGACAGTCATAACGCAATTCTAGGGGTTGGGGGTAGGAAGAAGTAGGCTGCTGGTTAACGAGGATCTGCAGCTTATCCATCAGGTAGGGAAATGGGCAGACTTGGTGGGCCAAGCGGTCCTTATCTGCCGTCAAATTCTATGTCTATGTTTATGTCTGGGGTGAATCTCATCTGGCCCCATTGCTTTGTCTGTTTTTAATTTCCCAAGTTCCTCTGGGACTCTTTCCTCAGTGAATGAGCTGGTGTCAACCTCCCTCCCTTGACTACCCCTCCTAATGAGTTTGGTTCCTCACCCTCCCCTTCCCTGGTGAACACTGAGCAAAAGTATTTGTTCAGTATCTCAGCCTTTTCTAGGTTGTCTTCCACCCACCCTCCTCCTTCCTTCTTCAGCCAAACAATCTCATATCTGGTCTTTTTCCTCTCACTAATGTATCTGAAGAAGGTCTTGTCTCCACACTTAATAGCATGTGCTATACCTTCCTTTGTTTGTGCCTTAGTCATTCTGACCAATTTCCCAGATTCTTTCTGTTTCTCCAGATACTTCTCCCTGTCCTCATCCTTTTGAGTCTCCTTGTATTTCCTAAAGGCCTTCCTTTTTTCCCTTACTTTTTGGGCCACAACCTTCGAGAACCATAGAGGCTGTTTCTTTCTTCTACTCTTACTATGCATTCTAACACAGTGTTTTGCTACTTCTGTTATGACTCTTTTGAGTCTGACCACTATTTCTCCACATCTCCCCTAGTAACTTCTACTGCTAGGGCACTTTTAAGCTGTGCTCCCATTTCCTTAAAGTTAGCCTGCTTGAAATCCAGAATCTTAATCTTTCTATGACTTTCCTCTACCATTGTGCTTACAGTAAACCATAAACCATACCGTCATGTGGTTGCTGGAACCAAGGGGCTGCCCACCTCAACTTCTGTGATCTTATCCCCATTGGTCAGCACCAAGTCCAGTATAACCCCCTCCCAGGTGGGTTCTACTACTGGCTGCCTTAAGTTTGCCCCTTTCAGGTCAGTCATGAAGTCCATGCTCCTTGTTGAACCTGCAGTCTGAGTGCTCCAATCTGAATCTGGCATGTTGAAGTCTCCCATTAGCAGTAGTTCCCTTTGGTTGCCATTTTGTGAATGGTTTCCACCAGAGCCTCATCTGTTTCCTCCCTCTGTGAGGAAGGCCTGAAAACCACTCCAATGTGAGTGGCAGTCTTGTTTCCCACCTCTAGGATGACCCACTGTACCTCCATTCTATCCTGTAACTCTTGAGCTTTCGTTGCTTTAATCCCCTCCTTCACATACATAGCCACCCCCACTTCCCCTCCCTATCCTTCCTAAGAAGTATGTATCTGGCTGTGGCTGTATCCCAGTCATGGTTCCCTGTCCAACACATTTCTGTAATAGCCACAATGTCCAGGTTTGTGTCTGCCATCAGTGCCATTACATCTGGGATTTTGTCTCCCAGACTGTGGGCATTTGTACACATTACCTTCCATCCTGCACACCTTCCCCTTCTTTTCCTGTTTTCTGGTCTGTGCTGACATGTTTGAGTCATAGTTTCTGTTTTCCTTCCTATCGTGACCATTTTTTTTTTATTATTTTTTTTTTATGTATGTCTTTCTACTAATTGGGGTCTCCCTATTTCCAGATAGGTCATATGGGGGGCTATAGTAATCCCCCTGACTGCATTTGCCTCCCCCCTTGGCTAGTTTAAATGCCTGCTGAGGAAGCATTTAAACTTTTCAGTGAGAATACCTCCCCCCGGATAGATGTAGGTTGTCTGGTGAATACAGTCTTTCATCCCTCCAGGTGAGGTCTGCCTCTTTGCTGAAGACACCAAAATCTGCAATAGGGTGGGCACTCCAGGAGGGGTTAGAAAAGATGAGCACAGTCTTTGGAAAAGTAAAGGAGTGGTCAAGGATATGGCAGCTTGGTTTCAATATGAAAGAAATGCAAAATAATGCACTTAGGGCACAGAAACCCAATGGCAGAGTTCAAAATGGGTGAAGTGGTATAACGACCACCAAGTAGGAAAGAGACCTGGGGGTAATCATATCAGATGACCTAAAACTGGCTAGGCTGTGCGAAAAGGCAGTAGGGAGGGTGAGTGGGATGCTGGTGTGCATATGGAGAGGTATCACCAGCAGAAAGGGGGAAGTGGTGTTGCCTCTCTGTGGATCACTGGTAAGATCCCACTTTGAGAATTGTATCCAGTTCTGGAAACAACATCTCTGGAAGGGCACAGAGTGGAGGCAGTCCAGAGGAGGGTAACTAAAATGATGCAGGGTCTGCTTCAAAGCCCTATGAGGAGAGCTTGAAGGACCTCAATATCTACACCCCGGAACAGAGGAAGGAGAGAGGGATATATAATAGAGACCTTTAACTACTGTACCTCATGGGGGTAAATAAGGTACAGTACAGGGAGTATTTTTCAGAAGAAAAGGTGCTCTAGAATAAGGGGACATGCTATGCAGCTGGAGGGGGTAAACTCTGGGGAGGTGTGAGGAAGTACTTCACAGAAAGAGTGGTAGATTCCTGGAACAGCCTTCCAGCTGAGGCATGGGCTGAAAGCAGAGGTGGGGTTTAAGAATGCATGGGATAAGCACAAGGGAATCATAGTGAAAAGGAAAGGGGGGGTAGAAAAAGCTGTAAATCAGGCATGGTTTGTGGTAATAGTATAGGTAGGAAGACATGGGTAGATTGGATGGGCCTAACAGTCCTCATCTGCTGTCAAATTATATGTTTCTTTGTTCTGTTTCTATATTTCACCCAGAAAGCTAGGGCAACAAAAATGTAAACACAAACAAGAAAGAACAAATAGGGGACAAAGGTGGGATTGGGTCCAGATGTTGGAAGGAAACTTGGGGTGACTTGTGGGGAAAAATGGAGCAACTTGGTCATGCCTACAGCTTCAATATATGCCTCTCAGCTCTAGATGGAGGCAAGACCACAGTGAACAGTAAACTTTACATTGCAGCTGGGTGGGCATCCTTTGGATGCTTCCATGAACTGCAGGAAAACTGAGCTCTATCGAAATGGCATGAGGTCATGTCACCAAGTGCAAAAACCACGTGGCAACAAATGCCAAAAGCATAAGGGTGTGTGCTGCAATCTCATCGGGCAAAACACCGACCCAACATAAACAGTGCATGCCCTTTGAAACAATGGGCTTCTCTCTCTTTTCTCACCATGGCAACATAATGCAAGGCAGCCCACCCATGTTGCCATGGATTGTTGGGCTCTACCAGAGTAATGGGGGTTTTATCCTGGGAAATAAAGTTTATTTTGGCAAAATCAAGATTTGAGGTCACAAATGGGAATTAAAGTATGGCCCCTTTTAGGTTATGAAGTTTCAATATGGAATAATAATTAATGGCACTGCATGGCTAAAGTAGGAATGTTTTCAATAGTATAATGTCAATATTTATAAAGAGATGGGGTTGCTTAATTTTGCCAGTGTCATTATTTTAACATGAGCATATTAGTTCCCTTGATCTTTGTGATCTTTCATTAGGAGTAGGAAGAAAGTCTGAAAGCTATGCAACTCCATGTAGCAAATGGAGCTGGATGGTGTTGTTAATTTCATTAGAGTCATTGATTTTGGTGACAGCATACTAGTTCCCATTGACCTCCTTGACCTCCCATCAGGAATAGAGAAGGAGGTTGGGAACTATGCAATTTTATATAGTAAAAAGATGCAGTGAGATAAATGGACATTGGGGATACAAAGAAATGATTTAATTATATTATTTTAGAAAAATGAAGATTTATTGGATGATGTAACGCGGTATCCTTATCCATGGAAATTTCTCAATGTTCTATTTGGTAACACAACCATCATTATCTATAATAGTTGACATAATGAGTAATGTTGTTATCCCTAATAATATGTGTAGTGGATTTGGAGCCATTGAAAAGTATATATTGCTTGAATAGTATGAGCATGCTACCATCCCTTGACTTCCATCATCTCCGATATGAGAATGCCATGAGACTAATAACTATGAAGCTCTAAATAAATAATTTTATAACAAAAAATCTAACTGTTCCACATATTAAATTGGGGTGAATGGCCGTAAAATGAACTGAACCACTTGTAACATTTCTATGGGGGCACTGGCAATGCTAAAATTTAACACCAATATAGGAATTGCATTAAATAAATCATGTGCTTTAGATCCCTATTAGGGTGGCGACCCATGAGCAGTTTATATCAATGTGATCCACAAATTGAGTTGTGGGGTTCTAAGAAATGTACAGTATCTATTAATTTATTGTTTTAGTGCTGCTGCTAAGATTTTTTAGATACAATGTTTATTTTTGTGTGTTCGATCTAATTGTATTTTATTGTATGCACCTGTACTTTGTTATGGAATAAATTGGGGGTGGGCACATATGACTAGACTCCATGCATGAAAGTGATCAGGGCAACTAGTGATTTTTTTTCCTAATTCCCTCAACAGGGTTGGAAGCTGATTAAAATGGAATAAAAATTCATCATTAATCTATTACGGTGTCTGTGACAGTTTTCTTTATGATTGAATGTACTGGCTTTTAGTTGTGCAAGACAGTGAGTGGCGCACCTTTCTTTTTCTTGCTGTCACTACCAATATAACCTTAATAGAGTAAGCAGTTACCCATGAATATGTTGGCAAATAAGATAATTCTTGTATCTCTCTTACTCTGACCTTGCACAGGTTTCACATATATTATAAGGCATTAAAGGTTATGATAACCATCTTCAGGCGTGAGAAGAGATTGCAAACTTGATTGAAGTTCTTGGGTTCAGAGAGTTCAGGAGGCTAACAGAAACTGTTGGGATTATACAGGATATCCCCATAGGTTGTCTGTGAGTCAATCCCTTGAAAGTAGGTTTAGATGAAATTCATGAAAAATTTAGGTATGGTTGATAATAATATTGATGGTTCTTGTTATTGTACTTGAATGGCTTTTATAGTACTTCATGTTAGGTGACATCACCTCTTCAGTCTAGAATTATTTGCTGGGCTCATATCTATTGACAATTCAATTAGATATACTTCAATAGGAGAAGTGTACTGTAAGTGTAAATACTCACTTTATTGGGATGCTTGGACTTGTTGTTCACATCTGCTGGCTGTCTCAGAAGGCACATTTTGCACACCTAGTTTTAATTGGGCTACAGAGTACCCCCATGGTGTTCCCTTGTCACAACCCACTGGCTTACAAGATGTGTAGCTAGTAGGTGATTCCTATCCCTTATTCAGATCATGCTAGTAGCATACAGAGTCCTCCAACAATATTATGCTAATTCTTATCATTTGATTTCTTGGAATGTCCAAGGCATCAACTCCCCTATCAAGAGGGAACAGACCCTTGCTCACTGGAGTGGATGCACTGTGATATTGTGTTCCTGCATGAATCTCATCTACTGGAAGCTGAAACCAAATAACTAGTGAAAGAATGGGTGGAACAATTGGTAGGCATCTCCCTCTTGAAAAAGGCCAGAGGAGTGGCCATCATCTTCCACAAGAACACTCCAACTAAAGATTTTGAATACGGACCACTGGGGAGATGGGTCATTGCAAGAGTCAGCCTCAGTACACAGACCCTATTACTGTGCCATATTTATGGTCCAAATAAAGATGTACCCTCCTTCTATCCAGCACTAGTGCAACATCTTTCTGTACTCTATCAGCTCAGAGACAAATTGGTGCTAGTTGGGGACTTCAGTGAGGTATGGGACTGACTTATTGACCACCTAAAGTGACAAAACTTTGTACCCACAAAGGTAGAGCAGAGCTACATATGACTGCAGAGTACAAGTTGATAGAGACCTGGAGGAGCCTGTATCACACAGGAAGGGACTTTACGTTTCATTCTTCACCACATAACAGGAGTAGTCATATTTGCTTCTTTCTTATCACTGCCACAAAGCTTCCAAAAGTGCAGCAATCATGTTTAACCCCAATCACGATATCAGACAATGCCTGCACCAGTCTTACATTATTAATAGGCCCAAAACCACCCAAGTAATCCAACTCTCAGATGCATACCTCCTCTCTTGCAAGGAATGCCATACACTGCTTATGAAAGAGATAGCAAAATTCTTCACTTTTAACGAACAGATCCAGAAGCAAATGGTTGCTTCTGGATCTGTTCTTACAAGGACCAGTGCAGAAACTAAGCTATTTCTGTATGTCACTTCTAATAATTCACCAGGCATTTCCCAAGCTGACTTGTGGGACACTTTCAAAGCCTATGAAAGAGGGCATATAATCAGTTTTGCCATCCATGTAAAAAAATGCAGTGGACCGCAGAACTCAGAGACCTTGAGGTAGCTCTAAAACAGAAAGAGGGGGAGTACAACAAACTTCCTAATAACTCACCTCAGCTGCACTGTGACATGGTTCCCAAGAGAAAGTCACCAGGTCCAGATGGCCTACCAGCTAAATTCTATCAGACTTTCAGAACCCAACTTGCTGGTTATCTTCTAAATGTACTGCAAGACTTATTTATGGGGGGATTACTGCTGAAGTCCATGACGGAGGCCCTAATAACATTACTGCCCAAACTGGCCTAAGATGTTAAGCTTGTGGCAAACTATCATCCTATGTGAGACCACACTTGGTGTACTGTGTGCAGTTCTGGTGCCTTCATTTAAAAAAGGATGTCAAACTACTGTGGGGAAGGGAGGTGCAGTGAAGGGTCACCAAGATGATCCTCAGTCTGGGGAAAGGCTGAGGGAGCTCAACATGTTTACCCTGGAAGATAAAAGAGAAAGGGGGGATATGATTGAGATCTTCAAATACTTAAAAGGTATAATAATAATAGTAACATTTATTTATAAAGCACCTTTCCAATATCAAGGTGCTGTACAAAATAGGACAATACAAGTCAAGCATAGAATTCAATACAAAACACAAATAAAACTATATTATTATCCACAATTTCAGTGTAATCAGTGCTCCAAGAAAGCCATTTGAAAAAAATGGGTTTTTAATCCCCTCTTATATTCCTCCACGGAGGTGCACTCCCGCAACTGATGGAGTAGAGAATTCCAAAGAGTGGGAGCAGCATAGAAAAATGCTCTACAACCAGATGATTTCAAACTCACTCTTGGAATCTCTAGCAACCCCTCATCGGCTGAGCGAAGTGATCAGCCAGGGCAGTAGGGAACCAGGAGTTCTTTCAGATAGGCCAGACCCTGATCGCGTAGGGCTTTAAAGATCAGTAAACTGACTTTAAAGGCGATCTGCCACCATATAGGTAGCCAGTACAGTTCACGCAGCATCAGGGTAATATGACAGGGCCTACTTGTCCCAGTCAAAACCCGGACTGCAGCATTCTGCCCTAGCTGAAGGCAGCAGATTTCAGCCCCAGAAAGCCCAAAGTACAGGGATTTGCAGTAGTCCAAGCTTGAGGACACAAAGGCGTGGACCAATGTTGGTAAAATGTCAGATGGAACAAAGTGTTTAACTCTGGCAATATTCCTAAGATGGTAAAAGGAAGTCTTGACAACTGCTGACATTTGTGACTGTAGTGTCAGCCTGTCATCCAAGATGACCCCTAGGTCATGCACCTGTTCAGAGGCTAGAAGCAAAACGTCACCAAGAAAAATTCCTGAAGGCGCACCAACCAGCGACCCCTCTGTCTGAGGACCCGGGTCCATGACCAAGACCTCTGTCTTATCTGAGTTCAACTTCAGCCAACCAGAATCCATCCAGTCCTGGATTTCTTTCAGACAGTTGTTAAACACTGAGAGAGCTCCCTCCTGGACAGGTGCAAAAGACAGGTATAGCTGGCTGTCCCCTGCATAGCAGTGAAACCTCAGTTCATACCGTCTTATAATGTCTCCAAGGGGCAGCATGTATACCTCGAATAACATGGGAGACAGCACTGAACCCTGAGGCACCCCACACAACAAAGGAGTTGGGCTCGAGGAAAAAAACCCAGACGCAACTCTTTGTGATCTCTCAGTGAGGAATGAGGTGAACCATCACAGGACAATTCCCGATATTCCACAAAACTGCCTCAGGCATGCTATCAACACCAAGTGATCCACGGTATCAAAGGCTGATGATAGATCGAGAAGGACCAAGATAGAATGTCTCTTCTGATATCTCGCCCTCAGAAGATCATTAAGCACCCGAACCAGCGCAGTCTCGGTTCTATGTCTTTTTGCGAAAACTGGACTGGAAGGACACGTAGATGTCATGGATGGTTAAATGGTTTTCCAATTGGGCTGCCACTACCTTCTCAATCACCTTCCTAATATGGGGAAGGTCTGAGATAGGTCTGTAGTTTGTGAAACAGTCCGGGTCCAAGGTAGCTTTCTTCAAGAGAGGTGTCACCACCGCCTCTTTCAGGGAGCTAGAAAACTCACCCGTCTCCAAGGAGCACCAAACTATTCACACAAGGATTGGACCAATGATATCACTACAACCCAACAATAGGGAGGTTGGTCCAGGATCCAAACTACAGCTAATAGGGCACAAACTGTGGATAATCCTCATGACATCCACAAAATCAAGTTGACCAAAGGAACTCCAAGAAAACAGAGGTACTGTGAACTCACGTTGCTCAACAGCCTCCCCCATAGAGTTTGCAGGGTGCAGATCTGCCCTGATGTCGGCCACCTTATTTGCGAAGTAACGAGCAAGCTCCTCGCACTCTAATTGTGAAAAAGCTTTCCAGACTAGCAGACAGGCTGGGTTGCACAGTCTGTCTACAGTTCGAAATAGCTGAGCTGGTCGGTTCCTAGCAGCTGCAATCTCCCTGGACAGGAATTCTGCCTTCTTACAGGTGATTGCAGATTGATAGATGGAATAATGGTCCACCAATCTAAGGCAGTCGGCATCAAGGGCAGACCTGTGCCAGCAATGCTTCAACCTTCGCCCCATCTCTGCAACTCCCTCAATGTCCCATCAAACCCTGAATCAAACTATGAATAGCGTTAGTACAGAGGGCATATTCAGCTTAAGGGGGCTTGAGGATCATGAGTGGACACAGTCTCAAATGGGAGAGCGGAAGATTCAAGAGGGAAATGAGGAGACACTACTTCACAGAAAGGGTGGTAGCAAGGTGGAAAAAATTACCAGAGGTGGTGATGTCGCTGAAGACTATGGGCAGTTTTATGAGAGTGTGGGACAGGGTCACAGGAAAGATCAAAACTGAGGGGGAGGCTGGGAAAGGGGGTGAAGGCAGGTTGGGACAATGAACCAGTTGGTCGGGAAATTGGTGGGGGGGGCAGCTGCAGTTATTTAAACTGTGAGCTGCACACTCAAGTAGACTTGGTAAACCATTATGGCATGTTTCTGCTGGCATTTTTGTATGTTTGTATGTATGTCCTTGCTGAACATGGATGTTAAAATACTAGCCTAGATCATGGTTATCAGGCTGGGTGGTGTCATACAAGATCTTATTGACAGGAACCAAACAGGGTTTGTTAAAGGCAGGATAGCAATGGACTATATCAGGGCAACACTGAATGCTATATGGGTAGCCTCAGACATTGACACCCCTTGTCTCATTGCAAGCATCAACACTGAGAAAGCTTAAGTCAGTGAAATGGGATTACCTGTTTAAAGTCATGGAAAAAATGGGAATTGGCCTGGCATTTACAACATGTGTGACAACACTTTATTCCTCACCCACAGCATGCCTGGTCATAAACGGCCTCATATACTTCCAATTATGTTTGAAGAGGTGCATTAGACAAGGCTATACTCCCCCGCCCCGTCCTTCATTGCAATGGAACCTATGCTCTGCAGGATCAGATAATCCCCATAGACAGAGGATATCAGTTGGGGAACAACTCACATTAAAACATTAGCATTTGCAGATGACCGCCTCTTGTGGGCTCAACCCTCTCTGCTTCTCTTCCAGCAGCCTTGGATGTCCTGAATAACTATAAGTTCCTGTCAGGACTCAAAGTTAATGGGGCCAAAACTGAAGTCCACCTATACTGAATAATGTCACTTTAGATATACAGATCCAATATCTAGGACTCCAGTGGCAGTGACACAAGATTAAATATCTGGGTATCTTCCTATCAGCTAATATCTGGGCCATAGTAGACATGAATCTCAATTCCCTACACTCTGCACTAGAAGCAGAGTTTGAGCAGTGGAATAAGCTAAAATTGATCTTTGGGGGGGAAATAGCCAAGTATAAAATTGTGGCCTTTCTCAAACTTTTATTCTTCCTAAATAGCTTTCCTGTACCTATATTGAATAAACTCTGGTCAGAGCCAATACAGCTGTGGAAGGCTTTTAGGAGCAGCAAGAGTGGTAAAATGAATATGTGGTGCTCTCGCTCCACCAGCATGAGCCATAATACTGCAACGTATTCGCACATGTGCAGTTTGCCCCAGAGACAGCCTTGTGCAACACAATGGTGCAGACATAACTACGTGAAACAACCCAATCCCCTCAGGTTACTAGAATTACATTAGTACTAGTCTTAGGCAGGTAGGAAAGGCAGCTGGTGGGGAGCTCATTAGGGACTTTCTACATAATGACATCATTGTTTACTCAACTAGCCTGAGAGAAGGATGATTATGTCATTTAGAACTCTTACAGCAGCATAACCATTTTAGAGTCAGCTGCTCATGGGGAGCTTTGAATGTTCATCAGTAAGTTCAAGTGTGGCAGTCAGAGTGGCATGTGTCTGCCATTGGAGCTCTATCAAAGGGAGCCCTGATATTTCTCACCCTACATTCATAAAATCTTTAGTTTGCCTGTAGGTCTCTTTAGTTTCACTCCAGGGGGAGTGAGAGGGAAACCAATTCTTGTGGATCCAAGGGCACTCCCCTGAAATTTCTAAAGTTCACAGATGCTTTAAGGAAGGACAATGCGTAGAATCTGACAGCTACCAGAGGAAGAAAGGTGCCTTTCCATGACTGGGAGGAAGGAACAAGTGATCTGCGAGTACAGAATTTGAGTCTGGTCTCTGAAGGAGTGGTCTGAGGTGTGTGTGCCCTAGATAAGGCTAGATCACATTGGTCAGGACTCCTTTCACCACAACTGTGCTGAATTTAAAGTTAAATTTGAGAGTCTTTAGCAATAATTGAGGATTGGAGACTCATTTGTATTTAACCCTGAAGGAATGATAGAGGCTGTTTGGGGAAAAGTGTGGGAGGAATGCCATCTGAAGTGTCAGGCAGGGCTAAGTCGTTTGTGGGTGTGCACCATAATTCCCTGAACAAAGACCATGCATCAGGAGGATTTTAAAGTGTGTGGCACATCCCACAGATATACACTTTGGAGATATTTTTGTGGAAAACAATGCTGCCTTGTAAAGTGTCCTGCAAAAGAGAATGTGCCTGTATTGCAATGACAAACATTTGGGGGACCATCCTTGCACTAAGTAACACCTGTAAATAAAGCCATACTGCAAAATCACAGTTACTACTTTGGACATTCCGCTTGTTGCTTCTAGTGTGAATGTTATCGGGGGCCCTCAGCAGTTAGGTCTATTATATGCCTAGCATCCTCTCCCCTGGACCTGGTTGTAAATAAAAAGGTTCATTTTAGTATGTACCCCCATCTCCCGTCCTGTAGATAATGAGCCTGGTATACACTCCAATGCTAGGGGAGGTACCAAGACTGTAGTTCTGCCAAAATAAAATTGCATGACATGTTGTTGGCAGTAGTTCTTTTAAAGGGGGCAGCTAGACAAAGATGGTGTACAGGTTACATATGTATGCACGATACTGGTGCATGCACACTTTAAGTCAGCGCCACCATGTTGCACAGGGTGTCTGTCACTTCTGCAGTTGTGGAGAGGAAAAATAGTGTGCCAGTGGGTATGTTTACGAGGCCCGCAGAAGGGAAGGGCTGCAAAAAAAGAAACAGTGGAAACTATGCTGGAGCACTGTGGCAGAACATCCGACAGTGGTCCAGTTATATGCTCTCACAGTGCTGTTATACAAATCTGATAATGGCATAACTACTGTGGAGCCTGGCCCACACAACTGTAAAAATCAGACTCAGAAGGAGACTATTAACAAACTAAAGATCTGGTCTGTGATTTGATCGTCATCACAGTCACTTTCTCATTCTTTTCTAAGCAGTAATTTCTGATAAATGTGCCTTAACCATGTTGATCTCAGTGTTGGTAGATTACTTCAGGTTTTCCCCTGATTGTATTGGGTGGGGGTGGTAGCAGTCTTGAAGTGGTAGCTGCCGGTGGTGGCATGCTTTGAAAAAAAGTGGTCCCCATGCTTGTCTGCACATTTTAGAAGTGACCTCCTTTCCTTGTTTTTGCCATAAAAAAAGGACCTCTTTAACACAAAATCAAGGAGTCAGTTATGGCATCCACCCCCATGCCTTTTCAGTTAAAGTAAGGAACATGATTAAGGGTTTGCATCAGATGTGCAGTGGCAGCCATAGATACATAATATTGTTAAACAGTAATCAACTGTATGTATTTTTTAATGCATGCTTTCTGAATGTTGTCAATACCACTCAACCCATTTTATACTCTGCCCCTGGATTTCTATGCCCCAAGTGCATTATTTTACATTTTTGTGTTCAGGAGAAAAAAGCTTTTCAAATGAGGGTAGTCACTAATCTAAATTCTTTATAGTTTTCCTTTTCTTAAATTGTCATCAGAAATGTGAATTTTATAAAAACAAAAATGGAAATACAGGTGATAAGATTACCACATTTTACAAAATATAAGAAAATCAGATGGGTTACTATCCTCATTTGAAAGGTCTTTTTGTCCTAAACAACTTTAAGATTGGTTATTCTTGTGCACCTGGAATAGTTTTTAAGATATTTAGATTTTTGTTTTGAAATGTGTGCACATTTGTTAAGAATTCTGCATAATGCCTTAGGAAGATTCTCAATGAAAAATAGTTTGGAGTTCTGTCTGTAACATTCTAAACACACCATGGGTCTGAATGAGATAAAGGGGACAGGAATTGATTAATTATGTGCAGGTGTTTGAAATGTCTCTATTTTCATAAATTATATTCACACATCTAAATGATCCCTATTTAACTGTGCCTGAATAAAAGCTGAAGCTGTCAGATGTGTTTTGTTTTGGTTTTAGATTTATAGAATTGTTATTTAGTACAACAACAGATTAGGCACATGTGGACACATGTTGATACATGGACATATTAGCATAGCAGTATTTCAGTTACAAGGGGGTCTGTGTTAGGTTTGGGTTTTGAATATACACATACACTAGTCACTTGTTACAGAACTGCAGATATATCATGTTTAAGACAGTATAAGTTTGACTATTCATGAGTATAATGGACTTCTTGTACACAGAGTTTAAGAAAAATGTATCTGAACAGTACACTGTGTAAAATGTGATTGACACCACTGTGTGAAACAGCTGGTGAATGCTTAATTTACACTAGGGCAGGTTGTCTTTTAACATAGAAACATAGAAACATAGAAGTTGACAGCAGATAAGGACCTCAAGGCCCATACAGTCTGCCCATTTCTTTTTCTACCTTATAAATGTGCCATCAGCCTTTGCTCTGTCAGTGGCCTATCTATTCATAGTCATTTGTATTGCTTCCTTATGCCTATCCCATGCCTGTTTGAAGCCCTGCACTGTATTCATAGCCACCACTTCTTGTGGTAAGCCATTCCATGCATCCACCACCCTTTCTGTGAAAAAGAATTTCCTCACATTCCCCCTTAAACGGCCCACCTCTAATCTCATGCTGTGTCCTCTTGTCCTGCTATTTTTCTTATATTTAAACATGTTAGACTCTTTCACCTTGTTAATGCCCTTAAGGTGTTTGAATGCCTCGATCATATCACCTCTCTCCCTTCTTTGCTCAAGGGTATACAAATTGAGCTCTGTTAATCTGTCCTCATATGTCTTCTGATTCAGTCCCTGCACCATTTTGGTTGCCCTTCTCTGGACTGCCTCAATTTGGTTAATGTCCTTGTGAAGGTGTGGCCTCCAATACTGCACGCAGTACTCCAGATGGGGCCTAACCAGTGTCTTATAAAGAGGGATTATTACCTCCCTCTTACGACTTGTGATACCCCTACTAATACACCCTAACACCCCTCTAGCCTTACCTACTGCTTTAGTGGTCTGCTTGGATGATTTCAGGTCATCAGTGATGATGATGCCCAAGTGTCTTTCTTCCTTTGTGACTGCTAGCAACTAGCCTCCCATCCTATAGGTGGCTTCAGGGTTTCTCTTCCCTATGTGCATGATTTTGCACTTCTTTGCATTAAATCCCGCTCTTCTGACCATTTTGCAAGTTTATCCAGATCTCTTTTCATTCTGCACACCCCATCTGGATCATCTACTCTGTTGCAGATCTTGGTGTCATCTGCCAACAGACAAGCCTTACCCTCTAGTCCATCTGCAAGGTCACTAATGAAGATGTTGAAAAGGACTGGTCCCAGAACTGATCCCTGAGGTACCCTACTTGTGACTTGCATCTCTTCTGACTGTATACCATTTACCACCACTCTCTGTTTTCTGCCTGTCAACCAGTTTGCCACTCAGTTGACCAACTTCTGAACCACCCCGAGCCTATCCAGCTTATTTATTAATCTTCTATATGGAACAGTGTCAAAAGCTTTGCTGAAGTCAAGGTAGGTGACATCAACTGCTCCCCCTTGGTCCACCACTCTGGTTACCCAGCCAAAGAAATATATGAGATTAGTTTGACAGGCCCTTCCTTTTGTAAACCCATGCTGTCTTGGATCCTGTGCCCCTATGGATTCCAGGTGTTGCACTATCCTTTCCTTAAGGAATGCCTCCATAATCTTGCCCATTACTGAGGTAAGACTGACTGTTCTGTAGTTCCCCGCCTCCTCCCTGCTACCACTCTTGTGGAGTGGGATCACATGAGCCCTTCTCCAGTCTTCTGGGACCTCTCCTGTGCTCAGAGACTCACTAAACAGTTCTGCTAATGGCTCTGATAGTTCCACCTTAGCTCCTTAAGTACCCTGGGATGTATGCCATCAGGTCCCATTGCCTTATCCACCCTGAGCTTAGGCTCTTGTAGGACCCTTTCTTTTGTGAAGGGAGTAGTGCTCACCTCCCTCCCCCTTGTGTCCATGATGTTGAGCTGTGGACCCTGCCCTACCTTCTCTTCAGTAAATACTGAGCAAAAGTATCTATTTAGGATAGATGCCTTTACAGGGTCCTCCTCCTCACATGTTCCCTTTTCTCCATTAAGCTTAGCAATACCGCCTCTGGACTTTCTCCTTTCACTAATGTATCTATAGAAAGTCATGTCACCTTCTTTTACTGTTCGTGCTAGTGTTTCCTCAGTTTGGGACTTTGCCTGCCTTACTGCCTTCCCTGCTTCCTTAGGGCAGTTTAGTATGCCTCCTATCTTCATCCGCTGTGTTCCTTATATTTCCTGAGGCCAGCCTTTTGGCTCTGATCTTTCTGCTACTGTATTTGAGAACAAAGTGGTTTCCTTCTTCTTTTGCACTTCCTTTTCTGTCTAACACAATGGCATGTTGCTTCAAGTATTGCATCTTTAATGCTTGCCCACTTTGCCTGTACACCCTCACCTGTGTTTCTTTTTGCCAGGACTGGCTTAACTCTGTTGGCCATCTTATCAAAGTCAGCTCCTCTGAAATCCCATATTTTTGCCTTGGAATGGGATGATTTAGATGTAGTAGCCAAACTGAACCATACCATGTGATGGTCACTGGCCCCAGGTGACCTACTACCTGGAGATCTGTGATCCCTTCCTTGTTAGTCAGTACTAGATCTAGGATAGCCCTGTCTCTTGTGGGTTGCTGTACCAGTTGTTTGAGGCCCCCCCCCTGCAGGGAATCCACTATGTGTCTAATTCTGGCAGATGTTCCTGCTGGTATTGACCAATTTGTATCCGGCATGTTGAAGTCTCCCATTATCAGAACCTCCCCTTTAGCTGTCATGTTTTGTATATCTTCTAACAGTAATGTGTCTATGTCCTCCCCTGGTCTGGGGGCCTGTAGACAACCCCAGTTCTTATGGCTGTCCCATTTCCTGTTTCCAGGGTGACCCACAGTTCTTCTGGCTCCTTATGTGTATTCTGAATTTCTGTAGCTTTGATATTTTCATTGACATACAGGGCCTCCTCCCTCCCTTTTTGCACTCGGTCTCTTCTGAACAATACATAGCCAGGTACTGAAGTCTCCCAAGTGTGCTTACTGGTAAACCACATCTCACTAATTGCTACTATGTCCAGTTTAGCCTCTGACATTATTGCCTGCAGGTCTGGGATCTTATTTCCCAGGCTGTGAACATTGTGTACATGATTTTCCATTGGCCAGATTTTGGTGTGTTAGTTGTTGGGTGAGGTTTGGCATTACCCCTGTGCGTTGTATGGGGAGACAAACCTTTTTTCTTACCTGGTGATGCAAATGAACTGCAAACATGCTGAATCCCTGTTTGACCACTAGCTGATGGGGGGAGGGGTGTTCTTCCCATTCAACGTATGGGGTGCTGCACCCCTCTCCCCATTTGCTAGTTTAAATATTCTGCAAAGACGTCAAACTTCTGCCCCAGTGCACTGACTCCCTCCTAAGTCAGATGCAATCTATCAAATTTAAAGAACTTTCGCTCCCAGAACTGTTGCCAGTTCCCTACAAATCTGTGTCCTTTTTCCTGGTACCAGCCCTTGAGCCATGTGTTTAGCTCCCCTATCTCCCCTTCTCTGACCTTCCGTCCATCTGCTCCCCTCTCCCAGACTGGCAGGATCTCAGAGAAGGAGATGCCAGATGAAATAGATGATAGTTTGTCACCCAGCCTGGTCAGGTGTTCCTTGGTCTCCACAACTGACTGGCTGGCGAGATCGATAGTCCCTATGTGTACTAGGACATCAATGTTTTCTCCTGCTTTGTGAACAATTTAGCAATCGGTCAGTGTCTCTCATGCTGATGTACCTGGGAGACATCTGACCATTACCCTAACTGGAGATGGGTATCAACTCCCAGATCATGGAGTCTCCTATGATCAAAGTTTTTGGATTTCCTTTTGCTTTTTTGTTTTGGTTCCTGATTTGGGTGAGTTTTGTTGTGCTAGCTCCTGTGCTGCAGTGTTCTGCTCTGCAGTGTCTTCTGCATCTTTGTTTGATTTCAGAGATAGCGGCAGATACCTGTTTGTAGTGTTTATATGGTTTTTGGAGGTAATATGTTGGAGAGCAGAGAGTGATGTGGCACCCGATTTGCCCCTCCTAACCAACTGCCAACCTCCTGGACCAACTACCCTCTGCGGTCAAGGTTTTTCTGTTGGATGCTGGGGAAATTGCGGGTGGTTCTTATAATGTATTTCCTCTTGAATATGAAATTTGAGGCATGCAATCTCTGCCCATGCTGCCCTGAGCTGAGCTCTAAGATCTCCAAAGGCCCAGCATGTAGGACAGTGTCCTAAATCCTGTAAGACTGTCCTTCTGAAAATTGTTCCACAGTAACTGCAGTTAATGATATCTATTCCAGATAAGTTGCTGGGTTTATAACCTAGTCAGAGTAATTAGAAGGGGAAAAAAGGAAAACAATGCAAGTAATGGTTTGATTGTGTTTTGTTTAACTTGTTATAACAAGTTAAATTACTAGTGCCCCTGTAAATGAGCTCACCTGTGGAGGCCCCACTGATCCACCCTTCCTGCTCTGCCACAGGAAATGTCACAACTGTGGTACCCTATAAAAGGAGTGTAGTGTGGGGTGGTTGGGGATGGGGGTGGCTGGCCCTTCCCCTGCCGCAAAACAAGAACCACAGATGAAAGAACAAGGAGGTAAGAGCAGAAACAATCAGTCAACAACAAATGCAGTAACCCTGAAAGCTTATCCTAATGTTAGATAAAACTGTAAAACCTGTAAAGCACCACCTGTAATAATTTCAGAGAAGATATACGCTGTAAGAAACACTTTGCTACAGAGAAAAATAAAACAATGAAATGTTAGCAACAAACAGTAGCAATCCCTGTGAGTAAAAAATAAAAACAACACCACACAGTAAATCTGCTTAGCCAAAATAAGTCTCAATCCTTTTCCCTTGCTCTGGTAAGTTTCTATACTCTGTCTTTCAAGCAGTCTTAGAAGGAAAGAGCTCAGGTGAAGCTAGGTGCCTTGGCCAGCAAATCAAGTCTTCTACCTCCTTCTAACCTATTTTTTACTTAACATATATATATATATTTATATGTATAAGACTTCTAACATTATTTACTATGTATTGCTGAAAGAATTACTGATAACTGAAATAAAACTTTGAAAAACATTATAAGTAGGTAAAATTGTATTACATATACTGTATATTCTAGATTTCTCCTCCTCGTTATTTATTACTGAGGAAATGTGCTTGAATACATGATTTCTATCCCTTACAGTTACTTTAAAGTTTATCTGCTACTATAGCTTACTCCTTACTTCAAGTCATAATGCTCTGTTGTGACATCATAATCTGTTGCCATGAAAGTAACTGTGATGTCACAAGCAGTGCATTATGACCTCAGGTAGGGAGACAGCAACAGAAATAGAAGCACTGTTCATTAGCAAAATTCCTGTTTTTTATGCAATTGACCTCAGCAATAAATAAGGGGAAGGAGGATGAATAAAGAACCAATGTGAAATACAAGCCGAACTTTATCTAAATATTATGCTTTGTTAAAGTTCTCCTGCAGTTGTCAGCTGCTCTTTAAGCTTATTTTTCCTTGTGGTTTTTAATCATTGTCATTTACTAATGCTAGCACAGACACACACAGAGGGTTTTAAAATGAAGTGTAATTTGGTTTTTAGCTTTTTCCAGGGAGTGAACTTTCAAGTCAGCATCACTTGACCTTGGGAAAGCTTTCTTGTGGTGTAACTTTTGCTGTCTTTATATGAGTATATTGTTTTTTTTGAATGCAGTTTTAACCAATGGGGTTCTTAACAACTTTTCATCTTTTTTGTTTTGTTTGATCTGAGTTTTGAGAAAGTATGTTCTTCTATAACAACTGCCAGTGTTTTCTGATGAAGGATTCTGTGCATTCCAAAAGCTGAAAGCACCTGTATTCTTTTGTAACAACTCTGTTGGTCCAATAAAAAGTATCAAATCATCTGTTTCTGTGGCTCTTGTATTACAAGGACCAATATGGCAACAAGTTTTTTTGTGGCTTCAAGGTTTCAGAAATATTAGCAGGAACTTATCAGTACAGTTCCCATGGTTCTGAAACCATGACGTGACATAGTCAAAACTCCAAATTCTTGGTTCCATGAAAGGAACTGCACAGAATGTTGTCCACACACAAAAAAACCAAAACAATATAAAACACAGCTGACAGCTTCAGCTTTTAATCAGGCACAGTTAAATATGGATCTTTTAGAGGTATAAATGTAATTTATGAAAATAGAGACATTTCAAACAGCTGCACATCAGTAACCAATTCCTGTCCACTTTAAATTAGGCATGACAAGAGATGTACAAGGTGATCTGGTTTAGAATTTCACTTGAGTGGTGTAGTTATTTGCAAAATGGAGGCTGTTTAGAAGTGCAATAGGAGTTATGCTAAACAAATACAAATACCTCTAAAAGTTTACAAGTTACAGATAAAAAAACAGTATGAAAATTGTTCAGGACAAAATGAACTTTCAAATGAGCCTATACATTAAACTGCACTGATTATATATTTTAAACTATGACCATCTGATCACCTCAATTTTAATTTTTCATAGGAATTATGCCAAACAATTGTAAATATCTCTAAAAGTATACGCATTACACATAAACCATCAGTATGAAAGTTATTCGAAAAAAATACTTTTCCAAATGAGCCTATTCATTAAGTTGCACTAATTATATTTTTGAACCATGGCCATCTGATTACCTGAATTTTCATTTTTCTTCATACTTTTCACCTTTCAGATGGCTATTTTTAAAAACATCTAATGAATTCAGATTAGTGACTATCCTCATTTGAAAGGTAATTTTGTCCTGAACAACATTGGAAACTTATATACTTTCTGAGGTATTTACAATTGCTTGGCATGACTCCTACTGTGTTCACTCAAAAAGAAAAAAATGAGGTTATTTGAAAGACCATATTTTCTAAAATATAAAGAATTCAGATTAGTTGTTACACTCTTCTGAAAGGTCTCTTTTTGCCCTGAACAACTTCCAGGTTTTTTTTTGTGTGTGTGTGCTCCTTTAATAGTTTTAAAGATATTTAGATTTGCTTGGAACGTATGCACATTTGCCTCAGAGAAAAGGAGCTTGGAGTATCCATCATTCTAAAAAGAAAGAAGAAAGTATTTTTTTAACTGCCATAGGGATTTTCAGTATCATGGAAGGATACACTGAAAATTACTAAAAGATGTGTTCCATGGAAACAACTTTTCAAGCTAAAGCGATATGGTGTAGACTCAACCCACAGTCATAAAAATAAGCTCCAGTGATTTGAAAAACTCACATCCTTTTTATGGGAAGTACAAATGCCCTGATGTAGCCTGCAGAAGCTCAGAGCATAAGGGACAGGTGGGAGATGGGCATACAAATAAGTGGCAGAGATAAGACATAACCTTTGCTGGTTATATCCTACAACTGATAGGCAGCTGGTGTGATTAGGCCTTGAAAAAGGGCTGGGTCTGGGAACAATGTGGTGGACCATGGTAAAACACTATCATTGGGAATGCCGCACTCTAGGAAAGTGGGAACCTCTTTGGAACAACCAATACAGTGTAGAACAATGCTCTCTTGATTGGACCCATTGGGCAGCCAGGGGAATCCAGATGGCATGACAGTTTATGGTTCCATCCTCAGCTACCTTGAACTCTTTTCAAAACCTAACCTACACATTTGTACTTCCCCAGGCTGAGTTTTGGCTTTACCTTCAGCTCTGAAGTGCATTGTGTGAGAGAGATACCCAGGCAGGGAACACAGGGAGTGGAACATTGCTCCATCCTATTGAGAGCTGGTTAAGTAATCCAAAATACCTCAGAGACAGAGTTTAGAATTACCTGTTTCAACCCTGTATGCCAGAACTGCACAGCTCTAGGGTGGCATGGGAGACAGAGTTGTGAAGGCCTATAGCCCAAGAGACCTGGAAGAAAATGTGCAGAGGCACTCACCTACACTTACTGTAGGGAAACACGTTACCAGCTGATACAGAAGAAAATATGTCACCACTGGTATCACACTCTGACATTGCTAAAATGGATTAACTTAATGCCCACTAAACAGTACTGGCTTTGTTGTCAGGAAGGCAGGATGCTGACCCATGTCTTATGAATATGCCCCACACTTACACACTTCTGGAACCAAATTAGACATTTCTGTCAAAGGATCATAACAGTAGAAATACAGCCAGTTCCCACATTCTGGCTGCTAGGAGGACTGCTAGATAACACTAGATTCCCCAGTGCTGGGAGATATTCTCTGAGTCCAGTGACATTAGAGGCTAAGAGGCAAATTCTCCTCCAAGAGGCATTCTGATTGACCTCCTGTGTCTTTGGACAGGCTTACTTCCATTACCAAATTATCAGAAAATGGCAGACTTTCACAGATCACCAGCTCCAACAGGCAAAGATTTAACGCTATATGGGAACTGTTCTTCCAAAATTCTTTCATTTAAACTAAAGGGTTACTATACAATAAGCTTCAGACTATAAAATATGTGGATTGTTAGGGTATTGAACTCTAGAGTATTTATAGTTCAGATGATATTACTAGCTTTCATTACAGGACCAGTAGACAGGTTAATGCCTGTGTAATCCCCAGGCCACTTTTTTAACTAGTGAGGACCCCCCCCAATTAAATATCTGGAAAACACTGGTGCCCATATACTGGCATACCAATTTACTTTACAAAAAAAGGTACGTACCGCCCTTGGCATTAGGATGTATACCTGGCTCATTTTCTAGAGGAAGAGAGGGTTGGGGGTACAGAAACAAACAACTTGAACCCTGTGTAAATAACATTACCCAGGTCCTGGGTGGAGGCAGCTAGGCAGATGCTTGATCTAACATGCTGAGGGGGACCCCAGTAAATCCACACAACCAGAAGCAACAATTGGAATGTCCATAACAGTGACTGGGATTGTGCAGTATGGCTTTATTCAACAGATGGAAAGTAAAAGCTGAACTAGACCCCCAAGAGTTGTTCCAGGCCGGACAGGTACAAATTCAAGAACTCTCCTTGCATGCAGTGCAGTTCATGAACAACAGCAGAAACATCTTCTTCCCAAATTCCTAAAACTGCATTTGTGGACAACTGTCCACGCACATGAGCATATCTCTTCTCCTTAGCGTTATTTAATGAATCTAAGCCACACACTCAGAACTCTTCTTGGACGTAAGTGCAATATGTGAAACTCAGTAACACACCTTAACCTGCAGCTTGGTCCTCGCTCCAGTAAACATATTGGAGTCCTTTACAAACCAGGAAACCCTTCCTTGTAACCGCTTAGATGGTGTTCCTCCCACCCTTGGCCCCAACTGACAGTCTCTGCCATTCTTCAGGGTTACACCATTGAAACCCCCTTTCCCCATTGAAATGCTAGCAGTCCCACACATTAACTTGTCACAATTGGAGTGACCAGAGAATAAATTGCACTCACTGGGGTCCATAGTTTAACTTCACTTCTCTCACACTGGTGAGACTAGGGGCACTGACAGGTGTGATCCAGCCTTATCTATGGGCACCCCCCCAGATTATCCAATCCCCTAAGAACTTGAGGAGGTCTAGTCTCCTAGACAGTACTTACAGGAGTTGTGCCATCCTCAGGGCATGGAACAACGGAAAAATGGAAAGGAGGACTCTTCTTTCAGGAACACCTGCAAAAGAAAACACTGCAAAACACATTTCTGCACACAACTACAAACTGTAAAGCTAAACACAGTGACCACAACCCTCCCACTGGATACTGCACAAGCCCAAAAAGCATTTTTAAAAGGATTTTCTACAAAAGTACAAAAATAGAAAACATTTAGACATTTATAAAACATTTGGGGAAGGGATCCCTGCAAAGTCCCAAATTAAGGAGGAGTCCAGAGTGCCAAAGCACTACAACAAGATTATCTTCTAGGATGGAGCCTACTGAAGCACAGTCCTGGAACAGGCACAAGGCCTGCAAGCACTGCAGTCTAGATGGCAAGTCTATTGGAGATTAATATTCAAAGAGTCTTTGAACTTGCAGGACACAGTTAACTTAAAAATGAAAATGGTCTCTTACCAGTTCCTGATGACAAAAGGATGTCGGAATTACCTCTCTGGAGCTGCGGCCTGATGATCTTCAGCTGCTGGGTAGACAAAATCTTCAGGTCAGATGCTTCCATGACCTCCTACTGAACCCAGACTGGAAATCTTCTCCGAGTCTGCTGGACTGATGGACCTGGATGTTACCACAGATGAACCTGGATGCTTCTGGAGCTGAACCTGGAATACTGCTGCAGACAAACCTGGATCACCAGAAGAAAGGCACCTACAACCTGGTTTGCTGATGGCAGATGGCTGAGCTGGCAATGGCTGAATTCACCTTTTGGCAGGCAGGCATAATTTTCAAGAATGGCACCAATTTCTGGGGTAGTACCATTCTGGATCTGGGGCATGGACTGTCACCCCATCTGGATGAACCATGCAAACTTAATAGGATGTCTCTTGGCCAGCTTTTTCCACTGTCCTTACAGAGTTGATCAGCAAAGTCCTTCCACATCACCAGAATTGCAGTCTCTCATTGCACACCTTAACTTGGACCCACTTGTTTACTCTAGGGTGCAGGTTGGCACAAGCTTCCTCCCTCAGCCAGGCATGCCTGTCTTTCTCTATGTCTTCCCATATTTGTCTAGAGTACAAAAGGTATGATTGTCCATACTTTGCCTCAGCTCATTTACACACAATTCTCTCTTCTTTGTTGCTTTTCACTAACTCACATCCAGAAGCACAGCTTGTGGATGGTCAGTCCTAGCTGAGCCAGTCATGAACACTTGATACAGAGCAAGAACAGTCCACCTCTGCACTCAAGGGCACACTTCTTGAGCCTTTCTCCTAACAGAAATCAGCAGGCTCCATGGAAGCCAAGGCCAATGCCAACTTACTAGGGCCCACTGAAGCCATTGCTGCTTCCTCCCTTCCATGCATTCTGCCCATGAGATGGCAATTGCACCAACCCCCACATTTGTCCATTTTCCACTGTCATTAGAGGCACTGTCCTCCCAATGAAATGTTTCCTCCACCTTGGACTCTCTAACGAGGCTTGGTCTTGGGCCTTGTACCTAAGGATCTACTGAACTTGCACTGGCAGCATCCAGTTCCACCCTCTGCGGTATGGAACACTTCACTTCCTCTGGGCTTTGCAAAGCATCAGCACAGACAATGTCAAGAAACTCCTTTACAAATGCCATGGGGGCACTTTAACTGCAACCAACCTGTTGCTGTTGTTCTGATTATACAGGGTCTCCTGTTTGTGTCCAAATTGGAGCTAAATGGATGCGTTTCTTTTAAGCTACCATTGTGCCACCTGCCATGCTCATCCCAATTCCCATTCTACTGTCTGTGCAGTGGGCAGAATATCTGTTCCTGGTTTTCGGCATACTATTGACCCATTACATGGATAGTTCAGCAAAGCCACCTCAGCGGTTGCTGTTGAACCATCATACAATTGCTCAGATTAGGCTAGTTCTTGTTCTTTTTGGGCTACCCACACCCTAGCATGGAGCAGGTAGTGAGGGGTTTGCTGTGGCACGTTCTGAAAGTCAAAAATGGTTCTATGTGATAACAGTGAAAGCCTAAAGGTGAGTGCCATTATCGTGAAGTCAAAGTGTCGAAAACATTTTTCAGCACTCTGACACCCCGGCGCACAGCAAAATGGCACTGGGGACTTTGTTTTTAATGTTTTCTGAGGGGAGCTGTGTCCCCCTTACCCCTCTACTAAAGGATTCTCAACTCCAGGAAGGGGTGCATGTGTGTGGGGGGCTGAAAACAGTAAAAAAAAAGGTTCGGGCTGGGCACAACAAAAATGCACCAGCGCCAGGACCTGAACCCAGTACCCTGTGGACCGATGCTGGCAACCCACCCACCATGCCATAGGGTCTGCTCAGCAACCCACCATGGCACCACCCTTCACATCCCTTCCCACCCCTCGTTGTATGTGCCTACTCCCCCCATGAGCATATGTACAGCAACATCCTGTCGGTACACTTGCGCACCCCCTATCTACCCACCCTACCATCCTGTGGCTGTCCCTGTAATGTGCTGGGGAAGGGGTCACTATGATTGTAGGCACTGTTTCCCCAGTGCCAATATCACAGGGTACCTCTAAAACACAAGTCCCCAAATTACTATTGTTTGCAAGCACTCTGAGATTTGATTTTAACACGTTGGAATAAGTTCACAAACAGGCTGCCTGGCTGCTGCAATTGTATTCCACAACTTAGCAAGAATCCATTTGAAACATTTTGGTTTTGAACACTCTGTTCTAAAATGGTATTGATTTGTTTACATAGCTGGCTGCAACCCAACATGGCGACAATAACTTTGCATCACACTCAGTTAAACATTGCTAGGACTCTGTCTGGATCTTTGCATTTCAGCTGATATTCTCAAGTACAAGTTCATTTTGTTATTTCTCAATCCCTTACTTTACAGGCAAGCACTTAGACCAGGAAGGATTGTTTGATTTAAAGTTCACTTTCTTTGAAAACAACGCTTTCACACCAAAGTCCAAAATTTAACAGTTCACAAAGGTCTCCCTCTCTCTCTCTCTCTCTCTCTCTCTCTTTCATTACTTTTGCTGCATTTGCTAATGTTTTTAGACAGTTTTCTGACCTTAGCACTACAGTCAATTTCTTTTGCACAAGGGTACTTACAGGCAATGGATGCTTTGCGCCATTGATGGAATATGGCCTGCTGCTGACTTGAAGAAGGCCTCTGGAGTGAAATGGGCTGCTGGTCCCACCAACTGTCGCTACAATCATTTCGATCACTCAACAGTTAGTTGGAATACAGGTTGAGCCCAGGTATTTGAGAAAAAAAGACAGAAAAACTGCTGCTGCAGAAGTACTTTTTTCTGCAAGCAATTTCTCCTTCCTGCTGCACAAACTATAAGCTGCTCACACACTGCAGGCTGCTCCTCCAGAAATGTTCTACAAGCAGAGATTCTGGCAAGGGCAGGGCTTATGTGCACTGGGACCAATCTCACGATGCCATGCAAACAAGATCTTTCTCTCTCGCTCTCTCTGTGCTGCACTCCTGCATGGTGATCATCGAGAAGGTAAAATTTAAACTACAAACTATCACTTTTTTCTCGGCTTGAAATTTCAACGGGGCAAGCATTTTAAGGCACTTTCACTCGGCACTGGCTGCATTTTCCTTAGCGGCTCCCCCAAATTTCACTGTATACACTCAAAACTTTCTGAGCACATAGAAAACACTGTATTTTAAATCCACAAATACTTTTCTCTGGAAATGTGCAACTTTTAAACAGTTTTTTAAGCACTTTTTCCACAGGGCAAGGACAATTATTTCTTAGTCCACCGTTTCAAAGCAATCACACAAGCAGCAAATTCTTCCTCTTCTTTTTCTACATAACTCAGGTGGTAGAAGACTTTCAGGTGGCATTTTACTTGGCACAGCTTTGCTTTCGGGTAAACTATCATCTGTTTGGGGCACTACCACCAGACAGGAAGATCCTAGACATGCCCTCAGCATGCCTCTAACCCCAAATTAAATATCCCAAGATAAACCCCCATTTTTTGTAACCCCCAGGCCACTTGTTAACTAGTAAGCACACCCCCATTGAATATCTGGAAAACACTGGTGCCCATATACAGGCATACCAATTTACTTTACAAACACAGTAGGTACCACCCTTGGCATTAGGATGTATACCTGGCTCATTTTCTAGAGGAAGAGGGAGTGTGGGTACAGAAACAAACAACTTGAATCCTGTGTAAATAACATAACCCAGGTCCTGGGTGGAGGCAGCTAGGCATATGCTTGATCTAACCTGCTAAGGGGAGCCCCACTAAATCCACACAACCAGAAGCAATAATTGGAATATCCATAACAGTGACTGGGATTGTGTAGTATGGCTTTATTCAACTGATGGAAAGTAAAAGCTGCACTGGACCCTCAAGGGTTGGTCCAGGCTGGACAGGTACAAATTCAAGAACTCTCCTTGCATGCAGTGCAGTTCATGAACAACAGCAGAAACATCTTCTTCCCAAATTCCTAAAACTGCATTTGTGGACAACTGGCAATGCACATGAGCATCTCTCTTCTCCTGAGTGTTATTGAATGAATCTAAGTCACACACTCAGAACTTTTGTTGGACATAGGTGCGATATTTGGAACTCAGCCACACACCTTAACCTGCAGCTTGGCTCTCACTCAGGTAAACTTATTAGTGCCCTTTATGAACCAGGAAGCCCTGCCTTGTAAGTACTTAGATGGTGTTCTTCCCACCCTTGGCTCCAACTGACAGTCTCTGCCATTCTTCAGGTTTACATCATTGAAACCCCCATTCCCCACTGAAATGCTGGAGGTCCCACACTTTAACTTGTCACAACTGGAGTGACCAGAGAATAAACTGCACTCCCTGGGTTCCACAGTTTAACATCACTTCTCTCACACTGGTGAGACTGTGGGCACTGACAGGTGTGATCCGGCCTTATCTATGGGCACATGCACCCTAGACTATCCAATCCCCTAAGAACTTGTGGAGATCTATTCTCCTAGACAGTACTCACAGGAGTTGTTCCATCTGCAGGGCATGGAACAATGAAAAATAAAAGGAAAAGGAAAGGCATTCTCCTGAGTAGCTGGCCAAAACAGTCTATTTCAGGTCCTATCCGAGGCAGCTGAAAACTCCACAAAACATTCAGGGGATTGCCGCTTGAGTCCCCCAGAGAACAAGCAGATTCGTCCGCTTTACTGGTAGTAGAAATCAGGAAATCCTTCTGTAGCCTTGTCTCCACCACTTCAACTGGAAGATGGAACTGACACTTCACTAGGGTGAGAAATCATTGGGCCCTCTGTCAGAGCCCACTGGCAGTTCTTCTGCCACTCTTACCTCTTCACTCAAGTTCTCACTCACTCCAAACTCAAACTCAAACTGAGCATTGTAAGCTCCCCAGAGCACCTATCTGCAAAGTGTGGCTTATGGTGCTGCAAGAGTTCTAAATTACCTAATCATTTCTCCCACAGGCTAGCTGAGTAAACGATGATGTCAATATGTAAGGAGCCCCTAATGAACTCCCTACCAGCTGCCTGTTGCCTTTCTAACAAAAATACTGATAGGAGCCTAGTAACCCAAACGACTGGGTGGTTATATCTGTAGTAGTTAGACCTTAGATGTTATTAGTGTTATAAACTGTAACATTAAAGTATGTTGTCCAGTGTTCAGTATGAGTGCTATCTATGTTATATATGGCATTCTTTTAATAAAAATGTTGTTAAAACCAAAAAATAATAAGGGAAGCTTAAAGAAAGGGAAGGGGTTGGATGAATGGGTTGGAGATCAAGTAGGATCTGTCGTGATACTATAGATGGGGAAAATGGGAGACTAGGTGGTCCCAGCAGTCCTTATCTGCTGGTAAATTCTATGTTTCTATGTAAAAACATTGTTCTGATTTTATAAGATATTTTTGCCTCACAGTTTAAACTCTGCCTCTGGAAGTAAGTTACATTTCCTGTTTGGGCAGATTCTGTTCAGTGTCAAGAGGGAGGCAAAGCAGCAAGATGACCACATCATTGCTCTGCTCCAAACAGCTCTCTCCCTCTTTGCTGATTTTGCTGATTTTGGAGCTTATTGTGGAGTTCTCTATGCTTAAGGGTTTTTTTTTTTGTTCAGTCCCAAGTGATTTCTAGTTGCTGAGGCTGCCTTTTATTCTTTTCTGTTAACCAGAACAGCCCTGTGTTTAGAAGCTGGAACATAGCTAGAATGCTAGAACACAAGAGATGTCATGCCGAAGCATCCTGTACTTAGACAGTTGGAGAATTGTGTCACAGTTTTCCCACCTTCAGCAAGCTCTGAGAGGTTTTGTTGATGGAAGGCTGGTGCTTGGCTGCTGGAAGGAAATTTGGTGAGATGGAGAATTGGTGCTGGAATCCTGTATGGAATTGGATACTCTGATGGGAAGCTGAGAGTCTGACCAGGCTGCAGATATATAAAGGTGTTTTAATGTTTATAAGAGGTATGATAACATTACCTGGGGTATGGGGTGTCTCAGTACCTAGAAATATTACACTTAATGGAGCATTTTTTCCTTCTTTTTTAACTTTCATATAGCCTCGACAGCTGAGACAAAAGAGAGAGATGCTTCACTAATTGACTCCAAGCCAGAGCAAAGGAGACAAACAGAGATGGAAAACAGAAGCAATGTTACCCTTAAATGCCTTATTTGGTGGAAGTCTGCAGAGTACTTCTGAAAAAATTCTACGCTAAATGAGAAACCAGTAGAACCCCCTCCTAAAAAAAAGTAATTACTGATGTCGTGGACTCCTAATTTAAGAGGGAGGAGCTAAGTGTTGCAGCATTGTAGCAGATGCAGCTTTTTAAAACTATACAAAAATGCCATTCTGGCAACATGGAAGCTGGTCATAAGGTAATCTCCTCAGAGAAGGTATGTTGATTTCATTTTCCCCTTGATGGTTGCTGACTGCTCACTTCCATTTAGTTTAACTAAGGAGGCAAGGCAAATGGGGGAAGATTTGATCTGGAAGCTTCAAAACTATTGCACTTTATCCTCCCACACAAGAGGAAATAACTACAGCTTCCAAATTTTATAGAAGAAATTATATTCAAATTGGCTGCCATTTGACACCAATGAACTTTGTTGGCATGGTTTATGTGCCAAATTTAGCTAATAGGAGAACTCATAAAATTGTAAAGAACAAAATTGAACTGGGTTAATTACATCATTTCTGTTTGGAGTCCCTCGTCTGTAATCTTGTGGTGTTATTTCTCCTAAGAACTATAATGGACCATATGTAAATGAGTTTGTGGCACAGAAATAAAAATAGGTTTAGAACCATGGTTAAGCATTAAATTCAGGAAACCCGAACTCAAAATCTGAACTCACTTGTAAATTTACTTGTAATTTGCTGATCTTTTTTAGTTGAATTACATAAGCATGAGTCAGTTCTCATTTTATTTGTCTCTAGGTTATTTTAGATTGTTTCCAGATAAGGTTTTATTAGGTTGCAAATATCTAGACACATAATAGTTGACTGATTATATTGCCTTTTTCATTGTTTTGTGCAATCCATGATGAGTGTTTCTGATGTGTTTTTCTATCTTTTGTATATATTTATATGTTCCAAATTTTCTAAAGCTGTTATATGTTCTTAAGTAACTGTTTTCCCAAGGTTTTTTAAGTACCTCCAATGGGTGTCTGGATGAAATGAAACAGCAGATCATCTGTGAAGAATTTGGGACAGCCAGCTGGGAATTCCCATAGAAGCTTATCCACAGATGGTTGTTAACTTCTATAACAGTGGCTGTCATGGGTAGTAGTGCAGGGAGACATTCCTGAGTCATTTGATTGGGCCTATTTCTAATTTCTGGTTCATCACAAGTAGCAAAGTGACCCAACATGTAACTGTGGGTCTAGTTCCTTAACCTGGTATATGAGGGCCAGAGTACAAACTGGCAAATGGTACTTGACCTAGTTCCCATGTAAAAGGGATAGAGGGCAGCATGCGCTGTGGGTTACTGTCATTGGGACACATGATTGAGTCAAACCTGGCAGTACATGTGGGCTCAATCTGGGTGTTGAGACGGTGACCTATTGACTCCTATTTTGGTCTGAGTAGCTGCAAGTGTTGACAAACAGTTTTTGGTATAGGGCTAAATTTCTTTTTTTTTCTTTCTTTTTTTGCAGGGAGCTATGCCCCCCACACCTCCCATGTGGGGGCTTTGCTCCTCATACACCTCGAATCTAAAGATAACAAACTCTAAGTCAGAATCTGTTTGAAGTGGGGGACACACATGTGAAATGGCACAATTTTGCCAATGGACCACTACAGCAACAATTTCTAATCCTGTCGAAATTGTCGATGTAATGGTTTTTGCCATTGAAACTTCACTGTTTCGATGGTATACCATTTATCACCTACTATTGATGGACCTCTTCAGTGTTAGGGATACAGTTTAACATGTGGATTAGTGTATTTCTATTGAATTTTAAATGTGTCAATATTGAAATGGTTTAAATAACCGGTCAACAATAAACTTGAAACTCTTCATCTCCTGTTTTTCACAAAATGTGTCAAAACTTTGTCAATTTCCTTCTTGAGGCCAGCCTGAAGAGCACATCTAGACTTAGCAGGTGCAACAAAATGATACATTTTGTCCTAGGGCTGATCTCCTGTTGAGAATTCTGTAAAGAAGCTTGTGAGGTCAAAATGCATTACAAGGTCAACCCTCTGTGTTCCAGACTGTTATCTAATAAACCCAAATAACTTTCTGCAATCATTTGAACAGAATAATTCTATACATAAGCAAACCTAGGGATACCAGTTTCACATAAAAATTCACATATGTTTTTTATTTACCACAGAGAAGCAAGGAGAGGGAGAAAGAAAAATCAGAAACAACAAGTGAAGGAAGGGAAACAACAGAGAGAAACTGAGGGATCATCAGAGTGACCAATTCCTACTATAGGTGCCACAAGAAAAAAATTGATTGCATAGACATACAGACAAGAGACTGGCAAGTGGTAGAATAGGAGAGGACAAACTAGATCCTTGCTTTTAACTCTCTCTGCATAACAAATGGACCCTGTCACAGTGAGGTCATGTCAAACTAATTTCATGGCTTTCTTTTACAGGGTTAATGGGGGAGGTGGATCAAGGAAGAGCAGTGAACGTGGACTTTCTGAACTTCAGTAAGGCTTTCAACACTGCTGCACAGGATGATAGCTAAGAAACTAAGCAGCTTGATGATGGGGAGAAAGTTACATGCTGGGTATCAAACTGGTTAAGGGATAAGAAGCAAGGGATAGTGGTAAATGGATGTATGGATTTTTAAAAATGGGACTGAAGAATGGGGAGTTACTACCTGTCTTTATTGCAAACAAACAGATAGAAATGCTATGTTACAGTATACAAGCTGTCATCCTGGACATATTGTGGAGGATGCACCTGTGGGCCAGTGTATCAGGAAGAAAGAAACTGTATGTCTGTACAAGAAAATAATAGGGGAGTAAATATCATGAATAGCAGATTTTTGAACAGGGGTTAAAACCAAGCCTGTTTGGAGAAACCTGTTACATAAGTGAGTGCTTTGCAAAGAGCTGACCCTTTAAATATACAGGAGAAGGTGAAGAGTGGTAATAACAAAAAACAGATTAACTTTGTTACCACTTTTACTCCCCATGCTTTCAAGGTGGTTGACATTATTAAAAAGTATTGGCATATTTTGAAAGCTGAATCAAGATTAACTGAATGGGCCACTGAACTGCCTAGAATTACATATAGGAGGGGATGTAATATTGCGGATATTGTAGTTAGGAATCATTATGCACAGAAATGTAGTTTTCAACACAGAACATTACCACGTGACAATTTCCAATGCTGTACTTGTATTTTTTCTAAATACATTACTATAGGGATACTACTTCTGGCCAAAAGCACAATAGAACATTCAAGGTGAATGCATTAATAAATTGATACATGGAGAATGTCATATACAAAGCTACTTGTTCCTAGAATTGTTTCTATGTGGGTAAGACTGCCACAAAATTTAAGTTATAAATAGGGGAACAAATAAGGGCTACTGATAGAAATGACTGCATTACTGCCATTGCAGTACATATTTCATTGAAAGGTTCACAACATGTTTTACCTTTCAGGGTTTGGAAAACATCTCCCCTCTTGTTAGAGGGGAAGACCCGGACAAAATGCTACTAAAACATGAAAATTACTGGCAGTACATGTTAGGAGCCATGGGAGGTTATTGTTTAAATTAGAGATTTCAATTGACTCCCTTTCTAGGGCTATAGTGGGTGAAGCCCTGCAGACCTCTTGCTTTGTGAAAAAGTACTCCAGAATTCCTTGCGAACAAATAACACGTTGGAGTGACAAGCTAAGTTGCCTCCATGTGCAACTATCCTTGCTCTAACTATTTCTTTTTCATTTTCAGCAGTCCGTGACCAATGAAATACATAACCCCCCACCTGACACTCCCTCTTAGCACCCCCAAGAAACATAATAGTGACACTGGGGGTGCCCAGTCCCATAATAGTGACACTGGGGGTGCCCAATCCCCCAATGTCTGAATCACAAAATCCCCCTCCACTACTGCACATGCAAGACTGTGCTTTTTGTTTTTTAACATACATTTTTATACTTTCCCCCACCTGACCCTCCCTCTCAGCATCCATCACCCCACTCCCCCCCCAGAAATTTAACAGTGGCACTGGAGGGAGTGCCCAATTTCCCAGTGCAGGACTCCTTGCCCCCCAGTGCTGTGCATGCACAGTTATTTGTTATTTGTTTTCTTTTTTTAACTTTATTCACCCTGCCCAACCCTCACTATCAGCACCGACCCCCCTGAAACATAACAATGATATGGGGGTGCCCAAGTCCCCAGTCTCAGAATTGGCATCTCGGTCCTGTTTTTATTTTTTTGTTTTAAGCTGTAAAAGGAAAACCATCCATTGATGTATTTTGTACTGTTTCAGACCCCCACCTGACCTTCCCACTCAGTACCAACCCCCTCCACCCCCAAGCCCTTACCCATTTGGGGTCCAATGCCATAATACTCTTTGGACCGCAGACATGTCTTTACTCTTCAAAGCCAGACCACGAACTGAAGAAACAGGTATGCTGTTCAATGTATTTCAATAGGGTTTTGAACTTAGAAGCATAACTTGGCCAATGTTGCATAGTTTTGGCCCACATTTTCAACATTTCTTCTTTGAGAACCCACCTTATGAACAATGTCACTATCAATAGGCTCATCTGTCCCAAAATATTATTTTGTGGTCCCCTCACAAAATCATCTTTCAGGTAGGAGTTGAAAATGCTCTCTGCCCTTGTTCATGAGGTGATAACATAAGAAGGCTATGTTGAAAATTTGGTGTAAAAATATTAAAAAACAACAAAGTTGTGAGCCTACATTGAATTTTGCAATCACAGCCTTATAACTTGTGTAATTGTTACTATTTTTACCCTAAATTTACAACATAGCTTATCTTTACAGCACATCATGAATGCGACAGTTGTCATTTTTCAAATCCTTGCCAAAATGTTTTGTTTTTTTACATCCCAAAAGGTGATTTCATGGCACCTATGCAACACCACATTTTTGGCTGGTGTTAACAATTTTCTCTGCCCTTGTTCATGAGGTGGGGTCATAAGAAGGCTATGTTGAAAATTTGGGGTAAAAATATTAAAAAACCAACAAAGATATAAACCTACACTGAATTTTGTGAGTGCAGTCTTGTCACTTTGGTAATTTTCAATATTTTTACCCCAAATTTACAACATAGCCATATCTTTCCAGTACCTCTTGAATGTGGCAGCTGTCATTTTTCAAATCCTGGCCAACATGTTTTTTTTTACATCTTGAAAGGTGATTTCATGATCCATGTGCATTCACCTTTTGAGCAGGAGGTGAAAATTTTCTCTGCCTTTATTTATGAGGTGAGGTCATAAGAAGGCTATGTTGGAAATTTGATGTAAAAATATTAAAACTCAATAACGTTATGAGCCTACACTGAATTTTGCCAACACAGGCTCATACGTTTGGTAACATTCAATATTTTTACCCCAGATTTTCAACATAGCCATTCCTTTACAGCACCTAATGAATGTGACAGCTGTCATTTTTCATCTCCCGCTCAAAATGTGTTATAGCATCCTGAAATTTGGTTTTGCAGTCCCTGCTCAAAATCACCTTTAAGCCAGGAGTTTCTCTGCTTGTCTTCATGAGGCTGGATCATAATGAGGCTTTGTTAAAAATTTGGTGTAAAAATATCAAAAAACAAATTTACAATATTTTTACCCCAAATTCCTCAGCTGCAGCCCTATCAACTCTGGCCAGAGTTTGGTTGTGATGTGGCTAGATACATGAATGGGTGGAATATACCAACAGTTTTTTTATATATATATAATCATTGGGGCATATGTATAGAAATTTGCTTAATTTGCTACATTTATTATTATGTTTATATACTGATATTAAAATTGGTGTTAAATATATAGCTTATCTCACCTCCCTTCCCCTTTGACCCGTCACACCCCCCATTTATTCTTATCTTTTATTTGGGGATATTTATTTACTATGGAGATGAATTCAATGTGTGGATGGACAGGAGGCATGTGTATTATTGTATTATTGTTATATATAATATCATACTATTTTAGTATACATATTGTAGATATATGTGTCTATATGCTTTTAAATGGTTGTCATAAATAGGTAGCAGGCATTAGCCTCTTATTACTGTATGCCTTCAGGGAGAGCCTGTTGTTGCTTGAAAACATTTTGCAGCATGGAAGAAGGAGTGCTGCTAGCAGGATCCCTATTTAATAAAGTGCTTGAATCAGACAACCAATATTGTGGTTCCTGTCATGGTGACAGCTGCAGCACAGTCTTTTTCATTTTGTCATTAACCTAATATGCATGATATCCAATAGCCAAAGGGTTCTTATTATATTTTAATACCAAATGCATATGGTGGAATGTTTCTATTAAGGATCCCTTTGGGAATAAAGAATGTTAATTTGTCCTTAATTGGCAGTTTGCACATTACTTAAATAGCAGTCTGAATCACAAGAAATGCCTTTAATAGCATATCATTCTTAATAGACAGTGCACTTAGTAGGTACATTTTTCTGTGCTTATATAAACATTTCTTGATAAGTATAATTTATGCACATTGAAAAAGGGAAAACAAAGATGTCATGAGTAGATTTTCAATAGTTACTGTACCTTCCACCAGACTACTGGAGTCTTATAATGTGAGAAAGAGCATAAAGAGTTGAGTTCAGATCTTGGCTTTGGAACATGGCATAAACACTGGATTGACAGTAGACCATCAGATCATCACTGATTGTTAAATGCATGTTATTGAATTGTTTCATATTATTTATTAAAGAGCAGTACTGTAGGTGGTTATGCAGGGTAAAATATATATTTTTTTATTTAGTAACTCCTAGACATTCACTTATAGTCATTCAACACCAGGATATTCAATTTCAAACAACCTTGGTAATGTCCAAAGACCTGGGTACAGACACTGGTCTCCTACATAGTAACAAAGGGTATTAAAAGTACACCAACAATCACTAATTTGTAAATGACAAACGCATATTTATTAAAATATTTCTTGATGTTGCATTAAAGATAATAGATGAATACATTTAATGAAAGAATCATTTATATCAGCTTCCAGGTGTAAGATTTTATTTGTCATTTGGCTACCTGGCCACTGTATTTAATACATCTGGGTAAAAGCTGAGTGAAAACCCTTGTCTTCCGGACAACAGCAAAGGGTACTAAATGTATGCAATTAACCCATCACTGCATTTAAAATGGCAAACGCATAACTATTAAAACATTTTTGGATGCATATAAAACTGACATGATTGTTCAATAAAGTAAGATAACTGGCTGACATAAATTCCTTAAATGCCTAAGCTATCAGTTACATACAAGTTAGAAGCTTGTTACTTCTTATTATGCACAAAGTACATTGTATCAAGGGTCAATGTCTTCTATACTGTACATGTACAGTATTAAACTCTGTTAGTACACTTAACATACAGTGATAACCAGTTGTCATCTGTGTGTTACCACATTTATTATTTTTTGGACCCATTCACTTGACCACAACACGCAAATGACATTATCTGTTGGGATACCATACTTCACTGGGTTTCAGTTCCGTCATGGTACAATTCAGCTGCTTGTGTACTTGCAGTAATATAATACACTATAAAACATTGTTGACATGTTTTTTTCAGTGATTTCTAAATGCTGTTCTTAACATACATTAAGAACAACCTTTAGAGAATGTGATGAACAACTCTGAGTGTTCAGCATGAGCTTAGCTGGTAGCTTACTGTAGCTCTGTTCATTAGCATTGATCACTCACAAACCTAATGATTTAAACAGCATGACAAACATTTTTGATTGGAACTTTTGTTTCTTGTTGGACTGGACCTCAAAACGCAGACAAGAGAAGTTAAGTAAAGTGCATAAAGGGAGCATGAACAATGTTGTTTATTTTCATTAAATATACTTTATTAATTTCCAATAACAAACAACATCACAAAAAGTAAAACACATTCTATACAACAATAACCAAAAAACAAAATATTAACGATAACAACAACAAAAAAAAAAGAAACAAACCCATACCCTTCCCCACATTTCCCAGGAGCTCAACAAACAGAACAAACATTATAGGAGAGAGCAGGATTGGACACATAAAACAAACAGCAAGGAGGATAATAGATATAGAAGGCAGAATTTCACTGTTCGCTGATGACACAAAGCTCTGTAATAGAGTAGACACACCAGAGGGTGTAGACAGAATGAGAAGGGACCTGCAGAAACTTGAAGAATGGTCAAGGGTTTGGCAGTTGAAATTCAATGCAAAGAAGTGCAAGATAATGCATATGGGGCACAAAAACCCTGGCACAATATATCAGTTGGGGGTGAGGATATAGCATGCACCAAGCAGGAAAGGGATCTTGGGGTTGTCATCTCTGATGACCTCAAGTGAGGAAACAGTGTGACAAGGCATCAGGTAAAGCAAATAGGATGCTGGGATGTATAGGCAGGGCATCACCAGCAGGAAAAGGAAGGTCATAATTCCGCTATACAAGACACTAGTGAGGCCCCACCTGGAGTACAGTGTACAGTTCTGGAGACCATACCTACGTAAGGACATAGACAGGGTAGAGAAGGTTCAGAGGAGGGCAACAAAGATGGTGCATGGGTTGCATCACAAGTCCTATGAAGACAGGTTGAAGGAACTGAACATGTACTCCCTGGAGGAGAGGAGGAGAGAGGGATATGATAGAGGCATACAAGTATCTTACAGGGAGGAACAGGTGCAGGAAAACACTATTTTAGGTGAAAAAGATGTTTCAGGACTAGAGGGCATGGGATGAAGTTGGAGGGAGGACGATTCAGAGGAAACATGAGAAAGAATTTCTTCACAGAGCGGGTGGTGGACAAGTGGAACACCCTGCCAGAGGAAGTGGTGGGGGCTGAAACAATCACGGGATTTAAGAATGCATGGGATAGACATAAAGGAATTCTAGAGGTCAGGGGTAAGGGGAAATAGACTTCTATGAAAACAAACTGAACTTACAAGCTCAAATGGGCAGACTAGGTGGGCCATAGGCCCTTATCTGCCGACACTGTCTATGTATCTATGTATCTATGATAAGTGGGACAACTGCTCAGAGTTGCAGTTACTATGTTGCAGATTGTGGCCCTGGGGAGGGTAAACACAACAGTGTGTACATCAACTCCCATCTAGTCCAAAACTAGTCGAAGCACTTCTGTAGAGAAGCAATGTGTTTCTCCACCATCAGGGCTGACAAAATCTCTTGATGTCATTCTCTATATGAAGGAAGTGTCCCTCCAGTGCCATAGTATGATTAACTTTACCATCAATAATGTCAATTACATATGAGCTTTGTGGACACTGGGAAGATCTAAGGGGTAAAGCCTGACCAAACAGATATCCAGAGAAAAAGATCTTCCAGACCCAAAAGGGGTCAAGTGAGGCCTTTATAGCATTCCAAATGGGGGTTATCCTTCCACAATCCCAGCCAAATATTTCAACCTACTCTCCACAAGGCCACATCTAGAACATGGGAGGGAGTTATTCGCTCATTTTATGTAACTTTATTTATTATTTATTTATTTGGAATATTTAGAGTAACACCTCAGAGCAGAGCTCATTTACAAAGGTTCCATGTCAGTAGGTACAGTAGTAAATATAAGTTACAGAGAAACTTCTAGATCCAGTCATATTACACCTGTGCTGCATGATCTGCACTGGTTGCCAGTATAGTGGTGGATTACCTTCGAGGTTGTGTTGTTCACCTATAAGACTGTACATGAGCAGGGTCCCCACTACCTGAAAGAGCTCCTATGTCCTTACTGCCCCTCCCGCTCACTCTGATCCTCTGGTGAGGGATTGCTAGAGATTCCCAGGGTATCCCTTAAAACATCAGGAGGAAGATCTTTTTCCTTTATGGCACCAACCCTGTGGAATTCTCTACCTTGCCAGATACATGAAAGCCAGACTGTAGAGAGTTTTTAAAATCTTTTAAAGACATATCTAGTTAACCAGGCCTTCTCAGGAATGTATTGAATTTTGAATTTATATGGATGTGCTTTAATTTTTTTTTGTGTGTGTTTTATGATATGTGGTGAGTTTTTAATGTTATAATGTAAAACCACCTTAAGCATTGGAAGGGCGCCTCATATAAATTAAAGATTGATAATGGATCATGAAGAATCTGAGAGTCATTTTCAGCAAAGTTCAAACAGAAGATAGAATAAAGCAAGTTTCTATGGTCCCAAATAATACTGTTCAGTAAATTACAACAGACTGAGGATAGAGTATGAGCTAGACCATATGCTCACCCAACAATACAAGTGCAGCAGCTGTATTTGCCTTGCCGGAGGTGGTGCAGTTGCAAGGGGAAACTTTGTCAGCAAGCAAACCAAGTTATGATAGGTGGGACAACCGGGGCATTATTAGTGGGATTAGCCTAGTGGTAGCACTGACATACATGTAGGGAACTGAGTTGTTTTCTCAAAGCTGATTGAAGCTGACTCAATGTAGGTAGCTCCGACATGGAGGTGCTGAGTTCATTTAACCGGATTGGTATTCTATATGGGAAAGCCCTCATGAATTGACTGGTCCTACAATTAGGGATGAACACTGCATGTGGTTTGCAGTGGTTTGAGTAGAGATTGCAGGTGAGGTGGAGCCCTAGCAGTGCCTTCTTTCTGAGTAGACAGGTTTGGTATCATAATCTTAGGTCAAACATGAGCCAGTTTGTATTCTGATAAAGATTGCAAGAGTGTGTATGCCTGTCTGCATCAAAAAAGAGGTGTCAGGTGTTGTTTAGAAGGATCTCAGGCTGCAACATAGATAACCAGACCATAATCCACTGAGGAGAACACTGAGGAGGCTACTGCTTGTTTCTGGGTCTCAGATGTCATATAGTGCCTGTGTCTATTCAAAAAACCCAGGTTTTTGTTTGCTATACTGACCACATGGTCAGAGTGAAAGTTAGTGAGCTGTTGAGATGAATGCTGAGATATTTGAATGAGGTCACTTGTTCAAATTCCTCTCCAGTCTGGTTAATGATGGAGAGGAGAAGGAGTCTATTCATCCTCTGATGGCTTGCCAATATCATTGATTTAGTTTTTTGTGGTTCAGGATCAGCTTGTTCTCTAGGAACCAGTGCTCAAGGGAGTGGAAGATCAGCTGTAAGTTGTGGTTGGCAGTTAATTGATCAGTGCCATTGGTATAGACTACTGCATTACCTGTATAGGAGGATGCAAGTACCAAAGCAGGTGCTGGGTATGCCATTTGTAAACAGGCTTAACAGTAGAGGGTCCAGGATTGATACCTGAGGAACACCTACTGAGACCACTCTTGAATCAGAGAGGACTCTGTTGATCTTTACTTTTTGGGTGCAGTCAGCTAGCTATTTCTTGAACCACCCCACTGCTTCACTAGATATGCTGATCATGGCAAATTTGCCCATTAGCAGACTGTGGTTCATGAGGTTGAATGCCTTGGTCAGGTCAATGAAAATTGACCCAGTCATTTCGCCCTTGTCAAGGGACTCGTGTAGTGAGTGTGTGAATTCAAACAGGGCTGAGACGGTGTTGTGTTGCCATCTAATACCATGCTGCTGAGAACACAGAAGGCTGTAGCTATTGAGTGTTACACTGTGAAAAGATCACAGATTAGGTTCTTTACATGGTATGCTGGACAAAGAAATAAGAGTTAGAAGTAATAAAGAAGGTTTATTTCATACTCAAGCCATAACAAGTGAAGCAAAATCACAAGGGAGCCGATTTCCCACCATTCCTCAAGGATGGTCTCTCTCTGAGCAATTGGAGTGCATACAATTATGTATGACTAATAAGAGTACAGTTACAGATATGAAAAACACACAGCATTTTATGAGGCATATAAATAAGGTTGCTTCCCTGGGCAATTACATAGGAAATGAAGTTGCAAAGAAAAGAAGAATCTCTGAATCTCTCAACAATGGAAATTCATAGTCTGCAACCTGTTATCAGTCTCACTGGAGACAGTGAATCTGAAAACACATGCAGTGTCATCAGAAAAGCACACAAGGTGTCACAACAGTGGAAAACTACAGATTATGAGTATAGCAGAATATATGGCAGAAACATAGTATATAGGTAAATGCATTGCAGACAAATATAAGCATAGCAAATATAAATAAAAAACACTAACATAAGTAATACAATAAGATAACATATTATAAGACTGTGTAAGGCACTAATACTTGTTGGAGTATAATGTTAAGGTTACATGTGGATCAGTTGGTGGTATATAACCCAGGCATAACAGTCCGCTCCTTGTTGCCTTTCTCAAAGGGCAACACAACAAAAAGAAGAAGGCAAGGTGTAGTAATGTGTCAACAAGCCTGAGGCACAAATCCTGTAAAAGAACTGCAGCCATGCAAGATGCTGAATAAAAGTATGCCTCCCACAGCAAAAGGTTAGTAGTGGATGAGTTAAAACAAGATATAAATTACTACCAAGCTTTAAAACATTGATATGAACATTTGCTTTTCAAAGCACATAAAACTCGTAATGTAAATTAATTACAATGCTATAGCATACAGATAAGGCCACTGTGAAAGTAGACCTATTCAGGAGGTGACACAGGGGCAATCACAGATGGTCAGATCATAAAATGCAAAACAGAAACTAGGTATGTCAACACCACAGTGGATATGTGTATAAGAAAAATTATTGATGTGTATTATCACAGAACATGGTTTGTAAAAAAAAAAAAAAAAAAACAGTGTTAAAGTCATTGCCCATTCATAAAGAACAGTCCATATTGAGAGTTGAAAAGGCAGATAATGGCAGCTCATGGGCCGGTGGCGTACGTTATTGATTGAAGAATCAAATAACAATGTCCTTAAAAAGGAATCAGTCCATAAGGTTTGAGTTCATAACCACAAAGCATTGTAGTTACATTGTAAATGTTATACGTCAAAAGTTTTTAACCCATGGGGCATACACTGCACATGGGGTTGTGCAGATGTATACCAGCATGATAAGAAAGGAAATGTTCATGTAGCTGGTTGCTAGTTGGCTGGATTGGCAAAGGCCTTGGCAAGGGTTGCATGAGAATGTCCATTGAATGTTTCAATGGAATAGCCATACCCGCACAGGCATAGCTATTTGTAAAAAGAGCACATTTTGCACAAATATTGACAGTTCATAAAGAATATAATTCATGAAAGAGCAACCAAGAGCACAGTTCATATAAGAACAATCAGTTCATATGAGGTGCCAGCCAAAAAAGGAAAACCAGCCATTAAGAAAAGATGCATGTGTTGCTTGAAGATCTTACCAGTACCTGTCTGTAGAAACCTAAAACTTGTAAAATCTTGTTAAAAACTTAGTTTGAAAACACACATATAGTTACTGTTAAAAGGAAAATGGTATGGTTATCAGCAATGCCTTTAGTTATGGTGTGGTATGACCCAGACAAGTGAAGGCATCGGCCATGCACTCGGAGGGGTAGATCGAGGTCCAATAATAAGAATATACCATTTATTCATCTGTGAATACACCCTGTTTCCAAGTCTCAGAAGAGGCTGTGACAGTAGGGAAAGAAAAAATATAGTTTCCCTGCTTATGAGTTGATGTTTGGCTTAGTTTGGGCCTATCTCATGAAATGAAAGTGCAATATTATAGAAACATAGAATTTGACGGCAGATAAGGACTGCTTGGCCCACCCATTCTGCCTATTTCCCTACTAATGGATAAGCTGCTGATCCTAGTTAACCAACAGTCTACTTTCTCCTACCCCCAAACCCTAGAATTGCCTTATGTCTGTCCCATGCATTCTTGAATTCTCCCACTGTTTTTGACTCCACAACCTCCTCAGGAAGGCCGTTCCATGCATTCATAACCCTCTCCATAAAAAAATACTTCCTCACATTACCTCTGAGCCGTCCCCCTTGTAGCTTCAAATTGTACCCCCTTGTTCTTGCACACCTCTTTTTCTGAAAGATACTACCCTCTTGGACTTTATTGATTCCCTTTAGATACTTGAAAGTTTCTATCATGTCCACCCTGTCCCTCCTCTCCCTGAGGGTATACATATTAAGCTCCTTAAATCTCTCTTCATATGTCTTCTGGTGCAGACCATGCACCATTTTAGTTGCCCTTATCTGGACTGTCACCATCCTGTCTATGTCCTTGCAGAAACTGGGTCTCCAGAATTTCATGCAGTACTCCAGATGGGGTCTCACCAGCTGTCTGTACAAAGGGATAACAACTTCCTGTTTCCTACTGGTGTTGCATCTCCCTATATGTCCTAGTATCTCCCCAGCCCTCCTTACTGCCCTCTCACATTGCTTGCCCACGTTTAGGTCAACTGATATGACTACCCTCAGGTCTCTTTCCATTTTTTGTTGTTAGAATCTCAATCCCCATAGTGCAGTCTTCCTCTGGGTTTTTGTTTCCCAGGTGCATTACTTAGCACTTCTTAGCATTGAATCTAAGCTGCCATACATTTGACCATTCCTCCAACCTTGCCAAGTCCCTTCTCATCCTTTCCACCCCACCTTATGTATCAACCCTGTTGCAGATCTTTGTGTCATCTGCAAAGAGACATACTTTTCCTTCCAGTCCCTCTGCTATGTCACTTATAAAGACATTGAAGAGGACCAGTTCTAGAATTATGCTTGTTATACGCACTTTGAATCTTTATCGTATGGCAGTATGCCATTTACACCATGAAACACAAGGGTGTGCAACAGCGCCTGTTGCGCCTATGGGATTTGAAAATGTCCCATTTGTAAGGTCCATTGTCTAGGGTGAAATACTCCTAGGTAGTTAGTAGTGTGGTGCTCTGATACTGGGTCTTGAGCATGTATCTGTTCTATTGAAAGGGGTGTGGTAACATGATGCTATGAAGCCTAAAAGTGTTTGTATTGAAGCAGAATTCATATTCTGCCATAGTATGTGTGTATTACACATTATATACAAGGGTACCTAGGAGTGATGAAGCAATCAGACCACTTGCTGGTCTGGGCTCATGCTTGGAACATTGGGTAGGCTTTTGTCTCTGTTGGGGTAACAACAGTTGGAAACATGGCAGTGCTAGCAATGGAATGAGGTGTGCAATACTATGTAGTAGCAGTAGTATTAAATAGAAATAGAGCACAAAAATATGGATGTATGAGTACAGTACAGGTGTAGAAACCTGTGTGTTGTGCTTTGGCCTTGCATATAGACATGATGCCAGTGGGTGACCTTCTGGGGTAGGTCCTACCTTGGAGTGTGCCATTAGCTAGGTGGGCCTTAGGGATTTGTTGTCAAGTGCCAGCATTCTGCCATTTAGTCTGTAAGACTGTCTAGGGTCTACCATTATGGTGTCCAGGTGTACAAGGTTATGTTGTAATGAATCTGGATGGGACAGCAATGCTGATCCCTTTTATTTGGGAGTATGAATGGTGGCATACAGCCTATGAGAAAGAAATAATCATTCATGGGGGCATTGTTGGGACATTTCAGCTTGTGAAAACAACTAATTTGTTGTGTAAGTGGTTGTTACTTGGTACCCCCCCCCATGTGGGTGTGACAAATGTCACCCAGATGGGCCTAATACCCCCAAAATATCCACTGATGTGGAGCAGTTTACTGAGTTTATACTTGATAAGCTGCAACATTATGTGAAAACATAATGAAAATGACATAATCACAATGAAACAATAGTCATTTTAAGCACATTGTAGAAAATACATTTTAAACATTGATCACATTTAAAATGAAGTTGGTCATCAGAGTCCAGGAATGACTATTGAAATAATATTATCTTTTTACAGGAGCTAAAAAGACAAAAAGGATATGTGAAAGAACATGGGAATGTACACAGTCCCCCCCCCCCAAGCTCCGTTGAATACTAGTTGAGGGTCAAGGCCCTTGCACCTGGCTGGTGCTGGTTGTTGGCATAAAGCCACTTGCAAATAGATTGTTTACAGTTGTTCTAAACTGCACTGCAAAGGCAGAGACTGTACTGGCTTATAATGTTATAGAACATTATATACTTTCTTTTTTCTTCTTGTGTGTTCTTACAGGAGGGACAGTGAGTTTACCTCCCCCATTTATGGATCTGCTAGCTGTAGTTCAGTCAGGTCCAGAAATAATTTCATTTATTTGCAACCACTGTAGGTGCAATGTAAGGTTGTATGGGTCAATCCCCTTCTTGAGCTCCCTGTATAATACAGGAGGCTAGGTTTACAGTATATCAGATCTATGGAAGGGTCATATACATGGTGACTCACACTAAGAATGGTAGCAGCTGCAACATTACATAGAACATAGAATTTGACGGCAGATAAGGACCGCTTGGCCCACCCAGTCTGCCCATTTCCCTACCTAATGGGTAAGCTGCAGATCCTAGTTAACCAGCAGCCTACTTCTTCCTACCCCTACCCCCTAGAAGTGCCTTATGACTGTCCCATGCATGCTTGAATTCCACCATGGTTTTTGACTCCACAACCTCCTCCAGAAGGCTGTTCCATGCATCCACAACCCTTTCTATGAAAAAATACTTCCTTAAATTACCTCTGAGCCACCCTCCTCCTCTATCTTCAAATTGTGCCCCCTTGTTCTTGCACACCTCTTTTTTGGAAAGATGCTACCCACTTGGACTTTGTTGATTCCCTTGAGGTACTTGAAAGTTTCTATCGTGTCCCCCCTCTCCCTCCTTTCCTCGAGGCTATACATATTAAGCTCCTTAAGTCTCTCTTCATATGTCTTCCGGTGCAGACCCTACACTATTTTAGTTGCCCTCTTCTGGACAGCTTCCATCCTGTCTATGTCATTGCAGAGACTGGGTCTCCAGAACTGCACGCAGTACTCCAGATGAAGTCTCACCAGCTGTCTGTACAGAGGGATAATAACTTCCTGTTTTCTACTGGTGATGCCTCTCCCTATGCATCCCAGTATCCCCCCAGCCCTCCTTGCTGCCCTCTGACATTGCTTGCCCACCTTTAGGTCATCTGATATGACTACCCCCAGATCCCTTTCCATTTTTGTTTTTGTTAGTATCTCACCCCCCATTGTGTACTCTTCCCCAGGGTTTTGTTTCCCAGGTGCATTACCTTGCACTTCTTAGCATTGAATCTAAGCTGCCATACATTTGACCATTCCTCTAACCTTGCCAAGTCCTTCTCATCCTTTCCACCCCACCTTGTGCATCAACTCTGTTGCAGATCTTTGTGTCATCTGCAAAGAGACATACTTTTCTTCCAGTCCTCTACAATGTCGCTTATAAAGACATTGAAGAGGACCAGTCCTAATACTGAACCCTGCGGTACCCCACTAGTAACCCCCCTTTCTTCAGAGTGGACTCCATTTACTATTACTCTCTGTGTCCTATTCTCAAGCCAATTCTTTACCCAGGCTGTCATCAAGGGACCCACTCCCAGGCTGGCTAACTTGTATATTAATCTTTTGTGTGGCACTGTGTCAAATGCCTTGCTAAAGTCTAGGTAGGCCATGTCCACAGCCCCTCCCTGATCTACTACTTTGGTCACCCAGTCAAAGAAATCTATCAGTTTTGTCTGGCATGACCTTCCTGCTGTGAATCCTTGCTGCCTTGGGTCCTGTGCCCCTCTGGCCTCTAGATACTCAACAATTCTTTCCTTCAGAAGTGATTCTATCATTTTCCCTACCACTGAGGTTAAACTAACAGGTCTGTAGTTTTCTGCTTCTGCCTTGCTCCCACTTTTGTGAAGGGGAATCACATCTGCCTCCTCCAGTCCTCGGGTACCACCCCATCCTCCATGATTTGTTAAAGAGGGTAGTCAGTGGTGTCACTAGTTCTACCTTAGTTCTTTTAGAATTCTGGGATGAATCCCATCAGGCCCCATTGCTTTGTCCACCTTCAGTTTTAAGAGTTCTTTCAGAACCTTTTCTTCTGTAAATGGCTGGTATCACTTCTGTATCCAGAGTGTTTCTACTGTTTGTTTTAGGTACCTCCCTCTTCCTTTGTAAATACTGAGCAAAATATTTGTTTAGTATCTCTGCCTTTCACAGTCACCCTCTGCCCACCCTCCCTCCCTTATTAAGCCTCACTATCCCTCCCTTGGTCTTCCTTCACTCCTGATGTACCTATAAAAGGTTTTATCCCCTTCTTAACTGAGTTGGCTATCTTTTCCTCGGTTTGGGCCTTTGCTGTTCTGACTGCCTTCCCAGCTTCCTTTTGCTTTAACTGATACAGTTCTCTGTCCTGCTCCTTCTGTGATTCCTTGTACTTCCTGAATGCTTTCTTTTTCTCTTGAACCTTCACTGCTACTTCCTTTGAGAACCATAGTGGTTTCTTACATCATTTTGTTTTGTTTATTTGCTTCACACAAAGGCTTGTTACCTCTGTGATGGCAGTTTTTATTATTCCCCATTGTTCTTCCACCCCTCCTTCCTGCCCATTTGATAGTGCATTCCTTAGGCACTCACCCATTTTGACAAAGTCAGCCCTCCTAAAGTCTAGTACTTTTGCCTTTGTATGGCTTGACTCTATTGCTGTGTTTATTGTGAACCATACTGTTCGATGGTCGCTAGTTCCCAGATGGCTACCCACTTCTACATCTGTGATCCTCTCTTCATCTCCATTTGAGAGAACCAGGTCTAAGATTGCTCCCTCTCGAGTGGGCTAAAATACTAGTTGTCTAAGGCATGCCCCCTGTAGGGCATTTAGAATAACCCCACTCTTCAAAGTGGCTGCTGCAACTGCACTCCAGTTAACATCTGGCCTATTCAGATCACCCATCAGCAATATCTCCCCTTTTTCTGCCATTCTAAGTATACTTTCTATCATTTCCTTGTCCATTTCCTCCCCCTGAGAAGGGGGTCTGTATACAACCCCTGTGTGGATTGTGGTGCCATTGCCGGTCTCCAAATTTACCCACAGTGCTTCTTCTCCTCCCTGTTTTCCCTTTTGTTCTGTTGCTTTGATTCCTTCCCTTATGTAAAGAGCTACTCCTCCTCCTCTTTTACCCTCCCTGTTCCTCCTGTAGATAGTGTATCCTGGTATGTTTACGTCCCAGTCATGGTTTTGTATGTACCATGTTTCTGTGACTGCCACGATATCCAGATGTTCCTCCTCCATCAAGGCCACTAATTTAGGAAGCTTGTTACTCAGACTACAGGCATTGGTACTCATTGCTCTCCATTTTTTGATGGCTTTACCTTCTGTTGCAGCATCCCCACTGACCTTTCTACCTCAGTCTTTTTCTCATTTAGTACCCTGTTTTGTAGGGAGGCTGGGATTTTCCTGCTGCTTATCAGTGCCTCCCCCCTTGACTAGTTTAAAAGCTTGCCAATGAAGCATTTAAACCGATTGCTCAAAAGACTTGTTCCCTTCCTGGACAGATGCTGACCATCCTGCCAGTATAGGCTGGTGTCCATCTAGGTGGAACCCCAGTCCCCAGTGAAGCCAAACCCCTGTGCTCCACTCCATTTTTTCAACCATTCATTAAACTGCATGGTGCAAAGTACCCTTGCCTCACTCATGCCATTGACAGGCAGCACCTCTGTGAAGGATACTGTGTGTGTTACTTGTCTTAGGCCTCTCCCCAATTCTACAAAGTCCTTCTGCACTGCTCTAATCTCATGTTGAGCCAAATCATTTGTCCCTAGGTGGACAATGACATCTAGCTTAGACTCCCGTGCAGCTGTTCTCATGATCCTGAGGATGCGCTTCCTGTTCCTCCAAGCCATGGCACCAGGCAGGCACCTTACTTCAGTTTTCCCTGCTCCCCCAGTTCTATCCCCCTAATAATTGATTCCCCCACCAGGAGCTGCTTCCTTTCCTTGTGGTGTCCTCTGCCTCCTTCCTGTGGGCCTCCCTTGTGATAGTTGTCCTCAGCCTCCTTAGTCTCCTCTGCAGGTGCATCCATAGGGGAGCTATTCTCCCCCAGAATGGTATATGGATTGTGGAGTGGAACAACTGACTGGGTGTGCCTCTGTTCCACCATACTCACCCTCTCTGAGCCCACTGTGGTCCAACTGCTGTGCTTTCTTTGCAACTTCTGAGGTAGTGGTGGTGGCTCTGGTGCTCCCTGGATGAGGGAGGTTCCCTTCCTACCGTCCAATGTGGCCTGGGGGAAGGTTCCCTTACTACTTTCCAGTGTGGCCTGAAGATGGGCAACTTCCTCCCTCAGGACAGAGAGTTGTCTGCAACTAGAGCAGCATCTCAGCCTCCAGAAAGACTCCCAGAAGACTGCTGCCCCACAGCCATTACGTTGCACTACTCCCCACATGTTTATCTACTTTTTTTTGTGTGAGTGTGTGTGTGTGATTGGTTTGTTATATAGAAATATATATATTATACAATGTGTATCCTTATATTGTCAGTGCAGTGTGCTAGAGAGGATATGACAGTGATATGCACCTTGCACTTTTGAGGAAATGATGTCAGAACCCCACGTATAAAGGAACTATTTCCAGGGGTGGGTGGGGTGAGGAGTGGGAAGGGGTTGAGCCCAAACGTGCCCTCACAAAACAATCAGCTAAGAGCTCTGACCCACCGCTCGATGAGTGCTTTCCTGTCAGCAAGATGCCCTACACAACAATTTGACAGAGAAAATACCCTGCTAATCAAACAGAGAAAATCCAGACATCCAAGTCAGACACAGGTAAACCTCCCCAGCCCCAAACAGCCTGGTGGTTTGTGCTCTGAAAGCAGTCAGCCCCAAAATAAGTCAGCTGTGCTTTAAACTCTTCCTGCACTGAAAGTCTTAAGAATTGTAACAAACGTAAAGCTAGATCCACCTCCCTCTGTTGCTTGAAAGATTGTCTTTTCCTGATAATTCTAAGTTCCTTGTTTCACCTTTCAGTTAGAAGTAGCCTCCACCTGCAGAATATCTGCTACAAACCAAAGACAATTGTAAGGTTCACCTCTCTCTGTTGTAAGCTTTCTTGCAAATCCTATGTTCAGTATTGCAGCTTCCAGCCAGAGTTTCAGTTGAAGAATATTACATACTCATCACTTATGAATTGTAAAAGTCTCCTATTAGTAAGTACAGCCTGTATGAAATAGTTCATATACAGCTGACACCATACCCAGACTGTTATTTTTCAAACATATAGTCATGCAATGTTGTGTTAGTAGTTAACTATATCATTAACAGTTCCAACAATTATTTGCCCCATATGGGCATGCCAGTTGTTAAAACAGATGTCGATGTAAGCGAGCAGTTACAGAGGGTGGGCATATACACAATACATGCCACCATCCCCCCTAGCTCCTACTTCTGTGAAAGAGGTGGCACGGCGATAACAGGATACTGTAGGACCAATGCTGGAGCAGATGTCTGACCACACAACAGTCCAAAATATCAAATTGACTAGTAACAGGTGTTTGCATAAATGTTAGAGAACATTTTATTTCCAACAGAAGTGTAGATATTTATCAACAATAATAGTGGCAAACTGTCTTTGCCAATCAGTCATCACCTGAAGTATTGTATGCTGAATAAATACAGATGGGTTTAACCCAACTTGTTAAAAATAAAAATAAGGGCAATACAGTATCCTACTATGATTTAAACTTTAATAACATTATAATGAAATTGGGCCACTGGTTAAAATACACTTGTACATTACCAGTGGCTACTTGTGAAGGTTAGTCATATCCCTGTAAGAGACAAAAAATAAAACACAAGCCACAAAAAGGAATATCTCATCTGCTTAGAGCATTTACCTTGTGGAAGGTTAGCATTGGTTCTTAAATTGCTGATACTGATATTAACCTAGATAAAGATGTATGCTTTCGGCAACCTTTGGTGGTAGGTTCTTCTTTTGTAGCTACTAGTACACTCCGATGAATTCCTGAAAATGAAATCAATTATTAATGTCAGATTATTAGGCATCCCTAATCCTCTGAATTGTGAAATTAGAACTGTGTCATTAACATACACACATCATTCTGATAAATAACACAAGTTATAATACTGGTATTTTGTACACAAATTGTTAAAAGGGTGTTAAATTAAGTCATAAAAGGTTAGCATCTTCAAAAACAGACATAATATGTTCCATGGCAGTATACATTGTGTAGCTAGCCTGTGAAAGATAAAGTAAACAGCTTATTACAAATGCTGGGGTGAACAGCTCCCCCCCGATCACCATGTGATGCAAGAGGATAAGTGATAGAGGACAAGGACAAAGAAGCCATGAGATCTTCCATAAAAGGAAGGCAAATGTAGGAATGGGCAGATGTGTAGATAGCAAATAGCTTCATGACTGCAAGCCCAGAGGAAAAAAAAAATCAGTCCTAACGTCATGGACAGATGAGGAGGACTGGAAAATAAAATAACTTGAACAAAACTACTCTTGATGTGCACATCCCATTAAAGTTATATTTGATTATGCAATACTGATTTAATTAGGGAGGTACAGCAATTGTGAGCTGGAAAAACAGGTACAGCTCAAAAATGCAAGGAGGTCAAGTGATTTGCAAAAGATCACACACCGTGCAAACAACGCTTCCTGGGACCAAACCCAGCTGTAGCTGCAGTGGCTTTGGACACCGCACTGAAACAGAGCTCTGACAGATAAAAGAATACCATCTAGCAACTGGCTGAGGCATAAAAAACAAAACTGATGAACCATCACAATTTCTGTGACGGCAGATGGAGAGGCCATATTGGAAGAAAAAAAAACATAGAAAACTTGTGCATGCATTTGCGTCATGCTTCCATTTTCTTTTCCTTTTTTCAATAATAAACTATGATTAACTTGAATCAATACTAAGGACACCAGTCCACATATTTCAACATTAAACCAACCACTTATCTGAAAGATAGAAAGTTTGCAGACAATGTGCCAACACTGGAAACTGGAACATGTCATTGGCAATAATCCAAAGGTATTGGCCATTTTATAAGCTGATTTTCCTCATGACAACCAACAAAAAGAACTAGTGTAGTGTCAGGAAACACAGTCAAGACTCTGATAACTGGTAACGGTGACAAACAGATATAGTAGATGCTGAATTTGTAATAGTGTTTCTCAACTACAAATATTTCCACGCATCAAAATCCAGGACGGTACATTCAAAAACATATTCTACAACACTATGTCACTGACGAAGGTTAACCTGGAATAAGGAAATGGATATTCTCTTAATGTAAGCTCAAATGAACAAACCTAAGTGAAGCAATCAGAGTAAAAGACAAATTTAACTCTGGCATCATTAGTTAATGAAGCTGATATCATTAAACCATAACATTCATTACTGAATACAGTAATGTTTCTGCTGTTATTTTTTTAAACAACCTCCAAGTAGTCATTAACAGAACTGCAGAGAACAATGTGACCTTGGGTACTTGTCAGCAAATTAGTAAACTAAGCATTCAGGGAATACATAACAAGATGTGGTGTACTACAATTAAACGTAGTGCTTCTCCTAAAGTGAGTAGAAAGGAAAAGGTGGATCTGGCATTGTAACCAGTAGACAAAGGGAGCCTGTCTGAATAAAAACAGGGGTCCCTAGTGCCTTATGAGTCACACTGGAAAAACACAGACTGAGAAGAATTAAACAAAAACCACACACAGCAACTTGTCTATTATGAATTCTTTACTAGTCACAGCATCAGCCACGGATGGCCAATAATGTTAATTATGTACTAGATATAATTAAAGTGGGTTTACCACAAACATGAAACAAAAGGACTGGGCAACACCCAGACGTACTTTACAGTAAAATAAAAAAAAAATGTCCTCTATCTAGTGAAGATTGCCTATCTGTATATAGTTGATATGGTCGTATGATCCTAGTCAGGCACACACATGATCAATATCTGCTATGGATTTGAGCCCGGCAGGATTATCTACTTTACCTTTGTTATGCTTTTTACTAAATGAATCAGGTACTGCAAGTCCTAGAGGCGTATGGGACTCAGGCTGATCCTTCATTAATTATGTCTTATTAGGTGATTGTTATGTCCTGTTATGTATACCTATGGTCAATACCAATAGATATTTGTGTGTAATGTACTTGAGGTTTCATCTATCTATAATATCCTGGCCTCTCCAAATGTTGCGGTCTGGCCTGGCATTGATATATCACCCTGTGTCGTGTGTGTGCCATATCAAATAATAAAAAATTGTTTTAAAAAAAAAAACACCAGGGTCAGAACAGACTAATTTTTGATCAGTGAATCACATTAATGAGGAGTATTCCTCATGGAAGTCTACAACAAACCTATTAGATGGTTCAGCCACCGACAAATCAATAGCCATTAACCCTATCAGGTTGAAAAGCCTCCAAAGCAGCCCTCTGTCAGATTGCATTGTAGTTAACTGTCTCAGTTCAATATACTGCACACAGATCAACATAATTGTAATTGGATCCAAAACATATATGCTTAACTAGATCTTATTTAAGAACATCCCACGCACCTAGTGCAGTGAGCTAAGCTGAGATGTCTTCTCTCAACCCTGTGCAAAAATTTAAACATGTCAATAAACAGGGAAATCTTTAAACCATTCTGTGGATTAACTGTCGTGTTTGCAACCACAGCACTCCAACATGCACAGACAGATGGCGTCTGTGAACTCCTTTGAAGGAGGAATTCACAAAACAATGAGTAGCAGTCCATGCATGGAGTGCCAATCCATGCACGGAGTCCCTAAGCTGATAAACTCGTTGCTACTTGCCTCAGAACTCAAATTATGAAGTAAAATTAGTGTTATTCTTTACCAGACAAAACCAAGACTGCCGCAGGTCACCACTATTACACTGTGAAAAGATCACAGCTTAGGTTCTTTGCATGGTATGCTGGACAAAAAAATAACAAGTAGCAGTAATAAAAAAGGTTTATTACATACTCACACCATAACAAGTGAAGCAAAATCACAAGGGAACCAATTTCCCACCATTCCTTGAGGATGGTCTCTCTCTCCGAGCAATTGGTTTGCGTACAATTATATATGACTGATAAGAGTACGCTTACGGATATGAAAAACATACAGCATTGGATAAAGCATAAATAAAGTGGCTCCCTTGGGTAATTACATAGGAAATTAAGTTGCAAAGAAAGGAAGAATCTCTGAATCTCTAAACAATGGAAATTCATAGTCTGCAACCTGTTATCAGTCTCACTGGAGACAGTGAGTCTGAGAACACATGCAATGTCATCAGAAAAGCATACACGGTGTCACAATAGTGGAAAACTACAGAATATGAGTGATTATGAGTATAGCAGAATATATGGCAGAAACATAGCATATAGGTAAATGCATTACAGACAGATATAAGCATAGCAAATATAAATAAAAAGCACTAACATAAGTAATAAAATAAGATAAAACATTAAAAGACTGTGTAAGGCACTTATACTTGTAGGCGTATAAGGTTACAGTTATATGTGGGTCAGTTGGTGGTATATAACCCAGGCATAACATGAGATAGTCCACCATCTGGTCTGCAACTACTAATTCAAGGGCCATGGATAAGGGGGAGAGTATGGAAATTGGCCTGTAGTTGGTAATGTATGCTTTGTCTCCTCCCTTGTGTACTGGAGTGACAATAACATATTTCCAGAGGGTGAGGAGTTTAGAAAATCAGAGGGAGAGATTGAACAGTTTGGCGATAGGATGTTTCAAGATGTCTAGTGATGAGGCAAAGAGCTTCATGTCTATTGTATTGTTCCCTACTCTGGTTTTATTTAGTACCCATTGAACATATTTTGCAGTTTCCAACTCTGATATTGTTTTAGAGTAAAACTTGGGATAATCAGCATGTGCAGCTTTAGTAGGTGCTGTGTTTATTGTGTCATGCAGTGTGGCACTGAAGAAAGTGTGCTGGGTGGTGGAGTCAATAGTGTTGAGGTTGGAGCTAAGGTCTGTGAAGGCGTTGCTAAGAATGTCAGCAATTTATTTAGGGTCGGAAATGTGGGAATCGCCTTGCGTGATCAGCTGTGGCGCACCCTTATCAGTGCTCCCAAGGAGCTCCTTTGGTGACCCCCAGAACGTCTTGCCATCTCTCCAAAGGTTTGTTCTGCTTCTCCCTACAGTGTCTACCTTTGGCCTCCCTAACTGCCCGTGTACATTTACTGCAGGCAGCCTTGTATGTCTGAGTGTGCACGGGGCTACACAAATATCTAGCTCTGGACCAGGCATTGTCTCGGAGGTGCATAAGTTCTAGTAGCTCAGGGATGAGCTAATCTGCAGAGCTACCTCATATCATACATCTTTTAATGAGGACAAATTTATCAGCTGCTAGTGTGATCTCCTTTACGAGAAAATCCAGGGCCTGATCCACATCAGTGATACAGTCCATAAGGCTCCAGTCTGTTTGTGCCAAGTGCTGTCTAAATATGTCTAATGAGTTTCCACATAGTACTCTGCATGCAAAGAGTTTAGGTGGTCATCTTTTGGTCTTAGAGGGCCATTCAACTATAACTGGGGAGTGGTCACTAATCGCATAGGGCAGGACCTGTGCCTTGGCAATCCTCTCTGGCTTGGATGTCAATACTCAGTCAATAAGTGTACCCTTGCCTTATGATAGTTGTACCAGGTACTTTTGCCTACCACTTGCGTAAGGAATAAGTTATTAAATGTGTACCTAAATGGATTGCTGGAGCTTGCTGACCAGTCAATTTTAAAGTTCCCAGTCACTAGAGTCTTGTGTCTGGTGCCGACTTCATGGTAGTAATGCATGAAAGCCTCTAACCCTGCTTGGGGCTTCCTAGGTAGGATGCAGATGGTCATCATTTTTATTGTATTACTAATCTACCCAGGTGTAACCTGGTAGCTAGTCCCTTGCATTTGGTAGTGGAGTGTGTCAGTGGCACCTTTTCCATCTGAAACTTGGTGTGGATGTACTGTAAGCAGCCACCACCCATCTTCCTGGTTCTGTCTGGTTTGGAGATTGAGAAGCCTTGCAGTGTTATATCAGTGTTTGTGATTTTGGGGTTAGCCAGGTCTCAGTCAGGAATATGACATCAGGTTTGATCTGGCCTATCCATGCTTCAAACTGGGTGAATTTAGCAAGTAAACTACAAATATTTAGGGAGACTATTCTGAACTGTCCGTTGGCTAGGTGGGGTGACTGTCCTGAGTGGGGTGGGCCAGGGTTGGGGTGGATATTGCCTGACAATAGCAACAGCAGCAATGTCAAGACCCATATCATCCTGAGGTAAGTCTTCTTGGCGTATGCCTGCGAGGTGTCCACAAAGGTTTAGGGGGTGTGGCTACAATTCTGAGTTGTGAGGTCCTGTAAGTGGCAGAAAGAGACTTAGATGGAGTGTAATACAGGTTATGTAAAATTCAGAATTGAATTAAATGGAATCTATCTTGTTTGAAGTATTAATAAAGGTCTTGCTATACTGAATGCCAGACTCTGGGATTGTCCTGAAGGCTTAGCGTCTGTTTTCAATAATAACAAATCCCTGCTGGGCTTTTAGAATTGATAGATTGAACTAGTTTGTACAGCCTGGACATGGGAGGTGGTTGTGTTACCACAGACAACGAAGGTTCAGAAACAGCCAAATCCCACAAGACCCAAGGTCTAGGGCCCAAAAATGTAGATATCATGTGTGTGAATTGAAGATATTTAAAGCTGGCAGAGTTGGAGAGGTGATAACGTTCCCTAATAGAGTTAAATGAGAAGAATCTATCTCCCTGTAGCAGATAGTCAATAGGTAAATCATTAAATGGAGGGCAAAAGGAGGGCAAGATAGGCTGACCAGCAATCTGTATATTAGGATTGCCTATTAGGGGCTAAGCAATGACTCTATTCCATGACATTCCCAAGTACGCACCCAGCTGGCAGTTGGCTTTTAGAGACCAAAGCAATGGTGTTGAATGAACGAGTTGAGGTAATTGAGTCGGCTTTATGTATTTATTTTATTTTTTATTTTATTTAGACAGCAGTTTGGAAAACCTTTGAGCCATAGGCTCATTTACAAAGGTACCTTGCTACAGTAAGACAAACGAGAATACACAGTATAACAGTATAACACAGTATAACAGTAACTTAAGACAGCAATAAGTACATAGATACAAACAAGCTGGTACAGGTAGGATTGATGCAAACAATACCAGAGTTATGTTGTCCTTAGCAGCTTAGTAGTAAGCTTTGTCATAAGTATTGAGTACGGCTTTGACTAGTGGCAATTACAGCTTCGGGTGTTAACAAGGTGATTCCGTAAGGACGTTTTGAAGCATGATATAGTTACTTCAGAGATGGAGGGGGGGCAGTGTGTTGAACCAGGAGGGGGCCCTAAAGCTGAATGCTCTTTGGCCATGAGAGGTCCTAGCTCTAGGGATAACAAGAGAGGTTTCCCCAGAGGTCCAAGTATGAACTAGTGGGACAGAGCAGCGGATGGTGGTGGTCAATCCTGGCGGGGATAGCCCAAGGAGGGTCTTTTTGTAAGGGTACAGGTCAAATATTTGAGGTGCTCATCAAGATCAAGTACCAGCGCTTTAGCGTACAGTAGACAGGTGTGTGTTAGCCTAGGTGCCCCAGTAATTAACCTGCAGGCCTTATCCAGAGTAGTGCGAATTTTATGGAGTGCGGTCTGATCGGCAGCACTATGCACCAGCAGTCCAAAGTCCACTAGGGACAGGATAGAGGAGGTGACTGTGAGACGAAGAGCCTCCAGGGGAGGCAGTGTTTATACCGATGTAAGATGCCCAATTGGATATTAGTGGCAGTGGCTAGGGCAGCGATGTGTCCTTGGAAGGAGAGAAAGGGGTCAAAATGGATCCCTAGATATTTATAGAAGCAAACTTGTTCGAGTGGGAAAGAGGACCCAGAATGAATGAGGAGTTTGAAGTTGCAGGACTTGTTTTGAGGATGAGTGAAGAACATGGTTTTGGTTTTTTTAAGATTTATCACCAATCTATGTTCCTTGAACCAGCCCTCGGCTCCGGTGAAGGACTTCTGCAGCGAGTCCTGGAGGGCAATAGGGTTACTACTTGAGGCAAAGATGACTGCATCATCAGCGTACAATAGAATGTTCCCCAAGCAAGAGCGTGGAAGGGTGTTAAGGTAAAGGGAGACTAGTAAGGGGCCCAGAATGGAGCCCTGGGGAACCCCAGAAATGATGGGACAGATGTCTGAGTAGGTCACATTAATTTTTACACGCTGTGAGCGGTCAGACAGATAACTGGTGCACCAGGAGATAGGCCCAGCAGCAAAACCAGAGAGACTAAGGGCATCAAGAAGGAGGGGGTGGGAGACAGTGTCGAAAGCTTTAGAGAGGTCAATGAAGACCGCACCAGCCAGAGAAACAGTATCTAAGGAGGAGTGGAGAAAGTTGAAGAACTCAAGGAGGGCTGTGTTGGTACTGTGGCCCGCTCTGAAGCCATGCTGCTCAGGACTTTGGGCATTGTAGGTGGAGAGGTAGTCAGAGATTTGAGATGCCACCACTTTTTCCAAGGCCTTGGAGAGATGAGAGAGAATGGAGATTGGCCGATAGTTTCCAGCCACAGTCCTATCACCACCTTTAAAGATAGGGGTGACAGTGATGACTTTCCAGGCAGTTGGAACCTTCCCCAGGCAAAGAGAGTGGTTGATGAGGCACGTGATCGGGGTAAGGACTGTGTCTAAGAGCAGCCGTAGGATACACGGATCCAGGGTGTCACTGCCCGTACTATTACTCTTGAGGGCAGTGACAGGTGCCCTAAGTTCTTGGGCAGAAACACGGCAGAGGAGAAAATAAGGTGAGAAAGATTTACGGCAGGTGCTGGGGAGGAGGTCAAAAAAATTTGTATGAGGATAGGGCTAAGGTCAGTGAATGAGGTGTTGAGGTGGTTGGCTATGAGGGCTGGGTCTGAGGAGATCACGCCATTAATGTTGATCTGGGAGGTGGGGGGTGCACCCCATTTAACTGTTTAATGTTATCCCAGAAGGTTCTGGGGTTCCCCCATGAGGCAGTGAGTGAGGACCGATAGTGCTCAGACTTGGCCTTTCTGATGGCCCGAGTGCATTTGTTTCAGGCAGCAGCATAAAACTGCCTGTCACTGGGCCAGCCAGTCTCAATGGCATGGTGGCATAGGTTGTCCCTATGTTTGAGTTGGTGGATCAAAGCTGGGGTTACCCAGGGGGCATTCTTCCTTTTAGAACGGCGGCTCGACATTGGGGCAAAGATATCACAGGCATTATTAAAAGTTCAGGTAAAGAAGGAGAGAGCTGTTTCGATGTCAGGAGTTGCCTGTATAGGAGACCAGTCAATTTGGGACAGAAGTTTCTTAAGTTTTATCAGTCTACCAGGTATTAGACGCAGCCGGCATGTGGACTGTGCTATGGGTTTGGGGACTGAGGATGACCAGTGGAATAGAATGGGGCCGTGATCGCTGAGAGAGTCTGGGAGGACTTGTACATTGGGGATCTGATTAGGGTGGTTGATGAGTAACACATCAAGCAGGGTACTGGAGCCTCTCTTGGGGTTAGTCCTGGTAGGGTGGGTAACTAGTTGCGTTAGGTCTATTGCAGAAAAGGAGTCACGGGTAGAGGAGGAAGGGCTGAGCCAGTTGACATTTAAGTCACCTACCAGAATTTGATCAGCGGAAGGAGGTAGCGAGGAAAGGTATTCTGTAAGAGAGGCAATGGCCTGCGTTTGGTCCCTGGGGGGCACGTATGCAGTAGTCAGATAAAGGGGTCCCTTTAAAGGGTCAGGGGTTAATTTCAGTGTAAGCACCTGGGCCCTGGAGTCAAGGATGGGAGCAGGCAGGGCTAGTATGGGGAGAGATTCCTTGACATAAATAGCACAGCCACCACCCCGTCTCCCAACACGGTCAGACCAGAAGAGGGTGAAACCAGGAAAGGAGACTAGGGAGTCAGGGGAGGATTTCGACAGCCAAGTCTCAACCAGAGCGATGACATCAGGGTTAATTGATGTGACCAGGCATTGTAGTGAGTCAAACTTTTTTAGGAGGCTACAGATATTCATAGAGACCATGCATAGGCCTGTGGTGCTAGCTGGGGAGCTCCTGGGAACCAGGCCAGGGTTTGGATGAATGTTCCCTGACAGGAGTAGTAGCATGACTAACACCCTGGCTGGGAGATGGTGAAAAGTTTTCCTACGATTGACATGAGAGGGGGGGAGGGGAGGTTAAGGGAGCAGGGGGTGGGCAGGGTGGTACAGGAAGGGAAGGCAAGAATAAGAAGACACCCAGGTGTGCCTGAGGCAAGGAGGAAGCTAGGGGGAGGGCAGGGAGGACCGAGACACACAGAGGTCCCAAGGTGCAAGAGAGTAGGTTCAGGAGCAAGGGAAGGGAGGGGTGCCAGGGCACAGTGCGGAGTAGCAGATGGGTAAGTGGGCAAGTGCACTGCTAATGGGGATAGGCACAGGCAGAGCATGAGGCAGGGCCAATACATTGTGGTGAGCAAGATCCAAGGGAAGTAGTACTGTACAGGTAGGAGTAGGAAGTAGCAAGGGAGCATAGGTCCCTCTAGTGGCCAGCAGGTATAACCTGCAAATGGGAAAGTGGGGAGATAGGTTCTGGGCAGCAGGATGTGATGTCACCGGATGTGATGTCACGGGGATGGATCCTTAAATTGACAGCCACCCCTGGGTGGGTGGGGCAGACGACGCAAAGTGTCGTCGGGCTAGCACCCTCTGCAGGAGTCCAGACGAAGAGAAGAGGCTCTCTTTACCTCGAAAGTTATCAGGCTGGAAATTCGGCTTCCTCAGCTCCTCAGGTGAGCTGCTTGTGTTACTTTGTCGTCCCGAGTGCCTGCCGTGGTCGGCAGTGAGCTTGGGGGGGGGGCTGCCAATGTAGTGGAGAAAACAAAGCCTCTCATTACTATGCAGCAGGAGAAAATATTGTGACTTACACAAAGGGGCTCCACTCTAAGCAAACAGGGCTAATCCAAAATGAGGTCACACTAGGACCCAGCTATCCTAATACCTTCAGTTACAAGCACAATTAGATCCAATACCACAATATTAAACAAGTCTACTCTATATTAGCTGCTTAGTATATCTGGCTTTAAGGTATAATCAGCAAGGCAACTCTAGGGCACCCAGTGAATCCCTAGCTTTACACTTCAGCATTAGTAGCACAAAGAGAAGCAAATAACAATCCTACCCAGCGGTGAACAGGGAACAAAGTTCATAAAATATAAGTGTTCATCAGGTAGCACCCCCCTGCAGGCATCCAGACAAAGAGAAGAGACTCTCTTTACCTCGAAAGTTATCAGGTTGGAAATTCAGCTTCCTCAGCTCCTCAGGTGAGCTGCTTATGCCGCTTGTGTTGCTAGTGTTGCTTGTTCATCCTGAGTGCCTGCCGCAGTCAGCAGTGAGCTTTGGGAGGGGCTGCCTCGAAAGTTATCAGGCTGGAAATTTGGCTTCCTCAGCTTCTCAGGTGAGCTGCTTGTGTTGCTTGTTCATCCCGAGTGCCTGCCGCGGTCGGCGTAGAACAGGCTATTAAGCCATATATCAAAAGTTTTGCAGAGAGAGCATTTAAGGTCCAGCCATAGAGGAACATAAGCACAATCTGAATGGGCACCTCCTCATGCATTCCACAACAATAGTTTACTACTGTAAAGAGCACCATAATATAGGAAACAATTTTGGAGCTGCAGACCACCACATTGCTTGGGGACCAATAATTTAAAGTACACTTGCCAAATAGCCCCTCCCCTCCACAGGAACCTGTTAATCATAGCCTGTAGTTGGGTGAACCATGCTTTCAGAAGATAAGTATTCAACATACCTAAATGGTATAGCATGCATGGTAACACATTCATTTTAACAATACTAATGCATCCCCAGAGGGAGAGGGATAGGGTGGAACAGCTCTGTAAATCTTGTTGAATGACATGCAACAAGGAAGACACATTAACTTTTATTAAGTGCAATGGGGAGTGGGAGAGGTGTATTCACAGGTATGTGGAAAACCATGGCTCCCAAGATAGCCCCAGACTAAGGATATCTTGTTTAAGGACTAAATTATTGAGGGGGTAGGACCTTGGTTTTATCTAAATTTAGTTTATAGCCTAAGATGGCAGAGAACCGTTGAACCTCTCTCAATACAGCCTGAACTGAGGGTACAGGGTCTTCAATGTATAACAGCAAGTCATCTTCAAAGGCTGACAGTATAACTCTATGCTTCCCTACCCAGATACATTTGATATCTGGTCTATTTTGAAGATGATAAATTAAGGGTTCTAAATATGAATTAAAAAGCAGTGGAGAAAGGGGTCAGCCTTGTCGCGTTCCACACTGTAAAGGAAAAGGGTCAGATGAATCCCCATTACATTGAATATGAGCCAATGGGCTAATATATAAAAGGTGAACCCAAGTTAGAAATTCCTGTGGGAATCCAAACTTTTTTAATACAGCAAAAAGATAAGGCCACGCTACTCAGTCAAATGTTTTTCCGGCATCCATGGAAACCAAACCTCAGGGGATGAGCTCTCCCTGGATGCTGAAGTAAGATAGTTCAGTTTTCAGAGATGGTCGCTAGAAAGATGGCCTTTCATGAAATCAACTTGCGAAGAGCAAATAAGAGCATCCCATACCTGGGCCATTCTGTTGGCTAAAATCTTAGCTTAAATTTTTAGATCCGCGTTAAGTAATAATATTGGATGGTAACTGTCAGGTGACGTCTCTTCTTTACCCGGCTTCTTAATTAAGGTTATCCAAGCCTCTGTGAAGGATGTATTAGAAAAACTAGAGGAATACCAGTAGTTGTACAGCCAGGCTGAAAGGGGCAACTTCTTCTGAAAAGGCCAAATAAAAGTTATTAATATACCCATTTGGCCTAGGGGCCTTATCAGAAGGCAGCTGTCGTATAGCTTTTAAAACCTCTAAAACCGATGTCAGGCTCTTGAAAATCTCTTGCTGTGATATGGCAAGTACAGGGAGGGGAAGATGATCCAGATAAGCATTGAACTGAGCCAAGATCTGAGGATTGGGTGGGTCATTACCATATAGTGTTAAATAATACGAACGGAAGACAACGGCTATCCTCCAGGGATGGATTACTAACTCTGCACTGGCCTTGGTATGTACTCCAGGGATAAAATTGGTGGACATCATAGAGTGGAGCCAAAGACCTAACAACTTGCTAGCTCTTTCTCCAGACTCACGGTATCTTACCTTCATCCTTAGTAGCACCAGTTCTGCCTTTTGTGCCATTAAATTAGCAAACTGGGCCCATAATATATTTAATTTGGACCATTCATCTGCCAAAGTATGCAAATGATAGTTTGCTCAATCTGTTGAATATCTCTTAAAAGCTGATCTTGGCATGCTTGTTAAATGTTGGAAAACCTAGAAACTAGACTTATGCATTCCCTTCTTAAGGAGCCCGTTAATGTCCCCCAGAAAACATCAACCTCAGTGACTCAACTCTCATTCTGTTCCAGAAAATTCTTTAAGTAATTACGTATAGACTGAAAAGTGGTGGGATCCTGAAGCAGCTGAGAGCTGAGGCACCAAGCAGTGTTACTCTCCTCCATCTCATTGATGACAGGAATCAGTCTTACTGGGGCATGATCTAATATACTCATTGAAAAAATTTCCAAAGAGATTAAACCTGAAAAGCATTCCTGGTTTGTAAAAAAATAAATAATGTTTAAATTGTTAAATCTAATTGTACATTTGGGAATGTGTAATCATCTCAGTGTAATGTTTTGTGTGTTTGTTTTAAACCAGTCCTATTTTTCCTTATTTAGGGCCCAATATTAATGCTGCCCTTTACCCACCCAATATTCATTTTTTTTTATATTCCTTAGCAATTCCAGAATCCAGTGACATCAGATGAGCTGAGGATTACAATGAAGTGGAACACAGTGACATCAGCTAAGCATTAATAGCACTTATTGATGTGGCCTCCAACGTGCCTTGCAGATCCAATAGCATGACTGCACAAAATATACAACTATACCAATTCAAATGAGAGATCTCCATGCATTCTGGGTGCAGAAGTATATTCATCAGTTTTGGCAGTGCTAAACTGCCTCCATCACACCTCTGTTTAATGCTGCTGAAGTCCCGCCCTTAACATATTGCACTAGTGTGATTCTTGTCCTCGATCACTGTCTGTATCAATATTGAATCCTTCTCTGCTAACCTAGAGGTCCCCTTCCCCCCTGTACCTTCTGTAAACATTTTGAATCATTCCCTGCTGGTCTGCCAGTCCCCCCCCCAACTGCAGCTGTTGTCTGAATATCTTGAAACCCACATCTTATGTAACCAGCAGCATGACTTCTGTAGGCTCCACAGCACCACCACTGCCCTGGCTTTATTCATCATTCACATCCTCATGAATATGGACCAAGGGCATGCCAACGGTGCAGTATTCGTGGACCTACCCAAAGCCTTCAATCTTGTAAACCACCCTCTCCTCCTCTCCAAGTTATGCTCCATTGGCTGTTCTGTGGGGGCCCCAAGCTGGTTCCAGAACTATCTTTCCAATCGCTCTCAATCGGTCTACATTGGCTCTGCCATCTCTCCTCCCCTGGCTGTCTCCTCTGGGGTACCCCAAGGCTCCATCCTGGGCCTCCTGCTGTTTTTCATCTTTGTCAATACCCTCTTCTCTGACTGCCTATTCTGTGGTTCCCTTCTTTATGTGGATGACCTTGTCATTTATAATGGTGACAAGTCTCCTTCTCTTATATTCTCCATCCTCACCCAGAACTATTGTACCACCCAAAGCTGGTTCTCCTCCAACCTGATGCAGATCAACACCAAAAAGATCAAGGCCATGCTGTTCAGGTCCAGACCATACCTAACCAGTACCCTGCAACACAACTCCTGTCTCCTTATCGTCCCACCTGATGGCCCTCCCCCTTGAAGTTATCCCATCTTTCAAGTACCTGGGGGTCACACTAGATATCACCCTTTCTTTCACTGGCCATATAAACCTTGTTGTCCATAGGTTAAATCAGAAACTTAGTGCTGCGTACCATGTCAAACCCCATTTGACTCACGAGGTGTACTTGGCCATAGCTCGCAGCAACCTGCTCCCAGTTCTGGACTACTGCTCACCTATCTATTTCTGCATTTCTACCACCCTTCGTGCTAGACTTCTGGCCATTTATAACAGCATCTACTGCTTTGCCCTGTCCACCCCCTACTCCACTCACCACTGTAACCTATATAGCTTCCTTGGATGGTTCCCTCTGCAAGGTCATTTTGATTTTACCCTTGGATCGCTCATCGATACTATCATTTGCAGTGGCTCTGCTTCCCCCTTTCTTCCCTGTGTATGGTCCTCTGTTGTCCCACCCCGATGGTTCTGAGAACCTCTACTAAAATGGGTGGAAATGCTCTATCGATTGCAGCCCCCTCACTATGGAATACCCTTTCTGCGCTCCTCAGGTCATCCAACTCGCACCTCACCTTTAAGCAGAGCCTTTACTCCTGGCTCCGTGGTCGTGATGTTTGCAACTGTTTCCACAGGTAGTAACCCCCCCCTCCTTTTTTTGTTTAGTGCCTCCTTTCCCAATTAATTTCTGTCTGCACTTTTCATGTTTCTGAGATGGGTCACCAGGACTGGCAGGGCTCTACTAGGGAGGAGCTTGTTACTCCATGTCACCTTTTTTAACTGACACAATGAATTGTCAGATCATTACTAGTTTCATTGTACTCTCCCCTCCTGCTATTTGCTTTGTATATTGTTATGTTTCCTACCACAGCTTTGATCATACATGTACTATAATTTGTTAGTGTTTCTGTTAAAGTGTTCCTGCTGCTATTTGCTTTGTATATTGTTATGTTTCCTACCACTGATTTGGTCACAAATGTACTATACTTTGTTAAAGTGTTTCTCTTGTATTTTCCTCCTGTAATAATTTGTTTGTCATTTGCCATTTGGCCCGGGCCATGTCTGCTAGCGGTCTCTTGGACCAGTGTACTTACCTGGTTATCAAAGACATAAATAAATGAATAAATAAATACATAAGTTGTAAAATAGTACAGTGTGGAGACTAGGAAGCAATACATAGATGTGTTCCTCCTGTGAAACAGTTTGTAATGATTCTAATATATACAGTAACACAACATCATCTGATCAGCATGACCCGCAATGCCCATTAACCCCCTGCCAACTCTGGACCCTCTTCTATGCACCCCTCCAGCCCTGTCACCACTGCCCTTGTACTGCAGTCACAACAGTGACAGTGGAGTTATTGCTATTCAAAATATATATTTCTTAAAGTCACTTACAGTTAGGACTTGAATTAACATATATTGAATTTACATATATTGTATTAAGCAGTATTTAAATTAGGTTGTTGAAAAATGCTAAAGAAAAAAATTTTGGTACCCCCACAAACCAAATTACTAAACTGATGAATAGATCTAACAAGGACCATAAATTCATTGAAGATAATATGGTAATACAAAAGGTGTCCCAAATGCCTACTTAGATTTTATGCCAAGCACCTATCAAATCCCTGACTAACATAAATATCCAAAATATTTATTTATTTATTTATTGAATTTTGATGACCGGGTAGGCCCACTGGGCCCTGAAGGTCCCTTTTTCAGGGGCGACCTGGGAATAACAGTACATGATATTATAAACAGTTGAAACATATGCATATACAGGTTATCATGGGTATACAGTATTCGGCTGTTTACACATAGCAGTAGTTATAAGGGTTTCATATATCTAGTTGGTAAGTTGTTATTCATTACATTCTCCATTTGTCCTACATATTAGTGGGACAGTACTGTGGATTCATTAGGTGACATAGTTCAAGAGCATTAGGATGGTTCAGAGAGGGGGAGGAAAAATTTAGTGCTACATTGTTTGGGGGGGTTAGAAATTTTAGTTTGGTAAGCAGGCTAATTGTGGTCATTTTAGTAGTGTCAGGCGCAGTGGCACTGGCATACACTTGTTGATAGAACATGAGTCTTGAGTCTTGTGTGGAAGCACGGCACAGATGGGGTTTCTCGTACCTCCAAAGGGAGGTTGTTCCACAAGGAAGAAGCAGCATGCGAGAAAGATTTCTGGCCTGCCTTAGTCCTAACCTTGGGGACCTCTAGCAACGTTAGGCCTGAGGACCTAAGGCTGCGCTGGTTTCTTTTTATTGTGAGGAGTCCCCCAAAACTCGGGGGAGGTGAGGGGCTAATTATCTTCTTCGCCAGGCAGAGTACAGGGTAACTGAGGCGAGCTTCGAAGGATGGCCAGTTAAGCTTTGCTAATGCCTCACAGTGGTGGCTCCTAGAGTGGGATAAGGTGGCAAAGTGGGCCACCTTGTTGTATAGAGTCTGTAATTTACCGTACTCCAGCTTTGTGATACCCTGAATGACCGGGGCAACATATATTAGTGTTGGAAGTAGGACACTAGCTGCAATAGCAGTCCTAGCTTCTGGGGTTAACAGTTCCTTGAGCTGATACAGTAATCTGAGTTTTGTATGGATTACTTTAGTGACTTGGTCCACATGTTGTTTGAACATGAGACCTTGGTCAATGGTAAGGCCAAGGTACTTTGTCGAGGGGACTACTTCCAGCTTGTTGCCCTCCAGGGACAAGAGTTGGAGTAGTTGTGATCTATTTTGTCCAAGGGCTCTTGGTCCGAACAGCATGGCTTTGATTTTATTGGTGTTAAGGACCATTTTGCTCTTGATGAGCCACCTCTCCATGATGTGAATATCCTTTTGGAGAGAAGTGCGTAGGTCATCCAGGTTGTCCAAGGTTTTGTAGATAACAGCATCATCTGCATATTAGATTGCATTGCTGCTTCCACAGTGTTTGTACAGTTCATTTACAAACAGCGAGAACATAAGAGGCCCTAGTATAGACCCTTGGGGTACTCCATCCTTTAGGGACTGTGGTTTGGAGAGTTTATCCTGCCACCTGACCCTCTGAGTGGGTGAATAAATATTCACATAATTCTATCCATATTTCTCATTGTTGTGATCCATGTAAGATCATTTGTAGTAGATAAAGAAAATATATAAGAAATAGAAAAACAATGTTACCTCTTCATGCACTTATTATCATCAATCAACTATATCGTGCTTCAAAACTTCCTTACGTAACCACCTTATTAACACCCGATGCTGTAACTGCCACTAGTCAAAGCCGTACTCAATACTTATGACAAAGCTTATTACTAAGCTGCTAAGGACGACATAACTCTGGCATTGTTTGCATCCATCCTACCTGTACCAGCTTGTTAGTATCTATGTCTTAATTTACTGTTATACTTATGTGTTGTACTGCTATACTGTGTATTTTGGTTTGTCTTACTGTGACAAGGTACCTTTGTAAATGAGCCTATGGCTCAAAGGTTTTCCAAACTGCTGTTTAAATAAAATAAAATAAAAATAAATGAGAAGAAACCAGTAACAATGACAGAAAATGCATACTGAAATATTATTCCATAAATGTTTTGTACAGTTCAATAAAATGTAAGAAAAGCATTAGCCCTGAAAGCGCCTTCTATCTTTGTATTGAAGAACCTTTGTTGTGCCCTCCCAGAAGTCTATGGGTTGGATTTCCATATCATAAAATGGACACAACAACTAGTTAGTTCAAATGAGATTTTCAGAAGTCAAAAAATGGATGCAGCTCCTAGCTACTTCAAGTGAGATTTTCAAAGTGATAACAGATGGATTTTCCACATACATTAATGTCAGAAACTGCCTTGGTTGGTCTAGACCATGGCCTCCATATCATGACACCTGTATCAGCACTACAGCTCCCAGTAGAAATATTTAGAAGTATCGCACCCACACTAGCACATCTGACTATTGGGCCACAGTGCAGTGCAGACTCACACAGCACAGCAGTGTAGCACAGTGCTAACACAGCACAGAATATAGTAATGCACACGGGTTCAGCACAAGTAATGCAGAGGTCAGGACAAGGGGGTTTGGGGGCTGGGGGATAGGATAGCAGGCACAAAGGAAATATATATAATACAGCAGCCTAGCTGTCAAAATAATGGACAAAATAGGCAAAGGCCTGTAATCAAAAACAACAATAATATAAAAAAACACAAAAAAAGAGGTCACAGCCCATAACAAGAGTAGATAACAAATGAAAATGAGCAACCGCCCATAATGAGGGGAAACAAAAGAAAAAGGGCAGCCACCCATAGAAGGGGGGATAATATAAAAAGACCATCTACCAATAACATGGTTGGGGGAGAAAAGGGAAACTGCTCTATGTAGTAGAGGGAGAGAACAAAAACCCATGGGACAGAGGATCACGTGATGCCACTGTGAGGCTAGCAGCACTACGGATTGGATCCCACACTGAATTTCAGCTTTTTACTAATTTCTGCATTTATCCTGCAATCTTTTCTCCACTACTCACCAGTACCAATTTCAGATAGCCTCCCAATCCATCAGAGGTGAAGTCTCCAGGAGATAAAGCAGCAGAAAGCATCGGATCATGATAAAAATATCTGGGGCCTACCGCTGGCATGGATACAGAAATGCACCAAGTGCCCCCAACCCATACGCAGTAGGTAGTAACCATTTTTGTTTTTATCCAGAATTTATAAACTTTGGGTCAAAAAGACCTATTTTCAAAGTTGTCCTGTATGAAAGTAAACAATTTACAATAAATTATCAAACAATGACATAATTGTACATATAAAGTGCTCACTCAAGGTATCACATGAATACAATACTTGCGTCATACAAAAACATCAATTTCAATAGACAAACATTGCATAATCATTTAAGAACCATTTAAAAATAAATACATTCAGTAAAGAATACATCATTTAAACCTCTTTTAAACTGGGATAAATGTGTTACTTTACGTAACTGAGGGGGGGATTTTATTCCAAATTGTTGCCACCTGTGCCTTGAATGTCATAGTTCCGTATGTTGTATTCATTTTTGGAAATCTGTGACCCCTATACTTAAAATCTCTTAAATCATAAGAATAACCCTTACAGTCTAGAGACAAATCTAAGTTCCCATTTTATCTTCCCATTTTTTATTTTATAAATGAATATGGAGTATTGTTTTTTTAACCGTACTGGTAAGCTATCCCAATTTAAATCTTTGTACAGAGTACAATGATGAGTATTGAAACTACAATTTAAAACAAATCTTGCTAATCGGTAATATGATATAACCTATTTATTTGAGTTTTTTTGACCCACAAAATTGTATACCATACTCCCGTGTTTCAGTACTGGCATTATTAATTGATTTGCTATTAACTTCCGAGTTTATTGATTTAGAATCCCTGATAACCTACGCAGAGCTCCTATTTTACTGTTAACTTTTTTTATTGTGTTGTTTATATGTTCTGAAAAAGATAAAGTATAATCTATCTCTACACCTAAGTATTTATATTGATTTGTAACTACCAATTTTTACCCATCCCTCATTATTATATCCCCACCTACAATCTGTTTATTGTGAAGTTTAGTTGTTTTTTATTAAAATGCATAACCTGAGTATTTTTGTAACTTAACACAAGTTTTGAATCGAAAAACCAGTCCTGCAGTATGTCAAAATCCGTCTGTAGTTTTGCCACTATTCCATTTTGAGATGCTGCCGATGCTAAAAGAACAATGTCATCAGCATAAAGCCTAATTTGTGTATTATTTATTTTAGTGGGTAATTCATTAATGTATAACAAAATCAATAATGGCCCCAAGATTGAGCCTTGGGGAACACCTCTTGATGTACTACCTACTTCCGAAAAATGTCCATTTATTACTACTTGCTGATTTCTGTGGGTAAAGTAGGATTTAAACCATTGCAAAGGCCCAGGAGCAATCCCAGTCATCTCCATCCTCTCACATAATAGATGGTGATCGACCAAATCAAAGGCTTCGGACAGATCGACAAACACTGTGCCGGAGGACTCCCCCCCATCTAGGGCCACCGCCACTTTGTCCACGAGTGCAATGCCAGTTGAATGACCCGCCCTAAAGCCGTGTTGGTATTTTGTCAGTTTTGAATCTTTTTCTAAATAACTATACAATTGGCTGAACACCATTCATTCCAACAACTTGGAGAGGATGGAGAGTACTGCAATTGGTCTGTAATTAGAAGGATCATTAAGATCACCCCCCGAATATGGGTACTATTTTTGCTGTTTTCCAAAATGAGGGAAAAATATTTTCCATCAGACTTTGATTGAATAAATCAGTTAATATCAGTGACAAAATATCTACAGCATCTTTAATAAATCTGGCTTCTAAATTGTCTAAACCACAGGATTTATTTAGGTTTAGTTTTATAATCTCTTTCCTAACTTCTGCAATTTTTATTTTCCTAAAATAAAAAGGGGACAATTTTCATTGTTAATTAATTTATTAACTGAATCAGTTTGTGCTGATGATCCAACTGGAATGGCTATATCCGGCAGTGTTAAAAAACAGTGATTTAGTAACTGAGCTGATACTTTTGAATAAAGAAGCTCTCCCCTATCATTATACATTTTTATATGTGGTTTAGCTCTCAAGGGGTTATCTAACTCTTTAATTAATTTCCAATATGCTTTGGATCATGGGTAGCCTCAATTTTGGTATTATAAAATTTATTTCTTGCCAATCTAATTAATCTCTGACATTCATTCCGCTTTGTTTTAAAATTTACCCAGTCTTCCTCTCTTCTTGTTTTATTTGCTTTTTTCCAGGCTCTATCCTTAATGCGGATTTTCTTTTTCAAGAATTCATTTATCCAAGGAAGATGCTTTTTTTGTTTTAATTTTTTTAAATGGTGCATGCCTGTTACAAGCCTCCAGGAAGATTTTAGAAAATTCTTCAACCCCCAAATTTACATCTGGAATTAGATTTAATCTATCCCACTTTATACTATGTAAGTTAAAAACAAAATTGTTTAAGTGATAATTTTTAAAATTTATTTTTAGGATAATCTTTTCTCCCTCACTTATTTGATTTATGTCTGTTATAACATAGTATACTGGATTATGGTCACCCAAATTAGGAGGTAAGATTTGACATTTTCAACTGAAAAACTCTTGGAAAGAAATATCAAGTCCAACACACTCCCCTGACTATTTACCCCTGTCTTCCTAGTACTTTGAGTTATTATTTGGTTAACATTTAAAATCTCTAGACTTTTTTCTAGTTTCAATGCCCTGGGTTTACCCCAGGCAACATTAAAGTCTCCAATCAATATTAAATCTTTACCATCTGATAAGAATGCTAGTTTTGATGCCAATATCTCAAACTTATCAGTATTTACCTCAGGAGGAGAATATATTATACTAATTAAAAGTTGTAACCATTCAAATTTAACACACAGGCATTTAATTCCTTCTAAGATTCCTTGGAAATCTACTTCCCCAATCCCAGTTTCTCAGTAGCATATAAAAGAACCTCCCTTCCCCTCTTTCCCCTACCTAATCTAAAAAGATTATAACCATCCATGGATATTTCAGTATTCTGTATAGCTTGAGATAACCATGATTCAGTTAAACCCTTCACATCTGGTTCAGAACGTTTTGTCCATATTTGAAATTCATGCATTTTTTTTACAATACTCCTTGCATTTTCCAATGTAATTTTTAACCCTTGTTTGTTACTTTTTTCCTTGGGGCTAGGATTCATCTCCACAACACCTGCAAGCAACAAAGACATACTGAAAATAAAAGGTTTTGAAAACTCAAAATGAAGTTCTCTAAGTACAAACTTTTGTGTTTTAACCTGATTAAATAACCTCCATCGATTAGAAAACATATTTCTTCTGGTCCTATGAATAGACATTGGACCAGAAGAAATTGACAAAAGCCATAACGCAGTTATGGCAATTTTTTCCTGTTGCTTTGCTGGGAATGGTGTAGTCTCACGGTTCCAAAGATCAATCTTTTTCAGTTGGTTAGTGTATACTACAAGCACAACACAGTAAATTAAATATTTCTGCATGACTGCTAATTTAGTAAGCAAGATTTAAATAAACAAACTCTCAGAATGCTGGATTTCTACCAACTTATCTAAATTAATGCCAGAAACACAAAATGAATACAGCCTTTCATTTGAAATTGAAACTTTTTTGATGCCGAGTGGTGCTCACACCACTCACACTTGCGCTCCCGCACTGTAGCAGCGAGCGGCTTTTGTAGAGATTTTCCCCTCCTCCTCTGCAGACTCAGACTCCCAGTCCATGCCCCTGTCATCAGCTGCCGGTTCCACAGGTGTATCTCCATGAAGAAATGATGGACTTCATGTATGCAGGGGGGAGCTTAGGCACAACAATCCAGCAAACAAACACAACAGTTTAAAGCAGGCAAGTTGCAGGCTGATGGAATGTACCTGTGCTCGCTCGTAGCAGCGAGTGGCTTTTGTAGAGATCTGCCCCTCCTCTTCTGCAGATGCAGACTCCTGGTCCACGCCCCTCTCACCAGCTGCCAGTTCCACAGGTATATCTCCATGAAGAAATGATGGACTTTATGTATGCAGGGGGGAGCTTAGGCACAACAGTCCAGCAAACAAATAAGTGGAAGCAGCAAGCAAACACAACAGTTTAAAGCAGGCAAGTACCCCACCGCAGAGTCCAGAAAAGGGGCCGAAGAGAGCCAAAGGTCAGTCCGGGGCCTCAGCTAAAGTGACTGCAGCCTCAGCAGCCCTACAAGTCTCAAATCCTGTCTCTGAAAAAACAATTTTGGAGGAACTACAATCTTTTAAACTAACATTGCAAGAAATAACGGCTGAGCTCAAAACTTTGAGAGGGGAACTTGCCGACACCAATCAAGCTATCTCCAATACTACAGCCCGTGTGACATCTCTGGAGGGCTGGAAGAGCAAAATTGATCCAGAAATTACCAGTCTGTGGCAAAGGCTCCACAAAACTGAAACCAAACTTGAAGATCTGGAAGGTCGAAGTCACAGAAGCAACATCATAATCTTTGGCTTTCCAGAGGATACAGAGGGACCAACACCAATTCCTTTTCTTCAGAAAATGCTCACCAAGATCGCTGGGCCCTCTCCTAATGACACCACATACTTATTGAGAGGGCCCACCACTCACTAAGACATGGCCAACAAGTGGAAAGCCTCCCCATCCTCTAATTTTAAAATTTCTAAATTACCTGGACAAAACTCATGTTTTGGGGCAAGTCATAGAGCTTCAACAAGTATTGTGGGAGGGTCAGCAACTCAGATTTGCTGAGGATTTACCTGCCACAGACAGATAGTGAAGAGCAGAATACCATCCCTTAGTGACAAAGCTAATAGCTGCTGGGATTCAGTATAAGGTGCAATACTTCTCCCATTTTGCTGTTTTTACCTCAGGATCTTGGAACAATTTCAACATGGCTCAGCAAACCTTCCCAGCACTGCAGGCCCTGCTCCCAAATCTATTTCCTGCTCTTTGATGGCTCCCAGTGTGTGGTGTCCTGATGGTTTACTGAACAATACCGCAAGAATGTGCACATCTTTCTGTCTGAACAATTGGTATCACAAGGTCCAGCCACAAGGGGGCAGCAAAGTACTGTGTTGTCTGGATCCCATTATGACAGCTTCACACCAGGGAATTTTTTTCTCTGTTTTGCTCTCAGTTCCCATGTTCTCTTGCATTTTCATGCTATTATTGAATGTCTGATCTACCCTGCACAGACTGCTCCAGGACATTACCTCTTTTTTTTTGTCCCCTCTTGCTGTCCAGTACGGCAGCTTTTGTCTCATGATACTGTATAGGTTATGTTTCTGTTTTAACATAGAAACATAGAATTTGATGGTAGATAAGGACCGCTTGGCCCACCTAGTCTGCCCATTTCCCTACCTAATGGATAAGCTGCAGATCCTAGTTAACCAACAGCCTACTTCTTCCTACCCCCCACTAGAATTGCCTTATGTCTGTCTCATGCATTCTTGAATTCCCCCACTGTTTTTGACTCTACGACCTCCTCAGGAAAGCTGTTCCATGTATCTGCAACCTTATCTATGAAGAAATACCTCCTTACATTACCACTGAGCTGTCCCCCCTCTATCTTCAAATTGTGCCCCCTTGTTTTTGCACATCTCTTTTTCTGAAAGATGCCACCCTCTTGGACTTTGTTGATTCCCTTGAGGTATTTAAAAGTTTCTATCATGTCCCCCTCCTTTCCTTGAGGCTATACATCTTTAGTTCCTTTAGTCTTTCTTCATATGTCTTCTGATGCAGACCCTGCATCATTTTGGTTGCCCCCTCTGGACACCCTCCACCCTGTCTATGTCTTTGCGGAGATGGGGTCTCCAGAACTGTACACAGTACTCCAGATGTGGTCTTACCAACTGTCTGTACAGAGGCCTAACAACTTCCTGTTTTCTACTGGTGATGCCTCTCCCTATGCATCCCAGTATCCTCCCAGCCCTTCTTACTGCCTTCTCACATTGCTAGCCCAACTTTAGGTCATATGATATGACTACCCCCAGGTTCCTTTCCATTTTTGTTGTTGTCAGTATCTCACCACCCATTGTATACTCTTCCCATGGGTTTTTGTTTCCCAGGTGCATTACTTTGCCCTTCTTTGCATTGAATCTAAGCTGCCATACATTTGACCTTCCTCCAACCTTGCCAAGTCCCTTTTCATCCTTTCCACCCCACCTTGTGTATCAACCCTGTTACAGATCTTTGTGTCATCTGCAAAGAGGCATACTTTTCCTTCCAGTCCCTCTGCAATGTCACTTATAAAGACATTAAAAAGGAGCTGGCCCCAGTACTGAACCCTGCTGTACCCCACTAGTAACCATCCTTTCTTCACCGAGGACTCCATTTACTATTACCCTCTGTGTTCTGTTGTCCAGCCAGTGTTTTACCCAGGCTGCCATCCTGGGACCCACTCCCAGGCTGGCAAATTTGTTTATTATCCTTTTATGTGGGACTGTGTCAAATTCCTTGCTAAAGTCTAGGTAGGCCCTGTCCACAGCCCCTCCCTGGTCTACTGCTTTGGTCACCCAGTCAAAGAAATCAATTAGATTTGTCTGACATGACCTTCCCACTGAGAATCCATGCTGCCTTGGGTCCTGTGCTCCAATGGCCTCTAGGTACTCAATAATTCTTTCTTTCAGAAGTGATTCCATCATTTTCCCTACCACTGAGGTCAAACTGACAGGTCTGTAGTTTCCTGCCTCTGTCTTGCTCCTGCTTTTGTGAAGGGGAATCACATCAGCCCTCCTCCAGTCCTCAGGTACCACACCATCCTCCCATGATTTGTTAAAAATGGTAGTCAGTGGTGTTACTAGTTCTACCCTTAGTTCTTTTAGAATTCTGGGGTGAATCCCATCAGGCCCCATTGCTTTATCCACCTTCAGTTTTAAGAGTTCTTTCAGAACCCTTTCTTCTGTGAAAGGACTAATATCAACCCCCCATCCAGAGTGCTTTTATTGACCAGATTAGCCTATATTTACCAGCCAATTGGGTAGTTTCTGTGGTGGTCCTTTGTACACCTCTACTCTTGCAATCTAACTGTGGACTCCACTGTATAACTTCTACAATTTTAGTTCTTGGACTGTAAGGCTCTTGAGATGGGCATGCTGGATCTGAGATGCAGATCTAATTTTTGTCTAGATGACCGTTGCTTTTTGGATGCTGTATCACCTATGTGTACATAGTTTCCCTCAGGGATGCTTTAGTCATCTAAATTCAAGAAATTGTTCTTTTTCTTTGTTTCATGGTCCACAATGTTATGTTATGATGCTGTTATTTGGGGTGGGGGGCAGGGTAGTGGAAATCTTGCAGTTTCAGTAGGGCATTATGTGCTATGATAGGGGGAGGGGGGCATCCACAGCTGCTGCAAATGCGTATTCCACAACTTTATTTTTTCTTTTGTTATTTTTCACTTGGCAGCTGCTTTTGGCAGGCCAAACATTATGTCAGCCCAGGGAAAGCATCATCCATTATGCTGTGGATAATGGATACTGGGTGGCAGGGGGGTTGGGGTGGGACTGAAGGGTCAAATCTTTTATTACTTCACTTTCTCAGGGTTATCTATACTTCAGGCTTGGATTTGTTTAAGGGGGATGGGGGTTTAGGGAATTGGTATGCACTGTAACTCAAGTTATGATTTTTTGTGCAGAGAGATCTATTTATTGCTGCATTGACTTGTCTCAAAAGGATGTTATATTATTAAGGGATACATATGGGTAGTTATAAGGTATTTATTTATTTTATTTATTTAGTTTTTGTTAACCGGGTAAGTGCACTAGCCAGCAGGTGACTATTTTCAGGCACGACCCGGGAGATTACAAGACAAGATATACAATGAGGATGCATAACATAGACAGTACAGGTAGTACAATGTAAAAAGAGAGCAGCTAATTTGGCTAAAATAACATAGTGTCCACTAATCTAAGCAAAAATTGTTTTGTATAGCATATACAGGCAGAGCGGGTACTGGTACAAGGATAGAGTAATTCTTTAATTACCTGGTAGGCATAGATCAGGATGCAGGAGATGGAGGGTAGAAGAAGTGGAGGAGGTTTGGATGAAAAAAGGGGGAGGATCACAGCTTGAAGCAGCTACGCAGCTCAGTTGTACAAATATGGCATTGGCAGCTCGGGGTACTACCAAGCGGCCAAGCTCATGGAAGTGCTCCCTGGGAACGAATACAGCAGCATCCCCTGAGAGCAGACTAGCCCGGGGCATAAGGTGAGAACCATTTCTGTTGGACATATGGGCAAAAACAATATGAGATTCAGGTCCTTGAGGGTGCGGTGGAGCCTCGGCAGATCTGGTGCATGGGAGGAGTGAAGCAAAATCTACTCAGGAGAGATTAGGAAAGAATTTCAGTGGAATTAAAAAATTTCCGGCTTTAGTGGCTATAAGTCAGGATGGTCAGCCGAATCCATGGTTCTGTAGCTGGGCATGAGAGCAGCGAACAGCTGGGGTTTGGAGGGTGTAAAGGCAGTCCTACGGCTATGGTGGCTAGGCGAGGGGACATGTAGTCGGGCTCATGGAACTGTAGGCGGGCATGAGAGTGGCATTCAGTCAGGTTTAGTGGGAAATAAGGCTGTCTTATGGCTTTAGCGACTAAGCGTAGGGACAAGTAACAGGGCTCATGGTACCGTTGATGGGCATGAGAGCGGCGTACGGCCGAGGATTATGTGTGAAAGTCAGCAAACTTATGGCTTCAGTGGCTAGGTGTAGGGGTAAGTAACCGGGCTCATGGAACCGTTGGCGGGCATGACAGCGGCGTGCAGTAGGGGTTTTATGGGAGATTCGGCAACTTCATGGCTTTAGCGGTTGAAAGTAGGGACATGCAGCCAGGATCATGGTTCCGTCACCTGGCATGAGAGAGGTGAACATTCCCGGTCCATGGGGATCCAGGGAGTGATACGCTAGGGGGGCAGGAGAGAGTCAGGAGTCAAGGACCCTAGTTGTACCAGTACCTATCTAATCACAAACAGCCCTGTCGTATAGGGCAGTGAAGGCATGTAACAGATTACAATAACAGTGGATAGAGTAAAGCAGCTTAGTTCAGTCAGCATAACAACATGTAGGAAGGAATTTACATATAACAGTAAGGGCTTATCCTGTAGAAGACATTAATTGTACGTAATGTTTATACGGTTTGTATATAACAGTATGCTATAAAACCAAGCCGTAAATAGCTGGGGTACTTAAAGAGCAACAGGTAGAGAAGGTGTGGGAGCAGACAGGAGAGAGTAGGCATGAGGAAAGTGGGTGAGCTAGAGGGGAGGGAGTGTAGGAGTAGGCAAGGCTGTCAGGTAGGGTCAAACCAGGCACATTGGTCAGAGGTGGCCAGGTGGTGTCGTAGCCCTTGTTTGAATAGGTGGTGCGATGAGGTATGCCTAAGATCCTGCCGCAACATGTTCCACATCTGGGGGGCAGCATGCCTGAAAGCTCCAGTTCCTTTGGAGGTGTGACAATGGGGGACTCTCAGTAAAGATTTGTCTGTCAATCTCAGTTCGCGGCTTGAGGGAGCGGGATGAAATAGCTCGGCAAGTGATGCAGGCTGGCCTAGCCTGATGATAGGGTCACATAGACAGCCAAGATAGTATAGTCTGGTGGCAGTAAGGGAGGGCCAACTGAGGTCACTGTACAGTTGACAATGATGTTGGAGTCATGGAGCCTTAGAAGCATATCGACATATATTGTAAGTGACGTGCCAGTTTTGCAGGGCTGTTTTATGGGCAGTAGTCAGAATGAGAGCACAGTAGGTTAGGATTGGTAAGAGGATCCCTCTGGCGATGGCTAACATGGCTGATGATGTTAGCATACAGCTGGTTCTGTAGGCCGTCCCCAGCTTACAATTTACGGTTTTACAGGTTGTTTGAATGTGGAGATTAAGGTCCAGAGATTGGTCAAGTAAGATGCCAAGATAGCGGAAGGTGGTGACGACCTCAAGAGAGGTCCCGTTAAGGTTAAGTATTTTCAGTGAGGAAGTGCAGGATGGAAGTTTCTGGGTGGTGCCCAGGAGCATAGCTTTAGTTTTGCTGGAGTTGAGGATTAGACGATGAGAGTTTAGCCAGTTTTGCACACTGTTGTAGGCTGTGGTTAGAGACAGGTTTAGGTGGTCCACATTTTGAGAGCTGGCATAGATGACCAGGTCATCTGCGTAGAGCAGAGAGGAGCAGGCAGGGATAATGCTTGGTAAGTTGTTTATGAATAGTGTAAAGAGAAGAGGGCCCAGTATCGAACCTTGAGGGACACCAATGTTGATTGTGGTGCTGTCCGAGATTGCAGAGTTGAATTTTACAGTCTGGGTTCTGTCGGTTAAATAGCACCTGAACCAGTTTAATACCGGGGAGGAGAAGCCTATTGTTTGAAGGGTGGACAGGAGCAAGGAGTGATCCACGAGGTCGAAAGCCTTGGTAAGATCAATGAAAACAGCTCCTGTTAGCCGACCTTCATCCATGTTAGAGAGAGTGTCCGAGGTGAATTTGGCAAGGGCAGTCATAGTGCTGTGGTTCTTCCTGAAGCCATGTTGAGCGTCACAGAGCTGTTTTGTATATTCTAGGTAGTCAAGGGTCTGGTTGGCCACAAGTTTTTCTAAGACTTTACTTAGTGCTGATAGAATAGCTATCGGCCTGTAGTTAGAGATTTCATTTTTGTTCCCTTTCTTAAAGATAGGAGTAATCCTGACAGTTTTCCAGAGATCCGGGACTGTGCCACAGGAGAGGGACAGTGTGAAGATTTTTTGCCAGAGGTTCGGAGATGAGATGTGCAGCGACTTTTAATAGGCGAGGTTCCAGAGAGTCAGATCCAGGGCTGGTGTTGTCCGTTATAGTATTCAGGAGCTTCAACACCTGAGAGCTTGTTATAGCTTTGAAGTAAAAAGGCTGGGTTTTATGTGCCCCTGTTTTATCGGCTGATAGGTATGGTGGTTCACTGTCAGTTGAGGGCATATATGAGATGGGAGCCATAGGTAGTGTAGAGGTATAGGGTGAGAGGTCCGAGAACATATTGTTGAAAGCATTCGCTATGGTGAGGGAGTCATTGCAGTGGGTACCGCTAAGGACCATCTCAGAGGGGGTAACAGATTGTGGTGTACCAAGGAAGGTCTTTATATGGCCCCAGAATTTTCGGGGGTCGTGGGCTGAGCTAGTTAGTAGGTTCTGACAGTACCTGCTTTTTGCAAGCCTTATGTGCTTTTTACAGGAATTTCTGTGTTGCCTGTATATGGAGTGGTCACTGGGCAGCCCAGTGCTTTTGTAGTGCTTCCATAGTTTATCCCTGTGCCGTAGTTGCAGGAGTAGATCTTTATGAAGCCATCTAGTTTGCTTCCCTGACTCTTCTTTTAACTTTTGGTGCATGCCTATTCTGTACTGCACTGAACCTCATCAGGAACTCCTTTAGGGGCATCTTCAACTTTGTCTGCATGGTGGATTTCAGACCAATCAATGTTAGATATATCAAGGAGGAAGGCGTTGATATCCATATGAGCAAAGTTTGTGAAAGTGACCAGTCGGGGGGGGGGAGGAGGCGGACCCGAGTGCCATTGACAAAAAATGGGTGAATGGTCGGTAATTGTATCAGCCAGGACCCCAGCCTTGGTCGCATGTTCAGGTCTATTAGTGAGAATCCAGTTAATCAGTGTACCAGACTGCACGGTGACCGTCCTAGTGTTCTCTGTTATAAGCTGGTGGAAGTTAAAACCATGGACTAGTGATGCAAGGGCACTGTGAGAGGGGCCCAGCCAGTTTAGGTTCATGTCACCGAGGATGATGGCTTCATTCATGTTAATGGTTCCTGGAATGTGAAGGGTGCCCAATCTCCTGTGAAGAGAGTCAAAATACTGTTACAACTTTGCAAACTAGATGTTGACATTGCCTTCCTCCAAGAAACCCACTTCTTCCCATCCCAGGTACTCCAGTTTAGGAGGACCTGGGTATGTCAAGTACTGGGAACAGGTCCTAATACCCACAGAGGGGGAGTTGCTATACTAATAGCATGCAGATTACCCTTCCAATTGCTGGATACCATAACGGATGCTCAAGACCAGTTTATTGTAATTAGAGCTCTGATAGACCCCTCTGAGGTGGTCCTCGGGTCAATCTACAGTCCAACGGCAGATGATCTACAGTTTTTTACAATGCATATTACCCAGCTAGCTCCATGGTCCACTTGTCCTCTTCTGCTGGGTGGAGACTGGAATCTGGCTTACTGTAACATTCTTGATCATTCTAGAGCCAGTAATTCCTCTCTCTCCCCTGCACAACTCTCCATTAGGGAAATGATGGATGCCCTGGGTCTAATTGATCTATGGAGAGCCCTCTTCCCCTCCCAAAAAAGAGCTCTTTTCACTTTATCCCCCACAATTTATTATCTAGGATTGATTATTTTCTTCTGGATATTGGCCACCTTTCCTCAGTATTGTCATGCACCTACGTTCCTAAAGTTATTTCTGATCATCATCCCACATTACTTCACTTGAGTCCGGGCCCCCAGATATCCAAGATAAGGTTTGGAGATTTAATTGCCAATTATTGAAGTCTGATACTTTAAAGTCCCATCTCCAGACTTTTCTCTGCACTTTTCTAAATATTAACTCCCCTACCATGTCCAAATTAGATGTGCTTTGGGGACCCCTAAAGTGTACTCTTAGGGGTGAGATTATCCATTTGGTCACCATTAGGAAAAAGATTTCCTCTCAGGTTACATCCCATCTCCTTTAAGAAATAAGGAGAGCAGAACTGTTGCTTCCTGTTTCCCTCAATGCAGAGGCTCTTACCAATCTAGAAATTCTCAGAAACTGCTACAATCTATTGTTAATGGATAAAGCTGAGCATCTCTTTCAGTGATCTAAGGTTCACTACTTTGATCAGAGAGACAAAGCAGGTAAACTACTGGCCCTTCAGCTACGGGCTCAGACTGCGGATAGGATAATACCTTCCATTCGCAGTGCTGCTGGCCTACTAGTCACCTCCACCCAGGACATACTTCACTGCTTCCAGGACTACTACCAAGCATTATACTCTCTTCCAAACACCCCTTTTTGTTCAGAAGTGGCAGACCAATTTTTGCAGAATATCCCGCTTCCGTATTTGGAGGAACACTAGATAGCTGTATTAAAGGCCGCCTCTTTCAGTCACTGAGTTATGTTCTGCTATAGATGTACTGCCATTAAACAAAATACCAGGTCAAGATGGCTGTGCTACAGAAATCTATAAAGCCTTTAAAAAGCAACTAGCCCCTATTCTTTTAGATACATATCAATACATTTGTGAACACGGTATGTCTGATTATTCCCTCTCAGAAAATATGATAGTTGTCCTCCCTAAACCGGGGAGGGATCATCTTCTCATCTTTAATTATCACTCAATTTATTTGATAAATGTAGATCTTAAAATCTTAGCTAAAATTCTAGCTAACAGACTAGTCAAGGTATGGCAATGTCTGATAGGTCCAGAGCAGGTAGGTTTTGTGGCAGATAGATATTCCTCAGACCATATGCGTAAGTTGGCACACCTTTTCTCTGCATCCAGAGATTCCTCAATTCGAGCTGCCTTGGTTTCCCTGGATGCAGAGAAGGCTTTTGATAGTCTTGTGGGACTACCTGTTTTATCTTCTGCCCAAATATCGACTTCCTCACAATATATTAATTGGATATAAGTCTTGTATATGCATCCTTCTGTTCATGTGCTTTGTAATAGTTTGCTGTTGCAATCCTTTACTCTGCAACAGGGCACTAGGCAGGGATGCCACCTCTGTCCTCTTTTGTTTGATCTCTATTTGGAATCACTTATCCATAGTATCAATGTTTCTCCTTTAGTCTCAGGAATTGCTGTTGGGCCCCACCAATATAAAATATCAGTTTTTGCTGATAATATACTTCCCCATATTTCCCACCCTTCTGCATCGATTAAGGCCACACTGTCTATTATTGAGGCATTTGCTAGATTTTCCAACTATAAACTTAATGTTCCCAAAATGGAAGTAATGCCCCTTAACATCCATACATTCTCTTCCGAGATATCTCACCTGGGTCAACAATGGGTCGAAGATAATATGAAATACCTAGGGATTTATCTTTCCACTTCTAGTTCCCACATGAAGCAATACAATCTTGACAGAATTCTTACTCAAATTAGACTTAAATGATTGGACCCTACTTCCCTTATTGCTCTGGGGGCATATACATGTAATAAAAATGAATGTTCTCCCTCACTTGTTATATCCCTTACAAATGACTAATCTCTTTTTCCCAAAATTCTGGTTCACACAGGTACATCGAGTACTATCTAGTTTCATATGGGGTAGCAAAAAGCCAAGGAGAGCCCTCTTTAAATTACAGTGTAGTAAAACCAAAGGCAGCCTACAATTATCTAATTTTCTTCTTTATTATTTTTCTGTTACATGTTCGGTTCTCCTACAATGGATTAAGGAAGTACCACCAACGGATTCTCTGCCATACTCTCCCCAGTGGTTACAAATTGAAAAAAACTCTTTGTTCCTTTCATGGTCTTGACCTCAGTACACTTACGTATGTCCCCCTCAAGAATATTCCAAAAGACCTGTTTCACACACCTGTTAAGGTTACTCTCCGGGTGTATGCCCTGTTAAGTGTTACGATTCATGTATTTTTAGTTAAAGATGTATCACAACCTATACTTAAAAATCCTAATTTCAAAATTGGTGGTAAACCCCTTAACAAACATTTCTGGCCATTCACTCCCAAACTCAAAGTGGTTGATCTTCTGAAAGATCACAAACTGCTGATATTCCAGGAAGCCTGTCTCAAATTCAATTTGCCTCCTGTGTACTACTTTAAGTATTTTCAGCTCTCACACATGCTTTATCACCACTTTGGGACTGGGCTTTGGGAACAAGACTTAGCAGGACCCATATTACCTGTCACCCTATCTCCCCTACCTCACATCTCATCTCTTTCTTTTATCATATCCTGCAAGATTTTCTGGAGGAGTTAGGTGGCCAGCTACACTACTCATGGGACAGGACATTACCTGCTACTTCCTTGGATAAGAGGTCCTGGTCCAATATATAGTCCCATTTGAACAAGGATGTGATATGGGATAACTACCATCTACTACAATTCTTTGTAATTCATGACCTATACTACACCCCGGTTAAACTGCATAAAATGGGGCAGCTTTCCTCCAATTTGTGTTCCAGATGTGGGACACAACCTGGTACCTTGCTGCACATACTATGGGAATGTGAAAAGGTCTCACCATTTTGGGATGATATTAAGACCAGATTGGATCCTTCATTGGGCCTTTCAGATGCCTTTACACCAGAAATTTGTATCCTGGGAGACTATGGAGGAGCTCTGATGGGCAATCAGCATAAACACATAGCCATTGTTTCACTGTGTGCCCAAAAAATAATATTACACCACTGGCTCGACCAGGAGGTCCCTTCCCAAGTAGAATGGCTGCATGAGGTTCTCTTCGCTTTACAAGCAGAAAACCTTATAGCTCAGATGTCTGACAGGCCACATTATTACCAAAAGGTATGGGCTCCCTTACACACCTTACTGACCCTCTAGTCAGATTGGTATATGATGTGATACTGATAGCAGCTGTTAGGCTGACATTGTCTCTCTGTTTATTCTGTCATACTCTAAGTTTCCTTGACTACATGACACAGATGTGCATACCAGGAAAGGAAGGGAGGGAGGAGGGTTCACAGGGGTTGAGGAGGGAGGGACAGGGTTGTTTACTTTGTGATATTCTACATGTTGTATTTATCTTGTTCCTGTTTATTAGGTATGCAAAGACAGTTTCTATGTTACACTTGTAGTTAATAGAATGTAGTAGTAGTACTACAAGATATGTTTTTTTTCTTTGTTTCTTTGCTTTCTGTACAACATTACTGTCTACTTGCTTTTGATGGATAAAACCAAAAACTTAAATAATGTATACTGAATTTGAAAAGAAAAACATGGGACAACCACTTGTATAGCAAAACCTGATGGTGCAACCCCCTAAAAGAGGGGGATAACAAAAACAGATAGGGAACCACTCACAAAAAGGGGGGAGAGAATAAATACTGGTGTAGTAACTGATCATAAAAAGAAAGGAAAACATAAACAATGGGGCAACCACCATCATGATCAAGCCCTAGCCCTCAAGGAGCTGTAGCAAGTGGTGGTGGTGGTGGCTGCTGCCAGTGGACTACTGCAATCAGGTTCTGCATGGCTTAAATGTTTTCGTCCACCCTCTTGATCAGGATCTGCCTGCTGATTTGCCTGTACAGCAGATCATCTTATCTCTCAGATATCATGACATCTCTGCAACTCCTTCAGCCTCCTTCATACCTCCAGGCATCTATGGAAAGAAATACATCTCAGCTAGCAGTGCTCACAGGATGAGAGACACAAGAGTGGCAAAATATGCATAACAGATCTTCAACTAGACAACACATGGGCTAACATTTATTTTTTATTTATTTATTTCAAATTTGATAACTGAAAGGCACATTGAGCTGAGGTCCATTTCAAGGTGTGACCCAGGGGAGAGGGTAATCGGACTTGCAGTAGACAGATTTGACAATAATCATGTACATATTTGGAAGAACAGGTTTGACATAGTAAATCACAACGTGCATATATACAGATACAATATTTAGAATAAGTTTACAAATGATGTGCAACAGTTATTATATACTGTATAGCAGCTTATTTTAGTGCTCTCTTTATTTAACGTGGAGTGGAGTGCAGTACTATTTTGCGCCTGACTGAATTAGTGTGTCAGTTTCATGTCCAGTTACAGCACTATGCTCCCTGTAATATTAGCGATCAGCTTATTTTAACACTTTTGTCAGTTAAGCTAATATATCAAAAATAAACTGATAGCTATTATTTCCTGCTATGCAGTAGTATTTGATAAGTTGCATAACAATATGTAATGTTCATGGCTAGGCTAGCTTTACATAGCAAAAGTTGGAGGGAGGTACGGTAAGTGCTGTTCAATGGAAGGGAGGGGGAGAAGGGAGATTTGGGGTTATTCAGGGACATGAAAGGAAGATTACAGAAAAGTTGGACATGGGGGGGAGGGCAGGAGCCAGATGTGAGGAAAATGTGGTAGAGATAAGGGAGAGGGAGGCATGGAGGAGTGGAGGTGGGGCAGTTGCAGTTTGGGGTTGGTGACATTTTAATTGTTTTTTGAGTGTGGCTAGGAAGGGAGTAAGGCCGATGGAGTGGGGAAGGTGATTCCAGAGGTCAGGAAGTTTATAGGAGAAAGCTACCTTTCCAGATTGAGAGCAGGGCTGAGGGAGAGAGAAAGTGCAGGAATCATGGGTTCAGAGGTGGTAGCCTGATGTTGAGGGGGGGATAGGAGGTTTGAGAGACAGGGGTGAGGGCATTGAACCAGAACTTGCCAACAAAGGTGGCACAGTGTGCTAGGCATCAATACGCTACAGAGGAGAGGGATAGTGCGGAGTAAAGGGAGCAATGGTGGGGATGAAGTGGGAGGTTGGTGGTGAAAAGACAGAAATTGTTGTAAAGGGGATCGAGTTTAGCTAGAGAAGTTTTTGGGGCCAAGCTGTAGACTATTGACATAGTCTATCAAGGGGAGGATTAGCTTGTTAACAAGCTTTTTGTGGATAGGAAGGGAGAGACAATATTTGATCCTATGCAACACTCCCAGTTTGGGCCGGAGTTTGGAGTGGATGGAGTCCATGTGAAGAGAAAAGTCTAACTTAGGGTCTAGCCAGACCCCTAGATATTTGAAGGGTTGAACAGTTTCAATATTTGCGCCATCCAAGGACTTGAATGATGGGTGGGACAGGCATTTGGCTAGTTTTTGGGTGGAGCCGAAGGCCATGGCTACAGTTTTTTTTATGTTGCACTTTAGTAGGTTAGAGTCCAACCACTTAAGAGAGGTAGTAAAAGAAGGTTGCAGTGATGATTGGATGTCCGTGAGGGAAGGGCCAGAGGTGTAGATGAAATTATCATTGGTGTACATGTGCAGATGTGTGGGCAAGCAGGCAGAGGGAAGATCATTTACAAAGACTGAAAAGAGAGTGGGACCCTGTATAGAACCTGGGGGGATGCCGGCATGAATGGGAATGTGGGGAAGTAGTGTGGCCCAGTCGAGTGTATTGATATCTGTCCAATAGATATGAACTGAACCAATTTGTGGAGGAGGGGGAGAGTCCAATGGAAACATGCAAACATAGAAACATAGAGTTTGACAGCAGATAAGGACTGCTTGGCCCACCTAGTCTGCCCATTTCCCTATCTATTGGATAAGCTGCAGATCCTAGTTAACCAACAGCCTACTTCCTCCTACCCCCTACTAGAATTGCTTTGTATCTGCCCCATGCATTCTTGAATTCCCCCACTATTTTTGACCCTACAACTTCCTCAAGAAGGCCATTCCATGCATCCACCACCCTCACCCAAGAAAAAATAATTCCTAAAGTTGCCCTTGAGCCGTCCCCCCCTCTATCTTCAAATTGTTGTTGCACATCTCTTTTTCTGAAAGATGCTTCCTTCTTGGACTTTACTGTTTCCCTTGAGGTACTTAAATGTTTCTATCATGTCCCCCCTCCCTCCTTTCTGTGAGGGTTTACATATTAAGCTCCTTTAGTCTCTCTTTGTATGGCTTCTGGTGCAGACCCTGCAAAATTTTGTTTGCCCTCCTCTGGACTGCCTCCATTCTGTCTATGTTCTTGCAGAGATGGGGTCTCCAAAACTGCACACAGTATTCTAGAGGGGGTCTCACCAACTGTTTGTACATAGGGACAATAACTTCCTGTTTTCTACTGGTGTTGCCTCTCCCTATGCATCCCAGTATCCCCCAGCCTTCCTTACTGCCTTCTCACATTGCTTGCCTACCTTTAGGTCATCTGATATGACAACCCCAGGTCCCTTTCCATTTTTGTTGTTGTTAGTACCTCCACCCACATTGTGTACTCTTCCCCTGGGTTTTTGTTTCCCAGGTGCATTACTTTGCACTTCTTTGCATTAAATCTAAGCTGCCATACTTTTGATCATTCCTCCAACCTTGCCAAGTCCCTTGTCATCCTTTCCACCCCCCCTTGTGTATCAACCTTGTTGCAGATCTTTGTTTTGTCTGCAAAGAGGCATACTTAACCTTCCAGTCCCTCTGCAATGTCACCTATAAAGACATTAAAGTGGACCGGTCCCAGTACTGAACCCTGTTGTACCCCCCAGTAACCTCCCTTTCTTCAGAGTGGACTCCATTTACTATTACCCTCTGTGTCCTGTTGTCCAGACAATGTTTTACCCAGGCTACAACCCTTGGACCCACTTCCAGGCTGACTAACTTGTTTATTAATCTTTTGCATGGGACTGTGTCAAATGCCTAGCTAAAGTCCAGGTAAACCACGTCTACAGCCCCTCCCTGGTCCACTACTTTGGTCACCCAGTCAAAGAACTTGATTAGATTCATCTAACATGACCTTCCCTCTGTGAATCCATGCTGCCTTGGATCCTGTGCCCTGCTGGCCTCTAGGTACTCAACAATTCTTTCCTTCAGAAGTGATTTGGGTGGAGGATAGTTTATGTAGGAGGATATTGTGGGAGACCAAATCAAATGCCTTGGTGAGGACAATGAAGATCGCCAAAGTGAGATGGCCCTTATTCATGGCAGAATGGATGTCGTTAGTGAGGTGAAGAAGTGATGAGGAGGTGGACCGGATGGTTCTGAAGCCAGATTGAAAGGGGCTAAATGTGCTGGAGTTGTTCAGAAAAGAGTTTAGCCTTTTGGAGATAAGTCTCCTGAAGTTTTGAGAGATCAGGAAGGAGGGAGATCAGTTTATAATTGCCCTGCTGTGAGGGATCACCACCTTTGTGCAGAGGGATTACCTTGGCCATTTGTCAAACCCTAGAAACTGCGCATTGGGCAGTAGATAGATTAAAATGGTGTGCGGGGGGGCAATTGCTGGGGCAGAGATCTTTAGAAGGTTTGCATTGAGGCTGTCAGGGCTTTGTTTTGAGTGGTTTAGGGAGTTCAGCACCTGAAGTACTTCTGTGGTAGTGATGGGAGGGAAGGAGAACCCATTGGCAGAGGGGGCATGAGTAGAAGATGGGGAGAGATGCATGAAGGAGGGGTCAGGTGGGAGAGCACAGGTGGTGAAATATTGATTTATAGATGATGCCACTGAGAAGGGTTCTAGGTCACCTGAGCTGTAAAATGCAGGAGTGGTAGTGGAGGGTGGGCCAAGGACAGGTTGCAGAGTTTTCCAAAATTCTGTAGGGGAGGTCCCAGTTTTATTAGTCTTTTTTTGAAGAAAGTAGCCTTTGCTGAGCACACAGCTTTCATGCAAGCATTTAAAGCTCTATAGTTTCGTAATTCAGCCTGAGTGCACAGATTTCGTGCAAGTATTTCTTAAAGCCCTATAATTTTGTAAGTTGTCCTGGCTTGAGGAGGCTTTAGATATGCACCAGGCATGGTCTCTGAGTTTGAAAAGAGTAATTAGATTGTAAGTAACCCACAGGAGGTGTTTACGTAGAAGCCACAGTCTTTTGTGAGGCATGTGTCGATCCCAGATTTTGAGCAGAGTGTTGATGAAAGATGCTAGGACAGGGTCTAGGTCTGGTGCCATGAAGACCCCAGACCAGTCTACAAGGTAGAGGTCTGACAGGAGTGTTTGAACAATCATCTGAATCGGCGGAACCATAGATTCTTGGGGGGTGATTGGGGACCAAGTTTTACTGACACAGTAAGTCATAGAGTGATCGCTAAAAGCATCAGGTAGGGTACCCGCAGCTGGTTATTTGAGTGGGTGGGATGCTAAGACCCAGTCGATAAGGAAGTGATTTGCAGAGTTGGGTATTAGTCTTGAAGGTTCAGATAACAGCTGAACAAGGTTTAGGGCCTCAATTTGCTGGATGACGTACCACTGACCAGGTGGACAGAGTCACACAGCCACATTGGAATGTGTATGGCATACCAAAGGAAGCATTGTGTACTTGAAAGGCAGAGGACTGCACCTATAATGAGTGTGCTGTGCTATAACAGAGCAAGACTGAGCCATGCAAGGGATACATAACACCAGCAGATATGCCAGATGTGGAAACTCATCACATGGCACAGCAAGGCCAAGGCAGACTACAATAGGCAGTGTAATGGCCTAAATGGCTATGAGTTTCACCCACACACCCATTGCCCTGTAGACTAGGCATCCAGCACACAGGCTTTCACAGGTGTACAGGACAATGGACATTTATGAGCCACCTTGGTCAGCAGCAGGGATGGGGCACGGGCACACACACCAGTGGTTCATACAGCCCAGATGTATATGGAAGGAACCATCATGCAGCAAGCAGTGTAACACAGAGTACAGCAGAGTGGTAGGTGAGTAAGCACCTGATGTTTAGTACTGCAGTCACATGACACTAGCATGAGATGCAGAGCTGCCTATTGGGACCCTCTGTCCCAGCAGACTCTGTGGTTCTACCCTAATTTTAGGGGTCCCCTATACAGAAGCTATGTACATCATTGGTCCTGTGATGCCCAAGTTGGGTTGCAACATATGCATGGAACTGCTCACGTAGCATGGAATAATCACACTATGGACATACAGTAGCTGTATTGGATAGACACTGCCACTCAGAATGTTTAACAAAGACATGGCTAGGTACATTCAAGGACCATCAATGGCTATCCTTGACACTGACCCCATACTACATAAGGCCTGCTCTGGTGAGATGCAGTGGCATGGCACATGGTGCATATGGCACTGAAGATGGTACCAATGTGGGCAGACTACCATGGGTATAGTATGCTGCACACAGCATGCCATAGAGGTATACCAGTACAACAGAGGCCAGTGCTTACCACCACCAATCAGATAAGCATACCTAGGTCTGATCATGTGGCACAACAGACCTGACTAACAATTACAGGTACACTACCTTGGGCAGTGAGCATTACTGTCAATGCCCTGGTGTACCAGGGCAGAGACAAAGGGGGAATTCCACTGCATGGTGTAATGCATACCAAATCACAGCACACACACAGGACAGCATGCCTGTTGCAATGATGATCAAACCAGTAGATGGCACAGCTCCTGACACCACACTGTTTGTGGTGGGACAATATCTTAAGGTCGAGGAGAGAGGCGAGAACCTCAGCCACCTAGGTGCTGCCCCACAGGCATGCATACAACCTGGCGAGACACACCGGACATCCCCCCATCAGCAGAAATATATGGCACAGTGTAGACATGCAACTCAGATTGCAAAACACAGTATGTAGGATACTAATGTGGATGTGTGGTCAAGGACTATCTGGCATCCTAAGTCCTGCTATTCCTCATCATGGCCGGGTGCCCACTCCCACCATTGGATGTTCTGCCAGTCCCTCATCTATTGTCTGGCCCTGGGTTACTCTGGCTGGGTCCTGTTGTCTGTGTAGGGGACAAAGGTGACGTGATCAGTAGCATGTAATGGAACACATGGCACATTACCATGCACCCTAAACAGTACCCACACTTATATACCAGAACTGTGCCACTGCAGCCATACTGTACGTGCATGTCTTGGATGGACAGGACCATATATGGACATGTTGTGCCAGTATGGCACAAGACAGGTGAGACCATAGACTAGGCCCAAACTCCATACTACATAGCAGTGTTGTAGCTAGACCAAGCACTGTGTATACAAGGCCCATGCAGCACCCCTTTTCTGCTTTCTTCACCACCCCATCCAACATAACCATACATGTCAGGTACACACCATGTGCAGTTTTTTTTTTTTACTTAGTATGATACATGTAGCCTAAGGTCATATAAAACAGGGGCACAAAATCATATCATTATGACAGTAGTGGTGGAAATGATACTGTTGGGATAACCAAGCACAATGATGGGTCGTAGATTGGCACACATATGCCAATACAATTGTAAATCATGCGTTATGTGGCATATGCATACCTGCACCCATTCTACATACTACAGACAGTGTTCAATTTAATTCAATTCAATTTAATTTTCTTTTTATACTGGAAAGTATGTGAGCAAAAATGCCCATTTTCACAAACATCCAGTGGAAGAGAAAATCAATGATACAGAGGAAAAGGTAAAAACAATATTTGCAAAATGTTATGGTATTTACAGTAGGAACAGTGTACATGACAGGAGCATCTAGATTAGAAAAAAAAAGTAAAAATACAGAACACGCAACAATAGAGCCAATATACAGATACAGTACATATAAACTCTAAGGTAACTCAAGGGTTGGTGGACATTCTTTTCTTGGCAGTAGAGTGGCAAAATAAATCTTTATGTTGTAAAGATGGGAGAGGGAAAGAGACTGCAGGGTGGCCCACAATAAATGTGACATTCCAGAAATTCCAAATATTTTCTTTTCCAGGCTTCAGTGCGGCTGTGTGTACAGAGTAAGGGCAGTAGAGTGTTGAAATAAATCTTTGTGACATAAAGAGGGGAGAGGGAAAGAGACTGCAGGGTGGTCCACAATAAATGTGACATCCCAGAAATCACAAATCATTTTTTTTTCCTGGCTGCAGTGCGGCTGTGTGTACAGAGCAAGGGCAGTAGGGTGGCAAAATAAATATTTGTGACATAAAGAGGGGAGAGGGAAAGAGACTGCAGGGTGGCCCACAATAAATGTGACAGTCCCAGAAATCCCAAATATTTTTTTCCCAACTTCAGTGCAGCTTTGAGTACAATCCAATCACGAATAACCATCATCACCTACGTTTAATCATGATTTCATGTATTAAAAAAAAAATACTGTTCAAACAACATACAAGTTAGTGCACCTGCCCTGTACTGCTGGCTGTGGGTGGCCCAGAGGATGATCTGTCTGTGAATTGTAGCAGGCTGAGTGTTTACAGTACAACACAAGTAAAGCACAAGCACCACACACAAGTGTCATCACCATCAATCATTCCTCATTATTTCTTATTATCATTAATTTCATAGTATATCGCATTACAAACTTATATTACGTATAAGCAATAACCAGTCCCTAGTGTGGGACTGTGCTGCATGTGGCTAATGCATCAGATGTGTCTGCATCTCCAGTTCAGATTCTGAGGCACAGTTAACAGTTGCTGAATTTGGTCACTTTCACTTAACAGTAAGTTTTATAGGAGCCAGTCCAGCAATCTTGGAAGGAAGTGGTGGTGTACTGTTGTGCTGTCGGTGTGCTGTGTACAGTCACGAGTCATTACAGTAAAGTTGTCCCTGGTCTGCATGGGTGGGAGTCATCAAAAGGACATCACATTTCACGTTAGAGGAATCTTTTGTTCCAAAATGGATCAAAGTGTTGATGAGGCACTTACTATTTCTCAGGTAGGCAGTGGCACTGCAAAAAACAGTACTTGGCCTAAAAACGGAAAACAAAATCAAACTCCAAAAAGGGATTTTTTACATCTAATAAGGTTTCATCTTCCAAGCGAATGCTATTTGTGAATAGTCCCTGTTAGCCAGCTTGGATGCTGGCTCCGAGAGACTGGAGCAGTCACTGGTGGCCAGCTTTGGTGAGGTTGCCACTGCCATGCTGGAGGCCTTGACCATGGTCTATGGGAATGCCAATGCCAGCTGCACCATTGGCCAGTCCAGTTGGGGGAGTGTTAACCTTGGCAGACACCTTGGCATCTGTTCACCCCCTGCAGTGTGAGCATACAGATGCTCAGAACACCCAGCACACCTTACATTCCAACAAATGGTGGCCAGATGCCACAAACTCCTTGCCATAGCCTTTTCCTCGAGGGGGTCTGTACCGCATGGGGCTGTGGCTGTGGGTGACATACACCATTCCCACACCCATCCCCCATTGCGTAGATGTCACCACCCCTACTACCTACCAGGACATATCACATACATCAGCCCCACATATGTCTTTGGAATACAGATCACACATAAGGGTGCTTGCAACACTTGTGCCCTACCTCAAATGTTCCACCTCATGCCCCACCTGACATAAACCATTTTACCCCTTCCCCCCACCTGGATGGCCTATATTTATTTTGAATCCTCCCCACCTAAATGGCTTATGTTTATTTTGAATCCTCCCTGCTTGGATGGCTTATATTTATTTTGAATCCTCCCTGCCTGGATAGCTCATATTTATTTTAAATCCCTCCCCACCTAAATGGCTTATGTTTATTTTGAATCCCTTCCCCCTGCCTGGATGGCTTATATTTATTTTTAATCCCCTCCCCCTGCCTGAATAGCTCATATTTATTTTGAATCCCCTTCATCCCTGCCTAGATGGCACGTATTTATTTAAATCCCCTCTCTGAATATGGATAGCTATTATTTGGTTTGAATATCCCATTCCTCCTTGCCAGGATGGCTTACATTCATTTTGACCCCCCCCCCAACCTGGATAACTATTTTGGTTTTAACACCTGTATTGTTTCAACATGCGTTATGTTACATTTTTAATACATTTTGTTACACCATTACTGTCTCCTGTGTGATCTACACTCACCATCTGGGTTCATATTGTAGGTCACCACTGGAATGGTCAAGGCCTCAGAACTGCATCTTGAGTGTGACAAAAATCTGCTCTAAGACATTGCATGTAGCAATGTGTGCCACAGTGTACCTGTCCACTACAAAGGATATGGGCTTTAGGACATATGTTAGCAGCCAGGGATGCAGGGGATAAGCAATGTTTCCTGTGTGGGAAAAGGGCATTGATTTGTGACATCAGTGGTAACTATGGTTGGGGGGGGCTTTGGTTGTATACTCACCAACAATGTGCTCACTAGGTATATTCCCACCTTCAAACCTCTGGTACAGAATCAAATAGTGCCAGATGAAAACATTGTGAGCACTGACAGGGTGCCATGCCGAGACATTGATGATGTATCCTGTTGCATTGCACACTACCTGACAGTTGAAGAAGTGGAAGCCCTTTCTAGTCACATAAGCCTCCACCCCATTCCCTGTTGGTGCACAAGAGGCAAGATGGTTGCAATCAATGGCATCAACATGGGCCACATGGTTGCTATTCACTCTGTTGGCGTCGTGGGGAATACAATGAACCACCCATCATGGGCCAGCAGAGCATCTAGAAACTGGCCCAACAAGCACAAGGTGGCAGAGTCTGTGAAACTTGTGGTATCACACACCAGTATGTGGAAGGTTCTGGTGGGCAGGAAGCACAATCCTGCTGTCACATTTGAGTTCTACGGACATTACATGGCTTCAGTGGGTGTCTATCCAGAGCTGCTCATGCATCACCTCACACAGCTGCATGAGCATGGCCTTGCTAAACCTGTTCCTACCCATGATTTGTTTGTTACTGAGAACTTTGAATGTGACACATGGATGGTGCTGTCTGTTTGCAATATAGTGCCTCAGGAGCCTGGGCTGGGGCCAAGGGGTCTTTGTCAGATCATCATCGCCATGGCAGCTTACATGAGGTACATCATGTGTGCCATTTTCTGTTCTGCAGTTCTGCTCCCCACATCTGGGTTCTTTCGAGGGTTAAGACCTTCTTTTTATAGGTCTTAATTTGTGCAGTACTAAGTCATGCTGTATGCAGTTAGGCAAGTGCAAAGCTGAATTTAATGCTGCACAGAATATTCACATTACTGCCCTGTCTTTCTGTGCTGAATGCATTATATTTGTGCTCCTCACTTGCTCAGCACAGTGCAAATGGCTGAATATTGTATTCATGCACAATAGGCCATTTGCCATTTGCACTGGCACCAACGAGGTGCAGTCCATCTTTTATTTTGTTGAAGCTATTTTTAAAAGTTGGACTTATCTACTGAATTTCTACCTATTTATTAGTACTTTACATCCAGTTTTGGATAACAAAATGCTAGACAGCAATGTAAATGATAGGCCAGGTTATACTAGGTCTGAAAACTGTAAACAGGCACATTTATATCTGAATATTTTAAACTGGACATAACTACAGTACATCAGACTTTTGAAATTTGGACTTAGCCACAATATGTCCTTGCTTTGAAACTTGGACATATGGCAGTTTGAGATTATGTTCAAAGCTGTACTGTGGAAAATTGCATCTAGACATATCTTTGACCTACCTCAATAGCTTAATGTAATTGCATATAAACAGTAAAGTTAAATGGCCTTTCACACAATCTGAAATGGTTGCAAGCAGAAGACATCTGCACAGATGAGGCACACTCATGATTCCTGAAAGAGATGAAACACACATCTGTATCTTGTTTTCAGCCTTTTCGGGTTGTGTGAGAGGCCACTTGGCACCACACACTCCTGCTTAAAGAAGAAGTACTCTAAATTATTTCATGGTAAGGTGCATATACTTCCCATTATGCTCTGCATCATTGGGGTATGTATGATTTTATATTTCATTGTCTATACATACTATCTTATCCTTTAGGGATGAAATAATTATGTTTATGCTACTATATGCATTAGGGTGCACAGTGTATGCTCATATTTAGGAACTACATCCAGCTGTGACCATTTGAATTTTTTGTCCTACTATTTGTATTTGGAATTTTTTTTAGATAATGTGGGAGGTATATGGGAAATGGGATTGCAGTCTTTTAAACTGGGCTGGCTAGAGAAACAGGTTGAGTGTGGACAGCAAGAATCCCTGTCATCTAAATATATTTTGTTCTAATTAAACTTCAATGGGACTGATTTTGTTCATATTCAAGGGCTATGTTTTGAGTGTGAACAAGGCCAAGGCAGTAGAGACAGAATCCCACAGAGTAACCCAAACAGGAGGTACAAAGGCTGAAGATGGAATCCACATAACCAGGTTGTAGATAGCAACTCCAGTCTGGACATGACTTCCAGATGGGTGGTTTCCCAGGAAACAAAGAGATGGCTGAAAAAGTGATGTCAGAGAAATATGTATGATGATGTGGCATGGTGGACTGGCCAGCCAAAGGCATATGTAGTCTGTGTTTGGTCCTAAGAGTGCAACTTGAGACTCTGAGTGAGCAATATCAAGGGTTTGAGTCTGCCTTAAATCACTGAGTTCCCAGTTGGGGGTAAGCACCTACTCCGCTTAGTATTTAGATAAACGTGAGTCAATTTATTTCAAAAATTTCCTTTTTACTTCTCTAGAAATACTGCTTCCTCATAGTCTTACTGTGTATTATCCTGTAACATATGTGAATATATTGAAGTATTAAATATTATTTTATATACTTCATGGTGTCTGTGACTGAGGCATTTCTGGTACAGATAACCAGGGTAAACTGACACACTCTGTGATCTGTTGTTGAACTGGAAGGCTACAGTAATCATATTTAAAGTAAAGAATTCTCAACTGTGACAGAAGAACTCTTTTTATCTGGGTATTGTCTGCAGAAGCACAGGTCCCTGTGGGGCTAACACTTATGTAGCCACAGGTACTCATCCACACTGTGAGACATATACATAGTTCTATATGCAGAAGCACAGGCTCATGATGGGCCAGCATTTCTGCAGCTGGAGGTGTAAGACATAAAAACCTAACTCTGGCAGTAGAAGTGCAAGTACCACAAAATCCATGACACCCAAATTGCAACAATACTTCTATGTGAAGAAGTGCAGGCCCCTAAGAGACCTGCACCTCTGCAGCCATTTGTGTAAGACATACACAAGAACTTCTGTAGCCACAGGTGTAAGACGTACACATCCACCTATGGCTGCAGATGCACTGGTGTCACAAAATTCATGATACCCAAATTGCAACAGTACTTCTGTTGGCTGAAGTGATGGGACCTTAAGAGGTACTGTATATGCCTCTGCAACTGCAGGTGTAAGACATACACACCAACCTCTGGTTGCAGATGTACAGGTCCCTCTGCAGACTGCACTTCAGCAGCTGCATATGGAAATCCACTATACCCACACTGCAATAGTACATCTGCAGTGACAGGTATTCATGGCTAATGTAAGACATACACACACAAAAGAACCACATTCTGTAGCAGCAGACACAAGTCCACAAAGTTAGCATAGCAGTGCTACTGCCTTTGTGTAATCTGTCAACAGCTGTGTGTTGTTTGTCTTACGCAGTGATGGCTGTGGCTGCTTGTGTGCTCTTGTCCTTTTGCTGCTTGGGGGTGGGGAGTTAGGGTTTGAAACCCTAACACTACATTTCCCTACTTATGGGTGTGTAGTTGAACCCTAATTGGTGCATTAATGCAGATTTTAGCAATGAGTTTCCTTTCTTTTTGAAATAGTCAAATCGTATCCTCATTTATGCTGGTCCCTTTGTGACCAGCATGAACAGATGCAGTCAAGCAGGACCATATGGGAAAATTGCCAAGGAAGAATCTGTCTCTCTATGGAAGTGCAGGGCTCTGTGGGACCTGCAGTTCCATGTGGCAATAGATATCAAGAATTTGTGAGGCTATCTCATGGACTGCATAAATGCAAGTCTCTCTGGGCCCTGTATTTACATGTGGACATAAATACAAGGCACACTTCTTGCAACTGATGTGCAGGGTTCTATGGCACCCATGGGTGCAGTGGTTCAGGTCCATATGCCAAGGAAAGATTTGAATGATAACATAATTGTGGAAGTTGAGTGTACTGCTCCTTCTTTTATCCTCTTCCTCACAGATCTACAGTCACGACTGTTATATTACTTCAAATTGTCTAACTAGACAACCCCCTAGAAAACTGTACTTTGTGCATTTTTTTACTCTTGCCAGGAAAGGATCAAATAACCTTTTCCATTTAAGGGCACTGACTCCTGCCACACTTCAACCCTTCCCATAGTGCATCTTCCCATCTGAGAGGTATACTTTTTCAGTAGAGAAATTTTCTCAATTGTGGCACCAACTACCACCATTGTTGAACCTTCACTATACTGTATCTTTATGCCTGACAGGCATCATTTTTTTATGGGCAGCTAACATATTTTCATCAAATTCAAAATTTGCGAAGTCCACGAAATTCCCTCCACAAATGAATTTGCTAATGTTGCAGAATGTATGGAGTGATTTTCATGCACTTTGAGCAATTTGTGACCCTTGAATTTTGCCATGAAGCACAAAATTTCACCAGGGAATTTTGCACTTCACGTGCAAATTTCACACTTTGTGATAAAAATCTGTGAATTTTTCGACAAATTTTGCACAAATTAAGACAAGTAGATTTCGGACGGCCAGCCCGAACTTCATGAATTTCACGAAGTGTGAATTTTCAGTGCTCAGTGCAATATTTGCAAGCAAGGTTTAATTTCGCAACATTTCTACACCAAATGCCATAAATTGTTAGAAAGGGCTACTAATGAGATTTAAATAAATGTAGGTGTTGATGAACCATCATTTCGTGTCAGGGCAATGGGGGTACCAAAGACCGGTAGACAAGGACACATAATCAAAATGATAGTGGTTGATGGTGATGTACAGTATATGGTCATACTGATGCCAAACACCGTGTACAACCCACTGTCTAATAGGAAATCAGTTAAGACTACTTCAAATAAGAATCACTTAGACAAAACAATAACATGCCTTTATGTCAAGGGAGACCCAAACGTAATATGTTGAATTTAAGAAAAAAAAAATTAAGAACTTCAACATAATGGCTTCTGGGACCCCTTTTCATGGGCAAATAACATACTTTCACCAAATGTTATACATTGTTATAAAGGGCTACTAATTAGCTTTACAGTAACGTAGGAGTTGATAGGTCTATCATTTAGTATTATGGGTTATAAAGGGCCCCAATGATAGGTAGGCAAGTTCATAATCAAAATGATAAGGGACAATGGCAAAGTATATGGCCATACTAACACCAAACACCATATCAGACTCACTAATGTGGTACAAGCATGACAAGGTATCATGTAGCAATACTTCAAATAAGAGTCGTGTAGACAAAGAGTAAAAGGCCCTAGTGACAGGGGTGACCAAAATTTAAAATTTTGAGTTCATGAAATAAGCTAGAATGTCACCATAATGGCTTCCTTTTCACAGACAATGAACAGTATTTCACAGCATGACATATATTTATAGAAAGGGCCAATAATTAGCTTTAAATAAATGTGGGGTTGGAGGATCCATCATTTAGTGTCATGGGTGATGGGAAGCCCCAGATAATAGGTAGGCAAGGACTTATAATCAAAATAATAGGGGGTGATGGGGACGTACAGTATATGGCCATATTGATGTCGAACCTCATATCCAACCCACCAATGTAATATAAGCTTGAAGAGGTAACAACTAGTGTTATTTCAAATGGAAGCCACTTTGAATAAGACTTTCATCTGTTATGGGTTGGGGGGGCAGGATTCATACAATCAAAATCAGGTCTTAAAAATGAAAATGTATGCCACAATTCCTTTGATGACCCTTATTCCCAGTAAAACAATTTATTTCACCAAAGTGTCAAATGTTGAAACAAAGGTCTGCCTGAATGACTCCCCACAACCTGAGGCAGAGCAGGATGACCATTCACGCTGGCCACTGGCTGCTTCCCACTGGGATTCTCTGAAGATTTTAGACTGCCTGCCTGGTCCCCTAACCCGGATTCTCCTCAGGCAGTCACCGCCTGAATGGCGCCCCACAACCCAAGGCAGAGCAGGATGGCCATTCACGCCAGCCACTGGCCGCTGCCCATCAGGATTCTCCAAAGATTTTCAAACCTCCCGCTTGGTCCCCTAGCCCGGATTCCTCCTCAGGTACTTGCCGCTTCTACTAACTCCATACATTCTCCTCTGGGGATCTTTCTGATTGGCTCCTCTGTACTGAATGCTAATCGGTCCGCCGGCCTTGGGCTGCCCTGCTCATTGGTGAGCCTTTCCTTCTGGCTTGGAAATAGACTGCAGCACCTTTCAGCTCCTTTTTGTTTCTAACCTGGATCTAAGCCTTTAGCTGCCTTTACTGCTTACAGTTTTTTAAGTTATTTGCCTGTCACAGCTAATCTGGTGTTCAGTCTCAGTATTTAAAGGTAATAGTAGCTGTATTTGTGCATTGTTAACCTGACTTTGCTGCTCAAAATTACTCCAAAAAGAACTGTAATTGTTTGAAATTGTTATCTAGTTTCTCTCTCTGTCTTCTTTCTGCTAGCACTACCTGCCTTTACCTTTCTCAAACCTGCCTGCTCCCGCTTCTTTCTAAAATTGCAAGCATATTATTTTTCAGACTACTTTCCGATCTGTGAAGTCTAACTGCTTTTCTCTACCCCCACTCTTGGTTCCTGGCCCCCTTGCTGCAAATTACCTGCTCCTTTCTTTTGTCTTTAGGACCCCATCCCCAGCTTTCTTAAACTACTACCCTTTTGTTTTAACCCTGATCACCTCCAGGCCCTGCTGACAGTCTGCCACCCCGCCCCCAGGTCTCTCTGATTACAGCATCTTAAGTGATTTATTTTTGTCTCCTTTTCCTCTCAGGCAGTCTCCACCTTAACGGCACCAAACAACCTGAGGCGGAGCAGTACAGCCATTCACGCCGGCCGCTGCCTACCGTCTGCTGCCCGCTGGGATTCTCTGAAGATTTCAGACTGCCTGCCTGGTCCCCAGCCCGGATTCCTCCTCAGGTACTTGCCACTTCTGCTAACTCCATATGTTCTCCTCTGGGGCTCTTTCTGATTGATGTGGCTCCTCTGTACTGAACGCTGATTGGTCTGCCGGCCTTGGGCTGCCCTGCTCATTGGTGCCCCTTTCCTTTCGGCTTGGAAACAGACTGCGGCACCTTTCAGCACCTTTATGTTTCTAACCTGGATCTAAGTCTTTAGCTGCCTTTACTGCTTACAGTTTCATTTCCACCCCCGCCCTCCTAGGCCTCTATTAAATACACAGAAGCTCCTCCCTCTTCGGTCCCCCTCTTCTCATTGGCTTATCTACAACTCTGCCCTGAGCTGTAATTTAACAAAGAGGTGTAAGTGATCCCATTTTTTGCTAAGTTTGTACACCTCTTTCTGGCCTGATCAAATTACCTGCTGCTTAAGCTCTCAGGATTACCTAGGTTGCTTGCCCTGCCTGCTTCCTCACACAAGCCTACTTTCTGTCTCACTATCTACATTTGCTTTCCCAGTGTGACTACCACCTCACGCCTGCTCCTCTTCTTGATTCCCCCACACCTAGATGGGTCTTAGTTAAACTACTCTTGTGGAGCTAGACCTGACCCCCTTCTAAGTATACCCCTTTTCGGCTGTCATTTCACCTTACTGGGACCCTGAGCTGTTAGTCACAGCCCTTTTTGGCTATCATTCCACCTTATTGGGACCTTGAGCTGTTTGTCACAGCCCCACATCTTTCATTTGGCTTTCTGCCAGGGGTACCAGTCCTCTATTTTTGTCTGTAAAACAACCAAAAATGACCCTACAGATGTTACTGTATCTTCTCACAATTACACTACCACTACTCCACTTGACCATGCTGACGACACTCCAAAATAAAGCAACCCCCCCACTTTGTACCACAAGATTACTACTACTATAATCTCCTGATACTTCCTGCCCCTTCTGTGACCCCTCTCCAGTGCTACTAAATAGGATCTGGATCCACATGGTTGCCCATGTGCATAACAAATGCCACCTGCACCGACATGCCTGTGGTTCCTTCTTGCGCCGCAGGCTCTGGTACTTTCTCCTACTTGCTATCCTTCTCTCAGGCGACGTTCAACTAAATCCAGGACCAACTACTATTCTACCTGACACTATTAGCAATGCTAAAGGTCTTATTATAGCACATTACAATATCAGGAGCCTTGCTCACAATCTTACTGAGCTTGAATCCTGGGCCACCCTCTACAAGCCTATTACATGCCATACCGAAACAGGGCTAAAACCATCCATACCTGATTCTCTGTGCCCCCTTTCCCACTATAACTTATTGAGACTTGACAGAGCTGCACCTAAAGGTGGGGTGGGACAGCTGTCTATTTTAGAGATCATTTTGATGTCTCTGCAGTAAAGTCTTCTATCCTACGTCACTGTGAGGCACTTCATGTCCTGCTTACTTTTGGTACCAAAAAACTACACATTGTGTGTGTCTACAATCCCCCAACCAATGGGCAGGTAGGGCTGGATGAGTTAATGGAACAAATCGCATGCCTTGCTGGGAGAAATGAGATACTTATACTTGGGGACCTAAACATTAACTGGCTGGGTAGTAACCAAACTGCTAAAATGATCAAATTGCAGAGTTACAGTATAACCTCCACCAGCTTATATGTGAACCTAGCAGAAATGTCCTGCACTCTAACTCGAACATGCTACTAGACTGGATAATGACCAATCACCCTGAAAAAGTAAGGGCCTCCGGAGTATTACCAGTTACCATCACTGATCACTCCCCAATGTACTGTATCTGGGGCAAAAGAAGGCCTACCTCGACGGGGCCTCGCTTCATTACCTTCCGCAACTATGCAAATTTTAACTCACACTATTTCCTGCACAACATTGCTACTACTGACTGGTCCCCCATACCTTTATCCCATGATGCTCAGACTGCCCTTGATTTGTTCCTGAAACACTTCCTAGTGCTCCAGGATAACCACTGCAAGCTTGTAATCCATTGGGTAAGAAACAGGCAAACCCGCTGGTTGAAATCTGATCTACTAGCTAAACTTAAGCTAAGGGACAAAAGATGGCTCTGTTACAAGAACTCAGGGCTAGTTTCTGACCTTAATACCTACAGGACTCTGTGAAATGCCTGAAAAAAGGACAGCAAAATAGCCAAGAGCTCATACTGCAAGGACCTTCTGACCAACTCCTATGGTGACCCAAAAAACTTTGGTCCCATATTAAATTCCTTCTTGGTTCAAATCTGGCATCCCCCCCTAATGACATGTCACTTGATGGGGTACACTGTAATAATCCCAGAACCACTGCCAACTTTTTCAATAATAAATTCTTGGACTTAACAAACTACACCTTCTCTTTCCCTGTCTAATTGAGTGTATCCACCTGGCAATTTGCAAGTGGTCCTCAGTTCTTTTTTCAAATCAGTCACAAAATGTGAAGTGCTTAAATTGCTAAGCAGTATCTTCGACTGCACAGCAGCTGGCTCTGACAATCTAGAACCCAAGCTCCTTAAGATTGTAGCCCCTTTCATCACTGCTCCCCTAGCCAGAATTTTCATGATCTCCCTGTGCCAGGGCTACATCCCTGACATATGGAAAGTAGCTAGGATTACCCCAGTTTTCAAAAAAGGAGATCGTAAAGATCCCTCAAAATACAGGCCCATTGCCATCCTGTCTGTCCTAAATAAAATTCTTGGGAAACTTCTAGCTGCCCAGACAATTGACTTCTTACGGAAGCATGATCTACTTACCACTACCCAGCATGGTTTTCACAAAGACCATAGCACCACTACCACCCTCCTCAAATTCACGTCAGATACTGTAATGGCTATAGACTCCGGTCTTCTCAGTGGTGCAGATTTCATTGACATGACCAAGCATTTGATCTAGTTGATCACTCCATCTTTCTAGCCACCCTTGGATCACTTGGCTTCTCAACGAACGTTGTCAGGTGGTTTGGGAACTACCTATCTGAAAGGTCTCAAATTTGTGAAATACAACTCTACCTTCTCAGACAAAACCACTATAAACATTGGGGTGCCACAATGCTACATCCTTGGGTCCCTGCTTATCTCTCTTTTCATAAATAACATCTCTACTGACCTCCACAGGACAGTCTCCCTGCTATATGCTGATGACATTGTTCTGTATGCTGGTGCTAAAAGTATTGATGACATTAACAAACTACTCTCTTTTGACTTCTAGCTAATACAGAAGTGGCTATTTACTCACAAACTTGTACTAAATAAGTCTAAAACCCAAGCTATGCTCTTTGTATCTAATGCGAAGCTCAAATATGCCCACCCCAAATTTAAAGTCACCTCCTTAAAGGGCTCAGTAGTTGTGGTTGTAAATTAATTTATATATCTTGGCATCACACTTTATCCATCACAAAATTTTGACTTACACATCACTCAGACCTGTAAACTGGTAAACTCCAAACTTGGAATAGTCTACTTAACCAGCTATGTGCTCACTCCCTCAGCACGGCTTGCCATTGCCCATGGCATACTCCTACCATCACTTACCTATGGTGCAGCAACATATGCCTCTGCATGCAAATCAATCCTTCAGAAATGCGATGTCACATATAACAACATCTGTCGCTATGCGTCCTCCTCACACCAGCTGAAACATCAATGTCTCCTATGTTCTGACCTGGGATGGCTTCCTCCTACTGAACTAAGGCTACATGCTTATGGCTCTGTCATTGACTATATGGTCCATCTACAAATACCTAAATCCCTGGCAGGCCTCTTCCAAAACCTGACACCTTGCTATGGATTGTGGTCTGCTGACTAATCCCCTGTTTTCATCCCCAGACACAGCACCAAAAAAGGGGTTAGTGCTTTTGCCTGCCATGTCCCAAAATACTGGAACTCCCTTCCACTAGCTCTGTGCCAATCACCATCTCATGCATCTTTTAAAAAAGGGTTACGTAATTATCTTGATACTTCCCACAAGTGCTCCTGTTTCAAACCTCCCTAGCACTTTTCATCCCAGCCTCATCTCACTTGACTTTTACTGATCTGCTCCTCTATATGCAATGTACTCCTCTACCTATCTGCCCCTCCTCCCACCTTACTTTTTTCTCATCCCCTTCTCGTGTCTCTTACTACTGCCACTTACTATGATCCCTTCCTTAAGTTAACTATTCAATCCCTTATTAGCACTAAAATGTACAATCTGTCATGTTTTCTTTGTCTTCTTCTTCAAAGCAAATTGTGGTGTAATTTTAGATATTGTACAGCTCCTGTTTTAACTTTTCCTACTCTGTTATTGCAACCTCCTTATTTTTTAGCTACTTTTTTGCAACCTGCTTATATGCGATGGTCAACAATTTTTTGTACTTGTATTGGAATGTCTTCCCTGTTATGCTATTGTCAATGATTTTTTATACTTGTTTTGGAATGTCTTCCCTGTATTGTTGTACTGTACCCTCCTGGGTCATGCCTGAAAATAGTCATTGCTATGGCTAGTCCACTTACCCAGTAAACAAAAAATAAATAAAATAAATTAAATATAAGGGTTAGGGGTTCTTTCACTGTTAGTTTGAGGTAAGGGGGTATCAACACCATGTGGAAGGGGCAACACCACAAATGTTGCTATACTGATGTGAGAAATAGTACAAAAATAGCATAAAACTAAAAGTCAATAAAGAAAATGTGACACTCACTGTACAAGATACCACATAAGGTTACTACCAAAGGAAGTCAACTGGACAGCTGAAAAAATAACACTGGAATTAGATGCATAAACAGAGGACTGATCCACTTTATTTGCCTTGACTGCACAATTTATGTATAGTTATCATAGTCCCCAAATGTGACAGCTTTGCATACTTTTGGGTGATGGTTGCTATCAATGTGAAGAACACATTCCACCAATTAAAATGATGTATGCCATATGTGCTACTACTTATGATAATGTGGCATTGTGAATGCTGAAATGCAAATTGTGTAGATGTCTCTGTATCATTATCAAAAGTGCTTAGGACAATAGACATGTTTAACGGCAAAATGGCTAAGCTCCATAAGGTTAAAAGAAAAGCAAGATGGCAGTTGTCACAACCTAAAAGAAGTGTTTGTTTTTTTTGTGTTGTGAGAACTAAGTGGTGTATAAACAAAAAGTTTTCATGATGCAGAATTTTATGGAAAATGTCAATAGTGCTGCTCACTCTCTTAGCTGAGCTAAAGGGATATGAGGTGCAAAAATGGCAGGGAATTAAATACTATCAGTGCACACAGCGTAATATCCGAATGCTTTCCATCTGTGCTCTCATTATATGCTCTAAATCGTAAGGATGCAAATCTGTGCGCAACCTTTTGTGAGCATAAATATTTATTTTGTATCTTTTATACCACCTCTATGCTTTTCTTTTAAAAACAGAACATTTCTGATTCCTTTTGAATTTTTACTTAGCGTCTCAAACATAGTCAGGTTTCAAACATGTGTTTTCCTTAAGCAGTCAGTTATTTTGACCCCACATTACTAAGTTCAATTCTTTACCCAGCTTCTCTGTTTATGAATTCTGAGCATCCATTTTGTTTTTCATGACTCCATTGCCTAATCCAAACCAACTTTTTGGAGCGTTGCCTTTTGGAGCTGGCCATAAGCTGGCCATTGCTTTTCTTCTTTTTCCTTTTGCCCGAGATTTGATTTCCCCATCTATTCACAGAAAAGAACATTCATTTTATTTTCATTTTAACCTGTCCTCCATTCAGAGCTGCAACTGTTAACTCCCTTCTGCTTCAAACAGCATGGTACTTCTCGGTGCTTGGTCAGTATAGGAAAAATGTACACATCAATGTAGCAAAAAACATGTGGAGGCAACAAGCCTTTGTGTGAAACAAATAAAGAAAACAAAGCGGAATAAAAAACCACTATGGTTCTCAAAAGAGGTATCAGGGAAGGTTAAGAAGAAAAAGGCTGCATTCAAAAAGTATAAGGAATCACAGACGGAGCACGACAGGGAACTGTATCAATTAAAGCAGAAAGAAGTGGGGAAGGCAGTCAGAAAAGCAAAGGCCCAAACCGAGGAAAAGATAGCCAACTCAGTTAAGAAGGGGGATAAAACCTTTTGTAGGTAATTTAGGGAACATAGAACGGTTAAGGGAGGGATAGTGAAGATTAATAAAGGGAAGGGGAGGTGGGCAGAGGGTGACAGTGAAAAGGCAGAGATACTGAATGAATACTTTTGCTCAGTATTCACAAAAGAAGAAGAGGAGGGGTTACCTAAACCAAACAGTAGAAGCACTCTGGATAGTGGGGTTGACGCCAGTCAATTTACAGAAGAAAGAGTACTGAAAGAACTCCTAAAACTCAAGGTGGACAAAGCAATGGGGCCTGATGGGATTCACCCTAGAATCCTAAAAGAGCTAACGGAGGGCCTAGTGACACCACTGACCACACTTTTTAACAAATCATGGGAAGATGGGGTGGTACCTGAGGGCTAGAGGAGGGCAGATGTGATTCCCCTTCACAAAAGTGGGAGCAAGGCAGAAGCAGGAAACTACAGACCTGTTAGTTTAACCTCAGTGGTGGGGAAAATGATGGAATCACTTCTGAAAGAAAGAATTGTTGAGTACCTAGAGGTCAGCCGGGCACAGGACCCAAAGCAGCATGGATTCACAGCAGGAAGGTCATGTCAGACAAATCTAATCGATTTCTTTAACTGGGTGACCAAAGTAATAGACCAGGGAGGGGCTGTGGATATGGCCTACCTAGACTTTAGCAAGGCACTTGACACAGTCCCGCACAAAAGATTAATAATCAAGTTAGCCAGCCTGGGAGAGGGTCCCAGGGTGGTAGCCTGGGTAGCAAACTGGCTGCACAACAGGACACAGAAGGTGATAGTGAATGGAACACATTCTGAAGAAAGGGGGGTTGCTAGTGGAGTACCTCAGGGCTCAGTACTGGGTCCAGTCCTCTTTAACGTTTTTATAGGTGACATTGCAGAGGGTCTGGAAGGAAAGGTATGCCTCTTTGCAGATGACACAAAGATCTGTAAGAGAGTTGATACACAAGGTGGGGTAGAAAGGATGAGAAGGGACTTGGCAAGGTTGGAGGAATGGTCAGACATACGGCAACTTAGATTCAATGCAAAAAAGTGCAATGTAATGCACCTGGGAAATAAAAATCCAGGAGAAGAGTACACAGTAGCAGGGGAGGTACTAATGACAACAGTAATGGAAAGGGATCTGGGTGTAGTCATATCAGATGACCTAAAGGTGGGTAAGCAATGTGAGAAGTCAGTAAGGAGAGCCAGGGGGATACTGGGATGCATAGGGAGGGGGCATCACAAGTAGAAAAAGGGAAGAGGTTATCCCTCTATACAGACAGTTGGTGAGACCCCATCTGGAGTACTGTGTGCAGTTTTGGAGACCTCATCTACGCAAGGACATAGACAGGATGTTAGCAGTCCAGAGGAGGGCAACTAAAATGGTGCAGGGTCTACATCAGAAACCACATGAAAAGAGACTGAGAGAGCTTAATATGTATACCCTTGATGAAAGAAGGGACAGGGGAGACATGATAGAAACTTTTAAGTACCTCAAGGGAATCAAAAAAGTCCAGAAGGGTAGCATCTTTTAGAAAAAGAGATGTGTAAGAACAAGGGGACACAATTTAAAGTTAGAGGGGGGGACGGCTCAGGGGTAATGTCAGAAAATTCTTTTTCATGGAGAGAGAGGTGGACGCATGGAACCGCCTTCCTGGAGAGGTTGTGGGGTCTAAAACAGTGGGGGAATTCAAACATGCATGGGACAGACATAAGGCAATTATAGTGGGGGGGGTTGCAGGAAGTAGGCTGTTGGTTAACTAGAATCTGCAGCTTATCCAATAGGTAGGGAAATGGGCAGAATGGGTGGGCCAAGTGGTCCTTATCTGCCGTCAAAGTCTATGTTTCTATGTTTCTATATGTGGATCTTAGAAACCAAACAAACTGCAGTCACAAAACTTTCCACACATTGAGACCTTGGCTCCTAAAACATGCAAACCAATTTTGGGAGAATTATGTCAAATGTTCCAAAGCAATTCAGGTGCAAAGTTAGGGGTTTAATTTGAAAACTCTCAGCCAATTCCAAACAATACTGGTGCTACCTCACAAGTAAAATATATGCATTGATATGGCACAAGGCTGACTATGGCCAACAGGGAAACCCACTGGAAATAGCGATTCCCAAAATGGAATCATGCCAGGTCTCTTATGGGCCATATTTTGCCCAAGCATGCAAATGAGCCCATTGGATATTCAATGTGCTATGGGTCCATTTGTTTGCCTAGTGTGGGCTCATTTGAATGTTGCACAGCCCCTTAACACTAGTGGTGGGTGAAGTGGGATCAATCCGCTCCACGAAGTGATTCCCGGAGCAAAGGTGGATTTGCCAAGTGCTCCGCAATGCGAAGCGGAGTACTTTGTGTTATAATGAGTAATGCGAAATCCATTGAGAACAATGACTTCACGTTACTCTGCCTTCCCAGACCACTACTCCATCAAATCTTAAAGCGCAGTGCATTGAGAGTAATGCACTTCACCTCACTTTGCCTTGTTTTTAAGTTCTAAAGGTGAATTTTGCAGTGATCCATGGGATTTCAGGTCACATGGGCTATATATTGATCTGCACAGTCTCAGTTCAGGGTAGTGTGTGTAGGAAACTGTAGGAGACAGTGTGTTCTGAGAGCTGTCTGTGATTGAAATCTTCTAAAAGATGTTAAAAAAACATTTTTGCATTTTTTGGGGGGCTCAAACTTTAGTTCTTCGATTGTAGAAAACCCTCCTGTGCTCATATCATGAAGTGTTTTTCTTTTTGTGTGGATTTTGAATGTTAATGTACAACATTGAGTGTGTGTAGTAAAAGACAGTGAAAGTGTGCTTTGGGGGAGGGGTATATCTGTGGTGTAGGTAGATTTAAGTTGGAGAAATAGTGATTTATTTGGTTTTTGGTTATATTTTTGTTATATAACTGACTGTGTTAATGTACACACAGTAATATTGTCAGTAATTGTTGAAATTTTCTTGATGATTGTGTGTTGTGTGAATCTGGTACAGCAGTTCATAATTTCAGGTTGTTTACATTACAATATGTGGTATATTACTGAATGGTTCAATTTGCTACGCATTACTAGTTCACCATTTTTTTTCATTCAATATGCTTTATTCATTATAACATTTACAGCAAGAGTCAAGATAAGAGCAGACAATGGAATATAACAGATTACCAAACTGTGTAACAGTTCTGCCCACTCCAATCAATTTACAAAATGCTTATCAACTAAAATACACAAAAAAAAGGGGTTAGATAACATACCTGAAACTAACCGACCAATCCCCCAAAATCCACCCCCACCCACCCACTAGGTGCCAATCATGATATCTGCTGTCCCTGCAAAAAACTAATTTAGTTGAGTGGATCTACTCTCTAGGATTTCCAGATTGCAAGTAACGCATCTAAGGGACCCCATCTATTTTGATATCCAGTGAGTTGGTCAGCCATTGTTGCAATGTGTCGCTCCAGTTAAAGAGCCAATAGAATTTCTTTATGCCATTCTATTACAGATGGCAAGGATTCTTCCTTCCAGTGCCTCATTATGATTAATTTGGCTACAGCCGATATCATGGTTATGTAAACCTTTCTTGTTCTAGGAATATTAGGGGAATAATGATTGAGAAGACAGATCTTTGGCGTGAAAAGTGGATCTACCTCTAACATTGGATCAATAGAGCTTTTAATTGTTTGCCAATAGATATATACTTTTGGACACGTCCATAACATATGGTATAAATCCTCATTTATTTCTAAATATCATTGACATTGAGGGGAGGGCAGCCTTCCCATTTTATATAGTCGTATTGGGCTGAAATATAAATTGTGCATTGTATTATATTGTACTAAGCAAAGTCTGTCCTGTTTAATAAATCTGTAGATATTACCCTAAATCTGTTTCCATATGTTGACATCTTCAGAAATAGACAGTCTTTGAGTCCCATAGTAGCATATACCCTGTGGCAAATGAGGATCTGAGGACTGTAGTGCTTTGTATATCATGGAAACAGAATGTGGTTGACCAGCTACTTGGAAAAGGGTAGATGGTTCCATTTTCAAGGGGGTATATGCTCCTTGTCTCATTAGAAAAGGAGCCAAAAGGTGTGTTATTTGGCAATATTTAAAAAGGTGCTTCTTCTGAGTTCGGAAACATTGCTGAAATTGAAGAAAAGAAATTGAAGAAAAGAGAGTATGTCCCCCTCAGGAGCTATGTCCTGGAGTTTAGCATATGCTAAAAGCTCCCAATATGAAGAGAAAATAGGCCTATTGTCTATTTTAAATTGCGGATTCCCCATTAATGGTTGTTCTAGGGACTTATGCCAATCTAAATCAAGATGCCTTTGCAATTGATACAGGGCCCTAATAGACCACCCAATCGGGGTATCCTTTAGGGAATTAGGCAGTGATTTCGGTGGAAGAATAAACTAGGGATGCTAAGGTACAGTGGTTCTTAGAGGCCAGATATCTTTTAATATCTAACCAAAGAGGTAAATATGTTTATGTGCCCTGCAAGGTTAGGGGACAAGGCCAATAACTTAGTTTACTTATATGATGTTCACAGTAGTAAGTAAAAAAGGATGGAAGACCCAGGCCCCCTTGTATCTTGGGTGTTGTGAGCTTTGTATATGCTCATCTAATTCACTTTCCCTTCCACAAATAGAAATTCAACATCTTCTGTAGATTTGTAAACCAAGATTTGAGGAGGAGGAACCCCAACATGCCCATAGGGTATAAAATTCTTGGAAGAACATTACTTTTAATTGTGTGGATCCTTCCCCAAAGTGAAATGTGGAGGGAGCCTCACCTGTCAAGATCTGATTTCAATGTGGCCAAAAGGCATTTGAGGTTTTCATTAAGCATAGTAGGTACCTCTCTGGTGACCTTAATGCCCAGATACATTAAAGATTTCGACTCCCACTTCAATCCAAATTCCTTTACTACCCCATATGGAAGTCTTGCATTCATTGGAAAAATTCTGGTTTTTGAAAGATTCAGTTAATAAAAGGACACCCTGGAAAAGAGATTAATTTCATCTAGCAATACTGGGATAGCTACAGCGGGGTCCACTAGATGTAATAATAAATCATCAGCATATGCCGATAAGAGATGTTGCTGTTCTCCAACTTTGATGCCCTTAAGGTATGGAGAGGAAATCAATCGTCATACAAGGGGCTCTAGGTATAGATTAAAAAGAAGTGGGGATAATGGGCAGCCCTGTCTGGTACCACGACATAATGGGAATGGGTCTGAGAGCACAGAGTTACACCAAACCCGGGCAGATGGAGAGGTATATAAGATATGGGCCCACGTGATGAACTCCTTTGGGAGACCAAAACGTTCTAGTGCAGGAAAAGGAAAATTCCAAGAGACCCGATCAAAGGCCTTCTTGGCGTCTAGAGATAATAGAGTCATTGGGAGATCTGATTTTTTGGCCATCGAAAGGAGGTGCAATAATCTACGCATATGATCACCAGAAGAACTATTTGCCATGAATCCCACCTGCTCAGAACCAATCAGGTTCCCCATAACAGGCCAAAGTCTGTTAGCTAGTACTTTTGCAAGTATTTTGACATCAGAGTTAAGGAGGGACATGAGATGGTAAATCTCTGGAAATTGTGGATCCTTGCCCGGCTTAGGGATAACTACAATAAAAGCTTGTAAAAAGTTATGGTCATCTATCCCATTCTCATACCAGGAGTTGAAAACATCCCTTAAAAGGGGGGTTAACTCTGACACATAACACTTGTATAGATTATTTAGGAAGCCATCTGGCTTTATCCAAAGGGAGTATTTAATAGCCTGCTCAATTTCCCATGCCTGTATGGTCGCTCCCAAAGGAAGGGCATCAGCAGGTGACAAATATGGAAGTTCAACCGATTCTAAGTAGAACTGAATTTTCTCCTCTGTGGGCATTTCCTCTTTGTCGACTGCATACAGCTGTTGATAATATTTCCATAATCCCTCAGCTATTTGCCTAGGGTCAATGGTTATTTGACTTGTGTTGGTGAGATATAGGCCAGGTATGAATCTAGTAGTCTCTGCTTGTTTGAGCCAGATATCCAAGAGCTTCCCAGCTCTTTCCCCTGATTCAAGGTATTTAAGTTTAGTTCTTTTAAGAGAAAGCTCGGCCTTTTGTGCTACAAGATCAGAAAATTGAGCTAGCAACCTATGGAGAGTAAACCATTCTTGTTCCGATGATCGGGCATGAATGTTTCGTTCAGTATCCCTAATAAAATTAAGTAATTCTATGAAGTGAGCTCTGAATTGACAGATCCTAGTGGAAGATAAAAGTATAAATTCTCCCCTTGAGGTACATTTTAAAGCAGCCCATACCATTTCTATGTTTGAGACCGAGTCTAGACTGCATTCTAAAAAATTCAGAATGAAGTTCTTAATATGCTCTAACATGTTCGATATTTGCAAAAGCTGATTATTCAGGTACCATAGGGAGTCTCTCTTATCCCCTGGACCTGGCAATAGCATAATGGAAATAGGAGAATGGTCCGATATGACACGTGGATAAATACTAGCATCTAATACTTCCAGTACAGCTTGAAGACTCACTAGAAAATAATCAATTCTGGAGCAGGTGTGGTGTGGAGAGGAAAAAAAAGTGTATGACCTCATGGTCGGATTAAACACCCTCCAGATATCAACTAAGCTGGCCCGCATCATTAGACCATTCAAGGCTCTTTGAGCCGGGGTTAGACCACATCGTTTAGAATCCGATCAGTCTAATTGACATTGGGGGGTAATGTTCCAATCCCATCCCAATATTATAGTCACAGGGGAATTATGGGACAATAGAGCTAGAAGATGTACAAAAAACTGCGGGGAATCAACATTTGGACCATATATCAATCCTAGTATGACTTGTTGCATAGCCAGTCTGCCACGTACTAGAATGTAGGGTCCATTGTTGTCCCATATCTCCTGCTCCAATTGAAAGGGGACATTTTTGCCAATTAATATGGCTACCCCCCCCCCCTGGTAGAGACTCCCTCACCGAAAGTCTGTTCTACACAGATCTTTCCTAGTTGTGGAATATCTTCTTTTTTTAAGATGAGTTTCCTGCAAACATGCTATTCCAGCTTTAAGAAATTGGAGATGTTTTAGGACAATCTGTCTCTTGCATCTGTCTCGTGCCCCTCTAATATTCCAACTCAAAATCTTATAGGGTCCAGTCATTTAATAACCAATGCCAGATAATCAGAGTCCACATATATTTAGCTAAGGCGAGTTCAGACAGCAGCACAATCCTACCTATTAAATACTTAAAGACAGACATAATTGGCACCCATACTCATCCCCAAGATAATACCCCCATAATTAAATCCCTAAATAAACTCTTAACAATACACACCCCAGTTCCAGAAACGAAACTGACTTACGATATATGTCAGGTGATGTTTTTATGCAGCCCAGAGCAAAATTACCCCATCCCCTCCCCTCGGTCAAAAAACATCACTCTATATTCTAAAGTTTTGCCATATCCCCAGTATATCAAATATTCAGCTAGAGGATGAAAGAGGGGGCAAGATATGAATGACACTTATTATTTCACTACATCATCAGCTTGTAAATAAGATAAAAGCAAAGAACAATTGTTCCCTTAATGCATAATTCTGATCTGGTATATTATTTAAAGTAAATCAGGAAACATAAAGGCTTCATTTATTAATAAGAAAATTCTATATTAAGTATAAACACAAGGACCTTGTTCTCCTATTTTATTCTACGCAAGACAGAAGCCTGAAATTCTTAAACATGTACTGCCATCTAGTGGCTAAAAAAGAGTGAAGCAGACTTGTAATCAAAAATTTGAAACATACTTATCTATCTAATATGAAGCAATATATAAACACGTGTCAAACTTTTAATTCTGGACATCGTATTATCTGAAGAAAAAGAGAGGAAGAAGTAATACATTTTATTAATTGCAATAATCATTCAGCTGTAAATCCAAACCCAGACCAGGTTCTCGGATTATCATCCAGCATCGCAACCTTGTCCCTTGTTTACAAAAAAGAGAAGTCTACCAGTTCAGATTGGGTTTGTCTTCCAATGCTGTCAAAATCCTGGCAGAAATGTAAGACGCCTCAGCACCACAACAAGTGAATCCCTCACACTTGATGAGATGTCTGCAAACTTTAAGATCTCCAGTGGCAGTCGGTGTCTCCGGGCAATGCGATCAGCTTGGTGCTTCCAAACCACACTCCCAATTCCAAAGCGACTGCAGTTCGGGAATCCAAGTCAAACCACAAGAACAAGCAAAGGAAGTGATACTTTGGAAGTGGGTAGCTGAGGGTAGAACCAACCATATCACTATACTGCTGGTAGCCGCAACATATTAAGTAGAACTTTTAACTGAAGGATGCATAGCCATTAGAGTTCAGTCTTACTCATTTGAACCGATCTGGCAGCAGTCTCCCGAGCTCTGTTTTGGCATGCTCTATTGTCTCAAAGGAGAACCATTCGTCGTTAATTTGGACAGAGAGGATAGCGGGATATTTAACTCTAAAAGGCTTTCCTGCAGCTATGGGCATTGTTACCAAAGGATGTAATTCTTGGTGTTTTAGACTTACGGAGTGGGGGAGGTCTTGATTGATTCTTATTCGCCTACCTTCCCAAAGAATCTCTTGCAGAACTTTAGACTTGGCTAGCAGGTGTTGCTTGACCAGATAATTTAGAATTTACAAATAATCGAGATGCAGGTGCTGACCCCGGTGAGAGTAAGGGAAGAACAGCACGATGCGCCCTCTCCATGACATATGTTGCCCCATTCAGAGAGGGACCGGCAATCATTCTGCAGAGTTTCTGAACAAACATTATAGGAAAGAATCCTTCTTCTTGTTCCAGAATCCCCATTATAATTACATTATTCCGTCTGCTCCTGCCCTCCAGGTCTTCCAGTTTCTCTTCAAGTTTTTTAATGCATTTGACAGTATTACCTCACTCCAGTTAACATAGAAACATAGAAGTTGACAGCAGATAAGGACCGCAAGGCCCATCCAGTCTGCCCATTTCTTTTTCTGCCTTATAAATGTGCCATCGGCCTTTGCTCTGTCAGTGGTCTATCTATTCATAGTCATTTGTATTGCTCCCTTATGCCTATCCCATGCCTGTTTGAAGCCCTGCACTGTACTCATAGCCACCACTTCTTGTGGTAAGTTATTCCATGCATCCACCACCTCTTTCTGTGAAAAAGAATTTCCACATTCCCTTAATCGGACCCCTCTAACTCTCATGCTGTGTCCTCTTGTCCTGCTATTTTCTTATATTTAAACATGTTAGACTCTTTCACCTTGTTAATGCCCTCAAGGTGTTTGAATGCCTGATCATATCACCTCTCTCCTTCCTTTGCTCAAGGGTATACATATTGAGCCTGTTAATCTGTCTTCATATGTCTTCTGATGCAGTCCCTGCACCATTTTGGTTGCCCTTCTCTGGACTGCCTCAATTTGGTTAATGTCCTTATGAAGGTGTGGCCTCCAATACTGCATGCAGTACTCCAGATGGGGCCTAACCAGTGTCTTGTAAAGAGGGATTATTACCTCCCTCTTACAACTTGTGATACCCCTACTAATACACCCTAACACCCCCCTAGCCTTACCTACTGCTTTAGAGGTCTGCTTGGATGATTTCAGGTCATCAGTGATGATGATGCCCAAGTCACTTTCTTCCTTTGTGACTGCTAGCAACTCCTCTCCCAGCCTATAGGTGGCTTCAGGGTTTCTCTTCCCTTTGTGCATGATTTTGCACTTCTTTGCAATAATCCCAGTTGCCACTCTTCTGAACATTTTGCTAGTTTAAACAGATATCTTCTCATTCTGCCCACCCCATCTGGATCATCTACTCTGTTGCAGATCTTGGTGTCATCTGCAAACAGACAAGCCTTACCCTCTAGTCCATCTGCAAGGTCACTAATGAAGATGTTGAAGAGGACTGGCCCCAGAACTGATCCCTGAGGTACCCCACTTGTGACTTGCATCTCTTCTGACTGTATACCATTTACCACCACTCTCTGTTTCCTGCCCATCAACCAGTTTGCCACCCAGTTGACCAACTTCTGACCCACCCCGAGCCTACCCAGCTTATTTATCAATCTTCTATGTGGAACAGTGTCAAAAGCTTTGCTGAAGTCAAGGTAGGTGACATCAACTGCTCCCCCTTGGTCCACCACTCTGGTTACCCAGTCAAAGAAATCTATGAGATTAGTTTGACAGGCCCTTCCTTTTGTAAACCCATGCTGTCTTGGATCCTGTGCCCTATGGATTCCAGGTGTTGTACTATCCTTTCCTTAAGGAGTGCCCATAATCTTGCCCACTACTGAGGTAAGACTGACTGGTCTGTAGTTCTCCGCCTCCTCCCTGCTACCACTCTTGTGAGCGGGATCACATGAGCCCTTCTCCAGTCTTCTGGGACCTTCCTGTGCTCAGAGACTCACTAAACAGTTCTGCTAATGGCTCTGCTAGTTCCACCTTTAGCTCCTAAGTACCCTGGATGTATGCCATCAGGTCCCATTGCCTTATCCACCCTGAGCTTAGCAAGCTCTTGTAGGACCTTTTGTGAAGGAGTAGTGCTCACCTCCTCCCCTGTGTCCATGATGCTGCTGTGGGCCCTGCCCTACCTTCTCTTCAGTAAATACTGAGCAAAAGTATCTATTTAGATAGATGCCTTTACAGGGTCCTCTCCTCACATGCCCCTTTTCTCCATTAAGCTTAGCATACTCTCTGGACTTTCTCCTTTCACTAATGTATCTATAGAAAGTCTTGTCACCTTCTTTTACTGTTCATGCTAGTGTTTCCTCAGTTTGCGACTTTGCCTGCCTTACTGCCTTCCCTGCTTCCCTTAAGGTAGTTTGGTATGCCTTCCTATCTTCATACCGCTGTGTTCCCTTATATTTCCTGAAGGTCAGCCTTTTGGCTCTGACCTTTTCTGCTACTGTATTTGAGAACCAAAGTGGTTTCCTTCTTCTTTGCACTTCCTTTCTGTCTAACACAATGGGATGTTGCTTCAAGTATTGCATCCTTAATGCTTGCCCACTTTGCCTGTACCCCTCACCTGTGTTTCTTTTGCCAGGGCTAGCTTAACTCTGTTGGCCATCTCATCAAATTCAGCTCCTCTGAAGTCCCATATTTTTGCCTTGGAATGGGATGATTTAGATGTAGTAGCCAAATTGAACCATACCATGTGATGGTCACTGGCCCCTCGGGTGACCTTCTACCTGGAGATCTGTGATCCCTTCTTGTTAGTCAGTACTAGATCTAGGATAGCCCTGTCTCTTGTGGGTTGCTGTACCAGTTGTTTGAGGCCCTCCCCCTGCAGAGAATCCACTATGTGTCTAGTTCTGGCAGATGTTCCTGCAGGTATTGACCAATCTGTATCTGGCATGTTGAAGTCTCCCATTATCAGAACCTCCCCTTTAGCTGTCATGTTTTGTATATCTTCTAACAGTAATGTGTCTATGTCCTCCCCCTGGTCTGGAGGCCTGTAGACAACCCCAGTTCTTATGGCTGTCCCATTTCCTGTTTCCAGGGTGACCCACAGTTCTTCTGGCTCCTTATGTGTATTCTGAATTTCTGTAGCTTTGATATTTTCATTGACATACAGGGCCACTCCCCCCCCCCTTTTTGCACCTCGGTCTCTTCTGAACAATACATAGCCAGGTACTGAAGTCTCCCAAGTGTGGTTACTGGTAAACTATGTCTCACTAATTGCTACTATGTCCAGTTTAGCCTCTGACATTATTGCCTGCAGGTCCGCTTTCTTTTCCAGGGATGAAACTCGGGCTTCCGAGTCTCCAACTTTAAGATTTACAATTTCAATGGATGATTTAATAGTATGCAGTTCCGATGATATGTCGGCCACTGACCTCTGAAATGGCATCATAAGCTCCGGAAATTTGTCTTCCGTTAGGGGCACTGGTCCCGAGGCAGATTTAGCGATGGCCTGTCTAGGCTGTTTTGGGGCCTGTTCTTTCTCTGGCAATTGTGGTGGAGTATGTTTAGGAGATGGTTTGCGCATAAATACTTCCATGTTGACACAAATATTCGTTGCTTTTCTATGACTTGAAGTGCTAATGCAAGCGTCAGAGATCAGTGGATGTGTAAAAATGTAAATTAAATGGTGTTTTTGACAGAGAGGAGATGGAGCAACTTAACCTTGCTGCTTTACTCTAGGCTGCCATCATGTGACCCCACTCATTCACCATTGTAGCCAAACTGTTCTCTGTGTGTGTGTGTGTGTGTGTGTGAGAGTGTGTGGTGTTGCGTGACATCAAATAATACACCTTTTATTGTGCCACAGACTAGCGCAATTGTAGGCACAGCAGTGTCAACCTGCTATTCACTGCAGCTGCCTGATTTTGTACTGCGATCATGGTATCTCTTCTTTGTTTTGCTGCTTGTACTGCCGTAAAAATCTGCAGTCAGTGCAACCCCCAACCCCCACCAGCAAAAGGAATTTTTTTACCAGATTGGATTGTTTGTGACTTCATCAGCACCACTGGTTACTGAAGTTGTTTTCACTGCATGACTGTCTCTATCTGTTGCTGAAGCCACAGTTGTTTTTTTTGGTTTCACATCCAGCATCCCCCCAATCAGAAAGTGAACGTACCAAAATCTAAATTTGTTTATAATATTGTTGTTGACCACCTAAAATGCCCGCAAAGAGACGTGCAAGTAAAGCTGGTTCTCGCCATGGCAATGCTGCCAGTAAGATAGTCTGTGGGCGTGGTAGTATGCAGACCCAGAAGTGCATTGCTGATGTGAGGAAAGGTATTTTTCCTGCAATGTTTTTTACAACCCAATCAGTAGCTTCACTCATAGTTGGAGGAGATGAAGTTTTCCCAGCCGGTGGTGTTAGTATTAGTGGTGTTAGTGGTGGTGGTAGTATAAGTATTGCTGCCTCAAGTTCGAATTCTGACTGGTGTACCGTATCTAAAAATATAGTATAGTGTGAAACAGTGCAAGTGAGTGGCAGTGTAGATGATGTCATACTTCCCAGTAACATCCCAGTAACTGAACATGAAGATTCTGATAACCATGTCAACGATAGCATACAATGTGATATTTCGTCCACCGTGGCGGTTCATGTCACGCATTTTCCATGCAGTTATTCACAGTGTGGTGAAAAAATATCAGGTGATGGTGGTGTAGATGATGGTGATGAATGTGATGATGACGATGATGTTGCTGTGATTGCAACATGCAGTCCATAGGTCAGCATCCAAGCAGAAGAAGTGGATGTGTGTGTGATGTTGATGAATATGATAATGATATAATTGACCCCAGTTGGGAACCTGAGAAAAATAAATTCAAGGTGGCTGTGCCTGAGTCTGTTTGCAGTAATCCCCTCCCTGTAAAAACGTGTGATTTACCAGTTTCAGTTGTAATGATAGGTAATTGTGGTGGTCAGTTGCAGTCCAGGTGAGTAGTGCCCGAAACATCACGTCGCCCCCCCCCCCCACTTCAGTGCTTAAAAGAATGGAGTTAAATAAGCAGCATCATGGACATGTTAAAAGTAGAGCATAACAATCCCTTGTTTGGGATTTTTTGTTCAAGATGCAAATGATGAGTCAGTTGCAATCTGCCAGGTTTGCCATGTGCCTGTGAGTTTAGGTAAAAAGGGGAGTCATCTGGGCACAGGAGGACAGCATACGCATCTTAAGAATAGGCACATGGCACTGTGGATCCAGCACAAGATGGCAGCTAATACCACGGGGTGTTCACCCTCGTCAGCAACCATAATGAGCATGTTATCCCCTTCCATAACTGTTAAGTCCAGTATGAAATTAAACATGTGCAGTAGTGAGGTAATAAGAGCAGAGGAGTTCTACAGGCATGATGAGGTGGAGGAGCATAAATGACTTTGAAATGGTGCCCAGTGCTGGTGAGAGTAGCAGTTTTGGTGGTGGTGGTGGTGATGGTGAATGCAGTATGTCTAGTGGAAGTGGCAAATCTGGCAAAATAACAGCATTTCTGGGTTTGTCATCATCACCTGTGCAACCGTCTTCATCAAACGTTCACACTCCACCCCTGTCAATACCATTCAGAATCATCACAGAGCAGAACCATTTGTCAATGTCATCACACCCCATGTAACACGTTTAAGTCAGTCCACGTTGCAGAGTGTTTTTGCACATAAGCTGAAGTACCCCCCCAATCATACAGTGTCATGTGAACTTATTGCTGCTGTATCTAAAATGCTGGCAATCGATCTTTTGCCCTTCTCCTTTGTGGAGAATTCTGGGTTCTGGTGGTTTGCTGCATGTACCTGTCCAAAATAGAAAGTCCCATCCAGGACATACTTTTCTACCCGTGCTGTCCCTGGGTTGTTCCGTACTGTGTCCGGCTCAGTAAGACATGCCCTTCAACATTCCTCCTCTCCATTCATCCATTTAAGTATGGATATGTGGACAACTGGCAAAACAGCGGGGAGTTCATATTTGTGTATAACTACACACTGGGCACAGGTGCCAGTGCTTGTTTGTGATGTTGGTAGTGTGAATAATCAGTGCAGTAAGGTGGATTGTCGTGGTAGCAATCTTCCAGGAATTCGACAGCATGCAACAATTGCTATGTGCAATGTAACTTGTTCACACACTGGTGAAAACATGTTGGACGTGGTACTGACTGAAATTGACAAGTGGCTGAACCCCCTGTCCCTTAGAGCTGGGTTCATAGCAAGTGACAATGGGTCAAATGTGGTAAAATGTGTCACGAATGGTGGTTTTCTTCGTGTTCCATGCATAGCCCATTGTTTAAATCTTGTGGTGCAGGAGTTTCTGCAGCACCCTGATGTAAAGGACATGCTGACCATTGCATGCTGTATCTGCTCTCACTTTTCACGATCTGGAAAGGCACGTGACCAACTGCGGCAGTTGCAGATGCAAAACAGCCTGCCTCAGCACCGCTTGAAGCTGGAAGTTGTCACCCAATGGAATTCCTCTTTATACATGGCAGAGAGGTTGTATGAACAATACAAAGCCATCTCAGAATATCTTGTGATGCACACTAGCCATGACAGTTCCGGGGCCTCCATGTCTATGACGACTGAACAGTGGAGCCTCATGGACCCTGTAGTAACAATTTTGTGGCCTTTTGAACATGCCACACAGGCAGTGAGTAGCGAGTCTGCCTCCATTAGCCAATCAATTCCACTGCTGCGGGTGCTGAGGCAGACATTGGTGAATGTATAGCATGGCCTTGATGTTGCCGGAGACGGTGGTAGCAGTATGTTGCTGCAACACATACTGACAGTATTCAACCAGAATAGTCACGTTATGAGCATTCAGTGTAGCGACAACTTTGCCATCACAACAATGCTGGACCCATGATACAAATGTGGAATTGTACCAGTACTGGAGGGAGGGCCTGAACAGGTAAAAAATATCAGTGGTCAACTCGTGTGCTTGGTTCATGGGGCACAGAAGTCACGTGCCAAGGTCAGCAAACCTCAGCAGCATAATCCGGCTGAAGGTGTACCTGGAGGACCAGCAAGCATATCCTGCAAGGGGAAGGGGACTGCAGTTCCAGGTGGTGTGTCATCCAAAGTGGCTGGCATCAACCTGTTTTGGGAGGCTTTATCCCAAGTGGGAATTTGTTATATAAATGATTCCGGAGAATAAGATGATGCATCAACCACTGGACTTAGTGCGGCACAGATAATGGTTGAGTTATATTTGTCTGAAAACAGGCATCTGACAATAACTGATGATCCTCTTTTGTACTGGAGTGGAAAGGTCAGTGAGTGACCGGAGCTGACTGCAGTGGCACTGAAGTACCTCACATGCCCACCCTCCAGTGTAAGAATTGAGAGGGTATTCTGCACAGAAGGTGCCATAGTCAGGGATCGTCGGACAAACCTGTCTCCTGCAAATGTTAGTTTGCTAACATTCATTAAAATGAATCAGAGGCACATACCAGCACAGACTGCAACCTCAGTATTCATACCCTGGCCTAGTCATGGTGGTTTTGGTGATGTGGAAATGGACCATCCTGGTGGCACTGGCAGTGGCAGCATGAAATGGCCCACCACTGACGTAGATGACGACACAATGGAGAAAGAATTTCTCAATGGTTAGACGTCAGACATAGATGACTGCGAGGGCAGCTTTCTTTATGAGGATGATCATGTGGTTAATGTTGGCAGGTTTTAACTGAAGTTGTTGAAAGGCAGTGTGCCCTCCCCCCAGACCATCACCACCACCTGGACTGATGTTAGCCACTGCCACCACTAAGCATGAGTCTGTCCGCCCCCTGGACCACCACCAACAGGACCAATGTTAGCCACTGCTAACACTGAGCATGAGTCTGTCCGCCCCCCCAGACTGCCACCACTGGGACCGATGTTAGCCACTTCCACCACTGAGCCTGGGACTGTCCGTTCCCCAGACCACCACCACCGGGACTGATGTTAGCCACTGCCACCACTGAGCATGAGTCTGTCTGCCCCCCCCCAGACCACCACCACCGGGACTGATGTTAGCCACTGCCACCACCACCAGATGCAGGAAGATATAACAGAGAATGTCATCATGTGCCGCAGCAATCTCCACCAGCACCCACCACCAGTGTCATTCAGACAATATTTCCCCATTACATTTACATTTACCATGCCAAGGCAGAGGGAACTGAACAGGAGACCACATCCTTTAGCCACAGGCACAAAGCTTCTTAATATTTAAACTATAAAGTGAGCATGTGTACTAATGTTTGTTATGCTGCTTCACGTCATTTAGTTGTATGTTTTGGTTTCTGTAGCTTTTCAGAGCCGCACTGGTCAAACACTTCTTTTTTTTTTTTTTTTTTTACAGGTTAACAAAAAAACTCTCCTTTGCTGAAACTCAGTAGGAATGGTACTGCAGCTGTACTATACAGAGGAACCTATGGAATATCCATTTGAAATCCATTCTGGTAAGTAAAAAGATTTCATTTTATCCATTTCATTTTTTTGGAAAGACTGCAGCAAATGCAACTGAGTATGATACATAAACTAGGTGACATGTACGTCACTAAAACTATTTCCATAAGGTATCATTCATGCACTGTATTCTGAACTTGCAGCTGTGCAGCCCTTACCATGACAGTGCTGAAAAAGTTGCACACAGGTTGTGTTACTTGACAAGATGTGGTTTTGAAATGTAACTTGACTTGAGATTGAGAACCAGGGACAAATTACAATCAAGTTGTAAGAAGTCATTCATTTCTTTTTTTAGGAAACATCCAGATGCTTTGTTGTTGTGTCAAAGTGGCCTTATCCAAAGAAGTTCTTCAACATCAGACCCCATTCTTGGGCTGGGGCACACTTGCAACATGCAGAAGTCGTTTCATTCGATGACCATGACCACCATTAACAACCAGACACGAGAAGGATGCAGATGAAATCTGTGAAGAAGTAACCAAATAAGAAACCATTACAGAGAAACCTGCAAATATGCTTCCCCCACCCAAAAAAAAAAATACTTACCTTCATTTGCTTGAGAGTTATCCATTTCAAATTTCTACTGAAAAAGTTCTCATCGAGCACTGGAATGTGCACACCAACAGTATCTGTGACCTATGATACAGAACAATACCATGAGTACATGTCCATGTCAACACCCCTCACCTACAAAATACACAAATAGATATCTATATATATCAACTCACCAAGGTTACTATTAGTGTACAGACAAAGGGCACCCTTCCATTCAGTTGAGATGATCACATTGCATTTGCTGGAATCACAGCACACATTAGACCAGCAACAGTTCGTTCACGGTCATCATTTTATTCTGGGGGACTTTGTATGTGCTGAAATGCTCCCATTTCACTTTGTTACCACTTGTCAATTTTCTGGACACAAGGCAGAAGCATTTTGTGTGTTGTGTGATTGTGAGCTCATGATGTCATACTGACATTATCAAGTAAAGCAGCATTGCAAGAATGTGGTGACAATTTTGAACTGTACTTTTTTATGCTATTTCACATTGCCAGCCACTAGTTACCTCCAAGTCATGACTTGAATGATACACTTCTTTACTTAGTTAACTACTTTTTCTCATGTATGAAAAAAAAATGAGCACACCTTTCAATATTGTTATGAACAGGTCTGTATTTATTTGCAGCTGCTTTTCAAGAAATATTGTTCTGTGGAGTCATAAAACACTGCCTGCTGCATAACTATTGATTTACTACAGAAGTGATATATAACAACTAACTGATGTGATGGAGAAAAGCAGTGGAAAATACTGACAAAGACCTGGTCAGCACCATATTAAAAGGAATGCTCCTTTCATTATTTCACACATGAAAAAAGGTAGTACAGCAGACTCAAATACTGGAAATTATAGTATCACACGAGTCAAGATGTAAGTAAAGGAAGTTGTAGCACATTAAAAAATCTAGGTCAGAGTTCTCAACAGATTGTTGCACTGCTGCTTTAGAGATTCACCACATTACATAGTTATGGTATTGCACCTAATATGTGGACGTCTTACTTCCAGGGGAATCTTTCTTGCTCCACATGTCCTTACATAGTGCAATACATTTCTGTGATACCTGTCCATTATTTCATTAAAGTGTGTCACGTCACAGAGGAATTCCCATTCAGAAAAGATGCCCAAATTCTGTCCCCTCTCTCAGCAACGTTAGGATGTGATGCCAGGGGGAGCGCAGGTGCGTTCTCCACTATAGTGAATGTCAGGCAGCTATCCAAATGTTTCTTTATGTTATAATGTTCAGTTTGTGGTGAAATGTGGGCACTCTTACATAGAAACATAGAAACATAGAAACATAGAAACATAGAATTTGACGGCAGATAAGGACCGCTTGGCCCACCCAGTCTGCCCATTTCCCTACCTACTGGATAAGCTGCAGATCCTAGTTAACCAGCAGCCTACTTCTTTCTACCCCACCCCCAGAATTGCCTTATGACTATCCCATGCATGCTTGAATTCCACCACTGATTTTGACTCCACAACCTCCTCCGGAAGGCCATTCCATGCATCCACAACCTCTCTGAGAAAAATACTTTAAATTACCTCTGAGCCGCCTCTATCTTCAAATTGCGCCTCTTGTTCTTGCACACCTCTTTTGAAAGATGCTACCCTCTTGGACTTTGTTGATCTCTTGAGGTACTTGAAAGTTTCTATCATGTCTCCCTCTCCTCCTTTCCTCGAGGCTATACATATTAGCTCCTTAAGTCTCTTCATATGTCCTCCGTGCAGACCCTGCACCATTTTAGTTGCCCTCCTCTGGACAGCTTCCATCCTGTCTATGTCTTCTTGCGGAGATTGGGTCTCCAGAACTGCACACAGTACTCCAGATGGGGTCTCACCAGCTGTCTGTACAGAGGATAATAACTTCTGTTTTCTACTGGTGATGCCTCTCCCATGCATCCCAGTATCCCCAGCCCTCCTTGCTGCCTTCACATTGCTTGCCCACCTTTAGGTCATCTGATATGACTACCCCCAGGTCCCTTTCCATTTTTGTTGTTGTTAGTATCTCACCCCCATTGTGTACTCTTCCCTGGGTTTTTGTTTCCCAGGTGCATTACCTGCACTTCTTAGCATTGAATCTAAGCTGCCATACATTTGACCATTCCTCTAACCTCGACAAGTCCCTTCTCATCCTTTCCACCCCACCCTGTGCATCAACTCTGTTGCAGATCTTAATGTCATCTGCAAAGAGACATATTTTCCTTCCAGTCCTTTTGCAATGTCGCTTATAAAGACATTGAAGAGGACTGGTCCTAATATTGAAACTCATGCGGTACCCCGCTAGTAACCCTCCTTTCTTCTGAGGACTCCATTTACTATTACTCTGTGTCCTATTCTCCAGCCACTCTTTACCCAGGCTGTCATCTTGGGACCCACTCCCAGGCTGGCTAACTTATATATTAATCTTTTGTGGGACTGTGTCAAATGCCTTGAGAAGTCTAGGTAGGCCATGTCCACAGCCCCTCCCTGATTCACTACTTTGGTCACCCAGTCAAAGAAATCTATCAGATTCATCTGGCATGACCTTCCGCTGTGAATCCATGCTGCCTAGGGTCTTGTGCCCCTCTGGCCTCTAGATACTCAACAATTCTTTCCTTTAGAAGTGATTCCATCATTTTCCTATCACTGAGGTTAAACTAACAGGTCTATAGTTTCCTGCTTGCCTTGCTCCCACTTTGTGGAAGGGAATCACATCTGCCCTCCTCCAGTCCTCTCGGGTACCACCCCATCCTCCCATGATTTGTTAAAGAGGGTAGTCAGTGGTGTCACTAGTTCTACCCTTTAGTTCTTTAGAATTCTGGGATGAATCCATCAGGCCCCATTGCTTTGTCCACCTTCAGTTTTAAGAGTCTCTTCAGAACCCTTTCTTCTGTAAATGGGCTGGTATCAACTTCTGTATCCAGAGTGTTACTACTGTTTGTTTTATGTACCTCCCTCTTCCTTTGTAAATACTGAGCAAAATATTTGTTTAGTATCCTGCCTTTCACATTCTCCTCTGCCCACCCTCCCTCCCTTATTAGCCTCACTATACCTCCTTGGTCTTCCTTGCTCCCCTGATGTACCTATAAAAGGTCTTATTCTTCTTAACTGAGTTGGCTATCTTTTCCTCAGTTTGGGCCTTTGCTGTTCTGACTGCCTTCCAGCCTCCTTTGCTTTAACTGATACAGTTCTCTGTCCTGCTCTCTGTGCGATTCCTTGTACTTACTGAATGTTTCTTTTTCTCTTGAACCTTCACTGCCACTCCTTTGAGAACCATAGTGGTTTCTTACATCGCCTTGTTTTGTTTATTTGCTTCACACAAAGGCTCGCTACTTCTGTGATGGCAGTTTTTATTATTCCCATTGTTCTTCCACCCCTCCTTCCCACCCATTTGCTAGTGCATTCCTTAGGCACTCACCCATTTTGGAAAGTCAGCCTCCTAAAGTCCAGTACTTTTGTCTTTGTATGCTTGACTCTATTGCTGTGTTTATTGTGAACCATACTGTTCGATGGTCGCTAGTTCCAGATGGCTACCCACTTCTACATCTGTGATCCTCTCCATCTCCATTTAGAGTATCAAGTCTAATATTGCTCCTCCTCGAGTGGGCTCCAGTACTAGTTGTCTAAGGCATGCCCCCTGTAGGGCATGTAGAATAACTGCACTCTTCGAAGTGGCAGCTGCAACTGCACTCCAGTTAACATCTGGCATATTCAGATCACCCATCAGCAATATCTCCCCTTTATCTGCCATTCTAAGTATACTTTCTATCATTTCCTTGTCCATTTCCTCCCCCGAGAAGGGGGTCTGTATACAACCCCTGTGTGGATTGTGGTGCCATTGCCTGTTTCCAAATTTACCCACAGTGCTTCTTCTCCTCTGTTTACCCTTTTGTTCTGTTGCTTTTATTCCTTCCCTATGTAAAGAACTACTTCTCCCTCTTTACCCTCCCTGTCCCTCCTGTAGATAGTGTATCCTGGTATGTTTACGCCCAGTCATGGTTTTGTGTACCATGTTTCTGTGACTCCACGATATCCAGATGTTCCTCCTCCATCAAGGCCACTAATTCAGGAAGCTGTTACCTAGACTACGGGCATTGGTACTCATTGCTCTCCATTTTTGATGGCCTTACCTTCTGTTGCAGCATCCCCACTGACCGCTCTACCTTGGTCTTTTTCTCATTTAGTACCCTGTTTTGTAGGAGAGGCTGGGATTTTTCTGCTGCTTGTCAGTGCCTCCCCATTGACTAGTTTAAAAGCTTGCCAATGAAGCATTTAAACCGATTGCTCAAAAGACTTGTTCCCTTCCTGGACAGATGCAGACCATCCTGCCAGTATAGGCTGGTGTCCTCCAGGTGGAACCCCAGTCCCCAATGAAGCTAAACCCTGTGCTCCACACCATTTTTCAACCATTCATTAAACTGCATGGTGCCAATTACCTTGCCTCCCCATGCCTTTGACAGGCAGCACCTCTGAGAAGGATACTGTGTTTGCTACTTGTCTTAGGCCCCTCCCCAACTCTGCAATGTCCTCCTGCACTGCTCTAACCTCATGATGAGCCTGTCATTTGTCCCTAGGTGGACAATTACGTCCAGCTCAGAATCCTTGCAGCTGTTGTTGTGATCCTGAGGATGTGCTTCCTGTCCTCCAAGCCATGGCACCAGGCAGGCACCTTACTTCAGATTTCCCAGCTCCTCCCAGTTCTATCCCCCTAATAATTGAGTCCCCCACCAGGAGCTGCTTCCTTTCCTTGTGGTGTCCTCTGCCTCCTTCCTTCCTTCCTGTGGGCCTCCCTTGTGACAGTTGTCCTCAGCCTCCTTAGTCTCCTCTGCGGGTGTATCTATAGGGGAGCTATGCTCCCCCAGAATGGCGTATGGATTGTGGTGTGTAACATCTGACTGGGTGTGCCTCTGTTTCACCATCCTCATCCTCCTGAGCCCACTGTGGTCCAACTGCTGTGCTTTCTTTGCAACCTCTGAGGTAGTGGTGGTGGTTCTGGTGCTCCCTGGATGGGGGAGGTTCCCTTCCTACTGTCCATTGTGGCCTGGGGGAAGGTCCCCGTACTACTGTCCAGTGTGGCCTGAAGACGGGCAACTTCCTCCCTCAGGGCAGACAGTTGTCTGCAAATAGGGCAGCATCTCAGCCTCCAGAAAGACTCCCAGAAGACTGCTGCCCCACAGCCATTAGGCTCTTGTTACTGGAAATGTGCCCACACGTTTCACCACAAACTGACCATTATAACATAAAGAAACATTCGGAAAGCTGCCGGACAATCAGACATTCACTATAATGGAACACGCACCCACGATCTTCCTGGAATCACATCCTAACGTTGCTGAGAAAAGGGGGCAGAATTTGGGTGGCTTTTCAGAATGGGAATTTCTCTGTGACATGACACACTGTAATGAAATTACGGGCGTTTTTGACAGAAATTTATTGCACTATGTAAGGACATATGGAGCAAGAAAAATTCCCCTGGAAGTAAGGCACCCATATATTGGGTGCAATGCTGTAAGTTGATGAATCTCTTTCATGTCCATTTCACAAACAAAATAGTTATAGAGCCTCAGTAATGTTTACTTTGTGTCGGGACTCATGAATCAGATTTTAAGTGTTTCTCAAACAGCATGAAGACTGAGCAATGCAAGTATGTTGTGCTAAACTGCATGTGTGCCATCAGTGTTCTTTCCTGTGTATGCATACATTGTCCAGCTTCATACAAACATATATATGGTAAGACTTGTTGCAGTATCAAGAATGAAGATAACAAAGAATACCTGATGTATATTTTATTGGTACCATCAGCACCAGCGGACTAAGTGATATGATATTTTTTCAGAGGTATCAGGTCACTGTGCACCTCAGTCACTCACAGTGCACACATGTCTTTGCAGAGATCATAGCACAAAAAACACATGCTCTCCTAAAAGTTATGTGTTTAGTATATAATGTGACTAAGGTGCACTCTAGCCAGAAACCTCTGAAAAAGTATCGTATCACTTAGTCCACTGAAGATGATGGTGACAATAAAATATAAGTTATTCTGCTCACTGTTCTTTATGGTATAAACACTGCAACAAGTCAGCAACAGCAATATATGTTTGCAACAACTGCACAATGTCTGATGTCACACACACACACACACAGAAAACAACACTGACTGCACACATGCAATTTTGCACATCATACTTGCACTGCTCACAACAGCTTGTCCACAAGAACTCCACAAAAGAAAGTTAACATTACTGAGGCACTGCAACAACAGAAGGGCAAATATCTATTATTAAACAACAAAAAAAACCCACAAAAATAGTACAGCACAGTAGTGGAGGGGGGGGTCCAGAAAAAAATCCCTTAATGGAGGATTCCGTGGTGTTCGAGCAGCAGGTGCAACATTGTCAGTATTTGCAGCTGCTGTTGCTGGATTTGATCTACCTGCTGCGGCACAGCACCCACCCTCTCACTGATTTCCTCGAGGGCTACCCACACCAGTGCAATGTCATCCTTTGTTGCAGGCATTGTGGTGGGGTCCACTGCAGCTGGAAAGCCAGGTAGGGGTAGTGGTGGAGAGGGTGGTGCTGGTAGTTGTGGTGGCGGTGGTGGTGGTGGAACAGCTGCTGCAGTAGCCCTCCTCCTGTGGCAATGAGGCACAACTTCACCCCCAGCACCGTGTGCCACTACCACAGAAGGGCCAGCAGGTGGACGCCTGGTCCCTTCGGTGGCAGCCTGCCACTCTACCTTGAGGTGGTTTGCCACGTGCCTGCACTGGCCACCAGTCTGCTAATGTGTCCCCTGGGGGCCACAGTGCAGCAGCACACCACACAGATGGCAAACCACAATGGTGCTGTCTCCCTCCACAAAGTTAAAGAACTGCCACACTGGAGAGCTGCAGGGGGGACCAGATATACTGCTGGGACCACCTACATTTACCTGGGACTCCACCTGCAGCTATGGAGGTGGTGGAGAGGGTGCTGCTGGACTGCTGAAGCTGCTACTGGTGGTGGTGGTAGTGGCGGACTAGGTGGATGCGTAACCACTGGTGGCACTGGTGCTGCTGCTGCTGCTTCCACAGAGGGGGAATCAACACCCAAGAGTCAGGAGCGGTCCAGTAACACCTGACCACCCCCACATGTGCACACTCCTCTCCCCACGCCAATGGGCCACAGACTGTCTTCATCCCGGGTCCATCGAGCACAAGTCCCCGACTATCACTGACTCCTCAATACTGTGACCTTCACCCTCACTCAGTCTCACACTCTCAGACACGCTCACAGACACACACACACACACAAAACAAAACTTACCAAAAAAATTCAGTAGCAAAAAAACAATGACAAACACAGTACAAAAAAAAATTAAAGATGTAGCTTTTAAAAAAGCAGTTTTTTTGTACTCAAAATCACAACGGTGCAACTAGGAAACAAACTGCTCATCTCTCTCACCAAAAGGCTTCCTCCTTCAACAACTGCAAAGGAGAAAATGAAAGTAACTGCTTTTCTGACTCACTTCCTTCCTGCCTGGCTAAAGCACGTGACTTACAGTACTGTAAGCCACGTGATGTGTGGGGGGCTGCTTATATTGTTATCACTTCACCTTACTTCGTGTTAAGGCAGAATGATAATGTAAAGTCATAATGAGAAGGTGAAGTGAGCACTTCATAGTGGCCACTTCGAGTTGTGCTCTGCCAATGCAAAGTGGCCACTTCATGTCCACTTTGCCGGCAGATTTAACGTTCGCTGCATCTCTACTTAACGCCTATGCCTGGCTTTGGAAATATGGATTCCCTTGAATCTAGTGGTTTTCCTCTCCTTTGCTCGCCCATGTTATATGTTAACATACCTTGCCATGGTAGTCTTGTAGACCTCTTCACCTGATCGTCCATGTGTTAAACTAATATTAATTTCCCTGGAAATCTAATTGACCACCTCCCACCAACTGCCAGTGTTTTGAAATAATAGGCATTTCCCATACAGACTGCATATATAAAAACTATAGGGGTCATCACGTGACCCCCCTCATTTGCATATTGCCCTGTCAGGGCTGGCAGTATAGCCTAGAGGTTAGAGGAATGATGTGTGAATGAGCTTGGTACATCAACAGACCAGATCCGAGTATGATTCTCAAAACCTCCATTTGCATACTTTGTGACTCTGAGCAAGTCACTTAACTGCCCAGTGCTCCCAGGTCACCCCTGAAAACAGGCACTTGTGCCTAGTGGGCCTTACCCAGTTACCAAAGACTGAAATAAAATATTATGCCCTTACTTATAGTATAGGCCACTTGCATACAATGACATGAAAGCTCCAAGTATTCCACATGATGTTCTCTCTTGTTTTTATATGTTTAGGACCAGTTATGGTATTTCCCTGGTACTCTAGTTGACCCCCTCCCCCTGGTCACCCATATTTTTCAATAATTGATATTCCCCTGGTAGTCTAGTGGACCCTCTTCCACCAATAACCTTCTTTTTTAAAATAATAGGGATTTTTCTTGTAGTATAGCAGACCCCCTTCCAACCATGTGCCATAATAATAGTAAGTAATAATAAATATTTATTTGTACAGTATCTTTCTTAAAACCAATGCACCTTTACATTAACTGCACATAAAACAATAAAATAAACACAGTTCAATAACTAATAAATTCAGAAAATGCAATAAAATAGAAACATAGAAACATAGGAAGTGATGGCAGAAGGGGACCCCAAGGTCCATCTAGTCTGCCCAAGACTCTATCTCCCTTAAATGCTATTCAGTGCTATGATGCCTTTGTATTTATCCCAGGCATTCTTAAAAGTCCCCAACTGGTTTTGCCTCCACCACCACCCTAGGCAGGCTGTTTCCATGCACAACCACCCTCTCAGTGAAAAAGAACTTATGTGTGTTGCTCCTCAACTTGCCCCCCCCCCCATCTTCATATTGTGCCCTCTAGTTTTGGTATAACTCTTGACATGAAATTGACCTTAAACCTGTGCCCAATTTATTCCCTTTATGTACTTGAAGGTCTCAATCATGTCTCCTGTCTCCCTCTGTTATTCCAATGAATACATGCTGAGATCCCTAAACTTTCCATCACATGTTTTCTGATGCAGTCCTTGTACCATCATTGGGCCCTCCTCTGCACTATCTCCAGTCTCTCCACGTCTTTTGTAAGATGTGGTCTCCAGAACTGCATGCAGTACTCAGGGTGTGGTCTTACCAGTGATCTCTAGAGCAGCATCACTACTTCCCTCTTTCTACAGGTAATCTCCCTTCCTATACCTCCCAGCATACCATTTGCCTTTGATGCAGCTTTCTCACACTATTTTTTTTTAATCCATGGATTACTGCCAAACTACTTGCCGAGCTCAAGGTTCGGGACCACCTCTGGGCAGTTGCCAGAGACACAGGCTCACCTCATGATACCCTAAAATACAAGCAGGCACAAAATAGATGTAGCTCACAAATTAGGCAAATGAAGAGCGCCTATTTCAAAAATGCCCTTGAATCCACCTGGGGTGATGGAAGAGCTTTTGGGACAACATCCGAAACATAATGGGTAAACAATCAAAATCGGCACCTACCATTATGAAAGTTGATGGATCCACCACTTTGACCCAAAGTCTATTGCAGATGCGCTTAATAAGACATTCACAGACCTTAGTGGGGTCCTCCCCCCAGATTTCTTCTCGGACTTACCTGTGCCTAGCCTAGTATCACAAAACACCCCTCGTGACAAACCACAATTTTACTTCAAGAAAATCAAAGTGCACGAAGCACACAAGTACATAAGAAAGGCCTACTCCAAATCCAGAACAAGTAGTGACACGCTAGATCTAAAAATCCTGTCTCTCACCCTGGATGAAGTAATTCACCCCCTTACAAAAATTCTTAATCTGTCACTTTGCCAAAGTCAATTTCCCAACAAATGGAAGTCTGCCATAGTTACGCCAGTGCACAAAGGGGGGGGACAAAACCTCAACAGGAAACTATCGACCAATATCAATACTCCCACCCCTCTCCAAAGCACTTGAACAAATAGTGGCAGACCAACTCTCTGATTACCTGGACAAACACAATCTACTCTGTAATCAACAGCACGGCTTTAGGAAAGGACATAGTACAACAACAGCCTTACTTGATTTCTCTGGAGAAGTCCACTCAGCCCTGGACAAAGGGTGCCAAACAGGTGCAGTCTTCATCGATCTTACAAAAGCTTTCGACACAGTCGATCATGGCCTACTTACCTCCCTACTTTCTAGCCTAGGCCTGGCGAAGGTCCTTGTGCTTGGGTAAAAGTTACCTGTCCAATCGGTCACAGGCTGTAAAATCTCTAATGAACTCTCCGACTTCAAACCAGTTCTCTCGGTGTACCACAGGGATAAATTCTTGGACCGCTCCTCTTTAGCCTGTTCCTTAACTCCTCCCAGATATCTGCCAGGAGACAATAATCTTATACGCTGATGATGCTGTAATTTTCTTCCCACAAGGATCCAAACTCCTACAAAAAGCCTGCAACTTGCTTTCTAGTGTTGAAAGGTGGCTCCTGGATCGTAAACTTGTGCTAAACCACAATAAAACAAAAGCCATGCTCTTTCTCCAATCACCAAAACAAAATAGGCATACTCCACTCACCATACAAACCTCTGCGGGAATTACACTGGACCAAGTAAATACTTTCAAATACCTTGGCATCACTTTGACCAAGGGCTCACCTTTGCAACCCACATTGACAACACTGCTGAAACAGTGAACCAACGCTTGGAATACTATTCCTCAGAATCATTAATTTCTAAATCAAGCGGCATTGAGAATAGCTATACAGAGTTCCATAATCTCAATCATTGACTATGGCCTTATTATTTATGGCTCAGCTACCTCCACTGCTCTAAGGCGTATCTCAATCACTCTAAATAAGGCCTCGGCTCCTCGGGGCTCAAAGACTGACTCACACGTGTGAGCTGTACTATGAATCAGGCTGGTTGAACCGATCAAATCATCTTATTTATCTCACCTGCACAATGGCAAAAAATCTATCTTGGGACTGACTCATTATTATTCAAAACCTACTCCGACTGAATCCTGGCTCACGACCCTCCACCAGATCTGAACGCCAACCTTTCCTGGTTCCGAGATGCCGGACTGCACAGGGACAAAGATCTTTCGCATACAGGGCCCCGACATGGTTCAATGTGCTTAGTCCACCTACTCTATCCTCAACCTCGCTTGAAGCTTTCAAATCCATGCTCTATGCCCACCTCACCACCACTAGCAACTGTGACTGCGCTAGATAAAGACTATTACTCCTCATGTCCATCCTCACATCTGAGGCCTCTTCCTCCTGACTAATGAACCCTCTGGTATCTCTACTACTCCTGTCTCCCACCCAAACTCACTCCCCTTTTTTCCTGCCCCTCTCACTTACTCTCCCGCCACCACCTTTCCTCCTCTCTAGCCTCCTTTTGGCGCTAATGATCACCTCTCCCTGGAAGTTTCCTTAACCTCGAAATTGTCTACTCGCTTGAACCTGTTATAGCTTGTTTTTCTATGAAACTTAAAACGTTACTGCCTTAAACTGTTAATAGCAAATTTATGATGTAACTTTCCTGTCTGTTTTTACCTGTAATGTGTATCGTGCTTTGTTAAATGTTCTTTGTGACATGGAAACTTTGTAAAAGAGCACTGGCTCAAAGGTATTAATTCCTAGACTAATAAACTAAACTAAACTAAACTAAACTAGATCTTCTGTTATAATCACCATTAGATCTCTCTCTCTCTCTCTCTTCTCTCTCTCCTCCCCTCTCTCTCTTCTCTCTCTCTCTCCCCACTAGTTTAACACCCCCATGAGGTATTCTGCTCAGGGGTTGCCCTTCACTAGGTGTATAACCTTGTACTTCTTTTCACTGAATCTCTGCTGCCATGTTCTTGACCATATTTCCAGCTTTTTGAGATCTGCCCTCTTCCTATCCACCCACCCCAGTAATACCGATCCTATTGCATATCTTTGTGTTGTCAGTGAACAGGCTCTCCTTGCCTCTAATCATTCAGATATGTCTCCAATGGAGACATTAAAGAGGATGGACTTGACACTGACCCCTGCGGCACGCCACTAGTCACTTTTTTTTCTTCTGATGTGGTACCATTTACTAGTACCCTCAGGGTTCTCCCACTCAGCCATCTCCTTCTCCAGTTTAGCACTTTCTGCCCAACTCCCATGCTGGTGAGTTTGTTCAGGAGCCTTCTGTGCAGAACAGAGTCAAAGGCTTTGCATAAGTCCAAGGTCCTGGGTCCCGGTTCGCACCTAAAAATAGGCACTTGGTTGTCTAGTGTGCTTACCTGGTAAACAAAAGCAAATAAAAAATAAAATAATAAGTATTCCACATCCACAGCATCACCTTGATCCACAGTTTTGATAACCCAGTTTAAGAACACTATTAGGATTGTCTGTTTTAGGTCTAACTTTCCAATTTCTTCTAGATATGTAAAAATTCTTTCTTGAGTAAGGCTTCAATCATTTTGCACACAGTCAAGGTGAGGCTAACTGGTCGGTAGTTGCCTGCGACATCCTTGCTACCACTCTTATAAAGAGGGACAACACTGGCCCATCTCCAATCCATTGAGACCTCCTCTAGGTCAAGCGAAAGGTTGAGTAGTTCATCAACAGGTGCTGTGAGCTCCTCTCTTAGCTCCTTAAGAATACTAGGGGTGAATGTCATCCGGCCCCATTGCCTTGCCCTCCTAGAGTTTCCCCAGTTCCTCTCAGACCCTGTCCATTGTGAATGGTGTTGAATCTGCCTCCCAACTGATGGAACCTCTTCCACCATGGGTGGGCCCGCAACCGTCCTCTTCCTTGGTAAAAATGGAGCAAAGTATCTGTTGAGGATCTCTGCTTTATCCTTGTCATCCTCTGCATGACCCCCCTTCCCTTGGGATTATGACTATATCCCCCCGTCTTCCTCTTTTCCCTGATATATCTAAAGGAGGTCTTGTCCCCCCCTTTTGACCTCTTTAGCTATCCTTTCTTCTGTTGATGCCTTAGCTGCCCTTATTGTCTTACTTACTTCTCTCATTTTCTCTTTGTATGTGTCTATGTCCTCATTGCATCCAGTTACCTTATACCTCTTAAAGGCAGTTTTTTTTCTCCTGACCTCGATGGTCAACCCTCTAGAAAACCAGGGCAGTTTTCTTCTCTTCTTTGCTTTACTCACCTTTTTTTTGACACTGATTTGAGGCTTCTGTTATCGCCGTCTTTATACATGCCCAATACTCTTCCACTACCTCCCCTCTATTTTTTCCCCTAGGTTATTTTTAAGCTGCTCCTTTATTCTGGCAAAGTCCACTTTTCTTAAGTCTAGTACTTTAGTTTCCAAGTGACTAGTTTCTTCCGCCATATTTACCTGGAACCACAGCATATGGTGATTGCTTGATCCCAGGTGGCTCTCAACTTCTACTGCTGAGATACTTTCCCTGTTGGTAAGCAGTAGGTGAAGGACAGCTTCCCCCCTTGTTGGATTTCTCACAAGCTACTTCAGACCTGATCCCCTCAGAGCCTCTAGGAAGTCCTTGCTCCCTGTTGAGGCTGCTGTCTAGGTACTCAAATTTATATCCAGCTAATTGAAGTCACCCACCACAATCAACTCCCCCTTGCCATGCTCCCACCCACTCGCTGAAGATTCACAACTTGCATCCCCTAACCCCAGTCATGAGCTTGATTTTAAATGATGGTTGAACAGCATAGCCTTCCAATGACCTCCTTGACCACATTCCATCAGACAGTCAATGAGCTTGAGCTAGGGAGGGCTATGCCGGAGATCAAGTAGGATCTGTGGTATTACAGTGGGTAGGGAAAATGGGCAGACTAGGTGGGCCAAGTGGTCCTTATCTGCCATCAATTTATATATTTCTTTGTTTCTATCATAACTACTGTAGAAACTGCTGAGGAGGTGAACATGAGTGGGGAGATGGCAGTCATTTAGGGATGGGAGTTCTGCTAGACTACTAGGGAAATACTTACTATTGTAAAACACAGATGATTGGGGGAGAGTGGTTCACCAAACTACTAAGGAAATATATGTTAGTATAATACATGATCCATCTGGGGAGGGTGGTCTGCTAGACAACCAGTGAAAGGTAAGTTAACTTACAACATGCGATACTGGAGGTGCTTGCAACCATTGTGCCCAGATATGGCAAGTGTTTGGCAGTGGTAAACAGTGTTATGATGGTGGCTGTTTAGCAATGCCAAAACCTATGAATATACTGCTGTGCCGTCATGCATGAGGGATCCCTCACTTGCATGTGTGCAGCAGCATATTTTTCATGATTCCACTGCCAGGTTAGTGCAGTGCTACGTTGGCCTGGGAAAATGGCCCAACCCTGAGCATTGCTATTACAGAACTATGAAACAATAACACCCAACAGGGTGGGCAGTTCTGTGCCATACCAGTCTGCCCAGGGACATAATGAGGCCTGACGCTACAGGCGGAGGGCCATATAACCCTTGGATGGTCTGGAAAAGCACAATACCACCCACCCTGGAGGGTATTATTGCACTTAGAAAATGGGCACTGTAAAAAAAAACAAGTTTAATAAAAAATTGTTTAAAGTAACTTTTGTAATAAAATAGTTTCTCCACCTGCATTGGAATTATGTTTAGTTGAGACTTGGGAGGTGGTTGCCATGGTTACACACACACACACACACACACACACCATGGTTAAACTTGCTAAAATGCTTTTTTTTTTTTAGATTACTTTGGGGTGTGGTAGCTTATGGGTTTGAGCTGGAAAGGTTGCAGGCAGGGGTAGCACTATGAAGTTGCTGAGGAACTTGATAGAGCTGGGAGGAAAAGAAAAATGTGAGTGCAAGAAAATTTACATTTCTAGGGAACATTATGGGGTACTGACATCAGGAGAGACGAGTCGAGGAGCGGTGGTGGGCGGACGATCAAGGGAGAGAGTTGGTTGTCATACTTAACCCCCCCCCACACACACACACACACATATGCACACACACTGATACAGTTTCTTTTTGTATTATTATTAGAATTTTTGCAGGACTAGGATCAGGTTTGGTAATGGCATGATCTGCAGTTCACAATGATTTTTGGCAGTGCGGTTCAACAGCAAATTGCTGCAGGGCTGCAGTCCCCCAGTACATTTCAGCAGTGTGGTTCTTGATTAAATAAAAAAAGAAATACCGAAAAAACTCCCTCCTGGTACTGGGAGTACATGCTGGCAGAGGGTTGGGAGTGAGTTTTGAAAGTTTATTCAGGAAAGAAGACTACACTACCCACATATCCGCAGACACCAAAGATGGCTGGGAGTGGAGTGGGAATGGAGAGATGGAGAGTCCGGAAAGCTTCCTCCATTAGCACTGAGCACGTGATGTGCTAGCACTGATACTTTTAATATAAATTAAAAAAGAAAATATTTCCAGTGAGAAGTAATGGAAAACTGCTTGTCTACTAGGTGACTTTTACAGAAAGTAAGTTTGTGTACTAAGCCAGGTAGTCAATAGTTTTGGGGGAGGGGTCTCTCTCGCTAAAGGAGGTAACTAACATGGCAACAGATTGACTCTAAAAGTTCTAACTGGCCTCATGATTTGAATAATTGAGTCTGTAATTGGTTGGGACTGGGACTTTTCCTAACCCGGGCTCTGTTGTCTGATACATACCCACCTTGCCAGTGGTATCAGCCAATCAGAGCCCTGGAATGTCTAAGCCCATTTTCTAATTATGGTTAGGACAGTACTAACTCGATTAGTGCTGTGCTAACCATTTGAATATGGGGGCCATAGTATATTATATGTAATGGACTAATATAATCAGTAACAAATTTTTTTGTGTGTGGTATAGATTTTCTTAACTGAGATAATTTTCTAATTTGTATTTTTTTTTTGTCTGTGTATACTATTTGCACTGGCTTGAGCATCTGCCTGTGCCACTTAAAATTTCTACAAGTGCCTGTTATTCTGAAATACCATACCGTACTATAATGTGGCCTATAAGAAGAGCCCTTCGCCCTTGAAAAAGTGCAGGTTTAGTGCACAAAACATTGGGCTGTTTTGGGGAACACCCAAGCACTTTTTTCACTGCTTCTACTGTAAGATGTACTCTATATGTAAAATAAAGTAGTTTAATGCAGTCTTGTATTTTTGAAGTATTCTTGTAAATGGTTTCATGTGATAATAGTGAAAATGGAATGGTGACTCACTTAACAGCGAGAACATTTCCCAACATCCAAAATTCACCACAAAGGCACCACAGCAAGGCCCATATCAGCGACGGCACTACACACATGAAAGCTTCCACAAAATAAACTAATATTTTAAATGAAGAGGGCATCCCTTTGTGAGAGGCAAGCCCCCCACACCCTCCAAACTGATATAATCAACTCCAGAGGGGCACAAACACTGGGGGAAGAAGAATACATGGGAGGGAGGCTACCGCAGCTGGGGCACCACAATTGGGGGAACAGGGAACAGACAACAAAAAAAAGTCAAACACACAACACAACTAATAAAAACGTATACCTGAGGGCAGTCCCAAACCTTGGACCATCGGCTTCCCAAGTGGTGACTCCACCACCACTCCAGATGGCCAGCTCGACAACACCAGGCTGAACTACTCAATTTAACCCACAACATAACACCATCCCCCTGTCAGTTGCCCTTACTATCCTGTCATCCCATACTCTCTATTCCCTCCCATCACTATACCTGCATTATCGCTACTCTGTTGGGCATGCAAACTGAGTTGCTCATGTTTGAGTCACTCAATTTGCTTCACCCATATCACTGGATACCCTTGTACACTGTTTTCTCCACATAGCATATATTTATTTTTTTCTTTGCTTGCTTTGTATTACAGGACTCTATATGTGGCGAAGAAGGAAGCATAATCAAAACTTGAGTTTTTTTGGAGTTTAAATTTTGAAGAATTACGTTAACACAAATTTAAATTCCCTGACAAATACTTATAGGGCCTGATTTTCAAAACATGTAGTTTGATACAATCCCAATTTTCTAATGCAGGCTGCATCCAAAATGGGATGCCCTGTGTCCACACCTCCCTGCAGTATCCTTGCTGCAAAAACACCCTTGTACCAGATCGCAAAGGTGCTTACACCACGGTGGGGTTGCAACATCCCTCTTTTCAAAATGTTGCAAGCCCCACCATGGATGCATCAGAGGGCTCTACTTAGACCAGCCAGGAGGTGATCAAAAGAGCCCTGTGCCAATAGGGGATTAGGATGCCATTGGGGGACCTGCCAGGAGGGGGCGGGGCACAGAAGGAGCATGTGGGAGTGCACTGAGGGGGTGTGTGGGTCATGGAGGAAATTCAGGGTGGTAATCTGGCACACTGCTAGGGTGCATTTTGAAATATCATACAGCTGATCAACTGGCAGTCCATGAAAGGTTGGCAGTGAGAGAAACAGACCTGACCCCAGGTGGGCACTGGCATGTCACTTGCCCCACATGTGCCATGATCCGCAGACAAGAATGTGGGATGCATTAGCTGCAGGGAGAGAGTGGCTAGTAGTGGAGGGGAATATTCTCTGGGCACTACTGCAGTCCTCTGGCACTCAGCATGCCCCAGGTTGTGGCAGGCCACCTCCCCTATACTTGTCTGTAGATCTGGGCACCTCTGGGGTAGGTGCCACAGCAGTGCCCACCTGGGGCCATGTCTGATCCCTCCCTATGAATCCTCCATGTACAGTACTGCCAGTTGATCGACTGCATGACATTTCACATTGCACCCAGGCCTGGTGCCAAATTACCACTGTGAATTCCTCCATGTCTCACACACCCCTTAGTGCATCCCTGATGTGCTGTTTGCCCCCGGCCATCTCCTGGCATGCACTGACATGCACACACACACACACACACACACACACACACACACACACACACAACCCACACAGCCACTCTGCTGTTGCATTGGGAGGGGGTGGGGATGATCCTTGCAGCAATTCCCAGTTTGATGCTAGCCTGCAACTATGGGAATGATTGGGTATTTAGAGCAGGGAGACCCCCTTTTATAAAATTAGGTGCTGACCAGGTCCCTGATGCACCTGGAGTTTACCACAGCCCTAGAGTGATGCAACTTGTGCTGCTCTAAGGCACACTTAAAATCAGGCCTATTATCTCAAGTACAACGGGAGTATGTTTTAATAAGATAAATGTAATTGTATCATCAGCATAATAATGACTCAAAAATATATATTTAATTTGAATAATTGCTGGGACATAAATATTTGAGGATACAATTTCTTCAGGAAGAACAGGGAAAACAGGAGGGGGTGGGGCAGCAGTGTACATGAGAGAATATATGATGGTATCAGAAGATTCTGCATTCAAGGACAGGAAAGAACTAGAGTCACTGTGACTTCAGGTAATGAAAGCATGGAGGAAGCATATGTTAAGGATACAGTAGTGTTCAGAGTCAGGCAACCAGGTGAAATAGTGGTGATGGATAAAGCATTAGAAAGGGAGATAAGGAAATCAGCTGGACTGGGAGAAATAGTGTAAAGGGGAGACTTCAACCTTCTAGGCATAGACTGAGGAATTCAAACACAGAGGGAGTGCGCACAAGGGTGATGGTACTCAGGTCAGTAGTTCAGCACAAAACACAGAGAAAACTGGCACTTCATCAGCATTTCCAAATATAAGGACGTCATGGCTACATCATGGCTAGACAGTTTCTGAATACTTCATTGTAGTTAAAACGTAACACTCAACATCATAAAATGCATGTTTGCTTGACATGTTTTTGATGAAATATCCTTTATCAAAAGTTAACACACATTATCAAACAGCCACATTAAATACCCAACAAGGTTGTGACATCACAGTACCAAGCAGGGGTCCTTTTTTATCCAGGGGCCAGGACAGTATGGCACATCCTCCTCCGGTACTTCCACCCCAAACCCTGCAACAACCGCAGTCCATTTTATGGAGGAGCCTCCGATTCGTCTACAACAGGAACTTGCAAGAGGAAAGAAGAAGAGAGTATGGGGGGTGGACAAAAGAGAGCAAAATCATTTTCATGGACAAGGACAATGACAGGGCAACAGGGGAGGATACAGCAACAGACATGGGTTTTAGGGATGGAGGAGATAAGAAATAATGATATGCTTAAATCTACTTTTATTAATCTGTCTAACCATATGTTGACAAATGACAAAAAGTCAGCCAAAAGGGCCCTAAATTCACTCCCGCTAGTACAGCCAGACAGGCAGAGACATTAATTGATCTTCATCTTGCCTGTAGAAAGCTTAACCTAAAAGCATTCTTTGATGGAAAAGATTTAGAGAACGCTGCCCCCAATGCAAAAGAGAAGAATTTTAAAAAAAAAGCTCCACATTCTGTGCTGCTATTGCTCTGCAGTTAAAGTTTTTCAGAATTCAGTGGAACAAGATCTGCAGGAATTGATTTGCCTAATGCTCCTTTTCAAAACATAACCAGAAAAGAGAGTGAAGCAATACAAAGTCTACAAAATTATCGAGACTTGATAATTAAGCAGATGAATAAGGGGCAGTGTCATCTTACAAAGCAAAGAAAAATATGTGGTAGAAGCTACTAGGCAATTAGAAAATGTCACTTTCTAGCGTAAACTAAATACTGACCCAACTCCAGATTTTAAATGTGCCATAAAGGAAATATTACTGGAAGCACACTCATGAAAATGGATAGATACAGACATTAAAGACTTCCTTTTAATAGAGAATCCAATTATGGCTACTTTTTACATGCTCCCTAAGGTCCACAAGAATATGGGCAATCCCCTGGACCATCCCATTTCTAGTGGGACCGGCTCATTGATGGAACCCTTTTCAAAATATCTAGACTACCATTTAAAACCTTCTGTTGAGAAATTTGCATCCTACATTAAATACACCAAGAGAGTCCTGCGGTTGTGTGAGGATGTTACACTAGGAGGAAATACAAGACTAGTGACCATGGACATTGAATCTTTGTATTCGAATATCCCACATGAAGAAGCCCTAGACAGTGGCCAAAGTTCTGAATAGAAGGGATAAATTCTAGACATCCAGCTAAATTTCTTTTAAAGTTGTTGGAATGTGTTTTAAAGTACAATGTGTTTCTGTTTAATAAAGATCTTTTTTGGCAGGTAAAGGGAACTGTGATGGGGGCAACTTGTGACCCTTCTGTACCGAATATTTATGTAGGAATTTGGGAAGATGAGTGGGTGCTAAAATGCTGAAAAATTTCCCTTTCTTGACAAAATTAAGTACTGGGGGCATTATATTGATGATTTTTTTTTTTGATGGTACTGATGAAGAGTTTATTGATATTTTGGACTTAGCATGAACAATAAATTGAAATTCAGTCATAAAAGTAGTAGTGAAAGGATTGAATTTTTAGACCTGGAGTTGAGTAAGAATTGGACTGGGGGCCTGCAAACTGCACTTCTTAGAAAGGAAGTGGATGGCAACATCCTGCTTCAAGCATCCAGTTGCCATCCAAGATACACTATTCCAAACATCCCTCAGGGGCAGTTCCTTAGGTCAAAAAGAAACTACAGTACTTCAGAGTCTTTTGAGAGGGAACAGGAAGTACTGTCACAATGTCTTTGTAAAAGATGCTACAGTAATAACAGCATAGAAAGTGCTAAAACTTATGCGGAATCTGTAGACAGAAATAGCCTCATACAGGAAAACACAGAAGAAAGACAACAGGCAGAGAGATTCTACTTTGTTACAACTTACTCCAGCCATGCTAAACACATTTTTGAAATAATTAGCAAACACTGGGGCACGTTAGCTAGTGAACCAGCACTTAGGGAACTGTCTCACTAAAAACCTTGCATGACTCACAGAAAGGCACCTACATCGAGAGATAAGCTGGTCCAGGGTCATTTTGTTAATAAAACAGCTACTATTTTGCTCGAGATGAAAAAGGGATGCGTCAGATGTAAAAACTGCTTATATTGTGATCGAGTGAATTCATGTGATAGCTTTAGGAGTGCTAATATGATGAAATATTTTGAGATTAGACAGTTCTGTACGAGCAGTACTACAGGAATTGTTTACCTTGCAGAATGTGTATTTAAGGCTTTTTACATCAGTAAAATAAGCCAACAATTTAAGCAAAGATTGGGTGAGCACCAGAGGGTCATCAAAAGGGAAGATCCCCTTTATGCTACCGCTATGCATATTGCAGAAAATAAGGATGACCCTAAAAATGGCTTTAAATTCACTATCATTGACAAGGTAAGTGGCAATTCGAAAGGGGTCAACATTGACAACTTCTTAAAGAAAAGGGAAACATTCTGGATGCTAACATTGCAGGCCCTTAGAAAGCCTGGATTAAATACGGGTTTTGACATGAAACCATATTTAGAAGAGAGATGAAATTTGTTCTAGTCCTTCCTGAACTTAGACAAATAGGAGTGTGAAGATATGTGTAACCCCCCCCCCCCATCTACGGGCATACTTTAAATCATTGCAGATGTTCCAGGCAGGAAGAGAAGAGCACTCCAAAGAACTAGCATACGAGACATTACAATGCTGGACTATGGCAAACTGATGGTCCTTACCTGCTAATGTCTTCATGGTTTCTGGATTACCTCCTCACTCCAAGAAAAAAGATTCTCTCCCCGAGCCAACCAAATGGATATTGGAACTTCCCCTTTTCTCTTGGAGGTCCCGCAGAGTCCCTGCAGCTTCCAGAGGTTGGATTCTTTCACCTGGAATATAACTCATGACAAAATTAATCAGACTGCAAAGATATGAGGGAAAAACAACTATTTCATTTTATTAAAACTCCCGCCACACAGTCGAATAAGACACAAACCACTGTTTCTCCGCATCTGGCTTTTATTTTCACCTGCATGGCAAATGATCCCAGCAATACAGGGGTCACCATTCCCTTATAAAAAATATATATTCAGCTCCATGGTGCTACAAACTTTTTACACTTGGCCTGGAACTAACAGACAGTAGGGCAACTGGTTTGACAGACACCAGGACATTCACTTTTTACCCACTCACTCCTGGGTGTTCTACCCAAGACTCTGGATCCCTGCAATCTCCTGGCATACAAGGATCCAATAAGCAAACCTTCCATTTACTTGTTTTCCTACGGGTCCCTATTTTTCCTCTATGGCACTGGTCACCCCCCTCCTTACTCCGATGTGGGAAAACAATCTGCCTTCCCCACCTGGACCCCTGTGCAGTCGACCTAAGCCACAGGGCATCCAGGATTTTTCCTGATGACTCAGGCCCTGACCCTCTTTATAATCATCTGGCTCTGAAATATAGGCTGAGGCCACATCTCTGATCACTTGCCTCTGCCTCAGTCCTTCATCACCCCCACTTCTCTCCAGGGTTGTTCCTATGTCACCACCTCCTTCCTACAGGGAGACCCAGCCAGGCCAACATCCCTATTAATGGTTCCTGGGCTTGAGTTCAGCACCAGCATGGGGACCACCCTTCGAGGCCTACCAATCCTCTGGGTCCTCAACCCACCCAGACTTACTGGACTGGAGCCCTGGGACCTCTCCCTCCAAACAGGCCTCACATATGGGTGAAAAGCTCCCTGGCTCCCTCGATCAACCAGGCTGCCCTGCCACACTGGGTACAAGGGGAACCTCTCCAACCGGTTACCCTCCTGAGAGGGCCCTGCCACAGCCCTCCCAGCCCTGGCGACCTGGGAAAACACCAATGGGCTTCCTTACAGCACCTACAGCTATCGGTTGGGCTTGCTAAAGCCTCCCTAATGCCCTAGCCCCCCAATGACACAGAACTTGGCTACCTGTGACCCCACGGAGCTCCATACCCCCACTCCTTTTCGGCCAAGGCGCATTAAACCATACTGACGGAACTTTACTTTTGGGGGGAAAATCCCCACTGGCCCTCCTGGACCGCCGAGCTCCCTCACATGCCCACCTGTCCTGGTCCTGGTTCTACTCTCCAGCCTCCTCACTCCTGCTCCAGACCTAATGCCCAGGCTGGAAAAGTCCATGATACTTCCTGTCAGATCCCTTTCATACCCTATTTCTGCCCTCTGCTGCCACCTTGAGGCGTCCAGACACTAACCTCCAGACCACTAAACCCATTTCCTAGCTCTGGGGGTGGGGGTAGGAGAGGGGAAAAGGATGCCTAATCAATGGGATTATAAGCCCTGCATTGGCAGGGGCTTACATATGTTACTATTTGCATTTTTGAGAGTTATGCATTTTAAACACTTTGCACTTTAGAGATTATATAATGCCTTTTGAACGTAAGTGTGATGGTATTGTTATGCACTTTAGATACATTGCACTTTGTAGATATACTGTTTGGGATCCATACATTTTCCCGACAAACGTTCGCCTGACACTTAATTGCCCGACATCAACTGACCAAAAACTACAACATACCACCCGAAATTGACCCACAATGTAACTGCCTGACATCACTACCAGTGTGCCCCAAATGTAACTGCCTGACAGTGTGACAGTGTGACACACATGCTACAAAATAAACTAACATGCTGATGATGTCGGGCAAATTAAGTGTCAGACTTCAGGGTCTCCCTAGCTTCTACATCCTCACTAGTTATTTGCTTCAATCATTAATGATCGATGGAGACTGTTACCTCTAGGTGTCTGCATGCTGCACCTTATGCCTTATTACATCTTATGCCAGACAACCTCCCTTCCCCAATCTAGTGATGCTGGGACTAGACAGGATTGATATCCGGTATCTTGGTAAGCTCTACCCCCCCCAACCTGTGTTAGTTTGCAGCCACCTGCTTCACACTGTTCGTGGGGTTTTCCTGGCAGTATTCACATATAGCATCTGACCCCAGCCCCGCCATGTCAGTCTGTCAGTGCTTACCATTCCCCTTTACCAGGAGCACCACATTGGGCTTGTCCAGGCAGAGGCAACAAATCACACATTCTGTGCCTTACAAGTCTTGCAGTTTAATGTGCCCCTGCTGATCTGCCTGACAGGGTAAAAACAAGTTTTGACAGTTTGGGATTCACCTCTGACATGTTGGATATTGTTGTTGCTGCATCATATGGCTCAGGTAGGGTTGAAACTATTTCTCCCATCGGGAATCTGGGGAAGTAGCTATACTGCTGGTCATTATTCCTTTCACCTGAAGCATCAGAAACTGGGCAGCTGGCCAAAGGGGGAGGGATTCTAGTTCACCACCTCTGGCAGTCATCAAGCTGGCATATACAGCTGAGGAGAGCCTCTGACACATACATGCAGCTCTGCAGTTTGGGGTGTGGTGCGAGCATGGTATTTCCAGCCAGAGACAGTGGACCATCTCTTCAATCAAGTTGCAGCTTTTGTTTGGCGCTACATATGGTGCTGTGTCGGGATAATGTGTATCAGTGAGATTACCTGAACGGAAAACAACATTTCAGGAACTCAGTGATGGGCTGATAGCTGTCAGGGAAACATGAGTTGGGCAATCATACTAGACCCTACTGTTTTATTCAGGGACTCCAATCCCCCCCTCCCATCTTAGGGTTTAAGTGTCACCACAACTGTTACTATAATGAGTTTTATGAATGGGCTTCTAGCCTTGATTGAAGTACAACAGGTATGACTCCACTTAAGGCGGGATCAACTACTTCAAACTCTGGTTCTGTGATGTCACAACCTTGTTGGGGTATTTAATGTGGCTGTTTCATTATGTGTGTTGGCTTTTGATAAAGGATATTTCATCCAAAACGCATCAAGAGAACAATCATTTCATAATGTTGTCAGTTACGTTATGACTGTAATAAAGTATTCAGAAACTGTATAGCCATGACGTCCTTATATTTGGAAATGCTGATGAACTGCCAGTTTTCTCTGTGTTTTGTGATAGACTGGGAAATGCAGGTTGCTTGGAGCCAGTAGGAGCAAAAATCTGTGGATATCACTCAATACTGCTTCTTCACACAGTGCGAGAGAAAGGATGCAATGGGGAGCCAGCACTACTGTAGACTTGGTGATGTCCATTCAGGACATTACTAAGGACTTTAAAATGGAAACCACAATTGGCCTGAGTGACCATTACATGGTGAAATTCAGCATAAAGCTAGGGTTACAACATCTAATCTCTGAGTCTGACACATGACTATTGAACTTCTGGAAAGCAGATTTCAAGAAAATGGGGAGAAGCAAAACAGGAAAAATTCAAGAACTCCCATAAGAGAAAGGGCAGAGAGGAGAAGTGGACAGAGTGACCATTGCACAGTGAACCAAAGTGCACCTGAAGCCCTATGAGGAAAGACTTAAGAACCTTAATACTTGTCCACTGGAGGAAAGGAGGGAGAGGGATGATATGATAGATGCTTTCACTTACCTTAGGGAGATAAACAGGACACAGGTGGAAAGCATATTTCAGAGAATACTCTGCACTAGAGATGAAGCGAAGTAAAATTCTGCCATTGAAGTGGACACAAAGTGGTCACTTCGCGTTAGTATTCCGCTATGCGAACTGTTCATTATAAACCATCACTTCACCACTTTGTGTTGTAATTATGACTTCACATTGTGCACTCCACCTTATTCCTCTTTAAGGCAGAGTGAGACTTCACAGGCAGTCCACACACATCACACGGCTTACACAGTGTAGGTCACATGCTTCGGGCAGGCAGGCAGGCAGAAGGTTATGGGCAAAAGCACTCTCCAATGTGGGCTGACTTACACGTTTTGCATGGGGTGTGACAAATGGCTCTGCTCAGCAAATGGCTGTGGGTGGGGTGTGGACATGATGAAGGGAGTGCACAGGTGACAAGTCCACAAATGAAGTTATTTTCCCGGTTTTATGTACAGGGGTTGATGTACCACTTGCACTCGATATTCTGCATTGACCACCACCACTGCTACTCTGACCACCACTCAACAAGATTTCTAAACCATAATCCCCCCCTCATCATGCCTGTAGTAATCCTCTGGTGTTATTTCATTGCTACTGCAGACATTCCTACTTGGTTTTACATTCATGAAAGGGGTTAACATGCTCAGTAAGGTTGATGATAAGGGTGAACACCCCACTATTGCATTAGCTGCCATCTGGTACCGGGTCCTCAGTGCCATGTACCTGTTCTTTAGATGTGTATGCTGACCCCCCCCCAATTCCAGACGATTCCCCTTTTTACTTCGACTCACACTTGCATGGCAAAGCTGGCAGATTGCAACTGACTCATCATTTGCACCTTGGACAAAAAATCCCAAACAAGGGATTGTGATCCCTTACTTTAACATGTCCCTGATGCTGTTTACTGAACTCTGTTTTTTTAACCCCTGAAATGGGGGGTGTGCTTCACAATTTTTCAGGCTGGACACACTGGACTCCAACTGACCACCATGACTACCTATGGTTATTACTGGGTCGTCATCATTATCATCAACAGGAACTGCTAAATCACAACTTTTGTGAGGAGGGGAATTTAATGCCAACAGACCCAGACACAGCCACCTTGACTTTCTTTTTCTCCGGTTCCCAACAGGGGTCACTGACATCATTATCATATTCATCAACATCATCCGCATCCACATGTTCAGCTTGGATGATGTCACGTGGAGAACATGTTCCAACCACATCATCATCATCACCTGATAATTTTGTGCCACACTTTGAATCATTGGATAGCAAAGGTATGACCTCAAAAGCACTGGAAGAAATGTGACATTGTGAGTTATTGTTGCCAGAATCAGAATTATGTTCAACTACCATGGGGATGTTAATGGGGAGTATGACATCTTCTACACTGTCAGTCACAGCTTTAGACTCAACAATATATTTTGAAATGATTAACTGGTCAGAAGTGGAACTTGAGGCAGCAATACTCATGCCAGCAGAAACTGCACTAACACCACCAACTGGGACAATATCATCTCCTCCAACTATGAGAGAAGCTACAGATTGTGCTGTAAAAAATACTGATGGAGAAATCCCTTTGCTGACATCAGCTATGCACTTCTGTGTACTACCACTCCCATGGACAATCTTGCCACTGACAGCAGAGCCATAGCCAGAAACAGCTTTGTTTGCACATCTCTTTGCAGGTATTTTGGGGGATCATCAAGAAAATTCTAAACAAATTTAGATTTCTGAACTTTCAGTCTGGGCTGGTGGATGTAAAGCCAACAAAAAAACAACAACTGTGGCTTGCAGATGGAGACTGGGCACTAAACAGATGCAAAAGCACAGACAGATTAAAGTTGCACTGTGCAGTCAAGAAGAGTTGCAGATGCAAAGTCACAACAACACCTTAACCAGTGCTCACAAGTCACAATCCAATCTGGAAATGAACACCTTTTGCCAGTTTGGGGGTGCACTGCAGTAACATCGATAACCAAGATACCACAAAGCAGTACAAAATCACAGAAGTGCAGTGGATAGCAGGTTCACACTGCTGCAATTACTCTGTGGCACAATAAAATGTGTTTGATTTAATGCCACACGTCGCACACACATTCACACACACACTACAAGTAATGCGTAGCAAATTGAAAACTTCAGTAATATAACCAAATCTTTTAAACAAACTGAAATTATGCACTGCTGCACCACAACATTCAGCAAAAACAATGTCAAGAATTACTGAAAATATTACTGTGTGTACATTAACACAGTTATACAAGAAAAATATAACCAAAACAGAAAGACTGCCTTTTTCTCCCAGTTTTAATCTACCTCCACCACAGATATGCCCTCCCCCAAAGCACACTTCAAGTGTCTGTCAGTACACAGACTGAATGTTCTAAATTAACATTCAAAATCCACACACAAACAATAAACACTCGATGATATGAGCACAGGAGGGTTTCCTACAATCGATGTACTAAATTTTGAGCAATAAAAATGGCTCAAAAAGGCTTTTTTAACAGCTTTTAGAGGATTTGAATTGCAGAGCTCTGACAGGAAACTGCCTCCATCTACCACTACACACACACTCTACACAGAACTGAGGCTGTGCAGAACAATCTAGAGCCCATGTGACCTGCAATCCCATGAATCACTGCAAAATTTGTCTTGGAGCTCAATAACAAGGTGAAGTGATGTGAAGTACATTGATTTCTATGTACTACGCATTAAAATTAGCGCAGAAGTGGTTGGGGAAGGTGGAGTAATGTGAAGTCATTGTTATCAGTGGGCTTCGTTTTCCTCATTATGATGCAAAGTACTCCGCTTTGTGCTGCAGATTACTCATGACTTGCACATCTGTGAATTGCTTCACTGGACCGAATTTTAGCCACTTTGCCCACCTCTACTCTGCACAAGAACAAGGGGGCATTATATGAGGCTGAAGGGTGGAAGGCTCTGGAGTAATGTTAGGAAGTACTTTTTCACTGAGAGGGTGGTGGAGCCATGGAACAGCCTTCAAGCAGAAGTGGTGTGTGCAAAAACAATAAGGGGGCTCAAGACTGCATGGGATAGGCATAAGGGTACCCTGGAGATGTGCGGAGCAAGACAGCCCCAGATCAAATAGGATCTGGGGCTGCAGCAGTGAGTAGGGAAATAGGAAGACTAGGTGGGCCATATGATCCTTATCTGCCAACAGATTCTATGTTTCTAGGTGTAACCCCCTTGCAGATGGGGGTTCCTAATGTGCCTTATGCCCGCTTGATGATCGGCATGAAGCTGCCCAAATGGGGACCTAGTGAGTGCTCTTTTAGGGCCTCCGTATTCTGTCCCTTTAAGGGCTGCCTGTTGCAGTCAGAGTTAGTTGAAATGGAAGGGGGTTTGAGTGTTGCTATGCTCGACTCCCGCCAGGGCTGCAGAGTATTCGCTCTGTTTCTGCCATCGCTAATTGCGCAGAGGGAGCTTCGTTGGAAGATGTGCTTGTCTGCTGACTATCTGTTGGGGTAGTAATGATATTGCAGTTGTTCTAACCTGCTTTTGGTTGCAGCAAGGACTGTTTGATTGCCTCCTCCATTTTGCCCCAGAACTGCTGAAGTGGACCAATCAGTACCTCGGGACCCTGCAGAGCTGACTGACCAATAGAGGAGCTGCTTGTAATTGAGAAAGGTATTATGGGCTATGGCACTTTTTCTGCACCACTGAAGACCAAAGGAAGTGACTGGCATGTGCAGCCAGCCAATGACAGCGGGTAGCGCCCGAACTGAGAGGAGAGCCCCTTGCTGTTGGGGGTTAGATGCGTTGTGGTTGGTGAGGAGTGAGGAGCTTCTGTGCTTCTGCACTGGGAAGTGTTCGCACGGGAAGCACGTGAAGGCCTAAGTTGGCCGTTTTCTCTGCCAGCGAGTTTGTTTTGAAATCCGCTGGTGGGCGGTCAGAGGAGGCTGTGCCCTGCACAGCTACCCACCAGGCTCGACCTGCAGGAGGACTGGAGAGAATTGCTGAATCGCGCTCAGTTCGGAGGAAAAGTGGAAGCTGCCGTTGCAGTATCTCAGGGGCTGTGAGTTTGTGGGAGCCTTGGGAGAAGCTGCCTGGTGTGGTACCCCTCTGTTGCAGTTTACCATATAAATGTGTGAGGAGGCTCGAGGAGCTTAAGTTAAATCCTGCTGCCATTAAAAGACTTTGTCTGTTGCAGTTTACCATATAAATGTGTGAGGAGGCTCGAGGAGCTCACGTTAAATTCTGCTGCCACTAAAAGACTTTGTCTGTTGCAGTTTACCATACAAATGTGTGAGGAGGCTCGAGGAGCTCAGGAGTAACCCTGTTGACGTTGAAGGATACTGTCTTGTCTGGAGGTCGTGAGTACTAATTCAGGGTAGCTTCCTGTTGAATTGCCCCATTGGATTTAAATGGAATTAGTGTACTGCTGACTGTTTAACTAACTTTTTTCTCTCCTCTGCGTGAAAGGGCCCCTACCAGCTGCCACGGATTGGACTAGCCACTAGGGCTTGGGTACCCAGGGACAGTAACTTGTAGGGATAGGCCTGTGCACAGAGCCATAGGTAGTTGAGCATAGCGATAAGCCAATTAACCTGATTTCCCCTTCCTTGTTATCTCCCTTCAATAAATCAGATTTGTGTGTTGCAACTACACCCTGGCTGGTTTGTGCATCCCTGTTGAATTGCTGTATAGTGACTGTGATATAACTGTATTTAATTCTACAGGGGTCCCCAGGAGTGAGGAGAGATACTACCCGGGGGGTAAGTGTATTGGTGGAAAGCATTGTGGGTACCCAGTGTGAGCCAATAGTGGGACAAAAGGGGGGTTGCAGTAACCCAGAGGGCTTTGACCGAGGCAATCTCAACAGTATTAACCCCAACCTCTGGGTGAAGGCACCCGCCAATGGATCTGGGCCCCTCACCCTGTCCCTGTGGAGGCAGGCAGGGGTAGTGGCCCTAAGGGTAGAGCCCCCTAGGGGTTACATATGTAAATTTAGCACAAAGCTGGGGTCACAACTGACTTCTGACATACAGGTCCTAGACTTCAGATAAGCATATTTCAAGAAATAGAGAGAAATGCTGGAAAGACTCTATAAGATCAAGGGGGTACAGGAGAAGTGGGAAGTATTGAAGTAGGTTGTTATAGAGGCCAACAAAGACTGTATTAGGAACCTAAGACAAAGCAAAAAATATGTGGCAACCACATGGTTAGGTGAGCAAATAATGTAGTTATTAGGGACAAAAGGGGACATAGGACTTACAAGAAGGCGCCCCAGTGGTCCCTCTTACAAAGTTGTGAGGAAGCCAGACCTTAGAATACAGGCATGGAGTGGCTCCTGGCAAGAAGTTCCATTCAAATACCCCTAGACACAAGTGTCCGGCCCTTGACTTTATAAAAGTCCTTACGTTTTTCCTACATTTTCACCCCCATTTTCTTGAAATCTTTAACACTGAGAGGTATAGTGTAAGGAGAAAATGGCTATAAGTAACATACTTAGTAGGGATACAAAGGCAGATGATAGGAGAAAGGGCCAAGGAAAACAGTAAATGCATTGTTAGATAGGTAAACCAACCTTAAGAAGTGCTGGAATTCATCCTAAAAATGTGCATTTAGAATTAACAAGGCTATCTGCTCTACTCCCAAATGCCAGTAAACACTAAATGAAACTATTTAAGCTGAGGGTCGTCCAAAGAGCTGTTTCATAGCCAGAACTGCAATAGAAGACAGTGCTTGTAACCAGTATTTTTAGCAATACTGGTACCCATGATAGGGCAGCACGATAGACAGAAGCTATGGGCCAAATCAACTTTACACAAACAGAAGGCTGGCTCCATGGGTAGAAAGTTGGGAATGATATCCGGTACAAATACAGATGCAGCATGCCAATATGGCCGGGGGAGGACCAGTGGCTTTGAGATGTGTTTCTAGGTGTTCTTATTGGAAGTGAAGCACATCACTTTTTAGCTATGATGAGAAATGTTGCTGCTTTCACTGTCTCTGTCAGGGGACTTTTAAAAGTGTGGCACCACTCAGGCATAAAATGCCCAAGGAAAGATTTCTCTGTTGGGTGTATGCAACGTGACTGCAACAGAAAAAATCCAGTAAAAGGTTCTAAGAATATCAGTAATGCCACACTGTTTCCATTACATAAGAGTTCTCCTGGTCACATACAAGAACAACTTATCCATCTGGATGATCAGGTCGCTATTCATGGAGTGGGTGAGGCAATGAGACAATGAACTACGAGGTTGAAAGATCATGTTGCTGCTTAACAATTTTAGCAGTAAACCTCCAGTAAATGGTCTGCTCAACATTAAACTTTTATTCCTCTCACCCACCACAACATGTAGTATTTAACACCTTGACATGGGTGTTATTTATTCTTTTAAATGGCTCTGTATTGTGGGAGGACACATTCTTGAAGCATTTGACAGCAGCAGTGATCAGATTGCAACTCTGTGTACCAAAAAACCCTTCCAACTAAAGGCAGTGCGAGTGAGGAAAACAGCTTGGGATGCTGCCATAGCAGAGACTGTTATGGCATGGTTTAGAAAAGCTGTTTTTAGCTGAGAAGCCACAGCTGAGTGATCTGCCAGATGCAAGTGAGAACACATCCCACCACCTGCAAGCATGAGTGATACGGTGTTTCATAAGCTCATTCTTCTCAGGAACTGTACCGTCAAGATGGAAAAGCTCCAGGAACGCATCAGGAAGGTTGTTTATTCAATGCAGCCAAATATCAATTCTGGGGGAAGTACTGTTTATCCAAAAAGCTACAAACATCCATTCAGGACTTCTTTAAAACACAAAAAACAGTAGCAGCTTTTATGGAATCCTGTGTTTTAATTTTTAGATTCTGTATGTTCAGAGATCAGAGGCATGACAATGCAATGAATGTGCTGTACTGTATGTATATGTGTGTCTACCACATGCGTATTGCTGTTGCTTAATACAGTGATACTGTATCTTTTAAAAACAGCTTTTTTTATCTCAGTCTCTTGACATTACAGCAGAGTCCGCTATATTAGACAGATTCTGGATGAATAGAGGTACGTTTTGATAACGCGTCAGAGAGACATGAAGCAATGAAGCACACTACCTGGGGGAGTGCTACCTGTTTTTATGTACATGGACAAGCTGTGTTTTTACTGCATTTTTATTGAATAAATGCATAAGTTATAGTATCCTAGCAGTGGATCTGCTTCATTTCCTTGGACGCTTGAGCTGATAATTTTCTTTTGCTGCTTTTGCCTTGTTTCTTTTGGTTCTGTCCAGAGTGTCCTGAGCAGCCCCTTGGTTTTGTAATGAAAAGAGGTGCCCACTGTAAGTGGGTTGCACTGTATTACCTCTGTAATAGTAATGGAGACAAGCAGAACCTGCTGATCTGACATGGACTCTAGGTCCAATATTTACAACCTTGTCTGAAATGTTTCTAATTGGGCAGTCACTACATGGGAGCAAGCTTCTAAATGACATTTTTTTTTACCTCCTCCTTACTAGTAGGCTCCATTACGCAAACAGCATTCTTGGTTTTATGACCTTATCTAAATGCAGTGTCTGAAATCAAGGAGCAGTCATATTCTAGCCAGGAAACACATTAAAGAGGATATGAAATCATTTTTAACTGGCAGATATTTATTATGTTCCTATTTTCAGAAATTATATTCATACCTTAAATTATCTATGTGTAGCTGTACCTGAATAAAAAGCTGATGAAAAAAACTGTTTTGCAATGTTTTGTTTTTATGGGTGACATTCTGTTACAGTTCTTTTTAATGGAACCAGTTGTCAGGAGTCTTAACTATGATCATGGTTTGTGTACATAACTCTTAGCATGGTTCTGACAGGTCCAAAGCTCATCCTTTTTTTTTATTTCTTTATTTCCTTGGCTGGGGGGGTGGTACCTATGGTCCCCCCATCCAGCCAATCTTCACATCCACTGCCCCAGTTGCAGCCAGAGCTCACTCCCCCGCCACAGGCCTTCCCAGGCCACATTGCAGCAGGTACATACCCCACCACTGTGGAGACCTGGAGGGCAGGCTCAGGAGGAAACTGACTTAGGTGCATCCATGGCTGCACCATTGAGGCAGCCATCACACTGCCGAGGGTTTTTGTATTTAGTCCTTACTCCCCCCCCCACCATGGACATGCAGTGGCGTCAATGACACTGCAATGCATGATTCCTTATGCTGCATGTCTGGCGCTGCCCATGCTGCCCCATCCAATTGGCCCTGAGGATGCACCAGCCACCTGTCACAGACAGGAGCCGCACCTCAGTGGATCTCCCACCCACCCTCCCTCCCCAAATAATGAGAGCTGTCCATGGGATGCTCAATCCTCTTCCTCCCAGCTGACCCCCGGCAATCTGTGCCAGCTCCCAAACATGGGTTACCGGCATGGTGTGAGGTGTGGTGTCCAGCGCCTCAGCCCTCAATGCCACTGGACTGGCATCAGAGCTCCTACTTAGCATTCTATACTCAAACCATGACATGGTAAATACTCCTAATTGCTGGTTCCATGAATAAAACTGTAACAGAATGTTATCCATCAAAAGAAAACAATTAAAAACACAGCTTTTTCATAGCAGTGTTTATTCTGGTACAGTTAAATATGGATCACTTGGCGGTATGAAATTCATTTATGTAAATAGAAACATTACTAAAAACTGCCAATTAGCACAGATATCTTGTCCCCCTTAAATCAAATACACTAGTTTAGATTTAACTTTACCCATTCCACCCTAAAAAAAGACATTTACAACATGTATTCTTAAGGCAACAAAGCCATGCATGAAAATTGTTACAAAATAGGTATGAGAGAGCAATATGGTTCTCAGAAAGGGTCAGAAAAGCAGTGAGGGTCAAGAAAAAGGCTTTCCACAGGAAAAAATGAAAAGCAAGGGGAGGAGGAGGAATGGGGACAGTGCCAAATAAAAACAAACTCTGCCCAGAGCCAATAGGCTACAGCAGAGGAATTTGGGGTAAAAATATTGAAAATTTATTTTTTAATATTTTTACACCAAATTTTCAACATAGCCTTGTTATGACACTGCCTCATGAAGAAGGGTAGAGAAAATATTCCTCTCCTGGGCTAAAGGTGTTTTTTTTTTGTGCAGGGACTACAAAATCAACTTTCAGGATGCAAAAACACATCTTGGGCAGGACTTGAAAAATGACAGGTGTAACATTCATGAGGTTCTGTAAAGAGGTGGCTATGTTGTACATTTGGGGAAAAATATTGAAAATTACCAAAGTTATGAGCATGCATTTTGCAAAATTCAAAGTAGACTCATAACTTTATTGTTTTTCAATATTTTTATACCAAATTTTCAACATAGCCTTCTTATTTCCCCACCTCATGAACAAGGGCAAATACATTTTTCAACTCCTGCCCAAAAGGTGATTTTGTGCAGGGGCCATGAAAGCACCTTTTGGGATGTAAAACAAAACAACATTTTGGCAGAGATTTTAAAAATGACAGCTGTCACATTCATGAGGTGCTATAAAGATAAAGCTGTATTGGAAATTTGGGGGAAAAATATTACAAATTACCAAAGTTACAAGCCTGTGTTCACAAAATTCAAAGTAGGCTTATAACTTTGTTGTTGTTTAATATTTGGACACCAAATTTTCAACATAGCCTTCTTATGAACCCCTCCTCACGAACAAGGGCAGAGAAAATGTTCAACTCCTGCCTGAAAGGTGATTTTGTGTAGAGACCACAAAATTACCTTTCGGGATGTGAAAAACACTTTTTGGCCAGGATTTGAAAAATGACAGCTGTCACATTCATGAGGTGCTGTAAAGATATGTCTATGTCGTAAATATGGGGTAAAATATTGAAAATAACCATAGTTATGAGTGTGTGTTTGCAGAATTCAATATAGGCTCATAACTTTGTTGTTTTTTTAATATTTATACACCAAATTTTCAACATAGCCTTCTTATGACCCTACTTCATGAACAAGGGCAGAGAAAATGTTCAACTCCTGCTCAAAAGGTAATTTCACTCAGGGACCACAAAATCACCTTTCAGGACAGAATTGCCTTATATCAGTGCTAATGTTGATGAGGTGGGGTCCCAAAAAAGGCATGTTGAAAATTTGGGCCAAAAATATTCAAAAATGGCCATGTTATGCCATTAAGTTCAAAACCCCATTGAAATACATTGAAACACACACCTGTTTCTTCAGTTCATGGTCTGATGTTGAAGAGAGATGACGTGTCTGCCATCCAGACAGAATAATAGTGTTGCATCCCTGATGGGCAAGTAAGGGCTTGGGGGGTGTCGGGTGGTGGGTGCCGAGTGGGAGGGTCAGGTGGGGGGTCAGAAATGGCTGCAAAAGACATCAATCAATGCTTTTCTTTTTACAGGTGAAAAAACAATAAATCATAACAGAGGATTCCTGAATGTGACACTGGGGGACTGGGTACCTCCAGTGTCACTGTTATGTTTCTGCTGGAGGCGGTTGGTGGTGAGAGGAGGGTAGGGTGGAGGAAAGAAAAAAACATATGTAAAAAAAAAGTCACAGCGGAACTTGTTCAGGAGACAGGGGATTGGGCACCCCCAGTGTCATTGTTATGTTTCTGGTGTGTGGGGTTTGTGGGGTGGTGGGTACTGAGAGGGAGGGTTGGTTGAGGGGGATATGTCTGATTAAAAAAAAAAAGAAATTGGCAGTCACAGTGGAAAACAACACAGTCTGCCATGACCAAAATGTTCGCAGCACTGTACTGTGCATGTGTTGATGCGCTAGTAGTCGCGCATGCGTAGTGGAGTGCCCCAGCCATCTTGGACACTGCTGAGTGTGCTGTGTTTCGCCATGACCACCGATTTTCTTTTTTTTTAAATTAGACATATCCCCCACTCCTGACCCTACTTCTCAGCACCACCACCCCAACCCTCCCGCCAGAAACATAAGAGTGACACTTGAGGGTCCCAATCCCCCAGTGCCATAACCAGAATGTCCCTAATTTCTTTTTTTTTGTTAGGTGAAAAATAGTGCAGTATGACTGGTAATGGGGACAATGAGTGGAGTGCTCCATGGATGCAGAGGCAACTGTGATGCAACTCCAACAGGATGTTCAGTCAGAAGGAATGCAGGGAATGTTGAGTCTTTTTTTGATAGCAAAAGGACTGCAGGTCTCTGTCCACTGCAGCCCTAACAAGAGAGGCAAAGGCAGACACAGAGTTGCATACTGCTGACAGGGTTAAGAAAGGAGAAAAACAATTCTTCAGCTATATTAAGGAAAAAAAGGAGGCTGGAAAGGGGTATTGTTAGATTGCAAGTGGGTGGTGGGTACTAGAGGAAGATAATCAAAAAGCTACTGTCCTTAATGATTATTTCTGTTCTGTCTTCACAGGGGAAGACAGTGGACCCCTGCTTGAAAATGGCATCAAAGCAGATTTCAGGAACAATGCTGAAATGAGGCAGCCAGTATTTAACAGAGAAAGGGCCCAGAAGGGGCTTGATGCCTTAAAGGTAGATAAAGGCCTAAGGCTAGATGGGATACACAGAAGGGTGCTTATGGAATTGGCTGCAAAATTGGCTGCAGGACTGAGTGAGACCCTAGTAGGACTATTCAATAATTTAATTCAGACAGAGGTAGTTCTGAAAGACTGGAGGGTAACAGATGTAATCCCACTACACAGGGGAGGGTGAGGAACAACAGAAAATTATGGATCTGTCAGCTTTACCTCTGTAGTGTGAAAACTGATGGAGACACTGACAATCTACAATACAGAAATAGCATGGGTTTTTGGCAGGCAGGTCTGGCACTATTGCCTAGAGGTTAGAGTAACAAGCTGTGATAGAGCTTGGTACATCCAGCATACCTGGGATTGATTCCCACAACCTCCATTAGTGTACTGTATGAGTCCAAGCATGTCACTTAGCCAACCCAGTTCTCCCGGGTTGCCCTTGAAAACAGGCATTTGTGCCTAGTAGGCCTTACCTGGTTGCCAAAGACAGAATTACAAAAAAATAAGTTTTGTCAGACCAACCTGATAGTTTTCTTTAATGGGGTAACCAAGATATTAAAAGGGCCACGCTGTGGATTTACACTACTTCAATTTTAGCAAAAGCTTTAAATTCAGTGCCACATAGAAGACTACTGAAGAAGCTGAAGGACATGGGCATGCCTAAAGACATAGGCTATTGTTGTTGTAATAGGTGAAATTAATGTAAATCTAAAAATGCTAACATGCCTGTTATTGATGAGTTTGTAAAACTCTGATGTATTGTTTTGTACTTTTCTGTAACTTGTATTGTTATAAATGTGTAGTTGTAATAATTTTGTGCAATGTAAACAGTTAAGCCTTGTGAACAGGGATTTTCGGAACCCTAATGGCTGTATCACTGTATAAATAACATTTTACCATACCATACCATACCATACCATAGTTAGATGGATAGGAATCTGGCTGAAGGAGAGACAGCAGAAGGTGGTGGTTAATAGGGTCAAATCTGAAGAGTGGAAGGTCATGAGTGGTATGCCACAGTGATCTGTATTTGGTCCTGTCCTCCTCAGTATGTTCATCTGTGATATTGGAAAGGGCATCTGGGATAGGCTGTGTCTCTTTGCAGATGTCACAATGCTTTGTAGTATGGTAGCTAGCAAAGAAGGGATCAGAGAGAGAGAGATAAGGATGTACAAAGGTTAGAGTAGTGGCCTAGAGTTTGGCAGTTGAAATTCAATGCCAAAAATGCAAGGTTACGCACCTAGAGAAAAAGAAATGACAGTAACTGGATGGGAGAGGTTAACTACAGACCCATCTCCATACTGCCCCTCTCTCTTGAAGGCATTAGAGAAAATCATAGCCAATCAACTCACTGACTACTTATCTGAGCATAGACTCCTTTTCCCTGAGCTGCATGGCTTTAGGAGGGGTCATAGCACCAGCACCGCCCTCTTGAGTACACCTCCAACATAAACCAGGCCCTAGACCATGGGCATGTAGTCAGCTCTATCTATATTGACCTCACAAAGGCATTCGACATAGTCAATCATGCCTTGCTCCTACAGTACACTACCTACATGCTCTATGCCTCTCCCAAGAGACAATAACCTGGCTCGCAGATTACCTCACTGATAGGACCCAATGAGACAAAATTGGTTTCACTCTGTCTGACTGCCATTCTTTCCTCTCTGGTGTCCTGCAAAGCTCCATATTCGGCCCTCTCCTCTTTAGCCTTTTCCTTAATTCACTTCCCAATGCCTGTACTGGTAAAATTCTTTTATACACAGATGACGCTGTCACTTATAGTAGTCACCAACACCCCCCTCACCCTTCAGTGCACCCTCCAGAACAACTTCTGAAGCTGAATTCTGGTTTGGGTACCATAGGCTCATTCTTAAACCACAAAAAAAAAAATGATGTTCACCCTCCGCCAGAGTCCTCACTCTGGTGCACACCTTAGCATCCTCAACTCGTTGGGTGACCTGCTAGAGTAGGTTACCACATTTAAATACTTGGGAATAATCCTAGACACATCCCTCTCCTTCCATGCACATATTCGGCTCCTATCTACCTCTCTCAACATCCAGATAAGTCTCCTCTACTGCCACAAATACTGCCTCCTCCAGAAGCTATCTGCCTGGCAGCATCCTCCTCAGTGCTCACCATAATGGACTATGGCATAGTAATATATGGCTCCACTGACCTAACTGCCCTATGCCACATCAGAATCACCCTAAACAAAGTGTTCCATCTGATCATGGGCTGTGACAGATACACCCATACCTGTGACTTGTATAGGCTTACCCAGTGGCTAAACTTTGACAGGGAAACTTAAATATCACACCTGTCTCCTAGCGAAGAAAATCCTACTCAGACTTGCCCCACCAGGACTTCACCCACTTATCCAACTGGCCCCCACAAACAGGTCCACTAGAAGTACTGCTAAGTCCCTTATGGCTGTCCCCCACGGTAGGACCCCACTGTGCCAAATGGCTTTTCTATATCTAGCCACTAAATGGCTCAATGAACTTCCCACCTCCGTTTCCCTTGAACCCAAGCTAGGCCCCTTCAAAACCAATCTGAAAAACCAGCTCCTTAAGTTCTCATCCTGTGACTGTCCCTAGTCACCCCTATCCCCACCCCCTACCCCACTCCCACCTTGAAACTGAGACCATCTGTGGTCCCTCCTTGGCCTCCAGTATGTTGTTCATACTGCACTTAATGTTTGGGTCAGGCTACCTTACTTTAAACACTTTGCTGTTAATGCTGTTTCTTGAACCCTGTGACGCTGGGCATGTATTGCCCTATACTGTGTTTTTAGTCGACTATTTTGTACTTATGTTATCCTCTGTATCTCTGACATGGAACCTTTGCAAAAGCATCCTTGTCTCAAAGGTGTATTTCCAATTGTTGTAATAAATAAAATAAATAAACTGAGCACTACAGCAGAGGAAAAGGGACCTAGGAGTTATGTAAGCAATAATACCCTCCAGGGTGGGCGGTATTGGGCAATACAGGACTGCCCAGTGGTGTAATGAGGCCCGATGCCACAGGCAGAAGGCCATATAGCCCCTGGAATGTCCGGTATTGCCCAATACTGCCCACCCTGGATGGTATTATTTTGCTTGGAAAATGTGTCACTGTATTTTATGTGTTTTAAAATAAAATAGTATAAAATAGTTTAAAATAATTCCTCCATCTGCATTTGTATGCGGTATTTTTTTAAACCTAAAGAATTTTGTCCTATTGGAGCCTCCGTACTTGTAGCTGGTCATCATGGTTATTTACCACCACACACGCTCCTCTGACTAAGAGTCCATACAAACAGCTATGGACCAAGGCCTTCTCACTGCCACTATTTCCATCTATCTAGCAAAAGCCTTCGACGCAGTCTCTCATTCACTCCTACTCCACAAACTCAGATCAGCCAGTCATTCTGCCCCCGGCCACTCAGTGGTTCAGCTCCTACCTCACAGGTAGATCTCAATCTGTGAGGCTTGAAGGTGCCATATCCCCCCCATCCCCATTACCATTGGTATCTCCCAAGGCTCCGTACCTGGACCATTCTTATTTTACATATTTCTAAATGACCTTTCATATCCCTCCTCATCAGCGTCCATACACATGTATGCAGATGACACAGCCCTATTTGTCTCTGGTTCATCAACCACTGAGCTGATGTCCAAGTTCCAACCTGAGTTCGACTTAGTCCAACAATGGTTTCAGTCTAATCAGCTATATCTCAATGTCAAAAAGATGGTCTCTATGTGCTTTGGCACAAGACCAAGGCTCTCCAAATTCATGGCCATCCCTTCCTTCCATACCCTAGATGGTATCCCTATTGACGATGTGCCTACCTTCAAGAACCTAGCATCTGGCTTGACTAGCACCTCCATTTTTCCCAGCACATAGATGCCATTCACAAAAAGCTCCATCCTATGTTCAGTGCCCTCTATAGGCAAAAAAGCTGCATCCCCCTCCCTCCCCGCTGAGACATCCTTACTAAGATGACGTTCCACATGTTAAATCATGGTGACCTAGTCTGTGGTGCTGTCCCCAAGTCCTCCCTGCTTAGACTGGATCCTCTCTTCCACTCCTTCTGCCCCTTTGCTCTTGACTGCCCTACCCACACCCACCGCTGTACTCTCTACTCTTCTCTTTCCCTCCCTTTCCTGGAGGATCATCATCTGTCCCACTGTGGCTCCTTCACATCTAAATTCTGGCTATCCTCTCTTCCCGCTTATCTTGACTCCCTTCTCTCATCCTTGGCCCCCTCCTCCTACTCCCTTCTAAACTCTCAGTTTTGCTTCCTCAAGCTCCCTCCCAGAAAAACTCTAGCTGGCCAATCAGCCTTATCTTTATGCTTTCTTAAACTCTGGAATTCTTCTTTTAAACATTTGGACTGCTCCCTCTAAACCTTCCCTTATTTCTCTTCTCCGCTTCCACTCCTCCCCCTCCTGCCATTGTCGTTAATGTGCCTTGGCCTTGCTATCATTTGCTAACTGCAAATTTGCTGTAACTGTTGTTTCACTGTACACTGCATTTATTGTATATTCCTAAATTGCCAACACTGTATATTGCACTTTGTGTAATCTCCCTGTACATTGTTTTGTACCTAGATGCCTATCTAGTGACACTGTATATTACACATATTGTATATACATTCCTATTCTCTGCAAACATCTTTTTATTGTATCTAGTTGTGCTCTCTGTATTGTACACTTTTGCAGCTCTATTTATATCTTGCCCATTTCCCCCTTCCCCCAGGACACATCTGGAACTGAACTATTTGAGCTCAGTATGTTCTTCCTTATGAAACGCTTAATAAATAAAATAAATAAATAAACACTCACAAGGCTTTCATTAAAACACTTCTGTTTATTGTTTTACCTTTTATTCATATACATTGATTCATTCACTTTATTTTATTTATTCAGTGAATGATTCACTCATTTGTTGTTTGATTGGGGAATGTGTCTAAGGAACAGTGCTGGCAGTTCTGTGAGCTGATAGGAGAAGAAAAATGAGCCTGCTGTGTGCTGTTGTTTGCAGTTAATTTTGTGCTCTGTTTTGATCTCTGGTAGTGAGAGGGGCTACAGTAAAGAAAACAGAAGGTATTGGGGAATTGGAGTGGGGTGGTGGTAGCAGGTGAGCAGTCGCACTGAAGAACATTATGCCATGGACAGAAGGTCTGTAAATTTATTAGAACATAGGAAATGAAAACTAAACTTGCAAAAAGCAAGTAGATTTTAATACTTCTTGCAGATTAAGTGGCAGTATAATTTTGGGCAGGGTTGTGCTGTGTTTGTGTGGTGGGGCTGACTGGGTATTTCATCTCACTTAATGAGCTATGGAAAAAGTGGCAGCCACTCATTTTTAAAATTGGAACTGGCACATGGATACCACTTTCTGAGTGAGGCATGCTGGGCATCTATTAAAAGTTAATGTACCCCTCACCCCAGCAGGGGTACCAGCCAATCAGAGCTGAACAAACAAAAAATCCAATTTTCTAACATTAGTTACTCCCTGAAGTAATTACACTAATGTAACAAGACCTATAGTAAAGCTGAATGGATTCTGGGGGTACTGGAAGGGGTGTTGACTGCAGGAAAAAGGAGACGCTACAAACTCTATATAGGTCACTGGTGAGGTTACATCTGGAATACTATACTAAATTCTGGAGTCCTTACCTGAGGAAGGACATGAAGAGGTTGGAGATGGTGCAATGCAGGGTGAAAAAACAGGCAAGACCTTATTAAGATTGTCTGAAGGCACTGAACATGTATTCACTGGAGACCAAGTTGGGGTGGGGGGGTGCTGTGATACAGACCTTCAAGTTCCTGATGGGGAAAAAAACAAGGTGAACTGTAGGGAACTATTTATCAGGAGCACAGAGTCAAGAATCCAATGTAACAAGTGGAAACTGGAGGGGTGAAGGTTTAAGAGGGATGTACAGAAGTTCTGTGTTATGGAAAGGTTGGTGGATCCATGGAACAATCTGCCAGACGAGGTGGTGGACACCAAGATCATAAATGGTTTCAATGGAAAACAAAAGACAAAGTGCATGAACTGTGATCCTGAAGGTGCTGCCTTGTAATTAAGACACTTATGAGCTAACTTGATGAAAAATCAGAAGCACATACCATACCAAACTTCAGGTGCACAAGGTTTATTAGGAGCAAACCATCAAACACAAGGAAAGGACATTGATGGGCCAAGTGGTCCTTATCTGCCATCAAATTCTAGGTTTCTATAAATGTTTTCTAGCATGGCGGGGATAGAGTGAAGTGTCTGTTGGTTGCTCAGGTCAGTAGGAGTAGGGAAGAGAGCAGGTGGGAGGGATAAAATCTTGTATAGACAGTTGGTCCCAGGGCAGATAGCGAACTCCATGAATACTTTGGTCTTCTTCTGCCATTATTCTCTGTTTCTATGTGTAATAAAAGTCATATTTTAGGACCAACAGAGTCTACACTTGTTCTAACTAATCTTGGCATTTTTTAAAAAGGAAGGCAAGTGCTGCCAAAATACTGTGAATTCTTAGAGTATCAGGTCAGTGATGCAAAGCAATAATATTCACATATAATGAACCGTTTTTCAAAAACTATACTGGCTATTAGTGCTACTCCATGTCAATCCAGGGTGTTGTATCTATGCAAGTCTTGTGGGAAGTAGAGATGTTGCACAATTAAACTTTGCCTGCGAAGTAGCTGCAAAGTGAGCAAAATGTTTCTTTGTGAAGCTTTGTGAATTTTCTGCAGACCCTAGGAACTTTGAGTTTGCCAGAATTTAATAGGTTTCACCATAAATTGGACATTTTCTTTGGGAAAGTGACCACTTTGGAAGGAAATGTTGGTAAGTTTGCCTGCAAAGATGGCAATTTTGCCAGTGACTTTGCACTTTGAGAATTCTGTGGAATTCGTAAATTAATTTATGAGGCCAATTTTGGCCACTTCACCAATCTCAAGTGGGGAGTAGAGATGTGAAGTTTTAATTTGCAGGTGAAGTTGCAGTGCAGTTGTCAACTTTCCCTTCGCAAATCAGTTTGTGAATGTTTGCCATTTTCTACGAAATTCACCTTTATTAACTTCACCTGACAACTTCATCTGTAACTTTGCAGTTAGGATACATTTTGATGAAGTTTTCTTCGACTGAGACTACTGCTAAATACGTGCCCCAAAGTCACATAGAAGAGCTTTTGCAGGTCACATGGTACATCACTATAAAGTGAATGTACTTAACTTTCTTTTCTGCAGTGTGTGCTAGTCAGTGGAGTCTGCAGTGTATGTTAATCAGTGGAGTCTGCAGTGTGTGTTAGTCAGTGGTGGAGGCTGCTTATTGTGAACTTGGAGAGATAGAGAGTAAGAGAGAGAGAGTGAGAGAGAGAGAGAGAGAGAGAGAGAAATCAGCATTTTTGAGACGGTTAACAGTTTTTTGATTCTTTTGACATTTTTATCTTATTGTTTGATTTATTAGGACGTACTTTTTGTTTCTATGCTATTTTCTCTATATTTCTCTAGTTATAATCTCACCTTGAGCTCTCTATTTTCCCTTCTGTTTACCTTTGTTTCTCTGTGACTGTTCTTTACTCTGGATCTATAGTTTATATACTTTATGTATGTTCTTATATTTTGTTTATTACAAAATATGAGTGGAGAAGAGGAGACAGCTGTGTCTGTGACAGGGACATTTAGGAATGGTCACAGACCCAAGGAGGAACTGGAGGAGAGGGGGAGTCATGGACATGGACCCATGCATCTGCATCAGACAGCACTGGGGGCAGGAGCAAGGGACAGCAGTAGTGTTGATACAGCAGCCCCCCCCAGCGGAGCAGCAGCAGTAAGTAGTGGCACCTCCAGTTCCCCCTGCTTCACCACCACAGCTACAGCCACAGCTCAGCCTGAACTCCCTGTGCCCCTCCCCCCTGGTACCACTACTGCCATGGGCTAATCCCCATGAAGAGCCACATGCAGTACCATCCTCTTCTGGTTCCTCATGGAGGCAGTCACAAAAGTCCTTGCTGGTGTGGGCAGTCTTTATGATTGACATCAATGCTGACAAAATTGTAAAATACAAACTGTGTGATGAAGAACCATGGAAACATGAAATGTATTAGCAGAAAAGGACTGGTAGGCCTATCTAGTATGCTTTTGCATGGCATGATTCTAGACCTGTGGGCAAAACACAACACAGAAGCCCAGATATCACAGAAGAAAGTTTATTCCCAAAACATGCAGAACACAGTGTGCCTTCTGGGAGTTCAGAAACCTCCGAATACCACAATGTCGTCATGCAAACTCAGAGAACAACAGTCTTACATTAGTTCTTATACTTAGAAATAAGAAAGTACGTTACTAGGTAACAGACTCTCCTGAAAAGACAGAAGAACAAAATACAGCAATTCTATTGGTGGATAGAGATACTGCGAATATAAATTCCGCTGGCGAGGGGAACGCGAAGTGGGCACTTCACATTGCCAATCTGCTACACGGAGTGGGCAATGCAAAGTGCTCACTCTGCCTAGTCATTGCCACTTCGCGTTAAGGCGGAATGGCAATGAGAAGTAAGGTGAAGTCATTGTTTTTAATTGACTTCGTGTTCCTCAGTATGATTCTAAGTGATCCACTTGGTGTTTCAGATTTGGCAACCCCCCCACACATCACATGGCATGCAGTACTGTAAGCCACATGCTCTTTAACTAGGCAGGAAGAAAGTGAGTCATACAAGCAGACACTTTTACTTTCTCCTGTGCAGATGGAAAGAGAGTAGTGTGTTTTGTGATTGCTGATACTTTGAGATCAGAGCGAGGAGGAGATTTAAACTTTGATTTAGACCCAACAGCTTTTTTAAAAGCTACATTTTTTTGTCTTTTCTGTACTCTTTTTTAATTAATTTGTTCTTTCTGTAAATTTTGTTTTTCTTACCTTTATAAGTAGTTAGTTTTTTGTCTGTGTGTGTGTGTGTGTTATGTGACAGTGTGAGTAGTAATTGCTCAGACTGAGGGAGCTCAGTAGGAGAGATGGACCATGGTGAGTGTGTGGAGGGCATGGGCACCCATTCCTGTTGGACCGCTCGATACTTGTGAGTGTCCACCCCCAGAAGCAGGACTAGCACCACCTCCTGTCCTGACTCTGAGGCAGTTGAACCACCACCAAGTCCAGGTTCTCTGGAGCAGGATGTGCCTATTCCCCTGGGCCCAATTGTGGATCCCATCCCTGTTCAGCACTGTGACCAGTCGGCTGCCAGTTCATCTGGCCATCCCCTGCCTGTGCCTGCTCCTCGCCGCACCTCCATTGTTTGGCAGTTTTTTTACTGTGTGGGGGGACAGCAGTGTGGTCAAGTGCCGCCTATGTGAGGTGGAGGTGTGCTGTGGCCCCAAGGGGACTCACCTGGGGACTGAGGGCCAGTGCACCCATATGCTCATTCACCAGCAGTTGGAGTGGCAGGCTGCCACAGAATTGACCATGCCTGCACCTCCTGGCCATTCTGTGGCAGAGGGTGCAGCTGTGCATTGTGGCATCCCTAAGAAGAGGAGGGCCACAGCAGCACCTGCTGCTCCACCAGCACCCCCACACCCCCACCACCACCACCAGCAGGTCAGCCTGTAGAATGTGTGGACCCCAGAGAACTGCATGTAACACAGGCTGACTTGGCAGTTCTCTGGAGTGCTGTTGAGGATAACAACGAGAGGGTGAGTGATGTGGAGCAGCGGCTGGATCACATACAGATACATCAGTTGCAAATTGTGTCCATGCTGGTACTGCTGCTGGATCACCATGAGATCCCACATTATTTTTTTTTTCCTCACACCATGTGCCCCCCCAGACCTTCCTTGCTGTGTTATAAAATGTATTCCTCCACCATCCCTGACCCTTGTATGTAATTATGCCCTTTTTTGTTGTCTTCCCTATGTGTGACACTTTGTATTCCGAGCAGTGCAAGCATACTGTACTAAACTGCATGTGTGCATTAAGTCTTCTTTCCAGTCTGTGCATGTACTGCAGACACTGTCCAACTCCCTGACTTAAAAACAAACATCAATAAGTACAATGGTGGGGTGGTGAAGCATGGAGAGATACTACAAAACAGGCTTACAATACATTCAAGTAACTATTAAAAAAATATTAATGTTGTGATTCGTGACGTGATCGTGAATCATGATTTGTGACTACATTTGTGACCGTGATGATGAAGAAATGTGAATGCCTACTGCCTATGGCTGTACTTCCCCGATGAGCTGTAGCTTAAAACTCCCAGACTTAAAAATACGTATCAATGAGTACAATGGTGGGGTGGTGAAGCCTGGAGAGATACTACAAAACAGGCTTACAATGCATCCAAGTAACTAGAAAAAAATAAATGTTGTGATTCGTAATGTGAATGATCGTGAGTCATGATTTGTGACTGTGATGATGAAGAAACGTGAATGCCTACCACCTATGGCTGTACTTCCCCGATGAGTTGTAGCCTAAAACTTCTAGATTTAAAAACACATATCAATGAGTACAATGGTGGGGTGGTGAAGCCTGGAGAGATACTACAAAACAGGTTTACAATACATCCAAGTAACTGAAAAAAAAAATAATGTTGTGATCCGTAATGTGAATGATCGTGAATCGTGATTTGTGACCGCATTTGTGACCGTGATGATGAAGAATGTGATTTGTATCACGAGTGACTCGTGATGATGGTCCTGACTTAAAAATGGATATTAATGAGTACAATTTTCATGCAGAATTAAGCACCACACCTGTCCAGTACTCTGAAGGGGAGTCAAAGAAACAACTGTGACTTAAGTTACAGATGGAGATTGGGCCCTGAAGAGATGCAAATGCACAGACAGATTAAGATTGCACTGTGCACTGAAGAGATGCAGACACAAAGGCACAACACCTAACCAGTGCTCACCATCAGAAATTCAAATCTGGCAAAGAATACCTTTGCCGGTTGGGGCGGCCGTGGGGGGCAGTGTAATGCACTGCTGCAGTAATAGTCACTAGTACTAGTACCAGTAAAGATACCACAAAGAAGTACAAAAATCACACAGTTGCAGTGGATAGCAGCTTCACATTGCTGAAATTATTATGTGGCACAATAAAAGGTGTCTGATTTGATGACACGCTTCACACACATACTCACACACACACCAAATAATGCATAGCAAATTGAAAACTTCAGTAATACAACCACGTATTTTAAACAGACTAAAATGATGCACTGTGGCAGTAATAGTCACTAGTACTAGTACCAGTAAAGATACCACAAAGAAGTACAAAAATCACACAGCTGCAGTGGATAGCAGCTTCACATTGCTGAAATTATTATGTGGCACAATAAAAGGTGTCTGATTTGATGACACGCGTCACACACATACTCACACACACACTAAGTAATGCATGCAAATTGAAAACTTCAGTAATATAACCACATATTTTAAACAAACTAAAATTATGCACTGCTGCACCACAACAATCAGCAAACAAAATGGTAAGAAATATTGAAAATATTATTGTGTGTACATTAACACAGTTATACAAGAAAAATATCACCAAAACAGAAAGCACTGTGTTTTTCTCCAAGTTAATCTACCTACACTACAGATACACCCCTCCCCCAAAGCACACTTCCACTGTCTCTCAGTACACAGACTGAATGTTGTACATTAACATTCAAAATCCACACACAAACAATAAATGCTCTATGATATGAGCACAGGAGGGTTTCCTATAATTGATGAACTAAAGTTTCAGAAAAAAATGACTCAAAAAGGCTTTTTTAACAGCTTTTGAAGGTTTGAATTGCAGAGAGCTCTCAGAGCAGATTGTCTCCTACAGCTTCTACACACTACCCCAAACTGAGGCTGTGCAGAACAATCTAGAGCCCATGTGACCTGAAATCCCATGAAACACTGCAAAATTCACCTTTGGAGCTTAAAACAAAGTGATAAGGCAAAGTACATTGTTTTCAATGTACTTCTCCTTAATTGGTGGAGTAGTGGTTTGGTATGGCGGGTAACGTGAAGTCATTGTTTTCAATGGACTTCCGCGTTACTCGATACTCCGGCTTGCGTTAGCGAACACTCCATGAGTAATGTCTTCACTACATCTAATCACTCCATCGGAGCAAATTGGGGCCACTTCACCCATCACTATTGGTGGATACTGGTGGGCCCTTCGCACCTAAGACAGCTAGATTTTGGACATATACACTGATCAGCCTTATGATGATTAAGGCTGTTTTTGGGTAATAATACAGTGATTCATATAATACATTGATCATGCATCATGACAGAAAGCTGTAGGTGGTGCATTAGTACCATGAAATAATCATGCTGGATAGCAGTTCCTAAGCACATCATAACACGTATGAGTACACCTTGTGCTGTAGTAGTGTGTGTGTGTGTGTGTGTAAGCCTACATGAGGGTCTGTAGGGCATGCAGGTCTACATATCAACCCTTGTTTCCTGAGAAAGAGGCGACACTAAAGGGATAGCAGTGTTGGGCCAAAGCTGTTGGAGAGTGTGATGCAAGCAGCATAAAGTAATTATAAGAAAAATAATCAAGAATATTTGAATAACAACAAGACCTTTAAATGTCAGTTCCAACCAGTTGTTGGATATTGCAGTGCTTAAATCACCATCATGAAATACTGTAAGTCATTTAGAAAATTGCCTTCTTTAGCATATTATTACTAATACGAACAAAATGTGTATCTTTCCTGTCCAGTAAGGATTTAAGATTCAGGGTGAGAGGGTCAATATGCACATTAAACACTGGTAAATACTGTTCTATGGCATTGACATAGTCAGGGTCACTATCTATGTAATCAAGTTCCAGGGTAAGAACAGGGGGTGATAACAGTATGGCCAATTACAGTATAGTACGCTTGTGATGTACAAAACAGAGGTTGGGCATGTCAACCCCACAGGTGAGAGGTCCATAGGAGAAGGTCTCGTAGTTGGTCACAATGCAGTACTGTCCATCGCTGTTGTAGGTAACTCAAACACCACTTTGGGAGTTGTACAGGGCAGGTAACAGAAGCATTTGTCATTTGACTGGAGAGGCGTTGTACTGTCTGTGGCTATACGCATGTAGCATTCAGCATTAAAGGAGGCAATGTGACACTTTTTGGAAAAAGAAACATTGTCAAAGTGGTCATCATCAAAAGTATATGACCAGTCCATAGAGTTCAGCGAGTAACCACAAACTGATGTGGTTACATCAAAAATTTCACTTTGACACAAATAGTGGTAACCCTGTATGGCACAACAGTCAGCATGTGGGTCTACCCAAGCATCACATTGAGCATGAAACACCAGCAAAGGATGCAGGTTGGTTCATTCTTGGTAGATGCTGCCTTCAAGATGGCCCACGGAGTGGACTTTAGTCAACTTGTCAAAGACTGAAGAATTCTTGTTGAAGATCAGGAGGGACACAGTGAAGGTGACATACAGGGTGTCTCTCATGGCACATTGGCCTGATGTGTAGCAGGATCCTTGACTGGGTGTGGGGTGACATAACCCAAGTTTCAAGCTGTGGCCAGTGAAAAGGACACAGCCCTGGCCTTGCACTTTAACATAAAAACATAGAAATTGTTGGCAGATAATGAGTGCTAGGCCCGTCCAGTCTGCCTGCAGGCCCTATACATGTATGCATCCACTCATCCTAAGTGGTCAATGGCTTTTCATCACTCCCTTCCTGCCCAATGTTTCCCCATGTTTCTACCAGGCATGTTTAAACCCCTCCACTGTGCTTGCCTCTACCACCTCTTGTGGCAGACTATTCCAAGTGTTCACCACCCTCTCTCTGTAGAAAAACTACCTTATGTTACCTTTTAATAACCCTCCTCCAATTTCATATTATGCCCCCTCATTCTGGTATATTTTCTACATTGGAAAAGATCTCCCACCTGCACCTTGTTTGTGCCCTTGAGGTACTTAAGTTTCTATCATGTCACCTCTTTCTCTCCTCTCCTCCAGTGAGTACATATTAAGGTCTCTTAGTCTCTCCTCATATGTTTTTTGGTGCAAACCATGCACCATCTTTGTCGCCCTTCTCTGGACAGTCTCCACCTTGTTTATGTCCTTACACATGAGTGGTCTCCAGTACTGCATGCAGTACTCCAGGTGAGGCCTTACCAGTGTTTTATACCATGGCATCACTACTTCCCACCTCCTACTAGTAATACCTCTGCCAATGCACCCCAGCATGACACTGACCCTCCCTGCAGCTTTCGTGCACTGCTTTGATACCTTAAGGTCATCAGATGTGATAACCCCTGGGTCCCTCCCCTCTTTGGTGATGGTCAGCACCTCCCCATCCTGTAGCTCTCCCTAGGATTCCCCCTAACCAGGTGCATTATCTTGCACTTTTTCACTTTGAACCTCAGTTGCCACACCTCCGATCATCTTTCAAGCTTCTCCAGGTCCATTTTCATTTTCTGCACCCCTTCTGGAGTATCCACCCTGTTGCAGATCTTGGTGTCATCTGCAAATAGGTAGAACTTTCCTTCCAGCCCCTCTGCAATGTCACTAATGAAGACATTGAACAGGATGGGTCCCAGTACTGATCCTTGTGGCACTCCGCTGGTCACCCCTCTCTCCCCAGATTGGATCCCATTTACCACCACCCTCTGCCTTCTGTCCATCAGCCAATTTCTAACCCACTGTATCACCTTATGCCCCATGCCCAGACTACTCATCTTGTTAACCAGCCTTCTGTGTTGGACAGTATTGAAGGCTTTGCTGAAATCCAGGTAGGCGACATCTACAGCCCTTCCCTGATTCACTTCTCTAGTCACCCAATCAAAAAAATCTATCAGATTCGTTTGACAAGAACTTCCTGATGTGAATCGATGCTGCCTCAGATTCGGGGCACTAATGGATTCCAGGTGTGCCACTATACTTTCTTTCAGCAGTGCCTCCATGATCTTCCCCACCACTGACGTGAGGCTGACTGTCCTGTAGTTCCCCGCTTGCACCCTACTGCCACTTTTGTGCAGTGGGACTACATGTGCCCTCCTCCAGTCCTTTGGAACCACACCTGTGTTGAGTGACTGTGTGAACAGGGTGGCCAGAGGTGCTGCTAGTTCCCTTCACAGTTCCCTTAATATCTTCTGGTATATATAATCTGGCCCCGTGGCTTTATCCACTCTCAGCTTTGTGAGTACCTCCTGAACTCTCTCCACAGTGAATGGACTGATGTCTACTTCTCCCCCCCTTTGCCTCTGCTCCCCAACTGTGGTCCTTGACTCTCTCCCTCTTCAGTGAATACTGAACAGACGTATTCGTTCAGTACTTCTGCCTTGTCTAGATTCCCCTCCTTGAACTCTCCCTCCTCCCCTCTGAGCCTCACAATCCCCCGTCTTGGTTTTTCTTCTATCACTGATGTACCTATAGAATGTCTTGTCCCCTTTTTTCACAGTCCGTGCTAAACCCTCCTCTGTCTGTGCCTTGGATTTCCTAACAGCCTTCCCTGCCTCTCTTAGACATTCAAGGTACTCCTCCCTGTTCTCCTCCCTTTGTGTAACCTCATACTTCCTGAAACTTGTTCTTTTTGTCCTTACTTCATCTCCCACCTCTTTAGAGAACCATAGTGGTTTCTTTCTTCTTTTCCCTTTGGCCTCTATCCTAATGCATTGGTTAGTTACCTCCATAATGGCTCCTTTTAGTCTCCCCCACTGTTTCTCCACCCCCTCCATTACCTCTACCTTCTCCAGGGCTGCTCTTAAACATCTACCCATTTCATTGAAATCCTCCCTCCTGAAATCTAATATTTTTGTCTTTGTGTGGCTTAATTGAGTCCCTGTCTCCATGTCAAACCACACCATGTGGTGGTCACTGGATCCCAGCTGCCCTTTCACCTGGATCCTTCCAACTCTGTTGCCATTGGTCCATACCAGGTCTAGAATCAATTTGTTCCTGGCAAACTCATGCACCAGCTGTCTGAGTCCACCCCCTGCAGGGATTCCAGGATGGTCGTGCTTCTGGCTGAAGCAGCTGCCTGGGTGGTCCAATCCACATCTGGCATATTGAAATCTCCCATCAACAGGATTTCACCTTTAGCTACCATGTCATAAATTTCCTCCACTAGTACCATGTCCACTTCCTCCCTCTGTGCCGGAGGTCTGTAGATCACAGTTATATGTATAGCTGTGCCATTTCCTGGTTCAAGGATGACCCACATTGCCTCGGCATCCCCTGCCTTCCCTGCATTTCTGTAGCCTTTATGCCTTCTCTGACATACAGGACCACCCCTCCTCCCTTTTTACCTTCCCTGCCCCTTCTAAACAGTGTATAGACTGGTACATTGATGTCCCAGCTGTGATTAACAGAATACCATGTCTCTGTTATTAATGCTATGTCAAGGTCTGCATCCGTCATCAAGGCTTCCAGGTCTGGAACCTTATTTCCCAGACTGCGGGCATTTGTGAACATGACCTTTCATGTTTTACTCCCTGCCCTCCCTCTGTTCCTAGTTTCTCTACTTTGCCTCTTCCCCTCTCGGTTTTCATGCTCATGTACTCTTGCCTCCTTTTTATCCCCCCTTATAAATGTTTCCCCTGCCTGCCCCTCACTGGTCACTTCAGTTGTTCCTGTCATCAACTTGTACTTTTTCATGTTCTTGTGGGGGGGGGGTGTTCCTAAGCCACCTGTCTCTCCAGGCTCTCCTCCCTTGGCCAGTTTAAATCCTCTCTACTGAAGCATTCCAACTTCTCACTAAAGACTGAGGTCCCCTTTCTGGACAGATGAAGGCCATCTTTCTGATACAAGCTTGCATCTGCCCAAGTTGTGCCCCAGTCCCCCTATGAAGCCAAATCCTTCCCTTCCACACCAATCCTTCAATCAGGAGTTGAAGGTCCAGATGTGGAGTGCCCTGGCCTCCCCCATGCTTTAGACAGGTAGCACCTCTGAGAATGAGACAGAATGTGCCACCTGCTTCAGGTCCCATCCCAGCTTCCTGAAATCCTCCTGGACTCTGGCTATCTCTACCCTTCTCTTCCCCAGGTCATTGGTCCCCAGGTGGACAATGGCATCCAACTCCTCCCTCCTGGCTATTGCTCTAGCGATCCTATGGATTTGCTTCCCATCCCTCCATGCAGTGCTTCCTGGGAGGCACATGACCTCCCTCTCTCCCCTACTAGGTGCCCCTAATTTCTCACCTCATACAACAGAATCTCCCACTAGGAGAAGCTTCCCCCTCCTCTGTGGTCCCTTGCCCCCCTTCCCTGGGACTCCAGCTTGGAGGTCCCACCCGTCCTCCCTGGTCCCAGCTGTGGGTGCCTGTGTGGGGCATTCCCATTCCTCCAATACAGTATAGGAGTTATTAAGCTGAACCAGTTGGGGGATGTGCCTCTGACCCCTTCCCACTCTCCCTGAGCCCACTGTGGTCTAGTCACCCTTCTTTCTGGGCACCCTTTGAGGTTGGTGTTGTGGACCCGGTGGTCCCTGGGTGGGGGCAGATGCTGCCTGTAACCTAGCCACCTCTGCACGGAGACAGGCAACCTCCTTCCTCAGCTGAGAGACATGCCTGCAGATAGAGTAGCATTGCAGCCTCCAGAATGTCTCCCTGAAGACTGCTGCTCCACAGCCACTGCACTGCACCACTCCTGTAATGTCTGATGTGACCTGGCCTTCAATATACTCTAGGTGCACCCTCTAGAGTAACCCCTATGCTCCTCCTTGTCCTAGGTGTGGAACTTCCTGTGTGGTCTAGGAAGGTGTAACACTATGGGCCCACACCTTATAAAAGAGGACTAGCCCAGGGGTGGGAGGGTCGAGAGGTGGGTGGGATTACCCCCTGGCTGTGTCCAGAAACAATCAGCTGAGGACTCCATTACCCTATGTTCATAGAGGACAAACCATAATGATAAAAAAAAACATTCCCCCAAAATCCATTCAAATATGAGACCTGCACTTTAAGGTAACAGACTCAAAGAAGTACAAACAGTTACAAGCTTACCAGCAACTAAATCCTTCACTCCTGCCCCTTCAGAAACTTAGCAGCAACAGAAAGGTAAATCTACTTGAGCCAAACTAAGTCTGCTTCAGCCCTGCTGCTATGTGGCAGAACCCATTGGTATTTAAAACACAATTAGCTGTAAATTGATCCTAGCTGAAGGGAATGCACAGAAACTTCCAGAAGGTTTCTACCAATGCCTGTTGAAATATGAATCTCAAACTCACAATATAAATCACACACACACAAAATAAACTGTGATAAACAAACTCAGAAGCTACTGCACTTAAGGTAACAGACTCAAACAAGTATAAACAGTTACAAGCTTACCAGCAACTAAATCCTTCACTCCTGCCACTTCAGAAACTTAGCAGCAACAGAAAGGTAAATCTACCTTGGCAGTACATGTCAGGGTTTTACAATATGGGCAGTACCATTTAGCCATACATCTATCATGGATCAAATCCAGGATCAACCCTGATTCCAGATCTCAAAAGAGATTGGTGATAGTGTTGATAGCATAGCTACCATAAGCTAAAAAAATGATTTCCCTGCCTATGGGTTGCTCTCTAGCTTCTTTATTGTTATAGAAGATCAATTCATTGATTTTCTTTTGGGTCCCATTAAATAAACTTGCAATATCATGCATGTTATACACAGTGGGCTGGATATTCAAACTGCGCTATTTTGTGGCGCAAGCCCTTGCGCTGCACAAAATAGTTGCGCAGGGGTGTGGCTGGGCGATATTCAAAGGAGTTGCGCTATTGAGCAACTCCTTTGAATATCACCCCCAGCCATAGCCACAGCCACTGTGCATGGCGCAGTGGAACTTGCGCCACCGCAAGTGGTCAGAGTGGAGCATTCAAGTTGCGGTGGCGCAAGTACCATTGTGCCATGTGCAAATTTCCCATATTCAAAAGGTGACATGCAAATGGGGCCATAATTCATGCAAGGCACAGGGGGGGCCATTTGCATCTATTTATGGCCCCATTTGCATGCCATCAGCATGCAGGTGCACCAATCCCCGAGGACTTGCACCTGGCACCTTGCCAGGCAGCAGCCATCAGGGACCGGCGCCCCCTGCAGCCTGATCGTGGGCAAAAGTGTGAAAATCTCACCTCCCCCTGACTGGCCCGATCATGGGCATAAGGTTAAATAAACTTCCCCAGCCCAATCGCGGGCATAATTGTAAAATACACCCCCCCACCAGCCCGATCGCGGGCATAAGGTTAAATCAACCCCCCCACCAGCCTGATCGTGGGCATAATTGTTAAATGTCCCCTCCATCAGTCTGATCGTGGGCAGCACAGAGTCCCACCCCCCCAGAACATATCCCTGGTGGTCCAGTGGACCGTGAAGCTGTCGCAGGCAACGAAGTGATAAAACCTCCCCACCCCAAGACCATATCCCTGGTGATCCAGTGTCCCCCACCCACCACCCACGAAGCCCCACCACCCCACTCCCCCAGCAGCTGGCGGGCGGCAGCATCAACCACCTGCCGCCCGCCACCCCACCAACTTGATGACTGCCGGTAGGGCCTGCACACCGGTGGTGCAGAGCAGAGCCAATGGGTGTGCAGCCACTCTTTCAGACTAAGCAGTCCAGAATGAGTCATTCACATATCTGGACTGCCTTATGCAGTAGGTAGGCTGCATGCCCATTAGCTCTTGCTCTGCACCAATGGGCATGCAGTCCTACCAGGCAGTCAGTTGGCGGCGGCGGGCGCAGGAGGGTGGATGCTGCTGCCCGCTGGCTGCCGGGGAGCGGGGTGGGGCTTCATGGTGGGTGGGGTGGGGACACTAGATCACCAGGGTTATGGTCTTGGGGGGAGTTTAATCACTTTGCTGCCTGCGATCCGGTTTAGCGGTCCACTGGACCACCAGGGATTTGGTCTTGGGAGGGGAGTTTAATCACTTTGCTGACCGCGATCGGGCTTAGCGGTCCACTGGACCACCAGGGATTTGGTCTTGAGGGGGTTTAATCACTTTGCTGCCCGCAATTGGGCTTAGCGGTCCACTGGATCACCAGGGATATGTTCTTGGGGGGGTTTACTCTTTGCTGCCCATGATTGGGCTGGTGGGGGTGGGTGTTATTTGTCACTTTTGCCTCCATCAGGCCAGTTGGGGAGGGGTTTACAACATATGCCCATGATCGGGCTGGTGGGGATGGGTGTTATTTGTCACTTTGCCTGCGATCGGGCCAGTCAGGGGAAGGGGGATTACTATATGCCTGTGATTGGGCTGCAGGGGGGCCCAGGGAGTAGGTTGAGGGCCACCCACAGGTGGCAGCTGCTGTGTTGCACCTTTCAATGTGGCAGCTCACCTGTGGGTGGCCCTCGACTTACTCCTTTTTTTTTGGCTCAAAGTTGTGCAGGCACAGGTTGGGGGTTGCGCCTGCACAACTCTGCATAGCCCGCTGAATACCGGGCAGTGCAGTTTATGCATGGTTCCTCCCCCTCCAGTTCAGCATGCATTCATTTGCATTGCGCTGTTGCTCAGCTTGCCTTGGGGGGGCACAACTGCCTCCTGCTGAATATGGCAGAATGGCGCAATTTTGGACTTGCCCAGGCGCAACCCTATTGTGCATGGCGCAACCCTTTTGAATATCCAGCCCAGTGAATCTTTCCTCCTGGGATAAACCAGTAATACCATGTAGCATGGGTTGTATTACATCTTGATCTAATTTAGTATTAAAATATTTGACATGGCATCGAATTTTAGCCAAATCATCTCTGTTCCAAATTGACATGCCTGGTCCAAACATAATTGTAACAGTGCCAGCTACGCCTGTTACATCTAAAGGTCTCAAACTCCTCTTAGGAGGTTTGGGCCTGAACACTCCTTGGTGTTCAGCTGTGTGTTGCCCAGCTACAGGGTCATGTGTACATGCCTGATATGTTGCAATAAGGTCTAATAACATAGTAGTATGAAATTTGGACACATTGGTGTTGGCACAATGACTAAACTCAGCCATGTTCCAATGTGTAAGGTTCAGAACAACAGGAACATGCATAAATTGAACTTTGTTAATAAGTGTCCCAGGAATAGAAGTTGCTGCCAGGACACTGGGTGGACCTGGCTCCATCAGTGAGCATTGTAGATGTTCATCTGCTAAGGCTGGTATGACTGTAAGGAAAAGAGTGGCACTGGCAATTGATTGAGTTAAACAGTTATGACGTATGGTGGTGTTGGGATATTGACTGCAGAAGACTGGGTTCATTATTGCTATGAGATTGTATGAGCTTGTATGTCTTTGGTTGACTTGGCATACGCACAAAGTTCCATTAGGGCAAATACAGGTGTTGGGCCAGCCTTGAAAAGTTCTTTTGTCAAGGTGGGCCACTGGGTGGCCCTGTTCGGTAGTATTGCCAGTTCTCCATTTGATTTGCACAGTAGAGTTGTCTACAGAAACTACCATGGCATTAAGATAAGCATCCTTTCCTTCATGCACAGTCACATGGGTAGATGGGAGCTGAATGGCCACCCCTCCATTAGGAGATTCAGAGAGGTGGGTATCAGAAAGCATAGGGCTCAGATGCTATAGAAGTATCTGGAGATTTCTCTGGGTGTTTGCACGAAACTTACCAGGGCACCCAGTACTAGGAAAATAATAAATTGTGACATTCTGAAAGATAAAGAAATTAAAGATTAAGACATGCTCCCCCCCATCTGGGGAAGGAGCATTAATCACCTTTATACAGCTTCAGTTGATTGGCATGGTACCACTTGTCCACAGGTTTCTTGTAGTGCATCAGCTGCACTTGGTAGACAGCAGGGCTCAATTTGCTGATGATGCCATAAGGGCCTGCCCACTTGCTTGTCAGAGGGTGGGCAGGTGTGGTAAATTTCAGTACCATGACCTGGTCACCTACCTGCCAATCGTCTTCTTTGACATTCTTGTCAAGGTACATTTTGGACTGCTGCTGGGTCTTGCCCAGATTTCAAGTAGCAAAGAGGTTAGTTTGGACCAGATTGTCCTTCAGCTGTGCAACATAAGTGTCTGCCGACACTCTATCCTTTGTTGGCTCTCCACTGAACTACTTACAGATCTGAAAGCAAGGGACCTCCTCTGGCTTTGGGCAGGGACCACTGGCAATCATGCCGATATTCAGAACTACAAAAGGGCATGAAACGACTGCACTAAATCAATCCACCAGAAGAAAATGCATACTACAGAGATACTCTCATGAACACCTGGGGTAAGGGAAAATCCTTCTGGAACAATCTTAAAGAAGTAACTCGGAAGCAGCCAAAAACCTCACCTACTATGTTGGTCATTGATGGTGGCATAACTCTCAACCCTGCCACAATTACAAATACTTTCAATACTGCATTCTCTGACCTCAGTAGTGTTCTCCCTTCAGACTTCTTCAATGATGACCACCCTCCTTCTCCTACCCCCAGCCCACAACCCTCTCCCTCCAACTGCCCACCTTTCTACTTTAAGGAAGTCAGGGTGCATGAGGTCCATAAATACGTCTCTAATGCAATTGCCAAATCCAGAACTAGTGGGGACTCACTCGACCTCAAGCTGGTGTTCCTCACCCTTGATGAAGTGCTACTTCTATTAATAAAAATTTTCAACCTCTCCCTCACCCTCAGCCAGTTCCCCGACAGATGGAAATCAGCCACAGTAACCCCAGTCCACAAAAGTGGGGACAAGGATCTGCACATGAAATACTGGCCTATCTCCATACTCCCCCCACCAAGGCCATTGAACATATGGTATCTGACTAGCTAATGGGATACCTGGATAAACACAACATCCTCTGCCCCCCACAACATGGTTTCTGTACAGGTCACAGTACTACATCATCCCTCCTTGAATTCACCGGTGCTATCCACAGCTCATTGGACAACAGTCTCCTAACTAGGTTGGTCTTCATTGACCTGACCAAGGCTTTTGACACTGTACATCATAATCTATTAATCACACAGCTACATTCTGCTGGGCTCTCACCTGAGTCCATTACCTGGTTCAAGAGCTACTTAAAGAAACAACCCCAAAGAGTGAAAATAGCTGATGTTCTCTCAGATGCACATCCTGTACACTCAGGAGTTCCTCAAGGCTCCATTCTTGGGCCACTTCTTTTTAGCCTCTTTCTGAATGAGCTTCCACAATTGTGTCCTGCTCAAATCCTCCTCTATGCTGACGCCGCCACCATCCTCTCCATTCACAAGGATCCGGGCCACCTTGAAAAGAATCTACAGCTTGCTTTCACCTCAATTGAAACTTGGTTTAGTACACATAAATTGGTTCTCAAGTACAAAAAAAACAAGTCCATGCTCTTCTTTTTTCAATTCAAACTTTATTCACACATTTTCCACAATACAGGAGGCAAGCCCTCCTACCCCCGCACAGCAGTTCCTTAATATGTTGTAGTAAAAAACTATCGTATTAACCAAAACAAGTTAAAAATAGATAACCAATTGCACATTATACCCTAGCAGAGGTAATTAAAGTGTGAAGGGATCCCAAATATGCTTATATCTGTGTAACCTATTATGGAGGCTTGCACTAGCCTTCTCTGTGCGAAGATTTGCTAGGATCTCATGGGTCCATTCCTTGTATGTTGAACAAGTCCCTTCTTTCCAATGCCTGAGAATAATTTGTTTAACCGAGAGTGTGATCATAGATATATGAAATCTCTGGATTTTGACCTTAATGGAAGACAAGTCTCCCAGGAGGCAGATGTCAGGTGTGAAACAGTCCTGTAATCCCAATAAAGGGTTCAGGTTGTTTTTAATTAGATCCCATAATGAAGCTATCCTGGGGCACGACCAGAATATGTGAAGAAGTGTCCCTGCTTCCTGGGAACACCTAGTGCACCTATCTGTATCGAGAAGGCCCCATTTTGACAGTTTGACTGGAGTATAGTACAAATTGTGCAAAATGTGAAATTGCATAAGGCGTAATCTATCTTGGGACACATATTTATGACTGTACATCCAGAGAGCCAACCAGTTAAAGGTATATTGGGGAAAAAATGGATTCCAAAAATGGTTAGGGCCATTACCACTCCCAAACCGCCATTGGTACAGTACTTGATATATCTTAGAGATGACACCTGAAGATTTGAGAAGAGAGGAAAGTTCAGGTACTAATGCAAAAGCTGATGAGCGTGGAGGGACGGTACCAAAAACTGTAATTAACAAATTCTTCAGTTGAATAACCCTGAATACCTGAGAAACCGGAATATTGAACTCAGTGATAATCTCGGTGAATGGAAGCCAAACCCCGGACTCATCCAGAAATGAGGAGACTATCCCCTCTCCTAACTGAGGCAACCATGTACAAGAAACTTTTTGCTTATTTATGGTAAAGGCTGGAGAATTCCAGATAGATTAAGACATGTCTTTACTCGGGTTGTATCTCAGGAAAGAACACAGTTGCAAATGAACTTTTACTGAGGTCATGATAGTGGGACATTTGTTAGCGTCCTGCAGATGAGAGACTTTAACAAAGAGCATGGTCAAGGGGTCCATGTTCATAGACTGGATAAAGTCTAATTCAATGTTAAGCCAAACCGGTCTCAGGTTTTCCAGTCCCGGTCTTACCCATTTCAGGTACTTAGTAAGGTGACTAGCCCAGTAATAAATTGCCAAATGAGGAATCCACAGCCCACTCTCATTTTTAGGGACAACTAACTTCTGGTACGCCAACCTGGAAATCTTATTAGACCAGATGAACTTAGTAAAGAGTTTATGCATTTTCTGAAACCAGAATAAAGGGACAAATGAGTTAAGATGTGACAGGGGTTAAAAAAGATCGGGGAATACATTCATCTTAATTATATTGATACAGCCCCATAATGAGATCGGAAGCTTGTCCCATCTCTCTAGATACTGTATAATCATCTGAGAAAGAGGCTCTAAATTTTCTTTAAACTATAGGGAAGTGTTACCCATTAACTTTATACCTAAATATTTAATAACCCGGGGTGACCAACACAGTCCCAAAGGGACAATGTCTGTCTTGAAAACCTTATGGTTAAGAGGAAAAAAGGATGTCTTGTTAGCGTTTAGCTTATAATTCGAAAAATGACTAAATTTAGTAATCTCCCTTAACATGTTCAGAATAGATGTTACTGGGTGGGCCAAAATGTAGTAGGAGATCATCAGCATATGCTGTTATCTTCACCACTTTGTTCCTGATGGGAATACCTTGTGTTCCCGTATTGCTAAGAATATTTTGAATAAGGGGTTCCAAATAAAGATTAAAAAGTAAGGGGGAAAGGGGGCATCCCTGTCTTGTACCTGAATGTAACAAGAAAGATTTAGAAAAGGCCCGATTACCTGAAATCCTCACAGAGGGAGATCGATATAGCACTCTGATCCAGTCTATGAACATGGAGGGAAATCCAAATGTACTAAGAACTTGAAATAAGAAATTCCAGTTTACCCGGTCGAATGCCTTCTTGGCATCCAGGGAGACCAGTCCTGCGGGAAAGGTAGCATCCCTGGACTCTGAGAAGACATGCGAGAGGGTGCGCAGGTGATCTGAGGACGAGCGTCCCCTCATAAACCCGACCTGAAACATACCGATCAGGTCTGGGAGGACCAAGATTAGTCTATCCGCCAATGTCTTCAAAAGAATTTTGACATCCTGATTCAACAGGGATATTGGCCTGTAGCTCTGAACCAATTCTGGGTTCTTATCCAGTTTGGGTAATAGGACTATCAGGGCTTCAAACAAATGAGTGTCTACTACCACCCCAGAGAGAATGTGGAGGTAGAGACTGTGTAACACAGGCAATAACTGTTCTCTGAAAACTTTATAAAATAAAGCAGAAAACCCATCCGGTCCTGGAACTTTATCCGAGGGCAGGGCCATTATAACAGCTGAAATTTCCTCCCACGATAAAGGGGAGGATAAGAAAGTTTTTTGGGGGCTTGACAAGGAAGGAAGGCGAGCGTCCCTGAGGTACACCTTCAACTCCTCTATAGAAGGAGGACTATCCATATCCCTATATAATTGCTTGTAATATATAGCAAATTCCTGCACTACCTCTGACAGGGATACCCTCAGGGTCCCATCTGCCTGTGCCCTAATTGGAGGTATAAATCTTGCAGACTCTTGCTGCTTTAAGCGTAAAGCAAGCAAGCGCCCCGCTTTTTCTCCTTGATCCATGAAACTGGCTTTAGTACGGATGATAGCCAACTCTGCTTTCTCCCTTAATAATCCTAAATATCTATCCTTAACTACTAATAATTTCCATCTCTCCTCCTGAGAAATGTTATTTGGATGTTTAGCTTCTAATTCCCGTATTTGAGACAGTAATGACAATAACTCTGCTTCCTGTGCCCTCTTCCTCTTTGTGGCTAAGCTGATGAGAATGCCCCTTATATAGGCCTTAAAGGCTCCCCATAAAATGTCCAGCTTAGTGCTTTCTATTGGGTTGGTAGAAAAAAAGAAGTCAATCTGATCCTTCACCAGCCCACAATACTTCTCATCTTTCAATAACTGTTCATTTAATTTCCATCTGGTCTCTTTCTTGGGAATATTAAGGAAAGCCAGGTTGCACAACACCAGAGAGTTGTCCGATATGGGACCCGGTTGAATCGAGGTGGACAACACTCCCGGCAAGAGCTCGTGAGAGACTAATAGCTCGTGAGAGACTAATAAATAATCAATGCGAAACTGCGTTCCATGTACTGGAGAACTAAAAGTATATTCCCTGGAGTTGGGATGCAAGACTCACCAGACGTCGCACAGACCACATTGGTCCAGCAATTCCTTAAAGGCCCTTTGCCCAGGGAACAGTCCCCTCGACCCATTGCCTGACCTGTCTATGTTAGGGTCTGAAACTAAGTTAATGTCCCCCCCCCCAAGATAATGGGAATAGGAAGTATGGGAAGAATTGTGGTAATCAGCTTCATAAAAAAAAGTGGGATCATCCACATTTGGCCCATAAATGCTGCCAAGCAACTGCGGCATGGCCCAAAGAGTACCCTGAACTAAAACATACCTGCCCTCTGAGTCCTTGAAAACCTGGGTGGGAATAAATGGGACATCTCTATTAACCAGCATTATGGCCCCACAGCTGTTAGTAGACCCTGAGGCATTGAAAACCTGTCCCACCTGTTGTCTCCTGAGTTGCAATGCCTCAGTATCTAGCAAATGAGATTCTTGTAAAAACGTTAACTGAGCACGCAGCAAGCTCAAGTGTTTAAGCACCTGATATTGCTTGGATTTTTTTCTAATCCCCTTCACATTCCACGTAGCAAAATTAATACTGCTAGCCATCTATATTAACAAATGTGAGTCCAGAATAAACGTATGGCAATTACAACTGTAGTCCAGATACCCCAGTACCACTAAAACTGCTGTGCCATTCTCCCGCCCACAAACCCTCCCATCTCTACCCAAACTATCCCCCCTAAATAATACCCAAACAGGACATAACATTAACAGACCCAAGAGTTTACCTTTAAGCCTGCCCTCCCTATCTCCCCCACTGTCGCTAACGACATTCAGCAACTTACCGTTTCCTTCTCCCCCCAGCCCCCCAACATTACACTCCTAAACCCGAGAAAAGTTTTTATAAGCCCCCTTTATAAAGCAAGAAGGTAATGAGTAACTTGCATTGCAATAACGGTCCATAACATCGCCAGCTGATCCACCCCTGAGAACCAGTGGGAGTGACCCTGTGTTAGCAAGGCATAGGCCCTGGGAAGATCAAGAGTTTCCTAACTCTCACGCCTTGCCCGTTGAAGGGAACTCAGCTCGGTGGGTGATCATAAGGCCAGGCCAAAGCGATGTGTCCGGTCTGCCATGCGGGCCGCGCCCACAACAGGACTCACTTGCCCCCAGGAAGCAGGACACGCCACTCCCCCTCTAATTAGAAAGCCCTTGCACCAGAAAAAAAACCCATCCCTGATCATTAAAACCGCTAGCCCCTGTTACAAGAGTTTCGAGCTCTCTCTAGTGTTACCAGTGCAAAAGCGCATGACAATGCGCTATGATAAGAAAACATCAATGCACTCTCTTAATGTCCCCCCAAATAGTAGGTATTGATACCCTGCGAGGTATAAACCTTAGGCCTTAACAAAGCCAATCCCCCTTGCATACCTGCTAGGGGAGGTACTAGATAGGGCTATTGCAGAGGTTACTCTCCCCAGGACCAGAGAACAATAAAATTAAACAACCTGTTTAGGCGAAGCAACAGTCCCAGACAAAACAAACATAAACATCCATTCACAATCTGATCAAGACTAAAGAAATAGTATCCCTTCTGCCCTCTAATCGGGCTTAGATAGGAGTACAACATTTATTTAATTATGCTCATCCCCAAGAAGTTCTTCAAGTAACAGCCAACACATTTCAGACCGGAGCTCTTCCATTCAAGAATTAAAAGGCCTCTCATGAATTCCTGAAGAGATCAGGCAGGGATATCTTTAAGCCAGCAAGCGCCACCTCAGGATCCTCGTAAGTGGCCCAAGAGCTGGCCACCTGTACCTGTAACCTGGCCGGGTACCCCATGCGAAATTTAAGACCAGCAGCAATAATCTTGGAGACTACTGGGTGAAATGCAGAGTATTTCAGACGGACCGAGCCCGGTAAATCTTGTGCTATCCTGAGCTTGATTTGTTCCCATTGAACATCCTGGAGTTCCCTGACTTTATACAACAAGTGTTGTCACTCCAAAAAATTTAAGAATCGACATATTATAGGGTGAGGTGTTGCTCCAGGAGGGGGCTTCGGCCTTAGGGATCTGTGGGCTCTCTCGATTATGTACTTAGCCCCAAAGGTTGAGGGGCCAGCGATCTTCTCCACTAACTTCTGGACGAATGCTATGGCATTCTGGCCTTCTACTCCCTCCGGCAGCCCAAGGATCACAACATTATTTCTCTGGCTATGACCTTCAAGGTCTTCGAGTTTAGCTTCAAACCGTGCCAGTTTTTGCCACATGGCTGCCATCCCAGGATCGAACCTTTCTACTTGTTCCTCCAAAGAGGCGATCCTGGCTGTGTTATCTGTGGTAGAGACCGTAACCTCTTCCAGTTTTCTAGTTAGCGATTTAATCTCTGATTCCATTTCTTTTATCTCTTCCCGAAATGGCTTAAACTCTTCTAGGAATCTGCTTAGTGTCAGCGGTTCCTGGTCTGTGCCCTGGTTCATAACCTCTGGCTTCTCAGCTCAACTCGAGGCCCGTGATTTATTTGGGGCCTTCTTCAGGGTAACTGGCAGGTTGTGTTTTTGTGGTGCCTTCTTCATATACACCTCCATTCTTACTCAAAATCACCCAGCAAGAGCACCAACTGGTAGGGAGGTAGTATAATGCAAAATTGTAGGGTGTAAGGCAAAGTAAACACTCCAAAAAACGCTTTTAAAGAGTCAGGAGGCTGAAGCTATGCAGAGGAGTGTCTACCCGGTACCTTGCATCACGTGGTCCCCAAGTCCATGCTCTTCTGAATCCTGCGCATCAAATACAGACTCAATTCCATCATGATCAAAAACTGCCTTGGTGCAACCCTCGATCAGGTTCAATCCTTTAAATATCTAGCTATTACCAACAATTGTAACCTATCATATGCTACACACATTGACAACATTGCCAAGGCTGCTGACACTCACATTGTCCTGATCTTCTGGCACAGGCAATGCCTTACCTCAGATGCCTTAAGGATTGCAGTACAGAGCTCAGTAATCTCAATAATCGACTACTGCCTGATCATCTACTGCTCTGCCTCTGTCACCTCCCTCAGGCGCATATCCATTGCACTAAACAAAGCTTGCTGTCTCATAATCGGCACCCATTGTCTCACCCACACATGTGATCTCTACACACAGACTGGGTGTCTTCAACTTTCAAACTGGATCAAGTATCAAACCTGCCTTATGACAAAGAATATAACACTAGGCCTTGCTCCCTCAGGTGTCCAAGCTCTCTTCTGCCCAGTGCGGACTACTCGTATCACAGAGGCTCTGAATCCCAGCTTCTGCATAGTCTGCATTTCTGCACCACTGGCATAGTCCGCATTTCTGCAGGTCAAAGATAATTTACGCACAGAGCTCCCAGCTGGTTCAATGGTCTCAACATTGACATCGCCTCAATGCCAAAGCTTGGTCCATTCAAATCCAGTGTCCATCACATCCTGTCTGTATCTAGCTCCTGTGACTGTCCTTCCTAATTGTTCTCCCCTCTCCTCTTTGCTCTTTCCACCTAGCACTTAATCCTCTCCCTCTTCAGCTCCCTCTCCCTTACACCCATGCATCCTCCCCTCCTCCCACCTTCCTTCCCTAACCCTCTGTAGCACTTTAATACTTGACAAGTGCCTATGGCCGAACCTCACTAGTGTGTCTCTCCTCCATACCGTGTCAACCCTGTTACCAGACCTCCTTCTGGCATTTTTGCCACCGTATTGAATGTATAAAACTGCATATAACTGCCTGTAACCCACTGTTACACTGTTATTCAATGTCTTGTTTGAATTGTACCTCAGCTGACGTGGAACCTTTGTAAAAGAGCCTTGGCTTAAAGGTACTTGTAATCCTAGATTAAAATAAATAAAAATTGTTGGGGTGCTGATATCTATCCACAAATGCTCTAGCAGTCTCATTAGCTGGTCTGTCATCACCTCAAAGGGTGTGCACTAGGTTGTTGCAGCAGGGGCTGCTTTGAATGCCATTAGGCATAAGAGCAACAGGGTGTCCCAACTTTTAGCATTTTCATTTGCAAACTTACATAGTATCTACTTGATCTGCCTGTTGGCCCTCTCTACTTGTCCAGAAGACTGAGGATGGTAATCTATGTGGAATTTTTGCCTGACTCCCAGTAATTCCAAACATTCCTGCATTAGTTCCCCTTAAAGCTTGTTCCTTTGTCAGAGTTGATCTTGGGAGGTAGGCCCCATCTGGTAAATATTTGTTCTACCAGAATCTTTGCAGTGGCTTTTGTCGGATTCCCCTGCAAGAAAAAGCTTCAACCCATTTGGAAAACAGATCTGCAATCACAAATACGTACTTATTGTGTTTACTAGTCATTGGTAGGGGCCCAATGAAGTAAATCTGTATGGTATTCCAGGGGCCAGACGGTCTCTGTGGGAGCAGTTTGTCATTTTTATTCCCAAGGAATGGAGTTATTCTGTGCACAATCGATACAAATGTCCACATAATGCTGGAATCAGTTGTTTGGCCAGGCCACCAACCCATGGTTTTCAATCTCTGTAGAGTCTTATCTACACCTTGGTGTCCACCCGTGAGTGTGTCATGCACCTGATGAATGAACTCCATCCAGAGCTCTTTTGGGATCACCCACGACTTCTCCTTGCCAGATTGGTACAGGACTAACTTCTGGTCTTGGGAGAGCCAGAGATTATCAGAATGATTCTTGAAGGGACTGCTCTGAGACATTTCCTTCACTCTTTCCTTAGAAAGGTAGCCATACATCTGCTTTATCTCAGGATCTTCCATTTGTAATGCAGCCAAAACCAGTGGGACCACCTTGGTCCTTTTGTGTGCTGTCACTGTGTGGGCTTCAGTTTGGGGTTGCATGGTCCATATCTCCCCCCACAAGCACCGTCCTTGGCCAAGGTGTCTGCTCGATCACTGTACCCATGATATGGCTCATTCTTTGAGGGTGCCTTGACTTTATGTATATAAAGTCTGAAGATGAAGTGTTCAGCCAAACTGACAATGTACCTAAACACATCTCTGTATCTAACAGGGGTACTTTCTGAAGAGGTGTAATCATGGGTTTTCCAGATAGGAAGAAATTCCATGAGAGAGTCACACACTTAAGATAAATCAGAGAAAATAATGGTATCCTCCTCCTCCTCTTCCTTGCCATGGATGATCTCTAAGGCACAGGCAACTGCTGCCGGTTCTTCATACTGTGAGGATTTAATGGTGCATTGTCTGGACTCCTCCAGTGTGTACCCTGCTGGACAGAGGACCAGGACCCAGAATCCTGCTGCCTGCTCTCCTCCATGATAAGAGGAAGAGCTATCTGTGAAAATGCATTGAAGTGCAGGATCTGCTAGAGTACACTGTGTGGCAGATAGAAAGGGGCCTGGTTCTGGAAAGGTGGGTGGCTCTAAGCCACAATCATGAGGGTCTCCTTGGTAGAGGAGCCCATGCTCCATAATTGATGGCATCTTTATTGGAAATACAGTTATGTCCCTGCCTTGTAGGAGGAGGGACCAATGGGTAAGCCTTGTGTTGGAGATATTGCCATCTTTGATTTGATCTGTTAACAGGAAGGTGGTGGGGTGTGGTTGATGTGCAGTACAATGGGAGAAAAGCCTACTATTTAGGCAAAATGTTTTAACAGCCCAGAAGGTGGCTTGGAGATTCCTCTCACATAGCAAGTACTTTTGTTCCACTCGGGACAGCACTTGGGAGGCATAGGCGATAGGCCTGAGAGTGCCATGCACCCTCTCTGCAAGCACCACAGACATGGCAGTATCAGAGGTGGTTAGTATAAGGTACAAGGCACATGGTACAAATTTATTGAAAATGTGCATATACAGAAGTGTCACACATTAAAAATCTGGTTAAAATCCATATAATAACATCAAAATATACTACACAGAATCAAAAGGAAAAACATGCATATATATTACAAATAGATACATCCTACTTTCATCAGTCTATTAGCTGTGATAGCAAACTGTGCCACACTATATAATATCACTGTATCCTCTGAGTTTAAAAGGAAGCTTAGTTTTTCAACCATTGGCAAGCCATTAATCTTAATAAGATATTGTAGCAACCATTTATTCTTGAGTGTATTCAAATTAGAGCACGCAAACAAAATATGAGCAGAATCCCACTTCCCTGGGCAACTGCTCTTGCAATCTATTATTGCTCTAAAGGTATACCAATCCATAAAACCAGAAGTAACGCCTCCATTTATATTAAACCTTAGATTTTTCAATGTCTCATAATGCAGATTATCCTCACATTTAACTAAGTACCATTCCCTTTTATGAATATTATTAAGTGTTTTATCATTTATAATATTAGTAGTCGATCTTACCCTTGTCATGTCATGTTGTTTGGCAATATCTTGAATTCTGTTTATCACAATACCATTGAGTTCTTCATTCAGCTTGCTTTAATCAGAATTTACTATGGACACCAAACCCATTTTCTTAAGCATAATATCCAAATTCTTTATCCAGGACCAGTTCTTTATTATGACATTATTCCTAAAGCCAAAAGTTAGACTATCCTCCCAGCACTGATATAAAATAGAATGAATGTCCCTGATGTTGCATGTCTTAAGAAGATAGTGAAAATGTCTAATCATGACACATGATGACAGGGAAAGATTGCCTGTCTCAGCTCTTAAAGATTCTCCTGGTATAAATTTTGGAAGACTAAGAACAAGCCTGATAAAAAAGTTTTGAATTGGTTCTAGAGTAGCTAAGTTATTATGTTTTCCCCAGATCTCTGAACCACATAATATAGTAGAGTCCACTTTCATTTTGTATATTTTCAAAAGGGAAGAAGAAGAATTATTAATAAATTGTTTAGAAAATTTATTTATTTCCAATATAAGCTGCCTTCCTTTCTTTTTATTTTCTTCTGCATGTAGACTCCATAATTTTTTACCATGTAGAATATTACTCAAATAGGGGTAGCTATTCACTGGATTAATTTTAGTCCCCTCAATATTTCAATTAAAGTTCAAATTTCCCGGCTAGTTTATAACCATAATTTTTGTTTTATCAATATTTATAGATGCTTGAAGATCGTTTAAAGTTGTAGTGACATTAGATAGAGTTTTTTGAAGTCTACTAGCAGATCCCAACACCAGGCCCCTGTGACCCTCATATAAGTATATTTATCTTGACATTCTTGACCCTAGGTGTGTTGGTTTCACATTTGTCTAATCTGTGTACTACCTGATCTATATAAATATTAAATAATAAGGGTGCCAGCAAGCAACCCTGTTTCACACCCTTACCTACTTTCAAAGGTTCAGTTAATTTCCTATCAACTGAGTATGGAATCTGTATAAATATATTTGAGTATAATCTCTGTATCAGGGACAGTAGTTTACTATCAGTGTGCCAGGAGTCAAGAAGTTGTCATAAAATCTCCCTATTCACATTGTTGAATGCAGATGACATGTCTATAAATGCAAGATACAATGGAGTCTTATTTGTTTTTGTTTTCCTGATTAAGTGGTCTAGAATAAACAAACAATCTAGAGTACAGTGATTCTAACATACTAAAATGCTAGCAGAATAGGCCTAACAGTCTTTTGCATCTGCTCGTTTGGTCAGCCCCCACCCTGGGAGCTGACCTTGCTGCCCCCCTCACCTTCTCTGGCTTCTCCCTTCCCAGTTCTGGATATTCTCGCTGCATTGGATTTTGCTTCCAGAACCCTTTCCCTGTACCTGTCCCAGCCCCTCTTGAACATCTCCATCATCTCTGCCTCCACCAGCCTCCTAAGGCAGTGCATCCCATGGCTCCAACACCCTCTCAGCACCTCCTCCTTTCTCCCCTGAATCTTCCCCCCCTCCAGCTTCCACCCATGCCCTCTAGTGGCCCCCTCCTCCTTCCTTTGAAGCACCCTGAATGCTTCTCCTCTATTTACCCCCTTCATGTACCTGAAGACCTCTATCATGTCCCCCTGGTCCCTTCTCTCTTTCAATGTGTACATATTTAGCTCTTCGAGCCTCTCCTCATAGGTCCTGTCCCCCAAGCCCCAAATCATTTTGGTTGCCCCTCCTCTGGACCCTCTACAGGAGTTTAATGTCCCTCTTTAAGTGTGGCCTACAAAACTGCATGCAGTACTCTAGGTGTGGCCTCACCAAGCAGTTATACAGAGGGAGTATTACTTCCCTCCTTCTGGAGTTGATCCCCCTAGCGATGCATCCCAGCATCCTGTTGGCCTTGGCTGCTGTCCTCCTACAAGTCTCTGAGTTGTTCATCTTGACATCCACCACCACCCCCAGGTCCCTCTCAGCCATCGAGACTTGTAGCATTTCCCCCCCAGGGTGTACACTTGGCCCGGGTTTCTGGCCCCCAGGTGCAGTACCTTGCATTTCCCTGCATTGAACCTCAGCTTTCACTTTCTAGACCATCATTCCAGAGCCTCCAGGTCCCCCTGTAGAGCCACCCTCCCCTCCTCCCCATCCACCACCGCCTCCAGTTTTGAGTCATCCACAAAGAGACTCATCTCACTCCTGATACCTGTCCTTGTGTCAGAGACATAGGAGTTGAACAGGAGGGGCCCAAGGACTGATCCCTGTGGGACCCCACTAATGACCCTCCTTGGAGACGAGACTATCCTGCCAACTATGACCCTCTGGGTCCAGTCCTGGAGCCAATTGCCTATCCATCTGATCATCTGGTTCCCCACCCCCATTTCTCCCAGCTTATCCAACAGGCCCTCATGAGGAACAGAGTCAAATGCCTTGCTGAAGTCTAGAAAGAGGATGTCCACTGGTCTACCCAGGTCTAAGGCACTCGTCACCCAGTCATAGAACTCCACAAGGTTTGTCTGACACGATTTCTCTGGGACAAATCCATGCTGTCTATCGTCCAGGCACCCTGACTTTTCCAGGTCCCCCCAGCCTCTCCTTGACAATACTATCCATCACCTTGCCCATCACCAATGTCAGGCTGACAGGCCTGTAGTTCTCTGCCACCTCCCTTTATCCCCCCCCTTGTGGATAGGCACTATATGCGCCACCTTCCAGTCCTGAGGCATCCACCCTGTCCTCAGAGAGATGGTGAGAAGCTCTGCCAGGGGTTTTGCCAGGACATCCGCAAGTTCCTTCAGCACTCTGGGATGTAATTTATCCTGCCCCGGTGCTTTCTCCATCTTAAGGGACCTGAGGGCTTCCCTCAATCTCTCTGCTGTGATTTCCACTTCCGCTACCTCTTCTCCCTGCTTAGCCTTCCCCCCTCCTGCCAGTGATGCCTCCCCCTCTCCCCAGACCCGCCGATCAGTACGGGACCCCCTCAGTATCACTATCTCCTCCCATGTATGATGCCGCTACCTCATTTTCCTTAGTGAAAAATTGAGGTGAAGCACTCATTTAGTACCTCAGCCTGCTCCCTGGGTCTTGTGCCCATCTCTCCCTGTTTTAATCCTGCTAATCTGCCCTTCACCTTCGTTTTCCCCAATGTATCTAAAGAACCCCTTGTTTCCTCTCCTAATTTCCCTGGCCAGGTTCTGCTCCTTCTTTGCCTTAGCCGCCCTCACCACCCTGGTGGCCTTCTAGCCATCAGCTTGTACTCCCCTCGAGTCCCATTCACTCCTTGAGTACTTGAATTGCCTATGGGCTGCCTTCTTTCCCTGCACCACCTCCTGGACCTCCCTGGTCCACCAGCAGGGTTTTCGGACCCTACCGCATTTTCGTCTTACACTTGCACAGGTGCTGGTAGCATCCTGCACCCCTCTCCTGATGATTTCCCACCTACTATCAGCATCCATGTCTGACCCAATCACATCCAGATGCCCCTTAAGGATCCTTCCCATTTCCTTAAAATCCACCCCCCTGAAGTCAGTTACCTCCATCTTTGTGCAGCCTTCAACCCCTCCTAGGTCCAGGCAGAACCAGACCATGGTATGGTCACTCCCCGCCAATGGGTCCCTTACCTCCAGGCCCCCAATCTAGTCACTGTGTGCCAGGACCACATCCAGTACCTGCGCCTCCCTGGTCGGTTCCCCCACCTGCTGAGTTAGGAATGCGTCTTGAAGGACATCCAACAACCTCTGTTCCCTGGCCACTGAGGATGTCATAGTCTCCCAGTCTGTTCCTGGCATGTTAAAGTCCCCCAACACCACCACCCTTCCTCTGCCCAATCTGCAGTGTCTCCCAACATCTGCCACCAGACTCTCCTCCAGCTTCTCCACCAGTGCAGGGGGTCTATACACCACTCCTATTTTTACTCTCTTGCCCCCCTTGTTATCAAGGTGACCCAAATTGCCTCCACGGTTCCCTCCACCTCCTCTACTCCCCCTGTGCCAATGCAGTTTTTGACTATCATTGCTACCCCTCCTCCCCTTCCTTCCCCCCGTCCTTCCTGAACATAGTATAACCATCCAGGTTCAGGTCCCAGTCGTGTCCTGCGGTGGCCCAGGTCTCAGTGACTGCTGCCACATCCACCACTCCCTCAGTTAGCATCACCTGGAGCTCAGGCATTTTATTGCCCAAGCTCCTGGCATTTAGCAGGACTACCTTCCACCCTTTCCTTATACTTCCATTTCCCCTGCTCGTGTTCCCATGGGGATTCCATTTTCCCCTGGTCTGCACTTTACTGGTTGGCCTTTTCCCGCATTCCTCCAGCTCCCCAGGAGGGTGGAGGCAGAGTCCCTCCTTTATCGGACCCCCCTCGACAGCCTTTTCTCCCATCCCTCCCCCTTCACAAGTTTAAACCCCACTTTTTACCAATGAACCCCTCTATTTTCAACCTAAGGATTCCCCTTCCCTCCAAATTGAGATGGAGCCTATCTCTAGCATACAGCCCCTTATCATCCCAGGTCTCCCCCAATCCCCCATCAACCCATACCCTCTGGCCTCACACCACTCCCTGAGCCACTGGTTTATCTACTTAATCCTCCTTTTGTGTTCCCCACTAGCCCTTGGCACTGGCAGGATTTCCGAGAAGGAAATTGTGCATCCTATGTCATGACAGACCCTGGCAAGCTCCCTGAACCTTGCCTGTATCTCTAGCTCACTATTTCCCTCAATGTCATTTGTACCCAGGTGGACCAGTATGTCCGGGAAACCCCCAAAATCCTTTGCCAGCTGATATACCTCGTGCTTGGCCCTGTGCACCGTTAGTCCAGGGAAGCATTTTGTTCTAACTGGCCAGGATTCTCCCTCCCTATCCCATTTGATACCCCTGATCATAGAATCCCCCAACAGGAGCACTCTGACCGCTCCTTTTCCTCCATTTCCCCCCCTTCCATGTCCCTCATCCTTTCTTCCGGCCCCTCCACCCAGCCGGCTCCTTGTTCCTCCCCCTATCTGGGTGCCACATGAAGCCCCCTCCTTATTTACCCTGGCCACTCCCTCCCTTCCGATCCTATGCCTCTCTTCCTCCCGAGTATCCTTCTGTACCTCGCTAACTCACCCCTCACTGCTAGCAACTGGTCCTTCTCCCCCATCCGCTAAACTAGCCTGGTTCATCCTCCCTTCCTTCCTGTTTCCATTTAGTCCCTCCTTGCTAGTCGTGTTCCCCTGGCCTAAACCCTCAGCTCCCTTTACTGTATCCTCCTTGTACTTCTGGTCCTTCTCCTTGCTCTTTCCTCCCATCTGGTCCTTCTCCTTGCGCTTTCCTCCCTCTTCCCTCTTCCCCTTGCCCCTCCTGCTCTGATTCACTGCTCCCCCCATTTTCCTACATTCCAGGTTCCCCCCTGTTCCTCCTGCTATCTGCCCCCGCCTCCTGTCCCCACTCCCTTTCCATTTCTAACCACCCCTGTCATGGCTACATCACCCCCCTCATCCTCAAGCAGAAAAAGAGAATTGAAGTGGTTACTGAGTGTAAGGTCTGATCCACCTCCCTGCCTTGCTTCCTTCTCTCCAGCCCCGGCCATCTGCCTACTTCCCTGAGAATGTTGTCCCTCTGGCCCCACTTTGTGAGGGTCCCCGGTTACCTGCCTGCTTCCTTGGTAGTGTCCTCCTTTTGGGTCCCCTCTGCCAGGGTCCCTATGTGACCCCAGAGTATTCTCCTGCACTCCTTTCCCTATGCCCCTGCCCCTATTGCTTGGTGCAACCCCGTGGGAGATCCCCTGCCATCTTCCCCAACCATACCTCCCCCCTTCCCCAGCTGTCTCCTAATCCCTGTAACCTCCTCCCTAAGCTGTGCCAGCTGGTAGCACACTTGGCAACCACTGAACTTCCAAGCCCAGTCCAGTATCATGGCTGCCCCACACCCTGTGCACCCCACCACCCTCCCAAAGATGCCGGCCCTAATGACATGTGGTCCTATCCCCGCCAAGTAGGTTTCCTTGGGTGAGCCACCAGGCTCCCCACTAGTTCAAGATACACCCCTACTGTCTAATCAGGTCACCCACTTATCCTAGATACAGTCTCACAGTAAACCGGTAACCCTGTTACTAGGTGCAGTACAACATAGTAAACTTATAAAGGAAGTGAACAACTCCCTAAGCTCCTTTCTCCCAGCCTTTAAATCCAACCCCCAGTGGCTAGAACTAAATGAGCTGCACCTGCAGCCTTTTCCTCCAATTGCAGGGCAGGTGTTCCCCTATAAATAAGCAGAGCTCTGGGGAGGGAGGGGTGGAGAGGGTGGGATTTGGGCCTACACCCGACTCACGAGAGAGTGTATCAGCCCTGTGTCTGCTCCTCCAAGCCCTGCAGCCAAAGAACCAGCCCCGAGCAAATCCCACCAAATAGGTTTTAAATCAGAAGAAATAGGCCTTCACCAGTGCAGTCTGTTACACAGTGAAACATCCAATACATGAGCCCACTTACAGCCACCAAACCAGTTTTCAAACTTCCAACAGCCCCAAAAACAATACCCTGCTAGCCCCTTAGAAGTAAGAAAGAAAAGAAATAACCTTCTACCAAGTAAAATCCACAAGAAACCCTGTAAAGACAACATGAAGCAGCTACTTTACTGGAACACAACTGATCCTGTCCCCTTCTAGTTCCTTCTGAGAAGTCAAAGCAACTAACATCACAAACCTGATTCAGCTCTGCCTCCAGTCAATTAACTGAGTTGGACCTGGCCAGACCATTAACACTCTTCCCCCACTATGCACTAACCTTTGCAGCTAGTGAAGTCAGTAAAAAGGAATCAAAATTCAACTCAAAGCCCCCCAAATATGTTTGCTGCCAAAGGAAACAGGTCTCCAATTCAATCAGCTTCACTAACAACACATCAAAATAGGCTCTAAATTAACAGATATAGGTCTCCAATTCAAATAACCAGCCTTGAGCAAATCCCACCAAATAGGTTTTAAATCAGAAGAAATAGGCCTCCACCAGCACAGCCTGTTACACAGTGAAACATCCAACAAAAACCAAATTGCCTATTAGTTAAGATACTATTTTCAGATGCCCAAAAACTGAGTTCTTGCAGAAGAACACGGATACATTTTTTAGCAAATATATTTTGGAGTGCAATGGGCCTGTAGTTGAAAGGAACTTGTTTATTTCCTTTTTTATGCAAGGTACAAGTTCTGCAACTTGCCAGGAGTCTAAATTAATAAATGACTACAATTTATTTTTATACAGGTAATATGAATTGTTAGGGTATAACACTATTTCCTACAATCTTCTGTACAAAACATATAAAAACAATGCAGACATACAAGCACTAAACATAACATTTCTGTTGCATACAAAGTCTGGCATTTTCTCAGCCTCAACCACAAACTGGAACAACTTAATAAGAATATCACACCACCAAGAGGTATTAAATTGAAACAATTCAACAGGAATGCCATCAGTACCAGTGGCCTTATTCTTTTTCTGTACTCTTATGGCATATTCTGTTGCGCCCCTGGATATTATCAGAAAAGGGCTTTCTGTTCCTTACATTACCTGTCAGTATCTCAAACTGTTTAGCTTGGCCCATATTGTCTTTATATAAGGATTTAAAATAACTGATCCATTCAGTAGCTGCTATGTTTGCTTCTACGTTTAAACAATATTTATTTTCAGCTAGTAATATCAGTTTCCAGAAATCCTGGCTATTTTTTCTTTTAATAGCTTCCTGCTGATGAGACCAGAGAAAGCTATTATATCTTCTTTTCATATTTCTTATTAATAGTCTACAGTTATTCCTTAATCAAACCAGTTAATTGTTATAATTACAATCCAGATTGTTCTTACATAATCATGTTAATTTTTTTAACAACTTTTTATACTTATTGCACTGTGCATCATGCCCTGGTGCTTTATTTAATGGTCTTAGAATTCTGCTATTATCATGGGCCTGGTACTGGACACTATTTTTCAGAAACTTCAAATGATTTTTGAAATGTCCAAAGATGTGCTTATCAGTGGCATTTATCTATGCCACTTGTAGTTCTTGTATAGATTGACTCTGCATAAGGGTATGCATTTTCATTGGCATCAATGAATCCCATTTAATATGCTTTTTTCATACATGTAGATGCTGCTCTGCTTTTGGTTTTATTTCCTCACAATTTAGCTTATTATAGTGCAAACCACAAATTGTTATCATTGCTTTTGGAAAATGATCTGACAAATTTTCAGACAGGACTCTGAAACCTTGAATCTTGGCATAATGAGCAACATCCACAAGGGCCAAATCTAATAATGACCCTCCCTTTTCAGTTGGGAATGTAAATTCACCCAAATGATCTTGAGCATTCCATTCATTTACAATACATAAGTTATGTTTAATAATAACATTTAACAGACCATATCCCCTTTAATCTTTCTTTTTATATTTTGAGCATCTAGCAAGTAAGTCCCGATAACACCCTTGATCTCTTTTATTAAGAAAATGATCCATTTCATGCATGTTACCTATATGTGCATTCCAATCACCAAACAACATAAAATATCTATGAATATTTTGGGGAGAGAGTTCATCCATAAGATTAGATAGTTCATTGAGCTGAGTTTCAAACTCAACACTTTTCAAACTTGGGAGAAAATACAGATTAACAAGGAAGATATTATCATGGTTCTCAGTGGTAATATCAATAGCCAGCCAGTTAAAATAAGAGGAGGAATATATCTTCCCTATAGACCAGTTGTTCCTGGTGTCTAGTAAAACCAGCAGGACACCACTAAAACAACCCCTTAGGCTTCATTTCCTCCCAGGAAGGGAGAATTTATTAAAACCTTGAAACTCTATATGTATACTAGGGTCAAGCCAGGTCTCCTGTAGTAAAATTACATCAAAGGATTTCAATAAGCAGGACCAAGAACCATTGCCTGTTTTACCATTAATCCCTGCTATATTCCATGACAGAATGTGAATGCCTTGGGGTTTCACTATAGGTGGCCCAATAGTTTTCTTTTTGGTTCAGTCAGATAACTCTATAGTGGAACAGTCTGAGTCAAGACTGGTCGATGAGCTAGACAAGATGTCAAAATGATTATGCCATGATACATTCACAACATGGTTACAATCATAATTACAGTTTTCTCACATACGCTCACTTCTTCTCTCACTTCGTCTAATTCCTCTAAGACTATGCTATTGTTTATCCTCTCACCTCTCTGCTTCCTTACTCTTATTACTGTTTTATGCTCTGGAGAACCATTTATTTCATACTCTCAACTACTGGTTTCTGTAAATATTTTACTATAGACTGCAGTTGTTCATTTCCTATCTTTAAGGTTCACTGTATCTGTTGCCATCATTTATTTGGAGCCCAAACCTTTTCTTTTTATTTCCCAAATATCTTGTAGTTGTGTCAAGATCAATACCCATTTTTCCTGTTTAATTTTTTATGTTAAGGATCTCATTTCTAACTGCCTGATACCTAACCACCAAGCAGACTTAGCCTTTATCAGGTAGGGCTCTGTATCTATATACTGAAACCAAATCTTCCCATGATACCGTAGACTTCAGCTGACTTTTAATAATATTATAAACAGCTATCTTCAGGAGAAAAGGTGTCTCTGTCTTAGTCTTAGGTAGTTCATTAAAATACACTGTATGTAACTTCCCTTCTTGCCTATCCTGGTTGCTTTCCTTTCAAAGAACTTACATTATTGTATCTAGTTTTAGGAGATTCCATTCTTATTGCTGTCGTAGCTTGCTGTGATTTTTCAGAGGTGTAGGACATAGTTTGTATTCCTTTTTCCTTATTTTTTTTGAGTTTGTCATGTTCTTCTTCATATTCATTTTCCCCACTTGCTTTTCTAATTTATCCGCACATTTACTTTTGGCCCCATGTTACATCATTTCCTTGTATTCATTCTCTGCCTCTTCTTCCATAATCTCTTTAATACTTCTTTTCTCTATACCAATATGCACCATCTGCTTAAGTTCCTCTATTTGTTTTTTTGGTGGGGATTCCAATTCCTTCATTATAGCTCCCATATATAGGTTTGTTACAACTAGTACAGTTTTAATTTCAGACAACTGCTTGCTTATAAGAATATTTGCCTGCACATTGTAATCATTCAATAATGTTGGATTTTGATTACTCTGAGAATGCAATGTATTCTGGACACTTGTGATACTTTCCTCAAGCAGCTGAGTACCAGTCGAGTCATTATGCAAATTTTCTACCTCTGCTGTATTTTTCTCAAAAAGCTGTGTATCTACCCAACCATTACACACATTTTCTATGCCAACTGTTCTTCCTCTGTTCATAAACGTTGTAATGAAGTTATCAAAATCTGTCAAAAAATCCTCTTTAACAGAAAAGCCCTTATTCTCTACCCCACATTAATTCCATCTACCTATTTAACTTCCCCTATATTTATCTTTTGTGATAATTCATTTGTCATGTGGTTTTGAGATTCTAAGGCTTTAATTGTTTTAAGAATATAATCACCTGCTAGACTATTGTCTTTCTGCTTTATAGGAGAATGTGTAGATCCAACACTTACTTCCTTTCTAGGGGATGAGGTTCTAGGAGAAATTGCCTTATCTGTCTTATTTAAATAGTCAGTGCTTTTATTTTTATTTCTACCCCCTTTTTATTTTTGCACCATACTTTTAGTAGTTTATCATTTCTCAGTTTCATTGCTTCATTTAAAGGAGTCTCTATCAATATAGAGTTGTACTTTTCTGGCATTTTTTAGTTACATTTTAGACAGATTAAAATAATAATATTTCAATCACTCACAAGAGAAAATATCTGCAGAACAGCAGCCACAATAAATAAATATAATCTGGTGTGTTATAACACCTGATACAACTTAAATGAGATCCACTATTTGGCCAATAGCATTAAACAATATCACCTGGTGTCATACAAATATAAAAATATCAAAATAAATAATTTGGATAGAAGAGTAAAACCAGATAATTTCCTCCACAGACAAAAATCCAGAGAAAGTCATATAAAGGTCCAAGAATCAAAACCAACTTTGAAACTTTGAAGTATACTAGATTTGATATCTTCTTCTTTCAGTCCTTCTGAAAGCACCGTTGTGGTGCTCAGAATATTTCCAATGCCAAAACCTCACAGTAAAGGCGTTTATAGCAATTATGGAGATCAGTAGAGCCATAAATCAAGATATAAAATAGAATGAAGCCCAAGTGAACTCCGCTCAGGATACACGTGGAGTTCGCCAAGAAATCTTTATATCAAAAAAAGTCAGTTGTTCCAGTTGTGACCACTGCAAGAACATGCAATTTGGTATTTTGCAAGATTTCCAATATAGAGCACAGAAATACCATTGCGTCAGGCAGGTTAGGCAAAGTACAAAATGGCTATGAGGTTTCTGTCTCCAGATGGAATGGCAGCTCTGGGTTAGGATTGACCAAAGCTGGAGCTGAGGCCAAAGCCCATTTCAGAGGTGTAACAGCAGCTGTACATTCTGGTCCCCATTGCCATGGGACACCCTTTTTCAGTAGTTCATACAGGGACACGGCCTTTTGTACAAAATCACAAATAAAGTCTCTTGAGTAGTTGACCATGCCCAGGAAGTGTCTCAGTGTAGAAACATTGGTGGGTAAGGGCAGATCCTGGATGCCCTGAACCTTGTCCAAGGTGGGACTTCTGCCTTCCACCATAATGTGCAGGCCCCAAAAAAGAGACTTCTGGGAGGCAAAGTTGTATTTCAGCAGGGTTGCACTTGAGGCCTGCTTTTTGTAAACGTTTCTGGAGAACCTCTAGGAGACATAGGTGTTCCTCTGTGTCTGCTTTAGTCAAGAGGAGATCATCCACATACTGCAAAAGGCAGGCAGGGAAGGGGAAGCCTAGTATGACATCCCTCATGTGGATATGAAAAAATGGAGGAGCTATTTTGAAATCCCTTGGTGAGGCAGTTCCAGAGGTACTGATGTCCTTCAAAAGTGAAGGCAAACTTGTATTGGCTCTCAGGGGTCAATGGTCATGACCAAAAACCATTGGAGATGTCCAATGTGTTGAACCACTTGTGATGTGGTTTAAGGAGCTTCAACACATCCAGGCCAGATGCCACAATGGGTGCACAACTTGGAGTGACCAGGTTTAGCTTTCTGTAGTCTATGGTCAGTCTCCAGTTATTTATTGGACTTCTTCACAGTTCAGATGGGGGAGTTGACTGTGGAGACACAGGGCCTAATGACCCCTTGTTTTAGAAGGGATTCTATTCTGGCCCTGAGGGAGTGGATTGCCTCTGCTGGGAAGGGGTACTGTCTTTGGCATGGAGGATCTACACCAGTGACTTGTGTGAGAGTATCCATTCTACAACAGTAATGTTTGCTTTTGGCAAAGGCATCTCACTGCCTTTCCAAAATAGGCTTCAATTGAGGGAAGAGAGCATGTTGCTGGAACATGAGGGTGATGTCATATTCCATGTTGTTGTCCTTCACTGCTGCCATGACGTGCGATTCAGGAATGAGGAGCAACTGGTTTAGGCCAAGTACCTGGAGTAGTTGCCTGTTGGCTATATCCACCACGCACCCATACCAAGAGAGAAAATCTATACTGAGAATGCTCTGGAGATGACGTAAGACCAAAAGGTCAAAATGATATTTCACTTCTAAAGTACTGTACCTATGGTGAAAGGTATTAGCTTGGACCAATAAGTCGTGATGATGGTCCCCTTGAAGGTCTGGGTGGAAGTGGCCTTCCCCATCGACCAATAAGAGTGCTGCGGATCATCCTGATACAGTACTGAGACAGTGGCACCAGTGTCTAGAAGTAGTTCAAGCTGGCGGCCCATAACCAATGCTTCTACACATGTGCATCAGGAATCATTGGTAACTAAGGAAGTGAGAATCTGAACTGGGGCCTGACACCGTCAGTCTGATCCATTTTGCTCCTGTGAGGTAACATAGAGGGCTGGGTCCACCTCTCAGAGCATCTGTTCTGCTTCAGTATATGGAGATTTTGATTGCCACCCCCATTGGATTCCTCTTCCAAAGGGGGAGCATAGGGAATGGGCACTATGACTTTTGCGGGAGATCGGACTGTAGGGGATTAAACCTTGACCTCGAACTCCTGAAGCCTCTGTGTTTTCTTCTTCCAGATCTTTATACGATGGCCTGGACTGTTGTTTCCATTTATTATTGCCCTTCGCATTTTTCTGGTTTGACTTTTGTCAGTAATTCTGTTTGTTGTTGCATCCTCCTCAGTTTTAATACAAGGATTTATCTTGTTGGGGATCTTTGAATTTCCCTTCCACCATGTGCTGGCTGGATGAATAAGTGCCACTTTGCACTGTGGCCACCTTGGGCTTAGAGCCTGAGCTGAGGTCCCTTGCATAGACCTGGTACACATGCTCCACCTTCTCCATAATCTCATGGAGGTATTCCCATCTAGGGAATACATCCGCTTCCACCTTTTTGCAGAGTGCCGGTTAGAGGTTGTTCAAGAGTAGGCATTTGTACTCAACAGACTCTCTGTCCAGATGTTCATCAGCCAAATCCTTACTTGCACTATACACAAGCCACTAGTGACTCTCATATTGGGCTGGGGTTTCTTTGTCATGTTGCTTCACCTGAGTTGCTAGCATCATGCCAACCATGATAAGGTCATGCGCTACCAAGAGGTGAGCTGCAACTCTCTCAAACAGGGCTCTGATGTCATTATGTATGCCTTCCAGCAGCTTGGCCCACAACGTAGGGTCCACAGTCTGTTTCAAAACCTGTACCCGGTGCTGGGCCATGAGGGTGGGTATCTCACATTGATTCTGCACTTTTTCCAAATGGCAACTGAAATTGTTGCCAGGGGCCATATGGTCTATTTTGTCTGCGATGTTCTGGATGGTTTGTGTGGATTGCAGGGTGTTTGGGTTTGTTTTCTGCCCAGTGATGGTCTTGGCAACCACCTAGGTCATGGTGGTGGCCACACCCTGAAGGAGGGTCTGTTTCTTCACCTCCATTTTCAACATATCACTGACTGTCTGCTTCAGTCCTTTAGCCTGAGAGTCAGAGATCCCAGCTTTTGAGATCACCTTCTGAATGAAGGCTTCCACCTCATCTTTATCCTTTTTATTCAAGGCAGCTACCTGTAGATGAGGCTTCAACTCTCCAGTGTCCCAAGGTCTGCCATGTTGGACATCTCCATTATCTCTTTTGTCACCCTCTGATGACAAATCGATAGGCGGGGCATATGGCATTGCTTTCACATGACCCTTCAGGACTGCCAACTGTTGACATAATTTTGTCATCTTAATTCTACACATCAAATGATCCATTCTGCCACTGCACTGTCCTTTACTGATGTGATCCTGCAAAACTCTGTACTCTGCGCACACTTCACAGTTTTCTCTAAGCTGTCTAATGCATTCTAACATCTCTGAAACTCTTCCTCCAACTCCTCATACTCACTTCGCAACATATCATTCATTCTTGTAAGCAAGTCTTTCAACTGTAATACATCTTATCCTGCTTCAATCTTTCACGATCCTTCTCAGCCTAGCAATCTCCCTATCTTTTTCCTGTCTGAGTCTGAGTCTCGTTCCTATGTTTTTCAATTTTTCATTCCAAGTCCCTCCTTTGCTCGCCCGCTTCCTTAGATCTGGACCCAACTTCTTTTTCAGAGCTAGAGCTTCTGTTTCCATTGCTTGCAATGCAGCATATAGGGTGGCAACCATTACACCTTTTTGATCATGTTTCTTAGCTGTTGGCTTTGCCTGTGAGAACAGTTTACAAACATACTGCACTAGATTAGCCTGCGATTTCATGTCCAGCACGCAATCACTCCAAACTCCATGGGATGTTAGGAAATTTAAGATGCCTAATTTGAGCTCTGAACTAATGGCCATTGTTGGATGTTCTCCTTTTCAGCACTAATTGGCAGTCTGAGGCATATGGGTTCACCTCAACCCCGACAGCTAGGCAACCACACATTCTGGTGTGGAAGTCCTAATGGTCTGATGCTGCAAGTTGAATGGGGGGGTGAAGGCTCTCGTGCCTGTCATGATTCCAGTCCCATTCACCTGTGTATCTTATGGCATACTGGTTCAGTTCAGTCCAAACAGGTCCAGTCACAGTCGCCAGTTTGTTGGATGGCAGGATTCTAGACCTGTTGGTAAACATGACACAGAAGCCCATATATTACAGAAGAAAGTTTATTCTAAAAACATGTAGAAAACAGCATACCTGCTAGGAGTTTGGAAACCTCTGAACACTGCAATGTCATCATGCAAACTCAGAGAACAACAGTCTTACGTGTGTTCTTATACTTAGAGATAAGAAAGTACATTACTAGGTAATGGACTGTCCTGAAAAGGTAGAAGAACAAACTACAGCAATTCTGTTGGTGGATACTGGTGGGCCGCTCACACCTAAGACAGTTAGGTTTTGCACATACACACTAAGTGTTATGCTGACTAAGGCTGCCTTTTTTGGTAACAGTACAGTGATTTATTGACTATGCTGATCATAGCTTGATCAGACTGCTTCAGCTCCCCCATGGTCGGCACCCAGCCAGCCACTGACTGAGATCAGGGCACCTGCCTACAGCTCCTTGGAAGCTGCCTGCCTTTGATCAGGGCCACCTCAGCTCCCCCACGGTTGGTTGGCACCCTGCTAGCCACTGACTGAGACCAGGACACCTGCATGCAGCTCCTTGGAAGCTGCCTGCCCTTGATCAGGGCTGCTTCACCTCCCCCACAGTTGGTCAGCATCCATCCAGCCACTGACCGAGACCAGGACACCTGCCTGCAGCTCTTTGGAAGCTGCCTGCCCTTGATCAGGGCTGCTTCAGCTCCCCCATGATCAGTCGGCACTGAGCCAGCCACCAACCAAGACCAGAACACCTTCCTGCAGCTTCTTGGAAGCTGCCTGCTCTTGATCAGGGCTATTTCTGCTCCCCCATGGTCGGTCGGCACCTAGCCAGCCACCGACTGAGACCAGAACACCTGCCTGCAGCTCCTTGGAAGCTGCCTTCCCTTGATCAGAGCTGCTTCAGCTCCCCCACAGTTGGTCGGCACCGAGCCAGCCACCGACCGAGACCAGGACACCTGCCTGCAGCTCCTTGGAAGCTGCCTGCCCTTGATCAGGGCTGCTTCAGCTCCCCCACGGTCAGTCGGCACCCAGCCAGCCACGGACCGAGACCAGGACACCTGCCTGCAGCTCCTTGGACGGTACAGCAACAGCGCAGCCAATCGGAACATGGGCACTTCCGGCAAACCCGCTCCAATTGGCCAGGACTTTTTTTCCCCTGCTTCTGCCACCTGGTGCTTTTCACATATAGCTTTAGCTGCAACTAAGCAAAATTCAAGTGTCTAATAGAAGGACTGCAACTGTATTAGCTGGATTGTAAATTTCTACCACTGTTTTTAAAGTTCTTACAGCTCTTCTGTTATGTAAGTGTCTGCTTTCTCATTTACAAATTATATTACATAGCCACTAGAGGACTACAACAGCGGTCTTTTCTGTGAAAGAGGAAACACATTGTATTTTCTACTTCCTTTTCTGCTCTAGTTGACCTGGGATACCTCTCTTTCTGAGGACCATCCCCGAGGTTTTTCTGCCTGCTTCTCAGGCCGAACCATGCTCATTCACTAAGGCTGCAAGACTTGAATAACTGCTCCCACTCCCATTCTGTACTGGTGGAGCAGGGCCAGAATCAGAAATGAAAGCTACAGACCAATCTTGCCACACCGGATTGCAGCCTTGAACCACCTCACTGGCTCAGCTGCAAAGAGTTGCTTCACAGGTATGTTCAGTGCCAAAACCGCCTCTCAGCCAACAAAAGGATTTTGAACTTATGACACCTGATCGCTGATTGGTCTAGGCTTCTAGTGACTTTTACTGCCGGCTGTTGTGGCTTTTAGATCTACCATGGGAAGTTACAGCCGGTTCTTCAGAGTGTCACTAGCTTTACTAACACTCAGCTCAATTCTTTAGAACCCTCATCCCTCCCTAAAGTGGAATTACCCTTGTGCTTCTTCCTGTCCTGCATCCAACAGCTCCTTTCAGGTAGCCATTCTGGACTATTGGGCTTCTCAGCTGTCTCTGCTGGGGAGTGGGACATCTCCTGAATGCCTCTGCAGAACACTCCCCCATCCAGACTCGAGACTTCCTACACATGGCAAATTTCTGCCAGGACACTAGTGGCTGCAACACTAGGCCAGTATAACACCAGGAGTGGGTTCAGGCCTACCCATCAACACCGCCTCCCCTATCACCCAAAAAATAGTGTTTACAAATTACAGTTCACTGCCTTAAAAAGAATCCTGCTTCTTTTACTGTTGTGCTCAGGCAATGTCGAACTCAACCCAGGACCATTAGACACCCTTGCTTCTCCATCAGACCTGGCAGGTATCAAAGGAATGTATTTTATGCATCTTAATGCCTGTAGTTTGCTGAAAAAGTCCACCCTTATCCAGGCTTGGGTGAGCCATACCCTACCTGATGTCCTAGTGATCACGGAGACCTGGCTTAGGCCAGCCACCCCAGACAATGAAATCAATATCCCAAATTATTTATTCTTCCAAGCAGATAGGCAATCAAGAGGAGGTGGGGTGGCAGTTCATATAAGGGACAAATACTCAGCCGCATGCATAGACGCATCATCCTCCCCCAAAGAATTCGAGTGCTTGACCCTAAAGATTGAACTTTCTCCTTCCAGTGCACTCTGTGTAATAGGCTGCTACAGGCCCCCTTCTGCCGGGCCTCATCTCCTGTCTCAGCTCAGTTCCGTACTGGGGCTCAGTTCCTTGGAAACCATTAATCTTGGTGACTTGAACTATGATTGGCTATCAAGTGCATCAGCTCCCTTGAAATCCTTTTGTGACACTCTAGGGCTGGTGCAACTCACTGGCAAGCCTACTCACCCAAATAAAATGAACCTTAACAACAGCTCCCTCTTAGATGTAATTTTGGTTAGCAAGCCACATCTGTTCTCTCATGTCGGAACATTTTTTTCAGACATTAGCGATCATTGTATTATCACCACCATTACTTCCATGCACAACCCACAGTTTGTGGCAAAGTTCTCTATCAAGAGGTGCAAACGCAACTTCGATTTGTTTGCATACGTCCATGACTTGAAACATTCACCGCGATGGCGGGAATTCTTCCTAGCCAAAATGGTTAACAGGGCATATATTATTTTTTACGCTATTTTAAGTAAGGCTTTAAATTAGCATGCACCCTTGATTAGGGTGCAGGTCAGGAGCAGCACCTGCCATTGGTTCTCACCTGAGCTCAAAACTTCCCTGTTAGAAAGGGATACTTTATGGAAAAAAGACCAAAGAAACAAGAATGACTCAGATTGGTGTCTTTTTAAGAGAACACATTACAAGTGCACCAAGTTGGTCAGAGCAGCCAAGGCCACCTACTATCGTTCAGAGCTAGCCTCTGCCTCAAGAAATCCCTCAAAGCTCTGGAAAACATTAAAAGACATGTCCGGACATGCACCTGGTAATTCCTTTCCAGCAAAAATTAAGTCCGGTGGCAGCGTTATCTCTAACCGATCGGAGATATTGGAAGTCCTCAATAATCATTTTGCAATGGCAGGGCTAGCATTTGATACTTCCCCTGCCAACGACCTCCGCACAGCTCAGGGCCCACCAACCCATGAGTCCCCCTCTACTGAGGAGGTCTTCTCCCTCCTGCCTGTCTCTCTAAAAGAGGTGGAAGACCTGCTGCTGCAACTGGACACCAAGAAGGGAACAGGGTCTGACTTCATAGAGCCATACTATCTGAAATGTGCCTACCATGTGCTTACAGTGCCAACTGCCCACCTATTCAACATGTCACTCTCCCAGGGTAGCCTCCCCTCTCAATGGAAAACAGCCCATGTCATCCCTCTATTAAAAGCAGGTGACCCCTACGATCTAAATAATTACAGACCGATCTCCCTCTTCCCCATCCTGTCTAAATTACTAGAAAAAATAGTGTGTGGTCAGCTAGGGGTATACTTAGAATCCAGAAGCCTATTAAACCCGGTTCAGTCTGGATTCAGAGCAAAGCACAGCACCATAACAGCCCTAGCTAAGGTGACCAATGATCTTCTCCTAGACCTTGACAACAAGAAGCATGTCTGTGCCATTTTCTTGGAGCTTAGTAAGGCATTCAACACAGTCAATCAAAGCCTGCTTCTTTCCTCCCTAAGCACCTTAGGCCTGGACCATAAATCTATGTGCTGGTTTGCAGACTACCTCGGGGAATGGAAACAGCAGTTTAAAGTTGAAGGTGATCTTTCTCCATTAAAGCCTATGCTGAGGGGCATGCCCCAGGGCTTGATTCCTGGTCCCCTCCTCTTTGCAGTCTACATTAACAGCATCAATGACCCCATCAAAAAAGCCAACATCCACTTATTTGTGGATGACACTGTACTGTACTTGAGTCGTCCCATGCCGGAAGCAGCCTGTGAAGACCTCCAAGCTGAATTTAACCTTCTACAATACCAGCTCATAAACAAAAACCTTTTGCTCAATGTGAAAAAGACAAAAGCCATGCTCTTCTCGCCCTCCTTGCATGCAGCAATTCCTGCTTGGGGGGGCTATCCCACAAATTACCACTGTTCTTGGAGAAACACTACAGTGTGTAGCTAAATTCAAATATCTAGGAGTTTGGCTTGATAATAAACTTTCCTTCGCCGACCATCTTGAAGAACTACAGAAGAAACTAAGGCAAAGATTAGGACTATTCTACAGAATTAACCCCTGCTCACAAAGGAGGCCAAGAATCAACTGGTTCAAGCTACCTTCCTATCTTTAATAGATTATGCAGACCTGCGCTACAGCCACTGCATTGCCTCTGCACTGGCTAAGCTGGACACCCTCTACCACAGAGCTATCAGGTTCATTACTGGCCTTCCACTTTCCACACACCATTGCTCCCTGTACTCATCGTTAGGCTGGACTTCCCTTCACTATAGAAAGAATAGAAATGCCGCCCAATGGGCCTTAAGAGCGGTGACCAACAAGCTCCCCTCACATGTCTCAGATTGTATTCACTGGAGTGTGTTAGGCACCTACACTCTAAGGAGCTATTCCCTAATTGCCCTCCAAGTTCCAAGAGTCAAAACTCATTTCAGCAAAGCTGCTCTAAGCTTCTCTTTACCCACATTGTGTAATGGTTTACAAAGAAACTTGAAGCTGAGCTGCCCTGTTAGCCCGAATATCTTCAAGGTACTCTATGATCGCTACATGAAAGCACCTCGTAAATTTTTTCCTCACTGCTAGCCCACTAATTCCGCAACTCCCCCTTTCCATCCTGACACTCACCATGTTTCTACCCCTGGCTCTCACTCTTCCTATTAACTACTTCCTGCTGCACCCACCCTTCCCTGTCCACTCCAGCCTGGCTAAAGTCCCACCCCATCCATAGTAGTGTCCCAATTATCTACCCCTCCTCCATCATTATCATAATAAACAAGTACACGACAGCCATCGTCACTTTCTGTGGTTTTAGCCCAATTTTCCCCCCAGTCGTCGGTAATATATCCCTCCTCTTCTTTACCTCTCTAACCTGCCACCCCATACATGGCCTCTTTCCTCTATATGTGTAGTTGCCGACTGCCTCACTCAAAAGATCTCTGCCTATAACCCCTGTATGCCTATGGTTGATTGTAGATCTGCTGACTTCATCAATTGTAAAATAATGCTGTTTTTTTTTATTTATTTCAACCTTGTACTGTACTGTATACACTGTACATACTTTTTCTTCCTTCTATATTATTACTTTTTGCATACCTGCTTCTGTACTGTACTTTGATGTATTCATGACCAGGTCCACCTTGCAAATGAGCCTTGCTCAATGGTGCCCACCTGGATAAAGATTTTGATTTATTGATTGATAGCATCATGACAAAAAGCTATAGGTGGTGCATAAGCACCACAAAATAATTATGCTGGATAACAGTTCCTAAGCACATCATAGCAAGTGTGAGTCTGCTTTAGGCTGCAGTAGTGTGTGTGTGTGTGTGTGTGTGTGTGTGTGTGTGTGTAAGCATACATAAGGATCTGTAGAGCATGTAGGTCTACACTGCCCTATTTTCCCTGCCTATTAATACACCCTGGACCCTATTTGGTCACAGGTGTCCCTTCCTCACCTGTGCTTATTATATCTGTGTGTTTATCCCACTAATGCTTGAAACTCCCCACTGTCTTTGCCCCACTACTTCTTCTGTCACGCAGTTGCAGACATCCACCACCCTTTCTGTGAAGAAATATTTCCTTGGGGGCATGGCCTGAGTACCAACCATGGTGGACGTACATTATTTGTGCTCCACTGGGCACCAAATGTTAAACAGCAAAAAACTGTCAGGTATATGCTGCAGAAACAGGAACGCTAACTCAAATGAGTAGTTATTCTAATGGCTCAGTACAGGTGCACTCTGGAAAGCCAGGCAGTGCTTACAAGGCTGCCAGCCCACATTTAAACATAAAAGAAACTCAGCACTCATGGAAATGGTACCGGACTTACAATTTCTGGTGCAAAAGTTTAATGGTGTCAAGAAGTGCACAGACAACACCCTATAATGCCAGTGTTTTAACCCAACACAGGGTCTTTGTCGGGGTGGATCTGAGGAATAACAGACATTCTCTAAATATAAAACACCTGGTTTAAGTGACATACACCCAATAGTGAAAACATTTATAAAACTTAATAAATTTAAATATACAACATTTTTAAACAACTTCATCAAACATTCAAACCTTTTTGCAGTCCTAGGAAAACTCAGGCTTAAGTTCCTTGAAAGTAGTATGTTGCGTTATACAATTTGACTTATTTTAGTTCCTTTTTTATACCTTTTTAATATCTGGAACTCATAACTAATGTTAATCAAAAGAATGGGGGGAGGGGGTGAAAGGAAAGGGAGGGAGGGAGAAAATGCTATGAAGCAAGAAATGATAAATACATCTTAAGAAAAGAAATTTATAAAAAGAAATTTAGTGCAGGGATAGGTAGTGGCATCTTGGGGGGTGGGGGCTTCCAGGATAGGGAAAAAAGTAAAAAATGAGAGGAAGTGTAGAGCAAAAAAAGCAGGAGAATTAATATACCCACCCAATGGGAGGTAATTGTTATATAAAGAGTACAGGAAATATAAAGATCTAAATAATATAGAATTACCCTACCCCAGTTCAAAATTTATTGAAGTGGATCTGTGCTTTGGTGGGCATGCAAAATATGCAGCTCTCACTTTGCATTTATTCACATAAAGGGGTCCAAGGCTATTCTCCAGCTCCAGGATAAATGGCAACTGTAAAGAGGAAAAAAAAGGAAAAACAGTAAAAAATGTACAAGTATGATGACAAAAGTCCACCTCTTCATTCACACCTACCAGTACAAGTGTACCTAGCATCAGATTCCATTTTAGGGGTAGAGTAATTCTATGCCTTTGTAAAAGAGCTCTTAACTCAAAGGTATATGTAAAAATAAATAAATAAAAAATATTCTTTAGATCATTGTATTCCCTGTACTCTTCATACAACAATTAACTCATATTGGTTTGGAGCATGATTCGAACCCCAACCTTTTACGGCCAGCCTGGGAGGGAAGGCCCTGCTACACCCCCCCCCGTTGGCAGCACTGTCTGATAGGGGCCCCGACAAAAAGCTCTGCATGGGATCCACACAGAGCAAATACCACCACTGCTCATAATTCACACCACAGCTGGCAGCACAAGTTCAGCTTTGGCTACAGAAGTCAAAAAATTCCCACTGTTCTCATACAGAGAACACAGGGGAAGTGCTCCTTTCGCTAAGCTAGGCACCTGGGATATTTGGTGCCCAGACAATGTTTTTCTGTCCCTAATTGTGAAAACCAAACATCATAATCTAGCTAAATGAGGCCCGTTTAGCTAGGTTCTGGTGTTCAATTTTTAAAATGACATTTTTATGTATTTTCCATGCTTTTTTGCTCGTGGAAAAAAAAAAACAAGATGGCAGCTCATGAAAAGGAAATTTTCTGATGAAAAATGATTGGCCCCTCATGAAAAAAGAATCCTTTTTCATGAGGCCAAATTCTTTGTCGAACTGTTTAACTCTATCCTAGAGAGTGATCTTCCCGTTGAAAATAATGGGGACTTAAAAATTGGATAACTTTGCAACAGATTATTATTTTTTCCCAAACAAATGTATGGCAGTTCTGCTACCCAAGATGTTCTACCATAAAAAATTCACACCAAAATTCCACACCATCTGAGTGCAAGGTGATGAGGAAAAAACTGCAACAAGTGGTGGCTTTTAAGATTTTTGCACTTCAGAATCTGCACATCCAACCAGAACAAAACATGACATGTCAAAAGAGCTACCCCCACAGGACAGCACATGCCAAATGTTGTGCAAATCCATTGATCAGTTCCAAAGTAATTAAAGTACAAAATTTGAGGTTTAACATTAAACATCCTACTCAACCCTAACTATATGGGCACAATAATATAGCTATATATAGTGGTGGCAACTTATAAAGTGTGAGGCCAGTTCAAAAGTTGTTCAGGAAAATGGAAAGGGCCAGGAGACCCTATCATATAGGTGCCAGGTTATATGGGCCCGCAGAGCATGAGCTCCAGCAATATTTTGTGAAGCAGGCCCAGCCGCACCAATAATTTTAACATAAAATATAACATAAGTAAGGCTTTTGGAATTTTTTTTTGTCCCTGTGACCTGGGCACACCTATGACCCTCTGTGACCTGCTGCAGCATGCCCCCCCCCACTGGGAAGGTAGAGATCCCCCACATTCAATGGTGATATTTTTTTGAATTTGGCACCTTTTTGTGTGCAAAATCCAGTGCCCATGTGACCAAAGAGAGCGGGGAATCTCAATGGGTGGCAGGGAGGATTTGAGGCAACAGGTGGCAGAGTGAGTGGTCAGTGAGAGAACAGATCGAGCCATGAGCGACACAGGCAGCAACCATTAAAAAAGTAACAACACAAGCCAGAACTCCAGTAGCACATCAGGTGGTCCAAGCCGCAGAAGCCAGTAGTGTGACAGCAAGGGTGCAAGCCAGGCCCAGTGGTGCAGTGCGACTCAAGCCAGGACTGAGCCAGCGTGAGTGTGAGCCAAGTGCCAGGAAAGTTGAGGGGCATGTGGGTGATGTATGAGACGCACCCAATGGGGGTGGTCCCGGAGTTGGTAGGCCATGAGCTGCAGGGTGGGTCATCGTGTGTTGTTCATTGGGTTGCCAAGGTTGAGGACAGGTAGCTAGTTGCTGAGGAGGTCTGAGGAGAGGGACTGTTGATGACCTGCAGTCAACCACCACACCCACCGAGTAGTACTGTTGGGTTGTATACCCCCAAAGAGCAGAGAGCCAGCAGGAGCCAGGGAAGGCAGGGAAGCAAGGGGAAGCCAGCCATAGGCTGTTTCTTTTTTTTATGCAGTCATTCAGCCGATAGCAGGAATGAGATCCAGAGGTTAACTGTTCCCATTCCCAGGCCAGTAGCACATGCAGGCTAAGGGTGGGCAAGCACAATTTGAAGTGGATGGACAACCAGACCCCTGGTGTGCCACATTCTGCCCCCATGGTCTGGTGAAGAGAGGAAGAGGTGACTTGACTGTGGTCTGTGGTGGTGGGCTGGTGGCAGAGTGGGGAAGAGGAACTTTCAACTAGAGAGAACAACAGTTGAGGAAAAAAAAGGATAAGGAGTCAGTTACCCTGGCTGAAGGTGACATATCTGTGGTGGCCTGGTGGCTGTAGGCCTGTCATTCAGTGGGGAAGGAGAAAAAAAGAGAGGATAACAGTGGGGGGGGTAGAAAAATTAGGAGTCACCCTGGACTGCCCTGGGCTGGCTGTAGGTGAGATTACTGTGGTGGGATGTGGCTGAGTGGGGAAGGGGAACAAGAGAACAGTGTACATATTACAGTTCAAGTAATAAAGTTGAGGCGAGACCCCCTGGCTGGATTTGACGTGACTGGTGGGCTGATAGCTGAGTGGGGAAGGGGAACCATAGAGAATAAGAGAACACTTGAAAAAAAATTAAAAAAGATAAAAAGATGAGGAGTCAGTCATTCTGATTGGAGGTCAGTTGACTGTGGTGGTCTGGGGGGGGCAAGGAGTCACCCTGGGCTGGCTGTAGGTGAGGTGACTGGTGGGATGTGGCCGAGTGGGGGAAGATGAACAAGATAACAGTTTAGACTACAGTTCAAGTAATAGAGATGAGGAGAAACACCCTGGTTCGAGGTGAGATGACTGGTGGGCTGAGGACTGAGTGGGGAATGGGAACTAGAGACAATAAGAGAACACTTGGAAAAAAGGAAAAAGATAAGGAGTCAGTCATCCTGGTTGGAGGTGAGGTGACTGTGGTGGGCTGGGGGGGGGGAGAAAAATCAGGAATCACCCTGGACTGGCTGTATGTTAGGTGAGATGACTATGGTAGGATGTGGATGAGTGGGGAAGGGGAACAAGAGAACAGTTCAGATTACAGTTCAAGTAATAAAGATGAGGAGAGACACCCTGGCTGGAGGTGAGGTGACTGGTGGGCTGGTGGCTGAGTGGAGAAGGGGAACTAGAGAGAATAACAGAACACTTGGAAGAAAATATAAAAAAAAAAGAAAAAGATGAGGAGACAGTCATCCTGGTTGGAGATGAGGTGACTGTGGTGGGCTGGTGGCTGAGTGGGGAAGTGGGGAAGGAAGTGACATCAGCAAGTGTTTGCAGTGTACACTAATGCATACAAATTTTCTAGGCTGGGACAGCACTTTGGGCCCTTAGTATGGTATTGCTGTTTCCTTCCCAACACCATTTCCTTTGTTCCCTTTGTGATACAGTGGCCCTTGTCATGTTGTGTTTAATTAGATGTTGCCAGTAGCTATATAGGTGGGGATAGTGATGTGATTGATTTGGGAGTTGGTGGTACCAGACTGAGACAGGCACAGCGTGATAAGCACTGAACAAGCATGACTCTATTCTGATTGGCTAGGGCCAACCAGGCACCACACACAACTGGCTACATCTGGTGGAGGGGAGGCAGTGGATCTGTGGGGTTTTGAAACTGTTCCATCAACAGCAGCTTGTTTGTGACACTCTTCATTCCTGTTTTTGGTTCCAAACTTAGGACTGAGACTAGCAGAGCAAGGGGGTAGGTGGCAGACTCTTTGACCATAGCATGTCACCTGGATTATTCAGGTTTGCCAGTGAAGTGGCAACCTGTTTGGGCTTTGGACTGTAACTGATAGTTACTTGTTATTTTGAAAACCTCGTCTGTGCTAAGTTCTGGTATTATTCTCCCAAGAATCAACTGTTAAATCTGTGTTTGTTTTTGTGGCAAGGTGGGGGTATGTGCTGAGATTGTTCGCTGCCACTTTCAACCAAAGTCTGGTGCTGGGTGCTGGGTGGTGGATCCTCTGTGTCTGGTTTGGGAGCTGGGCGTGTGTGTGCACACGCTGTGTGTGTGTGTGTGTGTGTGTGTGTGTGTGTGTGTGTGTACTTGAGATAGTGCTTCGGGGGGCTGTTGAATCAGAGTGATGGTGAGGTGTGTGTGTGTGTGTATGTTTGTGTGTGTGTGTGTGTGTGTGTGAGACTGTTTTTTTTAGTGTGGAAGGGCTGAACCAGATTCCAGTCTGGGGGAGGGCTTCATCTGTGTCAGGTGTTGGTGTGGAATCTTTGTGTCTGAGGTTCTGGTGGAAGTTAGATACTGTGACTTGTATGAGATGATTGACATGTGAGAACTCACTGCAAGGCCCAGGGGAGCATTGGTGAAAAGCAGTGCCAATACGTCAAAGTCCTCCCCACTCACTGTATGAAATACCACTTTCCAGCGCTAAAATGCAGTTAAATGTAAAATGTATAGTTAAATGTAAAGTTAAAGATAAATAAGTATTTTCAATTTCCTCTGATACCTGAGGGGCTTAAACCAGAAGATCTCCCAGTATAGGGGACTCTGCTCCCATAGTTCCTCCTAGGGGCTTTGCCCCTGACCTCTGGGCCCCTGCAAATGTTTTACAAACCCTACACCTATGCCCTATCAAAGGCCTTCTCAACATCTAAGCTGAACATGGCCAGAGGAAGAGAACATTGGGAGGCAGTATAGCGCAGTGGTTTAAGGCTCTCAGCTGCAAACCTGGAGACCTGGGTTTGAATCCCACAGCCCCCACCTGCATACTGTGTGACCCTGAGCAAGTCTCACTTAACTTCCCTGTGCTCCTAGGTTGCAGCTGTAAATAAGCTTTCAGCTTAGTGTGTCTCACCAGATAAAACAAAGACAAAAAAAAAAAAACTGTTTCAGATAGTCCAATAAGAGGAAAGTATGCCGAATGTTGTCTGTGATTTGTCTTTCCCAGATAAAACTATCTTGATCTGAATGTATTAGCATTAGGAGGATCCAGTGGAGTCTGTGTGACCAAATGGTCAGGAACAATTTATAGTCCCTATTCAGTATGGATATTGGTCTATACAAAATGGGGTTAGTGAGATCCTTACCCAATTTCAGGATGGCAGAGATAACGGCCCTGTTCCAGCTAAGCAGTGGGGGAGCTTGGCCCTCACTCCAGTTCTCCTTCAGTGGGGGAGAAGGCCCGGAGAAGAAATGGAGTGAGATCCTCTGAGAAAGCTTTGTAAATTTGTGGAGGAAATCTGTGTAGGCCTGAATATTTTGGGGTTTTAGCCTGCACTGTTACTTAGTAGTAGTAGTAAGTAGAAGTAGTAGTAGTAGTAATATATTTTTGTAACCCCCTTGCAAATGGGGGTTCCTAGAAATGCCAGTCTGGGTTTACCTTAGCCCGGTTTGTTCTGTCCTTCTCCTGCCATCTCTCAGGCTTCTCCTGACCTGACTTCTAATTTTTCTGGCTTCCCAGGTCCTGTTTGCCCTCGTGTGTGCCCCAGCTTGCAGTCAAATGAAAATCCAGCCCCTCAGGGCTTAAACTGCTGACCGCGAGCTCCCGCTGCAAAAGTGCTGCCTCCAGGGCAGCGGGAGTCACGTTGGCGCTCAAGCGCCTTTGATGTGGAGCTGCTTGTTTTGTGGTCACCTCAGGGACTGTGCCGTGAGTCCCAGGATTCCTTCCACCTATTTGGGACCCGGTGACCACGGACAGCCTGCTGGGGGACTGCTCAGATGGGAATTAAAGGAGTTCTGACAGGCGCTCATTTGAGTATGCCTGTGCAGGGCCCCAGTCATCTGAATAATGCATAACAGTGTGTCTGGCTGCCTCCAGGGTAGCCATGTTCAGCTCCAGCCGAAAAGTAAAGAATTAAAATGTTTTAAATAATGGAACTGTTGCTGCTTGTTGGGAATATACTGTGCATGTAGGGAAAAGTGCTTAAGTTAAAATGAGCACTCTTTCCCTGGCAATTCCAGTATGTGGGACTCTGTGTGTCAGCCAGTCAGCTGCTGCAAGGGGAGCTTGCATAAGTGCAGTAGCGACAAGAAACATAAAAGAGCCATGATTTTCATCTGTGCAGCGACTGCAAGTACAGCTTTTAAGCTATAGAACTGTGGGGCATTTGAGGCAAATAATTACTTCTTTCTGGCTGCACCAGGACATTATTCAGGACTGTATCTAATCTGCTATAAGGGACAATGGGTTAAGCAGCCATTGCTAGCAGTACAGCTAATTGGAATTGCAGCAATAGAAAGCCAGGACTTGTGGGACATTCACTGCATCTCATGGGTAAGCACCCAAGTGCTTATAGGGGCTTACAGGGACATTATTTTAGGCACAAATTCCACAACCCAATTGTGCCTCGAGTGTTCTGATTGACAGGTCCTTCAGCAACTTGGAGACATGTCACCCCATCCCTGCTACCAGTCAGGAGTTGAGCTAGGAGCTCTATAAAGAGATAATACTGCCAGTTTGTCTGGAAATTCAGAGGGAGATTCAGAGATGCAGAGCTGAGAGAGAGAGAGCAGCAGAGCAGGCTCCAGCCTGCTGGGAGCCCCCATGGGGGAGGGACTCAGGCTCCAGCCATGCCATCAGGCCTGGGCTACTTAATTCAAGCCCTTTCAGTCTTCAGGGGGCATTTGTTATTTTCTTCAGTTAACTAGTTACAGTAATTGTGCTCTCTGCAACAGCTAGTCTGGAGGTTGCCAGTACTGTCCTCCAGAGGCTAGCCTTCCCTCCCATGTTGGGGAAAGATGTGGACCAAAGAACCAGATGTCCAGCAGCGGTGAGAGCACTGACCAGACCAGATGACATCATGCAGTGGTGAGAGTGCTGACCAAGTACCTCAGCGGTAAGAGAGCTGAAGAAATCTTCAGGATGCCTTTGATTGTGGATGAGACCCGTGGAGGACCTGAGTGAATACCCTCATACCCTCAGGTGCGAGGGAGAAGCTAAGCAAGTAATCTTGGGGGCTCCATGCCCCATTAAGAAATGTGTGCTGTTAAGTGTGAAGTATTGAAGTCATCAGTCTGGGCTACTAACCCCATAAGAGACTGCCTAGTTCAAGTAATGGATGCATCTTGTCTGTGGCCCAAATGGCAAAGTTGCAGGTGCAGCAAGATGCTGGGCTTAGTGAATCATATAAATTTGTAGCTATGGGTTAGAGTCCTGCCATCATAGAGCTGTCTGCCAAGACACGCTTACCACTTCATGAGACAGGAAGCCCTAGAGCATATTAATGTCTACGATACTTTAAAGAGAATGTACCTGTGTCTGCATAGAATTTCGTCTAAGAGCACTTGGTATAAGTGTTGAATGGCTAGACGTGCTGCATAGGACTCCACTTGTATATAATGTTCTTGGTATATAGAATGTACTGGATGTGACTGCCTGTGACTAAAGTATGGGATGCTTGATAAAAGTGTCATTGCCAGCTTACTCTGGATGGATGCCTTTTGGTATATAAAGTACTGGATGTGACAGTGTTTAAACTGCGTTTAGGATGCTTGACATAAGCATCACTCTCATTGCATTGGATGGGACTTTCAAATATTGAGCTGAATGTTCTGGATGTAAGATCCACATAGATTATTCTGGAATGTTCAGAAGTCTGCGAGTGCAGGGCAATCCCTGATTTGTCTGCAAGTGCAGGGCAATCCCTGCTTTGTCTGCTAAAGTGCAGGGCAATCCCTGCTGTGGTTGTAAATAGTAATTTGCTACTTTACAAAAATCTGGTTCCAAGTTGCCCCCACCCTCAAATTAATAGCCGGCCACCTCGACCAGCTGCAACTCCATCAGGCCTGCAACATCTTGGACTGTGGTATCTGTTTAACTAGTATGGTATGAGATTGCGGGGTTTCTGCTGTATCTGGGACTGGAACCAGTGTGGGTATTATTAATAATTATGTTTAACATCTGATTTATCAACAGCTAGATAGCCAGGGCTCTGGATGTCTTAAGTCGAATGGTAAAATGTGATTTATGTCTGCCTGTTAATATGTAGCCACCCAGCTGGAGGGTTCACCAGCAAAATCCAAAAATGATCTCTGTACATGTGTAAATACAGTAAGATAACCTCTAATCCTCCTGTTTCCATTTCCTAGCTCCTTTATTCCCCCCGAAATAAATATCTTGTTGTTGTTGTTTGAAATCCTGTGTGAGCATATTATTAGAGAGAGCCTTTAATTCAAAATGTTGAAATGTGGGGAGCTGTATCTTGGGGCATGTCTGGGAAAGGTAAATGGTCATCGTGGGTGGTGTAGCAGCTCAGGGGGCTACACTCTGCACCATCTCACCCACATAAAGCACCCTGAGTGGAGGCACTACGCAAAGGTTTTAAAAAATGTTATGAGCTAGCGAACCCAACCCCCTCAGCCTATGTCCAGGGTAGTGCTACTGGGGTGTAACACTGGGGGTGGCACCACCCAGGGGTTACATTTTATTCAAGATAATGCCATGAAATGGATAAAACACCATTGATCAAACTCATTTCCAAGGTGATTCAGTAATACATTCATACAGTTACCTTGCACACGCTCAACATGGATACTAACACATAGTACATCAATTATAATAAGTGTTTTACATGTAATCAATAAGTACAATAATTAACATTGAAGCAATAAAATCAACAAACCATGGGGCATCATTTAAGAGATCCCAGATGTTGCTAACAAGCAACATGGTGCAGGAATATGACTTAGGTTATTAAACCATAACTTAATAAATCTCTTTTTATTGGTTTACCCATGCCGCAGTGACAGACTTAATAGAGAAATCCCCGACAGCGACAGCCACTGTGCTGACTGTCAGCATTGCAGTGTCAGGGATGCCTCTGTGTATCCATCGGGGGCTGCACCCCCCGAACTCCCCCATGTGGAGGGCTCCGCCCCATACCCCCCGGTCTCTAGGATTCTAACTCTGAGTTGGAGTTGGACCCAGGGGGGGAGCAAACACCCAGTGAGGCAGTCCCGATCACCATACAGACCACCACAGCGACAGGTGGATTTTGCCCAATTCCTGGCGCTGTGGTGGTCTTCGCGATCAGCAAGTCACTGTGGCAATGGTATACCCTTTTTATCTATTATGGAAGGGTCTCTTAATTCAATAGGAAGATGATTCCACACTGTCACAGCCTTGTATTTAACTGAATGTCTCCCTATATCTTATTTAACTTTAGGGATGTTAAATTCCAAGCCAGCAGCAGACCTCAATCTTGATGGTATTAACCTAAATGAGAAAAAGTCTGTAACATATTGGGGGACAGTTCCTTTCAGGACCCTTACCATGAAGTTTGTAAATCCCTCCTTTCACTTAATCTCAGCCAGTTCAACTTTTGGTACATCAAACAGTGATGCATTCTGGGATGTACATCCAGAACATAATGAACCAGCCTGTTATATACCATGTCAATGGAGTTTGACAAAGCTTTAGTTGCCCCATCATATAACAGGTCCCGTAGTCTATTATAGGAATAATAGTACTATTGATCGGCTTAAGTCTAGAATCAATATCTAAAAAACACTTCACCCTGTACATTGCACCAACTTTTTTATGGATATTTCCCACCATTGATTGGATATGTGTTTCCCATTTTAACTAGCTGTCTAACCGGATTCCTAAATATTTATAACATGACGTGGATTTTAATTCATCTCCCGCTTTAGTTTTAATCTTTGAATCATAAATCTTATAATCACTGACCCTACTAAACAAAATTGTCTGTTTTTTTTACATTTAACTTCATAGATTGTAATTCAAAGAAATTTTGCAAGTGTGTAAAAGCTACCTGTAACCTCTCTCAAATCAAATTGACAGAGTTCCCACTAGCATAAATCACTGTATCATCAGCATAAATATGAAAATTGACATTCATACCGTGAAATTTAAGTTCGTTAGCATACTGTATATGTTGAAGAGCAAAGGCCCTAGAATCGACCCCTGGGGCACTCCAGTTCTAACATATTTAAGGGAAGAATCTGAAGTTCCCAGTGATACAAACTTTTCCTATCCAGGATTAAGTGAGATGGGTTGTAACAATGATTGTTGTTTTACCTCAGAAAGCCCAGGAAGGGAAATTATCCAAAGGTAAGTTTGCACCCCTTCAGAGGTAGCGGGTGAGTCCACAGTGTAGAACAGCCCATAAAATTCCCTCATAATCTGGATTACTCACTCTCCCCTATGCTCCAGTTTGCCTGTTTAGTGGCACTGGACTTAGATAATGCAAGCAGATTTATTATTTGCTCACAACCATAGAGCCAATGGTCATGCACCCCATGCTCTGCCTTTATAGTGGGATTGTTTAACATAAAGCAGAGCCAAATCTTTCTTTTCCTGCAAGAGGACCTCTACCTCAGTCTGTTTTTTGAAGTTTGCAGGGCCATGAGATTGGTGCCAGGAGGCTGCATCACTGGGTGTGGGGAGTGTGAAGGATGCATCTTGCTGTTTGGTTGTTAGGAACCAGGGAGGCCAAATATGCTGAGGCATTTGAGGGGAGATGGAATTGCAATATCCTGGTGGTCAATGTCCTGTTCAGCTTATATAGGGGTATGATGCAGTATTTCTTCCTCAGAGTACATCACTCTCAATTTGGCTGTCTAAGGTGTTTAAAAGTGAAGTCCTGCTTGCTTTAATGCATGGAGACATAGTTGCTGTTGTATGGCTGGCACAAACTCATGATTGGAATATATTTAATTATACAATGGCAAGAAATAATCAAGAAAGCTGATTGGCTAATGAGCCCCAGACACAATGATGTTATTTCACAATAACACTACTGTATCTAGGGCAGGCAGTTAAATGACCATATGACCATAAGAAGAATCACTGTAAACTTCATGTCCACACAAGTAAATGATTCAGAGGAAACATGAGGAAGACTTTCTTCACAGAATGAGTGGTGGACAAGTGGAACACTCTGCCAGAGGAAGTAGTGGGGGCAGAAACAATCACAGGATTTAAGAATGCATGAGATAGACATAAGGGAATTCTGTTAGGTCAGAGGTAAGGGGCAACAGACTTCTAGGAAAACATAATATGAACTTACAAGCTCAAAAGGGCAGACTGGGTGGGGCATAGTGCCATATCTGCCGACAGTGTCTATGTATTTATGTATCTATGTAGATGCCCCTACCCTCTCTTTGACCCTGTCCTGCAATTAAAAATCAATGCCGAAACAACCAAAAATAGTAACAAAAACAGTAAACTCACATTCTGTCCTACACAGAAAAGGGACACTCGGTGACACAGCCTTCATACTTTTTACCATTGTTCACTGTAGTGCCTGAGAAAGTGGGTGCTCGCTCAGTCCTCACTGCTTGCTTATTCCTCCACAGATTCTCATTCAAAAGCCACTAAAAACACACAGCAAAACTGCAGCTAAAACTGGCTGAACTAAAGTACCTTGCCACCAAGAATCGTGTGTATGTCTGCATGTGTCTGTGATGGGGGGGAGTTGAGACGGAGCACAGATTGACACAGAAAGACTAGGGGGAAGAGGGAAGCATGAATCAGCAGCACCACCTACTGGACTACTTTTACTTTATACTTGCAGTGTATGCCTTCTACACAAAAAAACAATAACAATCTAAAAAAAAAACAATAACAATCTCATTAAAAAAATCAACCTTTTTAAACTCATTATTATTATTTTAAAATGATCCATTGTATAATAGCAATAAGGCACTCCAAGGTGTGTGTTATTATGTAAAAACATCACTGGGTGGTGGAAGCACACGGCTTCACCTCATGCTTCAACCCAACCAAGGAGTGACATTATTACACAAAAACACACACCCTGTCATGCTTTATTGCTTAAGTATATTCATATTTCAAAACAGTCTCCATGCAGTGAGAAATACATTCTCTTTGACCTGGTACCCGAGAAGTTTAAGGATAATTGAGGTGGGTCATTCTCCAGGTCCTGGCTTAGTGGTTAAGACCCTGTGAACTCACTCCAAGTCAAAGTCTATATCAGCTGGTAATTGCAAAGAATCCCACAGCAACTGTTTGACAAAGGAAGTAATCTGGGTCCCCCCCCACCCCGAACCCTGTATTTTCTCAGATTTTTGTGCTGAAAGTGGGCTTCATGATCTTCTTGGTTTTGATCCAGCTGAACCACATGGTGGTGCAGCTGCAGCAGAAGGTCACACATAGTTTCCAGTCCACTCTGAAACATTCCCTGACTCAATCTCGGATCACACCCCCATTTACTGTATCTGGAATGTCTCCCCCCAAAAAAATCCCATGCAACATTTTCCTTATGAGGGATTTCTCCAAGTTTAACCTGGAATCATTCCACACAGACCTGGGGCATACAGATTGATCTACTGTCCTGAACAATTTTCTTGCCACTTTTTCAGCAATGCAAGACAAACATACGCCTCTTATTAAAAGGAGGGTAAGAGGTACTGTTACAAAATGGCTCCATTGTAGCCTACTTGCCCTCATGAAGTCTAGAGATAAATGCTGGGCCAGTTTCAAGGCCTCAAATGACATGGCTATATTCCAGGAGTACAGACGCTTTAGAAACATGTGTAAGAAAGCTATTAGGCCTGCTAAGATTGAATTTTGTAAAGCTGCTCTGTTTACCTCAGCTAGAGACCCTAGGAATTTCTGGCATAATATCAAAAATATAGTCAGTGGTTCCTCAAAAGGGGATATCTCAGACATGGTTATTGATGGTAAAAACTGCAACAATGCCGTACCAATTGCTAATGCCATTAATTCACATTTCTCAGACCTATCAGTGTATAGCTTCCTATTCCCTGTTTCTAATCTTGATAAACAAGCAGTGCCTTATAGCTCCCTGGTTCAGTCTACCTCTCACCCTCCCTTTTATTTCAAGGCCGTGTCCATCAGGGAGACGCAGAGACTTCTCTCTGGTCTCCCCCCACATTCTAGTGCTGGTCACGATAATATGGATCCCAAACTCCTCTGCCTCGGTGCCCCCTTTATTGCCTTACCCATCTCCCATGTCTTTAACTTGTCGCTCACCTCTGGATGTATCCCTAACCTAAGGAAGGTGACTAGGGTTGTCCCTATATACCATTGCTGTAGCGACTCCTAGATCGAGAAGACCACTCAGTGACAGGAACTGGGCAAAATCTGCCTGTCGCTGTGGTGGTCTGTTTGGCGATCGGGACTGCCTTGCTGGGTGATTGCCCCCCAGTTCAAATCTGACTCGTAGTTAGAATCCTATAGACCAGGGGGTGTGGGGGCAGAGCCCCCCACATGGTGGGGTTCTGGGGGTGCAGCCCCCCAATGGATACATGGAGGCATCCCCTACACTGCAATGCTGACAGTCAGCACTGCGGCCGTCGCTGTTGGGGATGTCTCCATGCCAACTGTTGCTGCGGCATGGGTAAACCGGATTGTCCCAGTCTTTAAACAAGGTTATCCCAAAAACCTTGAAAATTACCAGCCCATAGCCATCTTATCAGCTGTTAGCAAACTTCTTGAAAAAGTTTTTGCTTCACAGCTTACTGAATATATCCTCATGAGCTGCTATCACAAGCACAATGTTGCTTCCACGAGGGTTACAGCACCTTCTCTGCCCTTGCTAAAGTTACCTCGGAGGTCAGAGTTGCCATGGATCAAGGTAAATTAACTGGTGCTGTCTTTGTTAATCTTTCCAAGGCCTTTGACCTGGTTGATCATGTGCTTCTGTGCTCTCAAATCTGTTGTCTGCCCCTGTCGTTGAGTGGTTTTCCAACTACCTCCAAGGAAGGCAGCAACTCACAAAATTCTTTATTTTTTTTTTTTAAAAGAAATTTTTATTCGTTTTCCAACAGTAATAAGACATACAGACACACAATAAACCCGTAAAACCGGGAGCACACCCCAAAACTGGCTGTGCGAACTATGTACATCCCCTATTTACATACACACAGGATATCATTCCACCCATACTCAACTCAGCACCAAAAATCCCATAAACCCCTATTAAGTGATACAACTCCTCTTCTCATATTCGTATACCCCAAAATGACACTCCCATCATTAACATCCAAGATTCTTGATTGCACAGCCATCCCAGGTGGAGGTCCGTGTGTCCCTGAAAGAGAGAGAGTCCCACACCGATGCAAACCCCACGACCTCAAGAGTCCATCCTCATCTAACCTATTCCTATTCCCGTCAGTCCAAATTGAGCTCTAGCCCTAGATAATGAACATAACCAGACATGCTATAGGGCATCTTCGACAGAGTAAAAAAAAAAGAAAGGTCAAAATACCACACTACCTGCCTTTTAGAATAACCCCCATTCAACCATACATCCCTCTACTAGCCACCATTCGACAGACAGATCTATGTGGTGAAGCAAATGTCCTACAATGAATAAGCTGCTTCTAACGTTGCCCACCTTTTACTGTAGACTTCTTGTCTACCTTCAGATATTAAGTGTTTCTTAATCATAGCCATAGCCCCCAGGAGATCCTTTACCCATTGTTCATAAGAGTAAACCTGACCATCTTTCCAGTGTTTCACAATAAACGCTTTAACAGTCGACCCCATTAAAGCAAGATGAAATCTTGGTATGACCCTTTCGACCATAGAGTAGTCTCCTAGCACACAGACTTCCGGAATTAAATACTCCGAGTAACCTAACCTGGGGTCCAGGCCCTGTTTAATCTTATTCCATAAGGGGGAAATTTTATCACAGCTCCATAAGATATGAAGCAGATCTCCTGTTACTGTCCCACACCGAAAACAAAGATCTGTCTGTCTCAAGCCCCTGGAACATAGCTTAGCAGGCGTGTAATATGTGTTGTAAACCACAAAAAGCTGCATATTTCTATATTTAGGGATAACATTATATTTAGTAGCTTTCCAGATGCTATCCCACTCTAGCCTCGAAGTCATCACCTTGTCCCAATAGGGAACATAAGACAGGGCACTCAGACATTGAGAATTCAATAGCAGTTTGTATACACAAGAAAGTGGGTTAGCTCTATGTGCAGCCTCCTTTAAGTTTCCCCAAGAGAGAAAGCTATCCAAAAAATCCTCATTCCTCCCCCGCGCTTCCTCAACCATTTGCTTAAGCTGAATCCTTTGAAAGAAAGGCAGACCATCACATTGTGGTGGCAAAAAAATTCTCTCCCCCTGTTGCAAATCCCTTAGGGTCAAACCCTTCAGGTATGCGGTCCATCTCTGCCCCAGCACCATACCTCCTATTGTCAAATTAGGGTTTCCCAAAATAGGCTGGTCCTGGATTTCACTTGATGGTCCCTTTGAGCTGGTGTGAGAGACACCACCAAGCCTCAGAGTTTTCTGATTGGATTTCCTGCCCCTATCTTGCCCAGTCCTTTTTGGGGCCTAATGTATATTAATGAATCAGGGAATATCCCATACCCTCAGCAATTTCCTCTCTATTTGTAACCAGGCAGGACAATATTTACCTCGTTCACCTCTACTGCCCATTGAGCCATCAAACCCAGTTGACCCGCCACATAATAAGCCTGGAGGTCAGGGAATCTAATACCACCCTTCTCATACGGCCTACACAAGAGCTTATAATTAATCCTAGCCGGTTTACCATTCCATAAAAAAACAATTAACATTTTCCTAATTAGCTTAAACCACTTAACAGGAATAGTATATGGAGCTAGATAAGTCAGATATAACAACCTTGGCAAAATGTTCATCTTAATGATACCTAAACGAGCCGTAAAATTTAAAGGCAGCTTATTCCACCTTAAAATATCCCCCGAGATCTCTGAGAGAGTTCCCCCCATATTAGCTTCCACTCCAGACGCCTGATTTGCCTTAATCCAAATTCCCAGATACTTCAACCTATCCTTATTCCACTGTACCCCCAGAGTTGCAAAATCCGCTTTAGAAACATGTGGTGTCAAAGGTAAAATTTGGGTTTTAGTGAGATTCAGCCTATAGTTTGAGACCCTAGAGTATCGATCTATTAGCTCTCTAACCCTCTCGAAACCAGTTGCTGGGTTTCGAAGGTGGCAACTCACAAAATTCAACAAGGCTCTCTTGGAACTCACCCCATTTAAATCTGGAGTCCCTCAGGGGTCTGTCCTAAGGCCCATCTTTTTCTCCGTATTTATAAATAATCTCCCCATTGTACCATCTCACAGAACTGCCACATTATACACAAATGACCTGGTGATCCTTACCCACTCCTGTGACATCAGTGTCATTAACAGTCATCTTAATGCTGACTTTAGCAATATACAATCCTGGTTTAAAGCAAATAGACTCGTCCTCAATCTTAAAAAAACCCAGGCTAGCTTTTTGGATCCCAGGCAAAAATAAGAGCATCCCCTGCACCCTGAGTATTACTGGCACTAATGGATCCTCCATGAAGATTGTTGACGCCATCAAATATTTGGGGGTTACCCTTGATCCTCAGCTTGATCTTGTTCAGCATATCCATAATGTATATAGGCCAGTAAATAGTAAGTTGGGTCTAGCATACAGAGCTAAAAACAATCTCACATCTGCCTTTCGCCTTGCCCTGGCAAGAGGTGTGCTCCTCCCCACGCTCTGTTATGGACTTATTACATTTGTGAAAGCCACTGAATCTCTCATCTCCAAATGGGATGTGGCCTTACTAATATATGCCGCTTCATACTCACAACCCCTCGTCTCACCCACCATTGTGACCTTTATAACAAACTTATTTGGCTCCCCAGGCAACCATCAGAACTTTTTATTTTATTTATTTATTTATTTATTCATACATCAGTTTACAACCTTTGAGCCAGAGGCTCATTTCCAAAGGTACCTCATCACAAAGAGGACAAAACACAGTACAACATTTAGTTACATCATTGTAGATGACAGTTTTTTACAACATAGCGGTCACAGTTTAAGGCAGATATATGCAGTAATTACTTTGTTAACAATAACAGTGTTACAGGTTTGGTATTCACATGTTATTACAGTAATTTGGATAAGATTGAGAGGTAAGCATACATTGGTTAAGCAGACTATTAGTCTTGAGCAGGTACTGCTAGGTTAGTAAAACAGGTGGCTATGGGACAAGGTAGGTGATAGGTTAGGAGGCGAGCCACTGCGAGTTTTGTCAGTTGTTGTTGTGGAGCTACTCAGAGGTATTGTCGGGTACAATGAGCTGGAACATCTACGGCGGGGACAAGCACAGCTACGCATGTTAAACAGTTGACTTCAAAGTGCGGTTTTGAAGCCGGAGAATGTCCGGGTATCGGTGAAGGAGCTGGGGAGAGTATTGTACCAGGAGAGGGCTCTGTAACAGAAGGACCGTTGACCATGTGTAGTCCTGGTCCTAGGGACAGACAGGTGGCCTTGGAGGAGCTAGAGTTTGGACTAAAGGTTGAGCAAGGTGGATAGAGGCTGTCAGGCCAGGAGGGATAGTCCAAGGGTGTTTTTAGTTATAGAGGCAGGTTTGGTATCGAGCCGTTCGTCCGGGTTAAGCAGCTTGGCCAAGTCATATAGTTGGCAGGTATGGGTTAATCTGGTGGCTCCTGTAATTAATCTACAGGCCTTATTCAAGGTGAGTCGGATTTTATTGAGGGCGGTCGTGTCCGTGGCACCATAGACAGGCAGGCCATAGTCCACAAGAGACATGATTGAGGAGGTGACTGCTAGTCGGAGGGCATCGGGGGGGAGGCAGTGCTTGTAGCGATAAAGGATACCTAGCCGTGTATTTGTAGCTGAGGCTAGAGCATCAATGTGGTCGTGGAAAGTGAGGGCAGAGTCAAAGGAGACCCCGAGGTACTTGTACAGGCGGACTTGATCGAGAGGATGCTTAGAGCCAGGGAGGATACAGAGTGGGAAATTACTGAGTTTGTTTTGGGGATGGGCAAATAGCATGGTTTTGGGTTTTTTTAGATTGTCTACAAGTCTGTGCTCTTTAAACCAGGCTTCAGCATCATTGAAGGTTAGTTGCAAGGTGTCTTGAAGGGAGATGGGGTTTCGGTGGGTGGCAAAGATGATGGCATCATCTGCGTACAGCAGGATTTTACCCATGCAAGCTCTGGGCATGGTATTGAGGTATAGTGAGAAGAGAAGTGGATCAAGGATGGAACCCTGGGGGACACTGGATCAGATAAGACATGTATTGGAGAGGGTCCCATTAATTTTAACACGCTGAGAGTGGTCAGACAAGTAGCTGGAGTACCAGGAGACCGGGCCGGTGGCAAAGCCGGTGTGGTTGAGGGCATCCAACAGGAGGGGGTGGGAGACAGTGTCGAAAGCCTTTGAGAGGTCAATAAACACTGCCCCTGCTAGTGAGCCAGAGTCCAGGGAGGAATGAAGAAAATTTGAGAACTCAATAAGGGCAGTGCTGGTACTGTGACCTGCACGGAATCCGTGTTGTTCATGGCAGAGGATGTTGCATTTGGTCAGATAATCTGTGATTTGGGTAGCCACCAGTTTTTCTAGGGCTTTGAAGAGGGGTGGAAGGATGGAGATAGGCCGGTAGTTTCCGGCTGAGGACCTGTCACCTCCTTTGTGTATGGGCATGACTGGCTGTTTTCCAGGCTGTAGGGAATTGCCCCAGGCATAGGGACTTATTGAGCAGGGTAGTTAGGGGGGCAAGGACCTGATCCAGGACCCGGCGGAGGATACTGGGGTCCAGAGAGTCGCTGCCAATATTGTTGCTCTTCAGAGCTTGAAGCAGGTGTGGCCTAGCCTCCTGGGGAGTCACCCTGCATAAGTGGAAGTTAGGATATTGAAAGTCAGGGGTGGGTAGGGTTGAAGGAGGGTCAAAGAAGTCTCTGGGGAGGACCGAACTAAGGTCTGTGAAGGATGTGTTGAGGAAGTTGGCTATGTGGGCAGGGTCGGTGGAGATAGAGCCTCTGATGGTGATCTGTGAGGGGGGAGGAGAGCTCACGCTCCCATTTAGTTGTTTAATGTTGTCCCAAAAAGTTCTAGCACTCCCCCAGGAGGAGGTAAGCACAGTCTGATAGTGATCGGGTTTTGCTTTCCTGATGGCCCATGTGCATTTGTTTCTAGCAGCATTGTAGGCCTGTCTGTCCACAGCACGGCCTGTTTCAGAGGCCAGGTGCCACAGGTTATCCCTGTGTTTGAGCAGTTGCAGCAGGGACGGGGTAATCCAGGGGGCATTATGAACTTTGGTGTGGACTGTCATGGGAGAGAAAACGTCGCAGGCATTATTGAAGGTTTGGGTGAAGAAGGTAAGGGCGGAATCTATATCAGGGGCATGGTGTATGGGAGACCAGTTAATTTGGGCAAGATGTAGCTTAAGGCCTTTTAGTCCGCCTGGTCTGAGGTGCTGATGTAGAGTGGGATGAGCCATGGGTTTGGGAGTGGGAGTGGCCCAGCGGAAAATGATAGGAGAGTGGTCACTAATAGAGTCCGGAAGGACCTGGGTATCATGGATTTGTAGAGGGCGGTTGGTGATGACCACATCTAGCAGGGTGCTGGTACCTTTCTTTGTGTTAACTCTGGTGGGTTGGGAGACTAGTTGGGACATGTCTATGGCTGCAAATGAGTCACGGGTGGTGTTGACAGATGAGCTGAGCCTGTTAACATTCAGGTCACCCACAAGGACTTGGTCAGCTGTGTGAGGTGGGCTTAAAAGATATTCAGTTAGTGAAGCCAGTGCCAAAGTTTGTTTTTAAGGGGGAATGTGGGCAGCAGTGAGATATAGGGGACCCCTGGAGGGGTCGGAGTCAGTTTGAGAGTTAGGGCCTGTGCCCTGTGGGCAAGAACAGGGGCAGGGAGTGTCAGTCCAGTGAGAGAGTCCCTGGTATATATCGCACAACCCCCCCCTTCTACCTACATGATCCTCCCGCTAGAGGGAGTACCATGGAATAGTGACAAACAAGTCTGGAGTGGATTTTGATAACCAGGTTTCCACCAGCGATGACATCTGGCCTATGTGAGGTGACCCAACATTGGAGGGAATCTAGTTTTTCATCAGGCTGCATATATTCATAGATGCAATGCAGAGCCGGGTGACCCTGTAGGAGGTTTGAGGGAGCTGGGCCAGGGTTTGGATGACTATTGCCTGTCAGGAGTAGTAGTATAACTACAGCCCTGGCCAGGGATGGTAGAGGTGAGCTTTGATAAGTATGGCATGGGAAGGGGGGGTGCTTTGGGCACAAGGGGTGGGCAGGGTTTTCCAGGCTGTGAAAGTGAGGAGGATAAGTCTCCAGTGGGCACCTGAGGAAGTAGTAGTAGGGAGCAGACTGGAGGAAGGGTGTTGATGACTGGGGCAGATGATGAGAGTAGGGTGTGGTAGGGCTAGCTCCAGAATAATATCAGGATCAGGTGCCATTGTGCCTGGAATTATTAGGTTGGTGAGACAATGGTGCCAGGGTGAGGATGATAGGGAGGCATTGTAGTAAGAGGGCTAACATATTGCTTGTGGTTGCAGCTGGGTGGTAGGTTGAAGTTGTTTTGTGTCACTCAGCAAGTGTGGATGCCACTTTGGAATAGTGGTAGTGACACGGACTCTGGTGGCCAGGGTACCAGGTTGAAGACCAACTCAAGGCAGTTGGTCACAGAACCTAGGTGAGAGCCGTGCTTCACGTTCTGGGGCCAGGACACAGGGTATGTTTGGGTCCAAAGAAGGGGTGCATAATAGCGACTCCTAGTGGCTGCTTGATGAAGGCTCAGCAGTGATGGAAGGAGGTCCAGGCAGGATTTAGTACAGCGTCAGGTGTGGGAGGGGGAGCGGGCAGAGCCTCTGTAGTCAAGGAAGACAGGAAGAGGGATAGGTAGTTGGAGGAATCCAAGATAGGTGGACAACCAGCATGGGCTTGGGGGTGGAAGGAAGGGGGCCCAGAATAGGATAGTTAAGGATCGGGTGTGGAGGTGGAGAGGGCAGAGGGCTGGGAGAGAGGGAAGAGGACAGGTAGTTAGAGGGGTCCAAGTATAATAGGGGGAGGCTTTCTGAGAATAGAAGAGCTAGAGGCAGTAACAAAGGGTCCCTCTTTGTCTTAGGATGTTTCACCTATAGTGTCATCAGAACTGCCACCCCACCAGTTCTGGCAGAGGTCCTAAAACCTGCCTACTCCTCATATTCCCTAAGGTCACATGGTTCTGCAGTGCTTCAGGTTCCTGCTACCTGCACCAAATGGGCGACAGAGAATTTTCTACATGCGCGCCCAGACAATGGAATTCCCTTTCTGACCATGTTCGTAATACTCCCTCCCACTCCTGTTTCTGACACTCCCTTTGTGATCATCTGCTGCTCTTCTCAGCATTGCAATTGCACTTAAGTCACTAGTGGCCTCTCCCTCATATAGTACCCTTGATCTTGGGTTTCCTAGACAGGAACTTTCCAGAGCTCTGGGTTGGTTGCCTGTTTAATCGTACTTGTTCATAATGTTTCTTTGGGGTATGTATCTTATGTATTTTGATTTCTCTCCATGCTACATCTTGGACTGTCTGTATATCATTTACTTACATCTTGAATTGTCAGTATATCATACACTGTTTACCCGAAACTCTGTACATCCTTAACCATATTGTAATTGTGTCCATATTTCCTTGTTACCCCCCGGGTCGCACCTGAAAATAGGCATCTGTTTTTGTCTAGTGCACTTACCTGGTTAACAAAAGCTAACTAAATAAATAAATAAATCAATTTTATTAGATGATGCAGAAGTAGCATCTTTTAAAACCATTTTGCTCTTGCCTAGTAGTAGAAATTTCTTGCTGCACACTTACTAAAGCATCCCTCTTTTCAGTTTGAAATGCCATCAGTTCAGACAGCAGGTGGTCGTTGGTGATTTCTAGCACTAAGGAACCAAATGGGGAACATAAAGAAGAGGCCATGCTGTTAGAGGCGACACCCAGTAGTGATGCTGGAGGAGCTTGCGAGGTTGTTTTTTTTGTAACCCCTCTATACTTAGTCCATGCTGAGCACTACCTATAAAGCTAGTAAGAAGTTAGAGAGATTTGGTGATGTTATTTCTAGTAGAGGTTTCGGATCTTGATCTCTTTGTGGCCATCCAAATCAGTGACATCACTGGAAGGCTCATGAGCAGACTCTTCCTGACTTGTATGAGGAATGGGGATTTGCAATACAGAAGAAAAACAAAAACATATGTATTATATATGTATATATATTATAGGGGCATGATAGCACCCCTATGTTAGGGTTCATACTTCAACTTCTATGTTAAACTGAATTATTTGGACTTTAAGAACTTTGCAACCATTCAAGCAATTCACAAAATATTTTGGATGCTTCATCAGGGATGCAGGTTCTCTTGATGTGGCAAGTTTTGTTCTAGTCGGATGTGTGGGTGAGAGGTATGGCGTGTCAAAAACATGTAAATTACTGTTTTTTTGTAAAATTCTTTGTCACACTGCTGCACAGAGATGGCTTGGAATTTTGGTATGAAATGTTTAAGGTAGAACAGTATTGGGTCACAGATGTGCCTTTTGAAGATTTGGTGAAAAAAATATTAATCTGTTCTAAAGTTATTAAATTTCAAACTTTCCCATTATTTCCTATGGGAAAAGTTAACTGTTCAGCTCGAAAAAGGATTCTTTATAACAAATTCAGAATCCTTTTTCACAAACGCAGGATATTTTGCTGCAAATGCAGAATCTTTTTCCATGCTACCACCATCTTGTTTTCAGTTAAAGGTGACAACAAAATTAAATTACTAAAAAAATAGAGGGCTTTAATAAACAACAGCAGTTGTGTTTACTTAAATGGGACCCATAGCATTGGATTCTGGGGTTTGTATTTTAATTATTTACATAGAAATTTGCTTTTTCACCATGCACAAAATCCTTTTTCTCAAATTGTAGAAAAAATGCTTAACGAAACAGGATCCTTTTTTGCAATTTGCGAGAAAGGATTTTCTTTTGTCACAAATTTTGAAAAAGGAACTGCAGAAAAGGATTCTTTATCACAAATTTGTGAAAAAAGAATGTTTACATACCTGTGTTTTTTGTCACTTCACAGTAAACAAATGGTTTGGATCCCAGACCAAAATAAGAGCATCCCCTGCACCTTGAGTATTACTGACACTAATGGAATGGTTTGGAATTTTGGTCTGAAATTTTTAAGGGTACAAAGGGCTTGGTCCAGAGATGTGTATTTTGCTGGTCAGGTGAAAATATATTGCTTTGCTCTGGAGTTCCATGGGTTTAAATTTTGTTTCATTTCCACACAATAACATTATAATGGCAGGTGTACATAGTTGTTTCTTTGTCACTCTGCTGTGAAAAAAAGGTTTGCAATTTTGTTCTAAAATTTTCAGGGTATAAAGGGCTTGCCCCACCAATGTCCTTGTTGCTGGTTTTGTGAAAATATATTAATTTGGTGTCAAGTTACACAGGTTTCAGGTTTTCCTGCATTTTCTATAGGATGACATTGCAATCTCAGGTGTTTCTTTCAATCTGCATACTACTGGATGGGAGTGCAGGGCCCCAAAAGCAAAGAAAGGTGGCAGTTCACTATCTCAGAAATAGGTCCCTTGGCCCTGCACTCACACACACAAATATGGATACCATTAAAGACTGATGGAAGCACAGGGCCCCACAAATATGGATACCATTAAGTATCAATGGGAGCACAGGATCCTCTGGGCCCTGCACTCCCACAGAGAAATAGGCATACAATTACAATATCTCAAAAATTCTGGATGGATGGCACTGTGGGCTCCCACATGCAGATATGTATACCATACACTAACTTTGTTTTTTTCTCTTTTAGATATTTCCTGAAGAAGACCTAAGGTTGAAACGTAGATTTTTAACTCTATTTTCTATTTTCAGCATGCATTTAATATAATCATTTTGTTTTGCTATGAATGCCATTGTGCACTGATGGGAGTGCAGGCCTTATGCATACATGGCAGCACAGGGCCTGGAGGGTCCTGTGCTCCCACATGCAAATATGCAGAGGATGTAGGGCCCAAAGGGCTCTGCACTCTCTCAGGGAAATAAGGATAACATTACAATCTCTTAAAAATTATGGATGGTTGGGAGTGCACTGCCAAGAGGGCCCTGTGCTCCCACAAGAAAATAAGCACACAATTATACTTTCTTAAAAAGTAAGAAATTCTCTGCAAAAAACGTTATTAATGTACCATTAGGATTCTAGTGACAAAAGTAGAGAAATGCAGTCCTAGGGTTCCCAACCATAACACCCAACCCCCACCATGTATGCAGGAACAGGTGTGAGGGGTGTGCATTGGGGTTATGAACCCTAATGCTCACCCCATTCTCCTATACTGTACCCATCTTATCTTACTTACTCATGGAATGGGGTGAGCATTGGGGTTCACAACCCCACATCACACTCTCAACACCTGTTCCGCAAACAGGGTGTGGGTGGAGTGTTAGGGATGGGAACCCTAAGACCACATTTCCCTATTTTTGTCACTGGAACCCTAATGGTGCATTAATGATGTTTTTGTAGAATATATATATATATATATATATATATATATGCATATGCAGCCCATGATGCTTTGCATTGTGTGGGAATGTGTGATTTTGTATTTTCTTGAAACTTGGCTTCCCAGCCAAATGCCCTTTGGGGTAACCCTTGCCTCAGTGTTTGCGCACAGAGGTTCTTTGTCTTTTAAATAGTTTTTTATTTTAGTGGGTTCACCACAACATATCCAAGACACACTGTCTTAGGGTAGCTGGTCCATTCCACTGGGGTGTCAAACAGACAAGGCATACTGATGAGTCCTGGTAGGATGAAACATGTGTCTATGTCTTCTGTTAGCACCCTTTGCAAAATGTGTGAGAGGCCTTTCGGCACCATGCAATTCTGCTTAAAGTTGGACCAGCATAACATTCTGTGGTGATTTGCATATGCAGCCCATGATGCTTTGCATTGTGTGGGCATGTGTGATTTTGTTTTTTCTTGAAACTTGGCTTCCCAGCCTGTAGCGTTGTGAAAAAATTACCATTAGTAAATTATCTATTACAAATACTTAGAAAGGAGACGAACAGAGATGATGCTGATGGAAGAATTTAATGATTATAACAATAATCACAGCGAGAGATTACAAGTGGTACATCCTTCATTCTTCATTCTTCAAACTAACAGTGTATAGTGGCTTGCTTATATAGTGGAAGACAGTACTATGGTTGTCTTATGATTGGTCCAAGACAAATATAAACATTCACTTAAAAGGCAATTTTTCTTCTTTTAGTTTATGCATGACAAGGCAATTCTCCTTTTAGTTCTTGCATGAGCTAATGTATGAGCTAGCTCTTGTATTGATACTACTATATAAGGATAATAATAATGGTCATTACTAGTTATTAAGACCTTAAGAGGAAGTAGGTTTGCACTTAGGAATGTGCATACAAGCTTTTTATTCTGGCCTGTCCTCCTGATAATAATAGTCAAAAGGGTAACTTGAACACTATCCCTGTATTTCTGTCTTGCAGACACTTAAAACACCTGTCTGCCATTACTCACATGGTCAGTACAGATATCAAAAGACACTTGAATATTACAAGTTGTGGCTCAGTTAATTAAACTTGTAACTTCACAAGTTTTGATATGATCTAGCTTCATAGATCAATATTTGTTACACAAACACCTTACGTTTTAGACCAAAATAAGGTTTGCCTGCAATATTGGAACACATTTCTTTATCCCTTATTACAAGCCCCCCTTTGGACCAATATTGCTTAATTATTATTTATGCAACAATACAACTCCTCTGAGCATGTACATCTCACTATGTACTTTACATTATTCACAATCACTTGATCAATAAGTGTTAATTAAATCCACTCTCTGGCCCTTTTGTCACATTTGGGCATTCAGTTGGTGTTACAGTTAAGTATATGGCATTTGAGACTACAAAACATAATGAGTTGCTTAAACTAGCATAGTTATAAACACTATTATTACCCCAAAAACAGTAGGACAGAGTTAACACATAAACATCATTGTCCTTTGGTGTGGCTCTGTTTATAACAAGAAACACATTTTTCTGTTCCCAGTCCATGTAGCTTTGCGGTGATCCAATCTTGAGCTTTGATGCACAGCTGCTAGACCAGCTGTTAAGTATGTCCTTGCACCAATTTAGAAAAGTCAGTGTTCATATTGCTGGCTGCTGGTTAGCAGACACACTGCACTGGTCAGGGGTGCATTAGATCATGCATTGAGTAGCCACACACACACACTGGCATGGCATTTGTGTTGTGGTAGTTGATTACACCCTGGCACACAGATTAACAGTCCATAACAAACCATAGTAAAGCAATAGGTTTGCATAAAGTATCAACCATGTTTGGAATAAACAACAATGAAGAAAATGGATGTCTTGCTTGAAGATCAATTGAAGAAGAATCTTCTTGCTGAAGTTAGAGGATTGAAGTAGAAACAATAAGCTTGATTGTAGAGTTTAAACTCACTGGACCTTTTCAGTTGATTTAAAGTTGTACAGTCCTTATGTGGAACCAATTAGACATCAAAACTGTGACAGTTTTTTTTGTAGGAAAAAGATGAAAGTCTTGTCAACCTAGATAAAAGTATTACTGTTGTTGAATGTAGAGATCTTATGTGTGCCATCCCGTGGAAACCTGCAAACTTGCAAAGTTTTAGAAACTGAGTTACCAATGAACTGGTAGTTGAAACACAAGAAGATCAAATAAAATGCAAAAGGTCACATAGTGTGCATACAACTTAAGGTATTAATGCACTGCATAGAAAAAGCAGTATGTTTAGACTTTTTGGCTGATGTTACATTGCACAGGAAATTAAAAACAACTTTTAAACATTTTTTATCCAAGGACACTTGAATACCATATTTTAAAAATATGCCAACATCATTTTTAATGAGAATCTTTTGTCCTTTAGAAACTCTAGTGTTACTGATAACATTATTAATCATGCCAAACAACTCTGAGTGGTTTGTTTGGTCATGGTAGCAATTACAGAAGAACAAGTGGCTAGCTTTTGCTCTAGTCCACCCCATAGCATACTAAGAGTATCTAGAATCAAACTCTTTAACATTAGAAAAGGCAAGGTCTTTGGGCATTAAGTTAGTATGACTTGCCAATACCTCTGACTTTTTACTCCTACATTTTAACTGCTCCTATACAGGAGTTAGCACACTATAAAGTGTTTGTTTTTTAGATTTTAAGACATTTACATCTTACAAACGCGCTACAGAAGCTGTGTTGTAGTTTATATTGCAATTAATAAAAGAGAATTATCCCTATCTATCTTTAGTTAGTTTTTATCTTGCAGGGATTTTGGCTCTTGACTTATTCTGCATTTCTAAACTATCTATCTCTGACTGTAGCTGGATTATTACATCTTACTGTTTATGCAGCTTTCCTTTTTTAAAAAATCTCATGTGTTATAGCATTGGCACTCTTAACTGGAAATGCCTCTACCCATTTTGAGAACATTTCTATTACTACCTTTTTATTTTTACTAACTTGCCTTCTACTTTCTTTTATCCCTGTCCATCCCTCTCCATCTCCTGTGTTTCCTCTCTTTTTACCCATTCCTCTTTTTTAGATCCTGGTGAGGAGGTAGTGGGTCTTTTTTCATCACTTTCTCTGTGATGTGCCTCATCATCCTCTCAAAGTATCTCTTACTTTTGCATATTTTTATCATAGCTATCTTCTTGCTTTTATGTCTTTCTGCCTCTTCCTTGTTTCCCATTTTTTCAGCGTGATTCCTTTTAATCCATATTTAGCACACTTGTTTTGCAGCTCTAAAGCATATTGTTCTTGCTGATACTTGTGGTAGCAGACATAGTCTCACGGTGGCTGTCATCCCACTTGTTTGCACGGGTGCCACCTTAACCTTTATCACCCCTTCTTCTATATTACTTAACTCTTGAATCTTCTCCATTGCATCCTGTAGTTCTGTATACAGTTGCCTGGTTTCACTAGCCTGCTCTTGTGACTGTTGGTCTAGCTTAATCTGTAGAAGGGCATGATCCCTATTTAACAGACACAAATCCCTTTGTGCTTTTATTAGCTGTGTCCTAAAATTAATACACTGCTGCTCCAACTCTTGGGCCCGGATATTCAAACTGCACCTAAAATGTGCGCAACAGCAGGAGCAAGCACAAACCAATTGCGCATATGCGCAACAGGTGCGATATTCAAACATGGAGCAGAACAAATTGCGCAAGCAGCCAATGTCTGAATATCGCACTAACTGCGCCATAGCGCAACCAGGAAGGAGAAGCTGATCAGAAATGTTGCGCTATAGCGCAACCAGGGCAGCCCAGCTGAGCAGTCCAGAGGTGCCATAGCGCAAGCAGAGCCCCCCCCAGAGCAATGGAACTGCACATCCATGGAGGCAGGCTGGGGCCCACCGCCAGCCATGCCACACATGGGCACAGGAACACACTGCAGAACCAACAAGACACCTGCACACCCCAAGCACAGCATCACTAGGGGTGTGACGGATGATCTACTGGCCCACGGGGACAAGCCAACAAAGCACAGCAGAGCCATGACACCCCAGCACAACCACTGGCAGGCTGAGAGTGCCACACACAGGGGTTGACAACCACAGTGCACATCAGCCCCCGTACACACACAGCACACCCTGCACCGTGACCCCAAGACACCACCCATGTGCAGTGACTGACACTGCAGGAAACCATGCATCCCCCCCAGCACACGTCAACCCCATGCAGCACAGAAGCATACAAGCCAGACACACCCTGTGCACCCAGCAGCGGGTGGCAGCAGACGGCAAGACCAACAGAAAGTCACTGCCATGCCGGAGATACCTCCCCATGCACACACATGCACACACACACACACACACACACCCAGGACCATACCACCCCAGATGGCATGTACACCACTGCAACTGAGCACCCATAGCCAGCTGCAAATCAGAGACCAACACAGTATTCATATCAAAATATAAATGTATTTTTAAATTTTCAAATAGTAAATAACAAAACAATAAACAACAACTATTTACAAGGGGGGGATGGGTACAAGGTAGGGTGTTCAAGGGTAGGGATGAACAACTTGGAGAGGAAGGCAGGGGTGATAGGGATGGGAGAAGTGGGAAGGTATTATGTGTCCTAAGGCCCAGCTGGCTGGTTATCCTGTGCCTGGTTCGCCTCCCCTGTGACCCCTCCTCCGCAGGCCATGTCACCTAATGGACTCTAGGATGGCCCGGTTTTCAAGGGACACATGTGTCAGGCCCCGAATGTCTCGATCTATCCTCCGGAGAATTTCGAGGCCTAGGAAAATGGAAACACAGTCAATGGCTGTGACTGACCACAACCCTGAACACCACCCAACCTGCAAGCCATATAGCCCAATGTCCTGCACCTGTGATGGCATGCACCCAACCACAGTGAACATGCACATGGCCATCACAAACAGGCGGCACCAGCTATGCGCACCACTGCACACACACATTGCCCATGTCCATCACAGCACAAACAAGGTGGTCAAGTGACGTGGCAATGTGGTGCGATGCCAGTTACACAGCTATGTGTCCAGTGCATGCATGGACCACCAGTGACGCATACACAGACGTGCTGTGATACTGGACAGTGATGCATGTCACCTGTGTTGTGCATACATACATAGATACATAGACAGTGTCAGCAGATAAGGGCCTATGGCCCACCCAGTCTGGCCATTTGAGCTTGTAAGTTCACTTTGTTTTCCTAGAAGTCTGTTGCACCTTACCCCTGACCTCCAGAATTCCTTTATGTCTATCCCGTGCATTCTGAAATCCCGTGATTGTTTCAGCCCCCGCCACTTCCTCTGGCAGGGTGTTCCACTTGTCCACCACCCATTCTGTGAAGAAATTCTTTCTCATGTTTCCTCTGAATCATCTCCTCCAACTTCATCCCATGCCTCTAGTCCTGGAACATCTTTTTCGCTTAAAATAGTGTTTTCCTGCACCTGTTCCTCCCTGTAAGATACTTGTATGTCTCTATCATATCCTCCTCCTCCTCTCTCTCCAGGGAGTACATGTTCAGTTCCTTCAACCTGTCTTCATCGGACTTGTGATGCAATCCATGCACCATCTTTGTTGCCCTCCTCTGAACCTTCTCTGCCCAGTCTATGTCCTTACGCCGGTATGGTCTCCAGAACTGTACACTGTACTCCAGGTGGGGCCTCACTAGTGTCTTGTATAGTGGAATTATGACCTCCCTTTCCTGCATGGTTGTGTTGCAGGGCTGGTGGTCTTCCCCCAGCATGCAATAGCATCCATGAAGTAATGATACTCACACTGCTCAAGCAGCTGGGTCTGCCGCTGATGATGCTGCTGCTGCTGCTGGTGCAACACCCACCGGCACCGGGCCTGGCACGCCCTCCTCACCCGGGCCTGCATCCTCACATCCCGGCCTGTGGGAGACATATGTTGAGACAAACATCAGTGTGACTCCAAAGCAGACTGCCCCCTGCCCCAGTGAGAGTGCCTGCCCACACAGCCAGACCCATGCATCTCACACCTGCACACACTGACACAACCAACCACAGTAGAGCCATCACCTATGCACAGCCACCAAAACACACTCACACCCCTACAGAGAATCTAGGTGCATAGATGGTACACCCACCTGGCTTAGGCACCACGCCCCACCTGGCACATGACCGCAGCCAATCAAGAAGATCCGGATCCCTCTGGCGGAGGTCACCGTACTGGTGCCGGCACTGCTCAACTGACCGGCACCGTCCAGTGACCCCCAACAGGTCAGTGGCCACTTGCTGCCACACCTGCATCCTGGCAATGGTGAGGGGCACCTCACCATAAAGTGCCCCATAGTGGGGCTCCACTAGGGCCACCAAGTTGGCCAGTTCGACTGGGCTCCACTGAACTGCTCTTCTGTGAGCCATGGTACCAACTTTACAGCAGGCAATATGGAGCCCCGCTGCGCCGTAACCCCACATGGAGATGATGCGCAATAGACCACCACAGGTTCCTATCGTGCTGTTCAAACAGCGCCGTCACTTCACATAGTGCTGTCACCACACAGCGCAATAGGGCCGTACACATGGCAGCCGAACAGGGCCAGGGGGCAAAGGTCGGACACAAGGTCATGGGCACTGACGCAAGGCCACGCACAGTGCCATCTGATGTATACGCATCCTGTGCGACCGACCAGCTGCGTACCAGTGCCACAGTGGACTATTGTGCAGTAGTGCCACAGCGCCATATAGTGCCCAGTGCTGTAGCGCCACTGGCACAATGGTGGCCATGGTCTGAATTGCCGATCGCGCACAGCACGTCAGCAGCGCGGCAGATGCCTGCGTAAGCTATCTGGGCATGCGCAGTGCAGTGTACCACACAGTCACAGATCTGCACCATTGGCTCAGCCGACTCAACCGTATTGCGCAAAGTGCAAATTCGCGATATTCAGCCGACACATGCAAATCATCTGATCAGCCATTCAAAGGTGCAGTGGCGCGATTTGCATGTCATTATAGTTGCTCCACTCCTAATTTGCATGCATTGCGCTATAAATGTGCAACATTGGGCTGCGCTGGCCAGATTCGGTTACTGCAGGTGAGAGGTGAGTTGCATGCTGTGTGATGTTCTGGACAATGGTCATGGGAAAATGCTGTAGACTGCACAGTGACAGGTGTCCACTTGCCCCCATACAGATCGCCATGACCGAGCAGAGCCAAGGTGAGGGTGAGAACGGTGGGCGTAGGAGGAGGCCTAACTTTACCCAAGCAGAGACAGAGGCCCTCTTCCAGGCCTACCTGGATGAGGAGCCAGTACTGAGTGGACGGAGGGGCACCCCTCAGTCCCGTGCGGCTGCATGGGAGGGTAGCTCGGGCCGTGAACCTGCACGAAGCCACCAGCGCTACGCGGCAGGAATGCAAGAAGAAGATGGGACAGACCGCAGGAGGTTGAAGGAGAAGGTGGCAGCTTCAGGGCGGCACGTGCTGGCACTGGTGGGGGCCCGCCAGTGGCATTGGAGCTGACCCGGCTGAGGAGACACTGGTTGCATCAATGCAGCAGAGCGCTATTGAGGGCGTACCAGGAGGTGGATTCCAGACAGGTGGAAGCCCATCACTGCAGGGTATGACATGGTGGTGGTATTGGGGGGGGTTGGGGGAAGGTTGTTCACATGCACTCACATGTACTCTCTTTCTGTTACAGATCCTGTTCGTCTTCAGGAGATGGTGGTGGTGGGTCCAGGCAGTGATGATGACCTGCTGGACATGGAGGAGGGTCCATCCACCTCTATCACCAGCCAGCAGGCACTGCAGCAGCATGCATGCTGGGCCGCCAACTCTGGTGTCGGTGATTCAGGTGCGGGGGGTGCACAGCCTGTGTCTCAGCAGTCTGGCATGCAAGCATGCCAGCATGCTGTGACTATGGCTGTAGCACGTACCTGCACCATTGATGATGCAAGGACTGCAATGGGCAGTGATAGGTGTGTGTCCCATGACGGACACACAGCAGGCCAGCATGTGCCCCTGGGCCTTTCTGGTTCCAACTTGTGTACCAGCATGCTGGCACAGTCCCAGGCTGTGCCTATCAGCATCGGTGGGGCAGCACCGGTGGCTGTGCAGGTGTCTGGCACTGTTGCTAGCACAGCGGTGGAACGAGTGGACCCTGGGTCATAGCAGTTGGCGGGGCAGCAGCAGCAGTCACCCACCAGGTCTGGGGGTATAGTGTCAAGCGGTGGCACATGTCCGCCGCCCTTTGATCTGCCCATTCCTGGTCCTGGCGAACAGTGCCAACCCTCAAGGGGTGTTGTGCATCAGGACCTTCCACACCCTGGGGGACAGGATGCCGTTGAGGCACAGTACCCATTGGATGAGCACACCCGCCTGCTGCGGGAATCAGTACAGCTGCAGGGGTGGGTTGCAATGTCCGTGGAGGCACTGTCTGTGGCTGTGGAGTGGCACAGCAGGGAGTGTGCTCTGGACCATGCAGAGCTGGTGCGTATGCGGATGGATGTGACCGCCACCATTGACGGGCTGATCCAGGCAGTGGTCTCTGTCGTGGATGCATTGGGCACACAGTCAGGTGCCCCTGTACCGCACACCCCACACAGTTCAATCTCCACTTCCCGTTCCCGGCGTTGTGCGACACCAGTCCTGTCGACGCTGGGTTCTGCTGTGGCCATCCCGAGCACCCTTGGTGCAGGTTTGTTCAGCATGCTGCAGACCCCTGTGCAGGCAAGGTCACGTTCACGCAGTGGGACCCTGGTGGTGCAACAGTGCCACCCTATGCGGCCCTACTCAGCCTGCCAGTGCTGTTGGGTCATGGCGGGGCCGCCCATGCATCCGCAGTGGCCGTGGGACAGTGCTACATGACTGAGCTGTCTCCCAGTCCGGGCCCTGTCTGGTGCTGCCATGTATGCAATGTGTGTCATGGTGGGCAGTGCACTGCTGGGTGCTCTGCTCACCACGCCGACACACGGACCACCTGCACACCCTCCCAACTGCTGTCCACAGGTGCGTGTGCATGATGATGCCTGCATTGTACTGTACACCAAGGTGCAAGGGTGCCCAGCATCTGACACACGTACTTGGACAGTACAGGTGGTGGGGTGGTCGGTGGTGCTGTGTGTTAGCAATGTCGGTTCTGCTGTGCTGTGCATGTGCCCATGTACGCTCTGTGCCTGGTGTGTGTGTGTCCATATGAGTGCTCACCCTCCCTGATGGTGTGTTTGATGCCTGGACCCTTCCACTCCCTGGCCGTGCACCCCCTGGTGTGTTACCCTGTGTGCCTGTGGTTTGCGCATGGACAGTGTTGGTTGCACATGTCCCCTTGACTTACCTGTGTTGTGCATAGTGCTCCTCTGTGATGGTGTCCCGGTGCAGCTGGGCCTGCTGGATCAGTCGGGGGTCCCGCCGTCCTAGGGGGCTGCTCATCACCATCAACACCGGCGCCACTGGCGTCCCATTGCTGTCCCCTCTTCAACCTGTACGGCTATCCCATAGTCTTTGGCCATGTTGTGCAGGATGCAACAGGCCAGGAATATCCCATAGGCCTTTTGGGGGCTGTACTGTAGGGCACCACCGGAGGTGTCTAGGCATTGGAAGCATGCCTTGAGCATCCCAAACACCCGCTCTATGATGTTGCATGTGGAAACATGTGCCTCATTATAGCGTTGCTGCGATGGGGTCATGGGGCGCCGGTACGGTGTGAGCAGCCAGGGACGGAGTGGGTATCTGCTGTCACCTGTGTGGAGATAGTGGAGATCAGTCTCATGTTCAGGTCCATATTGCCCATATCCCTGTGTGCCACTACCATGGCACCTGTGGCATTCCCACCCTGCCCTGAGTTTGCATTCCATACATGTGTACTCACCCACTAGATGTCCTGTGGGATGTCCCCACCTCGAATCGATGGCACAGTGCGGACTGATACCATATGAAGGCATCATGTGCTCCACCAGGGTGTGTGGCACAGACATTGATTATGCACCCAGTGGCATCACATACCACCTGGCAGTTGACACTGGAGATCCTTTCTGTTCCTATATGCGAGCCCATCGGGGCCAGGTGGCGTGCGAATGGCCACATGGGTGCAGTCTATGGCCCCTAGCACGCCAGGCATATGTGCTTCCCTGTGGAACTCCTACATGTTTGCTGTACGCTCTGCCGCAGTGCTGGGGAAATGGATGTACTCTGCAGCATGTGGCAGCAGTGCGCTGAGGAATTGGGTGAGGATGCGTGACGTGGCCGACTGTGTGATGCCTGTGGTGTCCCCTGTCAGCCTCTGGAAGGTGCCCGTGGTGAGCAGGCACATGCAGGCTGTCACCTTGGTCTCCACCGACAGATCGTGACTCCGTCGTGAGGGTGCCTGCATCACATCACTGCACAATCACAGAGCCATCTCAGTATTGCCCTGTTCAGGCGGTACCGCCCACGATCTCTACATCTGTGTACAGCTCAAAGCTGATGCGGCACGGTACTGTTTCGTTGGGGGCATACCGGCCGACGGCCCTTCCACGCCACGCCGCCCCGCAGCATGCATTCTCACCCTCATTACAGCTTTTCCATGTGGAAGCTGGCACTGTCCATCTCCCTGGTTTCTGACCCCCCCTGGCTGCTGTTGCTGTGTTACCCCCGCTGTCCTCACTGCTACTTCCACTGCACCGGGCACCCCCCGCTGGCCTCTACAGCCTATGGCCCACGCTTTCCTTGCCTGCCCTAGCCTGTCTGTTGTCTGTCTGTCTGTCTCTCTCTCTCCCCCACTTGGCAGCCTTGTAGCGCTCTTGTGCCGCTTCCTTGAGCCTTTTTATTTTGGCTCATTTCCGCTAGTGCACAATTTCCGGCTGTGCCACTATTGCGCATCGCGCAAGTCTTTGAATATCACATTGCGCTCTTTATGCATGGATCCAACCCCTTCGGTTGCGCATGCCTTCATTTTCATTGTGCTGTTGCTCAGCATGTTTTCGGTGGCGCAACTGCCTCCTTCTGAATATCGCAAAATGACGTAATTTTGGACTTGCGCATGCGCAACCCTGTTGCGCATGGCACAACCCTTTTGAATATCTGGGCCTTGGTGTTGATCTATTGGGATGCTATCTTTATACATCAATGTTAATTCTTCTAGTTGTTTAGCATTTTGATCCCTTTGATCCCTCATCTGGGCTACTTCTTTATTCTGGCGACACACAATAGTCTGATTATACTGCCACAGCCCTTGCAATGCATTTGCAAAGATTTCCTTTTCATTTTTTACTCCCTCATTATGAAGGGACACTTGCTGAGTAAAATACAATTGTGCCTGTTGATCATCAGGCACTGGTTCATATGCTTCCCCTTTAGGTGTTTTCCTAGAAACAACCTATTATTATTTCATACTCATTTTCTTATCTTTTCTTGCCTGCCTAGCCTTTACAGCCAGGTGCACCCGTGCACTGGTGCCCTGGTCTGTCTAGCTATGTCTTATGGCTCCCTTGTGAGGTCCGGCTTGCAAGTCCCAGCACCTTCACTAACCTACTCTGCCCCTAGACTTCCTACAGAGTTAAGCATTACTTTATATTTAAACAATTTGAGAAGCATACAAAGCATACATCACCTGATTGTCAAGTGGCTAAACTGTCTGTGTGCACCACTTTCTCTCACTTTAAGCAATCAGCACCTTCTCTGAGCGTCGTCACCTTCTTATTAAGACTCCAAAGTGTACAGCACCAGCGATCCGAGTCTTTAAGGCACCAATTGTAGAGGCGGGAAAACAAACTTACAATTTGTAAATTATCCATTACAAATACTTAGAAAGGAGACGAACGAAGATGATGCTGATGGCGGAAGAATTTAATGATTATAACAATAATCACAGCGAGAGATTACAAGTGGTACATCCTTCATTCTTCATTCTTCAAACTAACAGTGTATAGTGGCTTGCTTATATAGTGGAAGACAGTACTATGGTTGTCTTATGATTGGTCCAAGACAAATATAAACATTCACTTAAAAGGCAATTTTTCTTCTTTTAGTTTATGCATGACAAGGCAATTCTCCTTTTAGTTCTTGCATGAGCTAATGTATGAGCTAGCTCTTGTATTGATACTACTATATAAGGATAATAATAATGGTCATTACTAGTTATTAAGACTTTAAGAGGAAGAAATAGGTTTGCACTTAGGAATGTGCATACAAGCTTTTTATTCTGGCCTGTCCTCCTGATAATAATAGTCAAAAGGGTAACTTGAACACTATCCCTGTATTTCTGTCTTGCAGACACTTAAAACACCTGTCTGCCATTACTCACATGGTCAGTACAGATATCAAAAGACACTTGAATATTACAAGTTGTGGCTCAGTTAATTAAACTTGTAACTTCACAAGTTTTGATATGATCTAGCTTCATAGATCAATATTTGTTACACAAACACCTTATGTTTTAGACCAAAATAAGGTTTGCCTGCAATATTGGAACACATTTCTTTATCCCTTATTACACAGCCAAATGCCCTTTGGGGTAACCCTTGCCTCAGTGTTTGCGCACAGAGGTTCTTTGTCTTTTAAATAGTTTTTTATTTTAATGGGTTCACTACAACATATCCAAGACACACTGTCTTAGGGTAGCTGGTCCATTCCACTGGGGTGTCAAACAGACGAGGCATACTGATGAGTCCTGGTAGGATGAAACACGTGTCTATGTCTTCTGTTAGCACCCTTTGCAAAATGTGTGAGAGGCCTATCGGCACCATGCAATTCTGCTTAAAGTTGGACCAGCATAACATTCTGTGGTGATTTGCATATGCAGCCCATGATGCTTTGCATTGTGTGGGCATGTGTGATTTTGTATTTTCTTGAAACTTGGCTTCCCAGCCAAATGCCCTTTGGGGTAACCCTTGCCTCAGTGTTTGTGCACAGAGGTTCTTTGTCTTTTAAATAGTTTTTTATTTTAATGGGTTCACCACAACATATCCAAGACACACTGTCTTAGGGTATCTGGTCCATTCCACTGGGGTGTCAAACAGACGAGGCATACTGATGAGTCCTGGTAGGACGAAACATGTGTCTATGTCTTCTGTTAGCACCCTTTGCAAAATGTGTGAGAGGCCTTCCGGCACCATGCAATTCTGCTTAAAGTTGGACCAGCATAACATTCTGTGGTGATTTGCATATGCAGCCCATGATGCTTTGCATTGTGTGGGCATGTGTGATTTTGTATTTTCTTGAAACTTGGCTTCCCAGCCAAATGCCCTTTGGGGTAACCCTTGCCTCAGTGTTTGCGCACAGAGGTTCTTTTATGTGTATATATATATATATATATATATAAATACAGTACATATACACATAGACCATGTTTAAAAAGTTGTAGAGATAACAGCACTATCCAGACTGATGATGAACCCGATTCATAAAATAGCATTGTTATCTAGTGAACTGGGTTTGTCACGGCTGTTAACCCCACAGTCCAGTTCATCATAATTAGTGGACAGTGTTCTGTTGAACCAGGACTACATTATCAGACACAATCCCTGTACATGTTCCCTTACACTGTGAGCCAAGAAAAATTTTAGTAAGGTCCCCCGTAGTGCTGCACACAGCAGCAGACAAAAAAAAAAGTCAAGTTTCTAATGCCAACTCTGACCCAGGAGTGGCTGTTAGAATTCCTCAAAACAAACCACAATGAAAATAACTTCCAGTATGAGCATTGTGTATTTTGTAATTACTATCTGGTATTTTAACACTGGTTCCTTAATAGTCATATACAACAGTAATAAGGTAATTGGTAGTAAATTACTTAACCATAACAGTGCCTTAACCCCCACACATAGTAAAAAGAGAATGCAAAACTTCAGAATGAATGTAAGTTTTGAAATTGAGCTATAGGAGACACTGGCAGACTATCAGGCTGATGTGGAGCCTCTACTAGACCCTATAGTACTTGATGTAGCAGAAAGTGTGACGAGTACAGAAAAGTTACTGGCAAATGCATGTACTACAACAGATACAAGGATAGCAGCAGGCAGCAGTAGAAATGACACGTTAACTTAAACCTTAATAGCTGGGGAAAGCAATGAAACTATGCAGACTGCCCAGAACACCAGTGAAATTATCAACATGTCATTGTTTGAAGACAGCCTTAAGTCCTTCATAGAGATCAATGAAAACAGAAATACTGTAAGAAAGACCCAGTATGATTTAGCTCTTGTATAAAGTTATTTTATTGAAACCCACAATGAAAAAAGATCAGTGTATATTGAGCCAAGTAGACTGAACACCCTGCTAGCAGATTTTTTCATGAAAGCCCCAAAAAAGATGATACACCCTATGAGCCAGTAAGCTTGTGAGATGTTTTCCAAAGCATAGATAGGGACTTGAGATCCAAAAACGAAGAGTGTTCTATAACTAGAGACAAATGTTTTGAGCGTGCAAGAAAAGTCATTGGAGCAAAACAAAAGCAACTTAAATCAATGGGCAAGGGTTGCAAAGCAAACACTGCAGATGAATTAACAGAGGACATAACACATGTACAATAAACAGCAGCTTGGTCCACACCCAGCCATGTCTGTGATAAACAGTCTTTGGTTAGTCTGGACTAAGTTTTTGGGAATACGCAGATGTACAGAAGTCAGAAACATCAAATGGGATGACACTGCAGTAAAGTTGGATGAGAATGGCAATCAATACATGTAGTACTGCAAAGAGCAGCAAACTAAAACCTGCACTGGTGAAAATGTAAAGGACAGTCGTAAAAGCCATCCTAAAGTGTACAAGAACAAAGCAGATATAAACAAATGCCCTGTCTCCACCTTTAAATTGTATGAATCAGAATGGCCTAGCTGCATCAAAACTCCTGCAAGTCCTTTTTTCCTGCCAGTAAATAACAATAAGCCAGTTTATGTAAAAAGGTACCATAGTATAAAAACCAACCGATCCATATAAATACACTGTCATCTATCTTGAAAACTACGTTAAAAAATGCAGGTATACAAACTTGACAAGAAAATAACAAATCACAGTGCTCAGAAGCATGTTGTCCAGAAACTGAATGACTGTGGCATACCACTAACGGAGATAATGCAAAAACCTGGGCATAAGTACCCCAGAAGTATAAATGACTACTCCTGGCTAAATGAGAGGCAACAGCAGAAAATCTCTAACTTGATTAGAGTTATTGACGTGTCAACACAACCAGTGCAGCCTGTTTCTATGAACATCCAGCTATCTGCAAGCATGTCAAGTAAATGGGATGGCTACTTTTACCAGACATGTTTCAATGCTGAAAACATTCCATTTCACTTTAACACAGGTTGGTACTATAAATGGCGAATAACGCAGATAAGTATTTTAGGTTTACCATCACATATCCTGCCAGCCTCAGTAGTATTTTTAAAGTCTGGGGCCAAAGCAAACTAAACATGTTGTCCTAAAATTTATTGGGGTTGTTATTGTCAAGTAAACTAACACTTTTCCAAAGCTTTATCCCATATTCATACTATTAGAACAATGAGTGTAAGTGTATTGTTACTGGTAACTCATTCTAAATGTGTGAATTAATGAGGTTAAAGACCAGATAGATTTGTACTTCTGCGCTGTGAATCTCTATGCTGTGATACTTTCTCAGGTAGTTTTATGCTTACAATTCCAGGCCCTCAAACTGTATCCCAAAAAGGAAGAGGGTTCATATTAGTACAAGTGACAACGATAGTGAATAAAGCGAGGTATGTTAATGAATGCAGGCATGCCATCATAAAGACAGCATTACAGTATCACATAGTGTCCATCTACATAGTGTGGTTTTTGTATGTGATGTGGGAGTGTATTTTGTGAAAAGAAATATACACAGACTAGCAATGTTGAAAGAGAATACATAAAGAAGAAAATGTACAGTATTTAGAGCAGCAAATGATACAGCCAAGTTAATTACCCAGCATTAGTTATATATATCCATTGGGCTCTGAAGAAAATACATGTGGTGTGTGGTGGGTGGGTGGGGGGTGGAACAGATGTTGAAGTGGTAGCATATTTCTTGAAAAATTTTTAAAATTTCTGTCAGTTGTTTCCCCTTCTGCTGCCGTTTGTTTTACAGATACGCACATTGCCAAAGGAATTGTACATAACACTGCATCTTTTTAAATAGGATTCCTTGATTGTGGCCCTTGTCTAGCCTAAAACTGAAACAGCTGTAAAATAACAGGATACAACTTATTTTTTTTTATTTAGTTTTTGGTCCTGGTTGCCTCCTCCCTCCAACTGGTGATGGGGACACATATGTACATTTTTTAAGGTTTTTCTCCCCTAACACCCCCAAGGACCCTGCACATGATGGAGGCATGCTTCACACCCTGTTGCACCAGCTCAGCCGCTTTCACCTTCCAATACTTTGCCACCCCCTCTCCACCTATGCTACCCACTGAACCTCCACCTGGTGGGAGCAGAACTGGGGCGGGCACCAACCCACCCTCACCACCCTCAGGAGAGGAGAGCTGCCCACTGGCATGCTCAATCCTGCTCTGTCCTCCCTGCCCGTGCTAGCACCCTGATGACCCGAAGTTGTTCCTGAATTTGAGTTGCCAGCATAGCATGAGGTAAGGCATCTAGCTCTTCAACCATCTAGGCCACCGGGCCAGCGATACACTGTATTTTACAGTGGTTGTTTTAGTTGTAGTCATTCTGTTCAGTGCTTGTTTAAACAGTTTCTCTGTAGGAATCAGCAAAATAAATACATACATACCTTCTCTAAACGTTCCTTATTAGAATGTTTAAAAGTATTAGCGTTTGTAAACCAATAGTCCAATAAATAAAATCAGAATGCAGCAATGTTTAAAAAGAGGCCTACCATCAAACAGTTCCAGCAGAATGCCGTATGCAGTTTACCTGCTCAGTATATTACTTGTTATAAAAAAAATACAGAACAATGTCTGGTAAGCCAACAGTATCTGAATGACAGAACATTTTTAAATAAAAGCACAAGTAATCAAATAAATTAGATGTGAACTGCTTAACTGCTTTAGTGGTAAATTCATTGTAAGTACTGACTACAGAGATAAAAGTTAAATGTGATTAAAAGTTCATTAGTAAAGTATTCATTGTAAACTTTAGCAGGATAATAAAGTTTGTAAGAGCCACAACCAGTCACTATGAGTTTTTTCTTGTAACTAAACATTTTATAAAAAGCACAGTTTATAGAACACAAGAATGTACATCAATTTATTTTGCATATTTTATGTATTTATTGATTTTCAGATTACAAATATCTTTGAGTCAGGCACTCTTTTACAAAGGCTCCATGTCAGAAGAAAAGTATAAATTTAATAGAACATTGCGCAGTATAATGCAGCAGTCACTCCAGGTTAGTACAATAAGTTCAGGTCACAATATTCTTATAGGCACTTTAGGGACTTTAGAGTAGACAATTGAAATACATTTTATAATGAAGCATAAAACAGGTGTAGCATACAGCAATCAACAAAGGCCTTGTTGTTTGTGTGAGAAGAGAGAGAGAAGAAGAAGTATGGGGGGAGGGGAGAATAAGAGAGAGGCGGAAGGGAGGATGTGGGTGTGTCGGTGAGGTGGAGATAGTACAATGGTAGCATGAGGGGGGTGAGATAGAGATGGAGGCGAGTGGCAGGGGAGGAAAGGGAATTAAGATGGGGAGGGGTGTCAGTGCAGTAGCAAAGAAGGTGTGGTAGGGGGGCAGAGGCAAATGGGGGACTGAAAATAGGCTTTAGAGGGCCCAGGGGTGAGATTTCCCTATGGTTGGACAATCTCATCTGCAGCGTTCAGTCAGGTATAGGCGAAGCTGACTTTTTGAAACGGCCCAACTTGGGTATTGACAGAATAGCAGCTGGCAAGTCATTTAGCCTGGAGGGTGCCCAGTAAACAAAGGAACATTGTGTCTGCATGGTGCAGCAGAAAGGTACTTGGAGCACTTGCCTTGACATCCCTCAGGTAAAATGTGGGTTGACCACTTGTTCGAGGAGAGCTTGAGTTACAGGGGAAGTTAGTTCAAGACAGGCTTTTTAGGCCAGGAGACAGGTTTGGTATTTTACATGACCCATGAGGTTTAACCAGTTTGTTTGCATGTAAATATCACAGGTATGGGTGAGACGGTGGGCTCCTGTGATTAACCTGCAATCTTTATTGAGGGCTAGGTGAGCCTTTTGAGAGCAGCATCCATAGATGCACTGTATATTACCAGTCAATAGTCGATAATGGAGACTATGGAACTGTTTACTGCAAGACGGAAGGCCTCAGGCATTAAGTTATGTCTGTGTCTATAAAGTAGGCTGATCCAAGGGTTAACAGCTTTAGCGACTGGATCTATATGGGTGGCATAGGATAGTGAACTATCGAGGGTTATGCCCAGGTATTTGAAAGAAAGGACAGGTTTAAGCATATCACCCTGTCTGTTCAGGATGGCTAGCCTGTACAACTTGTGTATTTTGTTGGTGTTACTGAAGAGCATGTGTTTTGTTTTTTTGTAATTCAAAAGGAGTTTGTGTTTTGAGAACCAGTCCTCAACTGATGTAAAATCAAGTTGGAGCTGGGCCTGCAGGGGGAACGGGTGCGGTTGGCTAGAGAAAATGACTGCATCATCTGCATATAGTAAAATGTTGGTGGAGTTTGCCTTGGGGAGGTTGTTTAAGAACAGAGTAAACAGTAGTGGACCCAATATTGAGCCTTGAGGGACACCAGAACTAATGAAGCATTTGTCAGAGAAATTGCTGTTGACTTGGAATCTTCCCTTCAGATAACTACTGAACCAGTCTATGGTCTCGGGTGAGAGTCCAGTTGCATAGAGAGAGTTTAGCAAGATGTATGGTTTACTGTGTTGAAAGCTTTAGTGAGGTCGATGTAAATCACCCCCACTAATTGGCCTTGATCAATTGCGTTATGAATGTAGCTGGTGAATTCAAGCAGGGCAGTGGTGGTACTATGTGCCTTTTGAAAACCATGCTGTTGTATGCACTGGATATTGTACTTCTCCAGATATTCAGTGAGCTGGTCTGATACAATCCTTTCCAAGGCCTTCAGTGGGGGAGAATTGATATTGGGTGGTAGTTTGTATGGAGGGCACGGTCACCATTTTTGAAAATGGGGTGACTATGGCTGCCTTTCATTTCTCGGGCAACTGACCTAAGCAGAAGGAGAGATTGAGGATTTAAGTTAGGGGAGTTAGGACTTCTTCAAAAGTGAGGTTTAGAATTTACAGGTCGAGAGAGTCATTGCTAAATCTTGACTTCCCAAGCACCCGCCATGGATACTTTCTTGCCTCATGCTTTGATACTGTCCTAAAATAGAAGGGTGGGGGGCTAATGTGGGTCTGCTTTGTGTTCTGTGGAGGGGGGCATTGGCACATAAAAGAAATCTGGTGGTAGTATGCCACTTAGGTTGGAGAAGGCAGATTGTAGATGTCGGCGATGTGCTTGGATTCCAGGGTGATTTCACCATTTACAGAAAGCATTGATGGAGTTGACTTGCTGGACGCGCCCGTGAGGTCCACCATATTTTCCCAGAAGTTCCTGCCATCCCCACAGGAGTTAAAGAGCTCCTCTTGGAAGTGATGGCTCTTGGCAGAACAAATCTCCCTGATACAGGCATTCTTGGTGGTTTTATACCATTGCCAATCTGCCTGATTACCAGTAGCCCAGGCACGATGCCACAGGTTGTCTTTAGTTGTCATGAGTTTAAGCAGAGAGGGGTAAATCCAGGCAGTATTTTCTCCCTTGATTTTTTGTGATCTAAGAGGTGTGTAGGTGTCGCAAGCTATGTTAAACTGAATTATATGGTGTTCTAGGGCTTGGTCCATTGTAAGGGCTGTGTCAATAAGAGACCAGTCCGTTTCCCTGAGTTGCTTCTTTAAAGGTTTGAGATGTCCTTTTTTCAGCACCCTAAGTGTAACTATTTTAGCGAGCAGCTTTGGGGTCCTATGTGACCAAAGACAGAGGATGGGGGAGTGGCCACTCAATGAACCAGGCAGGACCAAGGTGTTTGAAAAACTTTCCAGGTAAGTGGTCAGAATACAGTCCAGTAAGGAGCTTGAACCAGTCCTAAAGTTGACCCTAATAGGTGCTTCTACCATGTGTGACATATTGATGGCAGAAATTGCATCCTTAAAGGGAGCAGCATTTGTGCCCAACCAGTTAACATTGAAGTCACCTAGCAGTACCACTTCATGGTTTTGGTGAATAATGGTTAAGTATTCAATAATCTTATTGAAACCAAGGTCTGTTCACATGATGGGATATAAACTGAGACCCCGTATCCACTAGCAGAAGAGCATGGCCCTGGAAGGTGCCCATGACGTAAATTGCACAGCCCCTTCCCTGCTTGATAGGTCTATCTTGTTTGAAGTGGCAGTAACCATTCAAGGTGATTGATGCATCAGAGATTTTATATGACAAGCTGCTGCTGTAAATTAAATGCACCAGATAGGGCGGGTGGGTGGGGAACAGGCGCGCAGTGTCCGTGGGGTTAGTCCATCTCCGTACCTTTGCTGGTAGCTTGCTGCAGCTTCAGGGATGGGGGTGGGCGGTGAACCACAGGAGCGGTCCTGAGCTGCAGCAAGCCTGGTCAGGGACTGAAAGAGCTGTGGTGAGAAAAGAAAATTAAAGATTTAAAAGGGAAAAGGGGGCAGCCAGAATGGGGGGAGGGTTTCAGAGAGAAGAATACAATTAAAATGGAGCAGAGGTCAGTCTGAATGAAACAGGGGAAGGGTTTCTGAGAGAAGAGTAATCGGGGCAGGGTTTCTGTGGTGGGAAAGAGATTGTCCTGGATTCTCCCCTTTTCCCTAACGAAAAGACAGAGACCATTGTTTGTTGTTGTGCTCAGATCGGCAATTAATTTATTTATATATCATAATTCCATGTTCCATTTTATCATCTTTTATTCTTATATCTCTCACAATTTCATTTATTTTCATCCATATATCAATCTCTGATCATCCCTCTTTCTTCCTCTTTTTGCTCCCCCCAGGTGAAAACCTGGTTGCCTTCTTCTTCTCCTTTCTGTTAGGTAACGGTGAAAACTGAGACCGCTTTTCTCCTTCAGCTTCTTCTTCTTTTCATCTTATTCCTTTTTCTTCCCCCCTTCCCCCCTTTTCTCCCTTTTCTCTACCATCCACCTTTGGCAGTCCAAATAACCATATTGTTTCCTGCCATCCACTTTTGGCAGTCCAATAATTGTCCTACCGGACACATCTGTCATCCACCTTTGACAGACCTACCATACAGTCCTTATTGACTGTCTTCCCCTCTTGCTCTGTGTTGTAGGGTGGGTGGGATTGATCAAAACTCCAGCAAAAGTGGCTGAACCACCTCTGTGCTGTCCCTTATGTACCTCCACTTGCCCCTCCCCTTCCTTTTGCTTACCCATTGTTCTATCACCTGACCCTCCTTTTCTTTCCCCTCTCCCCTTCTGAGCACACCATCTTGATGGAAAGGGAAGGGGTGCACCAAGACAACCTGGTCTGCCCCTTAAAAGGCAAACTTCATTAGCAGCAAGAAGAAGAAACAGAAAAGGCAGCAAAGGGCACAAGAATATACAGGCTACTGTAATGTACAATAAAGAGTGGAGTAAACAGGCTGCACTAGCTATTTTTCATAATAAAATAAATCTTCAGGCTACCCTGACTTATTTCACTTATTGCTGTAAAATATTCAGAAGGACATTTCATAAAATGCAGGGCAGTAAAAGCTTACAGAGTTGGAGAGTAAAGAAACAGGCAAAGTGTCACACTTGGAGTGCAGGCTTCCTTATGTAGTACTAACAAAAAAGTTAAAAGAAAAAAGGTGCCAGATTTAAATCTGGTTCTTGCGGGCCATCCATCTCTGTACCTTACTGGTAGCTTGCTGCAGCTCCAGGAATGGGGGGTGGGCAGTGAGAACCATGGGTGCAGTCCTGAGCTGCTGCAAGCCCTGGTCAGGGGCTGAAGGAGCTCGCCAGTAGCTTGCTGTGGCTCCAGGTAGGGGGGGTGGTGTGAACTGCAGGAGTGATCCTGAGCTCCTGTAAGCCCTGGTCAGAGGCATATATAAAGACATAGTGGGCATGTACAGAAACAACAGTAAAAGTTGGTTTTCTTAAGTACATAAAAGAAACCTAAGCGTAGCAGCACAGTGATGTGTGCAATGTATTTTGCTTCATGTCCTCAGCAGTGAGTGTCCATCCTAATTTATTATACTATAAGTGGAGAAATAGCTGAGTTTGTTCAATGCTGACTGTATATGTGTATAGGTATAGATATGGGTTAGGTGTATTCATAGTGTAAAATGTTCACCTATTGCAATCTAATAGCAGTAATCCATTCACTCTTTTGCAGACAGTGATAACCAACAAGCCTGATTACTTAGGTCTCTGACCCTCTAAAAAGAAAACAAGCAGTCAGCATCTAGTTTACTAACAACTAGGTTGCAGGAAACCATGCTTTACTCTCATGTCAAATGGCATCATTGCTCACAAGAGCAAAACACAGCAGACATGAAAAAAAAGTCAATGTGCTGTCACTCTCTAAGCAACAGCATATTGTGAGTAAACCATACATGCAAACAGGTCCAGCCATGACAAACTCAAATAGTCCTTAGTGTCCAAAGGTATGTGTCAAACCTATGTGAACAAGTCAGCTCAAAATAACTGTAAGATGAACAAGGCAACACTGAGTAGCTGTATGACACAGTTATATTAAGCGATGGCATACTATTCTGTATTTATTTGTGTGTGTCTGCTCACCAATCTGCATTTAGTTCAGAAAATTGCCTTAGAAATTATAAGAATTTGGAGTGGAACAGTTACGGTCTAACTTGAACAGTAATGCACCGAATGCTGGCTTGTGCACAAATGTCTGACACCTGTCACTATCAGTTACTGCCGATGTAAATGTTGCCATGGATGTGGTTGTTTGTCATGTGTTTTTCAGCAAGCTGCCTTATTGACCCAGCAGCATCATGGAGTGTCATTGAAAAACATAGAAGATCCCTTTAAAGTGTGGCAAATTCTCATCAGTGAATGAGACAGTGCGTGTGGTGTGTGTGTGTGTGGGGGGTGGCCATGAACACTAAAATTTAGCAATAGAAAAAGCCTCTGCTGAGCTAGATTATCTTACCATCCACTACGAAAGACAGCATTTCTTCAATTTGTGACTGCTTTTGTCTGAGAAGTAAAATGCATGTTTCATTCCGAAATGTGAAATAAAAAAAAACACTAGAAACTGGGGGGTCGCGGGGTGAAGAAATGTATAAGAAAAATTATAAACAAATCACCATGGGAAATAAAAAAGATTCCTCCCTGAAATGTTTAAATGTAAATGCAAGAAGCATTGTTCAAAAATTTGACGAACTGGTATACACAATTACCACAGACAAGATACAGATATGCGCCATCACAGAGACTTGGTGGGATATAGAAGATCAGTGGAACCATCAGATTTCAGGGTACCAACTGTACTGTGCAAATAGGCGGGGGGAAAAAGGGGGTGGGGTTGCCATCTATATTGCAAATAATATCATAACAGAAGAACTGGAGGTTCAGACATTAGAAGGCATTGACCAGTTATGGATAAGGGCCTCCCCTGTAAATCAAGCTAATATTACTATAGGTGTAATATACAGACCCCCTTCAACCTTACAAATATAGACGAACAACTAATGGAAAGATTAGAAGAAATGAATATACCTGAGAACCTAATAATATTAGGTGATTTTAATCTACCAGGTATAAACTGGGAAAACTATACAGCAGGGACTACAGTGGAAACTAAATACCTTGATACCTTTAGCCTTATGGGACTGGAGCAATATATACAACAACCAACAAGAAATTCAAATATACTTGATCTTGTATTAAGTAATATGGGAGAAGATATTAAACAATGTAAAGTAAATACAACCTTAGGATCCAGTGACCATGACAGGGTAGAATTTACCATAGAGGGAGAAGGAAAAAGAACTACTGGAGAAACTTTAATTAGAAATTATCATGATGCAGATTATAACAGAATATGGGAGGATTTTAGAAATTGGGACTGGAAGGTTGATTTACATCAGAAAACTGTCACTATGATGTGGGACATCTTTACTAATAAACTGAAAAAGATAGTAGACAGACATGTTCCAATAAAGAAGAATTATAAAAAGGGTCTGAGAAATTAAGCTTTCTGATTGGCTGCAAACATTCTAACAGCCTTATGTTAATCTTTTATTACTCGGCTACACCTTGTGCCACAGTACACCCCTAGAAGGTGATTAACAGACCATTAACATAACCCTTGGTCATGCCTTATTGCTTAAATATAATGGTTTAGGGAAGATCCCTGTCTGGATAACAAAAAATATTAAACAACTGATAAACAGGAAAAAAAAAGACCTATGATACAGCCAAAAAAAATGGCCATGAGATTAATTATAGGAAATATAAACAGTTACAAAAAAGGACAAAGAAATGCATCTCAAGAGCCAAAAGAAATTATGAATGTAAATTGGCAAGCAGAGTAAAAGATAATTATAAAACATTTTATAGTTATATAGGTAGTATAAAGGGAGGACAAAAAGGGATTGGCCAACTAAAAAAGCTGATGGTACCTTGATCCAGGAAAATTTACAAATGGCACAGGAGTTTAATGGGTATTTTTCATCAGTTTATAATCCAAGTACCAGTGTTACCAAGCAACACCAAAAATCAACAAGTCAGTTAATATCAGATAAAGAAGTTATTAAACATAAATTGCTTAGTTTCAACTCCAGTAAATCTATGGGTCCAGGTGAGATACATCCCAGACTGATCAAGGAATTGGCACATTTACTGGCTGAACCACTGACCCATTTATTCCAGGCCTCTTTAGATCACGGAGAAGTTATAGAGGCATGGAGACAGGCAAATGTTACCCCCATTTTTAAAAAAGGCACCAAACATGAGGTAGGTAATTATTGACCTATAAGCCTGACCTCTATACTAGGGAAGGTGTTAGAGGGGATTGTAAAAGAATATATAGAAGCAGATTTGCAAAATAGGGGAGACACTGACATATCACAGCATGGTTTCAGGCATGGAAGATCTTGCCAGACAAATCTCTTTGATTTTTACGCGAATGTTAGTAAAGCACTTGATGAGGGGCATCCAGTGGATGTCATGTTTTTGGATTTCTCAAAGGCTTTTGATAAAGTCTCCCATTGAGAGCTAGTGGATTGTCTAATAGAACATGGCATCCATGGAAAGATAACTCGATTGATTAGTTCCTGGCTTACTGATAGAAAACAGAAAGTGACAATAAAAGGAAGTAAATCAGGTTGGGTACAGGTGACCAGTGGTGTTCCGCAGGGATCAGTCCTGGGACCCTGTCTCTTTAATTTATATATACATTCTATGACAACTGAAAAAGATATTTGGGTAGCCAAGTTCGCTGATGACAAAAGGATTGGCACCATAATGGAAAACAGTTTAGATTTTGAGAAATTACAGGATACCTTGATCAGACTCCAAGACTGGGCAGACACTTCAGGTTTAACCTTTAATGTAGATAAATGCACAGTCATGCATTTTGGCAGAAACAATAAAAGGGCCATGTATAAGTTAAATAGTAAAATTCTTAGGGAAGTAATTGATGAGAAGGATTTGGGAGTGAGGGTTCAAAATGGCCTAAAGTTTGACCAACATTGTAGCCAGGTGGTAAAAAAAGGCAGGGAATATACTGAGCTACATTAGTAGACATATCAAGTCTAGGAGGAGTGAAGTGTTACTGCCACTTTATGGTTCCTTGGTATGACCGCACTTGGAGTATTGCACTCAGTTTTGGTCTCGAGGCTACAGAAAACAGATTGTAGCATTGGAAAGGGTTCAAAAAAGGGCCACATGACTGATTGATGGAAATCAAGGTTGTGACTATCCAACACATTTACAAAAGTATGGACTGTACACTTTGGGAGTACAGGAGGTTGCGAGGAGATATGTGTTTGGTTTATAAAGCACTCTCTGATATTAGTCTACTCTAAGGGAATCTTTGGGGTTAAATTTAAGAGAAAAATTATATCAGACTAGAGCATATCCTCTACAATTAAAAATGGAAAAGTTTAGAACTACAAGAAGAAAGCATTGGTTCAGTGTCAGAGTGGTACCGGTATGGAACAAACTGCCCAAGGAAGTAGTATCCAGTTGTACAATGCAGGATTTCAAAACAAAATTAGATGAATATTTGTTAAAAAACAGTGTTTTGGGATACTAATTAATCTATGGCAAACAGTATGGACCAAATAGGTCTTCTATGCTTTGTTACAACTTATGAACTTATGAACTTATGGCAGCCTCAACCATGCTACCTCATTATCTGCACATGCAGATCAGTGTCCAGCTAACAACTGATCAAATACATTCTCCCACGCTCTGTCAGCAAATGGAACTCATCAAACAGTCTGGCAAGGACCATGGTTATTGTCATTGCTTAGCAACCAGCATGCCAGAAGTAATAGACAGCTGTCTATTGGGCAACCAAGCAACAGTGTTGCTACGTTCTCATTTCCATAACAATGTCACCTTACACAGTGGCAGTGTAATGCCATGCAACAGAATTTTTTTTTTTTTTAATTTATTTAGGAAATCAGAATTACAACCCTTTGAGTCATAGATTAATTTCCAAAGGCTTCACATCAGAATAAAACATAGACATTCATACAATAAATATGGATGAGCAATCATACAAAGAAAGTCTGCCTCTATAGATGACACTAAAATTTGCAATAGGGTGGATACTCCAGGAGTGGGTTTGTGTGGAAAGAACTGAGAAAACTCAGAGTGGTCAAGGGTATGGTAGTTTGGTTTTGATGTAAAAAAGTTAAAAATAATGTACTTAGGGTACTAAAACCCAGGGGCAGAGTATAAAATGTGGGAAGAGTTATTAATGACCTCCAAGCAGGAGAGACACCTGGGGGTAATAATCTCTCAGGACCTAATGGTGGCAGGCATTGTGACAAAACATTTTGGAGGGCTAGTGGAATGCTGGGGTGCATAGGGAGAGGTATCACTAGCAGAAGGAGGGAGGTGTTGCTGCCACTGTATAGATCACTGGTATGTCTTCACTTTTAAAACTGTATACAGTTCTGGAGGTCACATCTCAGGAAGGACATAGAATAGAGGTGGTCCAATGGAAAACTACTAAAATTGTGTAGGGTCTGCATTAAAAGCCCTATAAAGAAATACTAAAGGAACTCAATATGCACACCATGGGAAAAAAGATGGATTGGAGGAATATGATAGAAGCCTTTAAATAGCTCATGGGGTAAATAAGGTACAGGAGGAAAGTATATTTCAGAACAAAAGGTGCACAAGAACAAGGGGACATGCTATGAAGCTAGAGGGGGAAAGATTCAAGAGAGATGGGAGGAAGTACTTCTTCACAAAAAGAGTGGTGGATTCCTGGAACAGCCTACTGGTCTAAGTGGTGGGGGGAGAAACAATCTTTGGGTTTAAGAATGCATGGGATAGGCATAAGGGAATTTTATTGGAAAGGAATTGGGGGAAAGAGAAAGAGATGGAGATCGAGTAGTGTCTACAGTGATACCCTAGGTAGGGAAAAATGGACAGACCTGGTGGGCCAAGCAGCCCTTATTTGCTGACAAATTCTATGTTACTATTTTACACCTCCCTGGGCTTGCGTTCCCTCTCAGCCACGCTTTCTTACTCACTAGTTGTTTAGTTTTCAACTGGCTTAGATCATCATCTCCCACTACTCCTATCACACTGTCACAAATTGCCAACTCATCTTACTCTTTCAAATTGTTTGATTCATCTGGCCTTACTGTCCGTAAAAGTGCTACAAGAACAGGTGATGAGGCCTTCTCTTCATTTATCTCTAGGCTCTTGAGCTCCTTACCCCCCTCCTTATTCATTTGTCCCACTAAATTCCCCTTAAAGAGGACCATGGGGAACATTTTGCTCATGTCTTCTGCCTGTAATTGTACTTACAGTAACTCATGCCACTCCCCTGGTTGGGACGCTTGTCCCCCTCCTCCCGACACACAGTTTAGGTCTACTCTCTCTCCACTCTCTAGTCTTCTGTGCACTTTGATCCATTACCCTCTAGCTCTTTAAACTGTTTTATATATAAGACCAGACTGTTTTGCATTCATTATTTAACTGTTCTGCCACTAATTTTACTTTTATTTTGCTGTTCTATTAGTAGTTGTTATCCTTATGATTTGCCTGCTCATTGTATTTTCAATGTTTCTGAGCTTAACAATTTTCCTGTGCTTACTATTGTATACCCCGGCTTGTACCTGAAAAGGGATATATAATTGTCTAGTGTACTTACCTGATAAAAGAAAAATAAATAACTAAATCAATCAACCAGTAGCAACCAGTATACTGACTGGTGACTGATGGGTGATAAATGAGTTTTTTGTACACAACAGGGATGACAGAAAAATACAGGATACTATAGGCTGAGGAGCCTGATGCTCAATAGTGTGACAATATGACTTCCAGTTCCGCTTCCGACAGGAATGGCTGGTTGACAGAGAAGCTCCTTTAAGAGTCACATTTTAAGCCTCAACAGCTTGTGTTCCTGGTATTATTAGCATCTTCCAGCATTTTGAGACTTTCATGCTTTTTCTGGGCGAGACTAAAAAACAAAACAAATACTTTCTTAAACACCACTTTTACTGTAAACTCACCTACTACACAACAGGTGGAGATGCAGCCCAGGGCCATGGAGGATAGTGGCATTCAAGCTCACCCACCTTCTGACTAAACATAGCAGCAATTATACAAGAACTTAAAGATTTTTTCTTGGAGACCCTGCCAGTTCATATAGAACTCAGGTCCTCAATCCAATCTCTGAAGACCAAATTGGGTGAATAAACAAAGCAGGCATCAGATATGGACTCCTGCATCAACAGAATGGAGCAGGTCCCTGTATGGGTGCTCCAAGATTGCCAGCAATTAATGGAGTGGTGCAAAGATCTGGAAAACTGCTCGAGGTGCAATAATTTGTGCCTATATGGGATCCTGGTGGGTGATGAGGGGACGGGGGATATGGTTCAGTATTTACAATCTCTACTCTCATCTGTTCTGAACATTTCTGACTTAACCCTTCCCCCACCAACTGAAAGAGCCAATTGGGTTTTGGGTCAGAAGCCGACTTCATCAGCACACCACCGTTGATCTATTTTATTCTAATTAGATTTTACAATTTTGCAATAATAGCACTTTTGCAATGAGCCTGGTGGAATGGGTCACTAATGTATAAAAATGTTTGGTTCTATTTAGATAGCGACTACTCCCTGGCCTTACAAGCTAAATGAAGAGCCTATGCTCCTGTTCTCCAGACCCTCACAGTGCATAAGATAAAATTTTCCACACCATATCCTGCTCATGTATAGGACCATTTTGTGGCTAGCTCAAAAGAAATTCATGACGCAGGTGCTGCGGTTCAAAAACTCAGGAGCCATAATCTGCTACTACCCAAAGAACTGATGGTATCTTCTGATGTTCTGGAAAAAAGAGCCTCACAAAAAGATACCTGGACCCAGGCATCCCCCTCCAGAAAGAAGCATCCCACCAAATTTGCTCTCCAAGAAATCAGGGCAATGCTTCAAGCCAATTGCCATGAGGATCCTGCCTGAATATTCTGTTGACTGTGAAGCTGTATTCTCAGTAGACAGCCCCCCATACTATCTGGACCCTGATGAACTTATAGCCGGATTCTTGTCACCTGGTATTTTTTCATAGGACTACCTCTCATCAAGGGAATGACTGTGGTGCAGTAGCTCACAGAGCAACTCCTTTATCTATTTATTTATTTTTTAATTATTTGCCTTATTCTTATTTATTCTTTTATTTAAAGGCTCTGTTTAGCTTCTTGTGTTGTTTTGTCTTTTAGTTGATGGATTGTTTTGTTCTGTCTTTTTTTTAATTGGTTTTATTTCTTTTTTGTTGCTCTAGCATTTAGCTGCTTCATTTGGTATGATACCAACCCTCCTTTTAGTTAGAAATGCTTGCTCAGTTATTTTGGCTTTCAATGCTATGCTTTGGTTCATTATTGCATTCATTTTTTTTTCTTATAAGTTAAATGGTTTGTGTGACAGTTTTAAGTTCATATTTCCTTATTTTTGAGGATGTCTTTCATAAATGTTTTTATTTTGTTATCAGGGCCTGTTGTGGACGACATTGGAGATTTTTCTGCTGGAATTATTTTGAACAGAGAACCTATTTCCTATGTACTGGCTGGAGCTTTTATGGAAAAGCTGTCCAGAATTGTTCTTTTCAATACTGTTTTAGTCCAAGTTTATATTTTATTGTAAATGGGGCTGAGCAGGGTTGGTTACAATACACTGGGTATTATTTGCTACTTGTCAGAATATGTTCCATGCATTTCCCTTCATAGCATGTATATACTGTAGAGTTATACAGAGAAATTGTTTTGGTAAGGTATGCTTGGAACATGCCCCTGGTAGGGCCTTTGGTAAATTTATTTTAATTTTCTACTTTTTTATCCAATAGTTCCAGGTTCTTGAATAGGCAGTCTTCCTTCCTACTCATCTCAGTGTTTTTTTTAAGTTCATAATACAGAGGTTAATAAATGGCTCAGGAAGTGGGGTGAAGAGAATGGGTTGGGGGTGTTAGGGAACTGGAATGGAGTTTGGGAGGATAAGGGACTATATGCCAAGGACAGGTTTCATCTTGCCCCATTAGGGAAGGAAGTCCTTAAACAGGGGATGGCTGACTACATACAAGAAAGGTGGGGTTTAAACTTGTAAGGGGGGGAAGGGATAAGGAAGGGGCTGACCAGAAGCCCCCTCCAGATGAGGGAGTAGCCTTGCTCCAAGGGGAGGGGGGGAAACAGACTGAGGTGGAGGTTTCAGGAGGAGCAGGGGAGGATGGAAGTATAAGGAATCTGGGTGGGGTTCGACAAAAAGGATCAGGGATAAGGGGTGGGGGTTAGTGTTAGTAAATGCCAGGAGCTTGGGAAACAAGTTGCCAGAGTTCCAGGCCATGCTGTTCGAGGGGGTGGATGTGGCGGCAGTCACGGAAACGTAGGCCAACAAAAACCATGACTGGGACCTAAATGTACGGGGGTACACTATGCTTAGGAAGGATAGAAAGGAGGGCAGAGGGGGTGGAGTGGCTATGTTCATTAGAGATGACATAGAAATTGCTATGGTAGAAGAGGCAGAGGGAAACGTGGAGGCCTTATGGGTCACCTTACAATCCCCAGCAGGAGATAAGGTCAAGCTGGGAGTAGCATATAGGCCCCCCGGGATGAGTGATGTTCTAGAGGATGGTTTGCTGGACAACATCATTGCCCAGTGTGGCCCAAAAGGAAGGAGTGGTGTTGATGGGGACCTTATATGCCAGGTACAAACTGGGGAACCATGTCCTCTAAGGCAAGGAGCAGAGGCTGCTGGATGGCTTCCAGGATGTGTTCTTAACACAGCATGTGATGGAGCCCACAAGGAGGGGCATGTCCTGGATGTGGTTCTGGCAGATGGGGATCTGGTAAGGAACATGGTTGTACAGGACCCCCTGACTGGGAGTGACCACAATACTGTCTGGTTTCAAATAAGCATTGGGGGAGTGGGGGTGAGATCTAGGACACTGGCAATGGACTTCAGGGGGGCAGACTTTATGGGCATGGGAAATATTCTCAAGGATCACTTGAAGGGGATTACCTCAACGACAAGTGTGGAAAGGAGATGGGAGGTCATAAAATGGGGACTTCATGAGGCAGTCAGGATCTGCGCTAAGTTGAAACGTAAGGGAGCAAGGTCACATAAACCATGCTGGTGGTCCAGTGAGGTCCAGGTAGCAGTCAGAGAAAAGAAGGCGGCTTACAAAAATATAAAACAACAAGAGGGATAGGATAAGGAAATGTACCAGCTTGCATCTAGAAAAGTCACCCGTATGGTGAGGGGAGCAAAGTCCAGTAAAGAGCAACGGCTGGCACAGGGGATACATGGAGGGGAAAAGGGGTTCTTCCGATACATTGGGGAGCGGAGAAAAACTAAGGGCCATCTCAGCAGATTGAGATCAGAAGAAGGGTGGGTGGAAGAGGCGAGGGACCAGGCAGAGGTATTTAACGAGTACTTTGCCTCTGTGTTCACTAGGGAGGGGGATGGGATATCTACAAAGCAAGGCACAAAGGGGATAGAAGCGGCAGGGAGTGGGATCAGGGGAGCAACAGAAATGGAGCAAAAGGGAGGGAAAGGTACCCCAGGGGTGTCACATCTGGATAAGGATAAAAAGACCAGTAAGGTGGAGGGGACAGATGATGCCATCCCCACCAAAAGGGTGTGGTTTGCCCTCAAGGCCCTAAAGAAAGACAAATCTCCTGGGCCGGATGGCATTCATCCGAGAGTACTATGGGAATTGGCGGACATACTGGCTGCACCCCTGGCGGAGCTTTTCAACAGGTCACTTGAGACAGGGAGGGTACCTAGGGATTGGCGAGAGGCACATGTGGTACCAATCCACAAAGGGGGTCGAAGGAAGTACCAGGAAACTATAGACCCATCAGTTTAACCTCGTGGTGGGAAAATTAATGGAGAGTATACTAAAGGAACGATTGGGGTTTACTTGGGGAGGTGGAGGTCTGGATAGTCGGCAGCATGGGTTTGTGCCAGGTAGATCATGTCAAACCAACCTTGTGGAGTTCTATGAATGGGTAACATCAGAACTGGACAGGGTAAGCCTGTGGATGTGTTATTCTTGGACTTCAGCAATGCTTGACTCTGTCCCCCACAATGGTCTGGTGGAGAAACTGATGGGGTTAGGAGTAGGCCCTTTGATGGTCAGATGGATTGAAAACTGGATAGCTGGATGCACTCAGAGAGTAGTGGTCTGTGGGGAGCTCTCAACCCTACAGAGGTTGGTAGGGGTACCACAGGGCTCGGTCCTGGGTCCAACCTGTTTAATGCATACATATCAGACATCAGGGATGGTATAAGGTGTGAAATGAGTCTCTTCGTGGATGACTCCAAGATGGGAGCAGTAGTTGAGGGAGAAGAGGGGAGGTTGGCCCTGCAAGGGGACCTGGACACCCTGGAAAGCTGGGCTCACACATGGAAATTAAATTTCAATATCACCAAGTGCAAGGTGTTGCATCTTGGTCAGGGAAACCCTAAACACAGGTACACCCTGGGAGGGGAGGTGCTGGAAGCCTCAACAGGGGAAAAAGACCTAGGGGTCATGGTGGATACATGTATGAATAACTCTGAGCAGTGCAGGAGAGCAGCTAGCAAGGCAAACAGGATGTTGGGATGCATCGCAGGGGGATCACCTCAAGGAGCAAGGAAGTGATTCTGCCGCTGTACAATTGACTGGTTAGACACACCTTGAGTACTGTGTACAGTACTGGAGACCACACTTGAAGAGGGACATACAGCTCCTGGAGAGGGTACAGAGGAGGGCAACAAAGATGATACGAGGGCTAGGGATTTGACTTACGAGGACAGACTTGAGGAGCTCTGCCTGTTTTCATTGGAGGAGAGGAGAGACGGGGACATGATTGAGGTCTTCTAGCACCTCAAGGGAATAAATAGGGTAAACATGGAGGGATCTTTAGACTAAAGCAGGAGGCATCACCAGAGGGCATGGTTTGAAGTTGGAAGGTGGAAGGGTGAGGGGGAAAAGAGGAGGAGGTTTTTCACTGAGAGGGTGGTGGACCCTTGGAATGCTCTGCCTGGTGAGCTGGTTCAGAGATCCACAGTGGAGGGCTTTGAAAGAGAGGGTGGGACAGACACAGAAAGTGGATGTATCAGATGATGGCCTGTCCCGGGGGGGTGGGGATGGATGATAGGGGTTTCTGGAGCACAAGGGATGGGAGGGTCTCTGCACCCAACTAAGGATCTAGGTTCGAGCAGACTAGATAGACCATAAGGCCTAATCTGCTGGCAAATAGTATGTTAGTATAATAATTTGGACTATGTAGGAAGACAATACTGTACATTTAACTGAGCCTGCTTTCTAATTTAGTACTGTTCTAACAAAAATGATTTAATTTGTTTTATGCCCACTAAATTTTTGGAGGGTCTTATTTTCTTATGACATAAACCCTTGTGGGTTTTATTTTTTTGGGGGGGCTCCAGTTTTATAGAGAATTAAGGGTTGGGTTAAAGTGATATTATTTTAAATTTATATATTCTACCCCCCTGTAGTTTATTGAAACTTGAACAATTGTGTGGCATATGAAGGAGCCCCAGTGGGCTTTTTGACACATGATGCTTGCCATACTGATTTGGTTCCTTTGGAACTTCAGGGTGATATATACCATTGTCTTCCCCCCATGGCTCTTTCCAGTCCTTTAGCATTGCCTAGGAGTCTTTTTTTTTTTTGACTCCCTACCTTGGAAGCCATCTATTTGTTTGCAGTTTGCTGATGTTTATACAATTGTTACTATCTCAGTTTTTCTGTCTGATTGGCAGTATAAGTTATTGGCTTTGTTTGCAAAATTGTTATCTATATGTGGTCCACTTACAATCCAGAAGATCTCTAACTGTGTCAGCCTATCACAGTGCATGACACTTAGTTACTGTTCTTTAATCATGTATAAATTACTATCCTTGCCTATGGTACTAATTATTTTAACTAACTGTATTTTAGGATATGTTTGTACTAGGGTGAAGCAATTCCATATGCCCTCTTTTTCCATATTGAGCTTTAGGGTATTTAATTATTTTAGGGAAAGGAGAAATTGTTTAACCAGGAAAGGCACACTAAGCAGAAGCTTGTTTCCAGGTGTGACCTGGGAGCACAAGGAAGTTAAGTGACTTGCTCAGGGTCACACAGTATGCAAGTGGGGGCTGTGGGATTCAAACCCAGGTCTCCAGGTTTGCAGCTCAGAACCTTAAACCACTACACTATACTGCCTCCTTTTAGTGGCTTACATGACTTTGGTCTGCTGATTTGTACAGAGTTAGAAGGCAATTTGTTGTCTTGTGATTCCTTTTGAGTTTTCTTTTGGTGTTTCTGTTGATATTGTCTTAGTTTATTATATTTTGCTATAAGATTTTAACTCTGCAACATGTCTTCTGTTTCTAAACTTATTCTGTGTAATGTAAATGGAATACATAATCCAGTAAAACGTTATTGTCTCCTTCATTATTTTCGCCAGCAACAAGATGATATAATTTTTTTGCAGGAAACACATTTAACCCCAGAGGTGCATATGACATTTTTAAAGTCAGGATTCAATGAGATTTTCTTCGCTTCCCATCCCTCTAGCCACTGCGGCTGGGTTTTAACTCTTTGTCATTGAGGACTCCTGTTAGAAATCCATTCTACCATTGCTGATGATGCTGGTCATTATGTCATAGTGACTGGGGTACTGCATGGCAAAGAGATTAGTAAACTCTTATCTCCCCTCAGCTATGGACAAAGTGGTTTTCTCTAAATGTTGTTCAACCCTACTGACTTTTTTAAAAGGGCAGCTGTTGTGGGGGTGACTTAAATCTGGCACTGAATCCTGACATAGATATGTCTAGGCCCAAATTCCATCGTTATTCAGATGTCTATAAGTATGTCCACCCCATCCTTCAACATCTGGGCTTTGTTGTTACATGGCATTCTATTTATATGAGAGTGCAGAAGTTTACACACTACTCAGCATGGCATGGGAGCTTTGCTCGCTTGGATTATTTTTTTACCACTGCAGAACACTTTGGTTATGTTCATAAGGTAGAACATTGTCCCATTCATGTTTTGGACCATTCCCTGGTTCTAGTGTCAATTATGCTTAATAAACAACCCCGTCAATCTTTTTGGTGTTTACAATTAGGTTACCTGAGGGAACAATAATTAACTGAAGAACTGGTTGGTCAGATTAAACATTACTTAGAAAATAATGATGATGGTACTGTTTTCCCCTGCATACTTTAGGATGCCTTAAAAGCTGTCCTCTGTTGTAAGTTATTTGCATAAGCCTCAGCCAAACAGAAAGCATGGGATAAGAAGATGAAAGGGCTGTAGTATGATTTACAAACTTTGCAAGCTGATTGGATGTGGGGAGATAGGACTGTTCATTCAAAATTACTTGAAGCCTGGGCCGAACTTCAAGATTACATAGATCAGAAGACAGAGCATATTATTTTTTATTTAAGGCAAAAATTTCATGTTGGTGGTCCTAAAGGGGCCAGATACCTGGCTTGTCAGCTACGAACCCATCAGGCAACTGCAACACCCTAAAATGGGTAAAGTTATCCATCACAGTGCTGAAATTATTCCCATCTTTTGTACCTACTATTCATCTTTTTATTCTTCAGAAAAGAAGTGGGGGCTCTGTCATCTACACTAAAGTCTCTCTCCAGGCCCATGTCTCCCCCGCCATGTAGCAGTGACAACCTGCAAGCTCTGGCCATTAGACTGCTTTTACGGGCACACAATAGAGTGCTTACTCTGCTCTCAGTGTATAGTCCACCAAAACTAGCCATGACTGGTGTCAGCAACCTGCTGGATTACATCAGTACTTTGAGTCTAAACACAGAAATTGTTCTGCTAGGTGACTTTAATACAAATTGGCTCTCATCTGCTTTCACCTCTGTCAATGATACCCTATATGCTATCCATTTCTCCCAAATGGTAGCGACTCTGACATAAGTCAACTACAAGACCAGCACCAGCACACTGCTGGACTGGGTGCTCACCAACCGTCCTGCTCATATCTCCAATCTCACCATTCTCCCCGACACTTTGAATGACCACTCCCCTGTCAAATGTAACTGGAACAACAGCTACTGCAAACCCCCTACCAGAACTATAAAAAAACTACTGCTACTAAAAGGTCACCTCCCACAACTAGAGTCGGACCTAAAGCTCATTGACTGGACTGACTTGCATAAAATCAATGATGTGGATCTTGACCTCTTTGTGTCAAAATGTAATGCTGTATGTTACAAACACGTACCAGTTACTACAAGAAAAGCCAAAAGGCCTTTAAACTCCTGGATTACCCCAGAACTCTTGGAGCAACTTGCCTTAAGAGATCATATATAGCAAATAGCACGAGCACAGGGGACTACAGCAAACATTCAATGATATAAAAAGGCCCGCAATGACTGTATGAAAGCTATCCACCATGCAAAAAGTACATATTACAAAGAAGCCCTCACTAACTCATGGAACAATAGAAAGTCTTTCTGGGCCAACTTTAATGACATCACAGAGAAAGACCCCAAAACTGCCCCTGCTATGCTTACTGTTGAGGGGGTTCCAAACTTGGACCCTCTGCTTATTGCCAACTCGCTGAATCATGCTTTCACTGACCTCAGTAGTGCGCGCCCAAGGGACTTCTTCAATACCCACAACCCAAGGGACAATACGAGGTCACCTGCACTACCACCTAACCAGCCACTATTACACTTCAAAATGGTCTCTAAAGCAGATGCTAGAAAATACCTTGAAAAGGTTCTCGGAAAATCTAGACACAGTGGGGACTCCTTGGACCTCAAATTTGTTCACTTGGCACAGGATTAAATACTCGGACCACTAACCAGATTACTTAACCTGTCCCTCTTCCACTCCCAATTCCCCCAAAGATGGAAGTCTGCTACAGTAACTCCCTTACACAAAAATTGGGACAGGTCCTTACATAATAACTACAGACTGATTTCCATACACCTGCGGCTCTTCAAGGCTCTCAAGCAGTTTGTGGCTGACCAGATGGTGGAATACTTCAATCAATACCAACTCCTATGCCTAGAGCAACACAAGTTCCGGGGCAGCCACAGTACCATAACGGCCCTACTTGAATTTATCGAATTCATCCATAACACCTTAGATCAAGGCCAACTTGTAAGGGCAGTCTTCACTGACCTATCAAAGGATTTGATATGGTTCCTCATGCACTCCTCCTCAAGCAGCTATCTGACATTGGACTCGCACCTAAAACTGTGAACTGGTTTAGCAGGTGTCTGAGCCACCACTCTCAGCAAGTCAGGATTGGGGAAGTCCTATCAGACAGCTGACCTGTCAGATCTGGTGTACTGCAAGGGTCCATTATGGGACCATTGCTGTTCACTGCTTTCTTAAATAATCTCCCAGCCTCCTGCCATTGCCACATGTTCCTATATGCTGATGCCGCAGTGATTTTTACAAGCAACCTGTGTCCTGAACTCCTTGAAACTGATCTCCAAAATGGCTTCACATCTGTGGAAAAGTGGTTTAAAGAGCAAAGACTAGCTGGCTCATTGGCGAAGTGGTTGGATTTCCGCTTGTGATGCCAGTGATCTGGGTTCAGGAGTGAACCTGGAAGCTGGAGGCTTGAGCATCCTGGGGGGGGGCAGCAACTTGGCGCTTGACTGGCCCCAGGCGGAGGTCTGGGGCATAGCAAGCACTGAGCAGACACAGAGGGGAGGACATCATGGACATTGGCACTAGGCATCTTGATGTCAAGGGTATATGATGTCTGTAAGAAAGTGGAAAAAACACTGTCCAGGAGGAGACAGAGTGCTGAGTATGGCTCCAATGTGCTCCCACCTGTCTGACTGGCCTGAGCCCGACGAGACACTGAATTGTTTGGGGTGCTCCCGCCCCACCATGTCCCCACCCAGGGGGTAAACCATGGTAGGAGGGGAGAATGAGCCAGTGCAGGTAAGGTGGGTAGCAGAGGTGAACTCCTTTGGTGCTCCCGAGGATGCAGAGCTGGCAGGTAGAGGGGTGAGATAAACAGTAATTACGACAGAATCAGGTATCAAACCTTCCCAGATGATGCACAACCATGGCACAGTGTGCATTCTCACACCATGTACCCCTCTGGGTAAACGCACTGCCCCCTGACATCTCTGGCTCCATAACTTTTAGCTCTTTTAAACATAGACTGCTTCAGCACCTCATTGATATGAGTAACTGCATGTGCCCCCCGGTAAGGCTCTGCACACAGCAACAATTTGCCTCAAGCACTTATCTTTGCCTCTGTCATGACAGGATAGTCAAACTGCAGCACTTCGCCCACCTCCCTACCCATCCCTGGCTCTTCCCCTTGCCCCCTTGACCTATCCCTACCCCCCTCCTCCTTCCCTTCCCTCTGTGCTCTGTTCACCTAGCCCTCCCACTACCAATGTATCCTTCCCTATCCTGTCTGCTTATCTTCTTGACATGGGCATACATTGTACAATTCCTCAGCATACCTATTGCTTTCTGTTTGAATTCTGTAACTTCCATGTCTATTTTTCTCAGTATTTGTATATTTGTCCACAGTATTGTACCTTGTTGTCTAATGTACCTGATGCGGAACCTATCAATGAGCATCTTCTCACAGGTATTATCCAAGATCTCAATAAATAAAAACAAACAAAAAAAAGATTCCTCTCCCTCATCAGAAGAGCAAATTAAATATTTTTTGGTTCAAGCAAAGCTCCCTGCAGTATCAACAGTGCAGGTAAATTTTGTATCTAGTCCAGTCACCCTTACTGAGCTACAAACTGCTATTCAAAGAGCAAAACCAGGTAAGAGTCCTGGTACTGACACTTTCCCTTCAGACTTTTATAAGGTAGCCCCGTTTCAGGACATGCTTGACCCTCTGCTGTTGAAGGCTTTCCATTCTATACAGGAAGGGTCAGAACTCCCTCCATCATGGAATTATGTGGTGATAACAGTACTTCTTAAACCAGATAAAGATTCCACTAAACCAGAATCCTGTCACCCGATTTCCATACTAAACTCAGATTACACATTCTTTATGTCTATTTTTGCTGTTCGATTGGAGTGCCTTCTCCCTTCCTTGATGGACTGGTACCAGGCGCGTTTTGTCCATAAGAGACAGGTGCATTATAACATGAGACATGCATTTTTATTATTGTAACATGCCCATCAGCAATCTATCCCCCTGGTCCTGGACAGCTTGGATGCGGGGACGGCCTTCGATCAAGTATCTTGGTTACTAGGTTTATTAAGACATGAGAAGGCTGAGGCACATCGTGGATGACTCCCACAACCAAGTGGATGTATTAATGTTGAGCTGTATCCCAATTGAGACGTTTATCCAGCCTTTCTTTAAAAATGTGGAAGTTGTTAGTTTCAACTACATGTTGTGGTCTTTCTCTGGTCAGCACTACAGATTTATGGTTTTCTGCTGTCTTTTATTACCATGTTGAAGGCATCGTACAAGGCTCCTGCAGCCTATGTTAGGGTCAATGGTATTCTGTCTACTGTTTTTAAGTTAGGCAGTGGGCACCTGGCAGGGATGCCCTCTTTCTCGCCTTTTATTTGCCCTGTACATGGAGCCCCTAGCTTCACATATCCGTTGATCCACATTGATTGAAGGTCTCCCTCTGATGGGACAAGACTACCGTATAGATTTGTTTGCAGATGACATACTATTAACATTAATTAACCCTACATCTTCACTTATACAGGTTTATTGAATATTAGACAAATTTGAACAGATTGCAGGATTACATTTAAATAAGTTGAAGACCAATGTATTAGCATTCAGTGACTCCCCACCCATCAGAAATCTGGAGTCTGTTACCATTCTGATGGAACAGAAATTTTATAAAGTATTTAAGGATTGCAATAACTAAATCTTTTGAGCAGACAGATATTCTGAACTGTGAACCCTTGACACAGGTAATAACAGAGGATCTCAATCTTTGGTCCACTCTACCACTTTCCTTTTTTCATCGACTTAAAACAATCTGAATAAAAGTACTGACAATAATCTTATTTGTTTTACAGACTCTCCCTTCTATGCCTTCCCAGACTTATATATGGGACTGGCAAAGAATGTCTCTCCATTTCCTTTGGACAGAATATAAACCTAGAGTTTGAGTCACCATTTTATATTTACCTCCATCAAATGGTGGTATTGGCTTTCATTGCTTCAAGTGGTATGGTGAGGCTTCCCTTTTTTGTATCTTTTGTCATTGGTCTAATCCCATGTACTCTTCCCATTGGAAGGATATTGCATTTGCTCTAAATGATTTACATGATGACGGGTGGGTGTTCTGTGCTTCCCCTCCTAATTATTTCCCCCTTTCTCACTTTTATGGTTTTTCAGGTGAGGTTCTGAAGTTATAGCATAAACATCAGAAGTGTTTTCCTTTTAATGAGCGTTTATACTTAACTTCATTAGTGTGGGATCAACAGAATTCTCTTCATCAATCAGATAACTTTTATCATCACTGGGTGCAGACAGGGTTAGTTTATTATCACCAGATGCTCGATGCTCATGGTTTTCTTACTTTTGCCAATTTACACACACAGTATGAGCTTTCACACACAGACCATTATAGATATTTACAGCTTCACTCCAACATGCATACTTTTCCATTTTTCATGCAAGGATTAATGTCTAAGATTTCTTCTCTGACAACGTTATTAATGTCTGTTCAAATGGGAATGTGTCAGAGCACCTAATAGGCACTCCCTATTCCACTGTCCACTCCTTGTTGACAGAATTGACTCTATTTTCACTAAATGGACTGCAGAATTAAATGCAGTTTGCAGTCTAGAAGACTGGGAGAAGCATGCCCTAATCATATATACCCTCTCTTCCACTCCCTATTTAAAGGAATTTGCTTGGAAGTACAGGTCCCATTTCTTTTTGACACTAGCCTGAGTGGCGCGGTATAAAGGTTCACTATCAGGGAGATGCTGGAGGCTTTGTGGAGTGACTACAGTAGTAGGACTGAATTTGTCAAGCAATTTTTAAGGATTTTTGAAAATCCCTATTGTAAATTGTGAAGCCTTTTGTTACGGTTTTTTTTTTGTTTGCTAGTGTGTTCACTGCTACCAGGAGAGGGCACTTCCATCTGATAGTCTAGTTGAAAATCTACTAGATGGCAACTGATTACTGTAATAGGAACTGGCCTCTTTCTAAATCTCACAAAATTGCTTGACAAATTTGCTGCTACTACTGTATGGCATGTTTTTGGACCTGCCCTTTCATTCATCAATATTGGATAGCAGTCTCCCAAGCTCTTGTTCAGATTTTTGACCCTGACCTTTCTTTATCCCGTCTATTGATCTTGCTACATATTCTTCCAGATACACCGAAACTTCATCCTCACCAGTTAAAGCTGCTGTTAATTTTAGTGGTTTGTGCTAAGAAGGCCCTTAATAAAAACCAGCAGAAAGCCCAGTCCCCTGAACCACAACAATGGCATGAAATAATTAACATTATATATGGGTTAGAAAAAGCTATGTACAAAAATTTAAATAGACTATTTTTTTAAGAAATATGGGGTCCATAGGTTAATTTTCAGCTTCTGTCCAATCCCATTTTTGTCCCATAGGAGATAGCATATCAAATCAAATCAAATAAAATAAAATGTTATTTATAATATGCTTTTCTTAAGCCAAAGCACATACACAACACAATATAACACCAAATATATGATCTAAAAGTATACAACATAGAAAGGCAGCAATCAAACTAAATACAGCCCCCAAAATCTAAATCAAATAAATAAGTTTTTAATGAGCACTTGAAAGACTCAGGGGACAGGCACTCTCTAATCTGATGAGGTAGAGAGTTCCACAGGGTTGGGGCTAGAGATGCAGTGAATTTAAATTCAGCCGGTGAAGTGAACGCTAAGTGGGCACTTCGCATTGCCACTCCGCATTGCCACTCCGCGTACAATGCAAAGTGCTCACTCCGCCTTGTCATTACCACTTTGCGTTAAGGCAGAATGGCAACATGAAGTAAGGTGAAGTCATTGTTTTTAATGGAATTTGCGTTCCTCATTAGGATTCTAAGTGATCCACTTGGTGTTTCAGATTTGGCAGCCTCCCCACACATCACATGGCTTACAGTACTGTAAGTCACATGCTCTTTAGCTAGGCATGAAGAAAGTGAGTCATACAAGCAGACACTTTTACTTTCTCCTGTGCAGACGGAGAGAGAGAGTAGTGTGTTTTTGTGACTGCTGATACTTTTAGATCAGAACGAGGAGGAAATTCAAACTTTGATTTAGACCCAACAGCTTTTTTAAAAGCTACATTTTTTTGCCTTTTCTGTACTCTTTTTTACTTAATTTGTTCTTTCTGTAACAGTGTGAGTAGTGATTACTCAGACTGAGGGAGCTCAGTAGGAGAAATGGACCAGGGTGAGGGAATGTCTGGGACGGGGCAGCTCTGGGAGAGCATGGTAGTGGTAAGCATCATACTGTGTGCATGTGTGGAGGGCATGGGCACCTATTCCTGTTGGACTGCTCAAAACTTGTGAGTGCCCCCCCAAAGCAGGACCAGCACTGCCTCCTGTGCTGACTCTGAGGCAGTTGAACCACCACCACCAAGTCCAGCACCAGGTCCTCTGGAGCAGGATGTGCCTGTTCCCCCGGGCCCAGGTGTGGATCCCATCCCTGTTCAGCACCGTGACCAGCAGGCTTACAATACAACCAAGTAATTATTAAAAAAAATTTATGTTGTGATTCATTACGTGATCTTAAATCGTATTTTGTGACTGCATTTGTGACTGTGATGACGAAAAAACGTAAATGCCTATGGCTGTACTTCCCCTGGCCTCGATGAGCTGTAGCTTAATACTCCCAGACTTAAAAACACGTATCAATGAGTACAATGGTGGGGTGGTGAAGCCTGAAGATATACTACAAAACAGGCTTACAATACATCCAAGTAACTAGAAAAAAAATTAATGTTGAGATTCGTAATGTGAATGATCGTGAATCGTGATTTGTGACTGCATTTGTGACTGTGATGATGAAGAACGTGATTTGTATCACGAGTGACTCGTGATGATGGTCCTGACTTAAAAACGCATATTAATGAGTACAATGTTCATGCAGAATTAAGCACCACACCTGTCCAGTACTCCGAAGGGAAGCCAAAGAAACAACTGTGACTCAAGTTACAGATTCAGATTGGGCCCTAAAGAGATGAAAATGCACAGATAGAGTAAGATTGTGCTGTGCACTGAAGAGATGTAGACACAAAGGCACAACACCTAACCAGTGCTTGCCATCAGAAATTCAAATCTGGAAAAGAATACCTTTACCGGTTGGGGCAGGACGTGTGGGGGGGGGCAGTGTACTGCACTGCTGCAGTAACAGTCACTAGTACTAGTACCACTAAAGATACCACAAAGAAGTATAAAAATCACATAGCTGCAATGGATAACAGCTTCACATTGCTGAAATTATTATGTGGCACAATAAAAGGTGTCTAATTTGATGACACGCATCACACACATACTCACACTCACACTAAGTAATGCATAGCACATTGAAAACTTCAGTAATATAACCACATATTTTAAACAAACTAAAATTATGCACTGCTGCACCACAACAATCAGCAAAAAAATGGCAAGAAATATTGAAAATATTACTGTGTGTACATTAACACAGTTAAACAAGAAAAATATCACAAAAACAGAAAACACTGTATTTTTCTTCAAGTTAATCTACCTACACCACAGATAGACCCCTCCCCAAAGCACACTTCCACTGTCTCTCAGTACACAGACTGAATGTTGTACATTAACATTCAAAATCCATACACAAACAATAAATGCTCGATGATATGAGCACAGGAGGGTTTCCCTATAATCAATAAACTAAAGTTTCAGCAAAAAAAATGACTCAAAAAGGCTTTTTTAACAGCTTTTTGAAGGTTTGAATTGCAGACAGCTCTCAGAGCAGATTGTTTCCTACAGCTTCCTACACTACACTACCCGAAACTGAGGCTGTGCAGAACAATCTAGAGCCCATGTGACCTGAAATCCCATGAAACACTGCAAAATTAGCCTTTGGAGCCTAAAAACAAGGCTAAGTAAGGTGAAGTACATTGTTTTCAATGTACTTCGCCTTAAGAATTGGTGGAGTAGTGGTTTTGGAAGGTGGAGTAACGCGAAGTCGTTGTTTTCTATGGACTTCACGTTACCCATTTGTAACATGAAGTACTCCTTTTCGCGTTGCGGAGCACTCTGTGATTTCACCTTCACTCCGCAGATCACTTCATGGAGCGAATTGGGGCCACTTCGCCCACCACTAGTTGGGGCCACAAAAGAAAAGGCCTTAGTGCCTGATGTTTGAAGACAGACCCTGGGAACCTCTAGCAATCCCTCGTTGGCGGAGCGAAGCGAGCGGGAGGGGGATTAATGCCGAACTAGGTCTCTGTCCATGTAGGGTCTTATAGGTCAGCAATGCAACCTTGAAGGTGATCCTCCATCACACTGGCAGCCAGTGCAGTTCATGCAGCACAGGAGTGATATGGCTAGTTCTTGATAACCCCGTCAACAACCTGACTGCAGCGTTCTGCACCAGCTGCAGGTGATGGAGATCTACCCCCAGCAACCCTAAGTATAGTGCATTACAGTAAACAAGGTGAGATGACACAAAGGTGTAGACCAACACAGGGAGGTCCTTGGGCAACACAAGGTGCTTTATCTGGGCAATGTTTCTCAGATGATAGAATGGGGACTTGACAACAGCTGACACCTGCGCTTTCAATGTCAGCTCGTTGTCAAGCACAATGCCCAGATTTCACACCCGTTCAGAAGAACTCAACTGGTTGCCCCCAAGCACAAAGCCAGATGGTTGCCCAGGAGCCAACTTCTCTACCCGCTGACCTAGGTCCACTAAAGCACCTCAGTCTTGTCCAGATTTAGTCTCAACCAATTAGCACTCATCCAGTCCTGAATCTCAGCGAGGCAGTTGTTAAAGACAGAGACTGTACTATTTTGTTCAGGTACAAAGGACAAGTAGAGCTGAGCATCATCTGTATAGCAGTGAAAACTCAGCCCATACCACCTTTTAATGTCTCCTAACGGCAGCATATACACCGTGAACAACATGGAGGACAGCACGGAACCCTGCAGCACCCCACACAGCAGGGCAAAGGGGGCCGAGGAAAAAACCCCGACACCACCCTCTGAGTCCTGCCTGTAAGGAATGAATGAAACCATCTGAGGACTGTCCCAGACAGTCCACAGGTCAGCTGCAGGCATTCCAGCAGTACCCCATGATCCACAGTGTCAAATGCTGCTGAGAGATCAAGGAGGACTAAGATCGAATGACTCCTCCAACCTCCCACTATCAGGGGATCATTTAGCACCCAGACCAATGCTGTCTCTGTACTATGCCTCTTACTGAAACCGGACTGGAGTGGATCATAGACTTCATTTGTGGTAAGGAAGTTCTCGAGCTGCAACATGACTACTATCTTTGCTTTTAATGCCCAGATCCAAGGGAAAGCCATAACTCTAATTTTTTGTATAAAGCAGATGAAAGAGTGGAATTACCTTGCCCTAAATATTAGTACTGCCAGTTGATTTTGTTAACAGCTATTACTTATCATTATAATAATAACTGTTTTCCCTTTTTTCCCACAGGGAAACCATGGTGTAATTTGCCGTAATGAAGGAGTGTTCATTATGGCAAACACATGCACAGTTTCCCTCTCTGTACGCATACACCCACCTCACTTCCTCACTTCACCACAGTGTCTGCTCACCGAACCACTAAGGGACAGCAAACCGCCACCTGAACTAAGTGGTAAGCAGTAAAAAAAAAAAAATCTGCCAAAAATTTTAAAATTAATCCTCAGGGTTGTGCACAAGATAAAAAAAAAACATTTAAATAAGTAAACAAACTGCCGACTGCAGCCACGCACTTCAACTTAACCGGACCACGGCTACACAGCAATATTTTATTTTATACAATTGCTGAGGTAAAAAAAGGAAAACCCAGCAAATATATAAAATAAAATATGGACCAGGGTATGTAAACTCGAAGTTTACACACATCCTCAGGGTTAGATGCTAGTCATAAACCCCTCGGGTGTTTGTAAAATTCTCATTACACATCCTGACCCATACTTTATTTAATCAATTCTATATCTCTTTTTCTCAGAGTTTTTTACAAATCGTAGCTATAAAAATTCTTACAGTTATTTAGGTAATGATATGAATCCCTTTGCTTTTTTCTTGTTTGTGAACTACTCTGTTTGTGAATGTGGATATTATAAAAAGATTTTAATAAACTTTGATTATAAAAAAAAAAACATATCCCGACTATGGCAGTCTCCATACTATGCCAAGGCTGGAAACCAGACTGGAAGGGCTCATAGAAATCATATCTCTCCAGGTGTTGTTCCAGCTGTAATGCCACCACCTTCTTGATCACCTTCCTTAAAAAGGGAATGTTTGAGACAGGTCTGTAATTGATAAGATCATCATGGTCCAAAGAAGCCTTCCTAAGAAGAGGCCTCACCACCACCTTTTTTAGGGTGGAGGAAAGTAACCCCTCAAGAAGTGAACCACTATCACCCCTAAAACTGGACAAGCAAATCCCAGCACTCTAAAAAGAGTCTGGTTGACCAAGGGTCCAACAAACAGTACGTAGGTCACAATGCAGAAACCACCCATGATATATCATCCAGAGCAACCGGTCCAAACTCAGCCTACAAAGACTGAGTGCACATCACCCACCCGGTATGAACACCATCAGCCATTGACAGAATGATCGGGGAGATTCCAGCACTGATGGAGTATGCCATGGCTAGGAAGAAATGGCTGAACTCCTCCCATTTTTTGTGAGAGAAAGTTTCACAAGACAGCAGACAGACTGGATGTAATAATCTGTCGACAGTGTTGAAAAGCTGAGCCAGCCAGTTCCTCCCAGCAGCAATCACCCATGACAGGAATGCTGTCTTTTTCAGAGTGATTGCGTGATGATATTCAAAATGATGAGTTCTCAGCACCAGTTTATCCACCTCCAGATGAGACCACTGCCAGCAATGCTCCAACTTCTGCCCCTCAATTTTCAACTTCCTCTGTTCAGTATTAAGCAAGGGTGAACTGAGGCATGAGGTTAGAGGGTGTACACAGACTAGCACTAGGGAGTCAAAAGAAGAGGAGAAGGTGGCATTGTAACTCTCCACTGCTGCCTCAACACCCATCGCACAAGCCATCTGCATGCTTGAGATGTCAAGGACTGCCTCAGTGCTCTGAGGCTCTGAGTGTTTCAAAGAGTGGTACCTGACCATCTCCACAGGGGAGACTGAATAGGGAGACCCACAAAGAAACTGGACAACTTGATGAACTGACCAAGAGACCAGATCAACCATGACATTACTAATGCCAAGATGGTTTGAGAAGAAATGTCAAATTGTGAGCCCCTATAACTTTCTCTCCTATCATCCAAATATCATGAAACTTAGCATCTTTTTAGTCCTCTTCCATGCAATAAACATTTATTTATTTAGTTTTTGTTGACTGGGTAAGTGCACTAGACAAATGCTGCCTAATTTCAGGCACTACCCAGGTGAGGGGGGTTACAGATGAATGCCAACTGAGCTTGAAACAGATTAAGCTGTTGGTGGTAATTTTAGAGAATGGGGGAAAATTTGGCCAGGGTACTGGGGAAATTACTCTACTCTGCTGTAGGGGGAACCCTTCGCTTTTTGGCTGCTTGCCAAGATGGCCATCAGAAGTAGAGAGCAGATGGTTGAAATAGGAGCCAGGGGGATAGCCTCCTCCCATACTCTGAAACAGCAAGAGGCTTCTGTGGAAAAAATCGCAATAGAACAGTCTAAGGAGGTAAATGAAATAAGTCCAGACATCTTTGATTCAGATATGGATATGTACGAAGCTGAATATTTGGACCAGTTACCAGCATTGGAGAAAAAGAGAATGCAGCTACTTGATATGCTTACTGCTACCGAGACTGCAATCCATACCAAGAGACAGCAGCGTGAAGTGGGAGCAGAGCAGCGGCAACAGGAACCAGTGCTTCAGACAACGCAGCAGCTCATTTTTACAGACAATGATGTGGCAGCTTCAAAGCCTCCTGGAGAGAAAATTGACCAACAACCAGAACAGCCCATAACTCAGGAAAAAGTGAGTACATTTTCTAGTAATCTTGCAGCAAAACTAACATTTACCAAAGACCCACTATTGAGCCCAGTAGCATATGAAATGTACAAAATTAAACCTTTGTGGCAACAGAAGGGGAAAAAAACTTTGGGCATGGGAAAACAAGGCTGGGTTAAAAAAGAACAAGCAGAGATTTGGACACTAGCAAACACTCTACAATCAGCAGGGAGGCTGAAAATGGCAGAAGGGGGTTGGACACCAAATACTTCAGATCCCAAAATGAAAGGATATATTGCAGATGCTAAATTAATAAACCAAAAACATATGGTACAAACAGTTGGAGAAACTCCCTCAACATCAACTGCAGGGGCCCCGGTCCATGGAAATTCAATTTAAAACACAAATATGGACAAAACTAATTCAGAAGAGGAGGAGGAAGAGAAAAATTAGCAAGATAAGGCAAAAGAGTGAGATAAGACAAAACAACGATAATTTACAGACCTTTTTTTATCCTAGGGGTGAACCAGTTCCTAGGAGAAATGCAGTCAGATTAATCTATAAAGGAGGCCTAGAAACAATACCAGACAGGGTTTATATTGCAAAAACATTGCTAAAGGACTTAGTGAGATTTTTTGCCTCTGAAATTTATGATTTGATACATGCAGGGGATGCAAATTACAATGTCAGTTTTAAAGGATACCTAAACAGCATTTTGACAACAAACTATTCAAAAATCTGACTCCGCAGATGACTAAAGGAAAGGCTGCTGTATTCATTAATACTAAAACTACATTTACATAATTTACCTAAATGTGGTTCCAGAGCATTTGAAAATTGTAAAATCACCCCTCCAATTGCAAAAAAAACTGCCTTACCTGCTTCCTAAAATGGCCGCCAAATGTGTTATGTGATGACATCATTGGAGTCAAAGTCAGAGAGATATATGGCTCTCTATAGTGCTAACTAGTTCTTTTTTCTCTTTGTATAGAATTGTTTCATCCAAATGGTCAAAACCACTTGCATTATTTTGTATAATGCACATGTTAGGCTATGGTTTTGTTCATTTTGTTTACTTTAACATGCTGAAAATGTGTTTTAATCCAACCGACTTTCTCTGTGGCAAACCGCAGTGCAGTACAAATCTTGAATAACCTGGTGGTCTAGTGGTTATGGTGGATCCAGGATGCTACAATGGGGGTGCTGGGTGGTGTGTATGCTTATTATGCACTTTTTAACATTTTTATTAAACCTTTATATTTTCTGCTATTATTTTTTTCCTAGTACGTTTCTGACAGAACCTACAAATGTAATCCATAGTTTGGATGCAAACATTTGTACAATCAATAAATCAGACTTTTTCAACAAAGTGAGATGTAACAGCAGCAAGCAAGTGCATTACTATGTGGGGAGGGGTTGCAGCCACACCCTTAGCCACCCCCTACAGCCACCACTTTTTTGTAGCAAAGTTCTTGTGCAGTCCAATGTTACAGTTCATACTTTCTTGAAACTCAAATATATGCTTGTTTTGTCTTCTTTTTCCATGGGAAATAATAATAATAAGAATCAGCATTTATATAGTGGTTTTCATACACATTATATCCCAAAATGCTTTACGAGCAATACTAGACTGCTAGTGAAGTGACTGAATGTGAAGTGGCAGCCATTTCATACATTAATATCCACACACAGCCTTGGACAATTGCATGAACTGGTTTTATGGGAAGGGTAATGTTGGCCAGGACAATGGGGTCAGCTAGTGATCAAGGTGCTGGCAGCGCCACATCTTATTTCTCACAGTAATCTGCTCATATTTCTCTCCTTTTATCTTCTCCCTTCCCTGAATATAGCAGTACCTTGGATGAGTGGCCTTCACAGTCCCCCCCTGGTATTCATTCTTCACTATTCCTCCTCACACTGAAAACTGGTGAGCTCATCACTCTTCTGCATCATGAATGCAAGCAGTACAGTCCCCATTTTATTTTGACCTGTCAAATATAAACACATCTTTCCAGTAAGTTAGGCTCATAGCAGCAGGGAACAAAGGGAATGATGGGCTTTCCTATCCTTAAAAGATCTAGTCTACCTTTGATTAGTCACTATTAAATGATGGGTGTGCACAACATTATACACGACATTTAATGGTGCCTAATCATAGGTGGCTTAGGTCTTATATGGATAAGCAAGCCTATTTTTCCACTTGTGCCATGCTGCTATCAGCCTGGCTTACCAGAAGATCATGATTACTATTAACATGTAAATATAACACAGGAGACTGTACTAAACACATTCATGATGCAGAAGGGTAGTGAACTCATCAGTTTTTGGTGTGGGGAGCAGGTGAGAAGAATGAATGCCAGAGAGGGACTGAAGAGGCCATTCTAGCAGGGTACAGCTATATTCAGGTTAGTTGAAGACATGAAGGAGGATGCTGAGCAGATAACTGTGAGATCTGAAATGTGGGTCTGCCAGCATCGTGATCACTACCTGACTGTGGATGAGAGTAGCCAGTGATGACAAATACTCAGAGTGGCAGGGCTGCACCTAAACTGTTACTTGAATTCAGTGTAGGGAGATTACCCTTGGGTGGGGGGGTTGTTGACATTTGTTAGGACAGTATTCAGGGAGTTGTGTATAGCTCATTCAAGATTTGGAAGGGTGGTAGCCAGCCAACTCACATTGTGGAGTAGAGCACAGAAAAGAACTGGAGAAGAATTACTGGTAACTGTCCTGCAGGGTTCTGCAGATCACAGGTAAAGGAGTAGACTGACACCGGAAGTCAGGTGGATTCACTCAAGGTATTAGTATGCCTCTATTGCTAATAATATTGTTATCCATTGTAAGTGTAGCCCTTATGAGGGCATGAACAGCAATTTTTCTGATGGGTTATGATGCTTATTGCTTGGCCCTCCAGGAAGACCTAGTAGTTGTTGGTTAATGAGGTGGGAAAAAAACACAGCAGGGAACTGTAAATACTACCTTCACTGTGCAGAACAGTGGTGATCCACTCTTTGTTTACTATGGGAGCAGAAGTCAAACATTGAGAATGTGGACTGGAGAGTGACTTGGGAGGCATTTTGTAACAGTGCCAGCTGATGATGCATATCAGTATAGGTGTGCACAACTCTCTGAGGTACAAGATTACAATCTGAGGTGTGATAATTCTCTTCATGAGACCGCAAGCTGATATGCAGTCCCTGGCAGTACTAAGGACAAGGTATGGATGGTGGGGTGTTCAACAGAAGGCAGGCTAGGTGCAGGGGGTTCACAAGTAAAAAGAAAGCCTTATTTGTGGATCAACTAGAGAGCATGAACTTTAGAACTGAACAAGACCGGTGCTTTGCTGTGTGACCCTGAGCAAGTCATTAAACTTCCTTGTGCTCCCAGGCCACACCTGTAAACAAGCTTTCAGCTTAGTGTGTCTCTCCTGGTTAACAAAAAACAAAATTCAGTGTATCATATAACCTCTAGATCATCAGGTATTTGACGTGTTGTACTGCAATGCAATTTGCCAAAGAAAAAGTCAGCTGGATTGCAAAACATTTTCTGGAAGTTAAAGTAAACAACATGAACAAAATCATAGCCTAACATGTGCACTGATCAAAATAATCCACAAGTTAATACATGGTGTTGATCATTCTGGTACAACAATTCAAAATAAAGAGAGAAAGAAGAACTAGTTAGCACTATAGAAATATATATGGATCTCTGGCTCTGGCTCCTATGATGTCATCATGACTCATCACTTAACACACTTGGCAGACATCTTATGGAGAAGCCAAGGCTGTTTTTTGAAAGTGAAAGGCTGCTGTTTACATTTTTTAAAAGCTATGAAACTGCATTTGTGTTATTTACATAAATGCAGTTTTAGCATAAATGTAAACTGCAGCCTTTACTTTACCTCGCTATGAAGCCAGATTTTGGAGTTTGCAGTTTTAAAAAACTGCTTGTTTAGGTACACTTTAAATCTGTGATAGGGTTAGAGAGATGTTGGGCAAAATACAACGTTATGTGAAAAAATCCAATATGGAGTCCATTTCTGGCATTCCTACTTATAAAACCTATAGTAAAACATAACAATTTTATTTTGGAATGAAAGAGTCAACATTTCTGATATAGTATTCTGGTTAAAGCATGTTGTGAAGTATTAGGTACCCCTTCACCCATTATAGATTCTAAACAGATATGGACAGGGGGCTGGAAAGTGCAAGTAAAGTTAAAATCAACAGACATGGGGTGTTACATCTTCCAGGGAGTTTCTTATTGGGTAGGGACAGAGAATCACTATTTTACATGGGGCAGCCAAAATCATGCTTCAAATGTAGGGCCAGGAGTCATTTGAGCAATGCATGTGATAGTTTTAAATGTAACAAATGTTTTGAATATGGACATACACCTTCTGAGTGTCAAAACACATTTAAATGCAATTTGTGTGAAAAAAGAGGGCACTCATATGCAAAGTGTCCATGGGCCTCACAAAATAAAGGTAAGAGTATATCATTTGAGCATTTAAGTACACACACAGAACAGAAAGAATCTTTACAGGTGTTTGAAAAAAGACTAGAGGAGATGTTACAGAAAGGCTAAGTCAGGAAAGGAAAAAAGACAGATGAGGCAAGAGATGAGCGGCAGGAAGAAAACATGGTAGTGACTGCAGAGGAAGAACATCCAGAACAAGAGGAAGGGGGACAACAAGATTTAGAAGGAGCAAAGATAGAAGTTGAACAGCAGAAAATGAAGACAAATGGGAATCAGAATGCGAGCAAGGAAAGAAGGGAAGGAAGGTAATCCTAGCCAGATCCCCCCCCCAGTCAAGGTGACTCCATAATAGTATTAAGGAAGAAAGGGAAGAAAAAGAGACCAAGAGAAGACATACAGACCAAAAGGACAGGGAGGAAAAGTAAAAATCCCACAGGGCTCATATACAAAAATAAATTTTCAATACTGGCTAAGAAAAGTGGAAAATGGGATCATAGTTCTGAAGAATAGGACTCTGAGGATTCTTCATTCTCCTCATCACAGAAAGATGTTTTGTCAGATCCAGAGGATCTCCCCACAGAGGTCTCATAGGAAATTGCAGGGAGAAGAACCAGGTCACAAAACAAGAAGAATAATTAAGGTTATTTCCCCCCTTTTGTTTATTTTTCTTTTTACACACTTCATGACTACACTCAGCATTGCAACAATCAATGTAAACAGCATAAAAGGGCACAGGAACCCAGCTATGGACAGCAGGACCCTCTTTTGGTCAATAGGACTAGAGAGATGTGATTGGGTAGGCATTTTACTAAAGGATAGGAATGTGAAAGTAACAAAACTAATTGAAAGTACCAGGAAGGGCATTAGCATTAGATATTAATTTTGGGTTACATAAAATAAGGTTAATAACCATGTATGCCCCACAGACAAATGCAACAAGAGTACAATTGTATAATAATGTTCAAGCTTTCTTGTACACATCTAGGACAGTAATATGGGCTGAGTCCAACTGTGGTTCAGAATTAAGATGATAGAGGACTAGCAACAAAAAAATGTTTAGCGACTCAAACTGAATGAAATAATAAAAATGGGAAAGCTATCAGAAGCATACATAGGCAAATACATCAGACAGGAGGTTACACATATTTCAGAGGTACCATTAAAACTAGGATTTACTTTGTTTTCTTATCTAACAGTGTTAAAATAAGGTCCAGTCAGGTGACCAGTTTTGAATTTACAGACCATGGGATGGTACAATGTACACTGCAATGAGGTATTTAGTTTAGTTTAGTTTAGTTTATTAGTCTAGGAATTAATACCTTTGAGCCAGGGCTCTTTTACAAAGGTTCCACGTCACAAAGAACATTTAACAAAGCACGATACACATTACAGGTAAAACCAGACAGGAAAGTTACATCATAAATTTGCTATTAACAGTTTAAGGCAGTAACGTTTTTAAGTTTCATAGAAAAACAAGCTATAACAGGTTCAAGCGAGTTGACAATTTCAAGGTTAAGGAAACTTCCAGGGAGAGGGTGATCATTAGATGCCAAAAGGAGGCTAGAGAGGAGGGAAAGGTGGTGAGCGGGAGAGTAAGTGAGAGGGGACAGGAAAAAAGGGGGGGAGTGAGTTTGGGTGGGAGACAGGAAGTAGTAGAGGTACCAGGTATAGCTCCCACATATGAGAAGGGGGTATGGAGAATGAACAATAACATATTAGAGGATGATAAACTTAATGGGCAGTGGAATCAACTTTGGTGTGCAAGGCAGTCAGTAGACTGCATGTACAAGAATAAACTACAATGCTGGGAAGATAGTAAGAAAGACATAAAAAGTTTATTTAGCAAATATACAGGGAACACATCAAATAAAGAATATATTAAATATCTTCAGTTGAGAAACCAATTGCAAACTTTAATTTCTGGATCGAAGACTGAAGGTCATGATTACAGTATCCAAATATGCCAGATACAAAAAGAACTCAAAGATATACAATATGATAGCATGCAATCATTAAGACAGGACATGCAATTTGTACTCAAAACAAAAAGCAAACGTTTGATCCTTACAACGATTGCAGTGCAAGAATAGATAAAAGAATCATAAAAGAGGTGTATGACACAGAGGGAGTACTTAAGACAGGGAGACAGGACATTTGACAGGTAATAAATGAATATGTGAATAGATCATTTGGAGAAAAACCAGTGATAAAAGATCCAGAAAAACTATTACAAAAATTAACACTACCAAAACTGACAGAGATGGAAACAACTAGCTTACTAAAACCTAATACAGCTACACAAGTAGAACAGAGTATAGAGAAACAAAAAAATAATACTGCTTCAGGCAACAATGGATCAAGTGTTGAATTTCAAAAAAAAAATTAGAAAATAATTAGTATCCACCTTAGCTGAAATACACAACTGTAGTATGGAGGAAGAGCAATTAACAGTAAATCAGAATGAAACTTTACTTTTCTTCTTGAATAAAAAAGGAAAAAGGCAAATCAAGATAATTGGAGGCCTTTGAGTCTTTTAAACATGGATTATAAGACCTTAAAAATGTTACAAATAAGACTAGCGGAGGTAGCAGAGAAATTAATAAGTCCACAGCAGACATGTTCAATTAAAAATAGAACAGTACAAGATCATTTGTTATGGATTAGGGAATTATTCATACAAGAGAATAGAGGGGAAGCAAAAGGTTATCTTTTAACTATTGATCAAGACAAGGCATTTGATAAAATCTCCCACAAATTTTTGTTTATGGTGTTAAAATATTATGACATCCCACAGACATATATAAGATGGATACAAAGTATTTGTCCCCTGATCCCCTCCCAGAAATAATTTCATGCAACAACTTTCTAGATTTTGGCAGCTCGTTGGAAAATATTTATTTTGGTACAAAGATAATATTACATCCTACATTATCATGACTTAATCACAATGAAAACATAATACGCCACATCATTTCTTCTTCACTCTGGCCCTTCCTTTATTCTTGATGCTTCACCTTTTTCTGTGCTTCATGGTCTGGACACTCTGAATCTGCCCCCCCCCCCTCCATCACCAGAACCAGGCCGGTTCAACCCTTTCCCAGGCCTCAGCCCCCTAGGCCCAGACACTATGAATCCTGCACCTATCCTAGACTGCTACCCCCGACCCAGCATTAATACCACACCTGGGTTCCTTACACCCAACCCATGCTGCTTACCCCATCCCCTTCCTGACCCCCTTCTCCCTGCTCCCCTTTTCCTTCCTCCACTGCCCCACCTCTAGCTTGTGAAGGATGGTGGGGCTCCCCCCTTGCAGGCTAGAACCATAAATCCTTCTTTGCTATCTCTCCCACTAGCTCAACTAATGGCTTTGGGAACAGGCACATTCTGAATTCCAACAGATGTACCCCATTGGACCTGTACATGCCCACCTGGTCAAAGGAAATGTCCTTGCGTTGGATGTGTACCACCCATCTCAATCATTGCTCTTGCTACCCTCCTGTTCAGGCACTTCCTAACCTTTTCAATCAACCTGACATCCTTGGCTGCCCTCCATACCCTCCAGATGTGATCTTGGACTGGCTGATGGTCACGTCTGGCCACCATCCCTTCACCCTCTCTAAACTGGCCATTGTGGCCTGCCCCAGCACTCCCCATGGTAAGTCCCCAAGGTCACTGCCCCCAAATGGATGATGATGCAGTCCAGCCTACCCCATTGTACCCTTAACACCTCCAGGAGGGGCAGCAGCTGGGCTCACCTCATGCCCCTGATGCCCTTCCACTGCACCTTTGTGTGCTCCATATTGGTGCGTAACTGTGTCCCTCTGTCCATGGTGGTTACAAACCTTTCTGCCCAATAGATGAAGGAATGCCCCACTATCCATACCTTCTGTTTGGAACCTGCCACGGAAACAAAACACAGCGTGAGTTGGACATCAATACCTGACATATCTCTTATAATCATTGGACCTCCAGTGCCTGACCCTTTTTAAATCCTCCACTGAAGCCCCTTTTCTGGCTGCCTCTGAAGCTGCCCCAATCCAGAAGGAATGGGGGGGTGAAATCCCTTGGGTTCTCCCCTATAAATGCTAAAGCCTTCTTGAGCATCACCCACTTGAAAACTGGTGACCGGGGAGCCATCCCCATGGCAGAACAAAGTCCCCCCAGCCAACCCCCGAGTGCTTTCATATTCTTCCAGGGTGGCCACTGCACAGCTTAAGGCCTGCAACTGTCATAAAAGCATCACCAAGGTCCCTCTCCCTCTCTGATCCATTTTGGACCTGGCCAGATTAATGACCAACCTGTCTTCCCCCAAACCATGATCTCATGTTGCATAGCCAGGCCAGTCGCCGCCCTCCATTGGGCCACCACCTCCCCCACCCAAAAGGCACCTGCTGCCATGACCACAAAAACTGCCCTGAACAAACAGGCCTCCTGCACTGAAGTGCACACTTGCCGTGTCACCCCCAACACTCTGTCCAACAGCTGTCCCCTAATGGGAAGTTTCCAATCCTTCCTCTTTCCCTGGCCCCTCTGCCACCCCATGACCATCTTCTTGACTGTCCTGCCAGTAGTGGCATCCAGCCACCCTTTGTCCTAGCAAATCCAGCTAATGCCTGCCAGCTGTACCACCATTGTTGCATGTGCCATCCCCTCTTCCCACCTCTCTACTAGGAACCATCTCACCTGCTCATCGCGGACTGGCTCCTCCCTATCCCATTCATGCCTACTCCTGAAGTCCTGGAAACTCAACCACCTGCCTTCATAGGCCCTCAGGGTGTTGGCTGACCAGGATCCCTGGTACAGTGCCCTGGCTGTATCCCTCCAATCTCCCACAGCTGGTTCTTGACCCTGGTCCTGTATGTTGCTGCCTGTGGTGCCAGCTCCTGAAACTTTCCAAGTTCTAAATGGGAAAGACTGTCAGCCAATTCATTCTTGATCCCTTCAATATGCTGCACTTTGAAAGACAAATTCAATTGCAGCCCCAGCAGCACCATGCACCACAGAATCCTGCCCATGGTGTCCATACTCCCACCTTGCCTGTTAATGACCTCCATCACTCCTTTATTATCGCACCAGAAGAGGATGCTCTGTCCTCTCAACCTGCTCCCCGACACCTCCAAGGCCACCCAGACTGGAAATATTTCCAGGAAAGTGATGTCCTTCAATAACCCCCCCTGCTTTCCAGTGTGCTGGCTACGCCTCTGACATCCACCTCCCCTTAAGATATGCCCTCATTCCCAGTGCGCCAAGGCATTGGTGTACAACTCCAGATCCGTGTTGTACTCCCTCTTGTCTTGCCAGAATGATACCCCATTGTAGTTTTCCTAAAACTCCTCCCATACCTTAAAGTCCTCCTGGATCCCCTTTGTAATATCCACCCAATGATGTGGATGCTTAGCCTTCCCTGCAGCACCTCCCAGTCTTCTGGTAAATGCCTTGCCAGGACTAATGGCCTTGCAGGCAAAATTAAGGTGCCCCAGCAGTTGCTGTACCTGTACCAATGGCACACTCCTGCTCCCCGTCACCTGTGCCAGCAGCCCCTAAGCCGAGTTACCTTGTCCCTGGATAAGTGGAAGCATCCCTGCTCCATGTCCACCTCTAGTTCCAGAAACTCCAACCTGTGTGCTGTGCCCTCTGTTTTTCCCTGTGCCAGAGGTATTCCTATATGCTCTCACATCTCTTTGAAATCCTCTAACATTATCTGCATTTCTGCCTAGGTCTCCCCTTTGAGGAGGAAGTCATCCAGATAGTGCACTACCCTCTTGTGACCATATCTTGCTCTGAGTACCCATTGCACCCAGGAACTCAATGTCTCAAAAGTTGAACAGGCCACAGAGCAGCCCATCAGCATGGCTTTGTCAAAATAGAGAATTGAAAACCCAAAAGGTCCCAATCCACCGGGCTGATTGGCAACAGCCAGAATGCTGACTCGATGTCCATCTTTGATAGCCATGCCCCCTCTACTGCCCTGATCAATACTATTGCCTGTTCCAATGAGGTGTAGGATACTGCCCTGAGGTGTTCAGGTATACCCTCATTCATTGACTTCCCTTTGGGGTATGATAGATGGTGGATCAAACAAAACTCACCCCTCTGTTTCTTGGGCACCACTCCCAATGGTGACAATCTGAAGTTATGGCAAGGTGGTTCTGCCAGAGGCCCCTCCACCTGCCCTGCTTTAACCTCCTTCTGTATCTTCGCCCACACAACTTCCTCCTTTCCTCTTACTGACCCAAGGTTTTTGGCCCTCATGCCCACCCATCCACCTTGAAAACCCAGTGGAAAACCTTTCCAGAGATCCTCCCTAAGCAGTTCTGTCCCTTTGGCATTCAGGTAGTCCTGGGTCCATGCCTCCACCATTTCTAGGGTGATGGGCATGCATGCCAGTGCATATACCCACCGCTGCTTCCCTTTGTCTCTTCTAATTCCACCCATAATTAGAATTATAACCTCCCCTGCTGTGTCCCCCCGTCCCCTGCCCAGTCCCCCTCTCCACCCCCGGAAAAGGTTGTTCCTGGTACTACCCCCCACCCTGCCCACCATTGTCACCTCCTTGTCTGCAGCTAGATGCTGGATGTGACCCGCCGCACTTCAAACAGATATGTTTGAATTTACAATTAGTCCAGGTGCTGGATGCCTTGTTAAACCCCCAACAGGTCTTGACTCCTGAGACTATGGGGCTCTTCTTCCCATGCTCCCCCCATCCCACTCTCCTGCCCAGACAGGGTTGTAACCGAAAGTTCTGAATGGGTGCAGTCCCACTTCAAATCTCCTTTTGCTGCCCTCCACTTCTGGAAAGCCTCATCATACTTCAGCCAACCATATCCTATTTTAGCTTTGTAAGCATCCCTGATGATCGCTGTAAATGTCAGCAGGGGAATGGCAAGCTCTGGCTGCTTTTCTAGCACCAAGGCACTGTAAATGATAAACTCTGCCTGCCAGTTATCAATGGTCTTACCCTTATACTTTGCTTCCTCCAACTTGTGGCCCACTACAGCCAGGGCTACTGCCATCTCTGACTTCCCCACCGATTCTTTCTGTTCATACTTCGTGGCAGTATCCTTGTCCACCAGAATGAAAATATCCACGTACTCCCCCTTCCAAATCTTTTCTTTGAGTGAGGCTGGCACGTGGTCCCCTAATGTGAAACTTGGAGGCCCGTCATACAACTTTTTGCCCCCTGGCTTGCTCCCAGACCCCTTTGTCCTCTTTTCCTTTTATGGCCTGCAAGGCCCACTCCATCTTCTCTATCCCCGTGTCATCCATATCACCCAGAAGTCCCTCTAAATATTCTTTCAGGTCACCCTCATTTGAGATATCTATCCCATCCTTACCCCCATCCGTGCCTTCCTTCCCTGGCTCTGGCTCAGGCACAGGAGCTGGGGTTGGTGTTGTGCCGGGTCCCTCCCATCTGGGCCTCTTCCCGGTCTTCCCCCTTCCTTGGCGTTCCTCCCACTCCTTCTGCTTTTTCAGAGCCTCTTCCTCTGCCTGCTTGGCCACTGCCACCTATTTGGTCATCTGGCCCATCAGCTTTGTCACCTCCTCCATCATCTTCTCACTGGAAATCAGGGTCCTCCTTGGTGCCATCATCATGTGTTGTGATACTACAGGTGGGAGAAAGCAAACGCCGTGAATGCCCCCATGCCTACCTTAGCAGGCCTCTGATTGCCCAAGGCTAGCTGGCAGGCACCACTGTCTGCACAGCATGCCCCCAGATGGCAGGATCCAAACACCTGCCCCTCGCTTCCTGCAAAGGGTGGTACCATGAGGCACATCCCCTGCCAACCCACCTCCGTAGTGAGCCACAGTAGCCCCGATGCCACCCGCTGCTGATGGGAAACCGCCTAATCCATTTTAATCTGTCTACTGCGTGCTTTCCCTTCTGTTTTTTTTTTTTACTCCCAAATATTGGTATTTTCCACTTTAATGCTCATCTTCCAACTTTGTATCTCTCTCTTTCTGGTGCTGAAAAGCATTACCTTTCATTTTTAATTCCTGTCCTAAAATTTCCAAGTGATCAATGCCTACATGAAAACTAGGTTTCAAACTCAGTGGAATATTAGACATTCCACCATCTGCCTGTAACAGGGCTTAAATTTTCTTACCATTTAACGTTGGTGCAAAAATGAACAAAAAGTGAATGAAGGTGGTGCACGAGTGCCTCTGAAAACAGGCACTTGAGCCTAGTGGGCCCTACCTAGTTACCCAGACTAATTAAAATATAAATAAATGCTTTCTACAAACTTGAACTGCAAAGATGGGCTCTATTTTCAAAGGGGCTAAAACAATTCAAGGGACTTGCATCAAATGACTGTGACGCAAGGGGAGCTTTGGATCACAAATTGCCCCCAACGAAATGAGAGAATTATAGGGGCACAAAAACATAGCAGAGTAAGTTCCCACTGAAGGCCCCAATAAACCGGAGGGTGAAATGCCCTCACAATTGCCCCCACCCATTGCACTCAAAATGGCTTCAGCAGCGTCTGCCTTTCACCCCATACACTAAGTAAAACAAATGTCTCCCCACACTAGGACATGCGGTCTCCATCCAGGACTGCCCTCCAGAACTTCACTGCACAAATCCCCCCCCCCAGGCCCACCCTCGGCCCTTTTCCGCTGATGTTGGCCATCACATACTGAAAAAACACACCACCGATATGGCCTGCCAGAGTGTATTTCACCCTACCCAAATTCCCTGGTCCCCATCCCTCTTGGGACCCAAGCAGCAGCACTTCGCCGAGTCTACCTTCAGGCCTGTTCCCCTGCCACCAAATGGGGCCCGTGGTCCTCCAGCCCATTCCCTTCCATTAGGAGAAAAAAAATACCCTACAAACTGACAGGCCTCCCAGCCACAAAACCAGCCCAAGTTCATGCCATGCAGTCACTTTTGGATGTAACCAAGCTACCACCAGGCCCAGGCTCACATGCCAACCTGCCAGCATCCGATCCCCCTGGTCCTTCTTGGTGGTACTACCTCTGTGCACTATCCAGACCAACTTACCTGCCCCCCATGTGTACCTCTGTCCATTCTGGGTGCTCCCGCTATTTATCAACAAACTCTCCTGCACAAGACAGGTTCCCCCAGCCCCACAAACAGCCAAGGCCCACCCCACGCAGTTGCCTTCTGCATGCAACCCCAATTTGCATCACCAATCTCTTCTCCCAGGAGGACTGCCACCTTATGGGTTACCCCCATTCAAACCATTCTCTACCTATGCAGCCTACATGCCCCCACCCCCGGAAAAATGGCCCAACAAATGGTCGCGGCCCACAAATGAGGGAGCACACTTCCCCAGCCCCCACCCACCAAGCTGAGTAGTGGGACCACCTCCAAAAAACCTTTGTCACTCACAAGTCCTCATTTGCAACTGAAAATCCTGCCCACCAATTTTACCTGCTGACCGCAGATTTTACTATGACTCCCGGTCCAAATTCTGTTCGAAACACCATTCTACTCTATTAGGTCACACAGCCTGTTGCTGCTATGTGGGGAAATGCTCCTGCACTAGATAGTTATGCCCAAATGGCATGTTTCTTGCTAACTACATACTGCACCTCATGCCTACTACCAGCCTATGCCAGACCTTGCAGCAACAAGAACAAAAACATAAAAAACAAACTTCTTTCATTAAATAGCTATAAACCCCAGTTGCCTAACTTCCTGAAAAACAGTCCCCTTACTAAACTGCCCTGCCTTCCAAACTTAGTATCCTAAACACACCAAAGAAACCCAACTAAATCGTAGGGTCACATGACATGTGAAGGCCTGGCCACCCCATGCTTTGTGCCTTACCTATTTGCCAACGAAGTGCCGAGTTCTGATATCAGGAATTTCTCAGCAAAAAGAGGGCTAACCCAGAGTGAACAGCCCTGATATACCACCTAAGGATCCAAACTCAGGAAGCCTGCCAGCTCTGCCCCCTGGCCAATGGCATGAGCCCTAGCCCTCTTCGTCATATTACACTACTTGACCTCAGTGCTGATGTCACTAGTCCTCTCCCCCCTCATCCCCCTCCACCTTTCCCTCTCTCTTTCTGGCAGGGGCTATGAGACAACCTGACCTGCCTTTTAGTGGCAAGCCTAAATATCAGAAAGCAAGCATAATACCCCTTATAAATGGGTGGTTGCGGAAAAAGAACAATTTCCACAGGGGGGTTAGGCAAGGATGTCCGTTAAGTCCTATGTTATATGTATTTGGGCTGGATTCCCTATTATGACTGATACAGGATCAGGATAGTATTATTGGGACACCATTAGGAGTATAAACCCCAGCAGTCAAAATATTAGCATATGCTGATGATATCATATTAATAGTAAATGAAGACACAAATGAGAATATATTGGTGCAAACCCTGGAACAATTCTCAGCAATATCATGGTCTAAAATAAACTATAGCAAAAGTTCAGGTACATACATAGGTGAGGTAACAGAGCCAAGGACACAGATGGTGGCAGGAGTCTCAATAAAGGGGCAGGATATAAAAATATTAGGAATTACCTTTGGAAAACAAAATATGGAGGAAAAGAACTGGGAAACTTGAAGACAGCAAATCAAAAAGTGGGATTATGGAAAAACAGTATCAAAATTAACAAGGGTTCTTTTACTAAAAAACTTTAATTTACCATTTTTTTGTATTTAAGCTTTATATTTCCAATTCCTCAACATATGGAGACAAGCCTACTCAGTATATTTTTCAAGGGTTCTAGGGGAGTCGTCTTAATCCCATAAAAAGGAACATTTTGTACAGAGACAGAAAAGAGGGGGGTTGTGGGATGATAAATCTAATTGTATTTTTCTATAGTATTTATATAATATTTAATATAGGTGGGACTTTAAAAAATAATGGCAAATTATGGAAAATAGGGGTCAGGAGATGATTAGAACCACATATACATAACTGGGAAGTAGGACAGCTAAAGTCTAAGAAACAGATTAATTTACCTGACTACATGAATAATGTTATAAAAAGATAAAACAATGTGGACTAACTCTGCAAACAGTGCTGACTGTGGATTGGAAAACACTATACCAGAGCATACAGCATACAAACATTTATGCGGTATTGACAATACCAGATTGTCCCGAGAAAGACACTCAAAAGGTTTTACAGTATATAAATAATAAAACAATTCTTACTTCAGTATGGGATGTGCATTGGTTAACCATTCATGGGAAGCTAAGAGTGTGAAATAACCACAAACATAAACAAGTAGTAGAAAGGTATTGTTTAAGAGAAGGATGGATGCAGACATTAGAAACTCAGGAACACCTGTGCATACCATGTCCATATGTGCAAAGGTTTTGGAAATATTTAGCTGAGAAATGGGAAGTACCAGTGTATGGTTCAATAAAGTATAAAGAGATAGTACTGGGTTTATACACTAAATCTTGGAGGAAATATGAAGTAGAAACTATACAATTAATAGGTACAGCAATGAAATATTATGTATGGCAAGCAAGATGTGCTTGGGTGCTGCAACATAAAATTGTGTCTAAAGAAGTATTGATAAATATGATAGAATCAGAAATAAGAAAAGTTTATTTAAAAGAAATGAAAAGTATGTCAAAATAAAAATGTGGAAATATATTACATGTATAAACATAAGTTTAAACTGATTGTTAAGGAATCATGGATATGCTGAATTGTAATAATATGTGATGAACTGTTTGAGATACTAAATTTTTTTGTTGTTTTTGTAATATATTTACGTTGGTAATTACCTAAGAAAAATTGACCTACTCTAAACAAGAAGTGCCATGGGATCATTAACATCCACCTAAACTACCACCAGAACAGGCAGATGGGACCTCAATTTAACATCTTATCTGAAAAACCTCAGGAGTGTAGCAGCCCCCTCAGGCTGCCCTACATTATCAGTATAGGGATTTAACCCAAGTGCCTGGTGTGGGGATAGCACCCACAGTCTTCTTGTACTTCCTGAATGCTTTCTTTTTCTCTTGAACCTTCACTGCCACTTCCTTTGAGAACCATAGTGGTTTCTTACCTCGTTTCATTTTGTTTATTTGCTTTACACAAAGGCTTGATACCATTTTTTTGTATTTAAGCTTTATATTTCCAATTCCTCAACATATGGAGACAAGCCTACTCAGTATATTTTTTCAAGGGTTCTAGGGGAGTCGTCTTAATCCCATAAAAAGGAACATTTTGTACAGAGACAGAAAAGAGGGGGGTTGTGGGATGATAAATCTAATTGTATTTTTCTATAGTATTTATATAATATTTAATATAGGTGGGACTTTAAAAAATAATGGCAAATTATGGAAAATAGGGGTCAGGAGATGATTAGAACCACATATACATAACTGGGAAGTAGGACAGCTAAAGTCTAAGAAACAGATTAATTTACCTGACTACATGAATATGTTATAAAAAGATAAAACAATGTGGACTAACTCTGCAAACAGTGCTGACTGTGGATTGGAATACACTAAACACTATACACTATAATAAAAACTGCCATCACAGAGGTATCAAGGGGGAGGTACCTAAAACAAACAGTAGAAACACTCTGGATACAGAAGTTGATACCAGCCCATTTACAGAAGAAAGGGTTCTGAAAGAACTCTTAAAACTGAAGGTGGACAAAGCAATGGGGCCTGATGGGATTCATCCCAGAATTCTAAAAGAACTAAGGGTAGAACTAGTGACACCACTGACTACCCTATTTAACAAATCATGGGAGGATGGGGTGGTACCCGAGGACTGGAGGAGGGCAGATGTGATTCCCCTTCACAAAGTGGGAGCAAGGCAGAAGCAGGAAACTACAGACCTGTTAGTTTAACCTCAGTGGTAGGGAAAATGTGGAATCACTTCTGAAGGAAAGAATTGTTAAATATCTAGAGGCCAGGAGGGGCACAGGGACCCAAGGCAGCATGGATTCACAGCGGAAGGTCATGCCAGACAAATCTGATAGATTTCTTTGACTGGGTGACCAAAGTAGTTGATCAGGGAGGGGCTGTGGACATGGCCTACCTAGACTTTAGCAAGGCATTTGACACAGTCCACACAAAGATTAATATACAAGTTAGCCAGCCTGGGGTGGGTCCCAAGATGACAGCCTGGGTAAAGAATTGGCTGGAGAATAGGACACAGAGGTAATAGTAAATGGAGTCCACTCTGAAGAAAGGGGTTAGTAGTGGGGCACCGCGAGTTCAGATTAGGACCAGTCCTCTTCAATGTCTTTATAAGTGACATTGCAGAGGGACTGGAAGGAAAAGTATGTCTCTTTGCAGATGACACAAAGATCTGCAACAGAGTTGATGCACAAGGTGGAGTGGAAAGGATGAGAAGGGACTTGCAAGGTTAGAGGAATGGTCAAAATGTGGCAGCTTAGATTCAATGCTAAGAAGTGCAAGGTAATGCACCTGGGAAACAAAACCCAGGAAGAGTACACAATGGGGGTGAGATACTAACAATAACAAAAATGGAAAGGACCTGGGGGTAGTCATATCAGATGACCTAAAGGTGGGCAAGCAATGTGAGAGGGCAGCAAGGAGGGCTGGGGGGATACTGGGATGCATAGGGAGAAGCATCACCAGTAGAAAACAGGAAGTTATTATCCCTCTGTACATACAGCTAGTGAGACCCCATCTGGACTACTGCGTGCAGTTCTGGAGACCCAATCTCCGCAAAGACATAGACAGGATGGAAGCTGTCCAGAGGAGGGCAACTAAAATGGTGCAGGGTCTGCACCAGAAGACTTATGAAGAGAGACTTAAGGAGCTTAATATGTATAGCCTCGAGGAAAGGAGGGAGAGGGGGGACATGATAGAAACTTTCAAGTACCTCAAGGGAATCAACAAAGTCCAAGAGGGTAGCATCTTTCAAAAAAAGAGGTGTGCAAGAACAAGGGGGCACAATTTGAAGATAGAAGGGGCAGCTCAGAGGTAATTTAAGGAAGTATTTTTTCACAGAGAGGGTGGTGGATGTATGGAACGACCTTCCAGAGGAGGTTGTGGAGTCACAAACAGTGGTGGAATTCAAGCATGCATGGAACAGTCATAAGGCAATTCTAGGGGGTGGGGGTAGGAAGAAGTAAGCTGCTGGTTAACTAGGATCTGCAGCTTATCCATCAGGTAGGGAAATGGGCAGACTGGGTGGGCCAAGCGGTCCTTATCTGCCATCAAATTCTATGTTTCTATGGCCTCAGAGGCGAGTATGCTACCTGCTGATCCACTGGCACTGCTAACAGTTGGATCTCTAGCTATAATACTTTCAAGTTATGATCAGTTAAAGAATTTCAGAAACGTTCTCAACATTTTATAACATTTTGTGAAATTTAGAGGAATATTACAAAAATCCCAGGAAATAAGATTGTGTTAATTTCACCAAGCCCAATTTGTAGATGAAACATAGAAACATAAAAACATAGACTTTGACAGCAGATAAGGACCGCTTGGCCCACCTAGTCTGTTCATTTCCCTACCTACAGGATAAGCTGCAGTTTCTATTTAACCAACAACCTATTTCTTCCTACCTCCCCCACAAAAACTGCCTTATGCCTGTCCCATACATTCTTGAATTCTCCCACAGTTTTAGACCCCACAACCTCCTCCGGAAGGCTGTTCCATGCATTCACCACCCTCTCTGTGAAAAAATACTTCCTCACATTGCCACTGTGCCGTCTCCCCTCTATCTTCAAATTGTGTCACCTTGTTCTTGCACATCTGTTTTTCTGAAAGATGCTACCCTCTTGGACTTTATTGATTCCACTGAGGTACTTAAAAGTTTCTATCATGTCCCCCCTCTCCCTCCTTTCCTCAAGGGTATACATATTAAGCTCATTTAGTCTCTCCTTGTATTGCTTCTCTTGCAGACCCTGCATAATTTTAGTTGCCCTCTTCTGGACTGCCTCCATTCTGTCTATGTCCTTGCAGGGATGGGGTCTCCAGAACTGGACATAGTACTCCAGATGGGGTCTCACCAACTGTCTGTACAGAGAGATAACAACTTCCTGTTTTCTGCTGGTGGTGCCTCTCCCTATGCATCCCAGTATCCCCCCAGCCCTCCCTACTGCTTTCTCACATTGCCTGCCAACCTTAAGGTCATCTGATATGATTACCCCCAGTTCCCTTTCCATTGTTGTTGTTGTTACTACCTCTCCCCCCATTGCGTGATCTTCCCCAGAGTTTTTGTTTCCCAGGTGCATTATTTTGCATTTCTTTGCATTGAATCCAAGCTGCCATACTTCTGACCATTCCTCCAACCTTGCCAAGTCCCTTCTCATTCTTTGCACACCTCCTTGAGTATGAACCCTGTTGCAGATCTTTGTGTCATCTGCAAAGAGGCATACTTTTCTTTCCAGTCCCTCTGCAATGTCACTTATACAGACATTAAAAAGGACTGGACCCAGTACTGAACCCTGCAGTACCCCACTAGTAACCCCCTCTTTCTTCAGAGTGGACTCTGTTTACAATTACCTTCTTTGTCCTGTTGTCCAGCCAATGTTTTATCCAGGCTACCACCCTAGGACCCACTCCAAGGCTGGTTAATTTGTCTATTAATCTTTTGTGTGGGACTGTGTCAAATGCCTTGCTAAAGTCTAGGTAGGCCATGTCCACAGCCCCTCTCTGGTCTACTGCTTTGGTCACCCAGTCAAAGAAATCAATTAGATTCGTCTGACATGACCTTCCCACTGTGAACCCATGCTGCCTTGGGTCCTGTGCACCACTGGCCTCTTGGTACTCAACAATTCTTTCATTCAGAAGTGATTCCATCACTTTCCCTACCACAGAGGTCAAACTGAAAGGAGTCAGCCTCTCTGTAATTGGATCAGTTTTCTCCTTTGAACTATGGGAAGGTTCTGACCCTCAAACGGAGAAAACTGTAATGATCAGTGTTGCTGATAATTTGTCTGTCACTGTCGAGCCCCATGCAGCTTGACTTGCATTGGACTTGACAGTGACACACCTCTGAAATCCTTTATTGTAACAATGTCTGCTTTGCACATGTGCAAGCAAACATAAAAATGGCAAGAGTCAATAACTCAGGAAAGAAAGTCAGCCTCATAAATTGTGCACACAGCATCTTCCCCCACAGAAAAAAGATGTAAGCATTTATTAATTTACCTTGCCATAAAGCCTTTTCCCCCTTATCCATTGTGGTGTTTCAAACTATTGTTCCCCTTAGTCTTCCCCCTGCATCATCTTTCCCATTTTTCCTCTGTGGTTCCCCCACATTTTGAAACAATGCTGGGGACCTCAACGATCCTTTATACATGGGGAATGTAGCAAAAGTGAGAGGAAATCAAAAGATAGGGGATGCCCATTATAACATTCAAAATCCAAGTTCTGGACATCATATTTTTTCAAAACAAATATATTTATTACCACATTATATCAGTACCCTCAGCCTCAACACAGAAATTATACTTCTAGGTGACTTCAGCATCAACTGGCTCTCCCTATCATCTGCCAGTATCAAGGACACCTTATCTTCAATCCACTTCTCCCAAATGATAGAATCTCCAGCAAGAGTCAATTACAAAACCCGCACCAGCATCCTGCTGGATTGGATACTCACTAACCGTCATGCACATATCAACAATATTACTGTACTTCTGGACTCTCTAAGTGACCACTTCCCTGTTACATGCACCTGGAATAGCAACTACAGCAAACCTCCTGCCAGAAATACATCAAGCCATGTCCTCCTAAAAGACCATCTACAACTCAAAACAGACCTCAAGTATCAAGACTGGTCTGACCTGTATGAAGCCATGGATGTGGATGTAGCCCTTGAACTCTTCATAACAAGATTCAATTCTGTCTGTGACAAGCACACCCCGATAAAAACAAGATCGGTCAAAGGACACTACAACCCCTGGATTACTCTGGATGTCCTAAAGCAACTCTCCTCGAGAGATCATCTCTGGCAAGTGGCACGAGCACATGGCTCAGCGGCAAACAAACAACTGTGCAAACAAGCATGAAATGACTGCACAAAAGCCATCCATCATGCAAAATGACCTACAACAAAGAAGCCCTCACCAGTTCATGGAATAGCAACAAATCCCTTAGGGACAACCTCAATGGCATCACTGGGAAAGACCCAAGAAATGCTCCAGCTATGCTCACAATCAATGGGGTGCTCTCTGTAGACCCTCTTCTCATTGCCAACTCCCTGAATCTTGCCTTCATGGACTTAAGCAGCGTGCTTCCTGCTAACTTCTTCAATCCCCTCACCACAAATGATCCGCAAGAGAAACAACTACCTCCCCATGGGCAACCGCTATTTCACATCAAAGTAGCTGCTGAAGCCAATGCCAGAACATACCTGGAAAAGGTACTAGGGAAGTCAAGATGCAGTGGGGACTCCCCTAGACTTAAAATTTGTTAGCCTGGCACTTGAGGAAATTCTTAGCCCGCTGATGCAAATTATAAACCTCTCACTCTGTCACTCACAATTCCCTCAACACTGGAAATCTGCGACAGTTATCCTGGTGCATAAAAGTGGTGATTGGACTCTGCTCAATAACTATAGCCCAATTTCAATACTCCCCCCGCTCTCCAAGGCCCTAAAGCAGATTGTGGCTGATCAACTTGTGGAGTATCTCAGCCACCATCAACTACTGTGTTCTGAACAACCCGGGGTTTAAGGGTGGCCACAGCACCATCATGGCCTTGCTAGAATTTACAGAATACGTCCATCATGCATTAGACCAAGACCTCCTTGTAGCAGCCATATTCATTGACCTATCAAAGGCATTTGATATGGTGCATCATGGGCTCCTCCTCAAACAATTGGCTGACATTGGGCTCTCATCAGAAACTTTGGGATGGTTCACTAGCTACCTGAACAACCGCTATCAGCAGGTTAGGATCAGGGATGTGATCTCTGACAGCAGCTCTGTCAGATCTGGTGTACCACAAGGATTCGTATTAGGACCACTGCTGTTCAGCTTATTCTTAAATAACCTCTTGGCCTCTAGCTCATGTCAAATTCTCTTTTTATGCAGATGATGCAGTCCTATTCACCAGCAGCAAGGCAGAGGTGAGAAGGCAGCAAGGAGGGCTGGGGGGATACTGGGATGCATAGGGAGAGGCATCACCAGTAGAAAACAGGAAGTTATTATCCCTCTGTACAGACAGCTGGTGAGACCCCATCTGGGAGTACTGTGTGCAGTTCTGGAGACCCAATCTCCGCAAAGACATAGACAGGATGGAAGCTGTCCAGAGGAGGGCAACTAAAATGGTGCAGGGTCTGCACCGGAGGACATATGAAGAGAGACTTAAGGAGCTTAATATGTATAGCCTCGAGGAAAGGAGGGAGAGGGGAGACATGATAGAAACTTTCAAGTACCTCAAGGGAATCAACAAAGTCCAAGAGGGTAGCATCTTTCAAAAAAAGAGGTGTGCAAGAACAAGAGGGCACAATTTGAAGATGGGGGCGGCTCAGAGGTAATTTAAGGAAGTATTTTTTCACAGAGAGGTTGTGGATGCATGGAATGGCCTTCGGAGGAGGTTGTGGAGTCAAAATCAGTGGTGGAATTCAAGCATGCATGGGATAGTCATAAGGCAATTCTGGGGGTTGGGGGTAGAAAGAAGTAGGCTGCTGGTTAACTAGGATCTGCAGCTTATCCAGTAGGTAGGGAAATGGGCAGACTGGTTGGGCCAAGTGGTCCTTATCTGCCATCAAATTCTATGTTTCTATGTTTCTATGTTTCAGCCAACACCCTGAACATTTGGAGGTGGGTCTACAAAGTGGCTTTGCATCCACGAAACAGTGGTTTAAGGACCATAGAGTGGTCTTGAATTATAAAAAGACCAAAACCATGATGGTCTCCACTCCACAAAGCAAACACAGAGCCTTCCCCATTGCAGTTATGAATGTTGGGGGTGCCACTCTCGAACTTGTTTGGCATTTCAAATACCTAGGCATCACTATTGATTCCACCCTGTCATATGCCGAGCACATCTGCATTACTGCAAAGGCCATCAATACCAGAATCAGGATCCTGTGTCAGCACAGGCACTATCTCACACACGATGCCCTGAGTGCAGCCATCATAAGCTCAATCATCTCACTCATCTATTATGGGCTAGAGCTCTACAGATCTGAAAAAAACACAGCCCTCCACCACATCTCACCCACACTAAATAAAGCCTGCCATCTCCTCACAGGTGCTGCTAGACTCACACACACCTGTGATCTCTATACTATGGCTGGCTGGTAACAGCTCCGTGGAAAAATCAGATACCAAGCCTGCCTCCTTGCCAAAAAAGCCTCCTTAAACCTTCTACCGCCAGAAGTATGGAACATACTGACCCCTCCCCTGAGCACAAAGCAAACCAGAAGCACCGCCTCTCAGGTATTCCATGTGCTAAACTACTGCACCATCTTGGCTCAGCAGGGTTTCTCATACCGGGCCCCCCTCTGGACAAATGTGCTACCTCAGGACATCGGTGATGCAGCAATGATTGGCTCTTTTAAACACAAACTGTGCCAACACCTTCTTAACGCAGGTACCTGTGCCTGCCCCCACTAAATCCCGCCTCAAGTCAGTAATCCCATTGCCGTAGTCTGTACTTACCCACTAGCACTTCTTAACCCTGTCACTGTTTCACTGGGAAGCCCCAACTATGTACTTCACTGACCTCCCATCCTCTCCCATGGTGCTGCCACACACCCCCCACCTCTCTTCCCTACCCCTCCACCGCCTACATCCACCCACCCCTTCCTCTTGCCATTACTGTTCCATCTTCTCCCCACTTCTCCTCCCTATGTCTACTCTACTGATTTTTGTCTCTCCTTGAGACAGGCATACATTGTACAATGCCTCAGTGTAGTGTAACCATGTACTTTATCTGTATTTTTGTACAGTAACATGTATCTTATTTGCCACACTGAACTACTCTATCTGAATGTTTATGAATCACTCTGTACTTGTTAACTGATGTGGAACCAATTAACCAGCATCTGCTCACTGGTGTTATCCAAGATTTTAATAAATTAATTAAGCAATAAGGTATGACAGGGTGTGTGTTATCATGTAATAACGTCACTCCTGGGGTGGGTTGAAGCGCCAGGCGAAGCCGAGTGCTTCCACTACCCCAGGAGTGACGTTATTACACGATAACACACACCCTGGAATGCCTTATTGCTATTATACAATGGCTTCTTTGTTAAAAAAAAAAATAGAAAATATGTGTAAATTATTGTTATTTTTTAACATTTTTGCTGGGGTAGGTGCACCTATTAAAAAAAGAGTTCCCAGTTCCTATGTTGTCCAGCAGATAGCGCTGTTGCTTTGTGGTTCATTTTGTGTCTGTGTTTCTGGCCATTTTTCTATGTCCCTGACCCTGAGTGTGACCTCTCGTTTGCCTTTTTGTTTTGTTTTCGATACACATACTTTTTTACACTTATTTTGTTGTATTTAATACTGCAGCCATTGCTTTCAGGTGCTGGGTAGTGTGAGTGCCGTTACTTTTTGTGAGGCGAGCAGTGAGTGGAGCGGGGAGGCAGAGAGGATCACGGTGCTGAGAAGGAGAGTGAGATTGAATATTTAGCAGCAGAGGTAAGTTTTTTAGCAGGGAACCATGTTTGGAGAAACAAAGCTTTGTATGTTGACTGTCAATACTGAGTGCAGCTTTTCGGCAAAAGGGACAGGAGGTAGGGGCTGTTGTAACTTCCGGTCGCTCACTTCAAAAGTTCGTTATTTCACTGTTGCAGTTTAGTGAAGCCACTGAATTCGGGGATGGTAAATTAAATGAGAGCAGACAAAAAAAAAGAAAGCTGTCCTGTGTTTTGTGCGAGTTGTCTTGCTTGCTGTTGGAAGTGCGTTTTGCCGTGCTGATTTAAATGTGAACTGTTAGGCAGGAAGGTGGATTTTTGTAGACGCAGAGGTGAGCCGTGACAGTTAGAGGGAGGGATTATTTTCTGCACTGTGGTTACCTTTCTGCTTGACCTAGATACGGTGATGTTATAGTGTAATATCATCACTGTGTCTGGGGCTGATTAACCAATCAGTATTCTAGATTCTTTCTTGCCATTGTATAATAAACAATAATTTATAGCGATATTTTTGTTTTGTTTTCTGTTAATAGACTAGTGAAATGTGATCAGGATAGGGCAGGAAATCAGAGTCAAAGCTGGGGAGTAAAACAATGCCAGACCATTAGTGGTGGGCTTATCATGGTGCATTATGATATGTCATGCTACACAATAGTCATTGTTCTATTGATTAATTACCAGTGAGAGCAATTGCAATATATATAACAATACCAAGTTATTGTGACTTCCACCTAAGTCCCATGAAAATGTTTTAGTGGAGCATTTTACATAAACTAGCGCAATACAGTACTGGGAGTCACCTTGAGAAAACACAGGTTAAATTGTATACAATGAAGGAAACTGCTGGCATTTGCTTAAAGCTGTGACTACAGATATTCATTGCCCCAGAGAGGAGAACTCAAGGCTAGTAACATGTGACCACTCTTATGTTGTGTATAAATTAACACTTCTACTTAAGATAAGGCTGCAAAGATCTTGGTGACTGTGCCATACCAGTTGCAGCATGCTGCTGCAGCATCCCCATTTGAGAACAACTTCCCAAGTGTACCTTCTTCCTGTTCAGTACTATGATTGGCCAGCCCAGAAGCACAGTGGCAGCACTCCTACTCAGTATGCCAACTACCCAAGTTCTGGCAGAAGCTTGAATTGTTGGGGGGGGGGGACTGAGTAACCCAAGGACAGCTCTCTTACTCTGGGGGGAGAGCAGTGTGCTCCACACCACATTTAGTACCTAGCTGAAGCCAGAGATGCTGCCTGACATCAGCACAACCATGTGTGTGTGTGTGTGTGTGTGTGTATGTGTGTGCACACGTGTGCCAGCAAGTCATTCAGCAGTGTTCTAGGGAAAGGAGCAGGTGAACATTGGCAAAAATAAACACCCTGGCAGGCAGGCGCCCATCCTCCATATTGATCCAAGACAAGTGGTGTGGTAAGTCCTGAAGGTAAGCGATCAGGCAAGGGGCCATCAGAAGTGGGAACCACACCAGGGTGAAATAGGTGAGACACAGGTATTGGGAAAAACAGTTCTATTTGTGGGATGGGGCACACCTTTAGATCGTCCTGCTCCCACTTTGTTTATAAGTGTGACATGTCATACCCGCTTTGGGTAACAGCATTATTGGTGCTGGAATAGGAGTGTGCTAAACCATAAAAAAAGCACACACACATACACACACATAAAACTGGGAAATTAAACATCTGGGACACAGGTATCCCACTTGTACATCAATGCTGAATTCAAGGTAGGAAAGGCATGTTTTACTCCATTTTATTTCATGGTTTACTCTTATTTTGATTGTAGGAGTTTGTTTTTCACCCTGCACATTTACAGCATGTTGGTACATATTCATGGAATTGGCAGTACCATGCAATTCTACAAGCCATGGATCCACACAGTATCAGAGTTTAAGCAGTAGAGGTGGGGACAGAAAACTGCATCAGGAGAAGTTCTGTACAGTGGGGGGAATTGTATCAGGAGTTGTTCACTAACTGGCCAGAGTGGCACCTGTAACATGGCAAAATATTAAAAATAGGGTCACAGCACTACATATTATTGGGCATCATAATAATCCACATAATTCTCAAGAATCCAAAGAAGTTTCAAAGTGAGTCAGTGTCTGCAGGGGCACATGGGGTGTAAGACTTGGTTTTAGAGCTAGGGGGTACAAGACAGGATAACGGATGGCATAACTATAATTTAGATGAAAATACTACCAGGTGGAAGAAGCTAGAAGTAAATACAGTACTCACTAATCCTAAAAATCATCTGGACCCTTGTTTGCATTATCTGTAGCAAAGTGGGGGGCCAGTTTGATCATCTGCTGGAGTGTCTTTGTATTTTCATAACTGGACACATTTATAGCTAATGATGAAGGTCGAAACATATCAATATGCAGGACCTGTGCATTAACAAAAGTTTAGGCTTCAAAATCCTTACAAATCTCAGTTAGGGACTTCTGCAGGGGATTAACCCAAGCACTATTATGTTGCTATTCATGTGGTCACATAAATGGAGAGCAGGCTTTGAATTTTGCAGATAATTGGGATACTGACAGCAGTACTCCTAACCTCCTTCTGAAACTTTATCAGCAGCTGTGCAGGTAGCTTAAATCAGCTGCTGCATCTTGAACACAGAAGGATGGGAGTGAGATTGGAAAATGGAAGTCTACACAGTCCTCATCAACACTGCCAGCAGCTGGATAAAGGAAAACGCTAGAAGGTAGAGAGATGATTGGACTGTAGGGCAACTGCTGCAAACAGCCTGGCATGGACTTCAAAGGGGTAACTAAAACAAAATATAGATTTTCTGTTCAGACACAGCATGCAGTTTTCAAGTAAGCTAAGTATTCTAAACATAAGCTTGCAGCAGTGATAGACATTTCAAGTAACATTACCCTGCAAAACTAATGAAATAATGCCAAAAACTATGACTAATCTGTTGATAAAGATGCAAATGACAGTAAAGAGTGTCCAGAAAAAAAAAATGACCAGATACAAATCAAGGGAGCTTGGCCATGCACATGTGGGGCCCAAGTTTCAAAAGGATTTTTTGCCATTATGTGCTCACAGCAAAAATCTTTGAAGGCTGTGTCCCTAATCACCGAGATGCATATAGTGCCTGTGCGGGTATGAAATAAGGCAGGAAAACAAGAAAGCGGTGCTCAGGATCACATGGCTATGGCATGATACATGAAACAAGGCTTCTGGATATAACAGCACTCTGTACAGGCCTATGCAATATCAAGACATGTACAGAGTCCAGCAATGAACTCGCATCCGTGACATGAGGACACTATTGTTTACTGTGGAGAATTATCACTCCTGCCACCACCACCATGCTAGACTGTGCACCCATGGCCATCTCACACCATCGATTCTGGCTCTTGGTTCTGTTACCTACTGCCAGAGTCTGCAAGGAGGGAGTGAACCAGTGCTGCTGCTGCCTGCAACTAAAAGCTGGAAAGGGAAAAAAATAACACAGCAAGGGCAAGTGCAATATTGACCAATGTATGGAATATCCTACTATACATGACACAATGAAGTCCTCCACCCCAACCCTCCATTTTATTTGTGCAACACTGCAAAATTGCATTTGTTCATATAGGCAGTAGAAGCACACCAAGGATGATAATGGTTCCTGGCACATCTGAGGACAGCTTAGCAGGCTGCAGCACCATCTCTAGTGGGTCCCAAGAGAGGCCAGCTCCTGATCCCCTTCTCCTGATAGGAGCTGCACAGGTTGCAATGCCCCCCCAACTCTGTGCAGGTGATGACAATGATGTTGTTTACTGTGGAGCATCATCACTCCTGCCATCACCTTCACCTTAGGCCATGCACCCACTGCTGTCTCCCTCCATCATTACTAACTCCCTGTGTTGCTGCCAACAGGCAGAGTATGCAACTGTGAGAGGGCACAAATCAGTGCAACTGCTGCCTGCAACTAAAAGCTGGCAAGGAAAAACGTACACGCATCAGAAGCAGGCAGTTACATTGACTTTGGGAAAAATGAGGGGCAGCCTACCTAATACATCACTTAACTGGGGGCCTTGTAGATGAATGGAGCCAGCCATTCTCTGGTTGAATTGGCATACCCTTTTCAACTACAGGACATTTCTGCCCCTCAACAGAGAACAGTATTATTGCTAATCATTGGGCTGTCACTATCAAGTCCCCCCTGCAGCCTGAGCTGTTTTGGACCCGACAGTAGAACTGAACTTGAAGCTCTACAATATATCAGCAGCCACTGAAACAACCTGTCATGCATTCTCCAAGTTTGATGTGAGTACAGTCGAAATGTTGAGCTGAATACACCGAAAGAAAATCAAACATCTCATTTTAAAGGATCCCTATAAGAAGAGGAATAAGACATTTTTTAATTGATTTTTGTACATTGCAGAATATTGTCTACATAGGCAAGGAATAAATAGTGTAATTTAAGCAGTTCTATGTTCAACACAGTGGACAAAAAATGTGACCCTCTTATCTTGGCCTGTACTCACTCAATAATTATTCAAGCTGCCTTTCTAAGCCAGAGGACAGGATAACCATCAGCAGTCTATTATTCTCCTGGTGTGATATAGCTCTCCAAATGGACACATTTCATTATTTATGTGATAAACACAACTGTTGATTCACACACATACAATACCAATTGCTTCTGAAGTGAGATAGGATGAGTTACTTCTGATAGAGCCAAATGTTTCAATTTTTCATTTTCAAAGGTGGCAGACCAGGGGGAGAGTGTTTCTGCACCAGTGATATTAAATGGTACAATTTCTATAGCTTGCAGTTATTCTGCAGAACCTCATCATGCAAAGTAGATATTTTGTGAGTTTTGAGAAGCATGCCTTTGAAAAATATTCTGTTTTGCAGTGCTGAGGGATGGTTTCATAAGTTCCAGATGAAGAAGCACTATGCTGTGTCACCATTTAAGTCAAATCACTCAACCAGTACTAGTTAAAACCACAACACTACAAATTGTATTGAATTTTGGCGATATAATGGAAACACACACTATGTCTGCTCAAAACTCTGAAAGATTTTTTTTTTCTGGAAGACATCTTGTATTGCATAAATAAATCCAAAGAGCTGACTTTATATGACCTGCTTATAAACATTTTATCAATCTCTAGTTGGTGGGTAAATTGATTTCGCAAGCATCTGTGAATGGAATTGTAAATGAGTATCTGGGCTTTACATGGTACTTGTTTAGTGAAGGGTCACCTAATTATTTTTTCTACCTGATGAAAACATTGAGTGTACAGCTTATTCCTGAGGGAGATGAGAGCTCCACAGACTTTACATAATCTTAAAATTAGCTCATTAATAATAGATCATTCAGAATGCAGCTTACAGCGGGTACTGTGTGTTATTTGTACTGGGGAGGATTTAGCCTTCATTAAAATGTTTCCTCTTTCTTTCTTTCTCAAGGGGGAAGGATGCATCTGGGAATCTAAATTAAAGTCAGTCTTTCTTTTTGGCATTTAGAAAGGTGTGTTAAACATATTATTTTTATTTCAGGATTTGTATAGCAAATTTCAATGAATGTTTGTCAGGGAATTTGGTGAGTTTCTGGATGATTATAGCCAGCACATTTTAGGAAAAGTCCTTAGGCCATTGAGGAAGACATTATAATAAGGCAGGTTACTTCCTGCAGTATTTTCTTAATGCTAGATTGTACCAAGATCTCTGTACCGCTATGACTTTCATGTAGTTCACTAAAAGTGTTTGGCTGGTAGACAAGTACTTATCAACATATCAGTAGATTGTATTATATAGTTGACAAAAAAGTCTAAAGTATTAACCTGTGATGTTGAGAACAAACTACTGGGTTTGTTATTTTCCGTATATGACTCAAAAGTAAGCATCAAAGGAATACAACATTATTTTTTATTAATAGTCCATTAAAGTGATTTGGTGAGCTTTCACAGATGCCTTGTTCACATAGTATGCCATGCTTCAGATGCTGAAGCTGCAATTTGTTTTGTAAGAATATTGGTTACAGTCATTTTTGTTTATGTTTTATCAGCACTGTGTCCTCCAGTTTTCTCTGTGTGGCCACACCCCCAGAATTATGTCATGCAAGAGAACTGTCAATGTTTTACATACAGCACCAATGAATTCTGGGGTAAATTATTATGTAGATGTAAATGTTAGTTACTCAGAGGTGCAGTCCCTTATTGTGGTGGTAGTGACTGCACCTAATATGTAGATGTACATAGCAAGGCATTGTGGGTACAATAAGAAGTTGTTTTCTTTGCAAAACAAGACATTGTGCATATAGTATCCAGCTGACAAGATTTCTTTACTGAGAGATTAGTCTCCTATGTCAGTAGTGTAGATGTCTGCAATACCAAGACAGACCAACAGAGGTCTCTGTTTCAAAACAGTGCTTAAAAACTTTGTTTCCCATGTCGGCCCGGTGGCGCTGAGGGTTGAGGCGCTAGACGCCACACCTCACGCTACGCCGGCAGCCCGGGTTCGGGAACGGACTCAGGCAGCCGGGGGTCGGTGGGGGGAGGGAGGATCGAGCATCCCAATGGATGCTCTCCTCCCTCAGGGTTGGGTGACCAAGAACGCTCTGCGTTCTGCATCCCTTCCATAGCCGGTGGAAGCACCGACAGTAGGAAGGGATGGAGGCTTCACTGCGTAGACCCGGGGAGGGGGGACATCGCGGCGCATGCGGGGCTGGCGTCGTCCAGCGCGTAGCCACTCGGGACATATGTCCCAAGCGCGCCAAGCGTCCCAGGGCGTGGGCGTAAGGGGAGAAAACCAGAAAAACACCTCCGGCTGCCCTAGATGAAGTCCGCCCTAAGTCTACCCGGACCACCTACAAGGACAGACCCCAATGTGCCAGGGAGAGGAGGAAGGGCACTCTAGGGGCAGATCCCTAAGGTGGGTGTCGGGGGACATGAGCGGATGGAAGGAGGGGGCACCGGGGTAGGGAAGGAGGATAAAGATGAAAATAATAAAAAAAAAACAAAAAAAAAAACTTTGTTTCCCTTGCATGATGTCATACTTGGGGGTTTCAGCACTGAGAAAAAAAAAGGGCAGGTTATGAAAATAAGGCAGAGTATGGAAATAAAAGCATTTATTTAATGGAAAACAGCACTTTTTGGCAGTTTGAATGGTAGGAGATTGAATTACAACTCCTACAGGTTACTAATCCCATTTACTATGGCAAAGCTTGCAAAATCACTTTAAAGTTAAAATGTCTAGTACAGTCCAATACAATATGCAATTATGGATAACCTGGATCATTTTTATTAATTAGTGTCCTGTCAGCCTTGATGTTCTTGGTTAAACAGGTGCTGCATTTTAGGGCAACAAACTCAAGGAGGAGTTACCAGCTGGGGGGAGTGCAGCTAGCCGAGACAGAGGAGGAGAAGGATCTGGGGGTGCTCATTATGGGGACAATAAACAACTCTGCACAATGTAGGAAGGCAGCCACAAAGGCCAACAAACTATTGGGTTGCATTGCAAGGGGTATATCCTCGAGGAGGAAGGGAGGTGATTCTATGACTGCATAGTTCATTAGTTAGACTGCACATGGAATACTGTGTGCAGTACTGACTCTTGTATCTGAAGAGGGACATTAAGCTACTGGAGGGGGTGCAGCACAGGGTGTCAAAGATGATCCAGGGGCTGGAGGACTTATCATATGATAGGAGGCTGAGGGAGTTAAACTTGTACTCACTGGCAGAGAGGAGGGACAGGGGGGATGTGATTGAAACCTCCAAGAACATGAAAGGAATAAACAAGACAGATATAGAGAAGCTGTTCAAAGTAAGGGAAGGGAGGGACACCTGGGGCCATGATATGAGACTGGAGGGAGGAAGGTTCAGGAGGGAGATGAGGAGACACTTTTTTATGGAGAGGGTGGCAGCTGGGTGGAATGTGTTCTCAGCAGAAGTAGTATCCAGTAGAACAGTGGGCTGCTTCAAAAGGGGCCTTGACAGGGCAAGGGGAAGGGTCAAGGGAGGGTGAGGGTGAGAGGGACAGGCAGCTGCAGAACAAGGGGTGCTAGCTGCACATTCAAGCAGACTTGATAAATCTCTAGGCCTTTATCTGCTGGCAAATTTCGTATGTTCGTATGTTCATAACAGAATAAGAAACAGCATTCCACTCATCTCAGACTGTAGCAGTTCATAAAATACCATTTAAAAAAAAATAGTTTCCCAACATATTGGCAATTCATGCCCTTATTGCAATATGCAATGGATTCTTCCAGATATTGGGTGCCACATTACAGTAATCCATTGTTACTGTATTGATTTGTTGGTTGGTTTATTCTCCCATCCCCTTGAGTATTCTATTCCCTTCCTTCTTATAGCTTGTAGACCCCAGTTCAGATTGTTAATTTTGCCATGAATTTTACACTGGGAGATCATAATTGTTATTTGCTTTTTCTTTGCTTTAAACAACTTCAATATCTAGAGATAAAAATGTAAAAATGCATAATCTTCCACTTCTGCTGTAATTTCTTTTTAATTATGCTCATTTTATTTAAGTTTAAGTCAAATCTTGATGTTTGAATATGAGGTACACTACTCACTATACCTTTTTTTCTTAGCATTTTGTAACTTATTGATTTCTAAGTAGTAACCAGTTATTGTAATTATCCAACCCTTGTGATTTGATACAATTTGATTTTTATCAATTAACTATGGGGTACTCAAGGGCTGGCTACCTGTCTTCCAAAAGACACCCTTATGAAGGCTGTTCACTGAAGCACTAGGGTTAGCTAGCGTGTTTATGGTGCTTCTTTACAGTCACAATAAATTCATTTGCATTCAAAGCTATTTCTACCATTTGTGACTGTTTCTTACTAGGAGTGCTGACTTTCTGGAAGTGCATTTGAGTTTGGGCTGGCTGCCCTGTCAACCCTCAACTCTAATGGCTATTTGCATTGGCTTTTTCCTGGAGACTTGTATCTATGACCAGTTTTTGCTGACTGCTGAACACAGACACCAACGGGTGTCGAGAGCTTAAAGGGACACGGTCAATCTGTTTTGCATCATATTATTTCTAGTTAAAACCCCACATTTTATGATTGCTTACCTTCCATACAATTAATTAATGTTAATGTTTGCTTTGCTGTCTCCTTGTTTATTAGAATTGAAATGTATGGCAATGTATATTTATAAACAACTTTGTTCTGTTTCAAATCCTGAATCTATTCTTCTTGAATACTTCCTACACATTAGAAACACCCCAAACAGTGCAGTCACTCATGAGGTAGTAGCCATCTAAACTCCCACTGTATCATGAGTGGCTAGTCTGTGTTGGGGGTGTTCTTAAGTCAAGAAAGATGCAGTGTGAGTTGATCAAGGAATGTAAACAAACCTGTTTTTGTGTGGTAACACTAGTATGGTGGGCAGTCTGTTTTTCACTTTAAAAAAAAAATAATCAGAATCAAACTACTAACTACATCAGCAATCTTTACAGAATGTTAGCAATCTTTACAGAATGTTAGCAATCATAAAATGTGTTTTTTAAACAAGGGACATTTTGAGGCCTAAAGAGGTTGACAGTGTCCCTTTAAGCTGTATATGAACCTGCTGATACCTGTGAGGACTTGGAGCACAGTGTATAGCTGGCATTCCTACTCTATCAGACTACATTGAATTATGCAGCAAACACGTGAACAATCTACTACAGAGGAAGGATTCTGTTGGAGCAAGAACAAAGACTTACGAGCAAAAGGCAAAAAGCAACGGACAGACTGCAAGGAGATGAACGAACACCACATACTACAACTGTTGAGTTAAAGGGTACTTTTCTGAAATTTGAGAAACTAATATTAAAAGAGCTAGTTCTGACATACAACATTACAACTTTGGAACAATACCTTGACAGGGAACATGCTCTGAGAGGCCTCAGGGTATCCATTGTGTCCTCTAGTGGAATCGAAGATTTCAGATATAAGGAGGAATGGTTAATAGCTGCAACAGAGTGGTCTAAGAAGTTTGTGGAGCTGATAATCAAAGTTGATGTGAGTAAACACAGTAATTTATCAATTGAACTGAATGAAGCTAAAACAGAAATATCGAAATATAAGGACTGTGCAGACTTCAAAGAACTTGATTTGCAGTTACAGCGTAAACTTTACAAATATTAAGATGAGCTCATAGCAAGGATGCAGAAAAAGCTTGTTTGAGATCAGGATTATGACAATGAATGCATAATTGGATGGGGAAGGAGATGAAGCTAGCCCCCCTCCTACCACCAACCCTAATTTTATTGCTCCCCTTCTTTCAACACTCCTCCCCCTATCCTACCCTTACTTTTCTACCCACTACTAACCTGTCATCCCTTCCTTCTAATCTCCTTGATCTCTTTACCCCAACATATCTCTCATTCCTAAGTACGCTTCTCATCTATTTATGCACCAAAGCAATTACTGCATATCCCATGTCTCCCTTCTGGTGTATCCTGCTAAAACAGGTGTAGTAGCATATATCTTGTGTAGTAGTTTATAATATTGGTCTCAATTAGGTATTATGTTTGTTTATTGTAGATGCCACTTGTTTTCCTATGCATTCTCTGTAAAATCTATCACTTTTATGTACCTCTTCTTATGCATATCTATATGTGCCACTCCTTATATGCAAAGCCATATATGGCATACTGTATATGCCCCAATGCATGTTCGCTTGTATCTTTCTGTTTTTTTTTCCTCTTCTTTGTTGATCAGTGTAATTATTTTTTGTCCTCCCAGGACCATCTTGTAAATGAGTTTGCTCAATGATGTCTTGCCTGGTTAAATAAAGATTTAATTGAAATTGAATTGAATAGGAGAAGGAGTGGATCAAGGGTAAGGTTCCAACTGACCAACACACGAGTAACAAGGAACAGACAGGATAGTGAACCTTTTTTAGACAAGAACAAAGACACAGCAACGGGAGTGTCAGGGCCTACAGGAGGAAAACAAGGAGGGGAAGAGGGGTGGAAAATTAGGCCACAAGACCAAACAGATGGAATCTGATAGGCAAGAGCCAACAAAGGAACTCCAGCTAATAAATGTATTGTCATATGAACTGACTTCAGGACCAAAGTGCTTAAAAAAAGGTCTTTCTTTCATCCCCACCCCCCCCAACTAAATTGCTTTCAGGTTTATGTTGACTTGTTTAAGTTCTTTTCAAAAGTCAAACTTAAACTGCATTATAAAAAAGATTCAGGTTCACGTAGTGTAACCATGGGTTACACAGGTACTACAGCCTGCATTGCAGGTGGCCCAAGCCTGTCCTCCCCACAAGAGGATATTGACTTTCTGTTACATGAACTTGAACTAGAGAATACTGTGAATGCCCAAATAAATGACCCGGAACTAAATAATATTTTAAATGAACTTGATAACATGGAATTAAAAGAACTTTAGTATTACTCAGAAATTTCTGAAAATTTGAATAACAATACCTCCTGTAGCAACATATCAGCAGAAAGAGAGGTACTGTTTCAACCTCCTTCCACATTCTTTCCAAACTTGTCCATCTTGCTATTGTAACAATCGAAAAGGTAGTCACCTGGCAGGTTGAGATATTTGAATCCAACCCCACACCAAGGAATAGTAATCTTACTATAGCTGAACAAGGGTGAGATATTCAAAGCCTTGTGCCCGGCACAAATCCATAGCACTGGAATAGCACCGAATTTGCACCAGACTGCAATATTCAAAAGCCCTGTTAGCACCGGTGCTGTGTAATGGTGCTGATGCTAAAAGTTAATGTATGCAGGGAAGGGAAGGGAGTGGCCATGAATGCCAGCACACCAGCATGGAAACATAGAACACAGAAACATAGAAACATAGACTTTGATGGCAGATAAGGACTGCTTGGCCCACCTAGTCTGCCCATTTCTCTACCTACTAGATAAGCTGCAGATCCTAGTTAACCAACAGTCTATTTATTTATTTTTTATTTATTTATTTTATTTATTTATTTATTATTTATTTATTTATTTAGATGTTTAACCAGGTATAGCACACTAAGCTGAAAGCTTTTTTACAGGAGCGACCTGGGAGCACAAGGAGGTTAAGTGACTTGCTCCGGGTCACACAGTATGCAAGTGGAAGCTGTGGGATTCAAACCCAGGTCTGGTCTGCTGGATGTCACCAAATTTGCAGCTCAGAGCCTTAGACCACTGCGCTATACTGCCTCAATTTCTATTTCTTCCTACCCCCCCACAAGAATTGCCTTTTATCTGTCCCATGCATTCTTGAATTCCCCCACTGTTTCTGACTCCATGACCTCATCAGGAAGGCCATTCCATGCGTCCATCACCCTTTCTGTGAAAAAATGCTTCCTCACGTTGCCACTGAGCCATCCTTCCTCTGTCTTCAAATTGTGTCCCCTTGTTCATGCACATCTTTTTTTCTGAAAGATGCTACCCTCTTGGACTCTTGGCATATTCAAAATAGTAATGCTGCACTACAGGTTGTTGCACCACCATTAGCGCAGTGCTAAATACCACCTGCAAAACGCATGCAGTAAGTGGTTGTGGAACCAAAAGTAATTAGAAGTGACACTTCTAATTACTACCATAGTAATTCAAAGTGTACCATCTAATTGCCACCAAGTCCAATCCTGGTAGTCTAGTGCCCCCCCCCCACCACTTGTATTGCTGATGGGGATGTCCAATCCCCCTGTTGGCAGCATGTATCCCCCCAACTCATGTGGCACACTAAGAGCCCATCCCAATGTGCTCAAATGTCATATTACTGTTTAAGAAATGCCTTGCCGATGGGGGTTCCAGTCCCCCTGGTGGCAGCATGTACCCTCCCAATTCATGTGGCACACTAGGAGCCCACTCCAGTGTGCCCACATATATTTGTTCACTGTTAGTTCCTGTAAATAAAGAAACTGTCCCCCGACATGATATTTGTTTATTAAACCTGGAATAAAGAAAATGGTCCCTCATCATCTTTTTAGTGCCCCCTCACCAATCCCCACCCCCACTGAGCACCCACCTCTCTGCATCCCCCTTTACCCCATACTTACCTCTGGAGGTTGGTGCAGTCATCCTACGAGGACCAGGACATGTCTGCACTCTTCAAAGCTGAACCACAAACTAAAGAATCAAAGGTGAGCGCCATATTATGGCTGGCAATCGGGGTTTTGACTTAGGATGATATCACAGCCATTTTAAGGAATTTTGAACCCAAATTTTCAACATGGGGTTTTTGGGACCCCGCCCTGTGAACACTGTCACTGTCATTTTGTTACTCGGTCCCAAAAGGTGATTTTGTGGTCACTGTATGGAATCACCTTTTGGAACTGATAAATGAAACAACAGTGCCACTGTTCATGAGGCAGGGTCCAAAAAAGCCCATGTTGCAGATTTGGTGAATAAATTACCAAAAATGGCTGCATTACGAGCATGCAATGAGCATGTTCTATGCACGTTCATAACAATGCTAATTTTTAATATTTGCACCCCAGAGTTTCAACATTGCCATGTTTTCACATCTCCTCATGAACAGTATAGCTGTCATTTGTCACATCCTGCCCAAAATGTGTTTTTGCACCTGTCACGCAGAATGGAATGGTTGCTGTGTGAAATCAACTTTCGGAATGGATTAACAAAATCACAGAGCAACTGTTCATGAGGGGAGGTCCCAAGAAACCCATGTTGACAATTTGGTGAAATACTTCCAGCAAATGACAGAGTTAATGAGTGTGCATTGCACGGTTTCTACACATGCTCATCACTTTGCCACTGTTTCATGTTTTCCTCCATATTCTCAACATTAGCATTTTTCACACCACCTCATGAATAGTACAGCTGTCATTTTTCAAATCATGTCAAAAATTTTGTTCTGCACCTGTGGTGCAAAGCAGCATTACAGTTGCGCAGAATTACATTTCCACAGGGATTTGAAGGTTTTCTGTACTGGGTACATGTGGAGAGGTGATAAGACACTTATGTTGAACATGTGGTGAAATTTATTTAAGATGGCACAGTTATGACTGTTTGTTGTGATTTCGCTATGCCTGATGATAACTTTATGTGTGTAAGTGCAGGGGCCAGAGACCCCTGTGTTTCCACAGCTAGATACATATGTGCATCTGTGGAGGGATGGGAGCATGGGGTCCAAAGGACACTGCACTCCCACTTTGACATATGGATACTGTTGTACTATCGGATGGAGGGATGGAGATCCTGCCATGCAATTATACTATCTGAAAAAGAAGGGAAATCCATTGCATGAAACTCCATTAATACATCAGTTAGGGGGAATACTATAGTGGCAAATGCAGGTAAATGATGTGTTAGAGTTTCCAACCCTAGCACCCCACCCCCAGGGTTCCCACCCCTACCCCTCCACCATCCACACACCAACAGGCATCTGGGTGTGCATTGAGGTTATTGGCCTAACTTTCACCCCATTCTCCTCTACCACCACCTCAGCTTGTTTACACATGGAATGGGGTGAGATTAGGTCATCAACCCCAATGCACACCCAGACGACTGCTGGTGTGTGGAGGAGTGGAGGGGCAGAGGTGGAGTGGTAGGTGGGAACCCTGGGGTGGGATGATAGGGTTGGAAACCCTAATGCCTCATTTCCTTGCTTTGTCACTATATTATTCATGCTAACTGATGCATTAATAGATTGTTGTGCAATGAATATATATATATATATTTATATGTATATGTATAGATAGATGCATAGACACAGTTATACAATCCTTTACTGTGTCCCTCAGTACAGGGAATATCTTTCTGTGTTCCTCTCACTGTAGCCCTGACCTGCATTCATCCCTCCTGGGAACAATGGTGCACACACAGATACTGTACTGTCATACAGACTTTCAAGCAGGGAGTTATTTTATTCTATGGTGCAACATAACTCTTACCCTGTGTACATACAATGGTAATAGTTTCCATTGTGTCTTGAGTTTCTGTCTCCATGATTTCAGACATACCTCTCATTACGGGAATCAGTGTCCCTCTTTTTTCCACATTCAGAGTGTCTGTGTCCCTCATTCCAGTGCTGACTGGGTGGGGGGTATGCACTGCGTAAGCCTACCAACACCCATGGCCTGCAGCTAACAAACTGTTTCTCAGGGCTGGCATACAGGTGGAGCTGTGTGCATACCCTGGCCTGCGGCTTTTAGCCTGTATGTCAGGTCTGACCTACAGGTGGAGCTGTGGGCACCATCCAGCCTGCAGTTTTTGACCTGTAGTTCCAGTCTAACCTACAGGTGGAGCTGTGTGCACCATGGACTAGCACCAGGCAATCTTCATGCTAATGTATGCTAAGCAGCCCATAATGAGATGCAAATGTGACTGTTTGCCCACGGATTACTTAAGTAGGCTCATTTGCATGGAGCTTTGAATATAGCAAACTTTTGCCCCGGGCTAACCTGTATGCACCGGGCTAATATGTTAGCACTGTGCAAGTGGGTTAGCCACGGGCAAACCTCTCATCAGCATAGCACAGTACTGCAGTGTGTTGCTTGCATTGTTGTTTGCAGTTGATGTGAAACACCTCTTTGCAATCACACACAATGTCCTCCACCTGCAACTCTGGCTTGCTCCACCTCTATCCACCAAGCTGCTGTTGCATTTCGCACTTCCCTATTGCAATATTCAGAGCTGTCTTATTCCCGAGTTATTTTAGCACTGCAGTCCGAGCCCAGTTTGCCCGGCTTCCTTAGCACACTATATTCATCAGGATTAGCACCGGGGCTATCCTTTTGAATATAGCAGGCTGTTGGTTCTGGGCTAATTTAGCACACCGGGCAGTGCTAATTTAGCACCTGGGCAAATATTTTAATATCGGGCCCTAAACGTATCTGGTTGAATTGGAAAAATTTGATGAGGTTGTCATAAAACCTGCTGACGAAAGTGGGAATGTAGTGCTGCTTGATAAAAATCACTATAATGGGACTGTGCTGGCATTACTGGGGGACATTTTTAATTCTTTGGTGTATACACATACCATTCAATAAAGATTATTGCTTGTGCACCCTTGTACTGTATATATTCTTAATTTTTCATAGGGTTAATTTATTTGTATTTGTTTAGATCCTAAGTTGCATCCTAAAAAGACATATTTCTTGGTTTGCAGCATACCTTATATATTACTTAAAACTTCTTGTCTTTCTTGTAAAGAATAATTTTGGGCCTGTAATGTCATTTACAGGCCAAAATTATTTTACAAGAAAGACAAGAAGTTCTAAGTATATATAAGGTATGCTGCAAAACTAAGAAATATGGGGAAAAAGCCTTACAGGCAGTAGTTAAACCTTGTTCCAAGTTGTTAGCAGTGCTGTGTTCACACAACATACTGTGTATGTCTTTTGGGATGCAACTTAGGATCTAAGCAAATAAAAATAAATTAACCCTGTGAAAAATTAAGAATATATCTAGTACTGAAGCAATAATCTTTATTGAATGGTATGTATACACCAAAGAATTAAAAATGTAACAATATCATATCAAAAAAAATGCTCATCAATGACATAAAATAAATGTATTTACAGATGTGTAACAAAGAATAAACCCCGTGAACAAGCTCCAAGTTGGGCGAAACATAGGGGGAAGAGAAATAAAAAGAAAGATTGAAGAACAATAACTTGAGCGAAGAGTAGTTACTTCAAACGGCCCCCCAACATTTCCTGTATTTTTTTCTTGAATTTGAAAGCCTAGATTGGGTGCCGAAGAACCTAGAAGAGAACCATTACCCACTAACCAATATTTACATTACTGGGGGACACTAATAATTATAGAATTCTCCCAGGTAACCTGTTAACTACATTCAGGAAAGAGCTACTTAAACTTTTACAGAAAGCGGTTACACAGGGAGATATAGCAGAAAAAGAATTTGAATTAATTAAAGTAGAACTTCCATCAATACCCTGTATATATATATATATATATATATATATATATATATATATATATAATTGTGATACTGATTGGTTGGGATTGCAACTTGTTCTTGGAGGAAAGAAGAAGTTAAATGTGGGCTGTTTGTATAATCAACATCAATGTGGTCTTCAAGGGCTTAAACATTTCTTGGATGTTTGTGAAGTTTATTTAAAGCTGAGTGATTCTGTTGTTGTTGGAGATATGAATTTGAATTGGAGGGCTAATGACACCATGGGGCTCAAATCTCTTCTTCTCTCTTATGGACTGACTTGGTGTATAAATGTGCCTATCCGTCTCAATCCCATCTCACAGAATCATTCTCTGTTGGATTGGGTCTTGACTAATAGAGTGGGGAGGGTAGGGGCCTCTGGTGTCTTGGCAGATTCTGTAAGCGATTACATGGCCACCTTTTGTGTCCAAGATTTTAGCTGTCTTAAATGCCCTCCTTCTGTGTTTCAGACTAGATCATTTAAAAGGATAGATTATTCCCTGTTATATTCTTCTTTGAGGTTAATTGATTGGTCATTTCTTGAATGTATTCCAGATGTGGACACAACACTAGATTTATTTTGCAGCCAACTTCTTCCCATTAAGGAATCCCTTTTCCCTTTGCAGACCATTCTGTGTAGAGGTTCTCCTACTGGATGTTTGGTCCCAGCATTAAGAAATTAATTAAGGAGCAGGATGGTGCTTGGACTAAATTTAAATTATCTCCCAGTAGAGTTTCAATGGATCGCTACCGTGGACTTTGGAATTTAGTCTCTCAAACTGTTAGAAATGCGAAAAAAGCTTATTTCAGGGATTGCTTTGAAGATAGCTGGGCAAATCCAAAGAAGTTTGGGAATAATGTAAATTCTTTACTTTCTCCTAAATCAAAATCTGACATCCAGAAATTAAATGTTAACAACAAAGAGATTGGTGACTTGCCCGAAATTGTTACATTGTTGAATTCTAAATTTTCAGATCTTTCTAAGTTTAGATCTTTTTTCCCTCAGGTTAGTAATACTAAATCCTTTTCCTCTGTTCCTTTGGTAGAGGGACCCAGGTTTTAATTTAAGGAAGTAACATCAAATGAAGTTTTTCATCTTCTGTAGTCTCTCTGAAATAAAGGGACTGGCTGTGGGGAAGGGTTGGATGCCCGCTTCTTAAAATTGGCTATCCCCTTTATTACGGATCCACTTTGCTATATTTTTAATATGTCATTGGCTACAGGTGTTTTTCCCCTGTCCTAGAAGAAAGATAAGGTGGTTCCAATTGGCAAAAAAGAGCTGTGCTCATTCCATGAATGATTATAGGCCGATATCAATACTGAATCCCCTTAGCAAACTACTTTAGCATTTAGTGGCTTAGCAAATTGATGCCTATTTGGTTACCCATGATTTGTTATCAAGGCATCAACATGGGTTCCATAAGCACTTTCATATGGGCACAGCTTTGGTTGGGTTCACCAACACCATCCTACATGGGTTTGAGAAGGATGTGATGACCCGGGTGGTGTTCGTAGACCTAACCAAGGCTTTTGATTTGATTGATCAAGGTTTGGCCTGCATAAAATTGAAAGATCTGGGGTTTTCTGATGTTGCTGTTTCTTGATTCTATGATTATCTGAGTAACAGGTGTTAATTTGTTCAAGTAGGTTCTGTGGTTTCTGATGTCTTGCCAATTAGTTGTGGTGAGCCTCAGGAGTCCATTTTGGGACCCCTGTTATTTTCTATTTTTATTGATCAGCTTCCTGGAGTTTGTAAGTTTAGTGAATCACTGATTTATGCAGATGGTCTTGTAATTTGTGCTTAGTCGAATTCTGTGTCTGAACTTTCTTGTTCCCTAGAAAAGGATTTTGGTGCTGTCTGTTCTTGGGTTACTTAAAATGCTAGGGTTTTGAACTCAGCTAAAACAAAAGTTATGTTATTTGACTCACAATTTATGTTGGTGGACACCCCAGAACTGAGGATATCTGATTTTCGTGGTGGTCTCCTTGAACAAGTGTCTCAGTTTAAGTATTTGGGCACACTATTGGATCCCAGTTTGACCTTTTCACCTCAAATTCAGTCACTGGTTAAGAAAGTAAATCAAAGAATGGGGTGTCATACAAATTCAAGTAATTCTTCTCACAAGCAACAAGATTAGCAATTACAAATGGTTCTCTTCTTCCATATTTTGACTACAGTTCTTGTTTATATTATAACATAGGTACAAAAGAAATGCAAACAGTAACTTTGGCCTATAATAATATTTGTAGATTTATTTTAGGAGCCCCCAATAGGACACATCGGTGTAATCTTTATTCTCAGTTGGGGTGGTTTTCCCCTAGTAGCAGGATATAATATTTTGTTGGCTGTCTGATGTATAAATGTTTTTACTTTGGCTCCCTTTTTTCTCTTTCTGATCTTGTTGTAAAGAGAGAATTACTTCCCAGCCTGAGGTCGGCTGATGGCCCCCTATATTTTGTCCCCAGGTCTCAGCTTAGATTAAGCTCTAGAACTTTTTCAATAGCAGCACCATTGTATTGGAATTCACTTCCACTTGATGTTAGGATTGCTCCCTCTGTTTTAACTTTTAAAGAAAGGTTAAAAAGTTATTTATTACATAAATCTGTTTGTAACTGCAATTAGTCATTTGTATTTTTTGTTTTTGTATTACTGTTGATTGTATTTGTATATTTTTGTATGTTTTTTTGTCCGGGTCAGGCCTGAAAAGGGACTTTTGGTCCAGTGCCTTTACCCGGTTATCAAAGAATAAATGAAAAAAAAAATATATATATATATATGTACTCCCTAAAGTGTATAAGAGTTTTACACACACACACCAGTAGACCAATCATTTCAGGTGTTAATTCTCAGACCCAAAATCTGGGGATTTTCATAGACTATTTTTTACAAACATGTGTGGTAAAGTTGCCAACATATGTAAAAGACACCACTTATGTTTTAAATGTATTTGCAGACTATGTATGGTGAGAGAGAGCTATTTGGCTAACAATAGATGTAGAGGCACTGACCTAGGTTTAAGAGTGTGCAAACAATTTAAAAAAAAATATTTCAATCCTTCAAGTTTATTGTTCGACAACATATATGTCATTACAGTACACAATAAAAAGCATTGCAGATATAGACAAAAATACGTACCCAGGCTTACATCACATACAAAGAATTGTCAAAAAGGCACATAATATAAACATTTGTGTTGTATAATGGACATTCATGGTATAAAGTCATCCAGGTTCAATATAGAATAAATACAGTATGCATTGATTCACAGCAGTTAACAACTTGTACAAATATATGTAGGAAAAAATACATTTAAACCCTGGAATATAAATATATCTGTGAAAAAAGATAGTCTAAAGCATACATAGAACATGGTTGCGAAAAAACATTTAGAGCATTATACCCTAACAAAGTCTATAGTTCAAAGCGAACCAGGGGAGTATAAACAGTTTATTTAAGGTTCGGGTCCAGGTATCTATATTCCCAGAATTACCATAATCTCAGATCTCTAGTTTGTGTGAAAAAGGATCCGATGGATCAATTAATGCTCATAACTCATATATTTTGTACTGTCAATGTATTCCTAATGTTCTTAGCCAAAGCAAAGAATTTTGCCAAATCCATCAGAGTTTGCTTGTTTTCCAAATTAAACAGTAAATCTAGAATAAAATGGGTCATTTTGATATAAGAAGCAACATGTTTGGCCAGGAATTTCTTTCTTATTGTTTCATATCAAGGACATCTCATAATGATGTGATGTAGTTTCTCAGTTTCCTTTAACAATGACAAAGATCCATCATATGTTGAAATTTATTGTATCTGGCCAATAACACGTTACTAGGAAAAAGTTCAAACCTGTATAATGTTAAAATCTGTCTTAGTCTGGGTTTTTCTATTTTCAAAAAATATTCCTTTAATGAGTGTTCTACATATTTGTTAATTAGCCAGTTACAGTAGATACTTCAAGTTAATTTTCAAGTCAAGATCTTTTGTTTTAGAACATTCAGTGGATGTAACTATAGTTTTATAATTTTCATGATTTTTTTATAGATTGCTCCACCCATTATCTTAACTGCAAAAGACCATAATTGTTCAATAATGAAGAAACATTTGAAAGCCACCCTTCATGTACCAGAGTGCAATAACTGAACTTTCTTTTGCGGCAATCAGCGATAAGAGACCCATATGGGGCAGTCATAATCTTAAACCAAAAGTTAATTGTCTTTATGTGTACCCTTGCTGTAAACATAATTTGTTCCAAATGAGCCCTGAGCAATGCATTTGAGGCAGATTTGGGTAAACCTAGGTTTTTTTATAACTTGTGTTAATTACTGATTCCAATATTTGTGAACCATCATTCCCCCATGTTTCAGCAACATACAATCCCTGTCCTAACAGCTTAGAATTTATAACCTTCAGCATAGGTTCAATAGTCTCACCACCGTATAATCTGTTAAAACAAAAAAAGGCAGAAGCGGTAAGTCTCATTTTAGATGCTACATTACTAATCTGTTTAGTCCAAGACAATGTATTTAAAAATACAACACCAGGTTATATAAAATGATTCACATATTCTACTGACTGCGAATACAAATATAAACTTCTGTATTTTTCCTTTGTTCCAATAATCATTGCTTTTGTTTTTTGAATATTTGGAGTTAATTGCTTTAACTTAGATAGTTTCTCTAACTTATTCAAACTTCTCTGTAACCCCAGTCTTAACACAGAAATAAGGACCAAGTCATCTGTGTATGATAATACAGGAACTGACTGTTGTAATATTTTGGGCATGTGATGGGTTGTGTCATTTAGCTCATCCAAGATTTCATTTATGTAAGTAAGTAAGTAAATATTTATTTTTATAAGGCGCCCTTCCCAAGCTCAGGGCGCCTTTACACAATTCTACATACAATATTAAAACCACAGTAATAAATAACATTATATCCAAAAACAAATTTCAACATAATTTATGTCACTAAAAATGCTTGATTAAAAAGGTAGGTCTTTAGAACTTTTTTAAAGCCCTCCACAGTCAAGCTATTTCATATCTGGCAAGGTAGAGAATTCCACAGGGTAGGAGCCATAAAGGCAAATATTCTTCTATCAGATGTTTATAAGGTTACCCTCGGAATCTCTAGCAATCCCTCGCCAGAGGATCAGAGGGAATGGGAGGGGTAGTAAGAAGTCAGGAGTTCTTCCAGGTAGTGGGGTCCCAAACCATGTAGGGCTTTATAGGTCATCAACATGACCTTGAAAGTGATCCGCCACTGTACAGGCAGCCAGTGCAACTCACAAAGCATGGGTGTTATATGGTTGGACCTTGGGTTTCCAGTCAACAACCTAGCAACTGCATTTTGCAAGAGCTGCAAGCAGCAAATATCCACTCCCGGCAGCCCTAGATAAAGGGAATTGCAGTAATCAAGATGACTGGCAACAAAGGCGTGGACCGGGGTAGGAAGATCCTCCGATGGAATCAAGTGTTTCACCCATGCTATATTCTTTAGATAAAAGAAGGATGATTTGACTATGGCCGGCACCTGCACCCTCAGGGTCAGGCCCTCATCAAATATAACACCAAGGTTATGTACCTGACCAGATGCCATAAGTGGGGTTTCCCCCAGAAATAAACCTGAGGATTTTCCTGCCCATGGAGTTGATATCCTCACCCTCAGTTCCACCACCAATATCTCTGTTTTTCCTGGGTTCAACTTCAGCCAATTGGTACTCATCCAGTTCTGTATCTTCAGGAGGCAGTTGTTAAACAATGTACTAGACTCAGACTCCTGCTCGGGAACAAAAGACATATAGAGTTGAGAGTCATTGGCATAGCAATGAAAACTCAATCCATATTGTCTTATAATGTCCCCCAATGGAAACATGTACACCGCAAATAAAATGGGGGACAACACCGAACCCTGTGGCACCCCACAGCATAGGCAGTGAGAGGCCAAGGAATACATCCCCGACACTACTCTCTGAGTCCTACCCTGCAGAAAAGATTTAAACCAACTGTGGACCACCCCCCTTAGTCCACAGAGAAACCACAGGCATTCAAGCAGCACCTCGTGAACCACTGTGTCAAATGCTGCTGAGAGATCAAGGAGAACCAAGATAGAATGGGTTCTCCAATCTCTCGCCATCTGGAGATCATTTAGTACCCGTACAAGAGCCGTCAGAGTACTATGCTCTTTCCTGAAGCCAGACTGGAGAGGGTCATAGATACTGTGGGTGGTTAAATGGTCTTCCAGCTGCAAGGTGACCACCTTCTCTATAATCTTCCCCAAAAAGGGAAGATTCAAAATTGGCCTGTAGTTTCCTGGGCAGTCGGGATCAAGGGAGGGCTTTTTCTAGAGGGGGTGTACTATTGCCTCTTTTAAGGCATCAGGAAAGATCCCTCTCTCCAATGATACCTCTACTATCCCAGTAAGGATGGGGCCAATAACCTCTACACACCTCATAAGTAGGTGAGTAGGGCCTGGATCCAAACTACAGCAGGTTGGATGCAAAGTCTGGACGATCCTCACTATATCCATGACTGCCGGTTGACTGAAAGTGAACCAAGTTAGTTGGGTACTTGTGTCCTTGACTGATCACTGCAAGACCCAGTGGGGAGGTGCTGGCTAATCTCACTCTGATAGCGGACACCTTATCAGTAAAGAGCATCACAAATTCCTCACACTGTAACTGTGATAATGCTCGACCGGCATGAAGATAGACTGGATTGCAAAGTCTGTCCACAGTCTGGAAGAGCTGGGCTGGTCTATTCTTCACTGTAGCAATTTCCCTGGACAGGAACTCTGCCTTCTTATGGGAAATTGCTAACTGATAGATCTTATAATGATCTAACAGTCTAAGCCTGTCCACTTCCAGGTGAGTTTTCCGCCAGTGTCTCTCCAATCTTCGGCCCTGTCTCTTCAACCCACGGATCCCTGTGGTGAACCATGGAGCCCCAGGGTGAAGAGTACAGGGACGAACATGGAATGGAGAAATGGCATCCAGGGCCTCATAACTGCCCTATTATAAGCCAGCACTAAGGACCCTGGGTCAGTGCTATCCATTGGAAATCCCGAGAAGTCCAGCTCCGTCATTAGGCCTTCTGAGGTAACTCCTCTCAAAGGACAGAACTGTACTATCTCCTTAGGGGCAGGCCTCTTTTGGGGGGCTGCAAAACTGAACCTCAGGGTGTGATGGTCAGACCAACTGATGGGCTCCACCTCCACATCAGAGACTTCCATGCCCAGGTGGAATATCAAGTCCAATGAATGTCCCTCCTGGTGAGTTGCAGAAGTAATAACCCGTGTCAGACCCAATGAATCAGTCAATTGGAGGAGGTTTTGTCCAAAAAGTGCGAGTTCATCATCAATCCAGGCATTGAAATCCCCCAGAATTAACCATTGGGGAGATGCCAAAACCCTCTCGGTGATGAAATCCGCCACCTCCCTCAGGAATTCCCTCCCATCATCTGGTGGATGATAAATGAGAAGTATCCTGAAGCCTGCACCTGCACCCACTATACATTCAAAGGAGTTGGTACATCCAACTGGCACCTCCCTGAGGTCCAGTTCCTGTCTAAAACAGACTGCAACTCTCCCGCCCCTACGGTCCACTCTCTGGCAGTGAATCACCGAGAACCCAGCCAGAACCGTAGACTCCAAAATGGAGCCCGCATTTTCATCAAGCCAGGTCTCAGTGATGCAAGCTAAGTCCACAGATGTAACAAGATCTGCCACCAAAGCAGTCTTGATTCTGATAGACCTAGCATTACTTAACACCGCCTGAAAAGGACGAGACTCCAAGGATGACTCCACCCCCTGCCTGATCAAGTCAGTGCCCTTGGGTATGGATACAAGACATGGTGGACTTCGCTCCTGCATCCATTTCACCCCAGGGTGCCTCCTGGTTCTAACTGTCCCTATCCGCCCACTCCTTTCCCATCCCCCACAAGAGTTCCAGGATCTCCTATTCCCTCCGCTCCTACGTCTCACAATGCCGAATATTCAGCGTTTCCTATAAACTTCCGAAGGAAGTGTGGGACATTCAAATGGTCGGAGATCCTTCAGTCTTGAGGAGGAGTACCGCCTGACTGTGTTTTTACCAACCCAACACATTCAAATCCTATCAGTACTACCAAATTTGTTTTAGTTTTTTTTAAACCCACTAAATCAACACTTTTATTTCTTTATAATATACCCCCTTAATAAACAACTATTAACAAGACAAAAACCAAACCACTCTCCAATGGTAACTCCACCACTTTCTCTCACAGAGTGGGGGAAATGAGGGAAGGTTTACAAATCTCACCTACTGTCTCTCACACAGAAGGGGAGAATAATATCAATTACAACATTAATACTTATTTAAAAAAACATAAAAATTAAAAGTAAATAAATTCTAAAAAATGAAATATTCACTCAACAAAATCACTTAACAGTCCTGGTCAGTCCAGTATTTCTTCTTAATCAACGTTATCATTCCTTTATCCAGGAAACAGGAAACAAAAGTTATACATAGAGCTCTCATCTTAGGGAGCCATGAATGCACTACAGTCCCTCCTGTGGGCTCTCACTTCTACAAAGAACCAAGAACAGTCATGTATCCCAGCAATAAGTTCTAGAAACACATCTCTAGTCAGATTTTACTACTTAATCCAAATTAAATCCAAATAATACATATGGACTCACCACTGTCACTCTCCACACAGATTAAAATACCTGAATTTGGTGTCTCCTTGCAGTCTTCACTCCAACCGGAGTCAGGCTAAAGTTATTTTATGAGCTGCTGTATCAACAGCACTTCCCAATCTCAACCCAGCCACAAAACCCTTCCCCAGACTCGTTCTGCCCCACGGCAGCCCACCAGCTACGGTTCAGCCGAACGGAAGCACTACAGCGCTGACTGCCCTATGGCAGCAAGCCTACAGTACACCACTAGGTTGGGCCAGGGCTGAGAAAAGATTCTTCTTAAAGGAGATCAGCAAGAGAGAATCAACAAACTTGCTGTCCTATGAGAGAGCTGACTCCAACTCTCTCCTCTACTGCACCAGGCTACGACAATCCAGCCTCCAACTCTGTTAAACGCTCCACAGCCCAGCCAGTAAGGCAAGAAATTCTCTTGTTTATGTATAAATTAATGAGGGTGGGAGCTAATACACATCCTTGCTGTACCCCTGTATTTGTATGTATTTTATCTGTGAGTTAACCATTATTATTATATTTAACTTTAATCCAAGAATCAGTGCAAATTCTCTTAATCAGATTCAAAAGATTTGAATCAATTCCCATATCCTCCAAATTAGTCCAAAGAATTTCTCTCAATATAGAGTTGAAAGTAGCTGAAAAATCAATGAATGCAATTAATAATGTTTGTTTCCTGACAATACAGTATTTCTCAATAATATGCAAGAGTATGAAAATCTGATTTGAAGTGCCATTAAGTTTTTGAAAACCAGCTTCCAGGGGGGATATTTTTCCATTTTTGGTAACCCAATCCTGGAGTCCATTTAACAAACCTTTTGAATATATTTTAGCCATATTATCAATTAAACTAATTGGGCAATGGTTAACTGGTGATTTTTTTATCCACTTTGTTTATGAATGGAGATAAAATAGCTTCCTTTCCATGAATCTGGAGTATAATTATACATTATAAATATTTTAAACAGCTCTGTAACCAGAATACCCCACCATTCACTTCTGATTTATAAAATTCTATAGGATTTTGATCTGGTCAAGGTGATTTAATAGATTTACAGCTAATTATTGCCTTGTAAAGTTCCTGTACAAGAAACCATACACCTTTATTATCTATTGACTTGGAGTGATGAAGATAAATCTTAGAATCTTTATAGAAAATATTTGTGTAGTGCTCTACCTAGTGAGATTTTGAAATTGTAACATCATATTGATTTTTGTAATTGTTGGTGCCTTTAGCTACTAATTGCCAGAAAGTGTTATCAACCTTATTTAGTACTGTATCTAGCATTTTGTCCCATAATTCTCATAGGTGAATAGCTTTTTGTGCTGATACATTGACTTTGTAATACTTTCTACGTTTATTTAGAATTCTGAAATTTTTTCTGGTAGGAAACTGTTTCACATATCTCACCCATTTTGATAACTGCTTTTTCCGTAACCTACAGTTTTTATAAAACCAGGTATAACACCTGTATTTATGTTTTTTTATTGTTTGATAATATAAAATATTTTCATATTGCTTTATAATCTCTGAGTAAATTTTCAAATGTTCTATCTCAATAATTAGCAAATGGTCAATACTTTGACAGAACATTTTAGCATTCATGTCAAGTATAGTTTGAGGAATCTGGTTCCACCTAACTATTCTTCTATTATTATAAATATCAGCTTGTTCGTGTTGGGCTCTATTGATCATTCCTTTTATTTTCCTTGATAAAACCAAGGGAAAATTATCACTCTCTGCCCTAGTTATTATGGAAAAATCCATGTATCTGTAATAATAGAAAGGGGAAACCAGGGTGAAGTCAATAATTGAGTGTCCATTACGTGTAATATAAGTAGTGCTTCCTAGCTTATCAGATGGAGTCTACCATTAAGTATTATTAAATGTAATGTATACAAGAGTAGGCCAAGATAGTCATTGGTGTCTGCATTATTTGTATCAGAAGAAATCCTAGACTCTATTCCATGTATATCCGGTAATTTCTGAGTAAATGAAGCATTCATCATATTATCATAGCCAAATCTTACATTAAAATCTCCTGTAATTATTATTTCAAGGTCATTGTAAGTATTATTTATTTCTTCTATGTCAGCAATAAGTTTAGAGAATACATTGATATCATATACTGTATAGGAGAATGTTTGGGTGGGTTATACATATTAATAATTAATACCACCTCCTTACAGACTTCCAAAACTAATAAGTAATTTTGGGACAGAACGCTTTTCTCAATGACTATTTGATCCTGTACTTTAATATAAGTTAAATGACCCCCTGCAGGCCTATCCATGTCTGCTTTCCACAACACTGGATATTGAAAAAGAAGATATCCATTAACAGAAGTATTGCCAACCATGTCAATCACATCATAATTAGTTAGAAAATCCATGCATTGGGTGTGTGGTAACCTTGAAATAATTCCTGAGCTATTTCATGAGAGAATATTTATAGCAGTTATGTTGTACTCGAAAACCTGTAATTAGCTGAAAAAGAAAGACCTTCTTTCTCAGGAGAATCCAAGATATCAGTACATTTCAAATTTTGAAGCATTACTTTTTTTCCAAGATCATCAATCATTAGTCAGGCACTTTGTTCAGTTAAGGCTTCAAATCTGTTTTCTGATAATAGGTTAACATCCTGGGATGTTAAAGGCTCAATTAAGTTTTGAGATTTCCTTGGGTGAAGGGCCCCCTTTGATTGCATTTCTTTCACTGTACAAATATCACTAGCCAGGGATAAATGTAAGCCCATCAAATCCAAAATAGCACTTTTTCCCAACAATGTTTGAGCCAGGTCATTGTTTTTACCTATATGATCAATCTGTGAGGGTTCAGCTTTTCTATCCACTTTAACAATTCACTTTTCACCCAAATAGACCTGTAGTAAATTTCTAAACAGATTACAAATTGAACCCAACAGTTTATAATTATTTTCCTTTGGTGACCTGTGCAGATTAAACAAGGTCAAAATGACATGAGCCTCATGAATTCTGTACCCAGTATATTTTTGAGAGTTAAATATTCTCCTATTGGGGAAAGACAAGAAAATGCCTTTTTTAACAAATCTCTCACCATTATACCATAAGTAATTTGCCAGAACAGGCGACTCTAATTTAAGTTCAATAATCTTTTGATGACCATCCTTAGTTTTTTTAACTTCAGTTATGTCATTTACAGTGATATCTAGATGCAGATCTCTACTAATCATGTCTGTCAGAAATATATTTAAATTTTTTTCTGATATGTTTGGCAAGTCCTTTTCAGAAATAAGTCATGAAAAAGGCAGTTCCTCAGAAGAATTATTTTGTTTCTGAGAGCTTGGTTCATTATACAAAACTGCCCTCATATCTAAAAGGTGAGGTTTCTGCAGAATGCCACAAGCTGTATTTGATGTATGTTTAATATATATGGAAGATTTTGTTCTGGCATCTTCTCCAGATCTAGTGCCTTTTGAGAAATGATGTCTTGTTGGGGGAGTGTTCTCAGCTGTTTCTCAAGGCTCCTCACTTTATTTTCTAATAATAACAGCTGGGCTCCTAGACCCCCTTTAACAGCTGAATCAGTGAATGAAGGACCACAATGAATATTTTCCTATCTACTCCTCCATTCACCAAAATAGTTTCTAAGGCATCCTGTTTAGTGTTACCAGTTTTTAAGGGTGTCACCTCGGGGGGGGGGCTTTTATACACTCCATTAAATTAGTAATATCAATTACTGGGGGATTACAGTCACCCTTTCCTTTAGGAATGTTTACTTCCCCCCCATTCAACTTGCTAGCTTTCTTCTCTCTATGAATGTTTGGTGAGTCTGGAATAATTACTGGGCTAAATTCAGGCCCACTGTTCGGAAGTTGCATTAGATTCAGCTCCATGGGTATAAAGTCAAATCATTTGGGTGATTCCATTTTATTTATTTGGGCCAGGAATGTATCCAGCGTTGCTGCATTCACAGCTGTGTCATACCTTTCTGAATTGATCTCATTTTTTAGAACTATCATTTGTTCCATAATTAATAAATTAGTTGTATATTGGTTTTTTAATGACTGAATTATGCCATCGCTCAAACATGTTGGGACATAAGAAACAAAATGAGATTGATCAGAAACCATTTCATGTAGAACCCTACTGTTCTCTGGATTTACTATATGAGTTTTTCTTGTACCATAAACAGTTACTTCATATTTTATTTCCACAGATTTAATACCTTCAATTGTTTTTTTCAACTTTGCTGTTACATCTCTAAAATCCTCACCTGATATAATCACTTTATCAAAGTGAGTCCCATCAAGGATAGAATTAGTAATGTGTTCTATATTCTCCTTATAATCCCTTTATGTATTTTCAATGGGTAGGGTTAAAAAGCTTTCCCCTTGGGAGTCAGTTATCTCTTCTACCCCTTCATTCAAATTGTTTATACTATTTTATGTTTCAGCTTCATTAGTACAAGACAACAGGGGTTCAGGGGAGTTTTCTGTACTAATATTAATCACAAGCAGGGATCTAGAGGACCTTAATTTAGGTGTAGAAGTTTTATCTATTTCTCTATAGTCAACTATTTTTAAATTATCTGAAATTTTGGTTTGTTTCTCACTTGTTTCCTTTTTTCCATTTTTTTAATTTTTTTTTAAATCCAACATGAAGTTAGAGTGTAACGAACAATCCCGAAAATTTCTCTTTGCAGCCTGGTTAACACCATAATTTTAACCACACAGCACAGTTACCAAATATTGTTAAACTGTTAAGCTAATTATCATACAAAGGATCATACTAAGAAAAGTGAGAAGCAAGAGAGCTTATGTAGCACATAAGTGTTCCTATCCTGTAACTATAATTAAGGTGAGTAATATGACAGGGACTGACCAAGTGACAAAAAGCATCCAATCATTTTTTTAACTCCATTTTGGTCTTGCTTATAACTATATTTAATGGTAGTTTATTCCGTGGTTGGATTACCCTAAGAGTGAAGAAAAATTTTCTGGATTTCATAGGAAGATACTGAGCTAAATGGACTTTCGTCCTATATAATGAAAATATTTCCCAGCAAGTTGTAATGGATGCTCTCTAGTTTCGTGGGGAGTATCTTTAAACTCTAGACCCAGTTCTGTCATTAGATATGGGTCATTGATTATATTAAATAGGAAGAGTAGCTCTCCCCTAAGATGATGAGTTTTAAGTGACATACAGTAAGATTGAGAGTAGTTAGTCTAATTTGATATGGTGTGTCATACAGTCCTTGTATATGCTTAGTATAGTTCTGCTGTACTTTCTCCAGCTGGAGACAGTTAGATTTTTTAAACAGACACCATAGTTGAGAAGCATGTGCCAGGTGAGGCCTGGCATTAGCACAAAATAGTGGCAGCATAAAATTTTGATCCTGGGATTTTATATTATGATGTATGGACCAGATGACCTTATTAGTTTTACTAATGACTTGGTTAATCTGTTCTGAATGCCCTAAGTCCCTCAAAACAAGAATACCCACGATTTTTTTTCATCAGATGTGACATGTAAAATGGTACCTCCTAGTATGTAAGTGGTATTGGGGTTGCTGGTGCCTAAATGCATGACTTTGCATTTATTATTGTTTAATCTCATACCCCACTTTATGATCCATTCTGAAATATGGTTTAAGTCCTGTTGGATGGTTTCATCCTGATCAATGTTAGCACAAGGGTCACCAATTTTTAAGTCATGTGCATATTTAATAGATCATCATCATCATCATCACCAAATCTTTATTTATTCAGGTGAACATCATTGAGCAAGGCTTATTTACAAGATGGACCTGATAAGGTCAAGGTTCAATAGTTGATACACAACAGATACATCATACACTTATATAAGACAGTTATACATACAGGGGAAAATAACGTTTATAAACACAGTGATGTACAGTAAATTCACATGATAAATAACGGTTACAGGAAAGTTGTAATATTAAGTATGTACAGTATATACATATCCCAGTGGGTGGTGTAAGGACTCAACAATGTAATACTAGGATGGTGAAGGTATTACTGGGTGCCATAAGATGGGGTGTCTGTCTGAAGGAATATGCCATATATGGTTTGAAGGAGATTTGTGAGATGACAATGCTAGCTCTAGTGGTAGCAATGTATTTCTCTTGAAGAAGACTATACAATGCTGTTTAAAGGATGCAAATGGAATGATATTGGACAGTTTTAGGATTTTGTAGGTGTTCCATGCTATAGCTAGAGAATAGCTGATTGCTGCCGTCCCTAGCCTGAGTGTGAATTTGGGCAATTTGAGCAGGATGATGTTGTTGCTTCTAGGGCATAGGAGCTGGGAGAGGTCTGGGTGAAGCAGTCCAGGATATAGTTTGGAAGTTTTTTGACAACGCTCTGTAAATACATAGTGCTGCATTTCTGTTCCTTCTGAGGGAAGGGAAACCCACCCAACTGCAGCATAAAGAGAGCAATGATGAGTATTAGATGGCAGATCTGTAATGAACCTTATTGCTCTATGATATAAGGTATCCAACTTGTGATGGTAGGAGATGGGGCAGTGACTATAAAGGAAGTCTGCATAGTCAACAACTGATAGAAAATGGCCTGGACTAACCTCATCTTTGAGTCTCTGTTTAGGAAGGGTTTTAATCTATAGAGAAGGCCAAGCCTTGGCGAAGCTTTTAACAGTTCTTCTAAATGATGAGTGAAGTCAAGTCTGTTGTCAATCCACACACCTAGGTATTTGAAGTTTTCTACATACTCCAGATTTTCTCCAAGTATAGTGCATAGCTGGGGGAGAATGATCAGAGAGGATGTGCTGGTGGAGCTTTGATTTGTGAACATCATTGCTTTCGTTTTTTGCATTTAACAGAAGCTTTTTCTCGAGTGGCTGATATTGTAGCAAGGAGAATTCTGTTTGTGGATTTCATGAGCAGCCGTATATTAAGGGTTGCTGACATACAGAACAACAGTGTCATCAGCAAAGAGGTGTGCAGAGGAATTGGTAAGGGTTGAATCAATGTTATTTATATAAATGGCAAAAGGATAGGACCCAGAATAGAACCTTGGGGACTCCTCTTGACAGTGGTTTTAATGGGGTTAGGTCACCTTCAGCTTTTACCTGCTGTGACCTACCGGTGAGATAGCATCTGAACCACTTAAGGAGGATGGATCTAGGCCAGTGGAGTACAGGGATGAAAGTAGTAGCTCGTGGTCCACAGTATCGAATGCTTTGCTCAGGTCCAGGAATACTGCACATACATTATTCTTTTTATCTAATTGGGATTGCTAGTCATTTGTGACCTTGGCTGAGTGCAGTGATATTGCTATGCTTGGCCCTGAATCCAGATTGAGCTGGGTTTAGGAGGTTAGCATTGTCAAGATACTCCCCTTAACTGATTACTTCACTAATTTCTCCAGCATCTTGGATAGCACTGGTAGAAGGAAATGGGCCTGTAATTATTAAATCCATAGGGTCCCTGATTTTAGAAGGGGAACCACTTGGGCTGTCTTCCACAGTGTGGGAATAGAGCCAGAGTTTAGGGATAGGTTAAAGAGGTGTGTTAGGGGACTGCAAGTACATGGCATGCAATCTTTAGAAAGTAGGGGTCCAGAGAGTCTGCCCCTGCGCTTTTTTTGGTATCCAGTTGCCATAATAGATCCTCTACTTGTTTCAACAGTATAGATTTGAAGCTGAAGGAAGAGTCAACTCTGTGATCACCAGTGTAATGGGAGCTTAATTGTTCCCTCAGCAGGTTAGCTGGAGAGGTGTCAAAGGCAAGGCCAGCCATTGTGAAGTGGTTATTGAAGGCATCCAGAATTTCCATTTTGCCAGTGATAGGGCCATAACTGTTGTGTAATTGAGTTGGAAGGGGGGTGTTAGCATCCTGCCCCACCGTACTCTTGATGGTGCCCCAAAACCTAACAGGATTATGGTAGGAAGAGTCAAGTTCGGCCAAGTAGAAGGCAGCCTTTGCATCCCTAACTTTCTTGGTGCATCTATTCCTGGCTTTCCTAAAGATCATCCAGATCATCATACTGATGCAGAGATGCAATGTGTAGTGAGATCTGAAATAAAGGCCTGGAACTAGCATGGACCCAGAACAGAGCCCTGTGGCGCCCCACTGGTGACTGAACCCACTTTATATAGTAAACCATTTTTAAAGACCCTCTTTGTCTTGTTTGACAGCCAATTAGTAATCCAACAGATGATACAAGAGCTGATGTTAAATTGTGACAATTTTTCACTTAGGGCCCAATGTGGCATAACAGCGAATGCCTTACTAAAGTTAATGAAAATTATGTCATAAGGGGTTTGTTTGTCTAACTCTGCTCTGACAGTTTCATAAAAGTACATGAGGTTGCTTAAACATCCCCTCCCTTTCATAAATCTGTGCTGTTCTTGATCCCCTTCAGCTAGGGTGGGGGAAATATAATCTTTAATAATCCTTTCAAAAAACCATGCAAATAGAGGAGGTAAGGCTGATGGGCCCGTCATTTTCATAATACGATTTAGGACATTTTTTTATAATTTGGGATAATGTGGGCATGTTTCCATTCAGCAGGGACAAAATTGTGCCTTAAGCAGCCTTCAAACAGTATTTTAAGTGGTAGGACGATACAATCTGATGATAAGTATAACAAATGTCCAGCGATGTTGTCTGGGCTGAATCTAGATTTGTACTTTTGTATCTGTAGTTTATTGTAAGTCTGGTCTTCAGCAAGTGTAATGCAAATGGAATTATTTAAGCTTGGTCTGGGTATATTTTGCTGATTAGTACTGAAAATGTTGCTGAATTTTATGTTAAATAAGTCTGTCATTTCCTTTGGGTCATTTAATGTAATGTTATTTATTATTAAAGGTTCTACTTGACTCATCATTTTTTTTATAATAATAATAATAGTAATAATCTTTATTTAGTGTGCACCTTTCAAAAATCAAGGCGCATTACATTTAAATAACATCATAATAAAACATCATAAAAACACTAAAATAGGGAGTTTATATAGGCATAAAACTGTTTCCCATTATTTTTATTAGCAGTTCTGGCAAGATTATATTCCCAAGCCGATTTATCCTTCCAAAATTTTGTTTTGCATGATTTTGAATTACTAGAAAATTTTCCCAATTTTGATTGTTTTTTTCATTTTAAGTAAGTTTGATATTTTTTTATTTTTGAGCTTGAGAAGTCTTTTAATACCTTTAGTAAACCATTTTGGATTAAGCTTGGTTTGGTTGTATTTTGCCTTGGTGAGAATATACTTGTCCCTAAGGTGGTATAATATTTTTCTTTTTAAAAAATTCCCAACATTGTGCCATATTTAGACCATTCATACTTGTCTCCCAACTGATTTTATTTCACTCCTCTTTTATTTTAGAGATGTTAGGCTTGTTATATAAGTAAATTTTAGTAAAGCCTGTATTTGGTGTAAACAGAATATTTATTGCAAACGTAATGGAGTTATGATCACTATTGCTGATAGAGGATGTGATGTTGATGTTACTGATTTCTGAATGATCATTACATAATACTAGATCTAGAATTCTGTCACCCCTTGCTGGATATTGAATATGCTGTGGTTGCAAGTTGAAAGTAGTTTATTTCCTTTGCATTTGCTGGCTACAACATCGTTCCAGTTTATATCCTCAAGTTGAAATCTACTGTTATAAGGATGTCACCCATGGCTCCTGCACTTTAAAATTCAGCTAACATTGCATCAAACTGATTTAAAGAAGAATTTATTTATTTATTTATTTGAATTTTGGTAACCGGGTAGGACCACTGAGACAATTGCAGTCCCTTTTTCAGGGTCGACCCAGGAAAGCACAGTGCAAAAATACAAAGTAGTACATAGAATAAAACATAGCAGTACAAAAGAATGATACATAGCCATCAGGTATGGACATGGAGTACATAGCAATTTTTAAGCAACTAAATGTAGAACAAGGAGCAGAGTCTCAGAACTCTAGTCAAACATTGACATTATAAGATGTACAAAACAATGATTACAAATATTAGTTCTGAGTACAGTAACAGTTCAGCACAGTTGAACAAAGTAATTTGTCACATAAAGGCAAGAGTAGCAGATGAAAGTAAAACAGTACCCAGACCTGATAGAGGCTCATGAAGGGAGAGGAGGAGAAAGGAGGAGGGTTAGAGGAAGCAGAAGCAAGTAGCAAAGGATGAGGGAGAGGTACATAAGGCTTGTTGGAATGGGGGAGAGGAGCAAGAGAATATAGAGGGGGTAGTGAGTTCCAGTCAGACACTGCAGCATAAGATAAGGACCTGCGTTCAACAGTAAGCTGCAGATTGGGTATTGATAGAAGGGGGAGGGACACTGACCTGAGTGCACGTGGGGCTTGTTTTAGGTGGACAATGTCATTGAGACATGGGGGGGTGAACTTGTGCACCAGCTCATGCATAAAACTCAGGGTAGAATATTGCAATTTGGAGACATAGGGCCACCATCCCTGGGATTAGAGGACATCACAGTGGTGGTTGCGGATATTGACCTCTAGGGAAAATCTTCCTACTCTATGGTAGGCAAGAGTAAGAAGTGACAAGTTAGATGCATTGGTAGAAAGCAGCAAGGGAGCACCATAGGTAAGGAATGGAAGGAGTGAAGAGGAGGCAATTTTGTTCTGAGAAGCTGAGGTGAGGTAGGGGCGGATATGGTAAAGGAGACCCAGCTTTTGGTTCAGCGCCCTGACTAGGGTGGATACATGGATGCTGAAGGAGAGAGATGTGTCAAGGGTGACACCCAAGTACTTGAAGAACTGGACAGTATCAAGTGTGTCACCATTGAGGGACTTGGTATTCAGAGTGGAGATAAGAAGAGTGGAAGGGGCCCGATGGGAGAAGAGCATAGATTTAGTTTTTTTTGTATTGGGGACAAGTCAATTGCTCTGGAACCAGTGCTCAAGGTCAGAAAAGTCCACAGCGAGAGCATTGCTTATCCTGTCAGGGTGGGGGAAGATCTTTTGAGAATAGCATTGTCTGTATAGAGGTGAACAGTCACTCCCCCACAGTGACTAGGCAAGTTATTGACAAAGAGGGAGAATAGGATAGGGCCCAAGATTGAGCCCTGTGAAACCCCATGGATTATGCTGTTTAGGTCAGAGAGAGAGCCCACCCACTTAACTCTTTGGTACAGGCAAGAGATGTAGCTCTGTATCCAACAGATGGAGGAGGTATCCATACCTGTATCCTGTAGCTGCTGAAGCAAGAGACTGTGATCCATTAGGTCGAACACTTTCTGAGAGGACATGAGCATCCTTAGCTCCTTATTGAGCCAGGGGCCTTAATGCGCTTGGATCTACATTTTTTCTGCAGAGCATGGCAGTTAATCTGGGTGAATGTGCTGATGAAATAGTACAAGGCTAGGTTGACATCAGAGAGTGTTGTAATGGGGCTCCAATCAGTGTCGTGGAGTGAGAAGATGTATTTGTTAACATCAAGTTTGGACATATCACGAACTAGGGTAATCTTGGGGGCAGGGTTTGAGAAGTTATTCCTCCATACACATAACATAGGAGAGTGATCACTTATACAATCAGGCAAAGCTGTAGCCATTTTAATCTTCAGGGGGCAATTGGTGACAACCCAGTCAAGCAATGTATGTTTACCAGACTTAGTATTATGGCGGGTGGGCTCAAGTATAACCTGAGCCATGCTGGAGTCAGCAAGGTTTGCCTGCAGTTTGTTAGCAGCGGGGTTAAACTAATCCATGTTGAAGTCCTCACACAGCACCAGATAATGATTAGGAAGATTGGAGAGAGAGAGTAGAGGAAAGGGGTCAGATAATGCAAAGTCTTGTCCGGAGGCAGGTTGACGCACCCAATGATTACCTTTTTGACATTGCCTAGAGTTAGGGAGCGGAAGAGAGATTCTGCTGAGGATGGTCCAGAGTTAGGGTTTGGGAGCTCACTGGCATCAAGGTCAGACTGGGTGTATATGAGGACACCGCTGGATCTCTTACCTAGCCTGTCCTTCCTAATGCAATTGTACCCAGGAAGAGCAATCTCATGCTGCCCAATAGCAGGCTTGAGCCAAGTCTCAGTGATACAGAGAATATCCGGGAGTATATGAGTAACCCATGCCTCTAGTTCAGCCATTTTGGGGCGGAGACTTTGAATGTTCATATGGCTAATTTTTAGACCTTTGGATTTGCTGCGGCAGGATGGGGAGTAGTTGTAGGACAGGGGACCCAAGGTTGGGTTCGATGTCACCAGCAAGTAAAAGCAGAAACATGGTGGTTATCCACAAAGATGTTAAGGCAAGGGGCAACATAAAGTTGAGATCACCTAGGGCAGGCAGTATGCGTAGGCGTTTTCAGAGCCATAGCCCCAGGAGCGCTGAGTCAGACTTGGGTATGCATGGTATTATTAAGTGGATACATGTGGGGTCAGTTTGAAGGTGACCAGGGGGAGTGGCCAAGCTGTCCCAAGGGGGAGTGCTATAGGGCTGCTGCAATGAAGTGGTCAGCAAGGCAGAGGATTGATAGACAGGACAGCAGTGCAGTCCAGGAGAAGTGGCTCATCATTAGTGCTGCGGGATAGAGAATTAGGGTGTAGGATGTTGGCCAACAAGTTTGTGGGAGCACCCCACAGAGATATGATTAAATGTGTGCTCCAATCAGTGGTTCAAATGTTAGCTAATACTCTGCCTTGATCCAGCAGCAAGAGTTGTAAAGGCAAGTGCAAAGTTACAGATGCCAAAGGGGCGAGATGAAAAACTGTAACAAATGGAAGAGGATGAGGGTGGGTCTTGGGTGTATTTAATAAAGGCAGGAGGAGTGGGTGTCCCAAGAGAGACCAGAGCAAGAGAAATCAGCTCCATGGCACATGACTGAAATTCTGACCGTGCGGCGCATCAGGACTTCCGGGGCAGCCTGCCAGCATGACCGGGTTCCAAAGGCTAAAAGTTGATAGGCAGGGCACAGTGCCCAGTAGCCAATCAAATAATCAAAAATAAATCAAGAATTAGGGGTCCTATAGCAAGTGACGATGATTAGTGATTGAGAATTGGCTATAAATAGTTTAATCCATAAGGACTTGGTATTAAAACCATGGGTGCGAATATTACCAGATATGTCCACACTTTTAATGTTGTTGTTAATAAGAATTGTAACACCCCCCTCCCTTTCTGATGTCTCTATCTAGTTTGTATACAGTGTATCCCGGAATTCTAATATCCCATTGTGCCTTATTGCCCCCCCACCCGGTCTAAGTAATAGAGATAATGTCCATGTTTTCCTGTATCACCATTATATGTAGTTTATCAAATTTATGATGAAGGCATCTAACATTAAAGGTGAGAACTTTTAACTTACTCTTGGTTAGGGGATATTTGGTCTTTTGTTTAACAGTTTTTAAAGAATTGGGTAAAGTCCCCTTCTCCACCTGCTGAATTAGTTTAAATGAAGAGAGAGATATTTTTAACAATGTGCTTTCCAAGTAAGGAGTTGCCCCTTTGGCTCAAGTGAAGTCCATCCCAGCAGTACAGTTCAGCCCTGTTTTCAAAATTCTCCCAGTGAGTAATATAAGTTATTCCCTGATGTAAGCACCATTTGCATAACTATTCATTAGTGGTTTTGATTTTGTTTGTAAGGTGTTCGGTAGCATGGGGGATCAGAAGTATCTCTGACAGACAAATATCAGACCCAAGGTCAATGAGTTTGTTAGTTAATGCTACAAAATCCTGTTTAATTTTATGTATGGAATCATAGGCAATATTATTTTCTCCAGCGTGAATAACCATCAATGGTTTATTACTACAGTCATGCATGATGTTGCTTAACATAGATATAATGTTGCGAATTTTTGCTCCTCTAAAAGTGGAGCATATTCTGTTTGTTTTGCTGGGATTACATATTGCCCTGTCCAGATGTTTAATTATTGAATCCCCAAAGATGCAAACTTGCCTACTACTTGGAGGGTTGAATGAAGGGATTGAATTTGTTTCTATATCAATGTTCTCAGTACTGCTTGGGGTACTTAGATTCATGCTATCAATATTTACCATGTTATTAACTGTCTAGTTATTTTGGAAAGCTGAGCTAGAGTGACTAAAAGTAGTGCCTGGTATAGTGGTATTTGAAGAACAGCGGTCTGGTGGTTCAACTTGAGCTAGGCCCAGCATTTTTCAGACATACTAGGCCGGATTTTGAACCATAGGCAGTATTATGTTTCATAGAATGTGAGCTCTTATCCCGAGGGGTACAAGGGGTGGGCTTCAAAGATTCAGCAGAAGGAGAAGTTTGCATAGACAATATAGGATTAGCAGGATCTAAATATAGTGGGTCGAACCTATTGGCTGTATCAATACAAAACTGGTCTGCTTTCCTCCCTTTTTTGATTGCCCTAGTGCTTTGTACTAGTGACCAGCTGTCTTCTGGTGGAACATTTGGGTCCTCTTCCCAATCCCTTTTTCTTGTTGTAGGAGTTTCAGTGGTAGGAACTGGGGCGGGGGCAGAAAAGAATTGAGGTACAAGATGACTGGAGAAATATTAGGGGAGGCAAGATATCGAGAAGGGTCAGACTAACTTTATTTGAAGTGCAAGGTGTGTCTATACCATTCTTATCACTGTTTGCCTCATTAAGAGATCTGAACCAATTTGCCATTTCTATCTGGCTATTCTCAAGCATAGCAAGTCTGGTGTTAAAATATTTGATTTCTTCTAACATCTCTGTATTTTGTTTGCATTTAATGCAGATATATGACTGTTGGGAATTTAAAGTGGGAATATTAGAGTACCTATTACAACAAGTGCATTTTATGCCATGCTCCCCTCCCACTGTGAGGATGGTGTATCTGTCCCAGTAGTGACTTTAGTAACAGAGCTCATGTTGTATTTATTAGAAAGAAACACAAAGAATGCTAGAGTAATAAGGCACAGATGATACTGTATATTTAAGGTATATTAATGTAAACTCTGAGAAGTATCACACTGCACTAAACAGGTACATAGGAATAAAACCTCAGGCATACAAGACAGTTACCTGGCTCTGAATCCCTGCTTCCCCACCTGACACGCCAGATCTGTAGCACACAGCATGGTGTCATAATGTTGAAAGACATCATGCCACATGCATATAGTGCGCTGCCAGTACAGTGCAATTTCTTGCACGTGGTATGTCTTTTTTTTGCATGGGGCTCTGCCGCGCACCCCCCATTATGAGGGGCTTCACCCCGAACCTCCCCAACTAAAATAACTAACTTGGGGGATAGGGTTAAAGTAAATATTGCACAAAGTACTAAAAAATAATTTCTATGCAACTGGGACCGGGAATCAAACCCGGTTCAAATGCTCTGTCTGCATCCCTTGCTCCCAGTGGCTCATCTCGTCTCGTCGAGCCACGGCAGCTATTCAGTGGAAGACCATCCTAACAGAGGTCTTATCCTCTGCCTGGGACAGTGAGATGGTGCAGTACCATGTACAGAACCATTTGCGATATTGCACCATCTCGCTGTCATGTACCGCGCTGTTTCTGTTTAGCGCTTCTGTCGTTTGCTATTAAACATATGACATATTGACAAGATAGGGCAGCACACATGTCTCAGCATGCATCTCCACACTCAGAGCCATGTGCGCCCTGCCCTAGTGGGTATGTTTATATGCAGTAGGTGATCCAGAAGCACAAGTCCGGGGTCACTAGATCCCAATGAGGAGTTTTGTAAATTTAAAATATATTCGTGCCACTGCCACTAATCTGCGACAGTGGAACTACATAAAAAGGTCCCAAATATTGTAAAACAGTTTAGGGAGAACAGCCTGTCAGTCAGCAGTTCAGAGATGCACAACCAAACTACTAGCTCTTTTCCTGTTTCATGTCTGCACAGAAATTAGGGCTCCAGAGGTACAAAACACAGCTATCAATCACAGACAACAGGACTACTGCTAAACAATAGGAACAGCCCTCAAACAAAGGTAGCAAGGCAAATAGAAACATAGAAACATAGACTTTGACGGCAGATAAGGACCACTTGGCCCACCCAGTCTGCCCATTTCCCTTCCTAATTTATCCAGATAGTGTGGAAACAGCTGCCCTGCTTGTCCCAGGTCTGTTTATATGCAGTAGGTGACCAAGAAGTACAAGTCCAGGGTCACCAGATCCCAATGAGGATTTTATTTTAATTTAAAATATATTTGTGTGACTACCGCTCATCCGCAACAGTGGCACTACATAAAAAGGTCCCAAATATTTAAAAACAGTTTAGGGAGAACAGTCTGTCAGTCAGTAGCTCAGGGAGGCACAACCGAACTACTGGCTGTCTTTCTGGTTCCTGTCTGCACAGGTACTAGGGCTCCAAAGGTAAAAATAGGCTTCTATCAGCCACAGACAACAGCAACACTGCTAAACAATAGGAACATCCCTCAGATGGGGCAGCAAGGCAAATAAGCCAGATAGTGTTAAACTGAATAAAAATTTAAAAAGTCATCTTCAGAAAGAAAGTACTACTTAAGTTATATTTTAAATTGTACTTCTCTTATAATTCTCTCAGTAGCATGTTCTGGCATTTCAGACTACTTCACATTAAAGTCACATTGAAGTCACTTTGAGCTTTGATGCCATCTGAAAAGACAGGCAGACTGGAACAAACACAGTGAAAAAACAATCAGGAGGGAATTCCACGTCAGCCTCCAGCAACCGTCCGTCTGGTGGTATATTTTCCTTAAGTCTCCAACACCAGGCTTAGGTCTTCCAAGAATCGAAGGAAACAAACCATTCTACGTAGCAGGTCTCATTCTCTAATTGTGTCACTGAAGGCAACATTGAAAAAAAATGTTGGACAGTACTTACTACAGAGTTTAAAGAGCTTCAATACTTCAATACAAATACATTTCAAATATTAGCTGACTTGAAAAGTTCCTTATACACATATGCATGTTATATAAAACATGTAAAAGAACATAAATATATATTTATAAAACTGTATTTGTGTCTGTAAGCCCCTAGTTATACTCAAAGCAATAAATTAGCAGAGCAATAAATTAGTTTGAACACAAAACACAGAGTAAACGGAAAACTCTAAAAACTAAAGACTAGGCACTACAAAGCTGTAAGGCACTTACTCTTCAGATATGAAAAGAAAACTACACAGCTGCTCAGTTGTAGAACAGTCAGGAACACTTATTTTCCCCATCGACAGCACTTTTGTAGCACTTAGTTTGCGGTTGGCTGAGACAAGTGGGTAAGCCACAGTACACTGTGGTGCACTGGAGCTATTCATCTAAATAATGCACCAGCAAGAAGAGCTAAATAGATACAAAGAGCCAGACATTAAAAGCGTAGCATGGGGCGCAAATCCATTGCGCTGGACTAGCACCGAATTTGCCCCCGACTGCCATATTTAAAAGGACATTTAGCGCCAGAGCTAGGTGTTAGCGCTGATGCTAAACTATAATGTATGCAAGTGAAGAACTGAGGGGAGGGGCCCTGAATGCCGGCACACCAGCATATTCAAAGGTATAGCACCACGCTACAAGCATTAGAGCAACCTGTAGCACGGCGCTGAATACCACTGAGAAAAGGATGGCGATAATGTGCTGGCGGTAAGGTGGTGACAGTGCCCCCCCAGCACGTATCCTGACCCCCTTTAAAATATATATACATATTCCCTGGTAGTCTAGTGGTCCCCCCACCCCCATGCACATATCCCGGACCCCCGTTCACATATTAAAATTAAATATTTCCCTGGTAGCCTAGTGGTTCCCCCACCCCGATGCACGTATCCCAACCCCTTTGCACATCTCTATCAAACCCTTTCATTCCCTGGTAGTCTAGCAGCCCCCCCACCCGGGAGTAACACCCCGCTGATGCCAAAACAGTCCGAGAACAGAGCCGGTGACCATCTCAGCCCTCCTCTCACCACCACAGCCGGCCGCCGACTGAGGTAGGAAGCTCAGTCTTGTTGTTCTTGGTTGAACAGATTGAGAAACAAATAAATACACTCTTCTCAGACTGTAGCAGTTCATAAAATATCATTTTAACAAAGGTACTTTTCCAACATATTGCTAATTCATGCCCTTACTGCAGTATGCAATGGATTCTTCTAGACATTGGATACCACATTACGGTAATCCATTGCTAGTGCAATGTGCATCCACAGAACAGCATAACTGTGAATATTTACTGTGTAAGAAGTTCCACTTTAGATCAGTTGGAACATTTTCAGATGTAAGCTATATTTCTTTCAAGTCTACCACCTGCTCCAGTTGTTGGCCTTTTATGAGTAATTCTTCCCAAAAATGACTAATTTAAGTGACCATTAAAAATTGCACAAGTAGTACAAATTGCTTGCATGAGCTAAAGTACAACCCACAAGCAAGAGGCTGAAGTACAGTATTTTATGTATCAGTTAATGAACGTCCAGTGCTTGGTGTATTAGGCCAGAAAACTGGTGGAAGTTGTACACATTAATAACTCTATGATATAATGGACAGATATCCAATATTCTTATAGAATGGTTGTGCAGCTGTGTGCAGCAAACTGTTTGTTGTTTGTTTTATTGTTTGTTTATTGTGGAGGGATAAGATCCATTGAGCAAGCTCATTTGCAAGGATGTCCCTTGTACAAGCAATAAACAGAACAGTGTACAGAGAAATGAGCAGTATATAGAGAAATTAATATTTACAATATAAATACTATTTACAGTCCAATAGTCAGTTCCCTCAGACATTGACAAAATATTAAATTTACAATATACGCAGGTTTTCAGATGTTTAAAACTCATCCAGTCTAAAACTGTCCCAATGTTATTTTACTGTACAAGATGTGTCATTTGCTTAACCACAGGGTCTCACAGAATCTTACATAGAAACATAGAAACATAGAATTTGACAGCAGATAAGGACCACTTGGCCCACCCAGTCTGCCCATTTCCCTGCCTACTGGATAAGCTGCAGATCCTAGTTAACCAGCAGCCTACTTCTTTCTACCCCCACCCCCTAGAATTGCCTTATGACTGTCCCATGCATGCTTGAATTCCACCAGTTTTTGACTCCACGACCTCCTCCGGAGGCTGTTCCATGCATCCACAACCCTCTCTGTGAAAAAATACTTCTAAATTACCTCTGAGCCGCCCCCTCTTCTTCAGATTGTGCCCTTGTTCTTGCACCTCTTTTTTGAAGATGCTACCCTCTTGGACTTTGTTGATTCCCTTGAGGTACTTGAAACTTTCTATCATGTCCCCTTCTCCCTCCTTTCCTCGAGGCTATACATATTAAGCTCCTTAAGTCTCTCTTCATATGTCTTATGGTGCAGACCCTGCACCATTTTAGTTGCCCTCCTCTGGACAGCTTCCATCCTGTCTATGTCTTTGCGAAGACTGGGTCACCAGAACTGCACACAGTACTCCAGATGGGGTCTGACCAGCTGTCTGTACAGAGGGATAATAACCTCCTGTTTTCTACTGGTGATGCCTCTCCCTATGCATCCCAGTATCCCCCAAGCCCTCCTTGCTGCCCTCTCACATTGCTTGCCCACCTTTAGGTCATCTGATATGACTACCCCCAGGTCCCTTTCCATTTTTGTTGTTGTTAGTATCTCACCCCCATTGTGACTCTTCCCTGGGTTTTGTTTCCCAGTTGCATTACCTTGCACTTCTTAGCATTGAATCTAAGCTGCCATACATTTAACCATTCCTCTAACCTTGCCAAGTCCTTTTCATCCTTTCCATCCTTTTCCACCCACCTTGTGCATCAACTCTGTTGCAGATCTTTGTGTCGTCTGCAAAGAGACATACTTTTCCTTCAGTCCCTCTGCAATGTAGCATAAAGACATTGAAGAGGACCGTCCTAATACTGAACCCTGTAGTACCCCCACTAGTAACCCCCTTTCTTCAGAGTGGACTCCATTTACTATTACTCTCTGTGTCCTATTCTCCAGCCAATTCTTTACCCAGGCTGTCATCTTGGGACCCACTCCCAGGCTAGCTAACTTGTATATTAATCTTTGTGTGGGACTGTGTCAAATGCCTTGCTAAGTCTAGGTAGGCCATGTCCACAGTCCCTCCCTGATCTACTACTTTGGTCACCCAGTCAAAGAAATCTATCAGATTTGTCTGGCATGACCTTCCGCTGTGAATCCATGCTGCCTTGGGTCCTGTGCCCCTCTGGCCTCTAGATACTCGACAATTCTTTCCTTCAAGTGATTCCATCATTTTCCCTACCACTGAGGTTAAACTAACAGGTCTGTAGTTTTCTGCTTCTGCCTTGCTCCCACTTTTGTGAGGGAATCACATCTGCCCTCCTCCAGTCTCCGGTACCACCCCATCCTCCCATGACTTGTTAAACAGGGTAGTCAGTGGTGTCACTAATTCCACCTTAGTTCTTTTTAGAATTCTGGGATGAATCCCATCAGGCCCCATTGCTTTGTCCACCTTCAGTTTTAAGAGTTCTTTCAGAACCCTTTCTTCTGTAAATGGGCTGGTATCAACTTCTGTATCCAGAGTGTTTCTACTGTTTGTTTTAGGTACCTCCCCTCTTCCTTTGTAAATACAGAGCAAAAATATTTGTTTAGTATCTCTGCCTTTTCACAGTCACCCTCTGCCCCCCTTTATTAAGCCTCACTCCTCCCTCCTTGGTCTTCCTTCACTCCCTGATGTACCTATAAAGGTTTTATCCCCTTCTTAACTGAGTTGGCTATCTTTTCCTCAGTTTGGGCCTTTGCTGTTCTGACTGCCTTCCCAGCTTCCTTTTGCTTTAACTGATACAGTTCTCTGTCCTGCTCCTCCTGTGATTCCTTGTACTTCCTGAAAGCTTTCTTTTTCTCTTGAACATTCACTGCCACTTCCTTTGAGAACCATAGTGGTTTCTTACACCGTTTAGTTTTGTTTATTTGCTTCACACAAAGGCTAGTTACCTCTGTGATGGCAGTTTTTATTATTCCCCATTGTTCTTCCACTCCTCCTTCCTGCCCATTTGCTAGTGCATTCCTTAGGCACTCACCCATTTTAGCCAAAGTCAGCCCTCCTAAAGTCCAGTACCTTTGCCTTTTGTATGGCTTGACTCTATTGCTGTGTTTATTGTGAACCATACTGTTCGATGGTCGCTAGTTCCCAGATGGCTACCACTTCTACATCTGTGATCCTCTCTTCATCTCCATTTGAGAGAACCAGGTCTAAGATTGCTCCCTCGAGTGGGCTCCAATACTAGTTGTCTAAGCATGCCCCCTGTAGGGCATCTAGAATAACCCCACTCTTCGAAGTGGCTGCTGCAGCTGCACTCCAGTTAACATCTGGCATATTCAGATCGCCCATCAGCAATATCTCCCCTTTTTCTGCCTTACTAAGTATACTTTCTATCATTTCCTTGTCCATTTCCTCCCCCTGAGAAGGGGGTCTGTATACAACCCCTGTGCGGATTGTGGTGCCATTGCCAGTCTTCAAATTTACTCACAGTGCTTCTTCTCCTCCCTGTTTTCCCTTTTGTTCTGCTGCTTTGATTCCTTCCCTTATGTAAAGAGCTACTCCTCCTCCTGTATTACCCTCTCTGTCCCTCCTGTAGATAGTGTATCCTGGTATGTTTACGTCCCAGTCATGGTTTTGTGTGAACCATGTTTCTGTGACTGCCACGATATCCAGATGTTCCTCCTCCATCAAGGCCACTAATTCAGGAAGCTTGTTACTCAGACTATGGGCATTGGTACTCATTGCTTTCCATTTTTTAATGGCTTTACCTTCAGTTGCAGCAACCCCCACTGACCTTTCTACCTTGGTCTTTTTTTTTTATTTTCCCTTTTTTCCTGGTGGTACCACCATCTGCCCTCCACCCTGGTCACGGCCCCCGGAGACCTCCACCACCGCCTATAGCTGCTGAGGACCCCGGTCACCCCCCGGCTTACCCCCCGGAGGGTGGGGCCTGGCCACCTTCGTGACCCCGGAACTGTGACTGGTTGGGGTCCCGCAGCGGCGGTGGCGAGGCGAGGCTCTCTGGGGAGGGCTTCATCCTACGGTGGTCCCGCCCGCCATTTTTCCAATTTTCCTCTTCGAGGAGGTGGGGACATGCAATGATGCCAGCATCTACCCCGCCTCCCCAACTCCCCACGTCAAGCATCAGCAGCACTAGATCTCCTGGCCTCTGCCAGGAGTCCTCAGCGCTCTGAGCGCTACCCGCACCCTCCCCCGGAGTAGGAGAGCTGTCTGTCAGACGCTCGATCCACCTCCCCCCGGCCAGCCCTCTAACGATCCGGGTCCATTCCCGAACCCGGGTCGCTGGCGTCGCAAGTGGAAATCCCACTGCTGCACCGACGGGCCAGCTCTACCTTGGTCTTTTTCTCATTTAGTACCCTGTTTTGTAGGGAGAGGCTGGGATTTTCCTGCTGCTTATCAGTGCCTCCCCCTTTGACTAGTTTAAAAGCTTGCCAATGAAGCATTTAAACTGATCGCTCAAAAGACTTGCTCCCTTCCTGGACAGATGCAGACCATCCTGCCAGTATAGGCTGGTGTCCCTCCAGGTGGAACCCCAGTCACCAATGAAGCCAAACCCCTGAATTTAAATAGAAATTCAAGGAACTCCTTGGCTATTTGAACAACATGCTTACTTCTGTGCATAACTCTGGATGCAGTCTGGGTTCTCACTTTCAAAACTGGTTCTGTATTCCCAGCTCCAAACTCAAGTCCAGTTAGCTTGCTCTCCACAATAGACTCCCAGTTTTGGAACAACTTAGTCTTGGATGATTGCCCACCAACAACTGTTCCAGCTGCTGAACAGTCCCTTAAGACTCTGCTTGCATTCCACTGGAACTGCACCTCACTGCATAATTGTGAATTGTTCTCTAATGAATATTGTATTTTTTATATACACTTAATCTTGCTCCTTTGTACCTTTTATTGTAAATTCAGTGTGTATAATTTTCTGCATAGCATGAATTATATTGTACTTTCTTGTACTGTATATTGCTCGACAACTCCTTATGGTGTTCCTACCTTGCAGTCTCTCCCTCTCCTCTTACCCTCCAAGTCACATATACTGTATAAGTGAGATTCCTGATGTATCACTGTATGTTTACCAGTTGAAACAAATTCAAATTGAAACAGGCTGTCAATCAATCAATCAATCAATCAGTCAACCAACTAGAAAAGAATATGTTTTTTTCTTAGACAGAGCAACCACTAGTATATTTGACCATTTTCAAAAATATTTTATGATATTTTATAGTGTTTTAAATTATATTTTGAAACCTGTAACTCTGAACTGTTAATCATAGAATTTTTTTTTTTTAACGAAAGCTTGGAATCTAATTAAAATGTGCAGAGTCTAATGATACAGTTGTGCTATGTCACTACATGTCTATACATGATAATACAGTACAGTGGTAATTATGCAAACGTTTACTAGTATCACACTATTGTAGTATTGCATTAGTGCTTGATTAACATGTATTTGTTGTCACAAACACAGTGATTTGCTGCTGCAGACAATGTTATATACTACACTACCTGTCACCTTTTGTATAATTAACATCAATAGATAAGCTGAGATGTGCAAAAAATATGAAAATAGGATGAGCATTTGGGTTGACAACCCCAAGGCACACCCTACACCTGGTTTGCAAAGACACAGGAGAGATCAAATAGTAATGTTTTTTTTCCTGCTCCGGTCTGCAGGGTGGGGGTGGTGAGGCATTAAGTCTGGGAACCCTAATGACTCATTTCCCTACTTTTGATGAGTGAACCCTAACTAGTGCATTAATGAAGTTTTTTGCAATAAAATGGCTTACTTTTTGAGATAGTATAATTGTATCCTCATTTCTTTCCATAAATGCATACATGTTTATTGCTGTGGATGCATAGAGCTCTCCAGGCCCTGCACTTCCACTTCATCCAAAACAGCAATTTCTTACCTTCACCGTATAACTTGTTAAACTTCCAATTTATCCTATGGGAGTTTGCATTTTTTTTATTTTTTATGCTGTTGTAGATCACCACTAAATGGTAACAGGGAAGTATGTAGCACTCATTAAGACCTTTGTTTTGATATATGAACTGTCCCTTCAGTCCAGACATTGAGGGAGTTACGGACTGTTGATGTTCAACTGTAGGAAAAAAAACTAAGTCCAAAATCTTTCTTTGTATGAGGGCACTCTTTTTTTGGTATTAACAAAGAAAGCCATATGTAAAATGATGCCTTCATACAAAAGAAGAATGGGACAAGCCTAAGTCCAAATTCTTTTAAGTCCAAATTCTTTTTTTTCATATCAGGGCATTCTTTTTTTGTATGAATGAAAAAAAGTATGTAAACAATTATGCTTTCATATAAAAAAAAATGGGAAAAAACTAAGTCCAAATTGCTTTTTTGTATTGAGGTATTCTTTTTTGTGTGAATGAAAAAAGCATTTGGAAAAGGATTCCTTCATAAGAAAAAAATGGAAAAAAAATTAAGTCCAAATTCTTTTTTTTTTGTATGAGGGCATACTTTTTTGTATCAACAAAAAAAGCCTACAGAAAATAATCCCTTCATATGAAAAATAATTTGGACTTAGTCATTTTTCCCCTTTCTTTCATATGAAGGCATCCTTTTTCACATGCTTTTTCATTCATACAAAAAAGGATGCCCTCATACAAAAAATTATTTGCACTTAGTTTTTGTACCATTATTTTTTGTTATGAAGGAATCATTTTTCAAATGGACCAGTTCTTTTTCATATGCCCATACAAAAAAAAATTGGTTCATGAAAAATAATTTTTAAAAGTTAAAAAAATACATGTCTGGGTCAGTTTTCCAGAAACTAAGTACAGAATCCACCTAACGCGGCCTTGTTTTGCAAGATGCATGTGCTGGTGTGTGTGTGTGTGTGTGTGTGTGTGTGTGTGTGCAGGATGTCATTTATGTGGGTTTTGAATTTTGTGTTTTTTGGAAAAAATAGAAAAAAAGATGGTGGTAATATAAAAAAAAGATTTTTTTCTTCACGAAAAATGATTACCCCATATGAAACAAGATCCTTTTTCATATAGCCCACAGTCTTGTTTTGTTCCAAGCAGCTTCCAAATGACTGTACTCATGTTCAGAACTGAAATTTAAAAATGTAATAATATTGGAATGGATTAATATTTTTTTCTCTAAACCAGTGAAAGACACATATCTGGGACAAGTCCTTTCTACCCTGATAATGTCAGACCAAAATTCCAAACCATCTGGGTGTGAGTTGATGACAAACAGCATTTTTTTAACTTTTTCTATCTGGATCTCAGAATCTGCAAATCTGACTGGAACAAAAATTGACAAGTCAAGATATCTACTCCCTGAGAATGTGCATGTAAAATTCCATGCAAATCCATTGAACGGTTGTGAAGATATTAAAGTGCAAAATGCAAGGTTTAACATAGAAACCCCTACTCAACCCTTACTGTAGTGGTGCTAATGAATCACTATAATAACAAAGTTATTATGCTAGCCAAGATGTGAGATTAAAATAGAGTTCAATATTTCACACCCAAATCTTGTGCTTTGTCAAGACCATTTTTTCACTTACGTACCTTAAGCATTCTTTTTTACACCATTTACTCCCTGCACAATACACAGATTTATGTTTGTCTTTGCTCTCCAGACATCCACTGTCATCTCTTTGAGTTTAGCCAGATAATCCTGCCAGGCTTCCTCCCCAGTGTTCCTTTTGTACTCAGTGAAGGATCTTCCTCCCCATTGTTCCTTTTGTACTCAGTGAAGGACCTTCCTTCAGCCTCACAACATCATTCACACTGCCCCACCTTCAAGAATCCGATCAGCCTTTTGTGTCTGTTCCTTTTGGCAACCATCCTTTTACAGTATATACTTTAGTTGCCTCCAGGAGTGCCCAAATAATCCTATTCCACTGTTCCTCCACCCACTCGATATGTTTTCTCCGGGTCAGTCTTTCTCTGACTAGTTCTCACATCTACTCAAACCAGAACCATAGTCTGCAAGGAGGAATCCACTGTCCACCCCCCACCAATTCAAATCACATGATTTTGTGGTCACTAGATTTAACGGTTCCCTGACAGTCACCCCCACCATCTCCCAATTGCTAAGTAGCAATTCCAGGACTGCATCCTGTCATGTGGGACCTTTGACCAGCTGTACAAGTAACAGTAAGTCCCACATCATATCAAGTAGTGACTGACTCCTGATGCTCTTTGCTGTTAGGCTATACCAATATATATCAATAAGGTTTATGTTCCCCACCAACACCAGATCCCCTATTGTGGTTCCCATTCTGATTTCTTCCCTCAGCTCTCTATCTTCCTCCTAATTCTGCTCCAGTGGTCTGTCAACCATCCTTAATCTGACTATCTTACCAGCAGCAGTTGACAGCTGCACCAACATAAGTTGCTTCTTTACAGTCTCATCATCTGTTGTCTCGATACCTTCCCTAATGTATAGTACTCCCCGTACCTCTACCCTTGTCCCTGACTTTCCTAATTAAGGACTTATGGGCAGACTGGATGGGCCTTGTGGACATTAACTACTGAACATTTTTATGTTTTTAGGTTTAAGGTACAGTATATCCCATAACAGCAAGATCTCAGTCTTTGTTACCATTGGCCCAAGCCTGTGAGATGGCTACTATGTCTAGATTAGCCTCTGCCACAAATGCTTGCAGTTCTCTGATCTTGTTGTTTAGAATTCTGATATTTAGGCAAACAAACCTTCATGTACCTATCTTCCTCCCTTCACTCTTGGCTGGTCACCTATCATGCTGTCCACTCCCTCGCTTTCCCATCATCCACCCACTCAGATGTCCCCCATACTACCTTCTCCTGTCCATTCACCATGTACCTGCTCTCTTCCCATTGCTGCACTCCCATTCATGGGGTAGTCTCTACTTTGCTCACCCTGCACCTAACACCCACAAGAGGATTCCCAGCATCAGCTGCCTCCCTTCAATTTAAAAGACTGTCCACATAGACATCTAATGTCTGCCGAGTGCACGGTCCCCTTCTGTCATAAGATGTATGCCATCCACCTTGAAAAGCCTTCCATCCCATAATCCAATCAGCCCCATACAAATCCATATCCCTTCTCCTTTCACCATAGCTTCAAACAGGCACTAAATGCATCAGCTCCCTTCTACCTCACCCAACCACCTTTTCTAACCCATACAAGCAGCACCTCTTACAAGGTCAACATGGCTACTTCCCCCTCAGTTCCCTTCCCAGTCTTTGGAAGTCGGTCTTAGTAACTTCCGGACCATGATTTACCAAGTTGTTTGTGTCTATTTGCACTAGGACATAAAGCACATCCCTCATCCCAGCTAAGATCCTTCATATTCTAACCACATCCCACTCAGCTGATGTGCCAGCAACTCATCTGACCTCTCCCCTTGCATGCCCATCCCTGCACACCACTCTCTCCACACCCCTTAAAATTCAATCCCTGACTACAAACACCTTGACAATTTCTTCCCTGCTAATTGCCTTCTGGACACTGTGATTGCTGATAACAGTCCCTCGTTCTACCTTTTCATTGGTAGTGACTGACTCATGACCTCCCCCGACTGAGTCAGGTAACTTTGTCTCATTCAGGGATGCATAATGGTTTGTGATCACCACAGGTGGGTCCTGCATGCCACCCCAATCTTCTTCCCTTCCTCCTACTTCATTCCTATCCCAACCCACCATCCCCCTTGGCCAGACAACCTCTGTGATGGGGGAGTAGTGATTAAGAATCTCAATGCAGTTGAATGCACAGCATAAGTATTTCTCTTTGTGCTGCCTAGAACTCTACATGAACCTCTTCAAATGACCTGTACATGGTGAAGTGACCAATCCTTTGAAGCACAGTCCAGGGGATGATTGCCCCACATTCCCCACAGCTAGGTAACCCTCCTCTCTTCCAGTTCTTCATCCTTTCTACTATCTGCTCCCTCTTCCTCAATTCAGATTTAGATTTCTTTATTACAAATGATGTATAAAACAATCTGTTTATCACTTGTAAAAATAGAATATATTTCATAAAAACATTTAAAAACAGCACAGATCATTCCTTTATAGCAGCATATATTTTAAGTGCAAATCAAGCCATAGCATTGTAGGTCACATTGTTTCCAATGAACAATAGAGAAAGAGGAACTTTTGACCCTCAGCTTACACTTGTGACTACTTTGGTACCAAATCTAAAAGAGTTGTAGAAATGGTTAATAAAAACTTGGCCACATAATGAGTGTACCATCCCTCACCCATTTATGTGATAGACCTGTGAGGATTTCTTATAAGATACCTGATAATATAGCCAATATTGTGACACACAACCTGTGATGAACCAGAATACTTGGTTACCTAAACCTCCAAAGGGATGTTTTGCTTGTGGTAACTTTATAAAACTGGAAATATCATAAACAGGACATCTAGTATAGTGAATCCTAGCGATGGTAGAAATGTCAATAGTTATGATTTTATAACTTGTGATACTGAAGGGGTGGTATATTTGCTGGAATGTAACTGTGGAACATATTACATAGGTCAAACAGAAGAAAATTAAAAAAGAGGGTGGAAAACATTTATTTATTTAGTTTTTGTTGACCGGGTAAGTGCACTAGACAAATCCTACATATTTTCAGGCATGACCCAGGGGAGGGGGATAAGATGAATGCCAACTGATCTTGAACCAGATTAAGCTGTTAGTGATATTTGTAGTGAATGAAGGAAATTTGTTCAGGACATGGGGAAAATTACCCTACTTTGTCAGTATGGGTGTTGCTGCTATGGAGGACGTTGTGTTGCAGACTCATTCTGCTGGTATACCTGTTGGCGAGACGGTCTCCCAGCCCACAGGTCCAGCTCAGGACACTACACTTGAGAGGATTAAATTGTCAAGCCAAGTGAATATGCAAACAGGAGATGTCCAGGCTAAGAAACAAGCCTCTAGCGGGTTATTTTCTTCTGATGAATCTTGGTTGAATGCTATTTTAAAACAAAATAAGGAGCTACGATGTGCCGCTCTGTCGACCGTGCAAATGGATACTACACTGAATGATTTAATGTGGCTTTTCGCAGCCGGGTGAAGTTACGGAATATATGTTGCAAGCAGCTGCAAGAACAATCCTTGAGCAGGGTGCAGCAGCGCTCACTGTAGCTCAGAACCTAATACCACAGCAGAGTGACATTGGCGTTCCTAGTACATTTCAGCCGCATGAGTCAGTTTCGGCCCCAGGACTTTTGACAGCAAGGCAAGACTACCAGACAACAGCTGGAACTAATTTGAACCCTATACACTCTACAACTCCTGTGAGTACTGAAACTGCTACATTTCCTAAAGTCCTGTCTGGTTTACCATCCACACTTGGGCTCCGTGAGGGCAGGGAGGCTGAACCCGCTGTGTTGCCTGCTCGTGGGTCCTCCCCAACATCCTTAGAATGCTCCCTGTTAGTGGCAGGGTGGAATTGGGGAAATGCTGGAATCTGGATCCGTGACCTGGCCCACAATCTGATTCTAGGGGGTTCTCCCCCTCCTCCAGAGGACTTACCTGAGAACAATGATTCAGCGCCTACCAAACAGGCCTTAGGGCCCAAACCTAATCCTGCAACTACTAGTTCAGCAGCAGTATCTATTCTTCAGTCAGAACAAATTATGGATTCTTCTTTCTCTGATTCTGAGGATGACATGGTGGTACCACCCCAGTGGCCTGACATGAGGGAAAATAATCAGAATATTCCAGGGAAAGCTCAGACTTTGCAAGAACAGTCTATAACTGCATGGGAGTCATTTTGGAAGAAGGACCCTTTCACGGGATCCCCCCCGCAGAGACGGAATGCAGTCCACTTGGAATATCTTGGGGGGTTAGAGATAGCCCCTGATCGGTTGTATATTGGACATACTTTACTAAAAGATTCTTTGGGGGGGGGTTCTACAGAGATCTATGCTCTAATCCATGTTTCTGGCTCTATTTTATATTATATCAGTTTTACTTCCCCAAAGGGCCTTGACCAGTTTTGGACTAAATATGACTCTCTAAAGTATACTGAACTATGGCTACCATTCAAGACTATACCCTTAACAAAGCCTTCTATTAAGAATGTGACAATTTTGTTTAGAAATGAATCTATGTCCATTCATGATATTGTTTATTGGCTACAAAAGAGATGTGATGTGTTAGAAAATCCTAAACCAATATTTGATGAGGAATGTCTTTGGAATGGTGGGTGGGTCCTGCAGGTTTGTTTATGAAATAATAATTTAGGCCCTGTTCACTTTCCTAATAGTTTTTTTCTTGGCAATGAGAGAGGTCACTGTTTCTACCCAGGTCAGCCAAAAACATGTTTTAAATGTGGGGCCAGTACTCACTTGGGTGCCGCATGTGATAGGATAAAGTGCAATCTTTGTTTAATGTTTTGTCACTACAGCTCTGACTGCATAGAAGATTTGCATTGCAATTTATGTGATGAAACTGGGCACGCCTTTTGAGCCTGTCCTTGGGACACCCACAATAGAAGGGACTGTGTTAGTCAAGAGCTGCTAATTCAGGAAGCACAAAAAAAAGAAATGCTAAAAAGTAAACATACAGCTGACAAGGCTCCTACGGAATGTCCAAAGTCTCCTCCCCCGTCAGCACCCCCACGGACCTTCCTGAGGCTGAGGTTAATTTACAGCAGGTTGAGATTGTCTCTATTCCCCATTTAGTGGTTTCTCAGACCACTGACCCAGTAACCCCCCCCCCCGTCATCCCAATGCCTATGGAGAAAGAGGTTACTGAAATGCCCCCCAGATTAAGAATACTGCAAAAAGGGCATGAAACAAAGTAGGCTCAGGTCAAAAGTAGCAAAGACAAATATTCCAGGTGAAGTGGGTATCAAATTATTAAATAAATTTGAAGTCCTTGGAGCTGTTAGACAAGACCTAGAACAAGGAGGGGACTCAGAGGCATCCTCCCTGGCACCATTCTCCTCAGAATCAGAGGGAGAGCAGCCTGAAGTAGGGACTGAAGAAGAACAAGCCCCCAGAGTTCCTACTAAGATAAGAAGAAGTTCCAGGTTGAGAAAACCACCTTAAAATTTCCCTTATCCTACAACACAGGTCCTTCCCTGTTTAAGGGTAGCCACCATTAATATAAATAGCATTAGAAATGCAAGGCGTAGATTGATTACATTAACTATGTTGAAAGATTTGAATTGTGATTTTGTTCTGCCCAACAATTGTGGTGTTGGGGCCCTTCTTACTTTTCTTTTGGTTCAGCAGTATGTGATGGGGTAGGTGTTTTTGTTAAAGGTGATGGATTTAGAGTATCACGGTTAGTTGATATTTCGGTAGGTACAGCACTATTATTAGACTTTACCTTTAAAGGCATAGAGTGGAGGTTAATTAATATATATGCCCCCTTACAAAAAAAAAAAACAGTTTACTTATATCAGGAGGTTAGTCCTTATCTACTTACAACAAAAAGTGTACTATGGGGAGGTGACTTTAATTGTGTCATGGACAGGAAGGATAGAGGTGCAGCTATGAAGAAATTATTTTGTGATTCCAATTGTCTTAATAATATTATAAACCAGAGTGGTTTACAAGATTCATTTAGACATCTACATAAAGGGGGGAGTCACACCTATTTCAGAGGTGCTCTATCCACCAGAATTGATTTTATCTTCACAAAAAGAAAAATGTTACTGTACTGCAAGCAGAGACCACTCCCCTTGAAACTTCAGACCATGCAGTCTTACATATTGCTATAGGAGGGGAGTGTAGGCCTCAATATGGTAAGGGGTATTGGAAACCGAATACATTACTTTTGGAGGAACATAGTGTACGAACTAAAATTCTTGAATTTCTCAAAGCAAGAATGTCAGTGGCATGCTTGGGAAATATTATTAGCACCTGGTAGGAAGAAACCAAGAGGGGTGTAAAAACAATATTTCAGACTCATTCCACTAAATCCCGATTGACTAAATATAGGGAATATCTTAAACTTAGATTACAACTTAGTAAGCTTTACTCGATTATAAATACTCAATATATTGGATTGACATCACAGGTTCTTAACCTGAAAAAAGCTATGATAAAGTTACAATATTCTAGGGCTACTGCCATGCTAAATGAAAATAGAATTTGTTCTCTGGGGAAAACAGGGTTCGGTGATGCTTTTAAAGACTGCTCACATAGAGCTTCTGAAAGATATATGGATTCTGTCAGGACACAGGATGGTACTATAGTTTCTGATGGGCCTAAAATTCTGAAACTAGTTACACATTATTTATCAGAGATGTATAAAACATCACCCATTGATGAACATCAGTTAACAACATTTTTAGCCTCTCTTACTGTCCCTAGTATACCTAATGATTTGTTAAGTAACCTTGTTAGACCTACCACAAAAACAGAAGTTGGGGAGGTTATTAAACATCTGAAAAAATCAATGGCCCCAGGCATAGATGGCCTTCCCATTGAATTTTATGTAACTTTTACAGACATACAACAACCCATATTAATTATGGTTTTTAATAAAGTCCATGATAGCCTACAGGTAGATATGCACTTTTGCATTGTAATTCAGATTTTGATATTTAAAAAGGGTGATAGAGCACTTCTGGATAATTGGAGATCCTTAAGTCTGTTAAACACTGATTACAAAATATTATTGAAAATTTTACATGTTTGTCTCCTTAGCATTGCTTCCTTGCTTATTATTCCCACCCAAACATGCACAGTTAAAGGTCGCTCTATTAAGCAATATGTATTGTTACTTTGGGAAATTGTAGAAAAGGGCAAAGAGGGCGATTCAACTGGATTTATTCTGTCGCTTGACCAGGAAAAGGCCTTTGATTGCGTACCTCATCACTTTATATCATTAATATTGAAACACTATGGCATACCTGATTGTTTTGTTAATTGGATTTCATTATTGTATAGGAATGCCCAGGCACTACCTCTTGTTAATGGGCATTTTAGTACTTACATTGATATTTCAAGAGGAGTTCAACAAGGGTGCCTGCTTAGCCCCTTACTTTACATATTGTGCTTAGATCCACTACTTCATTTCATACAACATGATTCATGTATAACTGGGATCTCAACACCAGGGGGAACTATGGAGATAAAGGTGACTGCTTATGCTGATGATATATGTGTTCTAATAGCTACATAGATACATAGATACATAGACAGTGTCGGCAGATAAGGGCCTATGGCCCACCCAGTCTGCCTATTTGAGCTTGTAAGTTCAGTTTATGTTTTCCTAGAAGTCTGTTGCCCCTTACCCCTGACCTCCAGAATTCCTTTATGTCTATCCCATGTATTCTTAAATCCCGTGATTGTTTCAGCCCCCACCACTTCCTCTGGCAGGGTGTTCCACTTGTCCACCACCCGTTCTGTGAAGAAATTCTTCCTCATGTTTTCTCTGAATCGTCCTCCTCCAACTTCATCCCATGCCCTCTAGTTCTGGTACATCTTTTTGCTTAAAATAGTGTATTCCTGCACCCTGTTCCTCCTGTGAGATACTTGTATGTCTCTATCATATCCCCTCTCTGTCTCTCTCCTCCAGGAGTACATGTTCAGTTCCTTCAACCTGTCTTCATAGGACTTGTGATGCAATCCATGCACCATCTTTGTTGCCCTCCTCTGAACCTTCTCTACCCTGTCTATGTCCTTACGTAGGTATGGTCTCCAGAACTGTACACTGTACTCCAGGTGGGGCCTCACTAGTGTCTTGTATGTGGAATTATGACCTCCTTTTCCTGCTGGTAATGCCCCTGCCTATACATCCCAGCATCCTATTTGCTTTACCTGCTGCCTTGTCACACTGTTTCCCTACCTTGAGGTCATCAGAGATGATAACCCCAAGATCCCTTTCCTGTTTGGTGCATGCTATATCCTCACCCCCCAACTGATATATTGTGCCAGGGTTTTTGTGCCCCATATGCATTATCTTGCACTTCTTTGCATTGAATTTCAACTGCCAAACCCCTGACCATTCTTCAAGTTTCTGCAGGTCCTTCTCATTCTGTCTACACCCTCTGGTGTGTCTACTCTATTACAGAGCTTTGTGTCATCAGCGAACAGTGAAATTCTGCCTTCTAGGTCCTCGCAATGTCACTGATGAAGATGTTGAATAGGACCGGTCCCAGCACTGATCCCTGTGGTATCCCACTGGTCACTCTTCCCTCTGTGGAGTGACAGCCAATTACCACCACCCTCTGTGTCCTGTCACCCAGCCAGTTACCTACCCACCACACTACTGTCCTGCCCACACCCATATTCACCAGTTTGTGTAGTTGTCTTCTATGTGGCACAGTGTCAAAGGCCTTGCTGAAGTCCAGATAAGTCACATCCACTGCCCTCCCCTGATCCACCTTCCTAGTCACCCAGTCAAAAAATTCAACGAGGTTGGTCTGACATGACCTCCCCCTGGTGAAACCATGCTGCCTTGGGTCCTGTAGTCCACTGACAACCAGATGTTCCACCAATCTCTGCTTCAGTAGTGCTTCCATGATCTTTCCCACTACCGAGGTGAGGCTGACTGGTCTGTAGTTCCCTGCTTCCTCTTTGTTCCTGCTTTTGTATAAGGGGACTACATCTGCTGTCCTCCAGTCTTTGGGTACCTCACCTGTTTCCAGTGATTGGCTAAACAGGATAGCCAGAGGTTCAGCCACCACCTCTCTTAGTTCTTTAAGGACCCTGGAGTTGCACCCATCTGGCCCCATTGCTTTATCAACTCTTATTACTTCCAGTTCCTTCAGGACCCTTTTTGTGTAAAGGGACTTGTGTCCATTTCTGCACCATTCTCACCCTTGTACTCCTTCAGACCCATTACCCTCCTCTTCCTCAGTAAAGACTGAGCAGAAATACCTGTTCAATATGTCAGCTTTACTGTTGTCATCCTCCACGCAGCCCCCATGCTCCCCCTTCAGTCTCACTATCCCTCCCTTTGTCTTTCTTTTTTCACTTATGTACCTGTAAAAGGTTTTGCCCCCTCTACCCACTGATTTTGCAATGTGTTCTTCTGTCTGAGCTTTGGCTTCCCTTACTGACCTCCCTACCTCCCTTTGCTTCTCCTGGTACTTCTCCCTAGCCCCTTCTGCCTGTGTCTTTTTGTATTGCCTGAATGCAATCTTTTTGGCTTTCACTTTATTTGCTACCTCTTTGGAAAACCATAATGGTCTCCTCTTCCCTTTCCTCTTGCTAACCTGCTTAATGCATAATTCTGTTGTTCTTGTAATCCCCATTTTAAATACTGCCCACTGTTCCTCAACCCCTGCTGATCACACTTCTGGAATGCAAGCTTTTTTTCATGCTAATTTGGTTGATTTGCCCAAACCTAGTGTAGATGTGTGGACTGTATTTGCCAGTGAGTGGTTAAGACCTCTGTATAACATTTGGAAATCTCAAGAAGTATTGATGGCCCAGGCTAAAACTAAATGTGTTTTCTTTAGACCAGCACTAGGGAAGTTAAAACAGTGGAAAGTCCATTTTAATGATTTGTCTTTACCTTCCACTAAAGCCTTATATACATCCATTCATGGCACTACCAGTCCATCTGCAGTTTCCTTTAAGGAGGTGGATCCATGTTATAATAATCACTTATTGGATTCTCTCAAAGACCCTTGTATTCCACCACAGATTTGGGATATTAGCTGGTTATGCATGCATGGACGCTTATTAGTGAACAGAAATGCAAAACATAAAAAAATAGAGGAGTGAATGTGCCCTAGGATGTTTTGTACAGAACAGCTGGAATCCATGTTACATTTCCTTATTGAATGTCCATTTGTAAATGAGATGTGGGAAATAATAGCTAATCATTGGAATAATATATATTGGAAAGGTATAACATATGTTGAGGTTGTGGGAGGTTTTAGTCTACATGACTTAGGTCTGCAAAAGGGAACAGTTTGTTTGATTCTTGCATTTATTAAGTTTGTTTTATGGCAAACAAGATGTAAGTTTGTTCTTCAACAAATCTCTCAAGATCCTGAGCAAACAGTTATAATTGTGGAACATGAACTTGTTAAACATTGTCTATTTGAGAAACAGCATATGACTTCAGATGTTTGGGACCTCCATTGAATGAGTTACCTTTCCTAAAAGATAACATTGGATAAGTATGTTGTTGACTTATTGTATTGTGGTGTATAACTTGTATTTCTATCAGTTTTCCTTTTTTGGAATATATTGTACAGTTTCCTCTTAATAGAAATTCCCCCTACTCTTTTCGATAAGTGCCATGGGATCTTTAACAACCACCTGAACTACCACCAATCCAGGCAGATGGGACCTCAGTTTAACATCTCATCCAAAGGACGGCACCTCAGCACCCCTCTCATGCTACACTACAGTGTCAGTACTGGGATATTAACCCAAGTGCCAGATGTGGGAATTGAACCCACAGCCCTCTGATCTCCTGGTCTCAGAGGCGAGTGTGCTACCTACTGAGCTACTGACACTGCTAACAAGCTGTTCAAAGAGCAGATTGTAGTTATGCTATGGGCAAGGCCCTTACTTTTCTGCAGCACGTTGGGACCAAGTTCTGTGGCAAGATTACCATTTGCCACAGAACTTCTGTGGCAGTGGTCTGTAATTTCTGCAGAAGTCCTGTGGCACTAATGAACTACTACATCACAGGGTCAGCTTGTCATCCTGTCTTCACGTCTATGGCAATGGTTATAGCAATCAGGATCAGGGAAAGCACAATACCATTAATTGAAAAAATAATAGACTTACAGAAATAATTTAAGTCTAAAAATAAAAAAATAAAAATGTATCCCTTAAGGTCCTGGCCTATTGCATAAATGAAATATACAGAGGAGACCTTATGTGATAAATAAGGTATTTCTTACTCATGCTGTCCACACCACTCATGAAGTCTCCACTGTGTATCACTTATACAGTATATTGACATGCAATCTGTAACATACATATAAATGTGTATGTGTGTGTGTGTGTGTATATATATATATATATATAGTGAGAGAGAGAGATACTGTATGTATATTTATTTTTTTAAATTTCCATGAAATTGTATCCTCATTCATACAGGTCCATTTGAAAATGGAATAAACAGAATAGAGGAGATATTGCAAAACTCATTTTTTTATGCCAGCTTGCTTCTCCTGACACACTACAGAACACCATCAGGACATGACATGCATGTGAACCCATTGTGAGATAAAGCTCTGCAGCCCATCCCGTGTGACATACTGCACCATACCTTCCCAGGCTCAGAGCAGTGATGTGTGCCCCCAATCCTTGTGCTGCCCAGCCAACACCCAGAGCTTATCTCTGAACCTGAGTTACCAGCACAGGAATACAACATGCTACCTTGTGGCCCAACAGCTGGCCCTGCACACAACATTTCTCTATAACTTTTAGGTGATTTCATCAACCAATGAAAATAGGTAATCAATAGCCCTGGCAAAAATGTGTACAGCACAATTATTTATTTATCAGGTCTGTTCTTTCAACAGGTCTACACATTATTATATTCCACTTTTCTGGGCATAAATATTTTATTTTTCTTAAAAATGACAGGTTAATTCATTTTATGAATTATTCATTTTTGATGGCATCTCTGTATCTTAAAGGCAAAAATAAGTTTGTCCAAAGTAAGGTATGGACTTAACAGGTCTATGTTATTGTCAAGATTTTGTTTTAGTTAGCCCTAGTATAATAACATAAGACTAAAAACTGTATTAGGCTGTAGTGCAGGTTGAGCAAATATCACCATGCCTGATGTGCTGTGCCACCGCCTCTGGCAGTGGGAGCTGTGGTAGATAAGTGACTCTTTATTTCTGTGGCAGAATGCAACCATTTCATTAGTTAATGTATTATGTTATAGCACTGATAACATCACATGCTGAGCATAGAGGGTTTTGGATATAAAAAGAGGTGAAAGGAACCAGGTTCTATGGATAAATGGACATATTAATAAAGAATCACCAAGAACAGTGAATTCTGTGGCACTGCAGAAGTTCTGTGGTAAGTTGCAAGTTCTGCACAAAATTCTGCGGCTGCAGAATTCTAGGGGCCTTGGCTATGGGCATGCTTTTTCAAAAATCTGAGATAAGACAGTCCATGCTACTAGGGCTGGGGGATTGGTAAAAGTGAAAAAAGATTACAGGGGAGGGGATTTTGAGAATAAATTAAATCAGAGAAAGCAACACTGGATTTATCAATCGGGAGCATTACAATGGTTAGATTTGAATGATAAATTTGAAATTATACCTTATTTATGAATATAAATTGTATATTAGAATTTGATGCATATCTCAAATTTGTAAATAGCTCAGATCTAGGGGATATACTCACCTCTTTTTCATCCACCTTGGCCTTGTTTGAGGTACTACCAGTATGGGAGAAGGGGAAAGGCCAAGGAAAGGTTAGGGAAGCTGGAATCACAGAACTGAACTCTTGGCTCTTCACTTGGTGCTCAGAAAAGGGACACACCTTTATCAGTGACTGAAATAGATTTCTGGGAAATGACTTACTTTAAATTCAATGGCCTTCACCTCAACAGGGAGGGGGTAAGGGCATTAGGACAATAACTCGATGTATTTATGGCAAGTTTAAACTAGAGGATGGGGTGGTGGTGACCAGACAGGACCACAGGAGAGCCAAGAGCAGAAATATAAAACCGTAGTCACCACCCCTCCCAGAGCCATGTAACAGCCCCTTTTGTCAATCACATAGACATAAAAAAACAGGAGCTCACGAAGGTTGTACAAGTTAAACAAAGTACAATGAAACAAAGGATCAAGGATGCTGGACTCTGGAAGGCAATGATGACCAATGCCCAGAGTCTGGCTAGCAAAATCCCAGCACTCTCAGCTACAAAAGCAGATGTAGGATTGGACTAGGTTGCAGTCACAGAAACTTAGCTATAACTACAGCCATGAATGGGATGTTGCAATCACAGGTTACAAATTATTCAGGAAAGACAGAAAAGGATGTAGGGGTTGGAGGGTTGCATTATATATAAGGGATGACATAAAAGCTATGGAGGTCCAAAGTTCCGGTACTCTGGGTCACTCTTGAACCTGGCTCATGCTCAGCCCTCAGACTAGGAGTGGTATACAGGCCTCCCTCACAAGGTGCAGAAGCAGACAAAGCAATGCTTGAAAACATACTAAAGATAGCCAAAAAAAGAGAAGATGTGCTGATGGAGGACTTCAGCCTCCTGGATGTGGACTGGAACTTCGGCACAGCATCCACAACTAGGAGCAGAAATTTCCTAAATACCTTGGTAGGGGCAGGACTTTATCAGCTTGTTGTGGCCCCCACTAGAAAAAACACAGCCCTGGATCTGGTGCTCACAAACAACGGCAAGATCCAGGAGGTGGAGCTGGGATGCCATCTGGGTCAAGTGACCACAAATCTGTCTGGTACAAGGTCAAAAAGGCCAAGGAAACAAGCCACGCTAAGACACAGGTAATAGACTTCAGAAGAACAGACTTTGATCAGATGAGAATATGCTTTAGGGATATCCTCAAGAGGAAGGCAAAAGGAGGAGTAGGGGAATATTGGATAAACATAAGAGAAGCACTAGCAGAGGTTACTGCAAAATATTCCAGGCTACTGTAGTCAGTAAGATGAATAAAAAAATAAATCTGCTATGGTTCACAGAGAAGGTGGCAGCTGCAGTGAGGGAAAGGAAACTATCATTCCAAAGATACAAGGGCTCATACAGTGAAATAGATAGGGAGGCATACAAGTGCAGCTTAAAGCAGGCAGGAAGGGTGATCAGAAAAGCAAAGGTACAGGCTGAGAAAGATATAGCGCAGGGGGTTAAAGGAGGCAATAAGATCTTCTTTAGGTAAATAGGCAACAAAAGGGAAAACAAAAGAGGAATTGTCAGGCTCATAAGCAGGGATGGGAAGAGGGTAGAAGAAGACAGTGAAAAGGCAGAAGTCTTAAATGAGTACTCCTGCTCAATGTTTACTAATCAGGCACCTGGTAATGGATCCACCCCAAAGGGGGACAGAAGTCACCTGGGGGAATGGACACAAGCCCATTCACAATAGAGAGGGTAAGGACAGAATTAAAAAAAAGCTAAAGGTAGATAAAGCTGGATGGAGTCCACCCACGCATATTGAGGGAACTTAGTGATGAATGGGCAGCACTACTAGCGGATCTTTTTAGCAGATCCTTGAGAGAAGGGACAGTTCACCAGGACTAGAAAAGAAAAATAGTGGGTCCAATACATAAGAGTGGTAGCAGTGAGGAGACAGGAAACTACCGCCCAGTCAACCTCACCTTGGTGGTGGGTGAGATGATGGTGTCACTGCTCAAAGAAAGGATACTAGCATTACTGGAGGAATCTGGATAATGGGAAGGGCCTACCAGACTAACCTGATCAAGTTCTTTGACTCCGTTACTAGAGTTGTGGACCGAGGGAGCCATTGACATTATCTACCTTGACTTAAGCAAGGTCTCTGACTCTGTACCACACAGAAGGCTGCTAAAAAAACTCAACCATACAGGAGTGGGGCAGGAAGTGGTAGCATGGGTGAATAGCTGGCTTGAACAGAGAACTCAATCCATGACAATAAATGGGGCAGCATCAGGGGATAGGGAGCTGACAAGCAGGGTGCCACAGGGGTCCATCCTTGGACCATTACTCTTTAATTTCTTCATCAGAGATATCACAGAGGGGTTGAGTGGTAAGATGTGCCTATTTGCAAATGACACAAAGCTCTGCAACAGGGTGGACACTGTACAAGGGGTAGAGAAATTGAAAAGTGACCTACTCAGTCTGGAACATTGGTCCATCTTGTGGCAGTCAAAATTCAATGTGAAAAAGTGCAAAGTTATGCATATGGGCAGAAGCAACCCGGAGACAGACTACTATCTGGGAGGGGAGAGACTAGCAACCACCCATCAGGAGAGGGATCTAGGGGTTATCATATCAGACAACTTGAAGGTAGGTGAACAATGTGAAAAGGCAGCAAAGAAGGCCAGCAGGATGCCGGGATGCATAGGAAGGGGCATCACAAATAGAAGAAAGGAGGTGATCCTGCCACTGTACAGGTCCCTGGTGAGACCCCACCTTGAGTACTGCATCCATTTCTGGAGACCTTATCTCAGAAAAGACATAGATAGATTGGAGACAGTACAGAGGAGAGCTACAAAAATGATACAGTCTCCATAAGTTGCCATATGAAAGCAGGTTACAGGAACTCAACATGTACTCCCTGGAATAACACAGGGATAGAGGGGACATGATTGAGACATTCAAGTTTCTGAAGGGTATACAGTAAACAGAGTCTCCACCCAGGAACTCTTTATGGTAAAAAGTACCAGTAGGACAAGAGGACATGAGATGAAATTGAGGGGAGGAAGATTCAGGGGCAATATGCGAAGGTTTTTCTTAACAGAGAGGGTGGTTGACCCATGGTATGGTCTACCTGCTGGAGTCTTTGACTCAAAAACAGTAGGGTAATTCAAAGCAGCTTGGGACAGACACAAGGGGATTGTCTCACAGAAATCCTAAAGAGGGGGGTAGGGCTCAGCACAGTCTAGATGGATCTTTTGTCCCCATTTGCCGTCAATTTCTATGTTTCTGTTTCTAAATCCCACCCTTTTACAGCAAAATGATATCTCCACTTTCTCTTACTTTGACCCCATTCCAACTTTGTTCATGTTCATACTACACTTATTTACCTGCATTTCTTTGCCCCTTGGCTATACATTATAAAATAGTATTTAAATACTAATATTACTGTGTGTTTTTTTGGTATTTTTTATGAGGGTTGCTAAGAGAAGAAAAGACATCTGGAATGTACCCTTCCTGTGCTTCCTTAAAGTTACAAATATACAAACATAAGAAGAATGCCAGCAGATACAGGCCTGATGGTCTATCTAGTCTGCTTGACTGTACAGCTAACAGTCTGTTATACTGCAGTCGCTCCCCCCCTCCTACCCACATATCCAATTTCATGCCAGTACTAGCTGTTACACCTCCCCCCAGTGCCTGATTGGCAACCTTCCCTCTGCCTTTGTCCCATCACCTCTTAAAATTGCTCACCATCTTCAAGGATACGACCTCCTCAGGCAATGTGTTCCACCCTGTCACCACTCTCTCCAAGAGAAAGTGCTTTCTCATTTCCCTTCTGATTCTACCACCCTCCAACTTTAGATTGTGCACCCTAGTGTCCCTTCCACTTCCTTAATCTTAAAATTCCCTCTGTACCATCTTTATTTATACCTTTCATATAGCTGAAGATTCCTATCCTGTTCCCTCTATCCCTCCATTCCTCCAGGAAGTGCAAGTCGAGCTCCCTCAGTCTCTCCTCATAGGGTTTCTCCTCCATACTGAGGATCATCATGGTTGCTCTGTAAGTTATGTGGGCCTGCACAGATACACTTGACCAGAAGATCTCAGAAATGAATCGTACACTACAGAAGGGACTGCCTTCCCTGCTGGAATGAATGCCCATCCCCATGTTTCTGAATTAATGGATTAAGTTTAGTAATATCTATTCATGTAAGATATCATATGGTAACTTGTGTTTTGTAGAAGGGAGAAGATTGTGACTGTGAAACATGAGCAGAGTTACAGGTGTGGGGTTACTTAGCAACCAACAACACTCATAGGTACTTAAATCTAGACCAATCGTATTGCCACAGCTCTGAGGATGTGCATAGTGTGAAACAGCAGTTCACCAGGAGCTCACCAAACTGGCACTGACTCTGTCAACCAACAAGCAGGTAGTGTATACTGTACTCGGTCATTCACAGTTCAGTTGGCAGCCGACCATGGTGGTGGAAGGAGGGCTGTGCCAGTCACCATCTGGGTTTCAGCTTCAAGTTTCAAGTTTATTTACAAATGACAGCATGGGTAATCAAATGATAGTATGGTTAATAACAATCACACAAAAAAGGATACAGTTACAAACATGTTGACTTAAAACTGGGGTAAGTAGGCATGTTACATAATTTTACTACTGGGATGACGAATGGAAAGCAGGGAGGAGGGACCACTACACTACCAGGGACTAATTTTGTTCATATGGGGGGGAGCGGGGTGTTAGGTCACTGTCTGCATGGATGGGAGGTTGGGGGGTCCACTAGGCCATCAGGGACGTGGGACACTTTAGTTTTATTCCAAGAGAGCAAGGTGGGGTGTGCACTGGACACCAATAAGATAAATTTATTTGGCTGGTGTTTGGGTCAGGGGAGGGACCACTGGACTACCAGGGAGAAATTTATTGTACTACTCGGATGGTGATTGGAGACCAGGGAGAAGGGAGGGACCACTAGACTACCAGGGATGAATTCATTTTACTATCAGGATGGCGATTGGAGGCTGTGGGTGGGGGGTACAACTAGACAACCAGGAAATAATTTATTTTACTATCATGATGGCTATTGGAAACTGGGGAGGGGGATGGACAACTAGACTTGTAGGGAATAATTTATTTTACTATCGGGATGGCAACTGGAGAACGGGGAGGGATCACTACACTACCAGGGACTGATTTTGTTCACATTGGGAGGATGATTGGACATTGGTTAGGGGGGACCACTGGACTACCAGGGACATGGTGTAGTGGGCGAGGGGGGCAGCATTGCACTACCTCTGACAACCACTAGGATTGTGCGGAGTTGAGAGGTCTTCCTTGGTGGTATTTTCTTCACATAAGGGAACACCACAAATGACCTTTGCATGGAGAAAATGCTTTGTGAATGGGATTGCATCATATGCAGGTCCCCACCTCCTCATTTGCATCACAGATGCTAACTGGGCTTCTGTGACTACCACCTTGGGGCAAAACCTAGTTTGCAGGGTGCAAACAGGAATTGTGATGGGGCAATATTTTGTGAATCTAGCCACAGATGTCTAGGGCAATGAGGTTTTTGTTTAGCTGTCTGTGAATGTAGGTATAGAGTGTGGGCATTATGTAGAAGTTTACTAAGGAATTTTTTTAAGAAAAGCTGCTGGACATAGGGATCAACTAGAAGGCTACGTCACAGTTCATCCCAGTCATTTTGCTCCATGAAAATTTGCCCTAGACTATTAGCACTGGCATCAGTTGGCTCTCACAACGCTTTAACCCCAGACAATTTACCCCAACTTAAAAATTATAAAATAAACTCCAGATGGGAACAATTCATTCACCAGATTGGGCAATGTGCTCAAGGGTTATAGAAGTCGAAGTCATTTTGTAATTGTTGTTGGAGCACAATATGGTATGTAGTGGGAACACATTGTCTGGGCTGACAAATTGATATGGGAGCCAATTGACACTGGAGCTAATAGTCCGGGGCAAGTTGTCATGGTGCAAAATGACTGGGACGAATTAACATGTTTCCCACCAGGAACTGCATGAATGAAGCCGCTGTAATATGCATTGTTAGGATCAGCAAAGTCTTTGTGAGTTTTAGTTTTTTGTTAATGGTTAGTGTTATGTACTGTATAAGACGCAACTCTGTGTGAGGCACTTATTTGTTTCTCTCTTCTATTTGTATGTGTTCCATAAATATGCACACAGCACTCCTGTGACTGAAAATCATCAGTTTTCATATAAACATTTTAGGCTTTACATGATGCAGTGTCTTTAATCAAGTTGGGGTCACTTTGGACCTTGAAAGATGCACATCAAACGTTGCTTTTTTTCAAAGTAGTTTTTTTATTATTTTTTGCGCCCTGATATTTCGCTCCATTCCATGGAGATTTTTCAAAGGTTTTTTTACTTTTCTGTAAATAATTCAACAATATTAAATATATGCAGTTGCTTGTAATCTGCTATTTTCACTTTTTTTATTAACTTTTATCAATCAAGTAAAATGAATTACTATATTGTTTAGCTTTTGTGATTAACTTCTCATTCCTTTGAACACCATTTGCATTACTTTCTGTGGCCCCTATTAGTGTAGTAAATGTCACTTTTATATTATGGAGTTTTTAACATTTTTCAAAACATTATACCCACTGTGCCACCTCCACCAGTATGTGTTTGAAAACTTTTGTAAACTACTCAAAGAGCCTGACTGACCTCGTCTCTTGAAAAGCTTAGAAATATTGTTCAGCATTTTGTAGCTTTCAAATGAAATGTGTCACTGCGTTTCAAACAACCATCCATATTAGAAACAGTAAAACATTAAGTCATGCTTTAGGTCACACTCTTAGGTTTGCAACCTTTGTTATTGCCCTTAAAAGATTGTTATTCTTATTTTAAATGCATCTTACATACTTATACTCTGTATGGTTGCTCACCCACATTTATTCTATGTATGTTTACACTCTTAGGTTCATAATCTTTGTTGCTGTCATTACAACTTGTATTCATTAGAGTATTACGGGGACTCCCCCTTCCACATATTACCTCAGTATACAACCTTTTATTTCTTTGGTATTTTTTTGTGTGTCTCAGCGTCTCACGTATCTGTCATTTCTACAAAAAAACATTTAGCCACAAATAAATTGCTTTTCACTGTGTGCAACTCCTTTTACGGTTAGCAACATACATAGTTGTTCCAGAATTTTTTACAGATTGACAGCAGAGAGTAACCCCAAAGTACATGTGTACTTGTTGCTTTTTATGGGGGGGGGGTACATGTTCAGTAAAATCCTTTACTGTAAGTTATTTCTTGTGCTCATTTGTTTCACTGAATTGCATTCATAGAAACACAGAAACATAGACTTTGTTGGCAGATAAGAACTGCTTGGCCCACCCTGTCTGTCCATTTTCCTACCTATTGGATAAGCTGCAGATCCTTGTTAACCCAAAGCCCACTTCCTCCTACCCCCACAAGAATTGCTTTATGTCTGTCCCATGCATTCTTGAATTCCCCCACTGTTTTGACCCCACAACCTCCTTAGCAAGGCTGTTCCATGCATCCACTACCCTCTCTGTGAAAAAATATTTCCTTACATTGCCCCTGAGCCGTCCCCCCTTCTATCTTCAAATTGTGCCTCCTTGTTCTTGCCCATCTCTTTTTCTGAAAGATGCTACCCTCTTGGACTTTATTGATTCCCTTGAGGTACTTAAATGTTTCTATCATGTCCCCCCCTCCCTAATTTTTTCGATGGTATACATATTAAGCTCCTTTAGTCTCTCTTCATATGGCTTCTGGTACAGACCCTGCACCATTTTAGTTGCCCTCCTCTGGACTGCCTCCATCCTGTCTATGTCCATGTAGAGATGAGGTCTTCAGAACTGCATGCAGCATTCCAGATAGGGTCTCACCATCTGCCTGCAAAGAGGGATAACAACTTCCTGTTTTCTACTGGTGATGCCTCTCCCTATGTTTCCCAGTATCCCCCCAGCCCTCCTTACTGCCTTCTCACATTGCTTGCCTACCTTTAAGTCATCTGATATGACTACCCCCAGGTCCTGTTCCATTTTTATTGTTGTTAGTACCTCCCCCCATGTTGTGTACTCTTCCTATGGGTTTTTGTTTCCCAGGTGCATTACTTGGCACTTCTTTGCATTGACTCTAAGCTGCAATACTTTTGACCATTCTTCCAACCTTGCTAAGTCCCTTCTCATCCTTTCCATCCCCTCTTGTGTATCAACCCTGTTGCAGATCTTTGTGTCATTAAAATCAAGATAGTACCGCAGGTAAAATCTGGAATTCTTCAAACATTTACATTTATGAAAATACATGAAAAAGAAGTTTCTGACCTACTGGCCACCCTCAATGAAAATAAAAGTCCAGGAGCTGATGAAATACTGCCAAGTATATTGAGAGTGGTGGCTGGACCATTAACTAAGCCAGTCACTTATTTATATACCATCTCATTATGTACAAATATTATTCCAGACATATGGAAATCTGTCATATATTCACCTATTTTCAAGTCAGGGGATAGACATCAGATTACAAACTATAGGCCAATTTCTGTATTGCCAGTATTAGTAAAATTATTTGAGAAAATAGTAGTTAAACAACTAATAGACTGCTTGGAGAGGAATTAATTACTAAATGAAAATCAATATGGGTTCATGATGGGGTACAGCATGCTGATGGCATTGGTCAGGTTAACTAGTGAGATCTATGATAATATGGATAAAGAATTATTGACCTGACCAAGGCCTTCGACCTGGTGGACCACCCTATTCTGAACTCAAAATTGAAGTATTTGAGGGGAGGAGAGTATGCTATCCCATGATTTGAACATTATTTACAGGATAGAAAGCAGCAAGTGAGGATTGGTTCAGAAATATCTACTTTAAGGTTTATTCATATTGGGGTACTGCAGGGTTTGGTTCTGGGTCCACTCCTGTTCTCTGTTTTCATAAATAACCTGCAAAATGTAGCATCTGTTATTATGTATGCAGATGACACAGTGATTTATTGTGGCGCAAGAACAGGGGCAGACCTGGAAGTTAGACTGCAGTCATTATATAATGATTTACAAAAATGGTTTGCACAAAATAAATTGTTGCTAAATGAGAAAAAGACAGTCATAATGTTATTTGGTTTTACACGTAGGTTACAGGGAAATTTGCTGCCTATAATTGGAGAAAATGGAGTAAAACTGGAGCAGGTTGGGGCATTTAATTATTTGGGGGTAAATCTGGATAGAGGAGTGACCTTAAATGAGCATATTTCCAAAGTAACAAAGAAAGTAAATAACAAATTGGGCTTCCTATATAGAAATATTAGTTGTTTGACAGTACAAGCTAAGCAGGTAATAGCACATCAAGTATTACTTCCAGCACTTGAATATAATAATGTTTTGTTAATAAATGCTTCAGAAACTTTGTATAATAAATATATGGTAACTTTTAACAACATTGTGAGGTTTGCAGTTGGAAATGCTGGAAGAAGAGAACATCATTGTAATTTATATTCCATCTTTGGGACATTATCCCCAAGAGATAGAATCATGAAGACTGCTTATTTATTTTTGTATAGATTATTTCATACACATACTCCCTCTGTATTAGCAGAACATTTACAATGTACAATTTCAGTTAGAGTGCTTAGGGTATCATCAACAAAATTACTCGAAGAATGAAAAATAAAATCTAAAATTGCAGAGTGTTCTCTGATTAATTATGGTCCAAAATTAATAAATAGATTACCTATATTTAACGTATACAAAAAACAAGAGGTGTATTTAAAAGAACTTTGGAAGATTACTTGGAAAGTGTTTCTGGCTGCAAATGTATTGGGATTACATAATGTTATTTGCACTTTGAGATATTGTGGATAGTGTATTGTACATGCTGTATGATTCTTATGATTTTTATTTTTTATGACTGAATGCTGTTTATATAATTGTCAATTTATTGTGTTTATGTATCCTTTGTATTATTCTCTGCCCCAGGCGTGGTTGAAAAAGGGTCCTTCTGGGCCTGATCCACTTTCCTGATTAAACTAATAAATTAAATGAAATCTGCAAAGAGGCATACTTTTCCTTCCAGTCACTCTGCAATGTCAACTATAAAGACATTAAAGTGGACTGGTCCCAGTACCGAACCCTGCGGTACCCCACTACTAATTCCCCTTTCTTCAGATTGGACTCCATTTACTATTACTCTCTGTGTCCTGTTGTCCAGCCAATGTTTTACCCAGGCTTCAACCCTGGGACCCACTCCAAGGCTGGCTAGCTTGTTTATTAATCTTTTGTGTGGGACTGTGTCAAATACCTTGGGTACCAAGATGGGTCCCAGCTTTGCTAATCTGTTTGTGGGTTGGGTGGAGGAATGTTTTTTTCTCTCATTCACAGGGACTGTGCCCGAACTCTACAAACGCTACATTGATGACTGTGTGGGGGCCACCTCCTGCTCCAGGGAGACCCTCCAAGTCTTCCTTGACAAATTCACCACAGCTCATCCTTCCCTTCAGTACACTGTTGAAGTATCCTCCTCTACACTGCCTTTCCTGGATATCCAGCTCTCAGTCCAGAACACTGGTCTGAAGACATCAGTCTATTACAAACCCACTGACTCTCACAGTTTCCTCCTCCATAGCTCCTTCCATCCTAAACATGTCACGAATGGCCTGCCTTATTCACAGTTTCTTAGACTTCGCAGGTTATGCAGTGAAGAGGATGATTTTGCTGAGCAGACCCAAATAATGCATAGTTTTTTATCAACAGGGGATACCCTAAAAGCACAGTGGACAGAGCACTCTCCCAGGTCAGTAACATGCCCCGTAACCTTGACCCCCTCAGGAGGATACTGTCACACAAGAACAACGACGAATTCCACTAGTTCTTCCTTTCCATCAGAGCACACCTTCTCTTCACAGGATCATCACTAGTAACTTTCCCATTTTGCAAACTGACCCTAACATTGGTGCTTCCTTTACAGAACCACCTATTGCCTCTACCGCCTGACCACCTAACCTGCGCAATCTCCTGGTAAAAGCAGCCTACCCCTCCTAACAGTTCCTCCCCCCCAGGTACCAAACCTTGCAACAGGGCTCGCTGCTACACCTGCAAATTTATTTCCAGTGTAACTGAGATTCGGGGGCCTACAGGCGTTTTTCACATCACCAAGGAGTTCTCATGTACCTCCACTAATGTAGTGTACTGTATTCTTTGCAGGAGGTGTTCAGCTATTTACATCGGAGAAACTGGTAGGCATCTTGCTGACCATTTCAGGGAACATTACAGAGCGGTCAGGAATGGTGAAACTGCTAAACCCATTGTATCCCACTTTATCTCCAGGGACCACAATGTCAATGACCTTTCTGTTTGTGTCCTTCAGCAGGGCTTCCGGGATCCTAACCATAGAAAAACATGGAAGCAAAGCTGATCATCCCTTGGCTCCCAGCAGCCCTCTGGTTTAAATGATAGACTTATTTTCCACTAACATCTTTCAGCCTCCCTATTTTCCCTAAAGTCTATTTGTTTTTGTACTGATTTATTTTCATTTCACCATATGTCTCCATTTCTGTCTCCTTCTCACATTTGTCACCTTTCAGCCTTCTTACAAGGCCCTGTTAATCAGTCTCTACCTGGGAACTTCCCAGCTCTTTCTCTCCGATTATGTTTTATCTTTCCCATCATCACCTTTTGTTTCACAGATTCTCTCTTAATCTTACCATTTATCACTTCTTCTCCCTTTGCCTCCCCCTTCTTCTTTCTCCACATATATATCTCTCTCATTTTACCTCTCCTCTACACTAACTGTTTTTTTTTCTCTTTTAGATATTTCCTGAAGAAGACCTAAGGTCGAAACGTAGATTTTTAACTCTATTTTCTATTTTCAATATGCATTTAATATAACCATTTTGTTTTGCTTTTAGACCACATGCTGACACAGCGCCTTGTCTTTGTGTCAAATACCTTGCTAAAGTCTAGGTAGGCCATGTCCACAGCCCCTCCCTGGTCTACTACTTTGGTCACCCAGTCAAAGAAATCAATTAGATTCATCTGACATGACCTTCCAGCTGTGAATCCATGCTGTCTTGGGTCTTGTGCCCCACTAGCCTGAAGAAACTCAATAATTTATTCCTTTAGAAGTGATTACATCATTTTCCCTACCACCGAGGTCAAACTAACAGGTCTGTCTTGTCCCCACTTTTGTGAAGGGGAATCACATCTGCCTTCCTCCAGTCCTCAGGTACCACACCATTCTCTCATGATTTGTTAAAAAGGGTAGTCAGTGGTGTCACTAGTTCTCCCCTTAGTTCTTTTAGAATTCTAGGGTAAATCCCATCAGGCCACACTGCTTTGTCCAGCTTGAATTTTAGGAGTTCTTTCAGGACCCTTTCTTCTGTGAATGGACTGGTAATGACCTCCCTATGCAGAGTGCTTCTATTCTTTGGTTTAGGTACCTCCCCCTCCCCTTCTTTTGTGAACACTGAGCAGAAGTATTCATTCAGTATCCCTGGTTTTTCATTGTCACCCTCTGCCAACCCTTCCTTCCCTTTATTAAGCCTCACTATCCCTCCCTTGGTCTTTCTTTGCTCCCTAATGTACCTATAAAAGGTAATGGGGCCTGATGGGATTCACCCCAGAATTATAAAAGAACTAAGGGTTGAACTACTGACACAACTGACTACTCTCTTTAACAAGTCATTGGAGGATGGGGTGGTACCTGAGGACTGGAGGAGGGTGCATGTGATTCCATTTCACAAGAGTGGGAGCAGGGCAGAGGCAGAAAACTACAGACCTGTTAGTTTGACCTCAGTGGTAGGGAAAATGATGGAATCACTTCTGAAGGAAAGAATTGTTGAGTACCTAGAGGCCAGTGGGGCACAGGACCCAAGGCAGCATGGATTCACAGTGGGAAGGTCATGCCAGATGAATCTAATAGATTTCTTTGACTGGGTGACCAAAGTAGTAGACCAGGGAGTAGCTGTGGACATGGCCTACCAAGATTTTAGCAAGGCACTTCACACAGTTCCACACAAAAGATTAATATACAAGCTAGCCAGCCATGGAGTGGGTCCCAAGGTGATAGCCTAGACAAAAGATTGGCTGGACAACAGGATGCAAAGGGTAATAGTAAAAGGAGTCCACAATAAAGAAAGGAGGGTAACTAGTGGGATACCACAGGGTTCAGTACTGTGGCCAGTCCCCTTTAATGTCTTTATAAGTGACAATGCAGAGCACCTGGAAGGAAAAGTATGTCTCTTTGCAGATGACACAAAGATCTACAACAGGGTTGATACACAGGGTGGGGTGGAAAGGATAAGAAGGGACTGGGCTAGGCTGGAGGAATGGTCAAATGTATGGCAGCTCAGATTCAACGATACGAAGTGCAAGGTAATGAACCTGGGAAACAAAAACCCAGGGGAAGAGTACACAGTGGGGGGTGAGATATTAACAACAACAAAAATGGAAAGGGACCTGGGATTAATTATATCAGATGACCTAAACATGGGCAAGCAATGTGAGAAGGCAGTAAGGAGTGCTGGGTGGATACTGGGATGCATAGGGAGAGGTATCAACAGTAGAAAACAGGAAGTTGTTATCGCTCTGTACAGACAGTTGGTGAGACCCCATCTGGAGTACTGCATGCAGTTTTGGAGACCCCATCTCCGCAAAGACATATACAGAAAGGAGGCTGTCCAGAGGAGGGAAACTAAAATGGTACAGGGTCTGCACCAGAAGACATATGAAGAGAGACTCAAGGAGCTTAATATGTATGCCCTCAAGGAAAAGAGGGGACATGATAGAAACTTTCAAATACCTCAAGGGATTCAACAAAGTCCAAGAGCATAGCATCTTTCAGAAAAAGAGATGTGCAAGAACAAGGGGGCACAATTTGAAGATAGAGGGGGGACAGCTCAGAGGTAATGTTAGGAAGTATTGTTTCACAGAGAGGGTTGTGGATGCATGCAACAGCCTTCCTGAGGAGGTCATGGAGGCAAGAACAGTGGGGAATTCAAGAATGTATGGGACAGACATAAGGCAATTCTAGTGGGGGGTAGGAGAAAGTAGGCTGTTGGTTAACTAGGATCTGCAGCTTATCCATCAGGTAGGGAAATGGGTAGACTAGGTGGGCCAAGCTGTCCTTATCTGCCATCAAATTCTATGTTTCTTAACTGAGTCGGCTATCTTTTCTTCAGTTTGGGCCTTTGCTATTCTGACTGCCTTCCCCGCTTCCTTCTGCTTTAACTGGTACAGTTCTCTGCCCTGCTTCTTCTGTGTTTTCTTATACTTCCTGAATGCTACCTTTTTCTCCTTAACCTTCCCCGTCACCTCTTGAGAACCATAGCGTTTTTTTCCCTTCATTTTGTTTTGTTGATTTGCTTCACACAAAGGCTTGTTGTCTCTGTGATGGCTGTTTTGATTTTTCCCATTGTTCCTCCACCCCTCCTTCTTGCTCATTTGCTAGTGCTTTTCTGAGGCACTATCCCATTTTCCCAAAGTCAGCCCTCCTAAAGTAGAATTCAGATAATCAGATAATCTTGGCAAGTGGAAATGTCTTGGAAAACAGAAGCCAACTTCCCTGTCAGAGTAATTCATTTTAAAGGTGCAGTGAATGTATAATTAATTTACTCAGACTTAAAGCTAGCATTCAATTACTTTTTTGGCAGATCAGCATTCTGATATGAATTTAAAGATATGGTAGTCCTTATCTCTATGCTAAACTACTATTCTGAAAGTGCGTCAGGCTTGTTTGCAGACAGTTGTCTCCATAGTAACTAACTAAACACCACTTATAAAACCAGATCCTATTTGGCAAGTATTAGTTTCACAAATGATTGCTCATGCTCCATAGGATCTTTTGAAAACACCAAAGGAAAAAAAATTACAGAAGAAGAAGAAAGATTCCTACATATCCTCTGTTAAACTCAACTATATTTATTGGACTGTAAACATGCTATGCTGATTTAAATCATGCTTACCATTTCATTGCTCAAGATTCACATTTCATTAACCATGTTAACTAATCCATTTTTACTGCTGTGTGGGGGAGCTTCACAGGCATTTTGGGATCACTGTTGGAGAGAAGGGACTATCAGCAGAAACGGTCCCCATCTTCTCCTACAGTGATGTGGTCTCAGGTCACCTCATGGTGTCTCTGTCTCCTCCTTCTTCCACTGACTGAGCTCCCTCCATGCCACTGCCCCCGGTACACTACTTTCTGTTTTTTCTGCAATTGAGGAAGTGATGACTGGCATGCAAGATAATGGCACAACTCAATCTGCGCATGGGAGAGTACCACGCATGCGCAGATCTGTCATCACTACCATCTTGTAGATGGCATACTTTGTCACTGTTGTTTCTGCCATCGCTCCCCACAGTGCTGCCGTGGCTCAGCTGGCAATCCACTGGCTCTTCACCGGCATCAAAAAAGCTCAGCTCTGCCCCGGTTCTGCAGGTGCTACACCAGCACCGGAAAGCTCTGAGCAGCCATGTCAGCTCTGACTGGAGTTTGTTCAGAGTAACATTTAGCTTTCTAATAAATTATCCATCAGCATCTGCTCTGCACTATCATTAGCACTAGTGTCAGTACACCACCACTGGGATATTCAGAGGAATTGCCCCAGCACTAACACCTTTGAATATAGGGCTGTACATCTGCTGCACAAATGCATTGTGCAGGCACAGCACGAATAGTGCCATCACAGTGCAATGCACTTGCACAGCACTAAACATAGCACTGTATATAGTGCTGAGCACAGGGGGCAGTTGTGAGTGTGAGGAGCCAGCAGTGAAAGGCATGCAACACAGCAGTGTAGTTATCAAAAATAGGTTTTGCTGTAAAAGGGCAACAGGGCATACAGAAAGTAAAAAGAACAAGAACAACAGTGAGAGAAAGGTTCTATGTGATAACGGCGAAAGCCTACAGGTGATTGCTGTTATCACAAAGTCAGAATGCAGAAAACATTTTTGGCACTCTGTCACCCCGGCGCAGAGGAAAACAGTGCTGGGGACTTACTTTTAATGTTTCCACACACGCCCATGAGCTTCACCCCACTCCCCCCATTAAAGGATTCTCAAATCCAGGGGGGTGCATGTCAGGGTGTGTGTGAAAACATTAAAAAATAAAATATTCAGGCTGGGCACAATAAAATCGCACCAGTGCATGGACCCAAACCCAGTAACTCACCAGCCCCAACCAATGGCCAACCCCCAATGCCACAACAGAGCTTGACAACCCACCACAGCGCCACCCTCGTCTGTCCCCTCCCAGCCCACACTTGCCATGCTCGCCCCCCCCACGTGCGTACATATAGTGACATCCTGTCGTTCATTTCACCCACCCACCCCATCCGGCCACCCTTCCCTCCCATCACCGTGAGGGATTCGCATGGGAACGAGTCACCATTGCGGACGGATCCCTTTCCCATGCGTCCTCATCATGGGTTACCTGAGAAAAGAGAGAAACAAATGAAAAAGAGCAGCTGCTTGTGTGTGGAGAACAAAAGAAAAAAGGGCAATTGCCCATATGTGCCCATTTGGAGGAAGAGAAAGGGCAACCACATGAATTGAGGGGAGATAAATGGCAACCACCCATATGGAGGGAGAAACAAAATGAAAAGGGCAACCACCCATTAACAAAACCAAAAAACAGCACCCACCTATTAAATTACAAACCAAAAAAAGGCACCCACTCCTTAAAAAACAAACCAAAGAAAGAATGCCCACCTGTCAAAAAACAAACTGAAAAGGGCACCCGCACTTTAAAAACAAACCAAAACTGTCAACTGCCCATCAACAAAAATAATGTTCAATGCCTGACACAATCAAGAGGCTGCAAGCAGTGGTGGTGGTGTTGGTGATAGTTGTGGCTGCAGCTGGCACCATATAGCAACCAGAATGTCCTGGGTGGCCCTGGCATTGTCCTCTGCCCTTCTGACCAACATACTCAGCAACTCATTCCTGCGTCATGACTATTGACATTATGCCACCTTCCTGTAGCACTCTGGACACCTATGGGAACACAGCCTGTTGTGCACATAGGATGAGGGACACAGGAGTAGCATAACGTGCATAACAAAAGTACAACTGGCTGACACATAGCTCACCATGCCACACATAGTTGGAGGGAGTCAAATAGATGCAATGGGATGTGCATGGCATACCAGAGACAGCATTTCTTTTTACTTTTTTATTTTATTCTTTTGGTAACTGGGTAACACCCACTAGGCACATGTGCCTAATTCAGGGGTAACCCAGGAACACTGGTGTCATTAAAGAGCTAGTGTACAGTGACTTGATTTTAACTCTGTGAGCAGTGGAGTCATTTGTGAAATAATGTAGTGTGGTCAGTTAATTGTATAGTTTCTCCTAATGCCTACCTTTTAGCCTGTGAAAGCACTAGTCCAGTAGGATTTTGCTGCTTAATAAGATACAGAGTGGAGGTCACGTGCAGAACCGAAAGTACGTGGCAGGAGGAAGGCTGTCAGTGATATCATTGTAGCTTTTGAAGTGACCGTACATATAAAATATTATGTGTGCCATCTACATTCATGTTAATACCAGATCACTGTAATAGTACAATTCTGAGATGTGTTTTTCTCTCTACATTTGTATAGTACTGTAATTGGTACTGACAGGAATTTATTTTTCATTTTTTATTTTACAGACGCTGAAGAGAGAGAATGCCGAGCCGTGAAGCCTTGAAGCTGTGAGGAAATAATCATCAGTATGTCTCGGCAGCTGAATCGGTTAGTGAATGAGAAAGAATTGCTATGTACTGAGTAAAAGGCATCACCGTAATACCTGTGCTACAGCATCAGTTCCCATTTAGAGAACTGTATGGTTTCTCCCTAGTGTGCCTGGGTTTCTAATCAGCATCAAATTCTGTCACACTCTCATGCAGCAAATTTTCTGTACACATTCCAGGCATCTCAGCTAGGTGCTATCACTGCAGGTACAACGGTACCTAAATAATAAAATAAAATAAAAAGTTTTTCTGCAGAAAGAGATGATATCCGTGACAGTACTGGACATTAACTACACCAGGCAAACATATCTGATATGCGAGCTGATTAGAAACTGAGGCACATTAGGGAGAAACCGTACAGTTCTCTAAACTATACAATTAAATGACCACACTACATTATTTCACAATTGACTCCACTACTAATGGAGTTAAAATCAAGTCACTGTACACTAGCTCTTTAAATGACTTTCTCAGAGTTACATGGTATGCAAGTGGAGGTTGTGGGAATCACACCCAGGTCTGCTGGATGTACCAAGCTCATGCACAGCTCATTACTCTAACCTCCAGGCTATAATGCCAGCCCAAATTGTGGACACAGACATTAAAGGATTGTACATATAATGAGTGTGCTGTGCTGCAAAGGAGCAGGACAGAGCTATAGAAGGGACACATAATACCGGTAGGCATGCCAGATGTGGAAATGCAGCACATGCAGTAAGATAACTGAGCCAGAGTGCTATAGGCAGTGTAATGACCCAAGTGGCTAGGAGTCACACACATAAACCCTGCACCCTGCAAACCAAGCATTCAACACACAGCCAACACAGGTGTGCAGGACAGCAGACGTCCATGAGCCACCCTGGTTGGCAGCCAGGGAAGGCCATGGCACATACACATGATACACACAGCACAGCTGTATACATACACGACTGTCAAGCAGCACTGTTTGCAGCAGACATGGTACCACATGAGTGCAGTGGTCTTGTAAGCAGGTGGACATGTAACACACTGTACTGAGATCACTACAATACTGGTGTGACATGCAGAGCCACGTGGAAGCACTCCTCATCCCAGCATATGATGGACCCACTCTAGGTACAGGGTTGCCACTCATAAAAAAGCAGTGCTGGATAGTGGCTCTGTGACATCACAGTTGTGTTTAAATGCATGCATGGCCTTGCCCATGAACTGTGGAATAAGTATATAGGTAACATAGGTAAGTACAGAGCTAAGGGGACTTGTGTCCATAGTGCTCGCCTGTTAAATTTACTATAGTTTTCCTGTTCCATGTAACCTAGATAGGTGATGTTTAAACATTTCCACTGAAGCGCTTTCTATAACCTCTGCTGGTAAGCTATTCCAGATCAGGATAACCCGCTGAGTGTACCACATTGTTCTACACCAAGTTTTACAATTTTCCCTTTGTAGCTGAAAACAGTGTGCCCTGGTATTATGTATTTTATTTTTGAGTTTTAGTCCTAGTTTGTTCCAAAGGTCATGGTCAATAAAAGCTTTGAATAGTAGGCACATGTCACCTCTCAGCCTTCTATACTCAAGCGTGAACATTTTCAATGTATCTAATTTAGTCGTGTAATCCTTTCTGTCCATCCTCTTAACCTCATGTGTAACTTTTATTTGTACTTTCACCAACTTTGCAACATCTCCCTTGTGGCATGGTGACCAGACCTGGGCTCCATATACCAGCAGAGGCCTCACCATGGCACCATAAAGGGGTAACAGATCCTCGCTTTCTCTGTTGGAATTATTGTTGAGTACACAGTTTAATACTCCATTTGCTTTCCTGGTGACATTGGTACAGTGAGTGGCAAACCGGAGATCATCTGTAATTGTGATACCCAGATCCTTTTCCTCTGTTATAGCTCTAAGGTTCATGTTTCCCAACTGATATTTGGTGGCCATGTTTTTAAGCCCAGATGCATCACTGTACATTTTTCAGGATTTAGGTGGACTTGATAAGTTGTGCACCAATTGTTAATGTGTTCCAATGCCTGCTGTAGTACCACATGATCGTTTTGATCTAACAATTTGACCCCCAACCGGCAATCATCCACCCTGACATCACTCTTCTGCGGGTCGCCCTTCTGCTATCGGACATATCACATAAAACCATTTAATGGTGGGGCCAACTGCTTGGCTAGTTCCTTCAGAAGTCTAGGATGGAATCCATCTAGTCCTGGTGATTTGATTGGGTTTAATGCTGCTAGTCTATTTTGTATATCACCAGTTGTTATTTTTATAGGGCTGGTAGAGGCGTTGTTGCACTTTCCTGTGCCTAAATTACCTCCTCTTTTTGTATTAAGACTGATGAAAAGTAATCATGTTGTACATTTGCCATATCTTTGCTTGTTGTCACCATTTTCCCATCCATTCCTTCTAAGGGTCCTATTTTTTGCCCACTGCCTTTTATTTCATTTATGTAAGTGTAGAAGGCTTTATAATTGTCTTTTGTTTTAGCTGTCAGGTTGTTCTCATGTGCCTTCTTTGCTTTTCTGCTTTCCTTTCTTATACTATTTTGTAATTTCCTGTATTTAATCCATCCAGCACTTCTTCCATTTCTCTTATATTTTTGAAGATTTTTTGTTTAGCTTTAATCATCTTTTTTATTTTCAATGTTCATCCAACTCGCTGTTTTTGCTCCCCCCATATACTTCTTTTTAGTATGAAAGTGATCATTAATACACTTGTATACTACCTCTTCCATGGCCTCCCACATTCCCTGCATTGTTTTATTATTAAAATCTTTCTCCCAATCCCACTTCACTAACCATTCTCTGATAGCACCAAAATCTGCTTTATTCCATACTAACATATGTGTATCCTCATCTATAGCTGGACTATCCATCTGTAAGTCAAAAATAACTATGCAACGGTCACTATTTCCTAGGGGTGCTAAAGTAGTGCAATTTGAAATATTGGATGTCATATTTATTACAACTAAATCAAGGGTGTTCTGTCTCCTTGTTCATTCATATATTAGCTGTTCCAAGCCCACCTGATTTAAAATGTCTATTCTGGACATCACTGTGTTGATAAGACACTACTGACTATGCATCACAGTGTTGAACACATATGGTAAAGTACAATCAGTGTCCACCAATGCCCCACTGTCATTGACCACATGCCACCTAAGCTTGGCTCTGTTAAGATGCAGTGGTGTGGCACCAGTGTACATGGCACTGGAGATGTCATTGATGCAGACAAACTGCTATGGGCGCTGTATCACTGCATATACTGTACATGCATGCTGGCATTACCAGGTAAGTGGTTAGCGGTGAACAACAAACTTAACGAGTAAATCCCAGCCGCTAATATACATAATGTATGTCTTTATCAGATTCATCCACATCTGTGTGTGTTCATATCACACTGACCCACTGGATTTATTTAGTTCAACTGAGCATGCACTTATAAATGGTTCAGCAGCGGCACCTAGCAGAGCTGTTATTTCATTTCAGCTCAATTTAGTTGTCAAGGGGTGGGTCTTGCTTTGGTCCAGTAGTAGGTGAGTAAGCAGAGGCATTATATGAAATGGGGGGATGGTAGACTGAGGCCAGGTTTTCAAAAAAGGTATAAAACTATATTAGGAGTATATGTTTTCTGTCAAAATAAACAGTTCATGGGAACAATGGATGCCAAAGGAGCAACAGGTTGGGTTTTGGAGCCTGCTACCAGGGCAAGGAGACAGCACAGGAGACTCATTCTAGGGTGGTGGGGATCAGGATCTGTCTCCATGACATAGGAAGGGACTCAGGAGCTGGAAGACATGGCAAGTGGGGCCCAGGGGCAGGAGGACATGGTAATTGGGGCTCAGAAGCCTGCATCCAGAGCATTGGGGCTGTTGAGCCTGCCATCAGAACTGGAGGAGTGGAGGGGTGTGGTGTCCCACAAGCTTGAGACCAGGGATGGTGTGTAGGCTTGGGAACATGCCGTGATGGCTGGGGAAGGGTGCCTTTTGAGCCTGAAGCTAGAGATGTAGGGGCACAGGAGTAGTAGGACAGGGTTGGGGTGTTTGGATACCAGACCCCAGGGTTGGGAGAGGGGCCATGAGCATGAGCACAGGGATGCTGGTGGTGGGTAGGTAGCAACATGTCACAAGGGATGGAGGTGTTAGGAAGCCTCCTGCCAGGGCTTGTGTGGGAGGCTTGGGAGCCTCCTGCAAGTGCTGGTGAGTGAGTGGGTGGGATAGGTTGCATGCCTCCATGGATGTGTGTGGACTCAAGAGCTCAGGTACATGTGTAAGGAAATTCTGCGTTCTTGTAGGCCAAGACTTGGCTATAACCATGGCCTTAATAAAGCACCACCAATGACTAAATTGTCACTGACAGTCTTGATACAGCACATTCCAAATCCATGTACATCCCCTATAGAATTTACATTTTTCAAACAGCAGTAAATTTTTTCTTGTTCATACTATGTACTCCATTTCTCAAAATCTTAAATTAAACCTTTCTTAAACTGTACAGCAACAAAGGGGAAGTTCATTTACCTTAATAGGCATTTCTCTGTAGCACTTGTTAATTTTTTTAAACACCCCCACCAAGGAAGGAAAGGGATCATGATTTGCCTTCAAGGAGCTAGATGAGCTGCGTGATCCTTTTCCACTTCATATTAGCCTACTCCCACACCGCACTACACCATTTTATGACACCTGTTTAGGGAGAACATGGGTTGTGCACCATTAATGTCTATGGAGAATACTTTTCAAACACTGTTTTTGTCCATTTGAGTGCACATTACATAAAATTGGACAGGAGAATCAACTAACAAAAGCCCTGTTAGTTGACCCATCTCTGATTTTACATAACGTCCACTTAAATGTCCAGAAGCAATGCTTGAAAATGACATTTCATATACCTCAATGGAGCACTGCCCTGTTCTCTCCCTATACAGATGTCATAAAATGTTGGAGCGTGGAGGCAGTGCCAGCTACTAGGAAGTGGAAAGGGATCATGTGGCTAACCCCTCAGGTGCAATTGATCCCTTCTGTTCCTTGTGTGGCTGTTTAAACAAGAATTTGTCAATGCTGAATGTTTGCTTGCTAGCATTGGCATTGGTAGTGTAGGAGTTAGAGAGCTGCATAACAGGAATGGCAGCGAAGTATTGAACTGAAGCCAACCCCGCCACCACCCTGCAGAGACTGACAGGCATTGGGGTGTGCCTTTGGGTTGTCAGGCATAACAGCCATGCCATTTCACCACACCCTACCCTGCAGACACCAACAAATGTCACGGTGTGCCTCGGGGTCTTTGGCCCTTATGCTCACCTCATTCCATCAGGAAATATGGTGAGATGGGTGCTGTATAGGAGAATGGGGTGAACTTTGGGGCAAAAGAGTCCAAGGCACACCTCAATGCCTCTCACTGGCTGCAGGGTGTGAAATGGTATGAGTATTACAGGAGAGAATTCCAAGTCACACCCCTGATGCCTGTCAATCTCTACAGAGTGGGGCATTATGGTCGGAAACCCTAACGTCTCAGGCTTTCATTGGCATTCTCATTCCAAATTTTCAACATGGGTTTTTTGTGACCCCCACCTTATGAACAGTGGCAATATCAGTTCGTTAGCCAAAAGCTGATTTTGCACAACGACTACGCCATTTGGCACCACAGGTGCTAAAACACATTTCAAACAGGATGTGAAAAATGACAGCTGTACTGTTCATGGGGAGGTGAAAAATGTCAATGTAAAAAATCTGCGGTGAAAATATTAAAAAACTGGTGAAGTCACGAGCGTGTGTAGAAACTGGACAATGCACACCCATAATGCAATTAGTTTGGGGATGTTTTACAATAGATTGTCAACACAGGCATTTTGGAACCTCTGCTCATGAACAGTGTCACTGTGATTTTCTTAATCTGTCCCAAACAGTGATTTCCCACAGTGACCATGCATTTCTGCGCTGGAAGTGCGAAAACACATTTAGGCCATGGTATGAAAAATGACAGCTGTACTGTTCATAAGGAAGTGTGGAAAAATGCCAGTGGTGTAAATCTGGACTGAAAATATCAGAAATCCATGAACCTACCAGGGTACGTGGAAACTGCGCAATGGTTGCTCGTAACACAGTCATTTTATTGACTTTTTTCACCAAATTTTTAACATAGCCATTGTAACACCTCTGCTCATGAACAGTGTCACTGTGATTTTCTTAATCTGTCCCAAATATCGATTTCGCTCACCAACTTTGCCATTGTGCGCTACATGAACAGAAACACGTTTTGGGCAAGATGTGAAAAATTACAGCTATACTGCTCATAAGGAGGTGTGGTAAAATGGCAATGTTGAAAATCTGGAGTGAAAATAGTGAAACTTCACAAACGTGCGAGAGTGTGTAGGAACAGCACAAAGCATGCTTGTAAAACAGTCATTTTGGGGAATTTTTTTCACCAAATTCTTAACATAGCCATTTTAGCACTTCTGCTCATGAACAGTGTCACTGTGATTTTCTTAATCTGTCCTGAACATTGATTTAGCACACCTACTGCGCCATTGTGCACTACATGCGCGGAAACCCATTTTGGGCAAAATATAAAAAATGACAGCTGCACTGCTCATAAGGATGTCTGGTAAAATGGCAATGTTGAAAATCTGGAGTGAAAATATTGAAAATTCGTGAACTTACGAGCGTGCGTAGGAACAGCGCAATGCATGCTCATAACACAGTCATTTTATGGAGTATTATCACCAAATTTTCAACATAGGCATTTTAGGACCTCTGCTCATGAACAGTGCCACTGTCAATTTCTTAATCTGTGCGGAACACTGATTTCCCACACCAACCACGCTATTCTGAGCTGGAAGTGTGAAATCACATTTCGCCCAGGGTGTGAAAAATGACAGCTGTACTGTTCACAAGGAGGTCTGAAAAAATGCCAATGTTGAAAATCTGGGGTGAAAATATTGCAAATTCGCAGTTACAAGCGCATGTGAGTAACTGCACAACGCACGCTCGTAAAACGGTCATTTTTTGGATTTTTCCCACCAAATTTGCAACATAGGCTTTTTGAGAGCCCACCCCATCAACACTGGCACTGTCATTTTGTTAATCGGTCCTGAAAGGTGATTCCATGCAGTGACCACAAAATTACCTTTTGGGGCCAATTAACACCATGACAGTGACAGAATTCATGAGGAGGGGTCCCAAAAACCCCATGTTGAAAATGTGGTGGCAAAATTCCAAAAACTGCCTGAGATATGCATCAAAGTTGAAAAAACCCTATTTATCCATTATACAGCTTACCGGCATTTCCTCAGTTCGCGGTCAGCTTTGAAGAGTGCAGACGTGTTCCGGTCCACCGATGATCGCTGTACCGGACTCGGAGGAAGTATGGGGTGGGGGGTGGGGAGGCAGGGTGCGCAGTGGGTGGGTGCAGGTTGTGGGAGGGGGCCAGGGAGACCGCCGGTTGATTGTTTCCTTCATTACAGGTAAAAAAAAAAAGACATCGTGGGACGGTTTTTTATTTACAGGGCAATGTGACACGCTGGGGTGGGCTCCCATTGTGCCAACTGAGTCTTGTTTTGGGGGGGCCACTGTAGCCGACAGGGATTGGGCACCCCCGTCGGCACACAACAACAGGAGGGTTGATTATGCCAACGGGGATTGGGCACCCCCGTTGGCACACAACAAAGGGGGGGGACATTATGCCGACGGGGATTGGGCACCCTGTCAGCAGACAAGAAAAGTGTGGGGGGGTGTTATATACTGCCGATGGGGAGTGGGCTTCCCTGTCTGCAACATACATCTGGGGCACTGCAGCCAATGGGGATTGGGGTCCCCATTGGCAAACAAACGTGATGGGTGGCACATGCTGCCAGGGGGATTGGGCACCCCCTCAGCAGGGGAGGGGGTTAATATTGTTTGTGAACAGGCGGCAAGCCACCGCCATGTTCATAAACAATATCAGTGCTGCAAGGTCCCGTCCTGCAATGATGGGTCGCTCCCTCATTGCAACGACTGGCTGACGCTGCAATGACGAGGCGGCCCCTGATTGCAGCGGCTATTTTTTCACAAGTTGGTGGCAAGGTTCCAAACTAGTGTCACCACCTGTGTCCCCCATTATTAGTGGACATCACACACACCCCAAAATGCTGTGCTGGTATTGGCCTCAACAGTGCCACACCTCCAGAACCTGCTTTGGCACCAAGCAGATGCAATATATTTCTTACGCTGTGTGCAAGAAACATAAAAATTAAAAAAGTGCCACGGAGAAACTCCATTTCAGGTATGGGAGCTTCCGTTCTGTTGTTTAAGCATTATATATTAAAAGCAGAGCATATTGTAACAGCAAACATACAACAACAACATCAACAGTAACTGCTGTCCTATTAACACAAGGAAAGTACACATGACCATACGCAGCTGTGGTGCATAATTAAGAAAGGATCTTTTTAATCATAACAGCATGGAAAGTTCTATTTTCTATCCTCATTCTCATCAGTTTTTGTTCTCTGGTACTCATAGTCATCTGTGGTTAAGTGTTTTTTTTACATCCCAACCTCAGTACGACTGTGATTCCCTGCATCCCAAACTCAGTACAACTACCTGATTCCCTGCCAGCCCCCTCGCTTCTGTCTCCTCTGCCAGCTCACTATCACTCTCTCCCTATATAATTGCTAAGTGACATGGCAGTGTGACAAAGTGGGTAGGGCTAGTGGGATGCTGGGATGCATAAGGTGAGATATCTCAAGCAGGAGGAAGGAGGTGGTATTGCCACTGTGTTGCTCACTGGTGAGACTTCACCTAGAGTACTGTGTCCAGCTTTGGAGGCTGCACCATAGAATGGACATGGATAAGGTGGAGGCAGTTCAGAGAAGGGTAACAAAAATGGTGCAGGGTTTATAAAGAAAGCCCTATCAGGGGAGACTGAGTGAGCTCAACATGTACACCTCAGAAGAGAGAAGAGAGAAGAGAGAGATTTGACATGATCTCTGAGTCTGCGAGTGAGATAAATAACCTGCCATACCTCAGCAGTATAGAGTAACTGGACATTGTGTCCAATAGGCAAGCATAAGTGATTAATTGTTGCCACTGCCTTGCTCCCTGTCCTAGTTGGCTGCCTGATGCAGGTTAGGAAGAGACCATCAGATAGGGAAAAGGGGATGAGGGACAACAACACTAATTGTGTTACAGTGTCAGGCAAGGTACGGCACCAAGATTCCAGCACAAGTGGATGAAACATGGAACCCTCAGAGAACTGTGAGCCTTAATATGTCTCACTGCAGCAGTAACTACTACAAAAATTGGTCCAGTCAGTTAGCGAGCACGAACATGCCCTGCATAATGTAGGAGAGGTTGTGTTAGTGAATTACATAAAGGGGCATCTGGGGAGTGGACAATCTCCCAAAATTCATAATCAAACAAAGACAGTGGGATGACAGGTGGAGAGCGAGTGCACACTACAGAGGAACAGTGTTTTAACATCTGACTCACTCCCATCCCCTCCTATCCAACCTACTGTATGTCAGCTCACCTTGTGGTATAAGTCCAAGAACTCTGTGCTATCAAACACGGCAAAGTCCTGGGGCATGTATTCACAACTGCATGGTCACAGCTGCCATTCCACATCCTACCCATATGGGTCAACAGTTCTCACCCAGCACATGGGAAGGGAAATTCAAACCACAAGCAGTGGTTACTGCATGGGCTTGGGGTTTGGGTGCTAGCACCCTGAGCCTTCGTGAGTGACACCAGTGGGACGGTTGGAGAGTTTGGTTTGATCACTGGACAGAGCAGCACAAAGAGAGCAATGGAGAACAGAAGTGGCTTATTGGGGAGGGGGTCAAAGCAAGTTCCATTGACTGCTAGTGTATTTCTTTTAGTTGGCAAATGGCATGGGTTGGTGCAGTCTAGGTTAGCAGCAGCAGCTCTTCCCACATGGTTACTAACCTTCTAGTACAGCACATCTCCTGCCTTCAGGTTTTTTCCCTCCTTTTCCACCAATACTAAAACAGCGACAACAGGGCTAGACAGCCCCTTAGGACCCAACTGAAGGTGGCTTATGGTGGTGAGTAGGCAGTGGAAAAGACAGGCAGTGTCAACCACCATCTCTGTAGAATCCAAGCCACTTTTGTATTTTAGGGCACTGGCAAAGCACAACAGCTATCAGCCAGGGCACTGATCTATTGTTGCTATGGGGTAGCACTGCAGCACATGGGTCACCACTGGCACACAGCCTTTTCTACCATAGAAACATAGAAACATAAACATTGACAGCAGATAAGGACTACTTGGCCCACCCAGTCTACCCGTTTTCCTACCTTTTAGATAAGCTGCAGCTCCTAGTTAACCAACAGCCTACTTCCTCTTATTTTCTTATGTCTGTTGCATGCATTTTTTGAATTTCCCCACTCTTTTTGACCCCACTACCTCCTCTGGAAGGCTGTTCCATGCGTCCTTCACCCTCTCTGTGAAACAAATACTTCCTCACTTTGCCCTTGAGCCATCCCCCCCAGTCTTCAAAATTGTGCCCCCTTGTTCTTGTACATTTATTTTTCTGAAAGATGCTACTCTCTTGGACTTTGTTGATTCCCTTGAGGTACTTGAATGTTTCTATCATGCCCCCCCTCTCCCTCCTTTCCTCTAGGGTATACATATTAAGCTCCTTTAGTCTCTCTTCATATGGCTTCTGGTGCAGACCCTGCACCATTTTAGTTGTCCTCCATCCTGTCTATGTCTTTGCAGAGATGGGGTTTCCAGAACTGCACACAGAACTCCAGATGGGGTCTCACCCACTGTCTGGACAGAGGGATAACAACTTCCTGTTTTCTTCTGGTGATGCCTCTCCCTATACATCCCAGTATCCCGGCCCTCCTTACTGCCTTCTCACATTGCTTGCCCACCTTTAGGTCATCTGATATGACTACCCCTCAGTCCTGTTCCATTGTTGTTGTTGTTAGTACCCCCCCCCCATTGTGTACTCTTCCCCTGGGTTTTTGTTTCCCAGGTGCATTACTTTGCACTTCTTTGCATTGAATCTATGCTGCTATACCTTGACCATTCCTCCAACCTAGCCAAGTCCCTTCTCATCTTTTCCACCCCCTTGTGTATTAACCTGTTGCAGATCTTTGTGTCATCTGCAAAGAGGCATACTTTTCCTTCCAGCCTCTCCGCAATGTGACCTATAAAGACATTAAAGAGGACCGGTCCCAGTACTGAACCTTGCGGTACCACGCTAGTAACCCCCCTTTCCTCAGAGTAGACTCCGTTTACTATTACTCTCTGTGTCCTGTTGTCCAGCCAATTTTTTACCACATTGGCATTCACTCCCAGGCTAGCTAACTTGTTTATTAATCTTTTGTGTGGGACTGTGTCAAATGCCTTACTAAAGTCTAGGTAGACCACATCTACAGCCCCTCCCTGGTCCACTACTTTGATGACCCAGTCAAAAAAATCTATTAGATATGTTTGACATGACCTTCCCACTGGGAATCCATGCTGCCTTGGGTCCTGCTCCCTGCTGACCTCTAGGTACTCAACAATTCTTTCTTTCAGAAGTGATGCCATCATTTTCCCTACCACTGAGGTCAAATTAACAGGTCTGTAGTTTCCTGCCTCTGTCTTGCTCCCACTTTTGTGGAGGGGAATCACATCTGTCTTCCTCCAGTCCTCAGGTACCACACCATCCTCCTATGATTTGTTAAAAAGGGTAGTCCGCGGTGTCACTAGTTCTCCCCTTAGTTCTTTTAGAATTCTGGGGTGAATCCCATCAGTCCCCATTGCTTTGTCCACCTTGAGTTTTAGGAGTTCTTTCAGGACCCTTTCTTCTGTGAATGGACTGGTATCAACCCCCCAATCCAGAGCGCTTCTACTGTTTGGTTAAAGTATCTCCCCCTCCTTTTCTTTTGCGAATACTGAGCAAAAGTATTCTTTCAGGATCTGTGTCTTTTCACTGTCACCCTCTGCCCACCTCCAAGGCAGCATGGGTTCTCAGCGGGAGGGTCATGTCAGACGAGTCTAATAGATTTCTTTGACTGGGTGACCAAAGTAGTAGACCAGGGAGGGGCTGTGGACATGGCCTACCTAGACTTTAGCAAGGCATTTGACACAGTCCCACACAAAAGATTATTAGTCAAATTAACCAGCCTGGGAGTGGGTCCCAGGGTGGTAGCCTGTAAAACATTGGCTGGACAACAGGACACAGAAGGTAATTGTAAATGGAGTCCACTCTGAAGAAAGGGGCGGTTACTAGTGGGGTACCGTAGGGTTCAGTATTGGGTCCAGTCCTTTTAATGTCTTCATCAGTGACATTGCAGAGGGACTGGAAGGAAAAGTATGCCTTTTGCAGATGACACAAAGATCTGCAACAGGGTTGATACACAAGGAGGCGTGGAAAGGATGAAAGGGACTTGGCAAGGTTGGAGGAATGGTCAGACGTATGGCAGCTAGGATTCAATGCAAAAAAGTGCAAAATAATGCACCTGGGAAACAAGAACCCAGGGGAAGAATACACAATGGGTGGGGAAGTAGTAACAACAACAAAACAGGAAAGGGACCTGGGGTAATCATATCAGATGACCTTAAGGTTAGCAAGCAATGTGAGAAGGCAGTAGGGAGGGCCAGGGGTATACTGGGATGTATAGGGAGAGGCATCAGCAGCAGAAAACAGGAAGTTGTTATCCCTCTGTACAGACAGTTGGTGAGACCCCATCTAGAATACTGTGTCCAATTCTGGAGACCCCATCTTCGCAAGGACATAGACAGGATAGAGGCAGTCCAGAGGAGGGCAACTAAAATGGTGCTGGGCCTGCAAAAGAAGCCGTATGAGGAGAGACTAAAGGAGCTTAATATGTATACCCTTGAGGAAAGAAGGAAGAGGGGGGACATGATAGAAACTTCCAAGTACCTCAAGGGAATCAACAAAGTCCAAGAGGGTAGCATCTTTCCGAAAAAGAGACTTGCAAGAACAAGGGGACACAATTTAAAGATAGAAGGAGGACGGTTCAGGGGCAATGTGAGGAAGTATTATTTCACCAAGAGGGTAGTGGATGCATGGAACAGCCTTCCTGAGGAAGTTGTGGGGTCTAAAACTGTGGGAGAATTCAAGAATGCATGGGACAGACATAAGGCAATTCTTGTGGGGGGCAGGAAGATATAGGCTGTTGGTTAACTAGGATCTGCGGCCTATCCTGTAGGTAGGGAAATGGACAGATTAGATGGGCCTAGCGGTCCTTATCTGCCATCAAAGTCTATGTTTCTATGTTTCTATGTTTCCACTCCCCTTTATTGAGCCTCATTATCCCTCCCTTGTTCTTTTTTTATTCCCTAATGTACCTATAAAAGGTTTTACCCCCCTTCTTAATCGAGTTGGCTATCTTTTCCTCTGTTTGGGTCTTTGCAATTCTGGCTGCCTTCCCTGCTTCCTTCTGCTTTAACTGATACAGTTCCCTGCCCTGCTTCCTTTGTGATTCCTTATACTTCATGAATGCTATCTTTTCCTCCCTAACCTTCCCCATCCCCTCTTTTGAGAACCATAGTGTTTTGTTTCCTTCATTTTGTTTTGTTTATTTGTTTCACACAAAGACTAGTAGCTTCTGTGATGGCAGTTTTGATTTTCCCCATTGCTCCTCCAAGTCTCCTTCCTGCCCATGGCATGTGTCCTGATGTAGAGCTGCTATTGATCACCAGGACTTGGATGAGGACATGGCAGTTGTAGCTCAGGAGCCTGAGGATATGGCAAGTGTGCTCAGATGATAGCTGTGAATGAGAGGTAGGGACAACATTGCCACCACTATCTTCACAGTGAGTGGTAGGGACAGAATGGGACCACTATGAATGGGTGGTATGCACAGAATGGGCACCACTGACTTTGAGGTGTGTGGTAGGGATGGAAAGGTCATGTCAATACCTCTCAACTTTTCATCACCCAAATGGGTGACATGGGCAAAATGTGTTACATATCAAACATGACATTGCAAGCTGAGAACTCAGTGGCTATCAGGGCACTTATGTTTGTAATGTTTGCTGATAACTGGGAAACTTAGATTATTATGAATTTATGCATTTAAATCTCAGTGGACAATGGGGAATATTATATTCTTCATGTGGGACATAGGGTTTCTTAAATGTAAAATTAAGCACCTCATAATGAGAGAGTGTGAGAGATATCAGCAATACTGCAAGGAGTGTATCCAGAAATTTCAGTTTTGTATACGTTCTCCATTTGCTCTTCCCCCGTCATGCACAGAATCATTGTGCATGAATTAAAAAAAAAAAGACTGTTGCCAGAAGGTGTCTCCCTGAATCTGTTTGTACAGTTATAACCACTTTTTTCCAAGACCTAAATAACAGAACACTAGACAGAAGAAGGTTGATTCCACCTCTTGCACCTGTGAGATCCAGAATTGACAGCATTGACATCCGCATGTAGTGGGCAGTGCACCAAGTCCTAGCCTGAGGCATGGGCTTGAAGATGAGTCTGGGAGCATGAGGCAGGAGGTGGGGGTATGTCAGATGTCAGGGCTGGATGTGCAGATTCTGGGTTCTAACTGAAGTCTGAGAGGAATCAGTTTCCAGCAATGAGTGCTGGAGGAATGAGGTGCTGTGGAGCCTGCCACCAGGGAGGGGTGGGGGTTGTCAAGAAGCATGCTTCCAAGGCTGTGTGGGCCTCATCAGTCTGAGGCCAGGGCTTACATGGTTTGGGGGAGCTCAGAAGCTAGAGGTCAATGATCAGTGGTGGATTCAGGAGGTGAAGCTGTAGTTACTTGGTAACTGGGGGTGTGAAGAGTTTGTATGATGGGTGCCCAGCAGCCAAGGAAGGAAGAGGTGTCCAGGGGCCCAAGAAGGGGTGTCCAAAGAGGAAATTGGGTGTTGTTGAAGCCCAGAAGGGGGCGTCCAGGGTCCAGGGCATGAGATGTCTGTGTGGCCTGGGAGGGAGGAATGACTGGGGTGGGAGGGGCATCTGGGTAACTGGGAAGTGAGGGAGGAAGGTTTCTGGCAGGCCAGGGTGGTAGGTGTCCAGAGGCCCAAAAGGGGGAGGCATTTCTAGAGATGGAGGGGTGCCCAGTGTGCCAGTGAGTGAGGTGTCTGGTGGGCAGGGGATGAGAGTTGACAAAAAACAGTTTGTGCTAAGGTAACACTGCAGGTGAAGAAACAACCCCATGCTTGGGTGTCTGACTAGAAAAAAAAACACGTTTATTAGCTAGAACTGAATGGTGCAGCACAACCATTGAATCACCAAAGGTTTTCAAGCACTCACTAGTGCTCTTTCTCAAGGTGCCTAACTCCACACCCCATTCTGAAGAACATACTAGCAAAGGGGGTTTGATGGACAGTTAAGGGTGGACTGCAAGGGCTGGGGGCAGTGGGCAAGCCACATCTCCTCACAGCTGGATCCCCCTTTCCATAGAATCTCTCCCTGACTGGCTGTGTGCATCCCTCAGCTGTAACCACCCTTGCCAAAGACCAGCCATCCATCTCCAACAGACCCTCCACCCCCAAACTGACTATGTGCCCCTCCACAGCAGGAACCCCCCATCTCACACTACCCTTTGCAGTCAACTCCCAGAACAGACTAGCAATAAGCCACCCCCCCTTACACAGGGCTGGAACCCCCTTCCCACAGACCTGCAAGCCCCTGCAGCTTAGCTCCCTCCCCCTTCACAGTTTGGGGGGGGCAGAAGATATGCAGTAACAGTACTTAATAGCTGCATTACAAAGAGAGGAAACTGAGACCACTCCCCCAAATATCTGCATCATGACGTCACCACTAGCTCAGAAATTTGAGAATTGCTGGTTGCAAGTATACATGCCTGGAGTTACCAGATATCCTAAATGTTATTCAGGCATCTGTCCTGGGTAAGTAGATGCCCAGATACTTCTTGTCACCACGTATACGTGCAGCTAGTGTTACTGGGTAACAAGCGGAGATCTCCACTACCGCACCAGTTACTTGGTAACACTAAGCTCATATATACATGGTGTAGGACATACACCGCATGACACAGTAGTGTACTAGTACAACAGTGGCCCTTGCCTACCTCTGCTGGCCAGATACAAATACATTGTCCAGACCACATTGCCCAGCAGATCTGACCAACAATGACATGCATACCATACGGAGCTGTGAGCATTACTGCCATCTTGGTTTGGGGTATAGTTAAGGAACAAGGGACTTCAGACTTTATTGGATAGGGTGGCTTTCAGGCAAGTAGTACAGCAAGGGAAAAGAGAGGCAACTCAGTCACATATTATTCACCACATCTCCTGTAGTAAACTTGCTCAAAGCTAGCGGAGGAAGCAAACTTAGCTTGTGGTTTAAGTTGCAATGATGTGTGTATCTGTTTATGACCAAGGCAAACCTGCATATATTGTTAAAAGTCATGTCCTATTTTTATAGGACAGTTCTGGAGGTGGAGAAGTAGATGGCAATCCAGTAGGTCAATTTGGGGAGCAGAACGCCATGGACAATGGCTATATGGTCTTTAGGAGTAAGGTTGTCTCTGATTTTGTAGGAGAGCCCCAGTTAGTTTTTTTTTTCACAGTTTTATATGCAGCAGAGATATGTGCTGAGAAGTCCAACAAAGTGCTGAGCATGGCTTCCCTGTAGTTAAAGAAAGAGACTGTGGTAAGGCAAGATCCATCATACATGTCACTGCCAAAGAAGTGTGGCACAATTTAAACTTGGGGCAGAGCAAAAAAGTATGGCTTGGGTCTTAGTAGTGTTCTGAAGGGGCCTGTTTGAGCAGAGCCATGATTGTACTAAATGAATGTCAGATGAGAGTTGGCAGTTTAGGTCCAAGATGTTTAGAGAGCTTGTGAACTGGACTGGGTCATCAATATATAGGATGGGTGTCCTGTACCTGAGACTAGACTGGAATGAGTTTTTATGTAGAGAAAAAAAGGAGGGGCCCCAATATGGATCCTTGAGGGTCCCTGACTGCAGCATCAGCTGGGTCAGACCAGGCATGGTCAAGTTTAAGCCGCTGATACGTATTTCCCAGATAGCTTTTAAACAATGATAGTGCCATGGAGGAAACACCCAAAGCATTTAGCTGTCCACAGAGTAGTGTGTGGTTAACCAGATCAAAGGCCTTGGTGAAATCAATAAAGACTGCACCAGTGGCCTCACGCCTATCCATGGTGGAGGTGATGCAGCTGGCTAGTGATAGGAGAGCAGCAGTGTGGTGCTGTGGTCTTTCCTAAAGCCTTGCTGTGGAGGAGACAGGAGGTTATGGTTAGTGGGGTACTCAGTCAGTTGGTAAGCTACCATGTTTCAATTAGTTTGTTGAGTACTGGTAGTATCGCAATTGGCCTATAGGTACCAGTGTTAATACTGTCACTTTTCTTGTAAACTGGAACAACATGTGGGATCTTCCAGTAACCAGGAACCATGTGAGTTGTAAGGGACAGGATAAAGATTCTCATGACAGGTAGGGAACTTCCACAGCAGCAGTCTTCAGTATTTTAGGCTCAGTTTCCTCAGAGCCGGTAGACTTTGATAATGGGGTTTGCATAAGGAGCTTGCAAACCTCACCACATGTGACTGCTTTGAGGTAGAAAGGAGGCTGACAGGGACAGGTGTTAATGGTGGAAGGACCAGGGGAAGAAGTGGGGGAGGGGAAGGCTCCAATGTAGGTTGAGAGGACAGAGAAACTCTTATTGAAGATGTTAGCTATGGTGATGGGATTACTGCAATTAACTCCCTCAATAATTAGGTCCTGGCCGTAAAGTTACAAGACTTGCCTAAGACTTGTTTAGTGTTTTTCCACAGAAATATTTTTCCACAAATAACTTAGATTACAGGCCAAGGCATTAAACAAGGATTTGAAATGTAGACTCTTACTATGTCAGATGACCCTGTTGCATTCATTTCTGAGCACTCTGTAAGTATTCCAGTCTGTGGCAGACTTGATGGCTTTATAGGTTGACCAGCTGGCATCCCTTTGTTTAATTAGGCCAGTAAGGGACGATCCAGCCATTTAGTGACTGGGCCTCATATGTTCATGGAGGTCGTGGGAGGATATTCATCTTGGTTACCTACTAGGACTTCCTTGAATAAACAGATGACACAGTTTACGACATTTGTGGCCCACAGCTCTAACCAATGTGTACTCACCGTCTCATGTTGCAAAGAACCAAGCTTTGAGAAGTCATTGAAGCATGTAATTCTAGGGGTGATCTTAGGGGCCTTTGCCCTTCAGACACAATAGATGGGGCAATACTCACTTATTGCATTGGGGAGGGTACCAGGGCAAGTAATTCTATCAGGTCCAGGAATGAGTATCCAAACAATTAGGGTGCAGTTCTGACCATTATTTGCCCTTCTAGAGGGTTCAAAGATGAGCTGGTGAAACTAATTAATTAAGCATAAGTTCAGCATTTTTTGTTTTGCCACCAAGCAAATGGTCAGATGTCTCCCAGGTACATCAGCGTGGAGAGACACTGACAGCATTGCTAAAATTGTTCACAAAGCAGGAAAAAAACATTGATGTCCTGGTACACATAGGAACTAATGATCTCACCAGCTGGTCAGTTGTGGAGACCAAGGAACACCTGACCAGGCTGGGTGACAAACCATCATCCATTTCATCCAGCATCTCCTTCTCTGAGATCCTGCCAGTCTGGGAGAGGGGGGCAGATGGACGGAAGGTCAGAGAAGGGCAGATAGGGGAGCTAAACATGTGGCTCAAGGGCTGGTGCCAGGAAAAAGGACACACATTTGTAGGGAACTGGCAACAGTTCTGGGAGTGAAAGTTCTTTAAATTTGATGGACTGCATCTGACTAAGGAGGGAGTCAGTACAATGGGGCAGAAGTTTGACGTCTTTGCAGAGTATTTAAACTAGAAATTGGGGAGAGGGGTGCAGAACCCCATACGTCGAATGGGAAGAACACCCCCCCCCCAGCTAGTGGTCAAACAGGGATTCAGCATGTTTGCAGTTCATTTGCATCACCAGGTAAGAAAAAAGGTCCATATCCCCATGCAATGCACAGGGGAAATGCCAAACCTCACCCAACAACTAACACACCGAAATTTGGCCAATGGAAAATCATGTACACAAATGCTCACAGCCTGGGAAATAAGATCCCAGACCTGCAGACAATAATGGCAGAGGATAAACTGGACATAGTAGCAATTAATGAGACGTGGTTTACCAGTAACCACACTTGGGAGACTTCAGTACCTGGCTATGTACTGTTCAGAAGAGACAGAGGTGTAAAAATGGGAGTGGAGTGGCCCTGTATGTCAATGAAAATATCAAAGCTACAGAAATTCAGAATACACATAAGGAGCCAGAAGAACTGTGGGTCACCCTGGAAAGAGGAAATGGAACAGCCATAAGAACTGGGGTTGTCTACAGGTCCCCAGACCAGGGGGAGGACATAGACACATTACTGTTAGAAGATATACAAAACATGACAGCTAAAGGGGAGGTTCTGATAATGGGAGACTTCAACATGCTGGATACAGCCTGGTCAATACCAGCAGGAACATCTGCCAGAACTAGACACATGGTGGATACCCTGCAGGGGGAGGGCCTCAAACAACTGGTACAACAACCCACAAGAGACAGGGCTATCCTAGATCTAGTACTGACTAACAGGGAAGGGATCACAGATCTCTAGGTAGAAGGTCACCTGGGGACCAGTGACCATCACATGGTATGGTTTAATTTGGCCACTACATCTAAATCATCCCATTCCAAGGCAAAAATATGGGACTTCAGAGGAGCTGACTTTGATAAGATGGCCAACAGAGTTAAGCTAGCCCTGGCAAAAAGAAACACAGGTGAGGGGGTACAGGTAAAGTGGACAAGCATTAAGGATGCAATACTTGAAGCAATATCTCATTGTGTTAGACAGAAAAGGAAATGCAAAAGAAGAAGGAAACTACTTTGTTTCTCAAACACAGTAGCAGAAAAGGTCAGAGCCAAAAAGCTGCCTTCAGGAAATATAAGGGAACACAGCGGGATGAAGATAGGGAGGCATACCAAACTGCCCTAAGGGAAGCAGGGAAGGCAGTAAAGCAGGCAAAGTCCCAAACTGAGGAAACACTAGCATGAACAGTAAAAGAAGGTGACAAGACTGTCTATAGATACATTAGTGAAAGGAGAATGTCCAGAGGGGGTATTGCTAAGCTCAAAGGAGAAAAGGGGGCATGTGAGGCGGAGAAGGACCCTGTAAAAGCATCTATCCTGAATAGATACTTTTGCTCAGTATTTACTGAACAGAAGGTAGGGCAGGGCCCACAGCTCAGCACCATGGACGCGGGGGGGAGGAGGTGAACACTACTCCCTTCACAAAAGGAAGGATCCCACAAGAGCTCGCTAAGCTCAGGGTGGATAAGGCAATGGGACCTGATGGCATACATCCCAGGGTACTTAAGGAGCTAAGGGTGGAACTAGCAGATCCATTAGCAGAACTGTTTAGTGAGTCTCTGAGCACAGGAGAGGTCCCAGAAGACTGGAGAAGGGCTTATGTGATCCTGCTCCACAAGAGTGGTAGCAGGGAGGAGGAGGGTACTACAGACCAGTCAGTCTTATCTCAGTAGTGGGTAAGATTATGGAGGCACTCCTTAAGGAAAGGATAGTGCAACACCTGAAATCCACAGGGGCACAGGGATCCAAGACAGCATGGGTTTACAAAAGGAAGGTCCTGTCAAACTAATCTCATAGATTTCTTTGACTGGGTAACCAGAGTGGTGGACCAAGGGGAGCAGTTGATGTCGCCTACCTTGACTTCAGCAAAGCTTTCAACACTGTTCCACTTAGAAGATTGATAAATAAGCTGGGTAGGCTCGGGATGGGTCAGAAGTTGGTCAATTGGGTGGCAAACTGGTTGATGGGCAGAAAACAGAGAGTGGTGGTAAACGGTATACAGTCAGAAAAGATGCAAGTCACAAGTAGGGTACCTCAGGGATCAGTCCTGGGGCCAGTCCTCTTCAATATCTTCATTAGTGACATTGCAGATGGACTAGAGGGTAAGGCTTGTCTGTTTGCAGATGACACCAAGATCTTCAACAGAGTAGATGATCCAGATGGGGTGGGCAGAATGAGAAGAGATCTGGATAAACTAGAAAAATGGTCAGAAGAGTGGCAACTGGGATTTAATGCAAAGAAGTGCAAGATCATGCACATAGGCAAGAGAAACACTGAAGCCACCTATAGGCTGGGAGGGGAGTTGCTGGCAGTCACAAAGGAAGGAAGGAAGAAAGAGACTCGGGCATCATCATCACCGATGAGCTGAAATCATCCAAGCAGACCTCTAAAGCAGTAGGTAAGGCTAGGGGAATGTTAGGGTGTATTAGTAGGGGTATCACAAGTTGTAAGAGGGAGGTAACAATCCTCTTACAAGACACCGGTTAGGTTCCCCATCTGAGTACTGGGCAGGCAGTACTGGAGGCCACACCTTCACAAGGACATTAACCAAATTGAGGCAGTCCAGATAAGGGCAACAAAATGGTGCAGGGACTGCATCAGAAGACATATGAGGACAGATTACAGAGCTCAATATGTATACCCTTGAGCAAAGGAGGGAGAGAGGTGATATGATCGAGACATTCAAACACCTTAAGGGCATTAACAAGGTGAAAGAGTCTAACATGTTTAAATATAAGAAAAATAGCAGGACAAGAGGACACAGCATGAGATTAGAGGGAGGCCGATTAAGGGTGAATGTGAGGAAATTCTTTTTCACAGAAAGGGTGGTGGATGCATGGAACGGCCTACCTCAGGAAGTGGTGGCTATGAATACAATGCAGGGCTTCAAACAGGCATGGGATAGGCATAAGGGAGCAATACAGATGAGTATGAATAGATAGGCCACTGGCAGAGCAAAGGCCGATGGCATATTTATAAGGTAGAAAAAGAAATGGGCAGACTGGATGGGCCTTGTGGTCCTTATCTGCCGTCAACTTCAAGCCAATTAACTCTAAATTTCCATTTAGTGGAATGTCATTATTTTGAACAAGTAGACCCACTGAGCTCATAAGTAGGGGAAGGGCTTGTTGACTACCACATGGAGGGATGCAGGCACAGAAAACTGCTTTTTTTAAGAGTTAAACAAAAAGTGTACTACATAACAAAGTTCAGCTGGGGACTGGTGGGGGAAGGGTAAATAATTTTAGGTAGTGACATGTAAGTAATCCCTATAATAGATTATAGCTCACTTGCCCCTATTAGATGTAATGGAGTCTGACCGATTGAAATTATACCCCTGTAAGGCAGAAAAAATATCCTGAATATTTGACTTAGGTAAGGTTTCAGTGATGTCAAGTATATCTGGTTTATAGTAGTTGACCCACATTGTGAGTTCAGTAAGATTCTTTTGTAAGGTCCCTTTTGTTAATGTGGGCAAGTATGAACCCCTTGACAAGCTGCCAGGATAGTGATACTATAACAGAGGAGGGTGATGATGTAAATCCAGTGGGAGTTGGCAACTGGGGGCTAGAATTTGGTTCAATATCACCAACAATCATAAGGAGAGATACATTTAACAAGGTAAGGAAGAAAAGTTTGGGTGGCAATGGTGAAGGGTAGCTCCACCATCACAGCCTAATAAAGTATGCTGTAGTCAAAAGCAAGACCCTGGGCACAAGTTAATGGCGGTTTCCAGTCAGCACTACATATTGGTTAATTAGTGCATTAGACACAGTGAAATGGGAGAAGTTTGTAGAGGAAGAAAGCTGTAGAAGTTTGGGAGGGAGGGTGTTAACACGCAACAGAAGGCAGGCAAGTAGACCACTAAGGACCAGAATTCAATTAAGGGATCCCATGGCAATAAAGAAGATTTTTCTACTCAAATAAGGTGCTTGCCTGGCTCTGGCAATAAGCAAGTTTCACTTTCAATAGGATAGATAAAGCTGGGATTACAGTCACTGGCCACTCAGATAGGCTGTGAGCCAAATGCATCTATCTGAATCAATGTATGCCAAAAAAGCAATGTAGCTATAGCAGACCCTAGATGACAGCAGTACAACTTGGGTGACTTTAACAGTGAATACTAACATTACAGTTTAACAGATGAGACTACAGGTACAGGTAGGCAGTACAAAAATATACAGCAGCAGGTGGTTATGAGGTGAGCAGTGTGAAAAGGTTGGCCAGTCACACTTCATTTTAAGTGTCAGTTTCAATGTAACTGCAGGGTAGGTAATTATTAATTACATGCAACAGGGATGATTACACTGTAGTTACATGTTTGTTGCATGTAACTACTGTACATTGTAATTACAATTAAATTGCAGTTACAGTACAGTTACACTGTAACTACAGTGTAGTTAAGGAAATTTAAATTGTTACCGGTGACCCAGATAAGATGTAATCACAATAAGCAATGTCTATAGCTGAAGTGCATAACAGTGCAATATGCTCCTAGGCAATGCAAATGTACAGAAGCAGGTAACTATCAGGATGGCAGTATATAAGGGTGACTAGCTAGGGAGTAACCCAAAAAAGTAATTAAAATAGTTTTTATTTTGTAATATTTGGATAAGCCTCAATAATACTATCTTATCCCATACAAAAATCTCCCTATAAATCAGTACTTCAGCTTTGATAATACCACCCTTGCTCAAGTGATAGTACCATCATTTCTTGGTGATAATATTATCGTTCAGGGCTAATAATACCATAGTTGCAGTCTGAATGATAGTATTATCACCAAAACTCAAAAGCACAAGCGCACAACTGTCTCGTGCAGAGTCAGAACTGACTTTTACTGTAACCGTTGCCATGTAGAGTAGAAGACGATTCTCTGCTAGCCAAAAAAATGAAAATACCTTTAAAAACTTTCCCCAGGGTATTACCTTAAACCAAACAGGAATAATTGCTCTCCTCTCTTAAGTCCAGTTAAACTCCCACATGCCGAACCATCATTCAAGCCCGCTCACATAAACAAGCTGACATTTTCCCTTGAAGATTATGGGAAAAGCACAGCTACAGCAAATCAGAACACATGCTGTGCACTTTACATGTGTGTGAGCATTGTGTCGTCAATAGCAATGGCTGACAACCATGGGAAAAGAAAGGGCTGCGATACAGACATGACTACTCTTGCAGGCAAATTTTAAAACATTTAAAAGGCCTCAGATCCATATATTACAAAAAATAAATTATAGCAGACTGAGTATTACGAGGCTAAATGAGCAGCTCGAGGTTCTGGGGACATGTTGGAACCTCTTGAGCTTCACTCTCGAGGTTCATATGTCTCCAGAACCTCTCGATGCTATAATAGCCTCATAATACTCAGTCCCCTATCATTTATTCTATTTATTATTTAAATTTTGGTAAATGGGTGGGCCCACTGAGACTGTTAATGTCCCTTTTTCAGGGGTGACCAGGATTATTTATAAATGACACAATAGATAGACGGGTAAAACAATTACACTTTACACATTACAACATTAAAAAGCAGCAGGTAATCCAAACAATACATTTGTGGGTACACATGTTGCTAGACAATTGGGAGAGGAGGGAAACATCATACATTACAAGGGGTGTATTCACAGCAAATTAGGCGATTACATCTTGGGAGTTACACTATAAGTCAGGAAGATTGCATCAAGAATGAGACACATCGTTTCCTTAGTGATTTGGCAATAGATCCAAAGCAGTCATGTGTACGGCACCAGCATTATTATTTAATGCATCAACGGTTACAAGTGTAGCAGCTCAGCTCCAGTAGGTGAACCTTGATTCACTTCTTAAAGCTTCCAAGAGAGGTGCAATCCTGGAGATTACTAGGGAGTGCATTCCAGAGGAATTGGATGAAGGTAGCAAATGACTGGAGCCCTTGGGAAGTCCTTACTCTAGGGTCATGGAGAAGCTGATGGTCATAGGATCTAAGTGACCTTCTGTTTTGTTAGGCTGTTACAAAATCAATCAGGCTTGGGGGGTATTGCTTAGCCTGAGTTAGTCACAGCCAAAGACATGGGGAGATATTTCCTGAAACTTCTCTGATATTTCTAGAGAAATCTCCTGCTTTCTCCATTTACACAGGAGAGGCAGCAGAGAGAAACTCTTTAGAAATCTTGAGAAATATCTGGAAATAGCTGGCCATGTCTGTGGCTACTACTGTAGAAGGCAAGGCACAATGATGGATATGCTAATTTACCTTCTAGGGATGGCCACTTTAATGAATGTAGCACCTGACAATGATATTCCAGAGGTGGGCCACCTGCTGTGAAGTGTCCTATCCTGTGATACAAGGTTCTCAACTGTTGCATCACAGTGCTTCTGTCAGAGTATAGGACTAGCGACCCATGTAATAGGGTGGGTAGAAGGGTAACAGTAGTTTCCTTTAGACAAGATTCCTGTGTGAGGAAAGGGCTTAGGCGATGTAGAAGACCTAACTTCTGATTCATTGACCTGGTCAGCTGGTCAATATGTACCTTAAAGGTACTGTCTTAGTCTAGGTAGAACCCCAAGTATTTGAAGAACTCCACAACCTCAAGCCTCGTACTTGAAGGACTCCACGACCTCAAGCCTTGAGCCATTTGAGAGAGTGGGTGACGGTAATTGTGACCTATGGTATCCCAGGCTTTTAGGGCCAAACAATATGGCCTTTATCTTTCTGTCATTAAGAACTTGTTTGTTGGGATCAAACCAGTTCTTGAGTAGCAAAATGTCTTAACCAAGTGAGTCATTTAGTTGGTCAACATCCTGGGAGGACCTATATAATGCTGCATCATCGGCATATAGGGTCAAGTTAGCCCATCCACAATTCTGAGGCATGTCATTAATAAATGGGGAAAATAGAAGAGGGCCCAGTATTGACCCCTGTGGAACTCCATCCAGGATAGGGCATTTGTCAGATAAAATGCCATGCCATCTGATGAATTGTGACCTTCCACAAAGGTAGTCAGAGAACCACTGTAATGCCAGGCTATCTAGGTCTAGGGATTTCAACTTCATAATAAGCAGCAGATAGTTCACCAAATTGAAAGCCTTGATGAGGTCAATAAAGACTGCAGGCCATTATCTAAGGCACTGTGATATATGGCTAGGTAGTGCAAATATTTGGCAGCAGGTGGCTATGAGGAGAGCAGTATGTAACTGTAACCCTGCTAGGGGAATACCCACAGGTCCAGAGTTTCTAAGGGTCCTGAACAGTAGGAGAGTTCAACAAAGCAGTTGGAACTCATTGAAAGTGGTGCAGCATGGCTGGCCAATAGCAGACCCTTGGCTGACCCCAAGATGACTCCTTTTTGATGTCATTTGCACTCAGTTCTTGGTGTGGAGGGCCACTGGAAAGTTACTGAGTCAAAGTACAGCCCTTGGTCATTGGGAATTGCAGTAGACTGGTTCCAGTTGGAGGAAACTTGAGCTGGAGGTGAGGCTTCAGGTACAACAGGCTGCTATTGGGGGAGTCCACATAAATCAGGAAAAGCAGCTAGCTTGCAGACAACTCCCAGCTTCAATGTGGTAGAAAGTCAGTCAGCAAGCTGCAGGGGAGGGCAACTCAGCTTTAATTGCATCCTTCCCATCCCTAGGTGGCTGTAGTTTGGAGTAGTGGTGATGAATTACAGCAGGTTGGACAAAGTAGTAGCAAGGGCCCTGGATTTAATGCCTCCATGGCTCAACTCCTGGTCATAGGGAATTTCAGTTGACAGTTTCTGATTGACCAAAATGTGGGCTAGGGGTACAGCTTCAGATAAAAGAGGCTGCTATTGGTGAATTCACAAAACCAGGGAAAAAACAACAAGCTTGCATGCAGCTCCCAGCTTCAGTGAGGCATATAGCCCATCTGCAAGGTACAGGGGGAGGGTTGCTCAGCTCATATTGCACACTTCCCATCCCTGGGCGGTCATAGTATGGAGCCTCATATGGCCTGCTCATTTAAAACAGTAACCCAAAGTTCCTCTTGTGTATTCCAGACTTCCTGACTAGGAGGACTTGAAGGCTCAGGGGAAGGGAGGAAGGGGAGTGAACAGGAAGCTGCTGCTGCTGATGGGCAAATAAGTTGTAGAAAGAGAGGAAGGTAAACTGGAGGGGACGAGAAATACAAAATGGAGCTGGATGGGAAAGATGAGGCATGAGGTAGGATATGGGGGAGTAGGATAAGAAAGAAAAGTATTAGGGTGAGGGAAGTTCTAGTACAAAAATGGATTAGAAGATAATAAGAGAGGACAAGTGAAGGGAAGTAGAGAAACTGGGGGTAGATTACAACAAGGGGGATTTGAAAGAACAATGTATGAGGGAGAAAAAAAAAGGAAATGCAGGAAGTTAAACTGGGGGAAATATTATTTTATTGATTCCATTTTTGTTTCTCAGCTAGCATACACACTACTAAGTAAGCAATAACCCACAACAGGGTGTGGGGTTATCGGCATTTAGGCAATGCCTGGGGTGCATTGTGAAGCATGAAGCCACTGGCTGAGTGTCCTCACAGCACCCCAGGAGTGGATTAAATGCCTATAACCCCACACCTTTGAGTGGGTTATTGCACTTATAACATGGGTTACCTTCACCATAGGACAGAACTCCCAAAAATGACATTTTTCCCCTCTTTTGCTGCCTGAGAGATTTATTATCCTTCCACTGTGCAAAGTAGATCCTTAGAAAAGATCTCTTCTTTTTGTTATTATGCATGCTGAAAAGTGATTATATGCCTTTTAATATGCTTACACTGCTTTGTGATGCATTAAAAAGTAATAGAGGACAACAGAGTGCTATGGTATGCCTTTGTGCTACACTATCACTGGCTACTTCTCTGTGAACAGTTAGGTGTGAATTAAACTGCACCATCCATATCTGCTGTGTAGTACTACATAACAGTGGATGAACATTGGATGTGTAATCAGCAACACTGTAAGCAGATTAGCAGTGATTACCTGTGGAATGGAGTTTAGTGTTCTTAACATTTCTGATGATGTCTGATTATTTCTGACAATTTATAGTATGTAACTGCATGTGTAGACAGTGGTGACGGCTGCACTTTAGCGATGTGCATGGAGAGAACTCTTCCTTTGGAGCTTAACATCCCTAATTGTTGAAGCTACTGTATACAAGTGTGATGGTAAAGGCAGAGTGCTGCACTAGTACACACTTGAAAACATTTTACAGAGCAATGCAAGAACATTTCCGTGACAGACAACTTATGATGCATTTTCTATGCACTTGCGGGGGGAGGGGGGAAACATCTCTCTCTCTCTCTCCGCACCTGCACTGCTGACACTACTGGAGTCACTGATGGTGCTGCAACTATGCATAATATTGGGATTTCTTAATTCAGACACAGGAGTACTGTCCCATATCACCCGCTCCACCAGCAACCACCAAGGCAAGAAGAACATCAGCTGCTCGGGATCAACACCTTGAACATCAAGTTCCCTGCCCACTTCATCCGTTTGTGGTAAGCCTGCTTGACAGAGCGCTACAGATGGGAGCCATGTCCGACACCTTTATTTTCTTCACTTGATGGACAACTGCTTCCCCATTAGGAAACTTATCTTTCAGCCACTCACATACATTTTCCTAACCAAATAAGGAGAAATCACTCTCCATAACTTCTTCATTTAACACAGTCTCCTCAGCTCGCTAACTGGGGGAAAAAATGGTCACTTTTCATAATGAGCTGAGCAGATTGTGCAGATCACTCCACTGTGTTATGAGGTTTCCCCAACATTTACAAACAGGATTAGGCTACTGAACCGTGGATTAAACAGAGAATTTAACGCACGGTCACCTGCCACCTCCTACCCAATCACTGCTGCTCAGCAAGGTGACCCATGTTATAAAACAGTTTATGTAGCTTGCTTCTCCTTTTTCTTTATAACTAGAATATACATATTAACATCAGAATTACTGTCCATTAGACATAATCTATTCTGGATGCTTGTCTGCATTTAACACCAAAATTCCTTTTATGACATCATGAACATTTCACAAGAAACAGATTGCTATTGCAACCTTAAGATTATGATAAGAGTTATAGACAAGCAATAGGACCAGATGCCTATGGAAAAGTGATTTAACTGATTTTCTTTCATTGTTAATTACCAAGTTATAAACAAAAATGAGGAAGTATTGTAAATCCAGAAAGTATGTGAAACATAAGCAGAAAGGTATCCAAAATCATGTTTTCTAAGATTCCTTCAGTGAGATTATAGGCACTTTTAAGAGTGTTCTTTTGTTCTGGAACCATATTCTCTAGTGAACAGACTGTGTGCAATATCAAATATTGTAATATCCTTCAAAGATTTGAACATTTAAATTAGAGAACCAATCATTCTTTTCTCCACAGTTAACAACCACAGGTCATTCAATTAATCTCCATGGATTAAGTAAGATATCATTTAAACCCTCAAATGACTTCCAAAGCCATTATAGTCTACCATACAAAATATTTGTACACAAGAGATGTTAGGGGAATATATTAAGCTAGACCCTACCTTTTTTAATTTACATATATTAAGCAAATCTAAAAACATAAACTTTTTGTTGATTTTTGTATTTGAAAGAACTTGTGTCTATCCTGTAAGACATGAGACGATCAATAAAACTTTATTTTAGTCATTAAATTCAGTTCATGAATGCCATCTGGTTTTTAAACATCAGCCAATATTTTGACTTTGTGAATCATGCAGATCATTATTAAGTACATACTGATAAAACAGTTCTTACACATACAGTATAACAAACATGCACTCAATAATATATGATAGAAAAAAGGCTTATAATGCTTTAAACAATCATTACTGTCACTCTTCTATGTTCAGAATAGGTGAGTTAATAAAAATCTAGCCTTTGGAAAGAAAAGAAATAAACATATTTGTCCTTGAATCTTAGGCATTTAAATAATTCAAGCACTGCTATTGAAAATGATGTATTTCTCACGCTATCATTATTGTTACTGGTTCTTGCTTACGACCAAACATCAGCTGCAGAACATAGGAGTGCTCCCTGCTGCCATGAATGATGTCTCAGTAACACTGAAAGATCTGTACTTGATCCTGTAATATCTACTTTCTGTTATAATGCAATGACAAGCTGAAGATCTGTACTTCGTCTTTCAATTATTTCTATCTATTGTGATGTATTGTTCACAATGCATGCTTTTCTATTCAACAATAAATGTTGATATATTTATTACAGTAACAGACCAAAACATCATAGAGCACCTATTAATTATTCTGATAATTATACATTTCAGGTGCAATATTTACCAATATTAACAATTTGCACTGGAAGGCACACATACAGTATGACAAGATTGTCAGATACTAACTGAGAGTCACACATACTTAGTAAAGAGGGCCCGCTTTAAACTTTAAACAGTTAAACAGGTGTTCCCTCTTTCCCTCTGTCCAACCCAGACATATAAGCATTTTGTGTTTTGGGGTTTTAAATGCCTCATTGTTTTTCTTCACATTAATTTTTAAGCATATTGTTTAGTATCAACACAAAATACTTCAATACTTGTACGATAAATGTAGAAGCACTACAAACAATTAAATCCCATTCCAGTTTCATGACATGCTAAGTGTTCCAAGTCTCAGAATACCAAGGAGGATCACACTCCTCTTCTTTCTCCCTCAATCCCTTGGTAAGGTACCATGTATCACGAACAATAACCTGACAGTATAAAACTTGGTGGGTCGAGACATGTTGGAAAGTATAGCAAGAGGGAAAGGATCCACCACACAGTGCAACAAGACAGTATGGAAGGCTAACAGGATATTGGGTTGTATTGGGAGGGAATCAGTAGCAGAAGTAAAGAGGTACTTGTTCCATTATACACATCCCTGATGTGCCTTCTTCTTGAGTACTGTGCAAGGTTCTGGAGCCCATGCCAACAGAAGCATTGTGAGAGGTGAGTCTGCACAGAAAAGGGCAAACAAAATGATCCAGGGGTTGGGGGGGAAGACATACAACAGAGACAGCCAGGATGCAATGCAGTACCTTGCAGTATTATTGAAGAATGCTGCAGTATGCTACAGAGAACAGTGGAACAGACCCTTGTGTTTAAACTCTTTCTGCATAACAAATGGGACAGGACCCTATTCAACCCTATTACAGTGGGGAGACCATTAGGCACCAGAGACTTACATTTTCATACTGCAGCTGGTCATCAGGGGGGCACTGAGCACCAGAGCATAGGGGTGTTCCCCCAAACACCAACCAGGTTGTTGGCTGCAGTGACTCTGGCAGCCACTAAGGTTGCCTGGAATAAGTCAGGCTGCTTGTTGATGATATTTACACTGTGCATAGTGACCACACTAACCCCTTTTGAGGAGCTCAAATGTGCTGAATATATGGTTACGTGAGTATTCCTGCCCCTGTCCCTCCCTTTGCACACCTGCATACATTATTTTTTCCACATGCGCTAACCCTGTTAGTGTGCACAACTGCCCCTTTTGTATATTGGCTCCAGTACAAACCCCAGGCAAATGGGGAAACAGACATTTTGTCCACCAGGCAAAATTTTGAATATGGAGCCCATGTGGTTCTAGGAGTTCAATTATTTGGTAGAAAGGAACTTGACACTCTAATTTTAAAGCAGCAGTGTTTGTTAGTGAACATATAGTTTATTCATCAATGTTCATCTGGCAGAAATACCAAGATATCTCATTTTCTTTTTGTTTTCTTCGTTCCTTACCCAAGAAATGGGATTTTAAAGGTTTTAAAACTTTCCACTCCCCTGCCATTCCCATCATGAAAAAAATGCAATATCTTGGTGCAGTCTTATGCTGTTTACTGTCAGGAACATGTAGTAAAACTATCTTAACACATACACATTATGGTTCGGATATTCAAACTGCCCCCAAAAAGTAGTGCGCAACAGCAGAAGCAAGTGCAAGTCCATTGCGCCCATGCGCAAGAAGCGCGATATTCAAAAACTGTGCAGGCCAAGATGCGCCTGTGGCACATGACTGAATATCATGCCACCTGCACCATAGTGCAACCAGGGATGTGCAGTTGTGCATTTCAGATGTGCCATAGCACAACAAGGGATGCTCAGTGGAGCAGTCCAGATGCACCATAGCATGACCAAGGATGCCCCATGGAGCAGGGCAGCAATGCAACAGCACAATCAGTGATGCGCAGGGACATGATGCAGGGGCCCACCACCCATTCAACAGGTGGGCAGAGGAGCACACAACAGAACAGACATTGCCCCCCACACCTCATGCACTGCACAACCGGTGGAGAGCTGCACTAACCACTGGCCCATGGATACCAGCACTCAACCCACAGCTGGGGCATGGTGCCCCAGCACACCTCCTGGCAAGCTGTGACTGGCACACAAGGAGGGCCGACCACCCCATGCCACACCATCCCACAAATGCAGAGCACACCCTGCACCACGATCCCCATACACCCTGCCCAGGAGTAGTGCCCAACAGTGCAGGACACCCCATGCATGCCACCACCCCCACTGTGACAATGCAATGCAACCCTGTGTACCACAGAGCCAAGCAAGGCAGCCCCACCATGTTCACCCAGTAGTGGGAAGCAGCAGACAGCGATGCAACAACTGCATACACAGTGCCACCCTGCACGTCTCCCCCCGAGGTACAGCTGAGAGACCGACCATGCGTCAGCATACGAGGTACCCCACATGTGACAGGGCATGCCCCGGACCCCACCACCAGCAGTACAACACCCTGCACACCCTCCCAAGGACACATCCTGTCCCAACACTGGCCACAACAGCCAGCACAGACACACACAGTGTTGCATGGAAGCATGCGCCACACAGGATGCAACACAGTGCATGGACAAACACCCACCCATACCCAAGGGCACACCAACACAGGGACACAGTAGCAGGTCAACCAAGCCACTGGCGTGTGGCCACTGCAGCCGTGTACACATGGCCAGCACCCCTACATGGACAGGTGTGCCAGCCACCCTGCGCAGGCACCATGAAGCTGTATGCCATCAGAATGCGGCCAGAGCACAAGTGGCAGACAGTGGAGCACATCCCCTGCAACAGACACAAGCGACAGCATGGAGGGGGGACAACAACAGCTGAGGCCACAGTGCCATCGGAGGCAGATGTGCACCATACCAGTGATGGGAGGCAACCTGGCATTGTGTCGGGTACAGTGGTTGTCCAGCATGGACAGCCACCACTGACATGCCAGCAGACCGTGCATATCACAGACATGCAAGGGTGTCAGCTGCACAGGCCATGGACGGTCTGACAGGGGTGCCATGCACACAGTGCATGCACCGTGGACCACTGCACACAGGCATCCAGTGCACAGAGAACAACACACACACACCACTGACAGTGACTGATCCTCCCACCCACACCATAGGCGGTTCCCTTCCGGACACACACACACGCCCATGCTTGCACCACCCCTGATGCCATGCACACCACTGCATCTGAGCACCTGTAGCCCACTGCAAATCAGAGACCACCACAGTTGTCATAACAAAACAAATGTATTACAAAGAGGTAACCAACAAAACTATTTACAACTATTTACAATGGGGGGAAGGGCCATATACCAGGTGGGGGCAGGTAAGGGGCGGGGTGAATATACAGGAGAGAGAAGAAGGGGTGTGATGGTGGGTCCAGGGGGGGTAAGGTTTTTCCAGGGGCATGGAGGGCCTATCATCCACCCCCCTCTTCAGTCATGTGGCGCCGACGTGTCATCTGCTTCCTGACCCCGTGCCGGTCCATTCTGTGGAGGATCTCCAGAGATGCCCTTGCCAACTGCAATAACTCCTGCATTCCCCTTTCTATGGATAGTAGTCACCATCCACCTAGGACAAGGGAGCAGAGTCAATACATGTGACTGTCCAGCCCCCTGCAGCCCACCCATTGTGCATGGCATATAGCCATGTGCCATGCCCCTGTGATGGTGTGCAACCACCCACAGTGACCACGTCCACAAGACCTGCCTACCCAGGCACCCACAGCCATGTGGACCACTGCACACACCCACTGCCTGTGTCCTGCACAGCACCACCGTGGCTGTACAGTGACATGACTATGCGGTGTGAAGGCAGTGGCACAGCCATGTACCCGGTGCATGCATGGACCACCATTGAAGCACTCCCAGACATGCGGTGCCATTGGACAGTACTGACTGTAATAAGTTGCGTGCATGGCAGTGGTGTCAATGGATGGTGGCCATGCCCCGCTGCCCATCCTGTAACACAGCATGCAATAGTAATCATGGATGTAAGGCACTCACCATCATCAGGCTGGTCCCTGTGCCTCCGTGGACCTTCATCCTTCCCGGCCTGCTGGTCCTCCTGGTGACGCCTCCTCTTTCTCACCCACCGGCGCTCCTCTGGGCCTAAGGTGCAAACATGGAGAGAGGAACATCAGTACAATCTGGTAGCAAAGTCCCCCTGCCCCCACGTGTGTGCAATCCCACACAGCCATACCCATTCACCTCCCCACCCGATACCACCACCACAGCCAACAATGGATGGCCCCCCCATGTGCTGGACACATGCAACCGTGATACCCATATGGACGTTAACAGTGTATGGATGGGGCACCTACCTGGCCATGGCACTGTGCCCCTCCTGACACGTCCCTGCAGGTGGGCAAGCATTTCCGGGTCCCTGCGCTGGAGATCCCCGTACCGGTGATGACACTGTTCAGCCATGCGCCTGATTCCCGTGGCCTCCTCCAGCGCCACCACCACCTCCTCCCATACTGCACTCCTGGCTCTGTCCAGGGGTGCATCACCATAAAGTGCCCCAGCATAGGGCTCTACAATGGCCACCAAATTGGCCAACTCAACCTGGCTCCACATAGCAGCCCTTCTCCGTGCCATCTCAACAGCTTGTTGGAGTCAACATGGCGCTCGGCAGCACGGTCCACCACATGCAGATGCTTCGTGGTACAGCGCTGCCATTCCCTATCGTTCTGTCACTGAACAGCGTGATAGTGGTGCACCCAAGTGGACGCATGGCTCCAAGGGGCCAAAGGTTGGGCACAGGGTCAAGGTTTTCTCGTGCACGGACAGCCACAATGCGACTGGAACTCAATGCATGTAGCGTGATTGGGTGCCTATGCCCTCTGAAGCCTACACGCGCGCGCTATGGCCCAGTCGCCTACGGCGCCCCAGTGCCACAGCACCATATATGTGAACAGTGCAGTAGTGCAACTGGCACAATGGTGGCCGTGATCTGCATTGCCTCTCGTGCACAGCACCTCAGCAGCACGACAAGCATCTGCGTCATCACCCCGGGCATGCGCAGTTCGGTGTATACTGTGCATGTCACAGAAATGCGTCCTTGCCTGAGCACGTTCAACACAATTGTGCAAAGCGCAACAGCGCGATATTCAGCCGGCATATGCAAATCAGCTAATCAGCCATTCAATGGTGCAGACACTGCATTTGCGTCCACTTAAAAATGCGCCTTGCCTCATTTGCATGCCTTGCGCTATGAAAATGTGACATTGGGCTGCTCTGGCCATAGTAAGTTACTGCAGTCTATTGTGGTGAGTTGCATGTTGTTTGGGAGTGTGGACTGTGGTGTGTGGGACATGCATGGGACTGAACAGTCACAGGTAACACCTGTCATTCTCACAGGATGAATAATGACCGATCGTGAGGTGGAGGAAGAGGAACAGAGACATGGGCAGAAGAGGAGGTCTAACTTCAACAAGGCAGAAACAGATGCCCTGTTTGAGTCCTACCTTGACCAGGAGCCGCTGCTCAGTAGATGCCGGGGAACACCACAGGCCCATGCTGCTGCATGGGAAGAGGTGACACATGCCATCAACCTGCATGGCAGCCACCAGTGGTCCATGCAGGAGTGCAAAAAAAAAGATGGGCATGGACAGGCGGAGGATTAAGGAAAAGGTGGCTGTCATCAGGGCAGCACGGTTTGTGACTGGTGGGGGACAGCTGGACGTGCAACGCCTGACCCCACATGAAGAGCGGGTTGCTGGCAGCAAGCAGCATTGTGCCATCAAGGGTGTTCTGGGTGGTGGATTCCAGACGGGTGGTAGCCCATCACTACATGGTAGATCCTGGTCCGTCAATGGGGGGACAGGGTAGGGAAGATACATTAATGCTACTGTTTTCCCTTACAGCTCCTGAGCATCTACATGGGTCAGCAGTGGTGGGCTTGTCCACTGAGGGTGGTAGCATGGAGATAGAGGAGGGTCCATCCACCTCCACAGGAATACAAGGGTCAGGGTGACAGTGGGCCCGCCTGGACGTCCGGACTGATGTTGGTGGAGCAGGTGCGGAGGAGGCCCTGCCCGTGTCCCAGCGTGCCAGTGTCCATGGATGCCTGCATGCTGAGACTCGGGCTGGTGCTGGATCTGTCACTTATGATGATGGAGCTAATTTCATGGACAGTGATACGTGTGGGCCACAGGATGGCCACACAGCAGGTGACATCATGGGCATGGCCGTGGGTGGTGCCGTCGTGGAGGCCTGCGTGACATCACAGTCCCAGCCTGTGCCTGTCTGCACCAGTCGGGCAGCACTGGTGTGTGTCCAGGACAGTGGGGCTGTTGTGGCCACTGCAGTGGCTCTCTTGGGCCCTGGAGAGTGGCAGCCAGAGAGGCAGTGTCAGCAGTCGGCCAATGGCCTTGGGGGTACAGTGCCAGGGGGCAGCGTCAATGCACCACCTGTGGACATGCCCAGGCCTGGCCTTGGTGTGCAGTGCCCACCCTCAAGGGGTGCTGACCATCAGGGCCGCGAACACCACGAGGGACAGCATGCTGATCAGGCAGATGACCTTTTAGATGAGCACACCCGCATACTCCAAGCATCAGTCGATCAGCAGGTGTGGCTTGTGACGGCGGTGGATGCACTCAGTGCAGCTCTGCGCCAGGCAGAGGAGCGGCGCAGCAGAGACACTGCTCTGCTCCTGGCAGGGATGGACCGGATGTGGGAGGATGTGACCGCTGCCATTGACAGGCAGACACAGGCAATCACAGCTGTCATGGCCACAATGGGCACACAGTTATTTGCCCATGCGTCGCAGACACCATGCAGTGCAATGTCCACCCCCCATTCCCGGCGTCGTGCGACACCCTCCTTGTTGACACTGGGTTCAGCTGTGGGCATCCCGAGCATGCCTGGCGCAGGCATGTTCAGTGTGCTGCAGACCCCTGCGCGAGCACGGTCACGTTCACGCAGTGGAACGCCTGGGGGACCGTCGGTGCCACCCTGTGAGGCCATTGGTCATCCTGTCACTGCTGGAGGGTCTCGGCGGGGCTGCCCTCGCATCCGTGGCAGCAGTGACACTGTGGCACGTGACTGACCTGTCTCTCAGCATGGCTACTGTCTGATGCTGCCCTGTGTGCACTGTGTTGTTCAATGTGCAATGCACGGGTGGGGTACCCGGCCCTGCATGCACACACACATTCCATCTGCACACCCTCCCAGCTGCTGTCCACTGTGGCGTGTGCATGATGATGCCTGCATTGCGCTGTCTGCCACTGTGCAATGGTACCCAGCATCTGACACACGCACAATGACAGGCATTGGTCGTGGTGGTCTGTGGACGTGTGTGTGGCTAGGGGTGGCGGTTGGGGTCAGCGTGCCTCCTACCCTTTGTGCATGTCTTGTGAGGGGAGTGTGTGTGTGTGTGTGTGTGTGTGTGTGACCACGTGCCGTGTTAGACCTTGCCCATCCCTGACGGCGTGTGCGGTTCCATGCTTGGCCAATTCCCTTATCGACATGCACCCCTGGAGTTTGTCCATGCATGTTTCTGGGTTGTGCCTTTGCCACTGGTGGTTGCACATGGCCCCATGACTTACCTGGGTTGGTTGAAGTGCTCCTCTGTGATGGTGTCCCGGTGCAGCTGTCACCAGCGTCCTCATCGCCCCATCGCTGTCCCCCTCTTCGACCTGTAAGGCCATGTTGTGCAGGATGCAACAGGCCAGGAATAGCCCACAGGCCTTTGAGGGGCTGTACTATAGGGCACCGCCAGACTTGTCCAGGCAACGGAAACGTGCCTTCAGCATCCCGAACACCCGCTCGATGACATTGTGTGTGGTGGCATGTGCCTCATTGTAGCATTGCTGCGATGGGGTCGCGGGCCACCGGTATAGTGTGAGCAGCCAGGGACAGAGTGGGTATCCACTGTCACCTGTGTGTAGAGGGTGCACATTAGTTTGGTGATCAGCGTCGCCCTGCCTTGGGCCATCTGGCCAATACCCATGTCACCTCTAACTATGTCCCTCCCAAGCTCCACGTCTTTCTGCGTGCTTTGCAAACTCACCCACTAGGTGGCCAGTGGGGATGTCCCCACTCTCAAACCTGTGGCACAGTGTGGACTGGTGTCAGATGAAGGCATCATGTTCTCCCCCAGGGAACGTGGAACAGACATTGATTATGTGCCCCCTGGCATCGCACACCTCCTGGCAGTTGATGCTTGCATACTCATTCTGATTCATGTATGCGGCCCCTTCAGGGCCAGGTGGTGTGCGGATGGCCACATAGGTGCAGTCTATTGCCCTGAGCATGCCAGGCATATGTGCTACCCTGTGGAGCTCCTGTATGTTTGCTGTGCGATCCACCGGTGTGCTGGGGAAACAGATGAACTCTACAGCATGTGGCAGCAGTGCACTGAGGAATTGGGTGAGGAGGCATGATGCAGCCAACTGGATTTTGCCTGTCGTGTCCCCTGTTGGTCTCTGGAAGGTACCCGTGGTGAGCAGGCACATGCAAGCTATCACTTTGGTCTCCACTGACAAAGCATGGCTCCGTTGTGTGGGTGCCTGCATCACATCACTGCACAGCTCACAGAGCCGCCTCAGAATTGCCCGGTTTAGGTGGTACTGGCCCACGATCTCAGTATCAGTGTATAGATCGAAGCTGGTGTGGGCTCAGTACTGCCTGTTGGTGGCATACCATCGACGGGCCCTTCCACGGCCGTGCCCCCCTGCTGCCTGCCTTCTCACCCTCCCTCATAACTTCCTCCATCTGGATGGTGGCACTAGCCATGTCCCTGGCTTGTGTTACCCCCCCGGCAGCTGTTTCTGTGTTCCCCCTGCTGTCGTTGCTGCTTCTTCCCCTGCACCGGGAACACCTCCCTGTAGTGGCCTCAGTGCTGTGTGGCACTTCCCCCTTTTGGACTGCACTGTGGCAGATGATCCCCACACCCTCCCTGTTCCTGGGGGTTCCAGGTGCTCTGTTTCTGTCCTGCCCTGTCCTGCTCCCAGTATTTGGTGCCTGTGTGGCTGCCTATGGTTCAGCAACATGTGCCTTCCCTGTAGCATTCTTGCACCTCTCTCTTGTTCCTTTTTATTTTGGCTCATTTCCGCTATCGCGCAACTTCTGCTTGCTCTCCTATTGCGCATGTTGTTGAATATCGCACTGCACCATTTATGCATGGTTCCTGCCCCTTCAGTTGTGCATGCATTCATTATCATTGCACTCTTGCGCATTGTGATTTGGGGGGGTGCATCTGCCTCCCGCTGAATATCGCAGAATGGCACATATTCAGACTTGCGCTGGCGCATCCCTGTTACGCATGGCGCAACCCTTTTGAATATCTGGGCCTATGAATCTTGCAAGTACATTCAATAGGTATCCTCAACAGAAGAGATTTTTAGAAACAGTAATTGGGTGCCATAATTAATAACATGTCATTATTTGTAAAATTAGCTGTCAAAGCTGTTTTAACAATATCTGAGAAAACTAAAAATAAACTGAGTATGAATCTAAGGATGACAGAAATACATTTTACCCAAAAAATTACAACATATTTCACTGATTAACAAATACTGCTGCCTTAAACAAATACATTAAAATAGGATGTTTGTAATAGTGGGTTGATAGTTGAACTTGTAACTGATGGGACAAGGGCTTGAGCAGGAGAAAAAAATATATGACCCACTTTCCCTTTCCTGCTTTGTTTGCCAAGTGGTGGCTCAAAAGGTGCAGCAAGGAATGCATGAATAGTGTGCTTGGCATACAGGCATGCCCAGTTCCTTATGCAGTGGTGCCTTTTTTTTTATTTTGTAGGGGGATAAACATAGAACATGATGGCAGAAAAAGAACTGTTGGTCCATTTAGTCTGCCCACCCTATTTCTCCAAAATTGGCCCTAGCAGTCATCTTTTCCAGCACCCTGAGTTTCCTAATGCCCTTACAATGGACTTGTTCCTGTACCAATACAGTCTGACCCCCACCACCACCATTTTAGCATTATTATTTCCTCTGGAAGTCTATTGCACTTGCCTACCAGCCTTTCTGTGAAAAAAAATGCTTATGGATATCTTTCTAGAATATTCCCCCCTTGGCAGTTTTAGTGAATCACCCCATATGCTTGTGCTTCTGCTTAGAATGAATATGTCCTTCAGTGGAACACTGGTCTGTTCTATCTTTTTCTTCTTTTCTGTCTCTTGTCTTTCTGGTTGCACAACCAAATTTTCCTGTGAGACCTACAAACTGATCACTCCCAATGCTTTTGCAATTCTCCACCTCTCTATATCTCTCTGCCTTCCCTTGTTATTACTGACTTTTCTCCCCCTTGCATATCTGCAGTTATAAAAAATAGATGTGAATCTTTATGTGGAAATGTCATCAATACTGAGATCCCTTTGTTTAGAACTGTTTATAGTTATAATGTTGAAATGACTGCAAAAAGCTATTTGCGAATTTTGAAACTGCTGCTGGTTTTCCTATGCTTCCTGACCTATGCGTCGACGACAGATGGTGTCAACAGTGGGATTTACAGTACACCATGCATACGCTAAACCAGGAGTTTTGTGCATAGGTAATACACCTAGTACCTGTACCAGGGATGCATAGAAGAAAGGTATGAATTCTGCAGCAGCAAGCCCAGGAGTGGTTACTAGGTCTTGCTACTGTTACCAACTACAGAAAATAAACTGTTAATGGAGTGGCAAGGGCCTTATAAAGTACTTAGATGTACTGGCACAGTTAACTATGACATTTAGACCCTGATAGGAAAAATCCTACTAAGATATACCATGCTAACCTCCTCAAGAAATGGACTGAAAAAAACACCAACAGCTGTTTTGCTGGTTTTACCAGAAACTGATAAAGAATATATTGATGTAGCTTATGATAGACAGGAACAAACTGAACTGCTGATGCTGTAAAGATGAATATTTCCTTAACCTGCAAACTGCAGAAATTTGTAGCTTGCTAAACACATTTAACAGTACTTTTACCACAGTACTAGGTTGAGCAAAAGGGGTCGAGTACGTAATAGTGACAAGGAATGCTCACCCTATTAGACAAAAGACATACAGAATACCAGAGCAGTTAAGAGCTGACGTGGTTAAGGAAAAACAAAAAATGAAAGAATTGGGTATCATAGAAGAGTCGAGAAGTGCTTGGATATCACGAATGGTGATTGTAAACAAAAAAGAAGGGGGTGTAAGAATCTGCCTTGATTTTAGGAAACTTAATCAAGTGTCAGAATTTGACAGTTAGCCTATGCCCAGAACAGATGATTTGGTGCACAGTCTGAGGAGTGCCAAGTATATCAGTACCCTCAAATTCACCAAGGGTCACTGGCAAATCCCCCTAGCTAAAGAATCCAGAGACAAAACTGCATTTGCTACTCCTGTTGGATTCTATCAGTTCACCACCATGCCGTTTGGTTTACATGGTACACCCATTACATTCCAGTGGTACATGGATATAATTTTATCCCCTCATGCTGGTTATTGTGCTGCATACCTGGATGATGTTGTGGTGTACAGTCCAGACTGGAAAGGCCACCTGGAACACCTATCCAATCTATCAAAAAGGCAGGTCTGACAATTAATCCCACCAAGTGTGTATTGTGCATGCAGAAAACCAGAGATTTGGGCAATGTTTTGGGAAATGGAGAAGTCAAGAGAGAGGTTTCAAAGATAGAAGCTGTAACTAACAGCCCTGTCCCCAAAACTAAAAAGTATGTCAGGTCATTTTTTGGGCTGGCTGGTTATTATCGGAGATTTGTTCCCAGCTTTGAGAGTTAGCTACTCCCCTCACCGAACTCACAAAGAAATGGTTCCCAAATAGTGTGAAATGGACCCTAGAGTGTGATGAACCTTTTTAGACCATTAAGGCTGCATTATCTTCAGCCCCTGTTTTAAGAGGCCCAGACTTTGAGAAATAATTTCTGTTACAGACTGATGCATCAGAGGGGTTCCTAGGTGCAGTCTTAAGACAGAATATAGATGGAAAAGAACATCCTATTCAATACTTAAGTAGGGAATTGCATGACAGAGAGAAAAGGTGATCCACAATTGAAAAAGAATGCCTTGCAGCAAAGTGGGCCATGGAGTCCATTAAGTTTTACTTACTAGGAGCTAACTTTGTACTTGTAACAGATCACAATCCTCTATGTTGGCTTAACCAAATGAAGGACACAAATTCTAGAATCACACAGTGGTATCTGGCACTACAGTCATTTACATTTAAAGTGATGCACAAATCTGGGAAAGAGAATGTCAATGCTGATTTTCTGTCAAGATATGGATCAGAAATTGAGAATTCCGAAGTTTAAAACAATGTGAGTTGAAACTTCTCTGTTTGTTATGCTGCACATGCACTGAAATGTAAAGGTTATAAGCTAACGTTAGAAGAGAATTACTAGAAAGTTTTGAAAACCTGTTTTTGTAAAACAGGTTCCCTCTTAAAGAGTTCGGTATGTGACAGGGTTGAATAAGGCCGTGTCACATTTATTATGCAGAAAGGGTTTAAATACAGGGGTCTGTTCTATCCTCTTATTTTCTGTCTGGTTACACAACCAAATTTTCTTTTGAGACCTAGGAACTGATCACTCCGATGGTTTCAAAATGCTCTGCCTCTCACTTTCTCTCTGTCCTTCCTTCCTTGCTATTTCTGTCTTTTCTTCCCCTTGCATATCTGCAGTTATAAAAACTATATGTGAATCTTTATGTGGAAATGTCGCCAATACTGGGATCCCTTTGTTTAAAACTGTATATAGTTATGATGTTGAAATGATTGCAAAAAGCAATTTGTGAATTTTGAAACTGCTCCTGGTTTTCCTATGCTTCCTGATCTGTGCCTTAATGACACCCACCATTCAATCCCCATCCCACCATGGTAAATATATCTCACTGGTGATTAGTGGTCCCCCCACTGCCTGATTGCTGTCCCAGAAATGATTCAACCCTTCTCTGGCATCTAGTGACACCCTCACCCTCTGATCACCAGCCCTGTCATTCCTGTAAGTGTCCTTGGCATCCAGTGGTCCCTCCCACCCTCCGCCAGCCCACGTATGAGAAATTAATTTCTTGGTGCCTAGTAGTCCTTTCTTGTCCATCAATCACCAGCCCTGATAGGTGTCATGAAGTTCCTATTGACTAGTAGTACCCTTGCCAGTCAGGGTGTGGTTAAAGAAAATTCATGGTGCCTACTCCTCCCCAGGGTTTCCGATCACAGTCCTGCAATATGACGTAAATCTCCCTGGTGGTAAGTAATCCCCACTGCTCTCTGAATCCTGGCCCTGACAAAGTAAGCATACACCTTGGTGGCCAGGGTTCCCCTCTGTTCTCCAAACCATGGCCCTGGAAAAACGTGCATACTCTCTGGTGGCAGGTGATTATCTCTGGTCTCTGATCACCAGCCTGGTAAAAACACATTAGTCCTACTGTTTTGTAGACTGCTGTTTCACATAATAAACAGTGTAACTGAAAAAACAAATATACAATATTCCCTGGTGTCCAGTGGTATCTCCCCACCCTCTGTTCTACATTCCCATTGCAAGACAGTAGTCCCTAGCACCTAGCAGCCCTTCCCCTCCACACCACAAGGCACCAACCACCCACCCTGCCAACCCCCACTTACCAGAAGCTCTGGTGCTGTGGCTCAGATACAGTGACTGGCTCAGACCTCCTCTCACCTCCTGTGCTGGCCACTATATGAAGAGACAGGAAACCCATGTCCTATGTATAGCACAGGGCATGTGTCCTCTGTACTGTACTATGCAATACAGTACAGCACAGAGGATGCATTCCCAGTGCTATACATAAGACACACACTCTGTCTTTTCATGCAGCAGCCAGGTGAGGAGATGAGAGGAGGACTGTGCTGGTCACCGTATCTGAGTTGCCATACTGGCACTTCTGGTAATAGGGGGTGGCAGGGTGGGTAGTCAGTGCCTGTGGTAAGGGGGACTGATAGATACCTGGGGCTACTGCTTTGCAACAGGAATGGAGAATAGAAGCTGGACGTACCACCGGACACCTGGGAATGTTGTATTTTTGCTTTTTTCAGCAACACTGTATCTTTTATGACACAGTGATCTATACAACAGTAGAACTAATGCAGTCTTACCAGAGATCAGAGACCATGAAGGACCTCTGGCCACCAGGGAGCAGGAATGTTTGTACAGAGCCAGAGCTCGGTGATGGTGCGGGACCACTAGCCAACAGGGACATTTATGTCTTATTGCAGGATAGCAATCAGAGAGGGGGGACCACTAGGCACAAGGGAATTTTTTTATTCATACTGGGGCTGGTGATCAGCACATGAGGGGAACTACTAGGCACCAGGGACTTCATTACACCTACCAGGACTGGGGATCAATGGGTGGTAGGGACTACTAGGCACCAGGGAATTCATCACTCATACTGGAACTGTTGATTAGTGGGTAAAGGGGCTACTGGGCACCAGGGAATTCATTACACCTAGTAGGACTGGTGAACATTGGGTGGGGAGATTACTAGGCACCAGGATATTCATTAAACCTACTGGGGCTGGTGATTGGTGGGCAGGAGAGACTACTAGGCACCAGCAACTTCATTACACCTACTGGGACTGGTGATTGGTGAGTGGGGGGGATTACTAGGCACCAGGGAATTCATTAAACCTACTGGGACTGATGATTAGTGGGTGGGACGGATCACTGGATGCCAGAGACACTTACGTGAATGATAGGACTTATGACTGGCGTGTGGGAGGGATCACAGGATGCAAGGGACACTTATGGTAATGATGAGACTGGTAATCAGAGGGTTGGAAGGAACCACTGGATGCTAGGAACACTTATAGGAATGACAGAACTAGTGATCAGAGGATGGGAGGGACAACTGGATGCTAGGGACTCATGGGAATGATGGGGCTGGTGATCAGAGGGTGTGAGAGACCACTTGACACCAAGAACAATTACAGAAACTACAGGGATGGTGATCAGAGGGTGGGAAGGACTGCTAGATACCACAGAATTTTCTGCACCTATATGGAATGGTGACTGGGGGTGTGTGGGTGCACCCCATTTTATGGGAACAGGCAATTGGGGTGGGGGCTGAGCTGCTCATAGGGGTACAAACCTGCCACCACTTCCCATGCAAATGTACCCTTCATTGGCATGCAAATGGCCCCTTAGCACCTCGCATGTCCAGTGGGCTCATTTGCATGGGGGATTTCTGATTATCACACTGGGAGCTACAGGTGTATTTGTGTCTGGGAACGCTATTCCTGCACTGCCGTGATTCATGTTGGGGCACTGTTATACAACTTAGCACAGCACCAACATCCTCCTATATTCAGTGCTGGGGCACTATTGGACTGAATATAGCATCATCAGGATCCTAGACAATGGGCAAGCACAGCTTAAAACTTTGGGCTCTGCTTTGCTCATTTTTAAATATCAGGCCCCAGGTGTTTGATGCCTGTGAATTCTTAAGACATCTGGGGCAAAAATGCAAACTTTTAGTTTAACTGCTTCAGATTGTGTAGCTCAGTCAAATCAGTCAGATGAGCAAACTGCAGTCTGCAAATTACTGAGATCACATGGTTACCAGTGAAGCAGTCACACGGTTTAAAGCCTTGTTTTTTGTGTCATCTTGACACTTAGCAGCAGTGGGAGAACTCACTTGTTCATCGGGATTCAGGCTGAGCAGTTACTAGCTAAGACTATCTGTATTGAATCTAGTTTAGATAGGACTTTTTACCAATTAAAGTGGACTTTTGAGAGTATTTTATCTTCAAAAGCACAGCAGATAGAAGAGATTTTGTCTTTCAAACATTGTATTACAATGGAGCCCGCTTAAGTGCACACCCATGGGATATGACTTTTTTGTGCACTTAAGCGGGCTGTGTACTTATCTGGACAAAATGATTTTCCACACTTAACACAGGTTCTGTACTGTGGTAAGCACTTTATTAAACAGGCGTGGTCACAGTAAAGCAGTACAGTACTTAATCTTCTCATTATGTATAGTAAGCACAGTAGAATTGTATTACAGTACTCAGAAACAATCAACAATTACTGGGAAAAAATCAGTATTTTTTTTTTTGTTTGGTCGATTGTATCGCCAAACTGTTCACATAACTGTCAAACTGAAGCAGCAAGACAAAGTTACTTTTCTATCTGCTGAGAACAAAATGCCTTATAGTTTCCATAACTGCGACAGCTGCTGAAGGGGTGACTGGCTTGTCGTCCGGAACCTTCTCCTCCTCGTCCTTCTGGTTGGCAGTGGATAACCCCTGACATCATTGCAGATTTCCTGCTCGTCCAGAGCTCCCTCAATTTGTAGTGCCACATCTATGTCCGCATGTTGAAGAAACTCACAGACTGGAATACCAGGTGGTAGATCAGTTTTGGGCAATGTTTCAGCAGGCTTTACCTCGGCATGTGATGTCGACACTGAGAACCCCGCCTTCCTTTAGCAATTAGCTATTGTTGTCTCCACTACAGCACTCCAGAAAAAGTCAAGCATTTGTATGATATCAAAAACTGTGATTTTGTTTGCCAGTTTAGACACTGAGTTAGCACCTGCAGCAGAAGTGCAGCCTGAGTCTATATACACCAGCAACTTTTCTATGATCTAGAAAAAAAAGGTTAGATTGATTAAAGTGCTTAATATGTTACAGTACAATTAGGAGTAGAATTAGGACTGCAATAATGTGACAAGTGGGTTTGAATGGAGCTTATCATTTTTCTACACAGGTGATTAACGTTGTGGATAATGCCCATATCCATGGGCAGGATTAAAGATGCTGTGTTTGGGGGAAGAAAGATTAGTTTCATGTTGGACAGATGTACATTCAGGTGAGCACTACAATTGTCAAGGAGCACCACAATTCTGAGGCAGCGCCTTTGCATTTGAGTGTTTACACTCTGGAGCCAACTAGTAAAAATCTTGGCTGTCATCCACAAGTTTGAATTTGCCTCGTAAACCAGGTTATTAACTTCAATTCCATTGAAGCAGCGAGGCTTCCTGGACTTGCCTATGACAACTGGCATCAGTTTGTCCGTGCCTGACATGTTGGCACAGAGCAACATAGAGATGTGCTCCCTTGCCTTTTTTCCACCTGGTGCATAGTCTTGTCTAAAGGCTAAGGTACCCACTGGTGTTGCCCAAAAATAGAGCCCAGTCTCATCACAGTTAAATATGTCCTGTGGGCTGTAATCTGACAAAATCTGAGGAAGATGTGCTTAATCCAATTGCCTGCAGACTCAGCGTTAGTGTCTTTTTTTCTCGCCGTGACACTGTTTAAAGACAATGCCATTTCTCTCTTTGCATCTACACAATCGCTCATTTGTGGGTGTAAATGGCACTTCCATAATGTCAGCACGTTGCTGAGCTTTTTGCAGCAGAATAGGGCCATTAATAGGTGCAGCCACAGAATGGCTGGTAGTGAACTATCTAAGCAGTGCTGTTTTGACTGTGTCACTTTTGTCCGTTCACTTTTTCTTTCTCTCGAGCTTCTCACCACTCTCCCACTCTGCCAGAAGTCTTTCACAAGAGGCATACATTCAGTCAATTGTGGAAATATTAACACAGTACTCTTTAGCAAGTTCTGTGCATTTTTTCCCCTTTATTAGGGAGGCCTCCATCAATTCCTGCCCTGGTCACGGTCCCCGGATCTTCCACCAACTGCCTATGCCCACAATCTCCCGGTCACCCCCCGCTTACCCACGGAGGGTGGGGCCGCAGCTCCGGTGCCCCAATTCTGGGCCATGGGCATAGTATCTAGTTGGGCATGTGGCAGCAGTAGCTAATTGAAACCCTGGGAGGGCTTCATGGAGACGGAGGTTCTCCCCTCCATTTTTCTTGATTTTTCCTCCGGGAGGTGGGGACATGCAATGTCGTCCATTGTCCACCCTGCCTCCATTAGTTACAAGCGCTGGCAGCTGTGGAGCCCCCGGCCTCCACCAGGGATCCTTCTCAAGCCAGACACTTTCCCCGCCCTCCCCCCAGAAGAAGGAGAGCAGGCCATAGGATGCTCTATCCTTCTCCACCGGCCTGCCCTCCAGCGATCCTGGGTCCATTCCCGAACCCGGGTTGCCAGCATCATAAGCGAAAATCCCACCGCCGTGTTGGCGGGCCAGCAGTTCTGTGCTTATTTTTTTTTTCTGCAAAACAAACAACAACATGTTTATTTACATGGGAAGGGTTAGGATGGTTGATAAAGGAATAGAGGTAATGCTTTTTACATGTTTTACAGTGGGTTTGATTGGTTTTATTGTAACTTTTTTATTAGTTTTAGACAAGGAAATACACAGACATACATCCAAGTGGCTGAAGCCTATGACAGTAAGCTGGATACATGTACATAAACATTGGACACACAAATCTTATGGAGAAGGAGTAGGAAAAATGGGGGGGAGGGTAAAAATTAACTCTCTGGGGGGGAGTAGGGAAAGGGAGAGGTATCAGTAGGTTACCTACAATCGTCATACAGAAAGTTACAGATAGGATCCTTGTCCATTCTGATCTACCTGCTAAAGTGGAAATAGAGCTTGTGTTCCATCTGTTGTAAATGGATAGCAAAGGGTGAGGGTAAAGTATAAGGTATTAGTTTGGAAAAGTCAGAGGACATATGCGAGACCTATACATATCAATTTAGCAGTATGTTGTCATTATTTATAACAGTATACATTCGTTAAGCTATGAACTGTATTTATCAGAGGGATGAGCTGCAAGACAGGATTTGCTGGACATAGGCACATGGGTCAGTTCTACTGGATCTGTGCAAGTCTCTCTAATCATTTTCATGGCATCAAGAGAGGAATCAAGCTATACGTGTATATATGTTCTGCAATCTCCAGCTATTACCTAGAGGCAGAACAGAGGAACACAAGCAATCCCAAAGACTCAGGTTCGTAACAAAAGTGGCAGCCATATAACAATACTATCAAAAAATCATTCTGACAGACTAAGGCCAATAAATGAGTACTATAAGACCTTCAAAGACTTTAATTTAGTGTCTCTGTAAGAAGAAACTAGAAGGCACCTTGAAGGATGAGGAAAATATTTAAGAGGAGTAGAAACCTCAGTTCACATTCGTCCCACACTTAGTTAGCATGGTATTGTATTGAGTATTGAGCCAGCTATGTTTTGGGGCAAACATAAGTTAAATAGGGGGCCCAACAGAGTCTAAATTTGGAAAGTTGGTATTTTTGCAGGTGCGAGATTCTATCCAACTTAGCCACTGCTGAGAGCGATGCCAATACTTCCATCAATGTGGGAATTATGGAGGACCTCCATTTACAAAGCAAGGCTCTCTTGGTTTGCATAGTTAAAAGAGCTAGCCATTTGTATTCCAGGTAGGTAAGCTTAGGAAGGGCAGTGGTAATACCCAAGAGATAAAAAAGAGGGCAGAAAGGGACTTGGAGTTTTAATACTTTAGAAGCCACATCTTGTACTGAGTGCCATAAGGGCTGGATTAAGGGGCAGGACCACAGTATATGCATCAAGTCTTCTGGCATGGTCTGACATCTCCAGCATTTGTTGGAATCCAGGAGCTTAGCTTTGTAAAGATTCACAGGGGTTTTGTACCACGAGTGGGATATTTTATTTTGTATTAAACAAGATCTGGCGTCTCTCAACCATTTGTGTGTATCCCTCCAAGCCCGTTCCCAGGCATTAGAGGAGACTGTAAGGTGCAGCATCTTTTCCCACCTCCTTTTAGTGCCTTCAGACTGAGAGGGCAGAGATTCCCTAATGCTGGCATAGATACGTCCTGCTATGCCTTTCAGGTTTTTAATCCATGATTGTAAAACAGAAGGATTGTCTTGTGCATGTGAGGGGGAATTCAGCATAAATCTTAAGGCTTCTCTAAGTTGTAGGTACCTCCAGAATTCGGTCTGGGGGATATCCCATTTCTGCTGACAGTAGTGAAATGAATGTATTGTATTATATTATACCTAGGATCCACAACATCTCCAATAGCATGTATCCCCTTCTCAGCCCAATTTTTTCACTAGATCCAATAACCCAAATAACAATGGTGGAATTCTGCCAAAGGGGGAGGTGAAAAGTTGGAACAGGGTCCATCTTCAACCTCCGATGAACAACATGCCAGTTGGCTCTCGAAGCCGCTATTGTTGGGGAGGTGAGGGAGGATTTTAAACTGCTGAGAGGTCTGGCTTTGCTATTGGGGCATGCGAGTAAAAGACAGGAGGGCAGAAAAATTCCTGAGATATCTAACTCAATTTGGAGCCACTGTGGGGAAGAGGGTAGATGAGAGGTCAGTCATTTAGTCATCTGAGCCAAAGAAAGGCCTGACGGTAGCCTTCTAGCCAAGGGAGGTTCCAGCCACCATGCTTCCAGTGGGTCCGGAGTTTGGTTCGGCTGTATCTAGGTTTGGTGCCTTCCCACAGAAAGCATCCAATTACTTTATCAGTGGCTAAGTCCCAGTTTTTTGGGAGGCAGTTAGGGATGTGCATCAATAAATAAAAGAGCTTTGGAGCCGTGACCATATTTATTGCAGCAACTTTACCTGCTAAAGTCAGTTTGAGGAGCTTCCATCTATCAAACTCTGTTTTGATGGAGGAAAGCAAAGGGAGAATATTAATTTGCCAAATTGTATCCAACGAGGGAGACAATATTATCCCCAAATACGTTATCCCATCCAGGGCCCAAAGGAGGTCTGATCTTTCAGCCAACTGTTGGGTACAGAGTTTGTTTAGGGGCATTAACTCAGTCTTGTTCTGATTTAATTTGAGACCTGAATATGCATGAAAAGATTCCAGAAGAGTCAATAAAGGAGGGATAGACTGATGGGCATCTGCTAACAGGAGAAGGAGGTTGTCCGCATACATAAGGCTTTTATACGTGTGTTACCTAACGTAAGACCAATTATTTCAGGATGGTTCCGAATTGCACAGGCCAGGGATTCAACAGCTAGGACAAATAGGAGGGGGGGAGAGAGGACAGCCTTGTCTTGTCCCACGTTCTAATAAAAAGGGTGGGGAGAGCACCGAGTTTGTATTTACTCTAGCTGTGGGTAAATTATAAATAGCTTGTATTCTTGATAGAAAAATATCACCCATTCCAAGATGTGCAAGGACTAGATATAAGTAGTCCCACTCTACAGAGTCAAAGGCATTTTCAAAGTCCACAGCAAGCACCGCGGCCGGTGAGGAAAGAGATCTAGCGGAGTGTATAAGATTTAGAAGGGTTCTCAGATAATCAGAACTATGCCTACCAGGAATAAAACCTGCTTGTGAGGGATGTATAAGACAAGAAAGGAGGGGGGAGAACCTAGCTGCTAAAAGCTTGGCATATAGCTTACTATCGAGGTTAATGAGAGAAATCGGGCAGTAATTTCCTGGATTAGTGAGGTCCTTACCTTTTTTGGGGATAAGAACAATGGTAGCCTCTCTCATTGAAGGAAGAAGAGTACCTTTAAGTTCTATCTCTTGAAATACCTCGGTCAGAAGGCGAGAGATAATAGGGGCCATTGCTTGGTAGAAGTCGGCCGTATAGCCATCTGCTCCAGGAGACTTTCCCAACTTTATAGTTTGAATAGCTGAACACACTTCTGTCTGGGAAATAGAGAGTTCCAGAAGTTGTGACTCCTGTACCATAAGAAAGGATAACGGAAGAGAGCCTAGGAAGGGACGTGTATCCAAATTCATACACCTATGCGAACAGATGTAAAGAGATTTAAAAAAGGAAGACATAATGGGGTTAATGGTTTCTGGGGTGTTACTCATTACTCCCTGCTTGTCTTTTAGGCCGTATGTGAACCTACTGGCCTGTTGTTGATGGAGCTGGTAAACGAGGACTTTGCCTCCCCTGTCTCCTCCCTCCCAAAAGGAGTGTTGGAGACGAAGGATGTCTACTTCGGCTTTCCTGTTAAGCAGCAGGTTAATTTCAAAACGAAGTCCCAAAATGGTCTTACCTAAGCTGGAATGAGTGAAGTGGTGAGGAAGGGCTTCAGCTTGGCTTCAGCTATTACCAGCTCCTGCCCAAGCTGATGTAGCTGGTGTTCACGTTCTTTACGCTTGGCTGATGCGAACCCTATAATGTTCCCTCGCATTGTAGCCTTAAAGGCCTCCCACGTATTACCCTGTGAGGTATCTGTAACAGGGTTCTCCTCAATAATTAGAGAGGCCTTAGTTCGAGCCCAGGGAATAAAGTCTGGATCTCGCATAAGGAGAGGGTCTAGTTTCCAATTTTGAGTTGGAGGGGTTGCCGGCTCCCATAGAACCAGAAGTTGGACCAGACCGTGGTCTGAAATAATACAAGGAAGAATTTTTACATCCAAAGTTTTAGCTGTCAGTAAAGGGGAGCCTAGCCAGAAGTCTAACCTGCTATATGAGTTATTTGGGGATGAGTGAAAGGTGTAATCCCTCTCTCTGGGGTTAAAAAGCCTCCAAATGTCTGTAAGACACTGATCCTGGATCATTTGATTCAGTGCCTTCCCACTTCTGAGATGAGATGCCTTACTCCCATCATTCCTGTCTATTAATGGAATTAACGTCAGGTTAAAATCACCTCCCAAAAGGAGAGGGCTATCTGGGGGGTGAAATTCCCAAAACACATCTGCAAGAGCATGGAAAAAATTTGGGGTGTCTTCATTGGGGGCATATATATTACAGAGAGAGACTGGTCCTGAAGGGGTCTCGTAATTCACCATCACCCATCTACCCTCCAAATCTGAAGTCGTTTTAGTCAGGGTCCATGGGAGAGATTTGTGCAGGAGGATGATAACCCCGCACTTCCTGGAGGGGGCATTAGAGTGGACCTGTTGCCCTACCCAATCCTTTAGCATGTATTTATAATCTTCCCCTGTTCATTTAGTCTCTTGTAGGAATGCTGTTTTAGAATGAATGCGTTTCAGGTATACCAGTACCTTTTTGCATTTAATTGGAGAGTTTAACCCTTGCACGTTCCAAGTGTGGAACGCAATTTACAACATCTTGCCGTACTTATAAGCTGAACGACTGGCGAAAACTGCCGCTGAACAAAATTAATCCAGTGAGAGTTCCCCTTCTATTCTGTTGGATTTGTATTGATGGCCACCAGCCACTGAAATTGGCTTGACTGAAAGTTATGAACCCTAATATGTGGGAACACACAAACCTATAAATCCTTGTGTTAAATCAAAATCAATATACAAATCGGACTACTGTCCTGTAATTCTAATCCAACATTGTTGTTCAAAGTAACCTTTAAAATTAAATAAGAATCTGAGAATTGAGGAAGGACTTAACCAGTTGGAGTACCAACAAATGGTATGTCCAAACCCCTCTGTGGGGTGTAGATAGAGGGTAGAAGGTCAAATATCAGGTGGGCAACACAAAGTTAATACGCAGTATTACACTGATTCTCCAAGTAGCAACACAACACTTCAATTCAACAATAACAAACTGCACCCCTGCCTAGAACAAAAAAAAGGAGTTTTAATAGCCTTCGATCCCTCTAAGTAAACCTAGGGAGCCCTGTAACTCTAGGATGTAAACCTGAGACCTGCTTAACTTAGGCCACACAACGGAGAACATCCATTAAACATGGGGGGTTGGGAGCACTATCAACTTCATCTTAAGGAGCTCTCTGAAAAAGAAACTCTTCAGCTGAAAAGGGAGAGATCCCATTATTCTACCAAAATCAGTAGTACTATCAGAAATGGCCCAATATATGTTTTAAATTCCCAAATGTGCTCATTGGGGGGGGGGTGAAGGCCGGTTGCCGATCTACCCAGCAAAAGGATAAGAACATGAACCCAGGGACTCAAGCCCTCAATTTTTAGCAAATTGCCCATCAACCTTCCAAGCATCCACAATTTGCCCCAGGCTAATGCCTATTTAACTTATCTGAAACTCGGCATCTGATCAATTCGGAGTATCATCCTGTGGAGGCATCAGCTGTTCTGATTCGGTAGCAGTGAGGCTGCGGCCTGTAGGGGAACCCGGAGCCACGGTGGGCCAGTCTGCTTCCTGCACAGACAGGGCATTTTCGGACATTGAGGCCCATGAGCTGTTGTCCTCAGGCAGTGTTCTGGAATCGGGGTCAGGTGCAACCTCCATTTCCTCTCGACAGTCGATATCAGGGCAGTCCTGGAGGGGGAGAGAATCTATTTTTTGAAAAATATGGACTTGTGTACTGTATTTCATCGGAGGCCTTGTCTCGGTCTTGGGGATGGTCTCGCTTAGCGTGCAGTGATTTAGGAGGTCTTTTCTGGATCTTTAAACTGCGAGGGTCCCATTCAGGCATCCCAGCTACCCGGGGGGGGAGGAACTTGTAGATCAGGTTGATCTTCTTGGGGCACTTCAGGGTTCGCTGTTTCTTAGGCCGGTTATCTGATGGCCATATTCTTTCAATATAAGCCATAGCAGCCTCCGGGGAGTCGAATTGCTGAAACATACCATTAAAGGATAATTTTAGAGAAGCAGAGTAGCACAGGGAAAACGGGATCCTTAGCTCATGTAGTTTCCAATGAGCTTCCATAAAAGCCTTTCTTCTGTGGGCTAGCTCTATAGAGTAGTTTTGAAAAATCATAATCTGGTGTTGACCCCACCATAGCTGTCCCAGTTCCCTAGCCCTGGCCTGGATAGCTTCTTTTTCGGCGAAATTGAGGATCCGTGCGATCATAGGCCTTGGTCTGCCCCCCTGTGTTGGTCTGGGTTGTAGCGAGTGGTGAGCATGATCAATCATTATTTTGGTAGATGGTGGCAATTTTAGGATTCCTGGCAGAACTTGTTGTAGAAAGGGGAGAGCTTTCCCTCCTTCAGCACCTTCAGGGAATCCAGGAAGCCATATATTATTACGGCGGCTTCTATTTTCAAGATTGTCAATTTTTTCTTACATTTGCCTGATTTGTGCCATTTGATTTCGCATTGTAGCACAGTGCCCCTGTAAAACAACCTCTTGTCTGGTCACTTTCTGCTTTGTCCTTTCAATTCTGGCATCTAATATCTGGATCGAATTTGCTAAAGTGTTCGCTGCCAAAGTTAAAGTGTCAATACTTGTGATAATCGACGAAAACATTTCCCTAATAGAGGGTTCATCCTCGCCTTTAACTGCCTGCATCATGTTGTCTAGAACACCCAGCCGGCCCAACTCTCCGAACTAAATAACTTTGCAATCCTGCTATGGATTTCTCCCAAATTTTAATTTTGTATAAAGGGAGACTTCAGGTAGTAGTTGATAGAAAAAGGGCTCAATGGGGATCCAGACAAAAGTGAAAAAGATGGGTACTTAGCTCTAGGTTTACAGTGCTTGAAAATTACGCCTCCATCTTGAACGGTGGTTGGCCACGCCCCCCAGTTCTGTGCTTTTAACATCGGGGTGAGATAACATGTTCAGCACAGTAATTTTCTGCTCGAGAGTCAGGGTATTTTTCTTGCTTTTCTCTATGCTGCACCACTGAACTGAACCATACCTCATTCCTTGTACCTTGCTCTGAGCAGTTTATGTGAAACTGCACTGATAATCAGCACAGTAGTCAATTACAGTACTGTTGTTCCTGGTTTTCCAATTAAGCATTCAATTAAGTGAGTTGGTCATCCAGGGTAATGTGCACTTATCCCGATATGTAGACTAAAAATGGTAAATTTTTAACCTTAAAATGGTTCACTTATCCAAAATGTGCACTTACAGTATGTCTAATGCACTTATCCAGATTATTTAACATTGCACAGATAGGGGAAAAATGGATATTGATTTTCTGGAATCTAAATAAAGTTTTAAATTATTCTACGGAAAGCCTTTCCTCCCCCAACCACACTGCTATCCCCATTGACTGTTTTTAAACCCAATTCAGGGTTTGTAACTTCAGAGTATTTACATTGTAGGATGGCATGCCCTATCCTCATCCCTTACATCATAAGAACCCTTCCACCCGCACCCCAATTACCTATTTTATGGTTACTTAAAGAGGGGTATCATTGGATTTCTTTCTGGAATTAATAGAACATTTATTCAGTTTTTGGCTAATGTAGTAGCAGAATTAGTGACTGCGTTAAATGAATGATTGTTTGCTCTCTTTCTTTCTTTGCAACTTGGAGGTTTGACACACACACAGGTCCTTCCTGTTTTCAGTGATTCTTGCAGATTAAGCTCCTGACTCTGGCCATGCCTTGTTCTAATTTATCTGACTTCGGCAAATGTTTTTCTATCATGTCTATAAATTTATAATGCTGATATCAAAGTTTTGCATTTTTGTTTAGTACGTGACTAATTCAGTTTTGACTAAAATTTATGTACAGTATGTCACACTTCTGTATATAGATCCAGTTTTATTTCAGTTTGCTTTTGTATTACTTGATGATGTTGCAGTTGTTGGTAATTGTCAGGGTTCCTTGTCCTCCAGTTAGTTACCTCCTGATGAAGCTCCAGTGAGTGGAGCGTCGAGGCTTCAGGGTAATGGTTCCGAGCTGATGTTTTGTTTGATGGAATTACTATTTGGTATGCTTCACACTAATACATGTCTAAAATCATCTATGTTTGCAAGTGCCATTTATTTGATCTGCCACACTGCCTCTGGAGTGTGACTGTTGCTTGTTTGTTTCTGGATTGATTAGGGCTAGCCAAGCCCTTAGTCTGTACCCCACCTACACTGGAGAGCATTGTGTTCACTTTTGTCTCTAGTTTGTACCGTTATTGTTCCTAATAATGATATGGATAATACCACTGTAATTGATACGTTTCAGTGCAATAAGTCAGAGTACCATGCACAATGGCTTAAAAAAATTGAAAATTGTTAAAAACTAAATCTGACGCAGATAAACCCTGAAAAAATCTGGACTCTCCCTCTCCATCATTTGAAGGGGTTACTATTGAGACTGTTGAATGTGTAAAACATTTGGGAATTACTATGCATGTGGAGGGGATGCAAAAAAAGGAAACTCGAGAATATATTTTTTGACTATGGTAAAAAGGACGGGTGTTAGTCAGGATGACTTGGTGTATTTTTATTGCATCATGGTTAGACCAATACTTGAATACAGAGCTTCAGTATGGAATGGGGACTTAAAAATAGAATGGAAAGTAAAGAGTTAGAGAGGATAACAAAAGAGCATTATCAATAATTTTAGGGGCTGATGTCTCGTATACTATAAAGATGCCTTAAAGAAGTATAAATTCCTAAGGTTAGATAAAAGGAGAAAAGAAATGGCAAAGAAATTGTTTTTGGTGATTTGTGATCCCCAACTTAAGTTGCATTCTCTGTTGCCGCCAAAAGTGATGGCTTTGTATGGTTTAAGAAAGCTGGATAAATGGAGAAAGCCCGTTTTTAGAACAAATAATTACAAAAGATATATTTTTTGTGTGCTTTTTGATAAATGAGTCTGGTTTAGACTAATGTGATTTTTTTGGCCAAATTATTTGGTAGCGTGAGTCAAAAAAAGTGGTTGATAGTATGAAGAATATTTATGTGTTCAGTAATATGTTTTAAATTGTATAGGCCTTTTACATATTTAGCAAAATGTTATTTTTTTGGATCTATGAAAAATGTTTAAGATTTTTCTATGTATCATTTTTGTTATGTGGTTGGTGTTCTAAATTGTATGTAACTTCAGCCTCCCCTTTTAGAATTTAGCTGCAACATGTGTTGAATAATCTAAACATAAAGTAAACTAAATTAAGCTAAATAAATGATCTGGCCTCAGCTTGTACTCTATCAGAGATGAATCAAGAACTGTTTACATTGGAGCACTAAAGTTTTCAACCCCCCATCAAATAATTATCTTTCAGTATTCATGTAAACTGGACATACAGATTCTCTACAATGATTTCAACTGTACTGACTTGTCAGCTATCAACAGAATGCATGACATGGACATAGCTGTTCACCACTTCCTTGAAAAACATACTTTTTTTTACTTTCTATTTTTTCTCCTGCCCCTTCTCACACTGTCACCCAACTGACCTGCTCCAGCTGCCCAATCCCACTGGAGACCCCCCATGGCAATCTGGCTTACTCCACAGATGGGGACATGATGGAGGGGGCTCATTTTAAACCCCTCCCCAGAGGAAATCAAGTCTGTGTCACGGTCTCTCAGTGGTACTGCAGCCACAGGCACATGAGGACCTTCTCTGGCTCTCGCATCAGTGTTGAGCCAGGAAGGGCATTTTTCTTGGAGTACACCCCCTGAGCATGATGTGCCACATGATGCCATGGCTTACATCAGCATCCATCATGGTCCCCCTACTTCGGTGGGCATCAGGGCTGCAATACATCCAGGTGTTGCCAGAGGTCAGGCTGCCCCCAAGCCAGTGTGCCTCTCCCGCTGGAGGAGCTAAGCAATCCATCAGATGCTGAGACATCCTCCACCCTGGCCGGTCCTCTGGTTCATGGGTCCCATTGTTGGATCACCAGCATCACATGTGGAAATCCAACCTCTGCAAGGACAGGCCAACTTGAAAAATGTACCATATTTCAAACATTTCCCCCTCATTGTTAGGAGATGTGTAAGGGGGGTTCAAATCCACCTGGCTATCCAAAGAACTCTATCAAAGAGGGTCAATAGGGACATGTACAGTAAAGTGTGCAGACATTGTGCCTCCCATGAGGACTGGCTCAAATATGTGCAACTGTGCAACACTGCAAAATTAGTGAAAGGAACAGCAAAGCTGTTTACCTCAAAGAGCAACAATTGTCTAGCCTAGGAAATCCCCGAAAGTTCTGGTAGACTGTGAACTCAGCCACTATACTGGATCTATGTTACATCATTGACAAAGTCACTGTGGCTGGAAAAGTACTCAATGACCTAGTACTTATAGCAGAGACCCATAATTCTGTCTTCACTGATCAGTCACAATACAACCTATTTCTTTCCAGAAGTTCCGCTGACAGTAAAAACAATGAGTGACAATCTGATCTCCATCTAGGCTCTAGTCATGTTGAATTTTTAGTGGAAGAATATTAAAAATTAGTGAAGCTATGAGGGAATTTTGAAATATTTAAATTTTTACTCATAACTTGGTCATTTTATCATATTTTACATCAAATTTTCAACATAGTCTTCTTATGAAGCCACTTCATGAACATTGCAGGAAAAAAATCCAAATCCTACCTGTAAGATAATTTTATGGAGTGACTACAAAATCACCTGTTTGACCATATCTAAACATTTCATCTACTATGTTTGTGAAGTGCTGTCCCAAAAGGTTCACGTGGAAAATTTGTTGGAAATATATTAAAAATGACAAAGTTAGGCGTAAAAGTTCAAAATTCATTGAAATATACTAAACAAACTTAATTTATTTTCTCACATCACATTCATGGTTCCAGAAGAATTATGTCTTTCCTGTCAGAGAGTGGATCTATTGTACAAGGTGGGGCCATCCTTAGGTTGCGTGAGGGTGTGCAGGGGGTGTGGGGTGGTGGGTACTGATTGGAAGGCCAGGGTGGGGCGGTGGGGTGTGGTGGTCAGAGGTGTTATTTAAAGTCCAGCTCTAGATCTATCAGATTCTTGTATGTCTGTAGTGTTAGCCAAAGAACACACACACAAGCAGTAAGTAATAACAAAAAGTTTATTACAATACTAACGGCAAACATGTGACTGAGAAAAGGGAGTCAGTTTTTCACCAGTCCTAGGGGAAGGTATAATTCTCTCCATGAGGAACAGGCTTAGCAGTGATAATAACATACTGTAGTTACAGATATGATAAACATACAGCATTGGATGTGTCTCCTAAATAAAGTGTCTGAATATTGAGAGTAGTTGCGCAAGGCAAAACCGAGTTGCGCTGGTGCAACCACTGAAATGCACCGCTAAGCAATATTCAAAGACCGTGGCTGTGCAGTGCAAGTTGCATTGCACCATGGCAAAACTATAATGTATGCAGCGCAAGTGTAGGGGGGTGTTCCCATGAATAAGTGACGCAACAGTATATTCAACCAGAAACTATGGCGCAAATCCGGTGCAAAACCCAAGATGCACCACCTGGCTCAAACATACAGAAAGGGATGCACAACACTGTGTAGAGAGGGGGAGAGCGAGAGAGAGACTGAGAGAGACACATAGCCAGGGAGCCACTACACAACCAGAGAGTGATGGACACTGCCCCATTTCTCATGGATGCAGTAGTGAGGGGTGTGAGGAGCCAGAAGGAACACCAACGTGACTGATGAAGGGCCCGGCGGTGGTACACCCGACACAGGTGGTGCCATGCCCATATCACATTTGAGAACTATAGTGATATGGAGATACTGGGCCCGGTACCACTTAAATAGGGCAATTCTGAGGCAGCTTTGTGAGCTGTGCAGTGATGAGATGCAGGCACCCACCAGACACAGCCATGCCATGTCAGTGGAGAATAAGGTGACAGAGTCATGTGCCTGCTCGCCATGGGCACCTTCCAGCGATTAACAGGGGATACCATTGGCATCACCCAGTTGGCCATGTCCCACCTCCTTACACAGTTCCTCAATGCTCTGCAGCCATGTGCTTTGGAGTATATATGTTTCCCCAGCACACAGGAGGAGCGTATAGCAATCATGCAGGACTTCCACAGGGTGACATGCATGCCAGGCATGATTGGGACCATTGACTGCACCCACATGGTCATCCAAAAACCATCTGGCCCTGAGAGTCCAGTCTACATCAACTGCAAAGGATTCCCATCAGTCAACTGCCAGGTGGTGTGTGTGATGCCATGGGGTGCATCATCAATGTCATCAGTGTCACACACCCTGGGAGTGCACATGATGCATTTATCTGGCACATCTCTGCACTGTGCCAGAGGTACAAACATGGGGATATCCCCATGGGCCACCTAGTGGGTGAGTATGGCATGGGCCAGGGGGCTGGCCCGGCACAGCCGAGGTGGTGAGGGAGGGAAGGTAGGGCAGGCATGGTGGAGTGAGTGGTGGAAACAGGGACTAGGAGGTGGCACAACACAGACAAGGGTTAACCATGTCAATCCCTACACAGGTGACAGCACATACCCACTGAGGCCGTGGCTGCTTAACCCCTACCTGCAACCGTCATCCCCCGCAGAGAAGAGATACAATGAGGCACATGCCAGCATGTGCAATGTCATCGAATGCATCTTTGGCATGCTTAAAATGCATTTCAGATGCCTAGACAGGTCAGGTGGTGCCCTACAATACAGCCTAACAAAAGTCTGTGGCCCATTCCTGGCCTGCTGCATACTGCACAACATGGCCATTGACCATGGGATAGCTGTCAAGGCAGAAGATGTTGACAGTAGTGGGGACACTGACAGGAATGGGCCTGAGGATGGTGGGCAGCCACCACCCAGAAGACGGGACCCCCACTTGGCAGCACAGGCACAGTGCCACTGGAACACCATTGCACAGGACCACTATGGAAAATACAGGTAAGTGCAATGACACACATGCAAAGGTCACACAGAGCAGCACACCACACACAGCCCTGGATGTGCATGGTGGTAGGCATTCAGGGAATGGGGTGCACAGCAGGCATGGGGAGGCAATGGCACATGGATGCACACACACAGAGCTCAGGCATGCACACACACACACAAACACACACACACACATATACATACTGTGGACCATGGCATGGATCAGAGGCATGAAACTGGTGCACAGGCACAGCCAGTGTTGAACATATCAGCCATCATCACATCCATGCCACATGGCCTAGCAGCACGGCCTGTGTACATGGGGGGCATGCAGCACAACCCACATGTGTGCAAGCACATGTATGCTCACCACCACCACCAATGCATACATGGAGCAGCAGCAGTGGACGGCAGTGCAGGGCAGCAGACACATCAGTCCAACTGCACAGTCCCTCGACCGCCACAGCCACGTGGGAGGCAACACCTGGGCTGACCAACAGACACAGGCTGCACATCAGGTACAGGGAGTGTGTCCAACGCCTTCCCAGAGATTGATGTCTGGGACCACGACCGTGTCCATGCAGGGGTGTTGAGGCAACCAAACAGGCCAGCCCCTGGGGTGCCTGGGATGCCGACATCAGATCCCAGCTTCTGCTGTGATGGGGTCACCAGATGCCGGAAAGTGGGGTGGACAGTGCACTGCAGGGGGTCCTCTTGAGCATGGCCAAGCCCAGTGGCTGCCAACAACGCAAGCCCACCGTGATGGTACCAGTCATGCAGTCCACTGCCACCACAACTGCACTGGCCATATGGTCCATCGATGTGGTTGTGGCCTCCTGCATCTGGTAGAGCCTATCCATGAGCTGTGCAGTGCCTCTGTCCTGCTGCTTGGCCAGCTGTTGCACCTCCACACACAGTGCATGCACCTCCTTGGCAAGCAATGCCTGCTTCTCCACAGATGTGTGCAGCAACCAGGTGTGCTCTGCCAGACACCCAGCATCTGGTGCCTCCTGGCTATTGCACTGGGCTGCTGGTGGTGATGTGGCATGCTGCCCAGACTCCCACTCTGGTGGATGCTGCACAGGGGGATGTCCATCCCAGGGTACAGTGTTGTCGGGTGCAACGTTGGTGGACACTGTGCTGTGCTGCCTGGCAGAAACCTCATCCTGCTGCTTCTGCCGCTTGACCATCTGCTAGCCAGTGCCATGCTCTGCTACCACATCTGCACCACCACACCTGCTGTGCACAGCGGTGGCACCACACACCGCTGCACCAACAGGGATGGGTTCAGCTGTGTAGCTACAGGCACAGCACTGTGCCCTGATGCTGCTTGTGATGTGTCCTGGGTCATCTCAGGCATCACATCCCCGACACTATCCAGGATCACCGTTATGTCATCATTTGAGCTGGACATGATCCCTAGCTGGATCACTGCACACAGCACACTCAGGCTGTCATCGTGCAGGAACCCAACCAGGGTGTCATCTGATCCAAGGTCAAGGACATCCAGTTGCTCCACAGCGCTCACTCTCAGCCTGCCTGGGCTATGCACGCTGGTGGAGGTGAATGGTCCATCCTCCATGGCCATGGCAGTCCCCACTCCATCCTCATTGTGGACTCATGATGGTGCTGCAAGACAGAAACAGTGGGTCAGTGGTGCAGTGACAGCCATGCGGTGGTGCCCCCAATGGAGTGCATGTGGCCAATGCCACATGCCACCCTGTAGCCATGCATGCCAGTGGTGACACAGGCAGGTGGCATGTGACACAACAGCATGCACTCCTGCACATACATGCCCAACCCAATGGCCATGTCGGTAGAGTGCATAGTCGCCATGCAGGGTTGAGCTTCCACTGGTCTGAAATCCCCCACCAGGCACACCCTCGACTGACGTACACCTCATGGTGGCTGCCACCAGCTCTTCAGTGGCCAACAGGGTGGGGGCAGTAGACGGACCACTGCTGGTTGTACTGTGGGAGGCCAGTATAGCTGCCACCTTGTCCTTAATCCTCAGCCTGTCTGTGCCGACCTTCTTGCAGCACTTCTGTGCACTTCTCTGGTGCCATCCATGCTGGTTCACATACACTGCCACTGCATCCCACCCTACCAACCACTCCTAGGGAGTGCCAGTGGTACCGCTCAGCAATTTCTCCCTCTCGAGGTATGCCTCATACAGGGCATTCATCTCTGTTTTCGTGAAGTTGGGCCTTCTCTTCCGGGCAGACCCCTGCTTCTCCTCATCCTCATGTCCTGACATGTTTCTACCTGTGAACAATGACAGCATGGTGGGTCACTGTCAGCATGGTCCCTGGCAAACCAGCAGTGCATAGTTGTAGCAGGCTTCTGTTTCCCTGAGGCAGCATCCACTTACCTATAGAGGTTGTAATACCAGTCCATGGTCTGTGCTGTTTGCTGGTGCTTATGAGGTGTAACGCATGCAAATGAGCTGTTGTGTAACAGTAATGATATGCTAATGCACCCCACTGAAACACACATTGGCTGATGAGGTGATTTGCATACATTGGCTGAATATCGCAAAAATGCGCCATGTGCAATGGGGTTGCTCTGGAGCAACCCTGTGGTGCATTCCCTGTGCATGCGTATTGCACATTCCCACTCTGCACATGTGTGCACTACAGTGCATGTGTCCATTGTGCAACTGACAGCCCTTATGCGATGCCGTGCTATTGGCATGCAGCACTGTGGGGGCACTGCACATCCTTTTGCAGACCAACACATGCTTCTACTGCACATGCATGGTGAGGCAGCACATGTTGGGCACATGCGCAATCATGCACGGGGTCATGACCGATGACCTCACGTAGCCGCTAGGCCAGTGTGTTGTGTGCATGTCCAGAACTGCACAATACACTCACATTGCACATCTCCATAATGCAGGGTTGCACCATTAGATTCCTGATCGCACATCCTACACCTGCTGCACCCGCTTGCATGACTGCAATGCCATTTGAGCCGGTGGTGGAGTTGAGTTGCGGCCATGGCGCAGCAGGGATCATGTAGGGCCTTCAACTGGACCAATGTGGAGCTGGTCAACCTGGTTGCAGTGGTGCAGCCTTTTGAGGGGCAGCTGTATTGGGGCTGTGCCACTGCAACAGGCCAGAGGCGATGTGTGGGTGCAGATGTCCGCAGCCCTGGAGAGGTGCATGGGGGTGGCCAGGAGTGTGGAGCAATGTTGCCATCAGTATGAGGACCTGTGGCACAGGGATCCAGAATGGCTGAGCCAGATGCAGGCACGTGTCCAGCGAGGGGCGGTGCCACAGCCAGGTAGGTTTGCGCAATGGGCATGCATGCCCTGACACTCATCAGTGGTGGCTGTAGGGCTGTAGGACAAGGTCCATGGCTGGGGTCCATCACAGTCTCATCGGCAGCTATGCATCATGCATGGCCACTGCACGCATTGTAGTCATGCAGGCATGGGGGCCACAGGACAGTAGAGGACATGCCATGCAACATGCAGGCTGTGTGGTGGTGGTGGGCTATCCATGCGTGCTTGTGTACTCATGTCCACCTCTCATTATGCTTTCCTCAGGGCCAGAGGACCACAGATGGGCCAGGGTGGTGGCGGATGGTGCAAGGGGCCGCAGTAAGCCACAGAGGGCAGCACCGGCTGGGAGCATCATGGCAGGTAAGTGCGGCCACTATGCCATTTCGTATCCCAGTTGTATTGCTGTGGGTAGTGGGCTGGGCATGGTGTCCATGGCCATGTGCCTGAACTGCCGTGGGTGGCACACCACCCATTGTATGTGCCACTGTTGCACGTATATTGATGGCTTTGTGCTTTCTGGGGGGGATGTGCACTCAGCCCCCACAATGTGTGCTGTGACAGGGCCTGTGCTCTGTGCCTTGTGTCTGGGCTCATGCACACATGGGCATAGTGTGCTACCCATCTATCTGGCCATGCCATTGTGGTGTGATGTGTGGATGGCTGATGTGGCCCTACAGGCTTGGGTCCATTGCGGTCCCCCAGTGATGTGTGCCCCTGCATTCCAATGCATGCTGTGTGTGGGCTGGGGTCTTTGGGCCATTGCACTGATTGGCTGTCCTGTCCCTTCCCATAGGTGTTACCGGAAGGGCTGCATGCCCCCGCGTCCCTAACCGAGAGAGGCTCATGGTTCTACAGATGTGGCTCCTTGATCTTCAGAGGAGACACCTGCAGGAGACTGCAGCATTGAGTCGGGCCATACAGTGGCTGCAGCAGTCAATCAGAGGCTGAAGATAGAGGGACATACAGTGGCCCATGTTGTATATAACCCCCATTCCTTCCCCACACCTGGTTCCCTGCTGTCCCACTTTGTTTTGTATAGCCCCTGCACCCTGTTCCCTTCCTCCTCTCCCTCCCCATCCCGCCCCTGTTATCTGCCTTTTGTATGCTCTTTTATATAAAGCTTTGGTGTTAAAGGCCTGTGTCTGAGTCTGCTTTGCAGGTGGAGTGAGGAGCCATGCTGCAGAGGGTGTGGTGCATGGTGTCCCCATGAGGGAAGGTTGGTTCATGGGCTGTGTTCCCATGTGGTCCGTGTTGTGCTAGTACTGTTTCACATGTCCAGGGCATGTCTGACTAGGGGTCTACAGGGTGTGGTGTGTCACTGTGTGATCACTGTGGTGCTCTGTACTGCATTGTATGACTGGGGGGGGCTCTGCACAGGGACCCTGTAGTCTTGGGGCATGATCACTTTGTGGCACATGGTCCACATTGTGTACGAGTGCACATATATGCTCGTGGGGGGTGCACCTGCCTCTGCCATGCACCTGGGTGGTCTTGCACTTGTGGTTAAGGAGTATGGGGCCCTGGGCATTTGTGTGTCCAGGGATGTGCAGGGTGCTGGACACTGCAGCCAGGCAGTGGACATGACAGGCTTACTGTTGGGCTGCCTGGGGTGGGTGTTCATGTGTGGCTTGGGTTGGTCAGTCTCCCCAGATCCCCATGGCTAGTCAGGCCAACTGTGGACTGTGGTCTGCAGCTACAATGACTGTTCCTGGTGCCACACCATGTACCTGCTGGTGGAGAAGTGACAGGCAGGCCTCAGATGGTGGCTGGGCTACCTTCCCTGCAGTGCAGACTAGCTTGGGCACACTGTGTTTGTACTCACTGGGCTACAGACAGGGTAGGGGATGTGCCTAGGACTCATCATTGTCTGGTGTGGTTGGGCTGGGCATGGGGGTGGCACATCCTGGGCCATGCTGGCACTGTTAGCCCAGGGGTGTCTGCTCCTGGTGGTGGTTGGCTGGTTTCAGGGTCATGTATGGTGGTTCTTGTCACTGTTTGGTTGGTGGGTGGCTGGTATGTGCTCCTGTCGGTGGTGCTGGGGCTGGGCACCATATGGGGCTGTGTGTGGGCATGGGCCAGACACATGGGACTGGTATGGTGTGGTGGTGGGAGGGAGGGTGCCACAGGGTTGTGTGGGTTGTTACTTCTGCCCTGCCCATCTGCTGGGTGCCTTGGGTGGTCCTGTTGTTCCTGGTGGTCAGTTTCTGCCATCCAGTTTCTGTGGTTCTGTATCCTGTGTTCCAGCCCATGTTCCACTGTGCATTGCTGTGCCTCTGATCATCCCCCACCATCCCCCTGTGCCATTTCCCCAGGGGTCACTGGGCATGCTGGCATTTTCCCTGTCCTGTGCATTGCCATGTGTGCCATTGTGGCCATTGTCTACACATGCACCTTGTGCACCTGTCCACCTGGACTGCTGTCTTTCCATGGGTGTGCACATGTCCACTGTGGGTGGATCTGTGGTGATCCTCCACACTTCACTGGGTGCCCTGTGTGACACTGGGTGGTCTGTGCCTAACTCTACCCTGGTCATGCTCTTTGTGTATGCCTAGTCCCTGGCACAGTGAACTTGGCGCACTGTGACTCTGCCTGGTGGGTGTCTGTTGCATGTCCCTGCCATTGGCATGGCTGGGGTGGCAGGTCTTTGGCTGGGGGCATGTTCCACAGTTTGTGGGCTCAGGTTCTTTGTGCACCTTCCCCAGTGCCCTGTGTAGCCCTCTGGGTTCATGCCTCTCTGTTCATGGGTGTGCCCTGCTGGGGGAGGCCTGTGGCCATTACCCTATGTTTGCTTGCTTATGTGTACCTGAAGCCTCTGGCTCTTGCCCTGCTCTATGGGTTTATGCTCAGGTTTGCTCCGTGCATCTATGGTTGCACCGGTGCATCTCTGGTTGTGCCATGGCGCATCTTTGCCATATGCAGCTGATATGCGCTGGAGCATTTCAGGTGGTGCATCTTCTGAATATGGCTCCAGGCTTGCCATGGTGCATCTGAGTTGCACTGCGCTGGACTTGCGCCGGACTTTGGCACATTTCTGAATGTGCAGCCCAAGATGTCTCCCTTGGGCAGTTACTGAGGAAACAGAATAATTAATGAGTAAGAAGTTAGTACAAAGGAATAATCTGTCAGCCATAAATCACATACAAAGAGAATGCTGAGTAAACAGAAATACATGTGGTGTGATACCTAAGTATAAGACACAAACTACATATGATTATATGAGAATATAAGAACATATAACAATAACTGATGATCCAAAAATGCCCTCTTATCAGTGATATGGTCAGAATACATGTGTATAAAATACATAAAAGGAAACATAACCTAGGTAAATGCATTATAGTGAGGTATAATGTATCATGCATGATGAGTGTAAAACATAAATCATAACAGTCAAACAACATATAAAATTATGTAAACATAATATACAATTACATATGTTAGCAGCAAAGCACATTCTTAATACCCATGCTTGTACGATGGGTACCTACATCTGCATATTAGTGCAAATAGCAGTATCACAGTATAAGTTACCAAAAATACAATGTAATGTGTATGTGGGATAGTAGAGGTGCATAACCCAGGTATGACAATTCCCTCCTTGTTGCCTTATTAATGAAGCAACACAAAAAAGAAGATGGTTAGGCACCATTCATTTATAGGCCAGCAGCACAAACCTGGTAAAGGAACTTTTACTGGTCATGATGGTCTTTTAGGGTTTTCCTCAAACAGCAAAGAGCAATGATAAGGCAAATGATTAGTAAACCTTGACTAACTATGAAAATTTGAAATGTACACTTGACAATGGAGTTTTCCAAAATCATTGCAATATCATCACTGATTAGATCAAGTGCTGCCTGACCCTTGGAAACATTGCTACTGATATAAATGAGGTGTGTATCTGTTTTATTGGGATTGGAGAGACAAACTCAAGTTGTCAATATGAACACTGAATATAGGTAACAACTGACTTACAGCATCAAGATAGCCAGGACTAGACTTGATGGTATCTGTTTCTGGAATGGGAACAGGGGTAATTACAGTGTGACCTGTGACAACACGCTGTTTAGGGAAAAAACAGAAGTTAGGAATGTTCACATCACACAACTTGGCACGTACCAAAATTGCCTATAGGTAGTCACCAAACAGTATTCTCTATCAGCAAAGTAAACCACCTTGGAAGACAATATTTTCCATTTGCATAGCTGAACAGGGAATGACATATCAGTGTTCACAATCCATAAACCATGATTAGTTACAGGGATAGATCCAAGGTTTCTTCCAGTGTTAAAGGGGCACTGTCAGCTTTGTCCCTATGTTTTTCATCATTTCTGAGCAGTGTTCCCTGAGGCACACACTAAACAAACTATTCATGTAAAATGTCCCTGCATGTGCCAAAAGTAATATTTTTTACCTGTTTTCCACTATTTGCCATTATTTTCTGTCCAGCTGACCCGAACATAATTCAGCTGACATCGGAAGCACATCAATCCCGAGGAAGAGTGTCTGTAACAGAGTGCAGTCATGATGTACACCTTTTAGCATGCCCTATGAACGAAGTTGCTTAAATTGAGTATTTCAACAGCCTAAAATGAACTGTGCCTTTTATAACAAGAAATGAGCAGTAATACAGCTAAAAACCACATTTGAAAAGCAGAGCCTAAATCCCTCGCATGTGCAATAGCGTTATGTTCCTGTGCTTGTGTGGGATCTCTGCTCCAAGCTGCTATTGTGAATGTGCGGGATTTCGGCTCCACTTTTCAAGTTTATTTTTTAGCTGTATTACTGCTCATTGCATGCTACAAGAGGCACAGTTCAATTTAGGCTGTTGAAATACTCCATTTAAGCAGCTTCATTCATAGGGCATTCTAAAAATTGCACATCATGACTGCGCGCTCTTACAGACGCACATCCTTGGCATGGATGTGATTCTGGAGGTCAACTGAAATGCGTTCAGGATGGTCAGACAGAAAATAATGGTAAATAGTGGAAAACAGGTAAAAAATATTACTTTTGGCACATGCAGAGCCATTTTACACAAATAGTTTGTTTTAGTGTGTGCCTAAGGGAACACTGCTCAGAAATTATGAAAAACATAAGGACATAGCTGACAGTGTCCCTTTAAACAAAGTTCCATTGTTCATTTTAGATCCATTTAAATTGCTCATGGATAGATTGAAAGAGGAAGGCCAGATCCAATTACTAGATGAATAACCATATATTGGCCTGACAAGTTCAAAGATGTCACATTTGCACAGGAAATGGTATCCTTTCCCAAGTACAACAATCCACATTAGGCACCAACCAAGCATCCAAGACCTCATGGCAAACTAGCAAAGTAGTTCCAGTCTCTTACGATAGATGTTCTCATCAAGATGACCAATAGAATGGATGGTAGCCAAATGATCAAAGATGGAAGTTGCAGGATCAAGCTGCTGCAACAAGACTGTGAATGTCAAGAACATGGCGTCCTTGATTGTGCAGGAATATCTTTCAAAACACAGAGCAATGCTCATATGTGTGGTGACCATAGACAAGGGAATAGAAATAATGACAGACAAGCATTTATTGCAGTTAAAACGTGCTGCCTGCCACAGACTTTGCTGCAGTCCCCTTGGCTTCAGTCAACTGTCATTTTCAGCTCTGCTGTGTGCCAGTAAGATCAGAAGGGTTCCTGCACTGACCTGCCACTAAGAACTTCCAACAGGCTCTTGTTCTGGGTACTGGTAGGTGGGGTGCTACCGGTGTGGGCGAAGGTTGGTCAGGTATCCAGCAAGAGGTGGAGACTGTAGTTCAAAAGCACAGCCACGCTACACAAACAGCTTTAGTTACAACTTGCTGCCTGCCACGGATTTTGCTGCCATCCAATCAGCTTCAGTCAACTGCCATTTTCAGCTCTGCTGTTCCCCAGTAAGAACAGAAGGGTTCCTGCACTGACCTGCCACTAAGGACTTCCAACAAACTCTTGTTCCTGGTACCAGTAAGTGTGGGGGCTACTGGTGAGGGTGAAGGTTGGTCAGGTATCCAGCAAGGGGTGAAGACTGTAGTTCAATAGCACACCCATTCTAGTGGTTGCCTGAGGAGTGGCTGCACACGTGATTGGCTCATGCAGGAATGGTGTGAGTCACCCTGTGTAAGTCCACCTGGGGAGGCCATTGTCTAAGAGTTGAAATAGTGAGCTGTACTACTGGAGTATATAAGTAACTGGATGCAAACACAGTGCCCTAAAACTTGTGAGGTTTTAACAGTAAGGGGATTACAATGGCTGGTTTTAAAGAAGTAGTATATACCTGTGTGATACTATGTAGTGTAGCAGCTGCTTGAAATGTGGCAAATGTTTATAAGGGTGAAGTAAATAATGTTATTTTATTTTTATTTATATATTTATTATGTCTAGGATTACAATACCTTTGAGCCAGGGCTCTTTTACAAAGGTTCCATATCAGGTTACAATTCGAAACATAAGACATGTAAGTCAGATTACAAATTCAATACATAGGACAAGGTTACAAAAGTGTAAGCTAAACAGAGCTACTAAGCATCTGAGAAACAAAACAAGTTTGGAGGCTAGGTTACAAGGAGATAGCGAATGAGGTACAGAGAGGATAGAGGACAAGAGAGAGGAAGAGTAGAGGGGGTGGAGAGCTATAGAGGAGGAGCACAGCCAGAGGCATTGTCATAGACACAACATGGGGAAGTGTATGCTAAGGGGTATTCAAGTGCTAATCAGAAAGAGAACTGCATAAGGTTAGGGAAATATTAATGGGATCAGCTAGTGGAGGCAGTTGCAGGAGCTAGAGGCAGTAACAGAGAGGCATAGCCTTGATTTAAATTCACCAAGGGTAGGAGTGGAGAAGATGTAACTGTTTAGACCATTTAGCCAGCTGGGCACCCTGTAGGCAAAAGATCTTTGACCTTGTGAGGTATGACAATGTGGAACCTCCAGGAGCTGTGATTCAGACCCCTTGGTTGAGCGGGGGTTATTGCTAGGGTGCAGGAGTACACACACACTCCAGGGGGTGCAAGGTGCATAGTTATTTTCTTTGCCATGGTGCAGGTTAGGTACTTTATCCAGTTGGTGAGTTGCAGCCATCCAGTTTGTGCATAGAGGTGGCACGTATGTGTGAGGTGGTGGGATCCAGTGAGAAGTTGGCAGGCCTTATTGAGGGAGGTGAATATGCTTCTAAGAGCAGTAGCCGGGGCAGATCCATAGATGATAAGCCCATTGTCAATAATGGAGACAACAGAGCTCTGAACGGCGAAAGTCAGGGCTTCTGGAGTAAGATGTTGCCTATGCCGGAAGAGAAGGCCAAGGCGAGTATTTGCTGCTTTGACTACAGAGTCACTGTGGGCACTGTAAGTTATATGAGGGTCTAGAGTGATCCCAAGGTACTTAAAGGCTTGAACCTGTTCCAGGGTGACTCCATGACTGGTTTTGATGGATAGGGGGTGCGGTTTATGCTGGTTATGAGAGCTGCTGAACATCATAGACTTTGTTTTCTTATTACTGAAGACCAGATAGCAATTTGAGAACCAATTTTCAACAGATGTGAAGCCAAGCTGAAGGTTATCTTGTAGAGACTTAGGATAGTTGTGGGAGGCAAGAATTACAGCATCATCTGCATAGAGGATGATTGTTTCGGAGCAAGAATTTGGAAGGGAGTTCAGGAACAAGCTGAACAAAAGGGGGCCCAGAATGGATCTCTGGGGGACACCTGAGCCAACAAGCCTGGTATCAGAGTAGACATCTGCAATTTTTACTCTTTGAGACCCGTTCTTCAAGTAGCTTTTAAACCAGGCAGTGGAGTCGGGAGAGAGCCCAGCTTTCAGAAGTTGCACAAGCAGTAGGCGGTGATGGACAGTGTCGAACGCCTTAGTCAGATCAATAAAGATGGACCCAATTAACTGACCATTGTCCAGCGAGCTGTGAAGAATGCCAGAGAATTCCAGTAAGGCAGATGAGGTGCTATGTTCTTTCCTGAAGCCATGTTGTTGCGAGCACAGGATATTGTATTTGTCCAGGAAATCTGTGAGCTGATCTGCTGCAATACATTCAAGGGCCTTGGAGAGGGGTGGCAATATAGAGATCAGATGGTAGTTTCCATTAGTGGCCCTGTCACCACTTTTATGGACAGGGGTAACAGCGGCAGATTTCCATTTGTCAGGGAACTGGCTGAGCCTAAGTGAGAGGTTGAAAATTTATGTCAGTGGCTATAACACCTCATCAAGGGTGAGGGACAGCAGTTTAAGGTCAAGTGTATCACTGCTGGATCTGGATTTGGTGAAGGCTTTGGTAATGTATTTGTGGACATCATGCATCTTGACTGCTTTGAAGTAAAAAGGTGGGTGGCTAGAGGAGGAGGAGGAGTCATTGGGGGGAGGAGAGGGAGAGTCATATCCTTGAAAAAGTCTGAAGGGAGAACACTGCTGAGATCGGTGAATGCAGTCTTGAAGGTATTTCCTATGATTTTAGGGTCAAGCGTAATAGACCCATTTATGTTGAGCAAGGTAGGGGAGGTTTTTGGCTGCTTCCTAGTGACCTCTTTAATATTGTTCCAAAATGCCCTCCTGTTACCCCAGGTATCCGTGAGAGCATTCATGAAGTAGGTAGATTTATTTTGCCGGATAGATTTGATGCAGTCATTTTGTGCGTGTTTATAGTTTTGAATGTCAGTTTCTTTCCCAGTGGTTCTGGCCAGATCCCAGAAGCAATCTTTAGATTTTAGTTGACGTAAGAAGTTGGCCGAGAGCCAGGGATTGTAAAGAGCTTTGACTGCACTTTTTAAAAGGAGAGTAGGAGTCACAGGCTGCATTGAAAGTGTTGATGAAGTATTCCGGCTCAGTATTTACATCTGTTGCTTTGTAGATAGGGGACCAGTCTTGGAGGTCCCCTATCTACATAATGATGTGTTTATGTCTTTTAAGTATAGAAAAAACACACAGATAACAACTCAGATTTTATGTCATTTTGGGATTATTGCTGCATCCATGGTTTCTACTACTGTATTTAGTACTATGAGGATTAAAGTTAGTAGAATGGATGAAAACTATTTTAAAGTGTTTATAACCCATTTGCCCAAACGCTGTTGCTTTTATTAAGTGGGGATGTAGAAAGCAATCCAGGGCCTGTGTCTTCAAATCACACCTCTGAATTGCCTTGTTTAAAAGGTATGAAGATTGTTCACTTAAATACAAGAAGTCTAATTGCACATTACGATGAGTTGAAATTGTGGGTGGAATATGAGCAAATTGATGTATTAGCATTAAGTGAAACTTGGCTAAAGAAATCCATCAAAAATGATGCTATAAATATGGATGGTTACACATTATATAGATCAGACAGGTGCAAAGGGAGAGATGGTGGGGTTCTGGTGTATGTTAGAGATAATTTTGCATCAGAACTAGTCATTGAAGGTCACTATGAATGAGCTGGGTACTTGTATCAGGGTAGTGAGGCCCAGGAGACGCCCTGGGGTGAAATGGATTCTGGAATGTGGTCCTCCATGTCTGGTCTCCATACCCAAGGGTTCCAATAATGACGGGCAGGTAGCCCGGGTGGCTCCTGAATCCCATCCAACTCGAGTGGTGTTATGCAATGCCAGTTCTATCAAGAACAAGACTGAAACAATTGCTGATCTTGTTGGGACAGTGGATCTGGCTTGCATCACTGAGAACTGGCTGGATGTTAATCCTGGCCCCATATTGGAGGCTGCTGTTCCACTTGGGTACTCGATGATACACCGCTTGAGGTCAGACCATGGGGAGTGGGGGGTTGCTATCTGTTTCAAGAGGGAACTGGACCTTACAAGTGTGCCAGTTGGGGAGGCCAAGTCATTTGAGTGTACCATGGTTGCAGGTGTAAGCAGTAGGATCGCTCTCATCTACCATCCACCTGGGGATAAGAAGCTGTTCCTCTAGGAAGTAGCAAACTTCATGGTCGACATGATGTTGGAGTCATCCAGGTTGATTGTCCTGGGTGACTTCAATGCCTGGGTCGATGATGAACTTTCACAATTTGGACAGCACTTCCTCCAGTTGATGATGTCACTGGGCTTAACACAGGTGGTTACCTCTGCTACCCATAAGTTTGGTAACTCTCTTGACTTGGTCTTCCTGCTGGGGATCGAAACCTCTGACTTAGTGGTGGAACCTGTCAGATGGGCAGATCATCACATTGTGGGGTTCTGTTTTTACATCCCTCCCGCATAGTCCTGCCCCTGTGGAGATGGTCAGATACAGCCCCTTGTGGGATGTGAATCACAAAGGCCTAATGGCAGTATTGGACCTATCGGGAATTCTGGAGGCAAGTAGGAGTCCAGAAGACCTGGTCCAGGCCTATAATAAGGCCCTTACTATGGCCCTGGACTCCATCGCTCCCATCTGCGTTCATCCTCTCTCCCTTCAGCCTCGGTCCCCATGGTTTGATGGGACCTTGAGGGAGCTACAGTGACTTGGATGAAGGCTAGAGCATTGCTGGTGGAAATCCACCCTGGAGGCCGACCACCTTAGATTGATGGAACACTATCAAGTCTATCAATCAGCGATCTACCTTAAGAAGGCAGAGTTCCTTTCTGGGAGATTGCTGCTACTCAGAATTGACTGGTTCAGCTCTTTCAAACTGTGGACAGGTTGTGAAACCCATCCTGTCTCCAGCTCTGAAGAGTTTTTTCACAAATTGAATGTGAAGAGCTCGCTCTGTTCTTTGCGTATAAGGTGGCCGGCATCAGGGCAGAGATCCAGCCAGCACACTCTATGGGAGTTGATAGTGGTTGGTGTATGGTCACTCCTCCTAGGTTTTCCTGAAGTTCCTTTGACCAGTCGGAAATTGTGGATGTTGTGTGGATTGCCCAGGGTATGCACTCAACGTGCTGTAGTTTGGATCTGGGTCCAAACTCCCTGATCATGGGATGTTGTGATATTGTTGGCCCAGTCCTTGAAAGGATAGTTTGGTGCTCCTTAGAGTCTGGTGAGTTCCCTTGCTCCCTGAAGGAGGCGGTGGTGACACCTCTTCTAAATAAAGCTACTCTGGACCCAAGCTGCCTTGCTAACTACAGACCAATCTCTAACCTTCCCTTTGTTGGGAAGGTGATTGAGAAGGTTGTGGTGCTGCAACTGGAGAACCACTTGACCATCCATGACATCTATGAGCCTCTCCAGTCCAGTTTTTGTAAGTGGCATAGCACTGAAACTGCTCTGGTTTGGTTGCTCAATGATCTCCTCATTGTAAGAGATTAGAAGCTCTGTTCCATTCTGGTACTTCTAGATCTCTCTTCAACTTTTGACACCATTGACCATGAGGTACTTCTTGAGCACCTGAGATTCATCTGTGGACTGTCTGGTATAGTTCTCAGGTGGTTTAAGTCCTACCTCACTGGCAGAACTCAGAGGGTGGTTTCGGGAATTTTTCCCTCTGAGCGCTTCTCTCTGCCATGTGGGGTCCCCCAGGGATCAGTGTTGTCCCCCATGTTTTTGTGGTGTATATGCTGCCCCTCAGAGACATTGTAAAATGGTATGGGCTGAGGTTTCACTGCTATACTGATGATACCCAGATCTACTTGTCTTTCACACCTGACCAAGATAGTGCATGCTCGGCATTTAACAATTGCCTTGCTGAAATCCAGGACTGGATGAGCTCCAGCTGGTTGAAGTTGAACTCTGGCAAGACTGAGGTGATGTTGGTGGATCCTGGTCACCAGACAGAGGGGATGGGGCTGGTCAGCCCTCTGGACTTTTTCTGGGGGGTGACCAGCTTCTTACCTTTGAATTGGTGCGAAACCTAAGGGTGATTCTTGATGATGGGCTGACCTTGCATTCGCAGGTGTCAGCAGTCATCAAGTCCTCATTTTACCATCTGAGGAACATCACCAGGGTTAAGCACCTTGTTCCATCTGACAACCTTCCAACATTGGTCCAGGCCTTTGTGACCTCGTGCCTTGACTACTGCAGCTCCCTTTACCTAGGGCTTCCAGGGGTTGATATCCACTGCTTGCAGCTAGTGCAGAACGCTGCAGCCCGGTTGTTGACAGGGAACCCCCGTACTTGTCACATCACACTGATGCTGTGCGAAATGCACTGGCTGCCTATCGAGTGGTGATTACCTTCAAGGTCAGTCTCCTGATCTATAAGGCCCTACATGGACTGGGCCTGGACTATCTGAAAGAGCTCCTAGTTCCTTTCTCTCCCAAATGACTTCTCCACTCAGCTGATGATGGATTGCTAGAGATTCCCAGGGTAAGTCTTAAGTCATCTGGGGCCTGTGCATTTATGTACATGGCCCATGCCTTTCGGAATTCTCTACCCCATCAGATATGTGAGTGCACGACCGTGGACGGCTTTAAGAAGGCACTTAAAACACACATCTGGTATAATGTTTATCCTGATCAGTAGTTTTATTTATTCTGAATATTGTGCATTTTATTGATCTATTTATTTCACTGTTTCATCTGATGTTACTGTCCAGCACCTTGACAATGGAAAGGTGCTATATAAATAACATCTATTATTATTATTATTATTATTATTATAATTACTATAATTCCACTGATTATTTGATGATAAAATGGTTTATGGGTGGTGGATTAGGTATGCACATTTATTTGACTTGTGTTTATATACCCCCAAAATCTGCTGGTACTGATGTTAACCTACTGGAAGAAATGTGTTCCTTTTATCAAAATAAGGAGCACATTATACTAGGAGATTTTAACTTGGATTGGAGAAATGCAAAATAAAATCTGATAAAATAAAGAATGCTATTGCAGCAAATGGGTACCATCAAATAATTAATTCCACTACCAGAATAAATTGTAAAGCAAAAACAGGTGGTACCTTGATTGACTGTTTTTTGGTAAAAAGGCCCAATTATGTTAAATCATCAGGTTTATTAACTGATAGCATTTCTGATCATTGCCCGGTATTTTTAATTAGGAAATAAATTAAATACCCATTGAAAGAGATTCAAATAAGGGAAAGACAGTCATATAAAAATGTAACAGAAGAAACAATTCTTAGGGAAGTAAGTCATTTTGATTGGTCACCACTTTTCTGTCTTACTGATATTAATGAAGCCACAAGTTATTTTACTGTTCAACTTTTAAATATCGTAAATATATTAGCACAAAAAAAAAAGTATAGGGTTAATTCTAAGTGTACGCCATGATTAACTCAAAGTTTATTAGATCTATTTAAATCAAGACAGGCCTTATGGAAGCTTTATAAGAAAACTGGGTTTCAGGTTGATTGAATTAATTTTCGGCACATCAGAAATGTGTGCAAAATAGAAACTAAAAAGCAAAACAAAAATTGTTCAAAGAGGAACAATTAAAAAACCTGCTGAATCCCAGAAATTTCTGGGATTCTTTTAAGGACTTGTACACTACTAAGAATAAAAATAAGATTGAACAAATTAGTATTGGCAATATAACATTGGATACTGATTGTAAGGTGGCAAATGGATTTAACTATTTTTTTATGGATATGAGCCAGTATAAAAAACAAATAGATGTGAATTATCAAAAAGTTGATTTAAATAAAAAGGATGAAATCAAGATAGTATCACAGGTAAAATCTGGACCTCTTCAAATATTTTCTTTTATGAAAATATATGAAAAAGAGGTGTTTGATGTATTAGCCACCCTCAATGAAAATAAAAGTCCAGGAGCTGATGAAATACCTCCAAGAATACTGAGAGTGGTGGCTGGACCATTAACTAAGCCAGTCACTTATTTATATAACCTTTCATTATGTACAAATATGATTCCAGATATATGGAAATCTGCCATAATTTCACCTAGTTTCAAATCAAGGGATAGACATCAGATTACAAACTACAGACCAATTTCTGTATTGTTGGTATTAGTAAAAATACTTGAGAAAATAGTAGTTAAACAAATAACAGACTACTTGGAGAATAATCGATTAGTAAATGAAAACCAGTATGCTTTCAGGTGGGGGTACAGCATGTTAACTGCCTTGGTCAGGTTAACTAGTGGGATCTATGATAATATGGATAAATGATTATTAATGGGAAGGATGTTTAATGACCTGACCAAGGCCTTCGACCTGGTGGACCACCCTATCCTGATTTCAACACTGAAGTATTTGGGGGTAGGAGAGTATGCTGTCCCATGGTTTGAACATTATTTACAGGATAGAAAGCAGCAAGTAAGGATTGGTTTGGAAATATCTACTTCAAGGTTTATTCATACTGGGGTACCACAGGGTTCGGTTCTGGGTCCGCTCCTGTTCTCTGTTTTCATAAATGACCTGCAAATGTATGTATTGATGCATCTGTTATCATGTATGCAGATAACATGGTGATTTATTGTGGAGCACAAACAGGGGCAGACCTGGAAGTCAGACTGCAGCCATTATATAACGATTTACAAAAATGGTTTGCCCAAAATAAATTGTTAAATGAGAAAAAGACAGTTACAATGTTATTTGGTCTTACACGCAGGTTAGAGGAAAATTTATTGTCTATAACTGGAGAAAATGGAGTAAAATTGGAGCAGGTGGGGGCATTTAATTATTAGGGGGTAAATTTGGATAGTGGATTGACCTTAAATGAACATATTTCAAAAGTAACAAAGAAAGTAAATAATAAATTGGGCTTCCTAGATAGAAATGTTAGTTGTTTGACAGTACAAGCAAAGCAGGTAATAGCACATCAAGTATTACTTCCAGCACATGAATATAATAATATTTTGTTAATAAATGCTCCAGAAACATTGTATAATAAATATATGGTAACTTTTAATAACATCCTGAGGTTTGCAGTCGGAAATACTGGAAGAAGAGAGCATCATTGTAATTTATATTCCATCTTTGTAACATTATCCCAAGAGATAGAATCATGAAGACTGCTTACTTATTTTTGCTTAGATTATTTCATACACATACTCCCTCTGTATTAGCAGAACATTTACGATGCACAATTTCAGTTAGAGTGCTTAGGGAATCATTGAGAAAATTACTCGTAGAACAAAAAATAAATACTAAAATTGCTGAGCATTCTTTGATTAATTATGGTCCAAAATTAATAAATAAATAACCTCTATTTAACTTAGATATACAAAAAAACAAGAGGTGTATTTAAAATAATTTTTGGAAGATTACTTGGAAAGTGTTTCTGGTTGCAAATGTGTTGGGATTACATGATGTTTTATGCACTTTGAGATACTGTGGATAGTGTATTGTACATGCCGTATGATTTTTATGATTTTAATTATTTTATGATTGAATGCTTTTTATATAATTGTCAATTTATTGTGTCTATTGTATTGTGTTTACGTATCCTTTGTATTATTCCCTGCCCCAGGCGTGGTTGAAAAAGGGTCCTTCTGGGCCCAATCCACTTTCCTGGTTAAACTAATAAATGAAATGAAAGGAAATTTGTTAACACAAACAGTAGAAGTACACTTGGGCAATAACACTGTTCCCATACATCTATCATGTATGAGATCAGGAATATGTCCTAGTTCCAAATCCCAGAAGAGATTACTAATGGATATAAGAACATAAGAGCCATAGGCAGTGCAAAGGACATTCCTGGCTATATGATGCTCTTCTGCTTTTTAATAGTTAGCAGAAATTAATTCATTAATCTTATTCTTTGTCAAATCAAATCCCTTCACAATATCCTTCATAATGTAAATTGTAAATCACTGTTCCTGAATGAGACCATCTACACCATGCAAAACGGGAGGTATGATATTATATTCCATACTATCATGAACCTATGACATTTGTGCTTGAATACTGGCTATATCAGCCCTATTCCAGATAGACATACCAGAAACAAATAAGCCAGAGGCTAAACCTGTTTCTACAACAAAATGCTTAATGCATTTGGGTTGTTTACTATTTTTAGATCTACCACTAGGTTTAGGCTTTGAAAATCCTCTATGTGTGGTGCTATCAGCCCCAGTATAGGGGTCATTATTGTGTACCTGGTAAGCTGCCAGAATATCTAATAACATAATTTGGAAAAAGCCAGAAATGTTTGTTGTGGAACATACACCGAATTCCTCCAAATTCCAATGGGTAAGATTTAAAACCACTGCGATGTGCATGAACTGTACATTATTGACAAGGGCACCTGGTTGGGAAGTGGTAACTAGACCACTGGGTGGACCAGGTTCTTGTTTTGGGCACTCAGTATCTGGTGTTACAAATTCTTGGGCATCATATGGTAGAACCTTTAGGACAATGGCAGTGGTTGCCATATGATTCTGGATGCAAAATTCCTGGTTATCAACACATTTTAAACAGGACTTTGGATCAATCCTATCTGTTAGGTTGTACACTCCAAAATTTGTGGGGTGTACCTGTTGGAGGAATAAGGTACCACCAGGGGAAATCCTGGCATTGGGCCAGCCTTGCAGAATGCCTTTGTAAAGGCAGGCTACTGGTATTAGATCTTTATTGTGAAATGCATGCCATTCAATTTTCAGACTGGACTGATACAAAGCAATGATCAAAACTTCAATAGGGCCTCAATGCCCTCCTGAATGGTGACTGTATCTTCTAGGTCATTAATGTGGACTCCACAGGTTGCTTTTATATCCTGTGGGCTTGCTAGATACTCTGCTTCAACAAGCTTGCTGGGTTTGGGGGTCACTGTTATCTTATCTGCATTACGATATACAAGTTGGACGTAAGAATACCAAAATTCCTAAAAAGAAAAGTAAGCATAAAGCAGCCATCTGTCTCTGGAACATACAAGAAAAGAGAAAAGAAAAACATAGTTAGTTCAGTACTATTCTGCCCAATGGGGTAAGGAAAAGTAAATTCAATCTCCTTTATACAGTTTCATATTATTGGCATGTAGTCATTTATCAGTGAGTTTCTTGTTCTGGGGTAGTCTGACTTGGTAGACTGATGGACTAAGCTTGTTTACAATGGGGTAGGGCCCCTCCCATTTGTCTTCAAATGCATGAGTAGGTTGTGCAAATCTGAGAACCATTATCTAATCCTCAATCTGCCAATCCACATCGTGTACAGTTTTGTCGAATTGTATTTTAGCCTGTTGCTGGACCTTGCCCATATGTTGTACAGCAAACAGGTATACCTTTTGGATGTCTTGTTTGAGTTGCTTGACATACTTATCTGCTGATACTCTATCAGCAGTGGGAGCACACAGGTCCAGAAGTAGGTGTTCTGGTAGTCTCATGGACCATCCAGTCATGACTTCAAATGGGGTACACTGTGTACTTGTGGAGGGTGTTCCCCATATTGCCATAAGGAGTAAAGGTAATAATGAATCCCAGTCCTTGGGGTTGTCCTGAATGAATTTGGATACCATGAGCTTGATCTGCCTGTTAGCCCTTTCTACCTGTCCTGATGACTAGGGGTGGTAAGGGATGTTAAACTTTTGATTTACCCCTAAAAAATCCAGAGTTTCCTGCATTAGTTTAGCTGTGAAGCTGGATCCCGGATCAAAGTCCACCTTTAGGAGTAGGCCCCACCTGGTAAATAGTTGGTTTACCAAAACTTTTGTGGTCACTTTTGCAGTGTTGTTCTTTGTTGGAAATGCCACAACCCATATAGAGAACAGGTCAGTGATCACTAAAGCAAACTTGTTGTTCTTAAAGTTTGGCAAGGGACCGATGTAATTAATCTGGATGTTGTTCCAGGGCCCTGAGTGCCTCTGGGGTAACAATTTAGCATTTTTCCTAGCTGGGGTAGGATTGTTCTGTGTGTAGATCAAACAGTTATTGATGTAGTGGTCTACATTGTTTCTCATGTGAGGCCACCAGACAGAGGGTTTGAATCTGTCTAGGAACTTTTCCACTCCCTGGTGTTCATTAGTTGGGGTGTCATGTACTTGATAGGTAAAATCCATCCTCAGTTGTTGAGGTACTACCCACAACTTTTCAGAAATGTTGGGGTTGTGATACTGTAAGAGAGCAAAAGAAACACTGCTGGCAGATACCCTCCCTGCACATGGGAAGAGTTGGAGCTTCTGCCCGCCCACTTTCAGAAGCTCTGCCTCAGGAACCCACTAAAAATTAAATGGAATCACCATCCGGATGTACAAACATCACAGATACCATACTATTCCCTGAGGCGTGATACAACTGGTTAAAATCAGACCCGTATCACAAGTTGTCAGAAATTACTCAACATACAAACAGAAGCACATATCCATTTATAACATAATATTTCATTTCCCATCAGTGTGACCTCCATAGTGGGACAGAAAATTTGCATTCTGGTGCTTAGACCCCACTTCATGTTGCACAGAAAAGTGGTATGGTTGCAATGCCAAATACCATTGCATTCATCGGCAATCCCTCTATTCAAGGATGATCTCTACCATGGTTCACTGATGGGTCCTGAGGTGGCTCAGTAATCCAATCCTAGAGCCACAGATTCATCCACAGAAATTGCAGATGTTTCCATGTGGGAGAGCTGCCCGCTGGCTGGGGTTTCTTTCCCTTTCCTTCCTACGCTCTTTCTTTTCAGCTTCAAGGGCAAGGTGTTTCTCTTCTGAGCAGTCTCCCACTTAATGGAGGTTCCGGCACCATTGAGATCGGTTGGTGGCCATCTCCTCCCAGCTCATGATGTCCATATCTGTTTACTTGACGTATGCCTTCAGTGTGTCTCTGTAGCGCTTCCTTTGACCACCACAGGATCTCTGGCTGTGACTGAGCTGGGAGTATAAAATTTGTTTGGGGAGTCGAGTGTCGGGCATCCATACACAGTGTCAAGTCCAGCAGAATTGATGTCTTAGGATCATTGCCTCAATGCTGGTGACACTGGTCTCAACAAGAACACTGATGTTAGTGCGGTGGTCTTCCCACTTGATGTGGAGGATTTTCCAGAGACATCATTGGTGGTACCTCTCCAGGCTCTTTAGACGATGTCAGTAAGTCACCCAAGTTTCACATCCATAAAGAAGGGTAGGGATGATAACCGAACTGTATACCTGGATCTTGGTGTCCCTTCGTATGTCACGGTCAGTGAAGACGCGCTGAAGCAGTTTTGCAAATGAGGTACTAGCGCAATGGATCCTGTGCTGAATCTCATCATCGATGTTCGCTGTTAGGGAGAGGTGGCTACCGATGTAAGGGAAGTGCTCAACTGTCCCCAGGGTCTGTCCCTCAATGGTGAATTATGGAGGGTCATTTACAAGGCCTTAATCAGGCTGACAGAGCACCTTGGTCTTCTTGATGTTGAGTGAGAGTCTCAGACTTTGGTAAGCTTCTGCAAAGAGATCTAGTGCAGACTGGAGGTTGCTCCTGGTGTGTGCAAGGATGGCACAGTCATCAGCGTACTGGAGGTCAATGACAGATGCCTTGCAAACTTTGGTCTTTGAACAGAGACATCCAAGATTAAAGAGCCCTCCATCCATTCTGTAGTAGATGTCCATTCCAGTGGGAAGGTGGTCTCTGATGAGGACTAGGATGACTGCTAGGAAGATAGAGAACAAGGCTGGAGTGATGACACACCCTTGCTTGATCCCAGTTTGGATGATGAGTGGGTCTGTCTTTGAACCATTGTGGAAAACACTGGCAGTCATCTGGTCATGCAGAAGCCTCAGAACCTTAATGAATTTTGTAGGGCAGTCAAATCTGGCCAGTACCTTCCACAAGGCTTCACGATTGATGAAGTCGAAGTCCTTTGTCAGGTAGATGAAAGCCATGTACAGGTCCTGATGTCATTCCCAACACTTTTCTTGGATCTGCCTGGCAATGAAGATCATATCGGTTGTCCTGTGAGATGGTCTGAATCCACACTGAGATTCCAGAAGGACTTCTTCAGCGATGGGAAGGAGATGGCTCAGAAGAATACGAGCGAGGATTTTCCCTGCGGTGGAGAGTAAGGCAATGCCCTCGATAATTTCCACACACCGACTTGTCTCCCTTCTTAAAGATGATAACAATGCTGGCATTCCTCAAGTCCTCTGGAATCGCCTCATTGTTCCAAATTCAAAGAATGAGTTTGTGGAGCTTTAGTACCAGTTCCTCGCCCCCAGTCTTGTAGACTTCAGACGGTATGCCATCTGGTCCCACAGCATTGTTGTTTTTGGATAGATTCATGGCATGTCTTACTTCTTCGATGGTAGCAGGGTTGGTGAGAGATTCTCTTTCAGTGTGTTGAGGGACAGAATTGATAGTGACAGCTGTCACAGATTACTTGCGATTCAGGAGGGTCTCAAAATGCTCCTTCCATCTAGCTTGAATGCCTTCATTTCCCTTTAGAAGTGTCAAGCCATCCTGAGATCAGAGGGGGAGTGGGACCATGGGAGGTTGGACCATAAATGGCCCTTGCAGCCTGGAAGAAGCTCTGCTTGTCATGTTTGTCAATATAGAGCTGGATCTCCTTGGCCTTGTCTTGCCACCATTTATTTTTAATGTCTTGGATCTTTCTTTGAGCTGCTGGTATGACTCATTCTGTTGCTGGCATGAGATGTCATCTTGCCATGTGCAGTGAGCTCTTCTTTTCCAGTTGAGCAGGTCTTGAATCTCTGTATCATTTTCATCAAACCAGTCCTAGTAATGCCGGGTGACATAGCCAATAGATTCAGCACATGCTGAGTGGATGGCAGTGTTGAACTCCTTCCAGTATCTCTCAGTGTTATCATCAGCTGTGGGCATGGCAAAAAGCCTTGCTTGGAGACGTTGCTGGAAGTCCTCTTGAATCACTGGGTCTCGAAGTGACTTGGTATTGAATTTCCTTTGCATTGATTTTGGCTGCCTTCGATGTTTATGAGTGAGCCGGATCTTCATGACAGATCTGACAAGACGATGGTCTGTCCAGCAGTCATCGACTCCTCGCATGGCCCTCGTGATGTAGACATCCTTTCAATCACGGATTCTGACAATGACGTAATCAAGGAGGTGCCAGTGCTTGGATCAAGGGTGTCTCCAAGTAGTCTTACACTTGTCGCTCTGTCTAAAGATGGTGTTCATAATGACCAGGCCATACTCTGCACATTTGTTCAGGAGTAGGATGCCATTGGAGTGTGTCTTTCCTACCCCCTCCTTCCCGATGATACCATTCCAGAAATCTAAATCACGCCCAACTCTGACGTTGAAGTCACCAAGGAGAATGATTTTGTCTTCCTTAGGGGTGTTGGTCAGGACTCTGTCAAGGTTAGAATAGCATTTTTCCTTGACATCCTCATCGGCATTAAGTGTGAGGGCATATGCACTGATGACAGTGGCATGCTGATTGTTGCTGAGCTTAAGATGAAGGGTCATGAGGTGTTCGTTGATGCCAATGGGGAGCTATGTAAGCTGGTTGATGAGCTTGTTCTTGATGGCAAGGCCAATGCCATGAATGTATCTGTCTTCAGCAGGCTTCCTTTTCCGGAAAAAGGTGAAACCTCCACCCTCTTCTCTCAACTGGCCTTCATCTGGTCATCTTGTCTCTCTTAGGGCAGCAATATCGATGTTACATCTTGCAAGTTCCCTGGCAATGATAGCAGTTCTTCTTTCTGGTCATTCACTATACTAGTTGTCCATCAGAGTATGAACATTCCATGTTGCAAAAATCATTGTCTGTTTCTTGTTTCGACCACAGAGAGAGTGATCCTGCTGGACGCAGCTATCCAGCCAGGAGAAGGTGAGACAGCCTAGATTTAGGGCACCTTTTCTAGCCCCCTCCCCATGCGGGGTGAGCAGAGGGGATCCTAAATAGGACTGCTCAGTCACAGTAGTAGCTGCCAAATTGCACCCCTGTCCCAGTCCGGGTGCCAGATGACCATCAAACTACCACCACCTACATGCAGATTTGTGTCTAGAGACTGCCGTATCCACTGGTCCTGTCCCCGTCACCACTAGTCTGTCACCACAGGGCTTGGAAGGTTGGTTGTGGGGATGTTTCCCATGGTAGAAGCCAGCACATGACTTCTTTTAGTGTGGGGAGCTGGTGTGCCTGCATCAACCACACAAACTTGACAAGCTGATCTAGTGCCCAGTGGCAATGAGAGTCCAAGATGACTGGTGATCCCCATCTTGTTGCAGCCTTCATCCACCTTCACAGCCGTTGAGATCCTAACGTCTTCTTCTGCCTGGTCCACCGTTGAGGACTTTGGAGATTGGACCACACTTAGTCTGAGACCTCACCTCAGGCCTGTTCACCATGGGTGATACTGCCAGGAGTAAGAGACTCCAGACAACATAGCCCTGAGGGTCATTGGAACACACAAGCCTCTCCACCATGACATGGTCTCGGTCTGAGGAGAGGACCATTGCATTACTCTATTGTTTTTATCCTCCACTTGCTGCAACAAACATAAGGGGTTGTGACCAGTGAACACTGTAAATTCAGTGCCCCACAAATAATATTTCAGGGACTCAATTGACGATTTCAGTGGTATTCTTTCTCAACAGTTGAATACTTTCTCTCCATCTCATGAAATTTTTACCTGATGTACAGTACAAGTCATATTAAACTGTTCCACCAATTAGTTGGTTTAGCACTTTTTTTTTACAGTTGGCAATGCATTGTCAACTCATATTGCATTGTTCTTCAGTGCTTGACAAGCTCTAGGGCAATGTTTGTAAAACATTTTTGCAGCTCATTTGGAATGTATCTGAAGTTCAGCCACAATGCAATGAAAAACTTACCTTTAACTCTTAAGAAACAGTTTGTACAGGGTTTTGTACTGGATTGAGAAACACTTATGCAACTCAGTCATAAATGCTAAAGCAACTCATTGGAGGATCAGTTTAATGTGAATAGTACTGTAGATCACAGGGTGTTTTTCACCTTTCATATGTTGGGAGAGGACTGCACCAATGCCTGTATCAGTAGTATAAGTGTGGACTTCAAATGGGAGAGAACAGTTTGGTGCAGGGACTGCATTAGAAGACATATGAGGACAGATTAACGGAGCTCAATATGTATACCCTTGAGCAAAGGAGGGAGAGAGGTGATGTAATCGAAAACATTCAAACACCTTAAGGGCATTAACAAGGTGAAAGAGTCTAACATGTTTAAATATAAGAAAAATAGCAGGAAAAGAGGACATAGCATGAGACTAGAGGGAGGCCGATTAAGGGGGAATGTGAGGAAATTTTTCACAGAAAGGGTGGTGGATGCATGGAACGGCCTACCTCAGGAAGTGGTGGCTATGAATACAGTGCAGGGCTTCAAACAGGCATGGGATAGGCATAAGGGAGCAATACAGATGAGTATGACTAGATAGGCCACTGACAGAGCAAAGGCCGATAGCACATTTATAAGGTAGAAAAAGAAATGGGCAGACTAGATGGACCTTGCGGTCCTTATCTGCCGTCAACTTCTATGTTTCTATGTTCTATAAATAAAATGTTACCCTTTCTGGCAGCCTATATGGTTTCTGATGAATGGGCTTAGACTGAGTCACTTTGATGGTATGCACCACCCGTTTGCCCTCTCTGGGGTGTTGGTGAATGTCTCCCCAATAGTATTGTACAACTGGTCAGTCTCTTGTCTCTGGTCAGAGTCTAACCCAGGATTAATCTGTACAACTGCTACCTCTGTTCCCTTATCAAGCCTCTCATAGGCTACCTTCAATTATGTCTCAACCTGTTCAGGGTGTCTAAAGAAACTGGGCATGGGATTCTGCCTTTCAAACTTCTTTCTTCGGAGGTTGGCATGATACATTTTTTTCTTGGATCATCATCTAGGCATCTCCAATTCATAGTTAACAGTCCCAGTCTGCCTTAGGATGGGGCCAGATGGGGTGCACCCCAGGGTTCTTAAAGAACTAAGAAAGGTGGTGGCTGAACCTCTGGCTATCCTGTTTAGCCAATCACTGGAAACAGGGGAGGTACCCAAAGACTGGAGGACAGCAGATGTAGTCCCCTTATACAAAAGTTGGAACAAAGAGAAAGCGGGAACTACAGACCAGTCAGCCTCACCTCGGTAGTGGGGAAGCACTATGGAAGCACTACTGAAGGAGAGATTGGTGGAACATCCGGTTGTCAATGGACTACAGGACCCATGGCAGCATGGTTTCACCAGGGAGGTCATGTCAGACCAACCTCATTGAATTTTTGACTAGGTGACTAGGAGGTGGATCAGGGAGGGCAGTGGACATGGCCTATCTGGACTTCAGCAAGGCCTTTGACACTGTGCCACATAGAAGACTATTACAGAAACTGGGGAATACGGGTGTGGGCAGGACAGCAGTGTGGTGGGTAGGTAACTGGCTGGGCGACAGGACACAGAGGGTGGTGGTAAATGGCTGTCACTCCACAGAGGGAAGAGTGACCAGTGGGGTACCACAGGGATCAGTGCTGGGACCGGTCCTATTCAACATCTTCATCAGTGACATTGTGCAGGTCCTAGAAGGCAGAATTTCACTGTTCGCTGATGACACAAAGCTCTGTAACAGAGTAGACACACCAGAGGGCGTAGACAGAATGAGAAGGGACCTGCAGAAACTTGAAGAATGGTCAGGGTTTGGCAGTTGAAATTCAATGCAAAGAAGTGCAAGATAATGCATATGGGGCACAAAAACCCTGGCACAATATATTAGTTGGGGGGGTGAGGATATAGTGTGCACCAAGCAGGAAAGGGATCTTGTGGTTATCATCTCTGATGACCTCAAGGTAGGGAAACAGTGTGACAAGGCAGCAGGTAAAACAAATAGGATGCTGGGATGCATAGGCAGGGGCATCACCAGCTGGCAAAGGGAGGTCATAATTCCACTATACAAGACACTAGTGAGGCCCCACCTGAAGTACTGTGTACAGTTCTGGAGACCTTACCTACGTAAGGACATAGACAGGGTAGAGAAGGTTCAGAGGAGGGCAACAAAGTTGGTATATGAATTGCATCACAAGTCCTATGAGGACAGGTTGAAGGAACTGAATATGTACTCCCTGGAGGAGAGGAGGGAGAGAGGGGATATGATAGAGACATACAAGTATCTTACAGGGAGGAACAGGGTGCAGGAATACACTATTTTTAAGCAAAAAAGATGTTCCAGGACTAGAGGGCATGGGATGAAGTTGGAGGGAGGGTGATTCAGAGGAAACGTGAGGAAGAATTTCTTCTCAGAATGGGTGGTGGACAAGGGGAACACCCTGCCAGAGGAAGTGGTGGGGGCTGAAACAATCATGGGATTTAACAATGCATGGGATAGACATAAAGGAATTCTGGATGTCAGGGGTAAGGGGCAACAGACTTCTAGGAAAACATAAACTGAACTTACAAGCTCAAATGGGCAGACTGGGTGGGCCATAGGCCCTTATCTGCCGACACTGTCGATGTATCTATGAATAGGGGCCTTGCCATTTAATCAGCAATTTGTTTTCTGATGATGGCAACAACAATAGAACCTTGTCCCCTGGTTGGAAACTTTTGTCTTTTAGACCGACATCATAAAACTCATTCTGTTCCAGCTGTCTCTGAGACACATTCTGGTGAGCTACTGTGACATATTTTATCAATTTCTGCCTTAGGGTGGACATATAATCCAGAATATTGGTTTGGCCCACATCTTCACCCTCTTCCCAGTGTTCCTTCACCACACCCCAGGGGCCCCTGGTGTTTCTCTCATACAGCAAAGTAAAGGGTGACAATCCTGTGGTGACTTTGGGCACTTCCCTATATGCAAACAATAAATAAGGAAGATATTTGTCCCAGTCATGACCTTCGTCCTACACATATTTTTGCAACATCTGCTTCAGGGTTTTGTTAAAGCGTTCCACCAGCCCATCTGTCGCGGGGTGGTTGGGAGATGTTTTTACCACTGACACCCCTACCAACCTGTATAATTCTTTCAGAAGGACTTAGGTAAAGTTACTACCTCAATCTGTTAGACTCACTTGAGGGATACCCAATCTACTAAAAATTTTGGCAAGGTCCTCAGCAATCCAAGGGGTTGTTACAGTATGAAGGGGTATCACCTCAGGGTACCTAGTGGCATAGTCACATATCACCAGCATAAAATGTTTTCCCTTAGAACTCTTTGTTAAGGGGCCTACTACATCCATGGCTACTCAGGAGGAAGGGGTCATGACAGCAGGTGTAGGCTGTAGGGGTTCCTTATGTCTTTTACCACCTTTGGCTACTAACTGACACTCAGGGTAAGTGCAACAATATTTGGCTACACTTTCATGCATGCCAGGCCAAAAAAATCTGTTGGATACCCTGCCAAGGGTACAATCCCCGCCTTTATGTCCTGCCATGGGTATATCATGGGCCAAGTGCATTAGTTTACTTCTAAATTTTTGGGGCACCAACATCTGCTCAGTATATTTCCACCATAGCAGGGTTAGTACATTTACAGTATAAAATGTCTTTCAACAACATATACTGTGGTTGTCCTTCTGTAACCACCTGGTCAACCTGGGAAAAGAAAGGGTTGAAGGAAACATCCAGCTTTTGTTCCTTCTCAATATCAGCCCCTTCTAGACCAGACCCAATATCAGACATCCCTTCTTGATGGGTTTCTCTCCATCTCTTTTTATCAGCCTTCCTTTCTAGATTTTCTTGATTTTCCTAGATCCTAATAAATGTCCTCATTAAAAAAGGAAAAAAACATTCTGGGGCTGTTACGATCTTGCGTTAGCCCTGGTGGTAATTGCCACAAGCTGGCTGCATGCCTGCTGACTTTTCATTAGCTGGTCAAAATTAGGAAAGTCCTAGCCAATGATAATGGGGACGGGCAGTCTGTGCACCTGACCAACAGTGATACATTGTTTCTCCTGCTCCACAGTCATTTCCACAGTTGTCGTGGGGTATGGGTGGACATCCCCATGCACACAGATATCTTTAGCATCTGGCCCCACATGGTTATGGTTATTCAAAAGGTCTGCCCTCATTAGAGTTTACTTAATCCCCAAGTCCAGCAATCCCAACATTTGATTCTCTCCAACAGCATCTGTAGTGACATACCCCCAATTTTCCAACGTTAGGTGGGCTGGTTCAAACCTTTTATTTGAGCAGTTTCAGGCTATATGTCCCTTCCCCAGACAACTGTGACAAATAGTGTCTGCTGCTGACTATGCTCTTCCCCTTCTGTCTCTTCTCCAATTAGTGCTCCCAGTAGGTGACTGTCTCTGGTATGAAAAATCAAAAGGTCATACTATGTGGTTGGGGTGAAGAGCCTTGGTATCCCCATGTTTTTGATGGTCTGGCCACCAGATAATCCTCCACCAATGTGCTGATCTTGTCTGCAGAGTCCGGCTTGTGCTTTCACCCACACCTGGACATCCTGGGGTAATACCTGGATAAATTGTTCAAAAATGATCAGTTCCAAAATCTGGTCCAAAGTGTTCACCATCAGTTGCAGCCAATTGAAGCAGAAATCCTTAAGCCTTGCAAAGGTCTCCTTGGGGGTATATTGGCCAGTCATCTTTTGAGACCTAAACCTCTGTCTATAAGTCTTGGTATTAATATTATACCCTTGGAGGATTTCCTCCTTGATACAATCATAAGTGTTAGTGTCATGGGCACTCAGGTGGCTGTATACCAGATGGGCCCATCTGGATAGATCAGGTACAAGTCTGATGACCCACTGGTCTCTGGGCCAAGCACATGTCTGGGCTATGCACTCAAAGGTAGTCGGGTACACTTCAATGTCATCAGCATCAGTTAGTTTAGTCAGTTTTATATCCCAGGGATATTGTGATCGGGCTGCCCAGGGGTAAGGGCCTGGATGGCTTGCAAGGCATCCTGCCACCTCTCATCCTGTCTCTTCTGGTCCTCCTCCTGGGCATTGGATCTATTTATTTATTGAATTTTGTTGACCGGGTAGGCCCACTGGGCCCCGGAGTTCCCTTTTTCAGGGGCGACCCGGGGTTAAAAAATAACATACAGATAAACAGAACAGTAAAAGCAGGTAAGCAGAGCTGTAAAAATAACATACAGGTAAACAGACAGTACAAGTAGGTAAGCAGAGCTGTAAACTTGCGTAAATACCAAATGGTTTAACAGTGATAACACACATAAGGCAAATTCCATACTGTATAACTGTGAAAGACTTAATGGCATTTACAATACGGAAGGTGGAGAGGAGGAGGGGCTGTGGCATAGGTCAGTTCCTTATGCATTGGCAAGTGCTCCTGAGGCAGGTGTGCTTTGAGCTTAGACTGGAAGCAGGGGCTGGCCTGCCTCCCGTACACCTCAGTGGGAGTTTGTTCCAGTGGGAAGGTGCAGTAAAAGCAAAGGACCTGGACCCAGCTTTAGTCTTTGTTTTGGGGACCACAAGGAGGTTTTGTCCTGAGAACGGAGACTCCTTAGGTTGGTTTTGACACTAACTAGTCCTTTGAGACCAGGGAGGTAGTGGCCCCAGAAGTTTAAAAGCTACATAGGGGCGTAGATGAGGCGGGCTTCCAATGACGGCCAGCTGAGCTTGGATTGAGCCTCGCAGTGGTGTGTCCTAGGGTGTGATAATGTTGCAAATCGGACAATCTTATTGTATAAGGTCTGGAGCCTGCCAAGTTCTGTAGAGGCCACGCCTTGAAGAACAGGTGCCGCATAAGTGAGCTTGGGGAGAAGGACGCTAGTTGTGATGGCAACTCTGGCTTCAGGGATAATCTGGTCCTTTATTCTGTAGAGGATACCGAGTTTTCCATGTATGGCTTTGGTGAGTTGGTCAACATGATTTTTTAGGGTGAAGCCTTGGTCCAAGGTTAGCCCTAGGTATTTAGTGGAGGTAACCACCTCAAGTTTATCACCCCCTCTGGACTGCAGCTGAAGGAGCAGAGACCTCTCGGTTCCCAAGGATCTGGGCCTGAACAACATCGCTTTAGTTTTACTGGTATTTAATACCATTTTATTCCGAGTGAGCCAGTCCTCCATCTGAAGAATGTCCTCTTGGAGGGCATTCCCCAGCTCTCCTAAGTTAGGGGAGGCTCGGAAAATGACAGCATCGTCCGTGTATTGGATGACGCTACTGCTCCCGCAATGTAAGTGCAGATCGTTTATAAACAAAGTGAAGAGAAGGGGACCAAGTATTGACCCCTGAGGTACTCCTACTTTGAGCGGTGCAGACTGGGAGACATAGTCCTTCCACTTGACCCTCTGGGTCCGGCCCATAAGGTAATTAGCAAACCATCCTAGGGCATGTGCGTCCATGCCAAGAGCGCACAGTTTTTGTAAAAGGAGGTTGTGGTTTACCAGGTCAAACGCTTTAGACAGGTCCATGAAGACCGCGCCTGTGCTGACCCCTGAGTCTATCTGATCTATATAGTGCCAATAAGAATAATGTCAACAACATGGGCACTATAAAATAGTGCCTATTTTTCTTTGCCCCCACACCCCCGGACTAATATATTTTCACTCCAGGGGGAGAGCGGATCATGGGGGAAAGTTAAAATTTGTGGGGCTATGGAATAGTGTTTCCATGGTCCCTCATCATCAACTTAAGTCCCATTGGTGCAAAAAAAGTTGGGAGACCAGGATTAGAACCCTGGTTTCTATTGCCACTGGCTGAGCTGTTTTATGCCCCAGCCCTCCATACCACGGGAGCAGCTCAGCTAGTCTCCTGTTCCCTGCAGCACTTGTCCTGTGCTCAGGACCACGGACAGCGAATTTGGGAGCACTTACAGCAAGCGCTGTAAAATCCCAGTTGCTGTCCATGTGAGCACTTACCAGACTAGTGCTCTGAAGTGTGGCGCTATTCTGGTAGCGCTCATCTGACCCGCTACCCGCCTCCTGTTGTCATCTGTCCTCATCTTGTTGATGCTGGTCCTCTTCTCGCTTTTGCTCCATCTTGAGCTGCTTGATGCAGAGCCATCCCAGGAGGTTGCTGGAATCCTCCGAGGTGCTCTCCTCCATCTGTTGTTTCTTTTCCATCTGTTCTGCTGTCTGTTCCTCCTCCTCCTCGTCCTTAGTTTTACATCTGGGTCAAGATCTAATCCAGGAATAGGCTTCTCACCGAGCTTCTGGGCCATTGCATGGGTCCACTGGATTTTTCTGGGCTCAGCACTTCTTACCTTTCACATGTGTCAGATATTGAACATTACCTCTTGGCAGCATCTCCCAAGCAGACTAGATGGGCCAGGTATCCCACTTTTGTCACCAGATGTAAACATGTGGGATACAAAGACACAGCAGACAAGGATAAAGTGCATACAAAATGCACAGTTATGTTTATCAATTTATTTTCCAACGTCAAACAAATAAAATAAAAAAAATACAAATAGGAAAATAAATGGTTTGTCCCCAAAATAAATCAGACCACTGCTTCCATTCAACAGGGCCTGTGGCTTTGCTTCAGTCACAGATAGTTCTGAACAGTGTGAACAACAAAACACTAATACCTCCTTTTGAACAGTGTGAAAATCAGCACACTAGCATAGGTCTCTCACCTCCTACAATCAGCACTCAACTGACCTGACAATCTGATTTACCCCTGGTGATGAGCCTGTTTATATTCCACAGGTCTGACATCATTATCTAGAGATCTGCCTGCATTTTCTTTATCCTAGGAAAACATACCTTAAATATATCACATCTCTATTTCAGTCACATGTGGGGGAAGGTATGCCATCCTGACATATCATAAATCATCTTATACCCTTTGAATGCCTACAAGCTGTAATGAGGCTAAGCCCCTCACCTCGGCCATTGCATCACTGTCCCTGGATGCCATAAAAAGTGCCATTCTGAGGGCAGCCAGCCCTATAGGAACATCTTTGTTAACAAGGTTCCCCACAGAAAATACATTTTTATTACATTGTCTATAAATTTTCCTTTTTGTATCAGGCATCTCTGAGTTGGCAAGGGGAATGGGAGATTGAGGGGATGCTCCTCATCTCTCTTCTCCTGCCATCTTATGGGACTTGTGTTTTGTCAGTGAAAACCAGGGATAGAAAATACAATAACTTTTGGTTCAATTTTCCCCACAGGTTGCTTTATTCCAGTGCCTCTTTCCTTTTCAGAGAACTTATGCTGTGCTCACCCTTATTTGCTACATAAAAGCCCTTCTATGGGCACTTCTTATAAAGGGAGAACCTTTCCCCCGATCCGATGGCTGAAATCGTCAGCCATCGGGTTTAATTTTATTAGGGCCCTTTATTCACTCAGCCACTTTTCCTTCCGCAGCTGGTGGCCAATATAACAATTTTTATTAGGCTGTTTCAGCCTAACTGGGGACACATATTTAATTGCAGACACTGCAGGGCTTTTACTGCCTTTGCCCATAGAGTCCGCTTCATTCACTAGCTCTTGCTGCTTCTTGCAGCATTGTTTTTTTTTCCTGCATGCATTTTATCTCCTCTGAGCCCTGGCAGGTGGCTTTGGCCCTCTGAATGGAGGGACTCTCTATCTCTCACTCTCTCTCTCTCTGGCTCTGCCGCTCCCATACTAGGTGGCCCCGGAAATTCCCCCATGGATTGCCCCCCCATGGCGGGGCTAGGGGGAGGTTGCTGGCTTCTCCCTCCCCCTGGAGACCCAATCCAGACTCCAGGACCACTCCTGGGGGCAGCAGGCCATCATCAAGCCTGCCAGGCTTGATTTTCCTGGTTTTCCTCCCTACCTCCCTCCCCAATGACTCGTACACTGCCTCTTGCTTCCCAATTCATATCCCCTTCCAGCCATGGCTAGAAGGCGATCAGCGAGCAGGACAGCTATCCCTCTCTCCCCAAGAGAGGAGAGCAGTCCTTCAGATGCTCAATCTTCTCTTGCCCCTGCTGACCCCTGGCAGCCTGGGCTCATGCCTGAACCCATGTCGCCAGCATGGCATGAGGTGTGGCATCCAGCACCTCTACCCTCAGCACCACCAGGCCGGCCTTTCTTTTAGCATTCTTAATGCTTTGGAGCACCATTCTGCTGTGAACTTTGGGGCTGCAGCTTCATGGAGTGCATCCTACTCCGAATCAGCTTTCCATCCTGTGTCACATCTTGTAGCTTGTGGCAGTCCAGTTTTGGCACCACAGTAGTAGTGTGCTTTCCATGGGAGCATTCTTTTTCTCCCAGAGAATAGTATCTTTATTTAATTAAGTAAAGCATGACTTGCGCTTATGTGCAATACCTCCCACTCAGGAGTTTCAAATAAATGTGTGACTCAGGCCGACCTCGCAGACTTTGAGCTTACTGTCAGGTTGATCACCCTGACAATGAAGAAAGGAAGGGGAAAAAGAATAAAAAACAAAGAAGGACAGGACAGAGTGAAAAGATAAATTATGTGGGGGTTCACATTCCATACTGGCTGCATATATTCATTAACAGGGGACACCCTGTTACAGACTTGAAAGAGAAAACAGGAGAAAGGAGGAGTGTATGTAGAATTAGTGAGGGGAGTTGGTATTCTGTAGTTGTGATAGGTGGAGCAGGTGCATGCCCCAAAAATACCTTTCACAGCAGACTGATGCCAGTATGTCTACATGCTTTGCAAGCAAGCAAAAAAAGACCATGGATGTCTTTACATAAAAATGGCATATCCTAATCATAACTATGCTGTTGACATTGTAAATATCTGATGATACTGACCTGCAGTGCTTATTAAAAAATATATATCCTAATTTAGTAAATGTGTGGGGGAGGAGCTCCCAACATAAAACACATCAAACAAAAAAAACAAAAACTAACAAATATGAATAGTGGCTTTGCTCCTGCCCCACTCCCACCATAACCATGGCCACAGTAGTATAATTTATGTACTGTAAACTCAGATTCAAGAACAATCTACATAAGTGTCTTTAGTCCTCCACGTATGCCAACTCACAAACCATAAGTGCTTCAGTCTCCAACTCTCCACCCAGCAATAAAACTGGTAAACTCTGGAACTCATCAAATTAAAATAATAGTTTTTTTAGCTGATGTGTCCTGGGAAAATAACATGTAAACCCCTCCTTTTCCTTTCAGCCAACTCCAAGTTCCCCTTTTGCTGCTCTCCTACTGTTTGATATCTTCAGAGGTCTTCATGTGCCCCCATCTTCTCCTCTTCAAGCTTTGATGGGTGTCAGCTGGTCCAAAGGTGTTGTAAATCTTCAGCCAGACACAGCTGTGTGTGGCCCCATTGTCTAACTCCACTTCCCCAAATTCACTAACTATGATGGGGCTGAGCAGTATAACAGCAATGCTCTCTGCCCTAAATAGCTCTCCTCTCCAGTTTACAAAACAAGGTCAGTTCATTGAGAGACATAGCTGTGTCTTCCCCCAAGCTTCCAACCTAGTGATCTGTGGAAAAAAAATTTCACCGACTGAACTGAAGCAAAAGTCACACTTTAGCAGAAATTCTGCCTCCCCTATAATTCAATTATAAAAAAGCTTCCTCAGTAATCCCTGGTAGCTAGTGATCCCCCCTACCCGCTCCACAAGAAAACAAAATATCCTCATTCCCTGGTGTCCAATTGTCCCTCCCTTCCACCCGTTCACCAGGAAGTGTACAGTAACCCTCCCATCTCCATCGGTACTGTTAAGAAAAATCTCTGGTGGTCTAGTTGCTTCAATTAACCCATTCCTGGCCCCTCTCCATCCCCAATCCCCTGTTCCCAAATACCTTTTTAATCCTTGGCGGTCTAGTGTTCCCCACCCCAGAAGGTGGTCCCACCACCCCACTCCCACCCCCACCGTTAACCCCAGTGGGCAGACAGGAACATGTTCATTCACTGACAGCTCAGTGGGAGGGCTGGCTGTGGTGGAGAAAGAAGGGCTGTGCCAGTCTGCCCACTGGGGTTTATGATGGGGGTGGGAGTGGGGTAGTAGGACACCAGTTGGGGTGGGAGGTGGGGGGCACTAGACCACCAGGGATTAAAAATGTATACAGGGGATGGGGATCGGGGATGGGGAGGGGCCAGGGACAGGTTGATTGAAACCACTAGACCACCTGGGATCTTTTTTAACAGTATCAACAGAGATGGGCAGGGGGTTGCTGTACACTTCAGGGGTGAACAGGTGGAGGGAAGGAACCACTAGCCCTCAGGGCATTAGGGTATTTGTTGAGCTGTGTGGGCACTGTCGGGCAGGGGATGGTGGGAGGGATCGCTATTTAAAACAAGGAAGGAGAAATGTTTTTTAAAAATCAGGTGGGTGATCTGGTGGGGGGAGGGACCGCTAGCCAGACCAGACATCAAGGTTTACATGGGTGAAATTTCACCCATAACTTTTGCGGACGTTTTCCGCAATGCCACAGGTGGAAATTCAGAAACTTCTGTGAAAGTTCCCTGATTTCTGTCTAAGTTCTACGGGGGTGAACAAAATGCATTTTCGCCCATCCCTACTCCAACCCTTCTTCTTCATTGTCAGGCTGTTGGGGTATAGTGGATGTAAGCAGTATGGAGATTCATGCACTTCAGAGCTTCCTCCTCCTATTCAGGCTGATATGCTTCAGATCTTCAGGGATGACAGCTTTGTGTACCCCCTCATCCACCAAAACTTTCCCTACCCCCAAATCCATAAGCTGATCAACTACCCAATGCCCCTGTATATGGGGGAATTGTGTAGGGAAAGGGTCACAAGGATGTCTGCACATTAAATGTAGACTGGCATGCATTAGAAGTTACAGTCAGGGATACTGCCTAGGGGTTGGATTTGTGTACAAGCACCCTTGGTAATTGGAACCTCTTGTACAAACCATGCACCTCGAGCAGTGTTACTGACTCCAGTTGGCTAACTCAAGCCAGCTTGTGCCTCCCTGACTGACCCTCTTACTCCATTGTGGACAGTTAACACAGAAACATAGAACTGGATGTCAGATAAGGATCTCCTTGCCCACCCATTCTGCATATTACTCTCTACCTACATTATTATTGCAAACAGTGCCCGATCTACATCTCTTTCTCCTGTCCCCCTTCCTTTCCACTATGAATCTCTTGTGCTTATCCTATGTATTCTTGAACTCCACCACTGTTCTTGCCCCCACCACCTCTGCTGTTTCAGGACTCCACTACTCTTTTATTGAAGAGGTACAGTACTTCCTCACATCTCTCCTAAATCTACCCACTGGCTGCATCATTGCATGCCCCCTTGTTCTTGAGCATCATTTTTTCTGAAATGTAATCTCCTCCTGTACCTTATTTACTCCCATGACATATTTTGTGCTCTCTATCATATGCCCCTCCTGTCTTCCAGGGTGTACATATTTAGGTTCTTAAGTCATAAATAACTTCCAATAAGCAGAGATATCATAATGAATAACAATGGCTCTGTCACTAACAGACCCCAAATCTTAAATCTCATAAATATCCCGGTTACATTATCAACAGTGAAATGTGAGGTACTGTACCTCTGTAAATCCAGATGGATCATAATCATCACTCAAAAAAGTGGGGTAAATTAACAAGAAAACTGAGGGTGTGGGTTAATAAATATAGAGTAAATGCTAAGTAAATAGTGCAAGAATCAAACTTTGGCCTCCATGTTGGTTGCCAGTCAGACTTCAAACAATGTTGAGCATTCAATAGTACTGTATGAAACTAATGTTCTGCCAGCAGAATTACTGCAAAAAAATGGAATTTCTCTTCTGTGAAATTTTGGAATGCGCTATGGTAACATTTGTAGAATTCTGACTTAGAACACTGGAATAAATGCATGTATTGTGACTGATGTATTAAATTATGGAAAGGAATTCTGCAGAATCAATCACTCCTTTATCTACAGAACTATGTAATGGTTGCATGTATTGCTTATTGATGTAATAAATTGTGGAATGGATTTCCACAGAATTGTCATTCAATAGTTCACATGTATCATTTCAAAACTCAGCCAGAAAATGTCATGGAACTGGATAAAAATTTGAAGAGCACATTCAGAGGATTTGGTTTTCACTAACTTCAGAATTTTGAAATGTGTTGTGAAGTCTGAGAAATTATGCAAAATGTTCACAAAATCAGACTTTGGCATTTCCACCAAGTACTAACATTCAATGCACAGTGTTTGAGCACACCATGATACTGTCTTCTCCGGCCCCTTGCTCCTCTCAGCTCCTGTCACTCCAATCATTCAAATAAATAGCACCTAGTCATCAAAGTTTGGGAGCACTCCTTCCCAAGTTCTCATTCATCATACAACCAAACTTTCACATGCCATATCCAAACCCATGAATACCTAGGGAGTGGAAACAGAAGGCAACCATGCAGCCAGCAGCAAAAGTGAAACAGCCCCCTCTACTGTGGGGGACCTGAACCAGGTGCATGGCCATCAGCAAAAGTGAAAGTGTCTCCCTCTGTGGAGGGGGATTGGGCAGCAGCTGTGTGGCCAGTGTCAAAAGGGACAGTTCTCCCTCTATGAAGGGAGACTGGCAGGCCACCATGTGGCCAGTGGGGTAACTGAAACTGCCTCCTTTGTGCAGATGACCAGAAGGCAGCCACAAGGCCAGCAGCAAAAGTAAAAGTGTCCCTCATTACGGAGAAGTAACAGGAGGTAGATTCGGATGGCAATATCATTGGCACTGTTCCCCTCTGTGGAGGGGGGACAAGAAGGCTCTCATGCAGCCAGGTGGCATCATTAACAATGTCCCCTCTAATGCTGTACAACAGGTATGGCCCCTCTCAAAGCTTACCAGAAACTGTCACTCTTGGTCCCATCTGCCACTGTGCATCTACTCTTCAGATCCAGTTCAATTTCTAATTATTTAAAGTTTTTATCTCCCCAATCCCAGCTTAGCAGAACATTTCCATCTTAATCCATGTCTTCCATTTAGATGGAAGCTTGGCTGCTAGTGTCAGTTTCTGGAAACCATCAGAGGATTAGATAACTTGAAATTGAGTTCTACAGTATCAGAAATGGAAACCAAGTGCCAGATTAAGATGTTAACAGTCCCTACTCATACCACCACACCAGAGTTGAGTACTACACTTCCTGACAAGATCAACCCAAAGATAGTCAGTGGGGATGTATCTACTACACAATCCAAACTGAAGAAGAAAGTTTGGATCAGGACAATGGACTCCAAATTACCTGATTGGCTTTTACCCTCCTTAGCCCCATATAAGGACTCCATTGCTACTATAGACCTCACCCAAGTGGTTCTATCCCCCACTAGACTAAACCATAATAAGAGGACATCCACTCTCCTAGATCTCATCCTGACTAATCACCCCAGTAGAATAGCTGGAGTCACAGTACTCCCAGATGCCCTAAGTGACTATTCACTGGTAATTTGCTGATGGTTGACTAGGACTCCCAATCCCCCACCCAAGTTCACTTTTCAATGCCACCTCAAAGAGGGCCCCTCTCCTGCTTCAAACATCATCTACTGCACTGTGACTGGTCACCCATTAACTCAGCCCCCGTTAGGAGATCTAAACCTCACTTTCAGGTTCTTGGCAATATTGGGAATGCAAGTAATCACAGACACATTGCATAAGGGTAATAAACGTGTTTATTACTACCAAAAAGGATAAAATCACAGTTGCCATAAGCAGTTCTTACCAATACGAACCAGGAGCCAGTGCTAAGCATTCCCTATACCTCGAGGATTCTTTGTGTCTCTTGGGATCTCCACGGTACAAGACTTGTGTATCCCATTATATACCTATGATAATTACTATGGTTACTGTAAGATAGAAACATTTCTAGTTACAGAGATGAGTCCTATTAGCTAAATTAGAGGGGGCTCCATGGTCCAAGATAACATTATACAATTTTGTAGTAGCCATTAGTTTGTGAAACAAAAGAGTTCTTATACAGAGTCTTACATAACTCAGTGTAGTAGTACAAATCACCAATAGGTGGCAATGCCAACTTACATATCATAATTATTCCAAGGACACAGGTGTCCTGGCATCTTACAAGTAAGAAATACACAGAAAATACATAGAGGAATATATATGTATTAGCAAGCAAAGTGTATTACAATAATACGCGTACATATCCTGACATCTACTCTTATACAGTAGATGCCCTTAGCCCTATATGTTAGTATAACATATACCTAAGCACTAGCTGTCTATGGTGTACCTCTGAGGGTACCAATTAGTGTGCAGGGACCTTGTGTAACATCCCCCTCCCGTTGCCTCCAAGGGCAACACATGCAAATCTAGGAAAAGGTCAAGGAGCAGTGGTCGTTTACAAACCCAACATGCGAACTTTGTAAAGGAACTCGAGCTGCTCACGATGTTGGCGCAGTGTGTGCCGTAGGCAGCATAGCATGACAATTAAGACAAATATCAAAAATGCTTGTATAATAACAAAACCTTTAAAAGTAATCTCTAACCAGGTGTTAGTCAATGCATCATTCATGTCACCATCATTAATCAATGAAAGGATAGCTTCATTGGCCTTGGTCATATTATTGCTGATGTGGATGAGGTGTGTGTCTTTCCTGTCTAAAAGTGATTTCAATGTAAGTGTGATTGGGTCTATGTGTACATTAAAATATGGTAAATATTCAGAAAGTGTGAGCAGATAATCGGGGTTACCATCAATGATGTCTGCATCCATAAGTGGGGTGGGGGTTACAACAGTATGTCCAATGACAGTCTTCTGGTGGGGGACAAAACAAAAACTGGGGTTATCAATAACACATTTCACAGATCCATAAGTATAGCTTTTAAAGTTAGTTACCACACAGTACTCCCCATCAGAATTGTACTGAGAATGAACAGTGGGAGTCTCCACTTTTGCAACTGTACAGAGCAGATGTAGGCTGTCTTCGAAATCCGTGTTGACAGACGATGAACCTCCTCATGATATGATTGACAGAGTTTATCCAGAGCCAAAGTAGAATCCGAGAAATCTGTGCCATTATGGGTGATGTCATCATCCATTGTAAAAGTCCAATCAATGCTATCTGGAGAATAACCACAAACAGGTTGAATAACATCAAATACATCACACTGGCACAAGTAAATGTACTGCTTCTTTGCACAGCAGCCCATGTGCAGAGCCACCCAGGCATCCAGGAAAGGATGGAAAACCAGTAAAACCAGTAGAGGTGGTAGATCCAAGCATTCTCTGTAGATGTCTTCATCCAAGTGCCCAATAGAATGTACCAGTGCAAGTTTGTCGAACAAGGCTGTAGTGGGATCCAAACATGGTGAAGAGACAGTAAAAGAAACAAACATCATATTTCTTATGGAACATTTCTTAGCAGTGAAACAAGGACCGGTGTTAGGGTGTCTGGTCACAAACCCCAGGTTCTTAGCTGTAGAAAGAGGAATGGTTAGAGATTGTTGCATACACATAGCAGTACAGCTAGGGGTTTTACATCGTGGACAATACCATTTGGAAATGTGTCTATCATGTATGATATCAGGGATTCTTCCAGATTCTAGATCACGGAAGAAATTGTTGATGGTAGTGACAATGTATGAGCCATAGGCAGAGCAGAGGATTTCTCTAGCAATGTATTGTTTATCTGTTTCCTTGTTGTTCCGTGCAATGAGTGCGTTAATCTTGTCTTTAGAGTATGTAAATGCCTTAGCAATGTCATGCATGTTGTATACAGTGTATCTTTCTTCCTGACTAAGGCCATCCACACCATGCAATAATGGGGGTAGTATATTGTTAACCAAACCAGTCGAACATTTGGCAGAATGAGATTTGATAGCAGCAATGTCCGCTTTATTCCAAATAGACATAGCCATACCAAAAAGGCCTGTGATAGTTCCTGTTGCACCTGTGACATAAGAACTGTCAACTTCACGTGTGTTACGTTTATGACTTTGATCATCAGGATTGGGTTTTCTCCTGAAGTTGCCTCTATGTTCAGTAGAATGGACCCTGGCAATAGGGTCTTGAGTACAAATCTGAAATGCAGCTAGACTATCAAGCAATAACATACTATAAAATGTTGACATATTAGTATTGTGACACATACCAAATTCTTTCATATTCCAGTAAGTAAGATTAAACAAAACAGGTATATACATAAATTGTAAGTTATAATCAATGAACCAGGGAGGGCAGTGGCTGTTGGACCGCTACGGGGACCAGGGGTATGCTTTGGACATTCCAAAAACTGTTTATCAGTGGGTGGTAATACAGAGAGACACATGGCAGCAGAAGCCATGTGGTGTACAGCACAAAATTTGCGAGCAGAATCCTTAGACAAAGAATTACAGTACGAAGGATCAATTAAGGCAGTAATATTGTACAAACCAGAATGTCTAAGAGCAGTCTGCAACAAGGACAGAGAACCATTTGGGGATAATTTAGGATTGGGCCAACCCTGGAAAGTTCCTTTGGAGAGTTTGGCCACAGGGAGAATTTGTCCTTGTGATGTGGTTTGCCACTCAATTTGTAGGATAGATTTATCAGGAGCAACAACCGAGTCAGTGAGGTAAGCATCAAAACCTTCCTGGACAGTAATCAGACTATTGGATATATTGATGGATACTCCCTCTGAAGGAGATACTGGATGATCAAGGTGTGGTAGGAGGTTCTGTACCGTGCCTTGGATGCAAGGGATAACTCCTAAGATGAGGAGATAATGGAACAAGATAGTCATCTTGTCAGTGTATCTAAAAAAGCAAAATCAAACATTAGTAAGTCAGTACTATTCCACCCAATGGGGTGAGGAAAAGTAATTAAGCTCCTTTATACAGTTTCAGTTGGTTTGCATGTATCCATTTGTCAGTCAGTTTATTGTTATGCAGGAGTCTAACTTGATAGGCTGCCAGACTGAGCTTGTTGACAATGGGGTATGGGCCTTCCCATTTATTGGAGGAGGAATGGGTGGGATGCGCAAATCAGAGTACCATTACCTGATCTCCAACCTGCCAATCTACTTCTTGTGCATGTTTGTCAAACTGTATTTTGGGTTGTTGCTGGGCCTTGCCCATGCAGTTGGCAGCATACAGATGTGTGTGAATGAGGTCTTTTCTGAGTTTTTCTACATATTGCTCTATAGACACACAGTCTGCAGTGGGGGTGTGCAGGTCAAACAACAGGTGTTCGGGTAATCTCATCTGTCTTCCAGTCATCACTTCAAAGGGTGTGAGCTGGGTAGTGGCTGGGTGTGCCCCAATTACCATAAGGAGTAATGGCAGTAGGGAATCCCAGGTTTTGGGATTGTCCTCAATGAATTTGGAAAGCATTTGCTTACTCCGTCTGTTGGCTCTCTCAACTTGACCAGAAGATTGGGGATGGTAGGGTATGTGGAACTTTTGTTGAACTCCAAGGAGTTCTAGAGATTCTTTCATTAACTCACCTGTAAAACTGGTTCCTTTGTCAGAGTCTACCTTAAGAGGTAGGCCCCACCTGGAGAAAATCTGTTCCACCAGGATTTTGGCAGTGGTTTTAGCAGTGCATGTCTTAGTGGGGAAAGCTTCAACCCACTTAGAGAAGACGTCAGTTACCACAAGAGCATACTTGTTATTTCTGCTGGTATTGGTCAAGGGGCCAATAAAATCAGTCTGTATGGCATGCCAAGGGCCAGAGTGTCATTGTGGTAAGAGTTTGGCATTTCGCTTGGTAGGGATGGGGTTGTCTTGTGCACAAACGAGGCAATTGTCTATGCACTGTTTAACATCTTTGGTGACACCAGGCCACCAGGCAGTGGACTTAAGCCTTTGGAGGGTGTTTTCCACTCCGTGGTGCCCACCAGTGGGTGTATCGTGCACTTGGTGTAAAAATTCATACCTGAGGTGTCTGAGGACCACCCACAACTTAGTGGTGGAATCATCTGGCTGATACCAGATGAGCTTGTCATCTGGTGACAAGTGTAACTTACCTTCATGCCTCTGGTAGGGGTTATGTGTGGGACGTTTCTCTTCGGTACTCTTGTCAAGGAATCTGAACACTTCTTTGAGTTCAGTTTCAACATGTTGGGCTGCTGAGAGGTCCAAGGGGGAAAAGGGTTCAGGTTTTTTCCTGAGTGCTACAATATGTACAGCCGCATTGGCCTCTGGATGGTCCATCATCCAGGTGCCCCCCCCTCAGGCCCCTTTCTTGGCAAGTGTGTCTGCTGTGTCATTGAAGGCATGATAGGGGTCATGGAGAGAATGAGCTTTGACTTTGTGTACATAGAGTTTGTGTGCAAATTTTTGTGCCAGTGAATGTATGTATATTACCAATTCCTTGTACTTCACTGGGCTGCTTTCCGAGGAGAGGAAGAAGTTCTTCTGCCAGAAAGGAAGAAATTCTGTAAGAGAACAAAAAACCCAATTAGAGTCTGTAAAAATGATGGTATTCTCGGTCCCATGCTGGATGAACTCGAGGGCACAGGCCACCGCTGCCATCTCTGCATACTGTGATGATGCTACACTGCAACGCTTAGATATTTTAACAGTGTTCCTGTAAGGATAAATCACTAGAATGCTCATCCCTGCAATTTGTTCTTCCTGATAGTAGGATGCTGAACCATCAGTAAAGATGTGACACAAAGAAGTGTTATCAAGTATTTGCGGTGTGGCAGGGAGGAAAGGACCTGGATCTGGAAGATCAGGTGATTGCAGTGTACAGTCATGGGATTCTCCTTGGAAGAGGAGTCCATGAGCCAACATAGATGGAATTTTTGTTGGGTGTACCTGTATGTCTCTGTTCTGGAGAAGAAGTGACCAGTGTGTCAGTCTGGTGTTAGAGACTGACCCATCCTTCACTATATTTGAGAGCAGAAAGGTAGTTGGGGTGTGGTTGGTGTTGATAATCAGTGGAGAGTACCCAATGATAAACAGAAAGTGCTTGACAGCCCAGTAGGTAACCAGAAGGTTCCTTTCACAAAGGCTGTACTTCTGTTCCACTGGGGTCAAGAGCTGTGATGCATATGCAATAGGTCTCAGGGTGCCATGAACTTTCTCAGCCAGCACTGCTGACATGGCAATGTCAGAGGTGGCACATTCCAGATGGAATGGTAGTGCTGGATTGGGGTTGACCAGAGCTGGGGCGGAGGCCAAGGCCTGCTTCAGTGACGTCACTGCCTGGGTATGGATAGGGCCCCAAGTCCATGGAATGTCCTTTTTCAGTAGCTCATACAGAGGAGCAGCTTTCTGAGCAAAATCACAAATAAAATCACTTGAATAATTTACCATACCTAGAAACCGTCGAAGACTTGCCACGCTGGTAGGCAATGGCAAGTCTTGTAACCCTTGTATCTTCTTCCAGGTAGGGCTTCAACCTTGGTCAGTTATTTTCAGATCCAGAAAGAGTACTTCTTTCTGACATAGTTGTGCTTTTGCTGGATTGCATTTTAGGCTTGCTCTCTGGATCAGAGTCAGTAGTTCATCCAAGAGATCCAGGTGTTGTTCCTGTGTGCCAGTTGCCAGCAACAGGTCATCCACATACTGCAAGAGACATTGGGGAGTAGAGAAACCCTCAAGGGTGTCCATCATATGCAGATGGAACAGGGACGGGCTATTATGGAATCCCTGTGGTAAGCAAGTCCACGTGTACTGTCTTCCTTCAAAGGTGAAGGCAAACTTATATTGACTCTTGAGAGCCAATGGTAATGGCCAAAAACCACTGGAGATTTCCAGGGCACTGAACCATTTCAGGTCAGGGGTCAAAAACCTTAACACATCGGGTGCTGATGCCATAGTTGGGGAACAACTGGGGGTGACCTGATTCAGTTTCCTATAGTCAACAGTAAGTCTCCAGGTGCCTGTGGGTTTTTTCATGGGCCACACTGGGGAGTTAGCAGTAGAAATACAAGTTCTGATTACTCCTTGCTTGAGAAGTGACTTGATTGTTTGTCTAAGAGAAGGCAAGGCCTCAGCTGGAAAAGTGTACTGCCTTTGCCTCTCATGTGCTGGGCCTGGCACTTTGATGACAGTGTGCATTCTGCCACAGTCATGTTTGTTGATTGCAAACACTTCCAGATGTTGCTGCAAAATGGGGAGAAGCTTTGGAAAAAGCTCATGATCTTTGAACAAATCTTTGATGTCATACTCTTTGTTGTTAGCAGAAATTGTTGCCACAACGTGCGAATCAGGGATCCAAATAGTGTGGTAATGACCCTGAATTTGTATCAGTAGTGTGTTAGCTAGATCTACCACACAGCTGTATGGTGCAAGAAAATCAATTCCTATGATACTAGGATGATCGTGCATTACCATCAGTTGGAAAGTGTGTGAGGTCTTTAAATGGCCTAGCTCTACCGGCAGGGGTAGAGATCGGTATGCAGGTAGCCTAGTACCATCTACTCCTGACATGTTGGTCCTCCATCCAGTGGACCAAGAAGATGTAGCTGGGTGTTCATCATGTAATACTGACACAGCTGCACCTGTATCTATCAACACTACAAGTAGGTGGCCCCTGACCTCAGCCTCGGTGCAGGGCCTTCTGTTTGTATCCAAGACCAGCTTGTTTACAATCCGGACTGGGGCCTGTAATTGTCAATCTGTACTGCTGGGAGCATGGAGAAGTTGGACCTGGCTTCTTTGTATTACTTCACCATGCTGCACCGATGCTATATAGGGAGGGGCTTCTGGGTTCAGGCCTGTATGGGCCTGAAGGCCTGTACTTCCGGTGTCACCATGGCCCATCAAGGTCTGGGTCACCGGTTGTACAGCCGCAAGGGCCTGAGCGGGAACAGCGTCTGCCACAGAGTGCACTTGCCCCAGGAGCTCTCAGAATTTTTGATTTTCTTTCGCTATCTCCCTTTATGAAGGGCCCATTCTTTGTTGTTGTGGTTTACCCTTATTCTTGTGCATTTTATTCTTATGCCAATTCCGGTTCCCACCCCATTGCTGCTGCTGTTGTGGTTGTTGTTGGTGCTGGGCCTGTTGGGGGTATTGGTTATCAGCTGGAAGGGCCTGTTGATGTTGGGCCTGTTGGTGTTGGGCCTGCCCTTCCACAGTGTAGTGCAGAGTGGCCTCCGAAATAGGCTCCACAGCGGCTACTTTCTTGGAACTGGCGCCCAGATCATGGAAGTAGAGTTGGTAAACTCTCAGTTTTCTGAAGGATGTCGGCAGACCTGTTCATTTTGGGGTAGGTGGTTGGCTCTACCTTTTTTCGTACTGGAGGAATCTTGTTCCTAAGGAACAGGGTCTTATACTCAATAAGATCTACATCTGCAGTTTCTTGTGCCAGGTGCTTTCCTGCTCGGTAGGCCATCCAAAGTCTCTGGTGGTAAGTCACAGGACTTGCCTTTGTATTCTGTTTTGCAGGGTATGCAAGCATCACACCTACTACACCTGGGCGGTGAGCAGAAATTAGCTGAGCTGCAACCTTATCAAAGATGTCGTTCCCATCCTGGTGGATGGCATTGGGGATTTTGGCCCACAAACTAGGGTCGGTCGTTTGACATAGTATCTGGACCTGGTATCTGCAGTGAGGCTAAGCATTTCACATTTAGAACGCACCTTTTCTAAGTGACAGCTGAGATTATTGGACGTGTTTATCCGACCAATACTGTCAGCGATTTGCTGAACAGAGTAGGCCATTTGTAGGGGATTATTGGGTCGAGCAGGCAGAGGTAGATTGTCTTGGGCACCATCTAGGGTGGCCCGAGCTGCAGCCTCGGCTGCAGTATGAACAATACCATCCTGAGTGCCAGCCTCTTGTAGAAGTCATCTAATTTGGGTTTTAATGGCCCGTTTACTCCTCTCATGAAGAGGTACATTACATATTGCAGTTTCGATCATCGTTTCTATCTCTTGCCTGTCTTCCACATTAATAATGTCTAGGGGTTGCTCCCTCCCTATCATGGGGGCCGCCATGTTGACGTCTTCCATGATGGGTGTCTCAACGTCGACGATATATGACATAGTGTGGATGGAGTGGGGACCAGCCATGTTGTGGATGGCTGGGTGTGGTTTCTGGGCCATAGTAGGGGAGTGGCTGGGCGTTGTACTGACAGACGTCATCATCTGATACCTCCCCTTCAGATGACACGTGTAAGGCAGGGGCTACGCCTCCCATCGCCTTAACATGTCCATCCAGTACCTCCCGCTGAGGGTGCAGTTTTGTCATCTTACTTTTACATTCAGCATGACTCTCAGTTGCAACATCCATATCAACCTCATCCTGTATTTGCTTCTGCAACACTCTATATGTGGCGCTCAGTTCGCAATTGTCCCTAGTAGCCACTTCTAAGTCTTTACGTACCTGGTTCATCTCGTACTGTAGCTCTCCCATCTCCTCACTCAACTGTGCATTCGCTGTACTTAACAAGTGATTCATATGCAATGCCTGCCCCTTATCCTGTCTCAAACTTTCACACTCCTGCTTCAACATACAAAGTTCCTGTTCTCCAGCTTGAGCTGAATGAAGCAAAAGTGAATCCTTTTCATTCCGCAGAGTTTGAAGTTCAGACTCCAAATTCTGCTGCAGTCTAACACATTCTGTTTCCTGCAAACCCATCTGTTGCTTAAGAGATGAAATTGGCAGATCAAGGGTTCAAAATCTCACTTCGGAGGCTTCCAGAGCAGCATAGAGAGTAACGACCATCAGCCCTTTAGCTTGACGCTTATTGGTTGATTGTCTCATCTCTGTGTACTGGGTTGAAATCCCCAGTATAGGGTTGTCGGATTGACTTGCATCCTGGGCAAAGTCAGCTCATCCTCCCTGGGAGGCAAGGAAGTTCAAGACATTGAGTCTCAGTTCTGCACAGATATTTGATATGGTGGCCATTGTGTGGGAGGGAACAAAAAATCAAACTGTGAAAAAGGCGCTGTGCTATGTAACGATCCACAGCAGGAGCACTTTATACACAGTCGGGCTACTGTAAGAGTTGTAGGCTTACAATTCAAAGCTGTAATGGAGTGAGTCGAGTCGGCATCGACCACACACGAAAAAAAGACAGCCAGACTTTGTAAGGGACTACAAACTGGTTTTAAAACAGGAGAGGTGATACGGGAATGTACACTTACTGTCCCCGTGGAAGAGGGAAAAGTTATAGCAACAAGTGAAAACTTACTAACACCAAATATCGCCTGCTCGCAGTCACCAATTGTCAGGAGGTCTAAACCTCACTTTCAGGTTCTTGGCAATATTGGGAATGCAAGTAATCACAGACACGTTGCATGAGAGTAATAAACTTGTTTATTACTACCAAAAAGGATAAAATCACAGTTGCCCTAAGCAGTTCTTACCAATACGAACCAGGAGCCAGTGCTAAGCTTTCCCTATACCTCGAGGTTTCTTTGTGTCTCTTGGGATCTCCAAGGTACAAGACTTGTGTATCACATTATATACCTATGATAATTACTATGGTTACTGTAAGATAGAAATATTTCAAGTTACAGAGATGAGCCCTATTGATTAAATTAGAGGAGGCTTCACAGTCCAAGATAACATTATACAATTTTGTAGTAGTCATCAGTTTGTGAAACAAAAGAGTTCTTATACAGAGTCTTACATAACTCAGTGTAGTAGTATAAATCACCAAAAGGTGGCAATGCTGACTTACATATAATTATTCCAAGGACACAGGTGTCCTGGCATCTTACAAGTAAGAAATGCACAGAAAATACATAGAAGAATATATATGTATTAGCAAGCAAAGAGTATTACAACAATATGCATACATATCCTGACATCTACTCTTATACGGTAGATGACCTTAGCCCTGTATGTTAGTATAACATATACCTAAGCACTAGCTGTCTCCAGTGTACCTCTGAGGGTACCAATAAGGGTGCAGGGACCTCGTGTAACACCCCTCAATTGACATTGCCCTAGAACACTTTATAACCACCTTCAACTCATAGAAACATAGAAGTTGACGGCAGATAAGGACCGCAAGGCCCATCCAGTCTGCCCATTTCTTTTTCTACCTTATAAATGTGCCATCGGCCTTTGCTCTGTCAGTGACCTATCTATTCATAGTCATTTGTATTGCTCCCTTATGCCTATCCCATGCCTGTTTGAAGCCCTGCACTGTATTCATAGCCACCACTTCTTGTGGTAAGCCATTCCATGCATCTACCACCCTTTCTGTGAAAAAGAATTTCCTCACATTCCCCCTTAATCGGCCTCCCTCTAATCTCATGCTGTGTCCTCTTGTCCTGCTATTTTTCTTATATTTAAACATGTTAGACTCTTTCACCTTGTTTATGCCCTTAAGGTGTTTAAATGTCTCCATCATATCACCTCTCTCCCTCCTTTGCTCAAGGGTATACATATTGAGCTCCGTTAATCTGTCCTCATATGTCTTCTGATGCAGTCCCTGCACCATTTTGGTTGCCCTTCTCTGGACTGCCTCAATTTGGTCAATGTCCTTGTGAAGATGTGGCCTCCAATACTGCACGCAGTACTCCAGATGGGGCCTAACTAATGTCTTGTACAGAGGATTATTACCTCTCTTACGACTTGTGATACCCCTACTAATACACCCTAACACCCCTAGCCTTACCTACTGCTTTAGAGGTCTGCTTTGATGATTTTAGGTCATCAGTGATGATGATGCCCAAGTCTCTTTCTTCCTTTGTGACTCCTAGCAACTCCCTCCCAGCCTATAAGTGGCTTCAGGGTTTCTCTTCCCTATGTGCATGATTTTGCACTTCTTTGCATTAAATCCAGTTGCCACTCTTCTGACCATTCTGCTAGTTTATCCAGATCTCTTCTCATTCTGCCCACCCCATCTGGATCATCTACTCTGTTGCAGATCTTGGTGTCATCTGCAAACAGACAAGCCTTACCCTCTAGTCCATCTGGAGGTCACTAATGAAGATGTTGAATAGGACTGGCCCCAGGACTGATCCCTGAGGTACCCCACTTGTGACTTGCATCTCTTCTGACTGTATACCATTTACCACCACTCTGTTTTCTGCCAGTCAACCAGTTTGCCACCCAGTTGACCAACTTCTGACCCACCCCGAGCCTACCTAGCTTATTTATCAATCTTCTATGTGGAACAGTGTCAAAAGCTTTGCTGAAGTCAAGGTAGGTGACATCAACTGCTCCCCCTTGGTCCACCACTCTGGTTATCCAGTCAAAGAAATCTATGAGATTAGTTTGACAGGACCTTCCTTTTGTAAACCCATGCTGTCTTGGATCCTGTGCCCCTATGGATTCCAGGTGTTGCACTATCCTTTCCTTAAGGAGTGCCTCCATAATCTTGCCCACTACTGAGGTAAGACTGAAACACTGGTCTGAGCTGTTGGATGTAGGAAGTCAGTTCATTGCTTGTTACTCTAACCACTAGGCTATACTGACTGCACTACTCCCTCACTCAGCCTGTGAGCTCTGCTCCTATCACCAAACAGGTGATTAAAGGCTGTGATTCACCGTGGATCTCTCAAACCCTGCTTGATCTCATGCACCATCGAAATGATTTGTGGCACAAAGGTAACGAAGCTTTCCTACCTCATGACTGGCAACTCTATAGAGAAGCTAGGAATAAATGCACCTGGGAAATCTGTAAAGCAAAAGCCGCACACTACTAGGATGCCCTCTCCTCCTCCTGGGGCTCTGGATGCAAGTTCTGGGACAATATTAAAGAGCTCAATGGCAAAATCATCTCCCCTCCTCCTGCCCAGCTCCTTGTAAATGGGTCCCTCACCCAGGATCCCCAGATACTGCCAATACTTTTAACTCAGCTTTCTCTGACCTCAGCAATGTCCTTCCATCTAACTTCTTTGACTCCCCCGTTGAACTGGCCCTGACTCCCCCATTACCTACTAACACCCCTCCTCTCAGACTTAGGACAATCTCATTAACTGAGGCCAGACACTACCTTTCCACTGTCCTGGGAAAAACCTGTCACAGTGGTGACACTCTTGATTTAAAACTCCTCCATCTCACTCTCGACTCTGTCCTCACCTCTCTCACCTATCTCCTCAACAGGTCCCTCTGCCTCAGAGAATTCCCTGCTCTCTGGAAATTGGCTGCTATTACACCAATGTTTTAAAAGTGGGGACCATTCCTCCCTGAGTAATTACTGCCCAATCTCCATTCTTCTGCCCATCTCTAAGGCACTTGAAAAAATGTATCTGATCAGCTCACTGATTATCTAACAAACCACAATCTGCTCTGCCCTGAGCAACACTGCTTCAGGAAAGGGCATAGCACCACCATTCTCCTTGAATTTACAACATTTATCAATAGGACCCTCGATAATGGACACTTAATTGGTGCAGCCCATATTGACCTAAAGCATTTGACACTGTCAGCCATGCTCTTCTCATCCAGTCCATAGTCGCCAATGGGCAATTCTCTGAGGCAACCTCCTGGTTTAAAAACTACCTCAGTGACAGATCCCAGCTAGTCAAAATTAACTCCACCATTTCCTGCATTGATTGGTTTGCTCTGTGGTACCCCAGGGATCTATCCTGGGCCCCCTCCTCTTTAGTCTATTCTTAAACTCTCTCCCTAAGGCCTGCTCTGAACAGATACTACTCTATTCAGATGGTGCTGTACTCTTTACCAGTCACTCTGACCCCATCTCCCTTCAATCCTCACTTCAGCAATCCTTCTCTGAGACTAAAGCCTAGTTCTCCAAACACAGACTTATACTAAACTATAAAAAGACTAAGGCAATGATCTTTAACCAACGTCAAAGCAAATTCAGGAACTTTCCACTTAAGATTCTTAACTTCCAGCATACCCTGCTGGAATTAGTCATCTCATTCAAATACTTGGGTATCACCCTTGACTCCCACCTTACATTTCATGACCACACTGGCCTTCTAAGCTCAACAATTAACTCTAGATTAGGGATCCTGTACAGACACAGGAGATGTATGCCTCCAGAGGTACTTCAACTAGCAGTGACCTCCTTGGTCCTTTCCCTACTTGATTATGAGATCACATTCCATGGTGCTGTCAATAACTCCACCCTCTGCCATCTTAATGTCTCCCTTAATAAAGCCTGCCACCTTGTCACGGGGTGTAACAGGTGGACACACACCTGTGAACTCTACAGACACACCAGTTGGCTAAACCTCAAAGGCAGGCTTAGCTATCACACCTGTCTCTTTGCTAGAAAGCTCTCCCTTAGTCTCTCACACTCTGGCCTCTGAAACCTGCTATAGTGGGCCCCTCAATCCAGGAATACCAGAAGGACCACACTGGCCTCCTTTCAAGTCCCTCACTGCAGGATCTCCCTGGGCCAATGGTCCTTTTACTATAGAGCACCCTTTAGATGAATGAACTACCCCCAGCTATTACCTCTGAGGGGAGGCTTGGCCCCTTCAGATCCTCCCTTCGCTCTGAACTCCTCACCCACAGTGCCTGTGATTGCACCTAATCTACCCCCGTCACCTACAGTGACACCTAACTCTTTGTCTACTTTAGCCTTGTTACTGCCTGCTCTACCTACAATTGTATTGTATTATGTACCATTTTGTTAGCCTAACTTGACTCAGGGTTTGTCATTACACCCCACGATCCTTGTCAACCACCTCTATGTACTATATGCTACTCTATGTTTGTTCTAAGTATGTTATATTTGATGTGAAGCCTTTGCAAAGGAGTCCCTGACTCAAAGGTTTGTAATTCCGATCTCTATATAAATAAAATAAATACATAAAATAAATAAATTTCATTTGGTGCCTACCAAACAAAAGCACCAAAAATCTGAGACACACCTAGACAGTTCAACTAGGGTTCCTTTAAATACAAGTCACTCCAGTTTGGGGCTGCTTACTTTTCTGGGTGAATCTTCATCCCATCTCTAGTTAAAAACATTAACTTTTGCACTTAAGTACAGTAATACTATCATTTATAATCTGATTAATTTAAAATAGCACCAGTCCTTAACATTTAGGTGTCTGCATTTTCAAGCTTGTACTGATTGTCAGCTAAATTATGGGCTTGCGATACTGGTGGATGTCCTGACAGTGCATCTAATTATGATTCACATTGCTAGGAGTAACACAAAGTATGTTTAATTGACCTGTCCCTTTGCATTGATCTGGATGTTATTAGCAAAGTCAAAGTGAAATGCAATCATTTGGCTATTCACAGGCATTGCTGTGTCTAGATAGCAGTTTTTTTTTAAGTGCCAGTTTAGAAGTGATATTTGCAGGCAGTGTTGAAGAGTAAAACATTGATTGATCAAGGGTTGGGATTTGAATCTGAGCACTGTTGAACTTTAAGATATTGACGTTTTACAAATCTGAACCAGATAGAAAGCCTTTTGGTCATCAGTTCAGTTCTTAGAGAAAATACCACATGAATAGAACAGTGCTACTCAAGGTATGTAAACAATGAAAACAAGGCAAACTCTTAATATTTTTTTTTTTTTATGGTTTGTCCATTAGAATTGCATTTTCATCAGTGGAATACCATAAATGCATTACTCTCATAAACCTACATGGGTGGTAGCTACAGTGGAGAAAATATAACACAGAGCTGACTGTATGAGAGCCTAAATAAAGTGGGCTGGATTTTCAAATGCACCCCGTGAACGGCATAATGTGCAGCAAAGGTGAGCCTTGTGCGCAAATGAACCTTGCAGCAATGTGCATGCACCAGAAAAACAGAAAACTGGTGAAACAGCGGCAAAGTCTGATGAAAGGATGCAGCACACACACATGTCCTATAAAGATGATACATGGGACTGCGGCAGACATTAGCTGCATCAACCCAGAAGTAGGAACGGAGAGAATGTTGCAGCATGGTTGAAGGCATGCTACCAAGGGCAGAAGAGTGGGAGAGAAGGGTGCCAGTGGAACAGAAAGAGTTAGGAAAAGAAGAGAGGATGGTGACAATGGTATGGAGGAGGGTGCAGTACCACGATGGTGGCAGCAGGCAATGGCAAGTGGAGGATGAAGGGGGAATCACTGAGCACAGTGCTTATTGCCCAGAGGACACCAGTGCCACAGATGCAGATGGTGAAACTGCCCTGGCAGTGGGCAGGAGATGTAAAAGATGGTGATGCCAGAAAGGAGAGTTACAGAGCTCAGGCCACAGAGGGCAGAGGATGACAGTGCAACCGAGGAAGATGCTGGGAATGCCTATGCAGTGGGCAGTAAAAGGAGACAGTGAGCAGAGGAGAGATGGGGAACAGAGCAGGACAGGCCAAGGGGAGCCAATGAATGCGTTGCACTGGAGGATGGCAGGACCACTGGAGCATGACAGACAAGCCAGAAGGACAGCAGACAGCAGCAGTGGTACAGAGGTTGGAAGAACAACAGGACTGGGATAGGGCAGGAGAATGGATGAGGGAACACAGGAAAGATCCCAACAGCCACCCACCCACAGTAGAAAGCAGAACTTCACCAGGACAGAAACCGATGTACTAGTGGAGGAGGTGGAGGCCCTATATGAGCTGCTGCTGTCCAGGTGAGGTGACAGGGAGCTGCAGGACAGGAGAAGACTATAGTGGGATGAGGTCACCACCCAGGTGAACATGGTGGGGCCTGTGAGGCACAGTGTCCGTGAACTCCAGAAGCAAAACAATGATGTGTAGAGCCAGAGGAAGGAGAAGCTGGCACACAACAGGCGGTGCAGTAGTAGCACTGGCAGTGGACCATCACAGATCCAGACCCTGACTGGCCTTGAACAGTAGTTGGAAGCACACCTGAAACCCTGAATGATGCAGGAGGACACAAACCTTGACTTCTATATGCTGCAGAACACATTGCAAGGTGTGCAGCTATGGGATGACATGGGGACAAACACGCACATGGACCATGAGACAGGCTGCACATGCCGCCAGAGCACGTGTGGTGAAGGGGTGGCATGGTTGACACAGTGGTGAAGACACAACACCATGGGTCATGCCAGTGCCTGTGGTGGGCCATATGGCTCACGCCACTGAAACCACATGCAGGCAGAGCAGCACAATGTCCATGGTCCAATGTAAGTGCATCACACTGACGGTGACACAGCACACAAACATCAACACATGGCACACCATGGCATGTGCATGGCTTGCAGGCCAGGTATGAGCAATGCTATAGGCAACACCCCAACACCACCATGCCATGCAAATGGGCACATGCAGGACATGTCATCTACACATGCTGGTGCCACACAATACGGATTTATAGCACTGTGTACATGCATTTCACAGTATGGGTGGGATGTGGAGACCCACCACACAGTAGCACACATGGGTACACCTGTAAACACACAGCCATTTAATGCTGTACCCTTCCCCTGCCGAAGTTCCCATGGATGATGACACCAACACTGCAATGGACACTGACAGCAGCAGTAGCAGCAGCAGTGGCAGTAGTAGCAGCAGCAGCACACCCAGAAAACAGCAACACCACCACTAACAACAACAACATCAACAGGAGCAACAGCAGGAGGAGGTAGTGCACACCAACACCGACACAGACTCAGGAGGTATGCACATGGTTGATGACCAAAACAGCGCAGGAGCCATGAATGACACATAATGCATGGATGTGGCGACCAGCCCCACTGGCAGTGTGCACAGCACCACCCAGGCCATACACACAGGAGGGAAGATGCCAAACAACAGCAGTGACATGGCACACAACATACAGATTGCATTGCCATGCATCAGCCCATTGTTGCCTGAACTGCACATGGCCACACCACAGCTACCAGTGGGAAGTGAGCTGCCATCACCACTACTGGACGCTAACCTAGGCCAGTACTGCCAGGAGGTGATACACGCCGAGGCAGCAATGGCCTCAGACCTGAGGGAACTACATGGTGCTTAGGAGTCACAGAACACTGCCGCTGCTGAACACCTTGTCCACATTAGGGAGGATATGTTTGGCATATGGGACACCATGGTGGAAGGCTTCCAGACCACAGGAGAGTGCAACATGGAGCTCCTCACAGTACTGCATAGTGTACAGTCCTGTTCCCAGTGGCAGGTGGCCACCCTGAAGTACATGGCCACAATGATGGAGCAAAACTATGAACAGCAAAGGGAACTGTTAGAGCTGCAGTGGGCCCAGACACAGGCCACAACAACCATGGCCAGTGCCCTCCAGGACATAGTCAAGGTGATGCGACACAGGCAGGCACACAGTGCAATGGTGCATGGCCCAGGTACACAGGCACACACTGACACAAGAGATGCATATGGACGAGCCCCACAGTGCATCACCGCCAATGCCATACCGACATACTGCTGGACCATGCACACACAATACCAGACAGCAGGCATCCCTCACCCATACAAACACCACCCTGCACATGGGGACATACAGCATAGGCAGTCCATACAACAATGGCAGAGGCACCCGCCATGTGCCGGATGAACAAAAGCAAATGTATGGCATTGGTCACATTGTGCACACACACATGGAATGCAACAGTGGCCCATGGGCATGGTATGGGTAAACAGGCATAAACCCTGCACAGCATGGATATGCACAGCTTAAACAAAGCATGGGGCCTCCAAGACACACCAGGTCTGTGTACAATATGCCAGTACAGCATCGGCAACCAATACCAATGGGGACACATGCATCTTTGATGGTCACAGCAAATGCACACTGGAACATCACACATGGACATGCCACAGCAGACACCACTGATCACAATGTCACAGGTGTGGGCAGACAGGCTGAGGCACCCATGGCGGACCACAATGTGCCGGTCACACAGCCACCATTGACCACCACTGTGTTGGTGTTCACAGTCAATCAGCCACAACTGACATGCAGTGACACAGATGCAGCAGAAGTTCACCCAGTGAGCCACACATCAGTGTACATACCAGCAATGCAGGCCACTGATGTAGACAGACAGCACAACAGAGATGTGACACCACAGTGCACTGTGTACAATGCTAAACTGGAGGGTGACACAAGTGTCAAACAGCACAGTGGGAATGACACCCACAGAAATGCCATAGGCATGCAGATGAATGCTGTGGAGGGACTATCAGGGGCACAAGGGAGCACTATACAGCTGGCCACATCACCATGGACACAAGGGACAACAGTTGAACACACAACAGTGGACATAGGCACCACAGCTGCACAGGAAGAGGACCCCATAGCTGATGTTGATCAGTCCAACACTGGATGGACCGACAGTACAAGCACAGCATCCCTGGACTCTGCTGGTCACATGTCATGCTGCATGAGGGCTAGGCCCTGCAAGACGGCATGTGAGGGAAGTCTGTCAGATGGAGGGTACAGTGACAAACAGGCCATGTCCCAGACCAACATCACCGTGGGTGCATAACCGGTGTGTCCCTGAACATGGCCGAAACAGGAAGAGGAGGATAGAGCCACCTACAGACAGCACACATAGTGCAGGATGGAGAGAAGGGATGACAGATGCAGATGCTGGGGTGGGGGGTCAGGCAGACCACCAGCAACCACTATCCAGCAACATGCAAACTCGACGTTCAAAACATCTGGCAGTCTCCACTGACCCGTATGAGGTGACATCCAAATACATGAAGGCAGAGTGATGAACACACCACAATCCAGGCTGACCTGTACACCACATAGTGGGCACACACTCACATGCACACGCACACACACACATACACACACTGGCATGTGCAATCACAACAGCGTGCCACACATGGCTGTGGTGTACACCACGGATCTGTCACCAGAACAAACGGCATGTGTCATCATGCAGGACAATAACAGTGCACAGTTTCAAGGACCATACAGCAACACAATAACACGGGAAAACAAATGTGTGATGTGCCACTTGTGGAGGACAGCATTGCATATGCCCACACACACACGCATGCAAACAACAGTCAAACATACACTGGGCATGATGGGCCACAGTACACCCCACCCATGTAACACACACATCCAAGGATACATATCCAGCACAACAGGATGCCACATGATGCTGCACGATGTCACCATGCCATGCCTGACAGTCTGTGGGTGGGCACGCATGACCTTGTCGCTCTCATGCAGGCCATGTGCATCAGACAGCCAATTACTGGTGTGACATCCTGGCATGCCACAATGCTGACACAGGGAGCCTAGAGGACAGGCAGCTCAGTGGCCATGTATCCCAGAGGTTTCTTCCACATGTTTTTTTCCTCTCCTGTGTGCCACTGAACCCACAACCTGTGCAATGTAGGCCACGTGGGGCACAGTGGACCATCCCACTAGGAACATATCCTCAAGGCACCACTGTGTGCACTGTGGTACAGACAGTACAGCAGTGAGACACAAAGGAGATGGACATATCCCATCAACCCACCAACACCAGAGCATACAGCCATACAAAGCTGTCTGCATTGCACTGTTCCCATACCCACCAAATGATACAACACACACACAATGTCAAACAACAGAAACACTTTATTGTGAATGAAAACAACAAACAGCTATGAAAACAACAAACAGCAAATAAAACATTAGCAAACAAACAAGTATTATGGCATTCACACAGCATCAGGGAACAAACAAGCCTTTATGATTATGTCAGTACATGAAACCCACCCTACCATGTGTAAGGACAGCGACCTGTAATCCAACACAATATACAGCATGCAGGGGTGATATACACAACCAGCACCCATGTGCGCAGTGGGCCAGCCTATGTCTGTGCATAGTACTTTTCAAGTGCACCCAGTACAACCTGTATGGACCCCTGTACTGCAGCCAGCTTCATGGACAAGTCTATTTACCTACTGAGTATTCCAATGAAGTCACCCATAACCACCCCCTCCACAGGCCTGGCCATGGACACACACTGCCACGCACCCCCCTGACTGTCACCTGCATGGCCATTGTTACCCAAATTGTCTGTGGGATGCATCCCATTGGCATGTACAGCTGGTGCTTTCTTACTCATTACATTGTGTAACCATGTAGTTGTGGGACCACCCCTCCATACTGTGGCACCGCCATACCATGCCAGTGTCCCCTGGTGTGGTTGCACAGTCTCTGCCCACCTCCCAGCCATGGCATGTGCAAGTCCCCCTTGGTCCACATTGTCCAGAGAGGCATTGTAGGACAGTTTACATTGCATCTGTTGTTTCTTCTTTGCATGCTGATGTGCCTTCTGGCACTTCTGTTCTTCCATGGTCTGTTAGAGATTCCTCAGGTGCACATGCAGCCAGGTTCTACAGGTCATCCTGTGTACCATCACCTGCAATGAAATGATGGGACATAGTTTGGAGTCATTGCTGGACACAAACAACACACCTGTGCAGCACAGACTGTCCAATATAGTGCAACGGGCGACAACAGGTCTGGCATGCCATGCCTGTGTATGTCTACCCTGCTGTTCATGTTGCACCAGCATGTGCTACATTGTGTTATTGCCGGCATGCTGGTGTGTATCACAGCATGGTAATGCTACCCCATTGTGACAGAGGGTTGCACATGGCAGCACACCAACACAGTATCGCACACTCGGGACAGAACACGTGTGGGTGACTGTCATGACAGTGACATGGTGCGTCCCTTCCATCCATGGTGGATGTTGCTCATATGTGTGGTGCACACACCCCCAGTGCTGAGGCACACGGACTGCACGACACCCTGGGCAGACCCACAGTCACACATCCACAGTCTGGCATAGTCCTGTGTTGGACATGTGTCCCGCTGCAAATGTTGGCTGGTGTAATGCATGGTTGTAACCTGTGTGGCCATGCGTACACACAGGTATACTAACATACTAATTGCCAGCAGATTAGGCCTTATGGTCTATCAAGTCTGCTCGAACCTCAGATCCCTAGTTGGGTGCTGAGGCCCTCCTCCCCCTTGTGTTCCAGAAACCTCCAACATCCATCCCCACCCCCCTGGGCCAGGTCATCATCTGATACATCCACTTTCTGTGTCTGTCCCACCCTCTCTTGAGGCCCTCCGCTGTGGATCTCTGAACCAGCTCGCCAGGCAGTGTATTCCAAGGGTCCACCACCCTCTTAGTGAAAAACCTCCTCCTCTTTCCCCCCTCACCCTTCCACCTTCCAACTTCAAACCATGCCCTCTGGTGATACCTCCCTGCTTTAGTCTAAAGATCCCCTTCATGTTTACCCTATTTATTCCCTTGAGGTATTTGAAGACCTCAATCATGTTCCCCCTATCTCTCCTCTCCTCCAATGAAAACAGGCAGCGCTTCTCAAGTCTGTCCTCATACGTCAAATTCCCTAGTCCTCATATCATCTTAGTTGCCCTCCTCTGTACCCTCTCCAGGAGCTGTATGTCCCTCTTCAAGTGTGGTCTCCAGTACTGTACACAGTATTCAAGGTGTGGTCTAACCAGTCCATTGTACAGTGGCAGAATCACTTCCCTGCTCCTAGAGCTGATCCCCCTCATGATGCACCCCAACATCTGTTTGCCTTGCTAGCCGCTCTCCTGTACTGCTCAGAATTATTCATACATGCATCCACCATGACCCCTAGGTCTTTTTCCCCTATTGAGACCTCCAGCACCTCCCCTCCCAGGGTGTACCTGTGTTTAGGGTTTCCCCACCCAAGATGTAACACCTTGCACTTGGTGATATTGAAATTTAATTTCCATGTGTGAGCCCAGCTTTCCAGGGTGTCCAGGTCCCCTTGCAGGGCCAACGTCCCCTCTTCCCGATCAACTACTGCTCCCATCTAGGAGTCATCAGCAAAGAGACTCATTTCACACCCTATACTCTCCCTGATGTCCAATATGTATGCATTAAATAGGATCGGACCCAGGACCGAGCCCTGCGGTACCCGGCTACCGACCTCTCTAGGGTTCGAGAGCTCCCAACCAACCACTACTCTCTGGGTACATCCAGCTAGCCAGTTTGCAATCCATCTGATCATCAAAGGGCCTACTCCCAACCCCATCAGTTTCTCCACCAGGCCATTGTGGGGGACAGAGTCAAATGCCTTGCTGAAGTCCAAGAATAATACATCCACGGGCTTTAACCTGTCCAGTTCTGATGTTACCTATTCGTAGAACTCCACAAGATTGGTTTGACATGATCTACCTGGCACAAACCCATGTTGCCGACTATCCAGACCTCCCACCTCCTCCAAGTACACCCCCAATTGTTCCTTTAGTATACTCTCCATTAATTTTCCCACCACCGTGGTCAAATTGATGGGTCTATAGTTACCTGGTACTTCCCTTTACCCCCCCTTTATTGATTGGCACCACATGTGCCTCTTGCCAATCCCTAGGTACCCTCCCTGTCTCAAGCAACCTGTTGAAGAGCTCCACCAGGGGTGCAGCCAGTATGTCCTCCAATTCCCACAGTACTCTCAGATGAATGCCATCCGGCTCAGGAGATTTGTCTTTCTTCAGGGCCTTGAGGGCTATCCACACCCTTTCGGTAGAGATAGCATCATCTGTCCCTTCCCCCTTACTGGCCTTTTTATCCTTATCCTGATGTGACATCCCTGGGGTACCTCTCCCTCCCTCTTGCTCCATTTCTGTTGCTCCCCTGATCCCACTCACTGCCGCTTCTATCCCTGTTGTGCCTTGCTTTGTAGATATCCCATCCCCCTCCCTAGTGAACACAGAGGTGAAGTACTCGTTTAATACCTCTGCCTGGTCCTCGCCTCTTCCACCCACCCTCCTTCTGATCTCAATCGGTTGAGATGGCCCTTAGTTTTTCTCCACTCCCCAATGTACTGGAAGAACCCCTTTTCCCCTCCATGTATCCCCGTGCCAGCCACTGCTCTTTACTGGACTTTGCCCCCTCACCATTCAGGTGACTTTTCTAGATGCAAGAAGGTACATTTTCTTATCCCTATCCCCTCTTGTTTTTTTATATTTTTTGTAGGCCACCTTCATTTCTCTGACCGCTACCTGAACCTCACTGACCACCAGCATGGTTTAAGTGACCTTGCTCTCTTACGTTTCACCTTAGCGCAGGTCCTGACTGCCTCATGAAGTCCCCGTTTTATGACCTCCCATCTCTTTTCCACATTTGTCATTGATGTAATCTCCTTCAAGTGATCCTTGAGAATATTTCCCATGCCCACAAAGTCTGCTCCCTGAAGTCCACTGCCAGTGTCCTAGATCACACCCCCCCCCCCCATGCTCATTTGAAACCAGACAGTATTGTGGTCGCTCCCAGTCAGGGGATCCTCTACAACCAGGTCCCTTATCAGATCCCCATCTGCCAAAACCATGTCCAGGACATGCCCCTCCCTTGTGGGCTCCATCACATGCTGTGTTAAGAACTCATCCTGGAAGCCGTCCAGCAGCCTCTGCTCCTTGGCCACCTTAGAGGACATGGTTCCCCAGTTTGTACCTGGCATATTAAGGTCCCCCATCAACACCAATCCTTCCCCTTTTGGTCCACACTGGGCAATGATGTTGTCCAGCAAACCATCCTCCAGAACATAACCCATCTTGGGGGGCCTATGTACTATACCCAGCTTGACCTTACCTCCTGCTGGGGTTCGTAAGGTGACCCACAAGGCCTCCACGTTTCCCTCTGTCTCTTCTACCCTAGCAATTTCTATGTCATCTTTAATGAACATAGCCACTCCACCCCCTCTGCCCTTCTTTCTATCCTTCCTAAGCATAGTGTACCCCCATATGTTTAGGTCCCAGTCATGGTTTTTATTGGCCCACGTTTCCATGACCGCTGACACATCCTCCACCCCGAACAGCATGGTTTGAACTCTGGCAACTTGTTTCCCAAGTTCTGACATTTACTAACACCACCCCCACCCCTTATGCCTGATCCCCTTTGTCGAACCCTCCCAGGTTCCTTATACTTCCATCCTTGCTCTGCTCCTCCTGAAACCTCCACTCCCAGTCTGTTTCCCCCCTCCCCCTTGGGTTTGAAGGCTACTTCCCTCATCCGGAGGAGAGGGCTTCTGGTCAGCCCCTCCCTTATCCCTCCCCCCTCTCACAAGTTTAAACCCCACCTTTCTTGAATGTAGTCAGCCATCCCCTGTTTAAGGACTTCCTTCCCTAACTGGGCAAGATGAAGCCTGTCCTTGGCATACTGTCCCTTATCATCCCAAACTCCTTTACAGTTCCCTAACTCCCCCAACTAACTCTCTTCACCCCACTTCCTGAGCCAGTCATTAACCTCTGTGATCTTCATTTTTTTCTCCATTGAGGCCTTTGGTACTGGCAATATCTCCAAAAAGGAAATGTTGCATCCACTATCCTGACAGACTCTGGCAAGTTCTTGGAACCTTGCTTGGATTTCCAAAACACTATTTCTTTCTAGATCGTTAGTTCCCAAATGCACCAGGAAATCCAGTTTCCCTCCACAGTCTCTAACCAGTTCATACACCATGAACTTTGCTCTGTGCACTGTCAGCCCAGAGATACTCACTACCTTCACCTGGCTATGCCATCCACCCCACTGTCCCTCCCACTAGATACCCCTAATCATTGAGTCTCCCAATAACAGAACCTTAACACCGCCATCATTCTTATGGTTACCTCCACTATGCACTCTCAACCCCCCATCCCCCCTTTATTCATGATCTCAATTCCATGGGAGTCTTCCGGCCTTAATAGAAACCTCCTTGCCACCCTCCCCTTTCTGCCTCCCTTGTTATTTTGCCCACTTAACTCAGACCCCCAATAGGTGTCCCTTTAACTATCTCTTATCTGAACCATTTATCCTGGCCCTGATGGTTTCCCTTCCCCACACCACCATCCTCCCCTTGTAATAGTACCCCTACCTCCAGAGGCACTCTGTGGGTCCCTTACCTAGGGCCCCATCCTTGGTACAGACCCCCTGCTGAAGGGGGCTCCTCCCTGCCTCCTTGTCTCCCAGTTTCTCTCCAATCATGCTCTCCTCTCTCATGTCTGTAATATGTTGCATCTCCCCCATCTGCTTAACATTTATGTTTCCCCTTCTCCCTCTGGGACTATTTCTATCCTTTCCATTGCCGGTCTGTGATGCCCTTTGGGTATCCGACTCCCTACCCCTGGCCACTGTATCAGTTTCCTCATTTCCACCAACCATTTCCTCCCCCTCTAGGTTGCTTAGTAGCTCAAATTTATTGTAACACTCTATGCCAGCCTCCATCAAGTAACCCGAGTTTCCCCCGACTGCCCCCTAAACTGCCCCTCTTCCTCCCCTCTTGCTCTGTTCTCCTTAGGGCTCCTTCCCACAGTCTGCTGCTTTAGGCTTCCCACAACAGCCCCTCCCTTCTCAATGTCTGCTCTTCTAGGCTTCCCCACAACAGCCCCTCCTGACTCTTCCCCCTCCACTCTCTTTATATTCGGAATGTTTACCCCATACGCTTTCCCCTTAGCATTAACATCCCTATCTAAGGGTCCTCTGTCCCTAATATCCCCCCTCCTGCTTGCTGTAACATAACATCCTGTAATTTCTGAGCCTTGCCCCAGCCTCCCCTCAGCCCCACCCTTCTGCTGCCCATATCCACACCCCTTATCCTTGGACACCCCCCCAACTCCCCCAGCTTACTCCTTAACCAATATACTTCACTCCTAATACAAGATAGCTATCTACAGAGTGGGCAGCCTCCCTCTCTCCAGGCCCAGTTGAGAATTATTGCCATCCCACAGCCTGTGCAGCCTACAACCCTTCCGAAGATGCCTGCCATGGTGGAATATGGCCACCCTGTTTGTCCCTCTCTGTTTATAATGGCACACACCTCTTTTCTCAGTCCCTTCCCCCTGGAATACAGTCTCTCTCTATACTGACTGCAGTTATTTACAAACCCAGTATCGACCCCACCAATAAAGTTCCCAAGTCTCACAAACACATACAGTCCAGTTTGTGTCCAGTCCCACTAACTGTGTGTATGCATACATCAGGTACCGTATGATGTCACAGGCCCACCAGTTCCTGTTGTTTCAAATTTCAGTCACAAACAGAAATGCACGGCCCTTCAATCCCAACCCCCAGTGGCTTTTCAGTATTTAACCAGGCAAACATCACATTTAAATTTCTCTCTAATTATCACTGCCAAACAAGTGTTGCCAAGCCCCAATAGTTACAATATCACAACTCAAGTAACAGTTCTAGCTCAAAGTATTAATTTTTAACACACAGAACTAATTCCAAGTACAAAACTATTCAAATATGACAGTTAAAACAGAAGATGAATCCAAACCTCTGTCCTGAAAAGCCTCCTGCTACTTTTCCCAAGTGAACAATCTGGTATGCAGGGGTCATGACTATGCATGCAGGCCAGTGGACACATCATGCCACACACATGCTGCCATGGGACACATAATGCATCCCACTGTTGTACTGGACCATGGAGTACATATGCCTGGCTCACATTTACCTGGTGTTGCATTCCCAGGGGCATCCATGTTGTGGCGTCTACTGTGGTGTTGGCAGCATTCACTCCTGATGCTTCTCTGGACACTCCCGGTGCCGCATCTGTGGAGACATGCATAGTGCTGTAGTGAGTACATACCCACACACACTGTGCCCTTGCAATGTTGATGCAACTGCTGTGCCTGCATGCCACCCGGGCAACACTCACCCCTCTGTCTGCTGTGTCCTCCATGCATGGTGATGTCTGTCTCCATGGCCTGGTTCCTAAGGCACTGCAGTACATCGGGATCATGGAGGACCATGTCATTAATCTTATACTTCAGCTGGTGGATGGTCTGGGATACACCTTTCAGTGCCTGCAGCTTATTGGCTATGAAACACCACACCTGCCATGCTCCCTAGGTGTGTGCTGTGCGGCACCTGGGTGCATTATCATCAGTGACCATTTCTGGACACAGTTCTTCAGTAGCACCATTTCAGCATCCATGAAATTAAGGAACCTCATCTGTCTTGTGGCCATCCTACCACAATGTTCAACTTGTGGGACACCTGCCCTTTGTTGGGGTATCACAGACTATCCTATGGGATCCACCTGCTGGAATATATATGCTGGACTGGTGTTGCAATGGCAGTAGGCCAGTACTAGTACAGGAGTGTGAAACAGCACTGGGGAAAGGGAGCAATGGAAGGACCCAGGTGTTGCACATGGCAGATACTGTAATGGATGGCACGCAAAAATGTGGTGCTCACAGGATTCGCAGCACTCCGATGCACACAGTCAGGGTTCTCTGATGACACTGACGCTGTTGCGGCTACATGTGCAGCTCCTGTGGTGCAAATCTGCCACTGCACATGGCCATACCTCAACTGTGCCACAAATGCATCAATAGTGCCTCACCTGCATCACACTGTGGCCTCCCTTCAGTCGGTGATGCACAAGGCACACGTAGAGATGTATTAACGGTGTTTGCGTATCTCTGGTGATTCAGTGCAGCATACACATGTACCTGACAAACTCAGCATGCATCTAGTGGCCTACTGTGGTGCAATGAGGTCAATTGTTGTGAAGGTGTATCACACACTGGTAGCACACATTGCCAACATGCTCTGCAGATGGCTGCTCCAGTACTGGAATGCACACCATCAGGTGACCAGCATGGGCCATCTACAGGGGGACAGACATTGTAGTGATGGGCAGACAGGCATCCAGGGGTGGGCCTAGGAGTGTCAGACATATGCCACATGGGACGCATGTGCCCTGGGGGAGTCTGCACAATGTGTGGCTACCAACAATGATGTCCATGAATGGTGCTGCATGGTACAGCAGGCAACCACCCAGCTAACACACATAGCGCTACCCCTGGGTGCAACCAGCTATACCGAGTGATGTTTTGTTCATGGCACCTTGTGTATACAGGCCGCATCTGTACCCCAACTCATGTGACTAGTGGAAGTTGTGTAGTGTTGGTGATAATGCAGGTGTGTGGCACCTGTGTATCCACAGATGCATTATGCCCATGCCAGCCATGTCCATTGCTGTTCTGCCCGGTATTGCCCACCTCCCTCGGTTGCTGGCATGGCAGCTATGGGGCCCGCATGTTTGCATGCCAACTGGCTGTGTGTACTGTACTGTGCAGGTGTGCTGCACCATGCAGTGAGGCCATGGTACCAAGTGCGTGCCAGCAATGTGTTGCCAAGTATGGATTACCAGGCAGGGGCCATGGCAATGTGTGACATGTCCAGCAGGTGTATCCTGTGTCATGGACCACACTTTTGCCAGATGGTGTGCGGGTATGTGTGGTGCATTCTGCCTGACTGTACTACTGTCCTGTACCAGACACCATGCATGTGTTGTATGTTCATGCATGCAGTACACATGTGTCATGTGGTGCCTGTGAGGTGGTGAGTGTCCTGTCTCCTGCCACATCCCAGAAGCATCTAGCAGGGCAGTCATCAGAGTAATGCACCTCACCTACGTTGCTGTACGTCCATCTCAACACACCATCCATTAGTGGAAGTACACCAGGATGGGAGATCCTTTGTGGTGTATCTACAACATTGGCCACCTATGTGCAGGGTCATTGTGCAGGACAGGGTCTGCTGGTACATGTCTGTCACCTCCACCATTGCAGGCTTGTGGACACAAGACTGTATACCTGTGGGCCGGGGCAGGGGTGGTTTGGGCTGCTGCATGCACAGCTGTACCTCTGTGACCATCTTATGGCAGGGAATGTGTAGTGCCCATATACAGTGGCATGCAATGTCATCACAGTACTCACCATTCTGTCCATTAGATGTGTGGCACACATATGGTTTGGGCAGCACGTATGACAGCACACCCACTGATATGGCTGTGATGGGGCCCTGCAGTGATGTTCCCTTGTACATACACATGTGGTGCCCTGGTAAAACACAGGTTACGTGCCAGAGGCACAGGTGGTGTGCCCTCTTTTTTGGCCCATACTCATGGATGCATGTGCCAGCACTCACCCACATTGATTGTTGTGTGCATGACCATGGTACTGTTGGCACCATACATGGGCGTCACCTTCATTGTAGTCAGACATTGCAGGGCATGGTGTGTAGTGCTGTGACCTGGGCACAGCTGACAAGCAGCACTCATGACACATTATGCACAGTGATCCATGCTGGACAGTGGCATGGTGTCCTCCCCCTGGGTGTCTGCTGTTGCTGCTGTGCATGCATACAATACGCATGTGCTACTGTTCCATTCATCTGTGTAGTGTGCCCTGACTACGTTTGGCCCATCCTGTTGTCACCATGTGCCATGCATGTGACACTGTGGCTGCCTCACTCGAAGTGGTTTCGGACAAGCATTACCTTTGTTCATCACCCTGAAGCCATGTTCCCTGCTCATGTTGTGGCATGTCCACGCAGCTCTATGTTGTTGACCTCTGCATCATCATCATCATGGCCATTGTCAGCACTGATGTCATCTACATTGCTGTCAACATCCGGCATGTGCATGTAGTGTGCAATTGCAATGTTGTGCAATATGCAGCATGCCATGAAGATCCTGCAGACCATGGCTGGTGTGCGTTGTTGCTTGCACCTCATTGTACCATCTCTCCTCTTCTGTGAGTGGTGTCCTGATCAGTGTCATCAGCCAGTGCTAGAGTGGGTATCCACTGTCACCTGTGGAGACATATGTCACTGTTAGCATTCATGTGCCATGTGGCCTATTCATCTTGGGTGTGTCAGTGTACATTGTGTGTTCTGGCAGTGCATGCATGCTGGTGTCCTGTGCTGTTATGTGGATTGGGCACACACTTGCATGTGTGGCAGCCTGTGTGCCTGATCCATGTCCACAATGACACTCATTGCCTGCCAGACACACTGCTGTGGCTGTGTCACAGAGCTAGTCAGCACAGACCAGTCATATGTGTTGTGCTGCCATATGCCAGGAACCGCTTGTGCTGAACTGCCCATGGCAACATGTTGAGTCAGCATGCTGGTATACAAGTGGCCGCTCATGTTGCTGTACGGCAATGCATGTTGCGCCTAACCCCTTCCACATGTGCATATGGCCAGAAACGTCCATGGCATGTGTCAGTTGCTATGGCTGTGCACCCCTACATGTTGTCTGGCACCAGCTGTGCAAGTGTGACCACTGTGTCTATGTGTTTTATCCAGCTGTGACTCTGTGCACACCATCCTTGTTGTTTGCAGTGCTTCACATTTACAGTGTGCCCTTGTACATTGGTGCATGGCCCCAGTGCCATGCCACATGCCAGTAGCTCTTGCCAGTTGCCCTGTCCACACCCATGTGGGGCATGTGCCTGTGTGTGCTGTTTGTGAGTGTGTTCATGATGCCATCCATGGCATCACCCCCAGTGTCAACGGTGGGCATCACTGTCAGCATGTACTCTGTGTCCACCATGTACATGTGGTGTTCCCTTCCCAGTGCCCTGAACACATACCCTTAACATGGTGTTGTGCCATGTTTTTATGTTGCTGTGCTGTGCATATGTGACAGGTGTGGTGGCACACATGTGCCAGTGGGTTGTACCTGCACCTACCTATCAGCCAACCATCCATAGAAACATAGAAACATAGACTTTGACAGCAGATAAGGACCGCTTGGCCCACCTAGTCTGCCCATTTCCCTACTAGAGGATAAGCTGCAGATCCTATTTAACCAACAGCCTATTTCTTCCTATCCCCCACAAAAATTGCCTTATGTCTGTCCCATGCATTCTTGAATTCTCCCACAGTTTTAGACCCCACAACCTCCTCAGGAAGGCTGTTCCATGTGTCCACCACCCTCTCTGAAAAAATACTTCCTCACATTGCCCCTGAGCCGTCCCCCCTCTATCTTCAAATTGTGTCCCTTTGTTCTTGCACATCTCTTTTTCTGAAAGATGCTACCCTCTTGGACTTTGTTGATTCCACTGAGGTACTTAAACATTTCTATCATGTCCCCTCCTCCCTCCTTTCCTCAAGGGTATACATATTAAGCTCCTTTAGTCTCTCCTCGTATGGCTTCTCTTGCAGACCCTGCACCATTTTAGTTGCTCTCCTCTGAACTGCCTCTATCCTGTCTATGTCCTTGCGGAGATGGGGTCTCCAGAACTGGACGCGGTACTCCAGATGGGGTCTCACCAACTGTCTGTACAGGGGGATAATAACTTCCTGTTTTCTGCTGGTGATACCTCTCCCTATACATCCCAGTATCCCCCCCCCACCACCTTCTCACATTGCTTGCCAACCTTAAGGTCATCTGTCATGAATACCCTCAGGTCCCTTTCCATTTTTGTCGTTGTTACTACCTCCCCCCCATTGTGTAATTTTCCCCAGGGTTTTTGTTTCCCAGGTGCATTACTTTGCACTTCTTTGCATTGAATCCAAGCTGCCATACTTCTGACCATTCCTCCAACCTTGCCAAGTCCCTTCTCATCCTTTCCACGCCTCCTTGTGTATCCACCCTGTTGCAGATCTTTGTGTCATCTACAAAGAGGCATACTTTTCCTTCCAGTCCCTCTGCAATGTCAGTTATAAAGATGTTAAAAAGGACAGGACCCAGTACTGAACCCTGCGGTACCCCACTAGTAACCCCCCTTTCTTCAGAGTGGACTCCATTTACAATTACCTTCTGTATCCTGTTGTTCAGCCAATGTTTTACCCAGGCTACCACCCTGGGACCCACTCCCAGGCTGGTTAATTTGACTACTAATCTTTTGTGTGGGACTGTGTCAAATGCCTTGCTAAAGTCTAGATAGGCCATGTCCACAGCCCCTCCCTGGTCTACTACTTTGGTCACCCAGTCAAAGAAATCAATTAGATTCATCTGACATGATCTTCCCGCTGTGAACCCATGCTGCCTTGGGTCCTGTGCCCCACTGGCATCTAGGTACTCAACAATTCTTTCCTTCAGAAGTGAATCCATCACTTCCCTACCACAGAGGTCAAACTGACAGGTCTGTAGCTTCCTGCCTCTGTCTTGGTCCCACTTTTGTGAAGGGGAATCACATCCACCTTCTTCCAGTCCTCGGGTACCACACCATCCTCCCATGATTTGTTAAAAAGGGTAGTCAGTGGTGTCACTAGTTCTCTGCTTAATTCTTTTAGAATTCTGGGTGAATTCCATCTGGCCCCATTGCTTTGTCCACCTTCAGTTTTAGGAGTTCTTTCAGAACCCTTTCTTCTGTGAAAGGACTGGGATTGACCCCTCTCCAGAGTGCTTCTGTTAATTGGATTTGGCACCTCCCCACTTCCTCTTTTGTGAATACTGAACAGAGTATTCATTCAGTATCCCTGCTTTTTCTGTCACTCTCTGCCCACCCACCATCCATTCTATTCAGCCTCACTATCCTCCTTTGTCTTTCCACGTTCCCTGATATACCTATAAAAGTTTTATCCCCTTCTTAACTAGAGTTAGCTATCTTTTCCTCAGTTTGTGCCTTTGCTATTCTGACTACCCTCCCTGCTTCCTTCTGCTTTAATTGGTACAGTTCTCTGTCCTGCTCTTTCTGTGTTTTCTTTTATACTTCCTAAATGCTATCTTTTTCTCCCTAACCATCCCATCACCTCTTTTGAGAACCATAGTGGCTTTTCTTTCATTTTGATTTGTTTATTTGCTTCACAAAGGCTTGTTGCCTCTGTGATGGCAGTTTTGATATTTCCCCATTGTTGCTCCACCCTCCTTCTAGCCTGTTTGCTAGTGCTTTCTCAAGGCACTCTCCCATCTTGCCAAAGTCAGCCCTCCTGAAGTCCAGAACCCTCACTTTTGTATGGCTTGACTCTGTAGCTGAGTTTATTGTGAACCACACTGTTTGGTGGTCACTTGTTCCCAAATGGTTACCCACTTCTAGATCTGAGATCCTCTCACTGTCCCCATTTGAGAGTATGAGGTCTAAGATTGCTCCCTCACGAGTAGGTTCCAAAACTAGCTGTCTGAGGCATGCCACTTGAAGGGCATAAAGAATGGCCCTGCTTTTGGATGTGGCTGCCACAAAGGTGCTCCAGTTAACATCCTGGCATATTGGATCCTCCATCAACAGTATCTCCCTTTCTCTGCCATCCTAAGTTGCCTTCCTATCATATCTTTGTCCATTCCTCCCCTGACATGGGGGTCTATATACAACCCCTGTGCAGATTGTGGTGCCATTTCCAGTCTCTAAGGTGACCCACAGTGCCTTCTCTCCTCCCTGTTTACTCTTTTGTTTGGTTGATTTTATCTCTTCCCTTACATAGAGAGCTACTCCCCCCCTTCTGCCCTCCCTGTCTCTCCTGTAGGTTGTGTACCCTGGTATGTTAACATCCCAGACATGGTTCTCTGTGTACCATGTTTCTGTGACTGCTACAATATCCAGGCATCCCTCTTCAATCAAGGCCACCAGTTCAGGGAGCTTGTTGCCCAGACTACGGGCATTAGTACTCATTACTCTCCATTTCTTGATGGCCTTACCTCTTTTTGCCCTATCCCTGTCCTTACTGCATTTGTCACTTTCTCCATTTACCCCTGCGCTTCTTCCTATCGACATCTCTATGTTGGTGTCTGCCTCACTTGGTATCCTGATATTTTGGGGGGGCTAGGATTTCCCTGCTCCTTTTCAGTGCCTCCCCCCTTGGCTAGTTTAAATGCTTGTCAATGAAGTATTTAAACCTATCACCTAGGATCCTGGTTCCCCTTCTGGACAGATGCAGATCATCATGCCAGTATAGGCCTGCATCCCTCCAGGTGGACCCCCAGTCCCCAGTGAAGCCAAATCCCTGAGGTCTGCACCAGTTTTCAACCACTGATTGAATCCCATGGTGTGGAGCACCCTAGCCTCACCCATGCCATAGACAGGCAGCACCTCCGAGAAGGTTACCGTGTGTGCTATTTGTCTAAGGCCCCTCCCCATCTCTACAAATGCTTCTTGCACTGCTCTGATCCATTTCTTAGCCAGGTCATTTATCCCTAGGTGGACAATTACACCCAGCTCTCTCCCCTGTGCAGCTGCTCCTGAGATCCTGAGTATTCGCTCCCTGTCCTTCCAAGCCATGGCACCAGGCAGGCACCTTACCTCCCTCTCCCCTTCCTCCCCCAGTTCTACCTTTCTAACAATGGAGTCCCCCACCAGGAGTTGTTTCCTTCCCCTGTGGTGTCCCATGCCACCCTCCTGTGGGTCTCCTTTGTGGATGTTCCCAGCATCCTCCTTGGTCTCCACTGTGTGTGCCTCCATAGAGGAACCACACTTTTCCAGAACGGCATAGAAATTGTGAAGAGGTACAACTGGAGGGATGCGCCTCTGTTCCACTACCCTCAGCCTCCCTGAGCCCACTGTGGTCCAACCACTCCTCTTTCTTGGCAACCTCTGAGGCAATGGCAGTGACCCTGGTGGTCCCTGGGTGGGATAGGAGGTCCCATAAATCCTGGCCAACTCAGCCTGTAGATGAGCAACCTTCTCCCTCAGCCCAGAGAGGTGCCTGCAGATGGGACAACACTGCATCCTCCAGAACATCTCCTGGAAGACTGCTGCTCCACAGCCACTGCACTGCATCACTCCCAACATGTCTTTTTTCTGGCCCCCTAACTGTTATTTGGAATACTTACTCTTTCCTCTGTTTGTTTAATTCTTTTTTTCCTCCTTCTTCTCTCCCTACTTACTTACTGTCTCACACCTTTTAGCTCCTGATCTTCCTGTTCTGAGACAAAGTTCTATATTTCTCAGTAGACTCCTTACTTGCTCAGAGTCAGACCTCCAGCAGCTGGGGGGACGGAGAGCTACTCTTGCCCTTCTAAGATGGTGAGTCTTTTGTGGCTTTGTGATCTCTCACTTCCTGCTCCCAAACAGGAAGTTCCTGTTGCCAGTTAAATCCTGTGCCTATAAAAGTAGAAGTGGTTTATGGTGGGGGGTGGAGGGGAGGGAAGGAGGGCAATATAGCCCCAGTAGAGAAGTTTTAGTTATACCAGTAGCTCCTTCCTCCTGGTTTTCTGTCTGCTTTGTGGCAGAAGCCATTATTTCCCCCTGTTCAAATGCCTCACATATTCCGTAGTGCTTGAATATGTAGGCATCATGGGATGATCCCAGGTACTGTGCAGCTACATCAAGGATCCTGTTGTTGTTGTCACAGCTGACCGACATGTTCATGCTATGGTGCCCCTTCCGGTTCACGTATACCTCCTCAGCCACCACTAGTGCCTTTATCACAATTCGCAAACAATCGATTGCACCAAGCACATGTGGGAGTTGTGTTTTGTTATAGAAGCCCTGCTGTAATGCCTGCTGTTCATGGGCATCCCGTGGGAAGGATAAGTATTGCCTTGTCCGTCGTATCAGTGCCTCCACCACCTGTTTTATGCAGTTGGATGTGGAGGACTGAGTTATGTCCAGTGTGTCACCAGTTGGGGTTTGGAAGGTTCCAGTGGCTAAGAACCATAGTGCTGCACTTATCTTCACTTCCACCATTATGGGGTTGCTTCTCCATGTCTAGCTGGTGAGCTCTGCTCTTAGATCATCACACAGACCCATGATGGCCACCTTTGACAGGCGATATCTGGCCAGGCACTGTTCCTCACTGAGTTCCAGGTAAGAGGTTCTGCTGTGGTACACCCTGGGTGTGTATCACATGTGGGCTACTATCTGTTGCAAGGATATTTCTTGGTGATCCCTTGCTGTGACCTTTCACTGTTGCTGAGCATAGCACCACATCAGCATTGCTCTGATCACCTATATAACAAATAGGGCTGCTGCTCCTGGCATTGTATTACCATTCAGCTCCCTCTGCATGTCTGCACAGTGCCGTGTCAGCCATTGGACTGACTGCTACCTTTGGTGTGTGTGCCTTTATGTGCTCTAAGCTGCTTAGACCAGCCCTGGCTATCGGTCCGGTGGTGCTGAGGGTTGAGGCGCTGGATGCTACACCTTGCACCTCGCCGGAGACCCGGGTTTGGGAGCAGACTCGGGTCACTGGGGGTCAGCCGGGGGGGGAGAAAGACTGAGCATCTGACGACAGCTTTCCTTTCTCCGGGTGGAGGGTGGGGATCTATCCTGGAGAGTGGTGACCTCTGGTGGAGGCTGGGGGCATGACAGTTCATCAGCACCTCAGAGTTTGATTGATCATGGGCAGAGGCCTGTGGACCAATCACCTCTAGGAGCTGCATCACCAAGGTGGAGGACACTGCAGACATCAGCGCTTGTACCTTGATGTCAAGGGCTAGCAACATCCTCACAGAATAGGAAAAATCACCCTCCAGAGCCAGACAGCTGGAGTGCTGAAACAGTCCTCATATGCCACTATCTGCCACTGTCTCAGGGACCAGAGAAGAAATTAAGGTACAGGGGTTCACCCCACCCCGAACCCTGCCCAGGTGGTAATCCATGGTAAGATGAGAGACCCTAAGCAGCAGGTAAGTCGGTGGCACGGATGGGTTTCATTGGCATCTCCTGAAGGGGTGGCTCTGGCAGGGACGAAGGAGGGGAGAAAAAGAAATTTCAAAAAAAATAAAAGACCAGCCCTGGCTGGTCTAGCAGGTATAGGCACTTTGTTTGCCGCTCAGCAAAAGGAATTTGTTAATTACATTTCCAATGCTCTGATGGCAATTCACTGGTGCAGTCATGCCTATGCCTTGTTGCAGCCTTTTTTGTGGTACAGCAATGGTGCTGCCACCTTTGCTGTATAACACTGGTCCTTTGATGCAGCTACGCATTGAAAATTGTATTTGACATGTATCCCAGCACAAGCCGCTGTTGCACCATTCTCCTTTGAAGAAGGCATGTTGTGCATCAGTATTCAGTGACACAGGTAGTTTACATTGGACTTTCTGCTTCAAAAATCCTGCCCAGTGAGTCACTTTTATAGCTGGTCTAAAGGACCCAGCTATTCTGTAGTCATACTGTGTACAAAAAGATCCAAGCTTGGATTTTTAAATCACATGACAGGTGCAATTCTTGCTTTTGGGAATAGCCTTCATCATGTCAAACACACCAAAATGTTTGAAGGCAATTTCAAATGTTTTGACCCTTTTTGTGACAATTTTCACACTTTATGGATAAGGATGATGCATGTCCCATTATTTTGATGCATACATTATTTTTGGTGTGCAACTTGGGACACTTGCAGCAAAATATTGCACCACATATTTCTTGTGGTCTAACAGCTGCATTATTAGTCCAATTAATTACTCTTGAGCTGAACTAGCTCACTGATTGGCTGATGTGCCAGTCTGACATCTCTTAGAAATGACTGGCACGGCAGCCACACTGGGCTTCCGCCATGTACACTGACAACAGCGGTGCCAAAACAAAACTGTTTTCTGCACTAAAAATGTGAAGAAAATAATTTATATTATTGTGATTATACTTATAATAGCAATAATGACCTCACAGCTGGTCATTTCTTTTGATTAATAACTGGTTGGGTGGGGTTGGCCTGAGGGGCAGCCTCAGGCCACCTTCCCCCCCACCAGCTGGTCATCAATCATCAGGAAATGACTGGCTGGTCGGTCATTATTGCTGAATTGCAAGTAGTGCTGTTATACTGCAAACATGAACACATGTTTGAAAACCAGCATCCTGTCTCCAATAGTTTCCATGGGGCACTAGCACATGATGCAGATCTTTGGAAATTGAGCCACCAGTCTTCAATATTTTCTAAGAATGCAAAACTGCAGCTGTAAGAAGATTACAAAATGCTGGTATGAGCATGTAGGTGATCAGACTCTCCTCATTCTGCCATTCCCTAACTTTGTAAACTACATTTCTAATCATCGTTTTTTTTTCTGCAGCATTCCTTTGCACCCTCCTTAAATATCAACTCTGTGGAGATGGTCAGATATTGCCCTGTTAATAATCTCGATCTTAATAATCTCTTGCTTGTACTGGACATCTCAGGCATAGTGGCATCGTGTGATGAGGAAACAGAACACCATGAAAAGCTATAATATGGTTGTTGTGGTTGTCTTGAAGTCCCTGGCACCTTATTGTGTTAGTCTCTCCGTGTAAAATGTATGTATGTATGTAATTTATTGACTGTCCTATCTGTATTGTAATGGCAATTGCCGAACAAATAAATTATTACTACTACTAGTCTCTTGATTTTTTCAGTGTAAGTTAGCATGGTATGATGACGATCTAGGCAGTTGAAGACTAGTGGATGGAGTTTAGAGCATTATGGCAAAGGTCCTGCTCAGTGAATGATAGATTGAGTCTGCACTGGTTGCTAGAGTGGTTTTGCATCAACTTCAAGGTATAGTTGTTAATGTAATTGATCCTGTATGGTCTGGGCCCTGGCAACCTTAAAGACCTCCTGATTATATATGCCCATGTTCCCCCTCTTTGTTCCTCCAGATTGTAACCACTTTGTGTTCCAAGATCAGTCTTGAAATCCTCCGGTGATCAGGCATCTGGTGTCACCATGTCTTTGCTTTGGAATGCATTGCCCCATATGTGTGAGGAGCCCCTTCAGTAGATATTGCACTTCTAAAACTCTTTTAAAATGTACTTATTTAACCCTTGCTATCTATCTGAATAATGTATTAAATATTTTTCATGTAATCTGCATCTTCAATCTCTTAATGCTTTCTTGTTTTTGCTCTGTGTAATGCACCCAGGGGCTCCAGGATTTTGCACTCTATAGAAATAAAATTGTTTTGACTTTCCGTGGGTGAGGCAGAAAGTAGACAAGCATTACGAATTCCTACTTGTTTCCTTATAGGAGCTCTGTGTAGTACCCTCCATACACATTTTTAGTTTCCATCACTTGCACAAGAGTATCAAAAACAAAAGTTTAGAACTTTCCCACTAGCTTTGCAACCTACACTGCATATAATCAGCAGTGGTGGTGGTTAAGGAGGAGCAGACCATATAACACACTCTCCACTGATATTAGAACTGTTTCTATCTGTACTATTTTTTTAATGAAAGGTCACTAAATACTTTGAAATAAATACCATCTATGTTTTGTGCATTGTGTACATTAAGCTGTAATCATGCATCATTGCTTGTGTAGCTGTGAGCCATCTATGTCATTAACCTATTGTAAACAAGTGACCAGGCCTTTTCTTTCATCATTGGTTAATGCTCCTTGTCTGTCCTGATCAGCCTCCTTTTGCTGGCGACCACCAGCTGCATCACCCACCATCCTCAGGACTCCCCACTACTTACTTCTATGGGTGAGTAGGTCCTGGTAAGTGGTGAAGAGCTTGCCTAGTTGCCAGATTCGTACTACCACTAAAGGTTTTTTCTCTGATTTTCTCCACCCCATTGGGGATGGCATGTGTGTCATGATGCTCCCAGCATTAAGATGCTGTACGCCTCAATGTCTGTGCCCCAGCAGTGCAACTGGGTGACTGCTTGCTGTGCCAACCCACCTCTGATGAGAGGCAGCCACACAGAGGTACATTCTGTCCCTCCCCAAAGGAGGAGAGCAGTCTTTGGAGTTTCAGTCCTTCTTACCCCAGCGAGGCTCTGAGTGACCCTGGTCTCTTCCTGAACCAGGGTCACTGGCATGGTGGCAGAATGGCATCCAGCACCTTAACATCCCATTCTATGGGCCTCCCAGCCATCAGTCTTAATAGGCTGTCCTGTTGAAATATTTTCACATAAATAATAAATAGGTGTGTGGCTGACTGTGTGGTTAATGGTTAAGAGATGGGTGTGTCAGCAATGCAGTTAAGAGCACACCGTTTTTATATCCCCCTTTCTGTGCTGTAATGTGCTTGGAGATCAAGTTTGTGTGGCACACTATATAAAACAAATGTATTTTCTTTATTTTATTAGTAACTGTGAGACAAGGTGTGGTGTGCATGTGTCTGGTCCCTGGGCCTCACATTTATATCTGAATACAAATTGAAATCAAGTGTGGTTACATTACCATACACACTGCAATGTGGTCTCCACCACTCATGCCTACTCCACCAACACAGCTCCTGACCTGTGTTCACTTAGTGCAGGGTTAGAACCTGCATTTCAGCCGTATTTCCATTAGGACTGGTGAGAGGGTAGGGGCTGGCTTGAGGCAGCATGGAGAGTCAGAGAGCTGACCGGTATGGGAGAAACACTAGACTGGTTCTGCTATTGATATAATCAAGCAGGACAAAAAACTGCAGTGCTGCTGCAGGTGAATACAGACCGTTTAAACATTTATTTAGTCTCCAAAGCAATAGGAAGGTATTGCGAATTCTTGACCAGCTCCTGAAAGCAGGTACGGTGCTGTTAGCTGTGGGGGGGGGGGTGCATGGTGCAGTGTGTCACGGAGCTGCGCAATTGCAGGTGTAATAGCAAATTTACATGACAGCAAAAAAGCCTGCACAGGTAGAAGAGGCTGGAAGGCCTGGAGGGCATTCAACACTGCCGTCATTTCTAGCACATTGACGTGTAGAGATGCTTCTTGCTAAGACCATGTTCCCTGGTCTGATGGTCTCCTAGGTGGACTCCCCAGCCTTGACATGAAGCATCTGTTGTAAGGGTCATGGTAGGAGCAGGGAGTTGAAAGGGGAACCCACGTGGAGAGATTGGACAACTCCTACCACTAAAGAATATCCTTCTTCATGTACCCAGACACTAGGACACTGTGGTCCAGGTTGATGAGTCACTGATCCCATTGGACACGAAGAGTCCATTGGGACACCATCATATGCAGTCTGACAAGAGGAACTGAAGAGATCACAGCTGCCATCAGCCCGAGAAGACAGAGGATTGACCGGGCTGTGGTCCAGAATGAGTTGGTCACTAATCTGGCCTGTTCCTACAGGGTCTCTGCTCTGCCTGATCAGAGGAAGACCCTACCCTGGACCATATCCAGCACCACCTCAAATGAATTGCAGGCTCTGGGAGGGGAGAGGTGGGACTTGGGATAGTTGACTGTTATTCTAAGTCTGAAAAAGAGGTCCAGGTTGAAGGAGAGGGACTCCCTCAGACTGCTCTGTGACGAGGCTGACAGAAGTCAGTTATCCTGATACAGGTACAGTTAAGATCCCTCTGTGGCATAGGAACACAGCCACCACTGCTAGGCACTGGCACTTGGTAAAAACCTGAAGTGCTGAGGATAGGCCAAAAGGGAGAGCGTTGAACCGGTAATGTTACTCCTGGAAGGCAAACCGAAGAAAGCAACAGTGAGCCTGGAAGACAGGGATGTGCAGGTAAGCATCCTGCATGTCCAGTGCACAACAAATCCACATTAATAAAGAGTGTCCAGGGAAATTGCCACTTTTTCAAATGTGATTCTTACTATTATTCAGTGGAGCTTGCCTATTTCTGGTAACTACTGGGCAACAAATTTGAGTGGTATGCTCATATGCAACAAAGGCTCTCACACCATTATTTCTTGGATCGAAAGGTTTATTAAATTTGAATAGTCCCAATGTTTCTCCAAGTTAATTAAGCTTCTTCAGGGGAACTGTAAAGGCATGTAAAATATTCTTAATTGAGTTTCTTATTTATTTTTAAAAACTATTCACATTTATGTGAACACTTGCTTTTTAATACTGTTGTACAATATATTATTTATGTATCCTTTAATAAAAAATTGTTTACATTTCTAAATAATATAACCACATAATTAAACAATAAATAATACAATTATATATTTATTACTACTTCTCCTATTATTATTAGGACCACCTAGATTTAGTTGACTATATTTTCTTACTTTATAACACTGCCAACTGAGGCCAAAAAATGACTGTCATGTCTTCCTGAGATGAAATTGTCTCTGATGTTCACTTTAAAGAATACACTGAAAATAAAAAAGAAGAAAAAATGAATTTTCATTCATTAAATCACTTGATTATTGATTCACTCATTTTTGTTTTAAATATATTATAATTTAACTCTTTCAAAACTTATATCCTGTTTTTATTCTTGTAAATTGAAACCTTCTTATAGTAATCAATCTATAAAATACACTGAAAAAAGAAGAAAAGAAGATCAAGACATGAAAAATGAAAGAAAGAAAGAAAGAAAGAAAGAAAGAAAGAAAGAAAGAAAGAAAGAAAGAAAGAAAGAAAAGAAACACCCCTCACAGTCTTCAAGACTGGAGTTGTCATCAGGTGGGAATTCTCTCAACACTACTGCCTCATCCACCTTGCTGCCGGTGGCTGCCTTACTCAAGGGACTGGCATCATCCTCATCACCAAGACACAGTTCCTGTGGCAACACCACTGCCATCACTGTGTTGTGTGGAATGTGCCTTTCATTCATTTTGATGCATGTTGGCATAGACACATTCTTGGGTAATAAATTGGTCCTACGGTCACTCACAGTTGCCCCAGCTGCACTAAACACTCGGTCCACAGTGACACTGGATGGTGGGCGGATCAGGTATTTCACAGCAACCAATGTTAGTGCTGGCCATTTAGTCATTTTACTGCTCCAGTACAGCAGTGGCTCGTCATTAATCACTAGATACATGGGTATTTGTGTCCATCACATGGAGCATGTGATCCACTGGATCACAAGTGCTATGATCCCCACTTGCCTCTGTCTGGTGTTGCACATTCACTACTGTCTGCCTCAGCACATATATGAGAGGTATGGACTGACTTATGCAAGCAGTGTTCCTATTCACTGCCTGTGCAGCATGCTCAAATGGATGGAGAATGCGTATTAGCCCATCAATTTGGTGCCACTGCTCTGTTGTTAGAGAGATGGACACTCCAGCACTGTCACAGGTGGTGAGCAGCTGCAGGTATTCTGACACAGCCTTATACTGTTCATACAGCCAGTCAAGCATGTACAGTGTGGAGCTCCACATGGTGACAACATCAAGCTTCGTCCGATGCTGAGGTGGATTGTTATTGCGCTGCAGCTCACGTAGATGGTCACGGGCCTTTGGAGAACAGGAAAAGTTGGCACAGATGCAATGGGCAACAGTAACCATTTCCTTAAAGTCTGCATGGCTGTAAAACTGCTGAACAACAAGATTAAGGCAGTGTGCCAGGAAGGGCACTCTAAAAAAACACCATCGCTAATGCACTTCACTACATTGGAGCCATTATCACTTGTGATGAATCCTGCTATGAGTGACTGTGTGTGTAGCCACCCATCAATTTCATCCAGCAGAACATTAAACATTTTTGCAGCTGTGTGTGAACCTGCGACACTTGTCATAGTCAGGGTTGCATGCTCCCAAATACCAGGTTTGTCGTTACCACCACAATTCTGCTTCATGCATGTTTTGCCAGGCCCAAAATCAAGTGCCGCTCCAGGCAACTGTGCCCAGTATGCTGTTATGCACAGATACGAGCTTGCTGCTGTTTGTCCACTGGTCCACGTATCCATGCTAAGACGGATATAGTGTGATGCACTATGCTTCAATGCATGTCTAATGTAATCAGCAACTCTACTGTTTGGCTCCAGCATGGCACGCTTACTAAAACAGATTTGCGATGGAACTTGCCATTTGGGATAGGCACGGGCCATCAACCTGCAGAAACCAGCATTCTCTACAAATGAGAATGGCAACAGATTGATGGCCAGCATTTCAGCAGTGGCAGCATTTAACTCTCATGCAGCAGCATGATTGAGTGGATACTTTGTCTGCCTCTCAAGGATGATCTTCAGAGTGGGCTGCATCTTAGGAGCTGTCTGACCAAAACGCTGCACTTGTGTCAGCAATGATTTTCTTTTAGGAGTAACAACTGACTCCTGGCCGGGCAGTGGAGACTGCATGAAACCAGTTATTTTGGTTGCTTGTAGGTGTGGGGGTGGTGTACTTTTAAGACTTGTGGGACTGGGACTAACACCACCACTGCTATGCCCACTACTAGAGAGAGCAAAGATTGCTCACTCTCCTCCTTCACCACTGACCCACTCTGACCTCCCTCCTCATGTTCTTGCTCTACATCATGCACCTTGCTACCAACAGCTCTGGCATCCTTCTGGTGTTGATGCTATCTCATCGGGTGTTTGTTTTTCAGGTGGGCGTGTTGGCCACCAGTGCCTATGTTGCTTCCATTTTTCACCCAACTAACACAGGCTTGATAAAGTTGGCATATTGCTGTGGTCTCATCAGCCAGATCTAGCACATAAAAGTCCCAAACTAGGGACTTTTGACCTCTGGACTTCAGATGCTTCTGGGACTGGGATGATTCAGAAACAGGTGTGGAAATATGTATTTTGTGAGCTGCTAACATGACTTCCATAACACTACTTTTGCGAGGGGTGGTTACTTGACTGCTTGGAGGTGTGTTTATAGGCTTGATGATGGACTGACCCACCACGGGCTGTACATGTAAATGGCCTACATCACCCTTGACTTTTTTAACTCAGACTCCCATGTGGGATCATCCCAGTCATCATCATCATCATCATCATCATCACCACCAATAGTGATGATGTCCTTGTCTTCCTCCTCCTCCTCCTCCTCCCCCATCACTGTCTTCCTGCAGGACAGCACCTTTTTCCTTTCTGTACAACTATCTCAGTGGGCTGACTATCCTTATCTCCAGGACTATCAGACTCTTGTTGAGCACTATCATCACCAACTCCTGCAGGAACATGGACAGTCACACTGACAGACTTATCACCCTACTCCAAGTCCTGTACCGCTGTTCCTGTACTGGTGTCAGTGCCTTCCTTCTCCTCACTGTCAACATCTCCCACTAGCATGGCTGCAACTTTTTGAGCATTAAAAAAGTAAGAGACAGGTATGCCTGACCCAGTTTGGCCACCAACTCCTTTGCTGGTTCCTGCCGCACCACCAGGGCCCACATCAGAACTTGAAGACAGTGATGCAGACATACCTGCGCTTTCACTGCTATGGGGAACCAGAAATGAAACTGCACTTTTTTCTCAGACTTCTTAGCTCCGTCATCCCCCCACCACGAATACTCCCTGTACTTGGCCACTTCTTACAAGGCATTTTTGCTGACTGCTGCTTCAAAGCTTTGCCTTTCTCTTGGAGTATTTGAAGAAAGGATGTATTACTACTACTAAATGTGTGAATAATACCTCACATGTGAATGATGATGTCACACACCTACAGTACTGGCTTCCTTAAAAGTTCAAAAACAATCAGGACAGGTACCAGCACTTACAGTAGAACTAATACCATATATGGTAGGCAGCTTAGTGTAGTAAAACACAAAAAGGTAACTTTCCCCCCTAAACAGGAAGGAATTAAAGAAGCACACACAGGGATAAAGGGCACAAGTGGCACACTTTAAATACAGATCACCTGTGTCTTTCAGTCTCTGGACAAATAAAGTACTGTAATGTGTTATGTTACTCAGTACCACAATTTGTATTTTATATGTGGGCAGAGACAACCATAAAACAGCAACAAAGGAAATTAGTACCTCACAATATGTTAGTGGTCTGGATGGGAGGGATCAACAAGAAATCTCTTGATAACGACTATTTTAATATATACTGTTTTATAATACGTGCGTCAAGTGAGACACAAACAATGCTATAAGATATAAAGGGTAATGTATGTAAGTTAACTAAAACAGGAACACCACACAGTGTGCAGAGTCCAGCTCCAACAATAACATACAGGGGAACAATTCAACAATGCAGTGCAGCTGTAATAGACAAATTCAAGTGATCGAGTAGAAGTACTTTACAACTATTGATTTTCATAATTCTAGTAACACACAAGTTAACACTCCAGCTAACAGAACTAACCACAAAAAAATAAAAGAAAGGATCGGTTCTGTGTGTTTAAAACTTTAGAATTCAAAATCAATTCACAACTAAAAGTGGAAGAATGGTATATATAACACAACTAACAGAGGCAGGAACTCTCTCAAACAGGACAGAGAAACTTTTCAGAGAAAATAAATTGCAAGATATAACAAAATTAATAAGAAATAACAGTAATTGATAACTCACGATTATGAGTAAATATACTAATTTGCTTGGCTAGAAATAGTCTACACTGATTTACACTCCTACCCTACTCCACACAACTCTTTCAAAGACAGTTGAGAAAAGTAAACCTAATTCAAACTATGTATTATACAAAACTTCACAAAATTAGAAAATGTTCCTTAGTACCAGGCACTACCAGCACAGCAGTACTAGGAATAAACGTTATATTTTGCAGCAATTAGCTCTCAAAAACAAGTTTTAGTTATGTTTTTAAAGGCTTTATTGGCTCTGATGCACCACAACACAATGCTCTCCCACTCAACACACAGCAGAATGAGCTGGAAACAAGCTACAGGTAACGTTTGACCTATTTACCCACAATGCATTACTAAGTTTGCCTTTGTATCAAAATGTCACCGGCGAAATCAAAAATTTCTCTAGTGAAATTCAGCCACAAGGTGAAATTTGGATCATCAATGGGCAAAATTGTCATGTTAAGCGAAATTTCACAATATGCGAAATCAAGAAAACAGGCAAAATTTTGTTTCACATAGGTAAAGAATTTTGCTTAATTGTGGAATTATGTGAAAACTTTCACCAGACAAAATATTTCAATTTTGCACAATACTACCCATGATCTCCCTGGTAGTACAGTAGACCCCCCAGCCTCCCACCAACTGAGGAACCCACACCCCACCCCACTCCCCTCAACCCAGCATGGCTGATGATGCCGGCAGGCAGAAAAACCCACCAGCACACCTCCATGACAGCCTGCAAACTGAACTGTCACAGAATGACAGCTTGATCTGCACTGTTGATCAATGGACTTGCAGTGCGTACTGTAAGCTTTCATTAACAACTATGTGAATGACACACTGCAAGCCCATTGGAATAACAGCATTAAACGCTTAAATGAATGTACTATGAAATGCCATCCAAAACTTGATGTGTGTCATCTTGCAATTCAGCAAAATTAACCATGGAATGGTATGAAAATTTATGGAACACTATTTGTATTGTTCAGATTTTGCCATGGTCAATATTTTGCAAAATTTTGCAGAACTTGCTAAATGTTGTGACATTTTTAAAGAATTTGAATTAATTTTCACTCATCACTATTCATGAATGTATACAATATCATATCTAAACAACTGATAAAACCACAGAATAAAGTAAAGGAAACTAATGGGGAAATAAATAGGGTTAATAGGGAAGGGTAAGGTGAAGGTGTGAGGAAAATGTAATAATCAAAAAGGCAAATAGTAAAAGGTGAGAGTAGTTGGGGAATGTTTGCTGGTTAGTTTTTGGTAACCAGATAAGCACACTAGAGAGAGAGATTAGCCTATTTTCAGAAACAACAGGGGAGGTTTACAATGAACTAAAAAAAGGTAACAAACATAGATTCTACAAAAATAGCAAGAATTACTAGCAAGGCAAACCAGAAAAATCTAGAATGCAATCAATGTCATAAATAATATAAATGTGTCAGATAAATATTTCAGCAAAATAATGGATAATCCAGAATGGGTACCAGCATGATAATGCAGTCACATTGTAAGTCACATCTACTTGAACTGTACAGTATTGAAAGAACACATGAAAACAAAGGCTCCATAGAATAGACAAGGGAGAATGACATCTATAGCAATGGCAAGGGAGGCTTCAGGGATGAGGAGGTGTCTTGTTCTATAAGCTAAATGCAACTTTGGATTAACAGCCTATCAAGTAGCAGTAACATGGATGGAGACATCAAGGGAGGGATCAAGGGTGACTTAGAGATATTTGAAGGAGGGGACTACCTCCAGAACTTTACCATCAGGTCAAGTAAAAGGTTACTGGTGCAATATCTGATTCGATCAAGGAAGCCAAAAAGCATGACTTGGGTCTTTTTGGCTCTTAAGTTTATTGCTAATGAGCCATGACTGGACGAGTTGAAAGTTAGTACATAAGCCTTCATTAATGGAGCAAAGGTCATTTGAACTGAGGACGAGGACAAGGTCATCAGCATACATAAGGGTAGAGCACTGCTTCATTTCTCAAGATAGGTTGTTTATAAAGACAGGAAAAAAGCAGTGGTCCCAACACACAGCCTTGGAATACATTGAGATTAACTGGTGCAAGTGTGGATAAGGACTGACCAAACTTAACTCTTTGATGTCTATTGGAAAGTTGGTTATTAAAACAATTAACAGCTAGCGGGGGGAGACTGAGTGTAGACAGTTTTAAAGTAATCAGTTCAACCAGATTGCAGGTTTTAGAAAAATCAAAAAAAAATAACTGCAGACATTTGCCCCATGTCCATAGAGGACATGATATCATTAGTGGTTTGGATAAGAGAAATAGTAGTGCTGTGGCCCTGGAAAAAAATAAATAAATAAATAAATAAAATGTTACCCCAGAGTGAGAAGACTGAATTTAAATAAGTAACCTGAGATCTGGGTCACAATGACTTTTTCAATGAGTTTGCTCAGGGTGGAAAGAATGGCTAAAAGGGCAGTGATTCTTTAGATGCCTGTTTTCACCCTTTGTGAACACTGGAACAACACAAGCAATCTTCCACAAGTACAAGACCAAGTAACATGAGAGGGACATGTTACAAAACTGTGGCAACAAGGACTTGCAAAATCCTGGGAGCCAGGTTGTAGTCTTTTATGTTCCAGGGTACTGAGATCGGCGCTGCAGAAGGTGGGTAATCTAGAAAGCAAATGAGTTGCATGCTGCACAGAGACATGATTTAAGTGGAAGGCCAGGAGGACTCTGAGTAGGGAGACCTAGAAGTTAGGGGTCCAACAGACAAGTAAAGGTTGAGGTGTACACAGAGAGATCAGTGAAACAGTTATTGAAGGAATTGGCAGAGCAGAGTTTTTAAGGTGGACAACCTTAAAAAAAGTAATTAACAGAGTGACTAACAGGGCTTCCCATAAGGTCTTTAATATTGTTCCTAAAACAGCACGGGTTAGAGGCAGTGGAAGAGAATGAGCCCTTGCAGTACTTACAATTGGCTAGACAAACCTTTCTTACAAAGGTATCTAGTCACTTGTATTCCAATAGGTCAGTCAGTTTCAAGGAGGATTCCTAAGGATATCAACACCTATCCCTAGATTTCTCAAAAAAGAGCAGGTCACTTCTGAGCCACTTGGTTGTTGTACCCCTAACCCTCCTTCTGATAAAAGGAGAAAATGCCTCTTGTAAAAGGGAACCTTGAAACAGGAAGGAGGACATGGCAGAGGTGATGTCAGGGGCATGGAAAACAGGATACCAGTCGAGCAGGGCCAGCTCCAGGAGGAAACCTTTAAGATCAAAGTTTAGCTAGTCACAAAGAGATAAAACTTCAGGAGGGACTTTAGGCAAATACATTTTTCAAATGCTGTGAGTGGGGGAGCGATCATTGATGGCATCAGGGAAAATGCTGGATAGCTGGATACTATCAGCTCTATTGGACAGTATCCAGTCAATAAGAATGTGGCAGCCACCATTAGAAGCATGTGCCTGGGCGAAGGGATAAGCTGGACTAGGCTGCATTTACTAATTATAGGGTCATAATCCTTAGTCTTGCCAGCAAGCCAATTAAAACTGAGGTCATCCATCAGGATCAGTTCATTAGAGCCAACAATGGGACTAAGTTATCAATTATGCCAGCTTGTCCAGGATTACCCACAGCAGGGGTATTGTAGACACTGAAGCAGTAGTGAGTGAAGAAGTTCACAGGCAGGGTAGTAGAAGCTATTTTGCTGCAATAGGGAACTATCAAGGTGGGGCTTATACAAAAGGAGTAGCAGACCACCTTTCTTGGAACCTGTCTGATCAATCTTGAGTAGGTTAAACATACTGTAGGAAAGAACAAACATAATTAGGTATAGTGGTTTTCAACTAGGTTTCAGATATTCCTAATATAGCAGTCTATAATGAATAAAGAGGTTGTGAAGTTTTAATTTACCAGTGACATTAAGACGAAGTTACATATTACATACTAACATACTATTTGCCAGCAGATTGGGCCTTACGGTCTATCGAGTCTGCTTGATCCTCAGATCCCTAGTTGGGTGCCAAGGCCCTCCCCCCCTTGTGTTCCAGAAACCCCTATCATCCATCCCCACCCCCGGACAGGCCCTCATCTGATACATCCACTTTCTATGTCTGTCCCGCCTCTTTGAAGCCCTCACTGTGGATCTCTTGAACCAGCTCGCCAGGCAGTGTATTCCAGGGTCCACCACCCTCCTCAGTGAAAACCTCCTCCTCTTTCCCCTCACCCTTCCACCTTCCAACTTCAAACCATGCCCTCTGGTGATACCTCCCTGCTTTAGTCTAAAGATCCCCTCCATGTTTACCCTATTTATTCCCTTGAGGTACTTGAAGACCTCAATCATGTCCCCCCTGTCTCTCCTCTCCTCCAATGAAAACAGGCAGAGCTCCTCAAGTCCTGTCCTCATACGTCAAATCCCCTAGTCCTCATATCATCTTAGTTGCCCTCCTTTGTACTCTCTCCAGGAGCTCTATGTCCCCTTCAAGTGTGGTCTCCAGTACTGTACACAGTACTCAAGGTGTGGTCTAACCAGTCCATTGTACAGTGGCAGAATCACTTCCTTGCTCCTAGAGGTGATCCCCCTTACGATGCATCTCAACATCCTGTTTGCCTTGCTAGCCGCTCTCCTGCACTGCTCGGAGTTATTCATACATGCATCCACCATGACCCTGAGGTCTTTTCCCCTATTGAGGCCTCCAGCACCTCCCTCCCAGGGTGTACCTGTGTTTAGGGTTTCTCGCCCAAGATGTAACACCTTGCACTTGGTGATATTGAAATTTACTTCCATGTGTGAGCCCAGCTTTCAGGGTGTTCAGGTCCTTGCAGGGCCAACCTCCCTCTTCTCCCTCAACTACTGCTCCCATCTTGGAGTCATCAGTGAAGAGACTCATTTCACACCTATACCTCTCCTGATGTCCGATATGTATGCATTAAACAGGATCGGACCCAGGACCGAGGACTGCGGTACCCCACTACCGACCTCTCTAGGGTTTGAAAGCTCCCCACCGACCACTACTCTCTGGTTGTGTCCAGCTAGCCAGTTTTCAATCCATCTGACCATCAAAGGGCCTACTCCCAACCCCATCAGTTTCTCCACCAGACCATTATGGGGGACAGAGTCAAACGCCTTGCTGAAGTCCAAGAATAATACATCCACAGGCTTTCCCTGTCCAGTTCTGATGTTACCCATTCTGAGAACTCCACAAGATTGGTTTGACATGATCTACCTGGCACAAACCCATGTTGCTGACTATCCAGACTCCTCCTCCAAGTACACCCCAATCGTTTCTTTAGTATACTCTCCATTAATTTTCCCACCACCGAGGTCAAACTGATGGGTCTATAGTTACCTGGTACTTCCCTCGACCCCCCCTTTATGGATTGGCACCACATGTGCCTCTCGCCAATCCCTAGGTACCCTCCCTGTCTCAAGTAACCTGTTGAAAAGCTCCGCCAGGGGTGCAGCCAGTATGTCCGCCAATTCCCATTGTTGTCAAATTTGTTTCCACAGTTAATTTCACAAAGTTTTTCTACTTAATAGGAAATTCACTATTGGTAACTCCACCTCACAGCTTCACTTGAAACTTCTCCTTAGGTTACATAAAGGTGAAGTTAGGTCAAAATGAAGCTACTGATACGCAAAAGTCTCAAGGTCAGCAGTCCCCTACCAACCACAGTGCAGCCTGATGATCATGTTCCAGTCCCACAGCCCATGGTACCACCACCAAATTCTGCATTCACTTATCAAACTCAGTCAGGAGCAATTTTAACATTTTCTGACATGTGTCTGTGATCTAGTTACACTTTTCACTGCCAGTGTGACATGCTGACAGATACCCAGAGTTCTGCTACCACTGCAATTGGGCTTAGTACAATTCCCACCCTCCCCCACATGCCAGAGTCAAATACTACCTAGGTTCCTGTGCTCAATGTGCTGTAATGCACAGAAAGGAGCTACTAGCTGTTTGGACACTGCCCCACATATACAGTACATACTGGGGACATATTATCCAGAACAGGCTCAGTGCCACCAACAGCAGTCAAGGGGACATCAGCAACCTCCTCATTGACCGCTGTTCCTGAACCACAGATTTTTCTACCTCTAAGACTGATCCTCTTGTTGCTGCCTTCCACAGCACCCACCAGCATAGATGCCACATATGTGCAGATAATAATTTGGCAACACGAATGCCACCACCCCACTTCCACCAACTACTCCTTTTTGTTTCTTTTAGGCATAGCTTGGCTAATTTTTGTTTAATTTGTCTGAATCATGACATGGTTGTTATTGAAGATGTGGTACACATCTGGTGATTTCTGGATGATTAGCACACTTAAATTGTGGATTTGGCACTATGGTGATGCTGGAAGGTAATGTTGGGCTTCCTGTGCATACCCCATGAATTTGTCTGGGATTATAATGTGCTAGCTTTGTAGTACTCATTGAGATTTTCTTTTTGATATATAAATTGTCCCTTTACTCCAAAGACTGACAGAAGTATGGCTTGTTAAAGTTGCAATGTTATCCAATGGGAATTTTCACTTTTTAATTGTTATTGTTTTTTTATTTTATATGTTTATTTTCATTTTGAAATTTATTAGGGACTATGGAGGGATTCTAGAAGCATGGAGCATGTCACTGCTAAAGGCGACTTGCACCAAATTCAGTTGCGACATGGACCCTGTACCCTATTCTAGAAGGGGCAGAGTCCTCACGGCTAAGTCCTGTGACTTGCAACATATGGAAGGCTATGCTAAACCAAAGGCATACCAGGGGCATGTCACAAGTCGACCCGCCACAAGTGCAAGTGCCCCGTAAAGCCCTCTATGGGCACCTGTGTCTCTAACTGAGAACCTCAACAATAAAGCCCAGCAGGTCTGCCCATTATACCTTGAGCCCCTGAACCTCCCACTGCTAAAGGCCCTGCAGGACAGTGCTGTCAACACCCCCCACCAATGCCCAGACCCAGAGACAGTGACGCAAACAGTAATTAATTACCGTTTGTGGCACTGTCTCAGGGTCTGGGCATGGGTGGGGGGGTTGACAGTGCTGTCTGTGGGGCCTTTAGTGGTAGGGGGTTCGGGGCTATGAGGTGTGTGTGGGCAGCCTTGCAGGGCTTTTAATGTTCAGGGGATTGGGTGCCATGTAATGTAGGGGGGATCGAGGGTAGGGATGTGAGATGCCCAGTGGGGTAACAACAGAGGTGTTCTGGTCATGGGGGGAGGGCACATGGAGTGGGTGCTGGGCTGCTGGTGGGTCTACAGGACCCCCGGAGGGCGTACATACAGTTATACCAGCTAAATGCTGGTGTAACTTACATTGACAGTTCTCCTCCAGGGTTCTTGTAGAATACCAACATTGGGGACTTTGTTGCTGCCCATGTAGAATAGGGCACAACTAATGCCATAAACCACCTAGCACCATGTCACAGGGGGTTTAGGGCATACGTGCTGGCATAAGTCAACTTTGGTGCAAGTGGCCTGTGGCATGTCACAGGCCACTTTGTAGAATACTGCATGTCACAACTGCTGGTGTAACTTGCTAATTGCGCCATTTTTTTGTGCAAGTGAGGTTATGCCAGGTGTAACTCTTCTAGAATCAGGCCCCTAGTCTTGAAGTACTCACTGAGACTTTTTTTTTATATATAGCTTATCCTTAACTTCAAAGACTGACAGAATTATAGTTTGTTAATGTACAATGTTATCCTATGGGAATTTTTACTTTTTATTTGATATTTTTTTATATGCCTAATTTCAGTTGGTATTTCTTAGGGACTTAGTCTTGCAGTACTCATTGAGACCTTTCTTTGATATATAGACTGTCCCTTAACTCCAAAGACTTATGGAGCTATGGCTTGTTAGAGTTGCAATGATATCCTATAAGAATGTTCACTTTATGTTCTTTTATGTCTATTTTCAGTTGGAATTTTCTAGGGACTTAGTCTTGTAGTACTGGCTGAGACTTTATATATTTATATACAGTATATATACATGTATATATATATATATATATATAGTCCTTTAACTCCAAAGATTGACAGAGTTGCGATTTGTTAAAGTTGTAGTGCTATCCTCCTGGAATTTTCATTCTTTTAATGTTTTATGGTTTTTAATATGTCTATTTTCGAGTGGTATTTCTTAGGGACTTAGTCTTGTGGTACTCACAGAGACCTTTTCTTGATACAAGTTATAGATTGCCCCTTAACTCCAAAGATTGATACATGTACAGCTGGTTAAAGTTACAATGTTATCCTTCAGGAATTTTCATTTTTCAGTTTGTGTGATTAGTTGCAATTTCTTTGATACTGAGGGTCCCATTTTCAAAAGGTCTCTGATCTCCGATCACGTCTCTGTTTACTAAGAATAAATCCCTGGTGACCCAATGGCGATTGGAGAATGGGGGAGAAGGAAGGGACCACTGGACCAGTGATTTATTCTTAGTGAACAGGGATGATGATCAGAGTGGGGGGGGGGGTGACGAGGGACCAGTAGACCACCAGGACTTCATTAATTTTTATTATACTGGAGAATCCGGGTATGTGAGGGATCGCTGGACAACCACTGATTTTATTATTATGTATGTGCAGATCAGGGTATGGGATGGACCACCAATGCTGTTATATTACATGAAGGTACAGGGATCAGGGCAAGGGGCGGAATGCTGGACCACCACTGATTTTTTTTTATTATGTATGCAGGGATTGGGGCTAGGGAGGGACCACTTGACCACCAGGTGTAACTGTTGCTGTAAGGGGACAGGGATTGGAGCTATAGTGGGCATACCTGGCCCAGCACACTTGATGGACATGCTTGCATGCAGATGAGCTCATAATGGGAATGCAAATGACCTGCTAGTGCCTGCATGCCTGATGAGCTCATCTGTATGGCTGGGCTGAATAGTGCCCATAGGGATCACGGTGCTAGCCATTGGGTGCAATGCTTTACCCCTATGGGAGGGCTTGGGCCCAGTGCCTTGGTAGCTGGCACAAGTCATGGTGCTCACTGGCTGTGGGACATGCTACCATGGCCCAATATTCAAATGGATAGTGCTCTCAGTTTGGATTGCGCTATCCATTTGAATATGGTGCCAGAGTCAGCCAGCTCAATATTTTCACGAGGTGCTTCCCTGTGCACATGGATGGCTCTGAATATGGGGCCTTGAGTCTTGTAGTACTCACTGAGACCTTATGTTGATACATAGATTGCCCTTAACTTCAAAGATCGATGGAGTTATGGCTTATTAAAGTTGCAATGCTATCCTATGCACATTTTCATTTTTCAATTTTTACATTTTTATGTCTATTTTAAGTTTTTATTTATTAGGGATTTAGTCTTGAAGTACTTATACATACCACAATTCCACTCGTGTGTGGTCTTTGCCACTTGTGTGGTCTTTTTTTACCTGTTACCCAGGTGACAACAGTGTGGTCAGTTGCAACCTATGCAATAAATGTGTTTCCCAGGGCAAGCAGGGGACCCACATTGGTATTGGAGGCCAGTGGACCCATCTCCTGGCAAATCACTGGGTTGAGTGGGAAAAAAGCAGAGGGAAGTGGCTAGTGTGGTTGATGGAGGTGGTGGCCTCTCCATGCCTGCAGCATTTCGTGGAAGGCATAAGGGAAGTTCCCGTGTCATGGTGGGGTGGTGGGCACACCCCGTGGAAGTGGCAGTACCATTGTTGAGGTTCAAGCTCCTCCTGATCCAGCAGCACCAGCAGTACCCACACTATCACCAGTTTTTTTTTCTTTTATTTTTACACAAAGAATACACAACAGGGATTTCAGGGACTAAGGGGACACATGCATGACACAACAGATCAGGTAATTATCATAATGTTACTATGTACCTGAAAAAAGCTAACTTCTATCAATAAACACAAATGAAACCCAAATACTCAAACTGCAGTGACAAAAATATTTCAGCAAAACTCACCTAACTGTTCTACAGAACTACAGTACCAAACCACAGAAATCAGGAAAAGAATTCTCACAAAATGCAGGGCTGGATTCACAAAACATTCAGGGACTAAGTCCCACACCACAGCTCCCGTTGTGGACTGAAATCTCTGCAGCTGTGGAGATTTGTATTCATAGCCACAGCAGTTGCTGAAAATGTTATGGCTGGTCCCACTGGATGTAACAGTTTCTGCAGCTGTGGAGATTTCCATGGCAACACCACTTGCAAGTTACTGTAAATTGTGGAGCTGGTCACAATTCCGCTCACTAGGGATGTGCGAAAATTAATTTACACTGGCGGAATTTTGGTGAAAGTGCGAATTTCGCTTCCACGAAAGTTCAGAAATCATTTTCAGAACTTTTGCGGAAATTCTGCCTTGAAACTGCGGAAAAAATATAAAAAACTGTGGGGTAATTTATTAAACTGCGGAAAAAATTCAGCAGAAAAGGTCACTGTCAGTGGTCATTTCTGAGGCTTTTTTTAAATGCAGTTTAACTTATTAATCTACCCCCCACTGATCAGGGGTCCCAGTAAATACCTTCAATCCATTCCTTGGACCCTCATGGTTTCTAGTGCCCCCCTACCCACCGATCATGACTCCCAAAACATTCTATTTCCTTGATGTCTTGCAGACCCCCTCCCTATCCTGGATTCCTTAGTCCACAAATAAACAGTCAGCAGTCCAACAACTCATCTCCTTCTATTCCCAGTATTCCTGGTGTCCACTGTACCTCCCCATCCCAGATCAACTGTAAAAAAATATATCTTCTCAATTCTCTGGTGTCTATTAGACCCCCCAAAACACCACCTGGACAGTTCATCTGCCACCACCCAACTTCCCTCCCCACCCTGCCCCTGAGCAGGCCACCAGTGCAGCACTCCTCTCTCCTCCACTCCCAGTGGCCCACTGAATTGTCAGCGAATAACCAAGTGGTTGTACAAGTAGGGTTGCCACCTGTCAGTTTTTTTACCTGGTGATCAGGTTTTCACAGTCCTTATCAGGTAATCCGGTTTTGGTCTGTGCTGGTCAGGTTTTTGAGCCATTTTGAGTGCTCACATACTTTTGAAACATTTTGTCATATCATTCATTGTTTCAGCTACATGCTCTGGTTACAGACAAGTTCTCTTGTCATTATAGCCCATTGTCTGTGAAAGCAGTCAGCCTGGGGGGGTGTAAAGTATGGCCATTAACACCATTAGCACTTAGTTAACTAATCTTTTCCAGTACACTTTAAAGTGGCATAGCAGCATAGCTGCCCCACCTTTGTAACAGCAACAGAGCCAGTTGTCTTCCAGTTTCATTTGCTGGTAAATATTTTCATCTCTAACAGAATTTAGACATTTCTAAATGCTTTAAATTATTTTTTTTCCTCAGGAAAATAGTATGCTCATGTCTTTGGCTTTGAAATAGTACTGTGGACATGAACAGGGAAAGGAGACAGAAAAAGATATGAAATACACATTACAGGAAACAATTTCTTATGTATTATTATAGAACATGTATACGGTTATATGCTATTTACAGTATTTCCTTTGTCTCCCCCCAGATCATATCTGTTAATGATATTTCTTTTATCTCTGTATGTTTATTTGGTAAACCAATGTCAATAAATAAATACACAAGTAAATGGATGACTAGGAAGAACCTAGGAAAGTAACTTTAACAGGTCCAGTACAGTATCTTAACATTTTTGTTGAACTGCTGCTTTAACTGTTGTCTTTTAGTGATATAACAAATGGCTTTCTAGGAGGAACAATGCATGATGAGTCATGAAAAGGGGTGGAGCTAGGGGCGGAGCTTAGGATCCGTTTTTTGCCCCATCCTAAGGTGGCAACCCCATGTACAAGCAGCCGCTCATTCACTGACAGTTCATTAAACCGTGGAAAGAATCAATTCCACAGTTTACATGCATTTTTCCACAGTTCACAAAGAAAGTCCACAGACCTTGGTGAAAATCCACAGAAAATCCTACTTTCATCAATAGTGAAAGTTAATCTCGCCTACTGTCTACAACGGTGCTGCCTGCCATAACAGAGAAACATGCCTTGCCTGCCTTTTTCTTGCTGAAAGTTGCTACAGCTAAGCTTCCCTCCCCCACAGCACTGCCTCACTATACAGAAAATAGAAAACAAAACTACAGCTTTAACTAAATCACAACAAATACCAGATATAATTGGTGATCCAGAGGCAGAAGGCACAATAAACACTTAATGGGGTAATTACTTGGGGAAAAACAGTTTTAAATGCTTTTTAGGCACAAAGATATAGAGCACACTTAATACCAGTTCTCTCTTCCTCACACTGCACTGAATTCAGCTTATACATGACAATACAACTCATTGCAGAACCATATGACCTCCAATTCCATGAATCCTTGAAAAGGTCACCATAGAGGCACAATTCGCAGGCAAAGTTCTCATTTTCACTATTCGCAATCATCTTCTTTAACACAAAGTAGCTATTTGCCTCAAAGAGAACTTCTTGAGTTTGGTAAAATTTGCAAATGTTCTTTGTGAGGTGAAGTGTTTGGACATTGACCACCACTAATAATGGGAGACCCAGGCAGATAGCTCTTCAAAATTGGTTAGCAGGCTATGGACATTGAGATGAGCTACCTTGAGATCCTTAGAGTTAGACCAGGAGGAGGGTGTGGTAAATGCAGACACACCACCACCAGGATCAGGTTCTACATTACCATTGAGAAAAATGCACTAAATCCTAAGCCAGTATGGACATATTGCATCAGACCAAGTTAAGAGTCAAATAACTGCAGGGACCTAGCTGTAAAGAAATGCATAAGAGAATATAACAGATCATAAGCCAGTATGGACATATTGCATCAGACTAAGCTGAGCATCAAATAACTGCAGGGACCTAGCAGTAATGAAGTGCCAAAGTATAAGAAAACATTCTTAATAAACCAGGCAAGACTGTATTTATGGCCTTGAGAGGTGAGGAGGTTAGAGAATATAAGCTTGGGAGAGAATGCCCATGCTGGGTGTTGCAGAAACAACACCAGACAGTACTGTGATTGCAAGCAGTCACAAAGTACATAAAAGTAAGTGGCCTCTTAAGAGCCTTTAGGGCTATTGTAATTTATATAATAAATTGGCCTGGTGGTCCAGAAGACCTGTTTATCAAAAAAGTCCTACAGTGTTTCAGTGGCTTAATTGATTGCCTTGGTAGTCTAGTGGACTGAATACTAAAGAAATCCCCAGTGGTCTAAGGGAGACGAGGGATATTGTAAAGTTAAAACGTGGCAAAGCTGGTGTGAATTGGGAAAACTTTGCCTTTGTACAACTTTGCAAGGTTCTCATCTCCAGCTCAAACTTCACACTTCGCCACTTAATATCTCCCCTGGTGATGTGGCATATTTTCCAGTGAAGTCATCATGAAAAGACAACTTCACTGGTGAATTTGCATGACTTTGCTGAAAAAAGGACCACCTTGCCTGCTGAAACTTTACAAAGTCATCAACTTGCACTATGTAAACTTTGTAAAGTTTAGTTTAGTTTGTTGACTGTGTAAATTACACTGGAACATAAAGTATATTTTTCAGGTACAACCCAGTGTACCAAATTAGTTTCCAAAGCAATGTTTGCCAACTTAGCTCACCTCTAATGGAGACAGGGACTGGCTTGCCAAACCAACTAATTGTTTAATAATACAAATCCCATTTTCAAAAGGAAATCTGTCTTGCCATGAGTTTAACAAATCAGAGGGGAAGGGGGAGAGGAAGAGAGAGAGAGAAATGTAGGGAAAGCTATCAAAGCAGGACAACAGGTTTATTGAAATTTTTTTTCTGCACATTAAAATTACCATGTTTCCTAGCAAACTTTCTTGCTGAATAAGCCACACTTCCTAAAATTTGATGGATAGATATTGCAAGTAATAAATATGTTTTAATTTAATCGGAGATGGATGGAAATGTCACCCTTCCCTAGCTGATAAAACACAGCCATGTTTTATTATATATTAACCCCCCCATTCTACTTACCACTGATCCTAATATGAAATCTTAGCTTCTCCCTAACTTCTGACCCTCTGATTCAGTTATGAAATCCATCCCTGTCCTACTCAGCTGCTCAAATGCCAATGAAATGTAAACCACCCACTGCAATTTACAGTCTCTTTCTCAGCACTGCTGACCCCACCTAGGATAATTCCAATAGTGTACGTAAGAAATTTAATTAGGCTCAGTTTTGGAGAAAGCGACATCATCTCAGCTTCATTATGCAATGCATGCTAACAGCTGAAATAGGTTGCATGCTGATTTCCATTTTATGCCAACCCAGCAATGTCTTTGCTATGATGACATACTTCCTTGGATCCAGATTCCATTTATGTATTCTTCAGTCACCTGTTTAGACATCAGTATAAGGAAAAGTCACACCAGCACATATGTTATGCTGGGCTACTGTCACACCTGGGGTATGTTTTGAAGCATAAGACCACACGCTGAGTGCCTTCAACCACCCTAGAAGTGACACTATTCCAACAACACACACCCTGAAGTGCATGGTTGCACTTCTGAAATGAATCCATTTATGTGTTTACGGTCATAAATATGCTGGTTTTTGGGCACTAGGTTCACCTGTGAGGTTGTGCTGGGATAACATCAGGGTTGAAACAGGCTCGTCACCAGTTAGCTTTTGGCAGTTTTTTCTAACCATTTTATAACAAAATATATTCATTTGACCATGACTACAGACCATCGTCATCCCCAGCAATATAGTACTTTACTGGGTGCCACTCTCTTTGCTGAATTATTCTGCCAACTGTTTATCTATTATGAATTTCTAGCAGTAGAGGTAATAATAAGTACAAATATTATAATAAACCTAATGAAGACAATGATAATAATTAGAAAATAACAATACATATGAATAACAATTAAACAATAAATAAGAATGAATGAATAACATTTTTTCTGTTGCAGATCTACCCCAGCTAATGTTAATTTCTAAATAACTGAGGATTGCAGCAGAGTATGATTTAAGCAATAAGTCATACCAGAGTGTGCATTACTGTTGGATGACAGATCATCTCAGAAGTAAGGCATGAGGGGACATCACGTGCCTTATGCACTGGAGAATTGCCATTATCCCACAGTTTTAGAAACACAATTCATCAGCAGAAATGGAATACTTGACCCACCCAGTCTGCCCAGAGGGCTCCTGCCTAGATTGTCTCCACAGACCCTCACTCGTCTCTGACCATCCTCCCTCCTCCATGCCTAGTCACTAATATTCCCCTACGTCTATCCCATGCATAATTGAAGCCCCTACTGTTTCCACCTCCACCACTTCCACTGGTAGTCTGTTCCATTTGTTCACCCTTCTTACTGTGAAGTAGTACTTCCTCACATCTATCTTAAACTTCCCTAATCCAAGTTTGTCATGTTATGTGTAGTGCAGCTTTAAGAAACGTTAGACAGTACAGCTTTAAGAAATGTACTTCCTGTCTGTGAATCTTCCTGTGTGTGTTAAGAACAGTGTTCCCCTTGTATCTGAGTGGAACAGAAGTAAACAGAGAAGGCCTAAATTTCTGTGGTGCATGTTTTTCTTTCTACCAAGACCCTGATGTGATTTAAGGTACTTATTTTTGGCCACCAAATACAACAAACTGGCAACGAGGATGGTGAAGACTTTTGTAGCTCCAGCTTACTGAATTGCACCATTTTGTGACTTTTTGCATTGGAGGCAAGTAAGCAATTTGGAAATGTGCAAAATCATGGCAACTTCAGCTAGCTTTGAAATGTTTACAGGAACACACTGGGATACATGGTCCAGATGGTTTGATCAGTGGTTATGACTTAATCCTGCCATACAATCTGCAAGTGTTGAGTGACAGGATATGCTTATTCGAGATGCTTTTTATACTTTCTTGGGAAGTGAAACCTACAAACTTTTATGCAGTCTGTGTGCACCAGACCGGCTGGAGGATTTGTCATATCAAGAACGAAAGGCTAAATTGAATGCACAATACAGTTTAACAACTTTTCCTAGGGCTGAATGTTATAAATTCTACCGTTACCATCAGAAACCAGGTCAGTAATTACAGTCTTATTTGGCTGAGATCAAACTCTTAGCTCTCATGTGTGAGTGGAGCAGGGAGCATCTTGAATCTAATTTAGCTGATAAGTTTGTTATAGGGTTGAATAATGAACATTGTATTCAGCAATTACTTTCTGTATGTGTCAAGAAGTCTGCTGATGAACTTTTACAGTTGGCAGAAATGTATGAGGCTGCAGAAAATGAAGTGCATGCTAAGATGAACGCTAAAAATGAGGTACAAGTAACTGCAGTAAACCCCAAATTGAAACAGCTCATACCTAAGTCTAAACCACTGTTTTCAAAGAAATATTCAATCACTCCACCCAAACTGCATGACCAGTACAAATGTGCATCATGTGGGTCTTCTCAGCATAGCAGGGACCAGTGCAAATTCAGAGAAGTTCAGTGGCATGCATGTAAATGTCAAGGGGATATTGCTAAGGTTTGCAGGAGCAGGAGAACTGCAGTGGTCAATTCAGAGAACACAGACAGTGCAGTTATTCCTATTGCACCACAAATGCAGACTAAAGATGTTTCTCCTTTCTATGTGTTACTTCAATTGCCACAACTGAAGCATCAGTTGCGCTTAATGGTAGACTCTGCTTCCCCAGTCACTTTTATTAACCATCAAACATGGTCTGATCTGGATAAGCCGCCATTGTCTCCTTGTAGTAAGTTGCTACGTGCATTTGAAGGGCAACTAATTCAGCCACTGGGCTCATGTACCACTTTGGTATGCAGAACTGATTCTCTTGGTCCACCTTTAACTTTTCTGGTTTCAAAAAAGGGTGTCAACATTTTGGGCAGAGATGCTCAGGTTCTTCTTAACATTCATATTGATCCAGCAGATTTTGGTCTACTTGCGGCTGTCCAGGTACCACAAAGCAGTAATCCACCCAAGCTTGGGGAGATTTTAGACTTGTATCCAGAGTTGTGGAAAGGCCTGGGATGTTGCACAGCAGCTAAAGCCAAGCTAGTTACAAAGGCTAATGCAGTCCATAAGTTTTGTAAATGACAGAAATTTCATTTTGCCTTAAAACCAGTGGTTGGGGGAGAATTGGACCGACTGAAAAAAGTAGGTGTGCTGGAAAAGGTTTCAAGTTCAGATTGGGCTTCTCCAATTGTGGTGGTATCTAAACCAGCTGGTAAGGTTCGCATATGTGGAGATTTTAAGGTGACATTTAATCCAGTACTTAGCACAGATGTATTTCCTTTACCCTTGTCTGAGGAACTTTTTCACAGACTCAGTGGTGTTGGGGGTCCTCTAAACTGGACCTCACTGATGCATACCGTCAAGTGGAACTGGATACAGACTCTCAGACACCGGTATTGATTAATACACACCAAGGACTGTACAAGTACAAATGGTTATGTTTTTTCCTTAGTTCTGCACCTGCTATTTTTCAAAAAGTGATTGAGCAAATGGTGGGTGATATACCAGGTGTTGCTTGTTATTTGGATGGCATCATTGTCACAGGCAAGACAGAAGCAAAACATATACTTAACTTACAAAAGACTTTACAGAGACTGCAACAGAGTGGATTCAGACTCAGGAGAGAAAAATGCCAAATTTTGTCAACCAAGTGCCACGTACTTAGGTCACACTATTGACAAAGATGGAATTTGTCTGAATGATGAAAAGGTGGACACCATTGTGCACATGCCTGAACTACAGAATGTTTCAGAGTTGTGCTCATTCTTGGGTATGGTGCACTATTATGACTATTTCATACCTGGCTTAGCCACTAAATGTGTTATCTTAAATGAACTGTTACCTAAGGGAACTCCGTGGAAGTGGACCAAGGGCCACTGTAAGGCAGTTCAAGCCATCAACCTCTCTCTAACCAATGTGAATAATTTAACTCATTATGACCCTAACTTACCTATCACATTGGCCTGTGATGCTAGCCCTGTGGGTATAGGAGCTGTCCTTTTCCATACAGATCCAGAAGGAGTGAAGAAGCCGATAGCTCATGCTTCATGCAAACTCACTGCAGCTGAAATGAATTAGGCCCTGATTCAGAAAGAGGCATTAGCAATTGTGTTTTGAGTCCAGAAATGTCACCAATACTTGCTAGGTCGCAAGTTTCACCGGAAGACATATCACAAGCCACTAGTGACAATTTTCAGTCCAGAAAAAGGAATTCCAGAGACAGCAGCTAGCAGACTTCAATGATGGGCATTCATTTTATCTGCATACATTTTTGAGGTCACATACCAAACAACTGACCAGCATGGAAATGCGGATGCCTTGTCGAGATTACCAATATCCAGAGAAATGGAGTTCGATATGGGACTTAAAGAGGAGCCTTTAGTATGCCAGGAAGAGCCAGACAGTTTTCCAGTGCAATTCAAAGATATGGAGGACTCTTCTGTTGTGTGTGCAATGGAGCTACAACAGTTAGATCAGCTTCCAGTACTAGCCAAGGAGCTTGCAAAAGCAACTAGTCAAGATGCAATTTTGAAACAAGTGTATCAATATACGCTTGAGGGTTGGCCGCAAGGCACTACATGTTCAGCTGAACTACAACCCTACTACACAAGGAGACAGCAGTTGTCCATTGCTGAGGGGTGTCTTCTGTGGGGATTGGGAGATTTCCTCCTTTGGGAAATCTCATTGAATGCCGCTTGCCACTACATCACTACTGCTATTTTCAAATCCAGAACCAGTGGTGACTCTCTTGACCTGAAGATTCTGTTGCCAACTCTTGAGGAAATTCTTCTACCCTTAACCAGCATTATGAATCTCTCTTTCCGCACCAGTCAATTCCCAGACCTTTGGAAAACTGCCTCGGTCATCCCAGTTCAAAAAAGCGGTGACAAGACTAGCCACTCAAACTATCGCCCAATCTCGATTCTGCCTCCCTTCTCCAAGGCACTTGAATGAATCATAGCTGGCCAACTAACTGACCATCTGGACAAATACAACTTACTGTGCACTCAACAGCATGGATTCAGAAAGGGTCACAGCACCTCCTCCGCTCTGCTTGAATTCACTGGGGCAGTACATAAATCCCTCGATAAGGGCATGCTTACCAGGGCAGTTTTCATAGACCTCTCCAAGGCGTTCGATACTGTCCACCAGCAGCTGTTGGTTGACCAACTCCGGAACATTGGTCTCTCCCCTGACATGGCCTCTTGGTTCAAAAGTTACTTTGAAAACCAGTCACAAAAGGTGAAAATCGCCAATGCTCACTCTGACACCTTACCAGTTCGATCAGGTGTCCCACAAGGGTCAATCCTGGGCCCGCTCCTCTTCAGTCTCTTTCTGAACTCTCTACCACAATCATGCACTGAGAATATCATCCTATACATGGATGATGCTGTTGTTTTTTTCCTCTCTCAAGGATTCCATAGCCTTACAACAGAATCTTCAGCTTGCTTTCAGTACTGTTGAGTCGTGGTTTTCTAGGCATAAACTTGTCCTTAACCACAAAAAAACTAAGTCAATGCTATTCTGCAACTCACACAATCAGCACAAGCTTCACCCCTTGACTATCATCACATCACATGGGAATACCCTGGACCAGGTCCTACACTTCAAATACCTGGGGATACTGTTGGACCCCTACCTCTCTTATGGTGCCCATGTCGACTCTGTGGCAAAGGCGGCAAACACCAGAATTGGTCTCCTCTACAGACACAGATAACATCTCACCGCAGAAGCCTTGAAGATTGCCATACAGAGTTCCCTGTTCTCGATTATTGACTATGGTCTCATCATTTATGGCTCTGCCACAGCGACTACCCTCAGATGTATCTCAACCACCCTCAATAAGTCTTGTTGGCTCATCTCTGGTGCACACCGTCTCACCCACACCTGCGATCTGTACTCTAAAACTGTCTGGCTATAGCTCTCAAATCGCATAAAGTACCTGACCTGCACAATGGCCAAGAAAATCAGCCTTGGCCTTGCACCTCTGGGGGTCATAGCCCTGTTAAAAAATAACAGGAATAGCATGCAGGCCACCGGGGGTCAAAATCTCAACTCCTGCAAGTTCCCCACTGCTGCACCTCCCAGGGTCAATGTTCTTTCGCTTACAGAGCTCCCCTTTGGCTGAACAGCCTCAACCCTGCCATCTCTACTGCTCCTACACTTGGCACTTTTAAGTCTAGACTACAGTTGCACCTTACTACTTCTAGCCCCTGTGACTGCCCCCCACGACTGTAGCTGACATGTCCCTGGGGTCTCCTATGCCTCTGTTGACTCCCATCTGGCTGCAGCATTACCCCTCTGATGCTCTTATCTCATCAACATCCCAACTTCACCTGCCTTCCACTCCCCCCTCTTCCCACTCCCCTTCTTGTTGCCAGCACTTATCTCCTGTTGCGTTGGACAACCACCTATGTCTGCATAGTTGTTTGTTCCTCTTTTACCTCTGTTTCCCTTCATCTAACCTCGCCATCGCTGCAGGTTATCTGATCTCGTCTGAACATCTAGTACCATGCCTTAATATGTTATTTTGTCTATCCTATAACTATAGTGCCATATTGTTTGACTATTATTGTAATCATTCCTACCACTGTATGTCTATTTCCTATGACATGGAACCTTTGTAAAAGCCTTGGCTCAAAGGTATTTGTAATCCTAGACTTGAATAAATAAATACAAAAACAAGCATTTGTCAATGCCGAACGTTCACTTGCAGGTATTTGCAGTGGTGTTTGGCACGTATGGTGCTTTACCCTAATACCCTGTGCGATTGCTGGTATTTGCACAATAAATTTTCAGCATGACCTTTTTGTTACCCCCATTGTGCGCTACATAGGCGGAAACACATTTTGGGCAGGATGTGAAAAATGACAGCTGTACTGCTCATAAGGAAGTGTGGTAAAATGGCAATGTTGAAAATCTGGAGTGGAAATATTGAAAATTCGAAACCTCAGAGTGCGTGGAACTGTACATGCGAGCGCTCGTAAACAGTCATTGTTCGAATTTTTCACCAAATTTTCAATATTGGCATTTTAAAACCTCTGCTAATGAACAGTGTCACTGTGATTGTCTTACTGTGTCCCATACATTGATTTTGCACACCGACTGCGCCATTGTGCACTACATGGGCGGAAACACGTTTTGGGCAGGATGTGAAAAATGACAGCTGTACTGCTCATAAGGAGGTGTGGTAAAATGCCAATGTTGAAAATCTGGAGTGAAAATATTGAAAATTCTCAAACTTACGAGCGTGCGTAGGAACTGCACAATGCACGCTCGTAAAACAGTTATTTTAAGGAATTTGTTCACCAAATTTTCAACATAGCCATTTTAAGATCTCTGCTCATGAACAGTGACACTGTGATTTTCTTAATGTGTCCAATACATTGATTTCACACAGTGACTGTGCCATTGTGCGCTACATGGGCGGAAACACATTTTGGGCAAGATTTGAAAAATGACAGCTGCACTGCTCATAAGGAGGTGTAGTAAAATGGCGATGTTGAAAATCTGGAGTGAAAATATTGAAAATTCTCAAACTTACGAGCGTGCATAGGAACTGCGCAATGAACACTTGTAAAACAGTCATTTTTAGGAATTTTGTCACCAAATTTTCAGCACAGCCATTTTAAGACCTCTGCTCATGAACAGTGTCATTGTGATTTTCTTAATGTGTTCCATACATTGATTTTGCAGACCGACTGCGCCACTGTGCGCTACATGGACGGAAACATGTTTTGGGTGAGATGTGAAAAATGACAGCTATACTGCTCATAAGGAGGTGTGGTAAAATGGCAATGTTGAAAATCTGGAGTGGAAATATTGAAAATTTGCAAACCTATGAGCGTGCGTAGGAACTGCGCAATGCACGCTCGTAAAACAGTCATTTTTTGGAATTTGCTCACCAAATTTTCAACACAGCCATTTTAAGACCTCTGCTAATGAACAGTGTCACCATGATTTTCTTAATGTGTCACATACATTGATTTTGCACAATGACTGCGCCATTTTTGCGCTACATGGGTGGAAACACGTTTTGGGCAGGATGTGAAAAATGACAGCTGTACTGCTCATAAGGAGGAGTGGTAAAATGGCAATGTTGAAAATCTGGAGTGAAAATATTGAAAATTCGCGAACTTATGAGCCTGTGTAGGAACTGTGCAACGCACACTCGTAAAACCGTCATTTTTTGGAATTTTTGCACCAAATTTTCAACATGGGGTTTTTGGGACCCCTTCTCATGAATGATGTCACTGTCATTGGCGTTGATTCAGGCCTGAAGGGTGATTTTGTGCAGTGACTGTGCAGGTGACTGCGGGTCACCCGCCCGGGCCCGCATAATGACAGATGTTCATCGGTCAATACATTAGCTGATGCGCAAAAATTCAAAAACTATGCAATAAAGTTGAAAACCCCTATCTGGCCCATTATACAGCTTACGGCATTTCCTCAGTTCGCGTCGGCTTTGAAAGAGTGCAGGCGTGTTCCCAGTCCAGCGATGATCGTCGCGCCAGCTCAGAAGTAAGTATAGGTGAGGGCAGTGTGGGGAGGCAGGGTGCACAGTGGGTGAGTGCGGGTTGTGGGAGGCGGGGGAGACTGTGTGGGATGGTTTTTAATTTACAGTTTTTTTTTTTACCGTTAGCGGGACATTTGCCACGCTGGGTAGGCTCCCAGCATGGCAGAAGATAGCCTGGGGGGCCGTCAGAGCCGACCGGGGATTGGACACCCCATCAGCTGACAGCGTGGGGCGTTTTCCATGCTGGGGTGGGCTCAGCGTGCAGAAGATGGTTGGGGGCGAGGCGGCGTGGGATTGGGCACCCCGTCCGGCAAACAACACGGGACGTTTGCCACGCTGGGGTGGGCTCCCAGCATGGCACCAAAGCTTTGGGGGGGCAGAGTGACACGGGGGGGTGGCGTGATGCGGTGCTGTGTATGACAGTGGTGGTTTTCTTTGAAGCGAAGACCACCGCTGTCATACACAGCTCCCGAACCCATTGGTGCAGGACCGTCATGCCTGCTCAACTGAGCAGTGGATTGCAAGGGAGAGGTACACCTCCAAAGTGTGCTACTCTCCCAAAACGTTCCTTGCGCACGCGCCCAAGCGAACATAATAAATAGTACCCCAATGTTATCCTCCAGTGTGTTGACTCTTTTGCATGCAGGCCATCCAGGCATTGCTAAAATGAAATCCCTAGCCAGACTGCACATATGGTAGGCTTCCATTGACAGAGACATATACCAGCTTGTGCAAAGATATGAAGGTTGTACTGTATCGATGAGAAATCTGGCAAGAGCTCCAGTTCACCATTGGGAATGACCTGAAAAACCCTGGCAAAGGTTGCATATTGATTTTACAGGACCTTATTTAAATTCCATGTGGTTACTCTTAACTGTTGCTTATTGTAAATGGCCAGAAATTCATCAAATGTCTTTGACAACTACTGAGAGTACCATTAAAGTGTTGCAATCTATCTTTGCTACCCACGGTGTTCTGCAAGTGATTGTCTTGGATAATGAACTACAGTTCACGTCTCTTGAATTCCAAGCATTTTGCCAGCAACATGGTATCCACCATATTTTCTCACCTCCCAACTGTCCAAGTTCAAATGGCAAAGTGCAACGCCTGGTTCAGACTTTTAAAAAGTATATGGACAAAGCTAATCCTACTACACTCATGGCAATACAAATACCCCTTTTGGACTTTCTTGTGATGTATTGAACAACACCACATTGTATCACGGGAATATCCCCTGCAGAATTGTTGTTTGGAAGTCAGATTAAAACTCAATTGTACCTTCTTCACCCGCTAGGCTATAAGTCAGTAACTGAAATGCTTCCTAAGACCAGATCCTTCAAACCCAATAGTCTTGTGTGGGTCAGGATATATGCAGGCCCGAAGAGATGGATAGAAGGTGTGGTGAGAAAAAAAAATTGGAAATGTTGTCTATACTGTTCGACTGACTAACCAGAGAAGAATGAAAAAACATGTGAACCAGTTATGTACTAGAATTGAGACAGAACAAAAAAGGAATACCCAGAGTCGGGGTAGTTATCCAGGATTATTTCTTCCAGAGCAAGAACAGGAAGACATAGTGGAACCACAGCAACTGCGACAAGATGTGGCTGATGCTAATCAGATTCCAAAGCAACAGCCTCCAGTCCTGCTTTATCATTCAGGACATATAAGACGTTCACCAAAGAGAATGGACTTATAGAGATATAGCCTAAAGACATAGACTAACTAAAGGAACATTGCAGTAATAACTTTAATAGGTTCATACTATTTTCTGAAATATTTACTTACGTACTTTCTAGCTAAGTCAGGAGGGATTGTTATGTGTAGTGCAGCTTTAACAAATGTTAGACAGTACAGCTTTAAGAAATGTACTTCCTGTGAGCCTGTGAATCTTCCTGTGTGTGTTGAGAACAGTGTTACCCTTGTATCTGAGCTGAACAGAAGGAAACAGAGAAGGTCTAAATTTCTGTGGTACATGTTTTTCTTTCTACCAAGACCCTGATATGTTTTAAGGTACTTATTTTCGTCCACCAAATACAACACATCACAAGTCCTCTGGTCCTGATGCTTTTTTTTCATTTGAAAGAAACTCGCCTCCTGTACCCTGCTTACTGATGTGAGGTACTTGTAGGTCTGTATCATGTCCCCTCCTACTCTCTTTTCATCCAGGATGCACATGTTGAGATCCCTCAGTCTCTCTTCATAGTGTTTTTTATGAAACCCCTGCACTATTTTATTTGCCCTCCGCTGGACTGCCTCCACTTTTTCTATGTCCTTTGTGAGGTGAAACCTCCAGAACTGGACACAATAGTTCAGGTGGGGTCTCACTAGTAATTGATAGAGTGGCAACATCCCACTGGCTCTACCCACTACTTTGTCACACTGCCCTGTCCATTTGACAAAATAAAATATTTTAAACCCAAGGTATCTGTTTCTGCTTAGGGACTGTCAATACCTCGCCTGATCCTTTACTCACCTCCTTGGTTCCTATAGCCTATGTGCATGATTTTGGACTTTTTGGCATTGAACCCCAATTGCCATGATCTGGACCACTCCTTAAGTTTCTCAAGGTTCCTACATATTCTCTCTAACGCCTCCTGAGTGTTCACCATATTACATAATTTGGTATCATCTGCAAAAAGGCATATCTTCCCTTCCAGTTCTTCTGCAGTGTGAATTATAAAGACACAGAAGAACACTGCTACCAATACTCAGCCCTGCAGCTCCCCATTGATCATTCTCCCCCTTTAGAGTAAGTGCCACTAACAACCACCTTCTATCACCTATTCATTATCCAGTTACTTATCCAATTCAACACTTTGGATCCAACACCTAGGGTGCTCAATTTCTTTATGTCTCCTGTGCAGCACAGTGTTGAAGGCCTTGCTAAAGTCCAGATAGGCCACTCCACTGCTTTCACCTAATCTATTTCCCTGGTCAATCAGTCAAAGAAATCAATCAGATTCATCAGACATAACCCCTCCATGAATCCATGCTGCCTTTGGTCTTGTAGCCCACTGGATTCAAGATATTCTGCCATCCACTGCTTTAACAGGGTTTTCATTAATTTCCCTACCACTGAAACTGACCAGCCTATAATTTCCTGCTTCCCTCTGCTGCTATTCTTCAGGTGGGCTATGCAGGAATGCATGCCGGGTACATGCAAGAGGCACTTACCCAGCTCACACAGCTCTGCACCTGAAGACAGATCTGTGGGGCATAGCATACACTAAAGCATAGCACTGCATGGTGCTTGTCCACAGCCCTCAACCCCAGTGTACTGCTGCATGTGGGACAGATTGGAGGGCACAGGCAGGGGATTCAGGGGCAGCATGGGATGCCAATTTTTTTATAAAGATGGGCAAGTGCCCAAATGGCTATCCCCCACCCTCCTAGTCAGCCTAGAGTGCTGGAGAAGCAGAGCGGGGGGATTTCTTGTTCTGCCACAGCTGGCGGGTATAAACTGAGGAGGCATGTAAAAGATATGGCAGACACCCCCCCGAACAGCCAAGCACATAGCTGCATGATCAACTGGGGGATCCTGTGCAGAAGGGATGCTTGTCTCTCCCATAAATGTACATGGTGGCAGGGGGACCCCTGGTTCACGGCATTCAGAGGTAGCATTCCTTACATGCTGTGGATAGACATGCAGTGACATTTAAGTTTGCCCATGAATGGTGGGTGAAGTTGCCAATTTTGCTTCCACAAATTTCTCCTTAAAACTTCACCTAACTTTTTGCAGTTACCCTAAGCATGGGGAAGTTACCTTATAACTTTAGCTTTGCATTGGAAAGGTGAAGTTTAGGTGAAAAACATCTTTGTCACATGGGAGAGCTTTTGCTGCTCACATGGTAAATTCCCAGTGTAGAAATATGTGATTTGGTTTCAGTTTCTCAGTTGTACTTAGACAGAATGTAAGCTAGCAACCTGTTTACAGGGAGAAATGCAACACATTTTGAAGTGTTTTAAAACAGTCAGTTCTAAATCTTTTTTTGTTTGGGGTGCATTAGTTTAGTTTCTAAACATTCCTTAAACACTTAGGGCTCGATTCTCAAAGCTTCTGGCATGGTGCAAGGGGCTTGCTCAACAAAGAATGTCACAAAGTGTCCCATGCACCAAAAGATGCCCTTGAAGTGATTCTCAAAGGTAGCCTGCATCAGCTGCAGGCTGCCTGAACCAAATGAGGCTTGTGCTGCCCATGTGCTGCAAAATCAGCTGCGGCATGGTGCCTGGGGAGCATGCAGCAGATGCAAGCTACCACATCCCCAAATGTGTGATTCTCTGAACTCACCCAGAGGGGACATTACTAAGCAAGCAATAATGCCCGACAGGGTGGGCAGTATTGGGCAATACCAGACCGGCCAGGGGCATAATGAGGCCCGACACTGCAAGTGGAGGGCCTTATAGCCCTTGGCCAGTCTGGTATTGCCCATACTGCCCACCTGAAGGGCATTATTGCGCTTAGAAAAAAAAAAGAGAGAGGTAAAAATTGTTAATAAATTGTTTAAGATTAATTTTGTTATTAAATAGTTCCTCCGCCTAAATAAGTTTCCTATAGTAGTCTGTTTATAACTCCCCTTAACAGTGCAGAGTGTCAACCCCCCACATACACAAACACACACGCACACCCACTTTCTCGAGACTGTAAAACATTTACATTTTATGTAAAGAAATGTAAGTGCAGCTTCTTTCTTTGTTGTGCAGCAGCATTTCAAATGGAGAGTAGAACAGGAGTGGAGCACGTGCCTTCTGTATGAGAGGAGCTGAGGTGGTGGGCAGGCAGCAGCGATGTACAGTAGCCGAAAACGGACTTCATGGAAGGTCCGTTGATTTTGTGGGAGGAGGTCGAACCAGTTACTTTTATTTATCTTAGGAATACAGTGCTGTAATTTTTTTAAATTAGTGGGAGATGTGTGTGTGTGTTTGGGAGATGGAGCTCTCACTCGGTCCCTGTCTCACTAAGCGAGTAAAAAAAAATGGCGGCAGTTTAAAATTGTGTGCCCACTGCTTCAGCCAATGATGAAGCAGGCTGGGCACAAGGATATATCTGGCTGGGCATCAGGCAGGTTTGGGTTGGGAGTTATTATTTGGTGGGCATCTATTGAAAGTTAATGTACCCCTGTGGAATGGGTACTAGCCAATCAGATGCCTCTAAATAAAAAGCCCATTTTCTAAGTACAATTAGACCAGCTAGGACTGGTCTAAGGGTACATAGAACAATTTCCTCTGGAGGAGTTTAGCAATTTGTGACAACATGCCACAGCCCCCCCACACAGCATTGATATGCTCATGTTGGACAATGTTACTATCAATAAATCCTGGTGGTCTAGCGGTTCCTCCCCCTGCCCCAATATGCCTGTTGTTGTGATTGTTACCATTACTTTACCCTGGTGGTCAAGTGGTCCCCCCATCCTGGCAGGTAGTGCCCACCACCCTGCTCCCCCAACCCAAATATCAAGCCAGCAACCAGCACAGCCTTCCTCACACCACCTGGGCCAGCCACTGACTGAACTGTCACTGAACGTGTACTATATACTACAGTACATGCTCACTGATTGACAGAGCTATCAGTCAATGAATGCATACTGTATTATACAGTATTTGCTCAGTGATAGTTGTTAGTGGCTTACCGAGGTGGTGTGAGGTGGGCTATGCCAGTTGCCAGCTTGGGGGTTTGGGTTGGGGGAGCAGGTTGATGGGCAGTACCTTCTAGGGTGGGAGGGAGGACAGCAGATCATCAGGGTAAAGTAATATTAACAATTTCAATATCGGGGAGGGGGGGCCAGTCAATTCAAGTTTTATTACCTGTGCCTTGAGTTGGTGCGGGTTCGCTCAACAAACAGGAAGCAATCCCAAAAAGTATCCAGACAGTCCTTATGTGCTGGTACTTTCAACCCTCAGCATTCAAAGAACAAATGAGCAAAAACTCCCCCTGAGAAAGGCGAGTAGCCGAAGCGCTGGGGCAGTGTGAGGTGGTGAGAATAACTGAGCACAATTCGTAGAATAAATCTTCAAACATCATTTGGAGTTTTTGTTCATTTGTTGTTTGAATGCTGAGGGTTGAGAGTGCCATCACATAAGGTCTGACCGGTAGACTACCAGGATAAAGTAATATTATTAATTTTAGAAATGGGCATATTTGGAAGGGGGAGGACCACTAGACCACCAGGCTAAATTAAATTTAACATTTTCTTAAATGGGCATATCAGCACTGGTTGATGGTGGTGGGGCTGCTAGCCATCAGGACTGTGCTGGACTGACACACTGATGCCCTACAGCTTGTGACAAGCCCTCCTGATGTGCTGTCTGTTTGGTGCATGTCCAAGGTTGCTACAAGCCTAGGAACTTTGCCACTTGGACATCTGCCAGTTAGATAGTCAGGTGCAGGGTCCCTGCTCATGGGCCTTGATGCAAGCTGCCTTTTGTTGCAGCTTTTGTCAGTCTAAGGTCCCTTTCAGAATCGAGCCCATAATCTTTATTTTGAATCATTTTGCATCTCTTTTTTCTGTCTGTCTTTCTTACTTTTGTTTGGATTTAAGTTCCCTGATTTTCATTTTAAATGAAGTATGGAGTCTTTGGCCTTGGCCATCATGGTGTCCAGACTGATGGAGGGGCTGGGACTGTCTGCCTCAGTTGGGCACAGTTCTGTGATGATCGCCCCACAAAACCCTACCTACTCCCCTACTAAAGCAGCAGCAGTGGCAGGCCCACCACTTGATCCTCAACAACAGGATGGCAGGAGTTTTGCCCCAGTCCTGGAGCATGAGGAGTGGAGCAAATGTGGCAGTCTAAGGCCCCCTGTGGTTGCAACACCATTGCCATCAAGACCCCCTGTAGAGCAACCCATTGCAGAAGCAGCATCCCACCAACACCTCCCTAACCAAAAGACCTCACCTGTTTCGACATTTTTTACCTGTGACTCAAGTGTGGACACTTGCAAATGTGTGGGAAGCAGGTCCACTAGGGGGAAAAAGGGGAGCCATGTGGTACTGGGGTAGTGGACCCACTTAAGCTTACACTACCGGGCCAAATGAGAGGCAAGGCTTCATGAAGCAGCAAGCAGGGATGGTGGCCCATCTCTGCAGGCTGTGGCTTATTGCCATGGTGTATAACGTGGAAGTTCATGTGCCATGGTGGGGTAGTGGACAAAATAACAAGCAGTGCCCTTGTTGTAGTTCTAGCTCCTCCTGCTCGGGAAGCAGCAGCCGTGCCTGCAGCAGCAGCAACAGCAGCTGATCTGGCCTCAGCAAGGAAGTGGGGGACCTCTGCTGTCAGCTTACTGAGGTCCAGTAGGACATCAAAGTAATTCTAAAAAATCAGGAGAGGCTGCTGGCAGGCCAGGAGGAGCTCTGTCATGCTGGTGTGGGTGATAGTGGCAGGGCTGTGTAATCTGTTTAATTAATTTATTCATTCTTGCTCCTCTTCCTGTTTACGTATGTCTTTTCTTTTTTTTTTGGTGGGGGGGGTTCAGGTAAATTGTTGTTGCTTTAATTGACTTTCAGAACATTATTTCTCTTTCAGAGGGATAAAACCCCATTGTTGCAAGTTCATGCTGCTATTAGATCTTTTTTTATCATGACCCCAAGCACCTCTGCTAATCTATATTAATGGAAAGCAACAAGAAACTGCACCACTCTGAGTAAACTTCAAAATAGCAGCTTTTAATGAAAAAAGTTTAAAACACTGTCAAAAGTGCAAGGTGCATCAGAGACGCAACTACAAACCTCTACCAGTTTTGCATTCAAACATGTGCCATCAGGAGGATATTGAATCAGGCATGTGGACCCTTTTTATACAAAAAGCACAGTGAATTTAACATGGCAGTGTGTGAGAAAACATACATTTCACATAAATATTATATAAATCCATAACCATTAAAAACAGCAAGTATCATGTAATGCAGAACTATATCAGATTTTACTAGCAGATCTGAAAATATATAGCATTGGTTTCATATTCCTTAGTAGATAAAAATGTAAAGCCCAAGCATAAGATGTTTTCATAATATATTAGAACCTTTACTGATCAGATAGTGTAATTATGGTATAATTTTATATACTAATGCATAGGTCCTTAATTATGTCTTATGCTTGGGCTCTACATTTTTAGCTACTAAGGAATATGAAACCAATGCTATATATTTTCAGATCTGTTAGTAAAATCTGATTTAGTTCTCTTGCATTACATGATACCTGCTGTTTTTAATGGTTATAGATTTATGTAATATTTATGTGAAATGTATGTTTTTTCATACACTGCCACTTTAAATTCACTATGCTTTTTGTATAAAAAGGGTCCATATGTTTGATTTGCTATCCTTCTGATGATGAATGTTTGAATGCAAAACCAGTAGAGGTTTGTAGCTGTGTCTCTGATGCACCTTGCACTTTTGGCGGTGTATTAAACTTTTTTTATTAAAATTGCTATTTTGAAGTTTACTCCGAGTGGTGCAGTTTCTTGCTGCTTTCCATTGACTTTTTTTGTCTCCACACACTCTGTACCTGGCTGAGCTGTTTTGCCTTGCTGTTACTTAATTGTTTGTATGTGCTTGAGGGGGGAGTTTTTCTTTCCAGCGTCATTCGTTTTATGCTAGTTCTACACTGCTTGCAATTCTCAGGTGACTAACGGATACGGCTGTGTTCTCCAGATTAAGCAATTTTCAGCTTAGGGATACACAGCATTGTTTTTTTATTTCCAATTGTGGATTAACCTTCTGCTAAGTCACCACTTGAGAAACTTGTCTCCCAGTATAAGGAATGTCCAATACACACTTTACGGACACCATCTTGGGGGAAGCATCGGGTTTGTGTGCTAATAGCATGTTTGTATCCGCAGGAGAACAAGATTTCTGTTGGCACTCTGAATGTGACAATACCAGTAACATTCATTGGAGGGGCAGCCTGATTGATAATGATTCCACCACATGCCCTCTTGATATAAAGACTGCATTCTCCAGATTAAGCCATATCCGGCAGTTGGACCACAGTGGGCTCAGGGAGGGTGAGGATGGTGGAACAGAGGCACACCCAGTCAGTTGTTCCACACCACAATCCATACACCATTCTGGGGGAGCATAGCTCCCCTATGGATGCACCCGCAGAGGAGACTAAGGAGACTGAGGACAACTGTCACAAGGGAGGCCCACAGGAAGGAGGCAGAGGACACCACAAGGAAAGGAAGCAGCTCCTGGTGGGGGACTCAATTATTAGGGGGATAGAACTGGGGGGAGCAGGGAAAACTGAAGTAAGGTGCCTGCCTGGAACCATGGCTTGGAGAGACAGGAAGCGCATCCTCAGGATCACGAGAACAGCTGCATGGGAATCTGAGCTGGACGTCATTGTCCACCTAGGGACAAATGACTTGGCTAATCATGAGATTAGAGCAGTGCAGAAGGACTTTGTAGAATTGGGGAGGGGCCTAAGACAAGTAGCACACACAATATCCTTCTCTGAGGTGCTGCCTGTCAATGGCATGAGTGAGGCGGAGTACTTTGCACCATGCAGTTTAATGAATGGTTGAAAAATGGTGTGGAGCACAGGGTTTGGCTTCATTGGAGACTGGGGTTCCACCTGGAGGGACACCAGCCTATACTGGCAGGATGGTCTGCATCTGTCCAGGAAGGGAACAAGTCTTTTGAGCAATCAAGTTTAAATGCTTCATTGGCAAGCTTTTAAACTAGTCAAGGGGGAGGCACTGATAAGCAGCAGAAAAATCCCAGCCTCTCCCTACAAAACAGGGTACTAAATGAGAAAAAGACAGAGGTAGACAGGTCAGTGGGGGATGCTGCCAAAGAAGGTAAAGCCATCAAAAAATGGAGAGCAATGAGTACCAATGCCGTAGTCTGAGTAACAAGCTTCCTGAATTAGTGGCCTTGATGGAGGAGGAACATCTGGATATCGTGGCAGTCACAGAAACATGGTACACACAAAACTATGACTGGGACATAAACATACCAGGATACACTATCTACAGGAGGGACAGGGAGGGTAAAAGAGGAGAAGTAGCTCTTTACATAAGGGAAGGAATCAAGGCAACAGAACAAAAAGGAAAACAGGGAGGAGTAGAAGCACTGTGGGTAAATTTGGAGACCGGCAATGGCACCACAATCCGCACAGGGGTTATATACAGACCCCCTTCTCACGGGGAGGAAATGGACAAGGAAAAGATAGAAAGAATACTTAGAATGGCAGAAAAAGGGGAGATATTGCTGATGGGTGATCTGAATATGCCAGATGTTAACTGGAATGCAGTTGCAGCAGCCACTTCAAAGAGTGGGGTTATTCTAGATGCCCTACATGGGGCATGCCTTAGACAACTAGTATTGGAGCCCACTCGAGAGGGAGCAATCTTAGACCTGGTTCTCTCAAATGGAGATGAAGAGAGGATCACAGATGTAGAAGTGGGTAGCCATCTGGGAACTAGCAACCATCGGACAGTATGGTTCACAATAAACACAGCAATAGAGTCAAGCCATACAAAGGCAAAAGTACTGGACTTTAGGAGGGCTGACTTTGCCAAAATGGGTGAGTGCCTAAGGAATGCACTAGCAAATGGGCAGGAAGGAGGGTGGAAGAACAATGGGAATAATAAAACTGCCATCACAGAGGTAACAAGCCTTTGTGAAGCAAATTAACAAAACAAAACGATGTAAGAAACCACTATGGTTCTCAAAGGAAGGCAGTGAAGGTTCAAGAGAAAAAGAAAGCATTCAGGAAGTACAAGGAATCACAGAAGGAGCAGAACAGGGAACTGTATCAGTTAAAGCAAAGGAAGCTGGGAAGGCAGTCAGAACAGCAAAGGCCCAAACCGAGGAAAAGATAGTCAACTCTGTTAAGAAGGGGATAAAACCTTTATAGGTACATCAGGGAGCAGGAAGACCAAGGGAGGCTAGTGAAGCTTAATAAAGAGGAGGGAGGGTGGGCAGAGGGTGACTGTGAAAGGCAGAGATACTAAACAAATATTTTTGCTCAGTATTTACAAAGGAAGTGGGGAGGTACCTAAAACAAACAGTAGAAACACTCTGGATACAGAAGTTGATACCAGCCCATTTACAGAAGAAAGGGTTCTGAAAGAACTCTTAAAACTGAAGGTGGACAAAGCAATGGGGCTGATGGGATTCATCCCAGAATTCTAAAAGAACTAAGGGTAGAACTAGTGACACCACTGACTACCCTCTTTAACAAATCATGGGAGGATGGGTGGTACCCGAGGACTGGAGAAGGGCAGATGTGATTCCCTTCACAAAAGTGTGAGCAAGGCAGAAGCAGAAAACTACAGACCTGTTAGTTTAACCTCAGTGGTAGGGAAAATGATGGAATCACTTCTGAAAGAAAGAATTTTTGAGTATCTAGAGGTCAGAGGGGCTCAGGACCCAAGGCAGCATGGATTCACAGTGGGAAGGTCATGCCAGACAAGTCTGATAGATTTCTTTGACTGCGTGACCAAAGTAGCAGATCAGAGAGGGGCTGTGGACATGGCCTACCTAGACTTTAGCCAGGCATTTAACACAGTCCCACACAAAAGATTAATATACAAGTTAGCCAGCCTGGGAGTGGGTCCCAAGATGACAGCCTGGGTAAAGAATTGGCTGGAGAACAGGACACAGAGTAATAGTAAATGGAGTCCACTCTGAAGAAAGGGGGGTTACTAGTCGGGTACCGCAGGGTTCAGTATTAGGACCGGTCCTCTTCAATGTCTTTATAAGCGATATTGCAGAGGGACTGGAAGGAAAAGTATGTCTCTTTGCAGATGACACAAAGATCTGCAACAGAGTTGATGCACAAGGTGGGGTGGAAAGGATGAGAAGGGACTTGGCAAGGTTAGAGGAATGGTCAAATGTATGGCAGCTTAGATTCAATGCTAAGAAGTGCAAGGTAATGCATGTGGGAAACAAAAACCCAGGGGAAGAGTACACAATGGGGGTGAGATACTAACAACAACAAAAATGGAAAGGGACCTGGGGTAGTCATATCAGATGACCTAAAGGTGGGCAAGCAATGTGAGAGGGCAGTAAGGAGGGCTGGGGAGATACTGGGATGCATAGGGAGAGGCATCACCAGCAGAAAACAGGAAGTTATTATCCCTCTGTACAGACAGTTGGCGAGACCCCATCTGGAGTACTGCGTGCAGTTCTGGAGACCCAATCTCTGCAAGGACATAGACAGGATGGAGGCTGTCCAGAGGAGGGCAACTAAAATGGTGCAGGGTCTGCACCGGAAGACATATGAAGAGAGACTTAAGGAGCTGAATATGTATAGCCTCAAGGAAAGGAGAGAGAGGGGGGACTTTCAACTTGAGAAACTTTCAAGTATCTCAAGGGAATCAACAAAGTCCAAGAGGGTAGCATCTTTCAAAAAAAGAGATGTGCAAGAACAAGGGGGCACAATTTGAAGATAGAAGGGGGGCGGCTCAGAGGTAATTTAAGGAAGTATTTTTTCACAGAGAGGGTTGTGGATGCATGGAATGGCCTTCTGGAGGAGGTTGTGGAATCAAAAACAGTGGTGGAATTCAAGCATGCATGGGACAGTCATAAGGCAATTCTAGGGGGTGGGGGTAGGAAGAAGTAGGCTGCTGGTTAACTAGGATCTGCAGCTTATCCAATAGGTAGGAAAATGGGCAGATTGGGTGGGCCAAGCGGTCCTTATCTGCCATCAAAATCTATGTTTCTATGTTTCTATGTTTATTGCATTGGAAAGGGCTATTGTAAGGGGTAGACACCACTATTGGGGAAAACTTATTCTAGAAGCATACTTGAAGGTGGGCCATTCACCTCATGGATTGAGAGTAATCAAAAATCCTGGATACAGTTGGGACAGGTAGCTGCTTGTCACCAAATGGAAATGAGCACAACAACTGGGAACTGATGAATTTATGTGGGTGTTGATATGCGACTACGAAGCCCAAGAACTGGAGGTTAGTACTGATACTGCAAACAAAGAAATTGTTGTTTTGGAATTCAAAGACCACTCTGAATTTGAGCTCTTTCAGAAAAAGTTAATGGAGAATGTAAGGAGAGAGGATAATAAAATTAAACAGATCAAACTGCAGAACTTTGAGAGACAGGCAAGACTACCTCCAGGGCAGGGTTTTCGATTGGAACAGAAAACAGAATCATCTACAAGGTCAAAGTTAGAAGCGAGGTGGAAAAAAGCGTACAGATTCACACTCTCATCTACCCAAGTCAGTTCTTAGAAATTGAAGTGACTCGCCCACCTACACTACTGACAATAGTGGGTCTGAAGTGGAGAACCCTTTTTTAGATGAGGATCAGATTGAGCAGGTGGATTCACAGTGGACTGTCCAGTTTCAACTACCAACTATATATACCAACAGGGGCAACAGAGCAAGAGGCCAGGGGAATTACCGGGACACCAGAAACAACAAGGACTCAAGAGTAAGATGATTCAATGCGGGGGCAGAAAACATCGGAAGCAGGGTTCGAGGGAGATGAACAACTTAGGATTTGAACCTGGCCATAATGAAGAAAGCATCGTTATTAATATCTCTGGACAGGAACTTTCGAGTATCCAACTAAAAACGTTGCAAAAGGGATTATCTTTTGTACAGACCCAGGACTCACAGCCTTTTGAATTATATATGGATTTCCATCGTTTTACCAGGACTTTAAATCTTAAGACCCATTTCAAAAAGCTAATATGTGTCATGGTAATCTAGTAATAGAACCAACGGGGGGAAGCAGTCCTCAGAGGGAGGTAAGCACTTCTTATGCACCATCCAACTATATGCCTCCATATAATGAGACCATATGAGTTTTTGAAAAAGCTTGTGAGAGGGGCTTTAAACAAATGTTTGAAACTAATACAGCAGCAAGCTATGTTAACGTAACTGGTGAAGAAAGCAGTGGCTTTGAGGGATCTGGAAAACAATTATAACATCATAGTTAAGCCAGCTGACAAAGGGGGTTCAGTGGTGATAATGTCTAGAGAGAGATATACAGTATGTACAAAAGACTACTAGACAACTAAGCAATACAGATTTTTATACTTATCTTAAAAGTGACCCTACTGCTAAGTTCAAACAGGAAATAAATGTATTTCTTAATGATGCTTTATTTTCAGGGGTGAGTACTACATCTGAAATGGTTTTTTTGACTGTCTCGAACCGTGTTAGGGCAGGTATCTATATATTGCCCAAAATCAAAAAAAAATCTTTACCATCCACCTGGGAGACCTATTGTGCAGGTATCAGCTCACTTACTGAGCCTTTGTCAAAATTTGTGGAGGCACATATTACATCTTATGTCACAGCACTACCATCCTATATCAAGGATACTACCCAGATGTTGGGTATACTGCAGAACACGCAGACTGAGATGGAATGGTACCTTGTTTCGATGGACATTACGTCCCTGTATACCAATATCCCCCATTTGGGTGGTATTTCAGCCCTTGATTACTGGTTGTCCCTGGAGGAGAGTATAGAAGAACCAAAAAAGCTATTTCTTTTAACATGCAGTGAACGTGTATTGACTAAGAATGTTTTCATGTTTGGTAAGGACATGTTCATGCAACTTAAAGGCTATGGGGGCTACTTTTGCCCCCAATTATGCCAACCTTTATCTAGGCAGGTGGGAGAAAATATTTGTCTATGACATCCAGAACAATCCTTTTCATGATAGGACTGATATATGGCATCACTTTATAGATGACATCTTTATGGTATGGGCAGGCACACTGGACGAACTTGGAGAATTTAAGTACCTTGAATCCACTGATTTGAACCTAAAGTTCACAGTATAAAGTGACTAAATGAGTGTCTCTTTTTTTGGATTTAAGGATTTCTAAATCTCCTGATGGGACTTTAAAAACAGGTCTGTTTCGTAAAGAAACTGTTCGTAATTCTCTTCTCCATGCATCCAGCTGTCATCCACGCCATATGATTAATAATATTCCCAAGGCCCAGTTATTGAGAGCATGCAGGAACTGTTCAGAGATCAGTGATTTCATTGTGAATGGCAATGACATGTGTAACAGATTTATTGAGAGAGGTTATTCAACTAAACTTGTAGAACAGGCCTGTTTTGAGGCCTTGGATACCCAGCGAGAGACACTACTAGATGCAAAATCTGAAAAAGAGGGACCATCCAGAGCAAACTTTATTACCAACTACACTAGGCATACACACAGAATACAAGCTATCATAAATAAAAATTGGCACATTTTGGAGAGTGAACAGTTTTTGACTGAGCATGTAAAAGAGAAACCATGATTTGTTTATCGTAGGGGAAGAAACTTGCAAGATAAATTGGTGCACGGCTATCTACATGGTAGAGAAGAAAACACATTAGGTGGCACTTGGTTGCCCCCATTGCCCATAGGTAATTTTAGTTGTGGTAATTGCAAGTTTTGCCCATACATCATCAGAACTGACACTTTCACTACATGTAGTAACACCAAACTGTTTAAGATTAGGGAATTTTTTAACTGCAGTAGTGAGAATGTTGTTTATCTAGCTACATGTGAATGTGGCTCTTTTATAAAGGTAAACCAGCAGACCTATGAATATCAGAATAGGGGAACATCTTCGCTCTATCTCCAACAAAGATGCTAAAAATGTGTTAGCATGTCATGTGAACAATAGTAGGAGTGGTAAACACTTTTTCAAGTTGTGTGCTCTGGAGAGGGTTACTCTAGGATTACATGGTGGCAACCTTGATGCCAGATTACTTCATCATGAGTCCTTTTGGATTTTTACACTAGGGGGACTTGAACCACTAGGTCTCAACGATAGAATTGAATTGCTACTACATATTAAGAGAAGGATATAAATAATTTTTGTTTTGTGTCTCTCTTAGGTTAAATTGTATGCTCTGCATCTTGCCAATGTTTCATTTTGGTTTCTTGATGTTTGTTTTCTAGGGTGCAGGACTATTTTCTATCTGCAAGCATACAAGACCACTTTTTCTATTTGAAAAACCATAGAATTCATGCTGAAAGTGATTTGATAAATGTTAAATTTTTCATAATATATTAGAACCTTTACTGTTCAGATGGTGTAATTATGGTATAATTTTATATACTAATGCATAGGTCCTTAATTGTGTCTTATGCTTGGGCTCTACATTTTTAGCTACTAAGGAATATGAAACTAATGCTATACATTTTTAGATCTGCTAGTAAAATCTGATATAGTTCTCCTGGATTTATGTAATATTTATGTGAAATGTATGTTTTTTTCATACACTGCCACTTTAAATTCACTGTGCTTTTTGTATAGAAAGGGTCCATATGTTTGATTCGCTATCCTCCTGATGATGCATGTTTGAATGTGAAACTGGTAGAGGTTTATAGCTGCGTCTCTGATGCACCTTGCACTTTTGGCAGTGTTTTAAACTTTTTTCATTAAAGCGTCATTTTGAAGTTTACTCTGAGTGGTGCAGTTTCTTGCTGCTTTCCATTGACTTTTTCTGTCTCCGCATACTCTGTACCCTGCTGAGCTGTTTTGCCTTGCTGTTACTTAATTTATGTTAAACAAATCTATCTATTCTATCATTAAATCCCAGCCTCTTATCTTATATGTATATTTATAGTAGGAAGTCACATGATTGTAAATCAGGCTCAACATATCAATATTCATAATTCTGAACCTCATCCCCATCCTCCCCCCTCCCGTATAGTGATAGGTACATTACTGATTCAGGGGTTTATTCTTAATATATACAGTTTTTCCTAGGCAAGGAAATTCTGTCTAGTAACCTATGTTGTGCCGTCTGTTTAAATTTTACAGATGTTTGTCATTCGATCTTGTTAGTCCTTAGCAAACTATTAGTTGGTTCCCACACTGATCTAAATTTATGTTCATTATCTCTGCTAATGTAATGTAAACTTTCCAGGTTCATGCAGTCCAGAAACAAACTCTTCCACATGGTATAGATAAGAGATTCTTTGTTTTTCTGTTTTCTGGTGATTTATCTTCTTGCATTTATTAATGCCAAATTTAGAACAGTAGTTAAGAGTCCTTGTGGTAAATTTTGTCTGGAACTTCTAGTTATGGTACATAATTCCACTTCTCTGTACAAATTTATTTCTGGAATATTGTTTAGTGATTTAAAGATGTCTTCCCAAAAGGGAACTATTTTTGGGCATGTGGCTATTATATGCACTAGGGTACCTACTGCTGTTTCACATCTGTTACAGTTTGATGATATCGTGTTATTTATTTTATTTAGAAGATTATAGGCTAGATATTCAGAACTGCACCCAAGGGTTGTGCAATAGATGGTGCAGCACAATACAGATGTGCCATGGGCCAATGGATGCCATATTCAGAAGATTCGCCACTGACATGTGCCAGCGCAAATCAGACTGAAAAAACAATGATGCACCACAGTGCAACCACACATGCACCTGCTCAACCAGGAATTCATGGGGAAAAGTCAGAAAACTGAACCCAGTGGGTTGAGCAATGGCAATAGGCAACAGGGACACAATGGCAAGGCTGCACAGTAGCACAGTACCCCACCAGCATGGCCAGATATAGACAACAAGGGCACACTAACCCAGAGGCACCACAGGCACCATGGGATGGCACAAACAGGACCCTTGTCCGACAACACTGGCACAGGGCAATAGGGAAACCAACCCACCAGCACCGATGGCATGCCAACACCAGAGCCCCACAACATGGACCCAACTGGCAGCAGTGCAGGGGACAGTGACTATGGTGCCAGGACAACACACAAACACAGAGGACAGTGGCACTGGGGAGAGGGAGGCACAAGCCACCCAGATGCACATGGGCCACAACCTGGAATGGAGAAGGGCACAGCACCACAGGGCACACTGGCAGTGGGAAGCATGCTGTGCAGACAGAAGGGCAGTGCAGGCAGACAAGGGCACAAGTTGCAGGTGTGAGCACATGCCAGCACAACACCCACCACACAGGGACATGCACAGGACAGAGACATGGCACACAGGCCCAGCACACATATGAGCAGCACCCACAGGGGACAGCAGCAGGACACCATGGACATGCCCAAGCACACCAACAGACACCTGCAGCATGGCTCGACATGCCACTTGCAAAGGAAACACAGTTACAGATGTTGTATCACAAAACAGATTTAATGACATAACCAAACAGTGCCAACACGGCAAATAACAGCAGTGCAAAACAAGGCACAGAAGGGTGAGGGAACACTGGATGCAGGGGATAGGATCCAGGGGTCTGTGCAGTGGGATGTGGGGATGGTCAGGGCAACAGGGGAAGGGCAGGGCAAGTGTGGATCATGGCCCAAACAGGACCAGAGCAGTTCGACATCTGCCATGCAGTGCAGCCTCCAGCCTCTGGATGACCCTTCACAGTGCCGCAGTCTCCCTCAGGTGTCGCCGTCCAACTCCCACCAGCATGGCTAGAAGTGTGTTGTTCCTCCTCTGCTGGCCACCTAGGATGGACAAGGTCCGTGCAAGATGTGGCAACCTCTGCCGATGACATGGAACACTGGCCTGACCTAGGAGAAAGGAAAGAACAGGCAATAAGCAACATGCTGGATGGAGCCCCAGCCCACCTGAACGTGTGCACCAGACAGCAGAGGCACACACCAGTGGACAGAGCCCCAAAGGCCTGTGCACTGAGGGTTGCACCAGCTGTCCCCACAGTACACCACTGCATGGCATAAAGGCCACCGTGTGTGACAAGCACACATGGCAGTGCAGTGGGTGCAGTGGGCACAGCAATGAACATGCAGGCACCATGACGGTCACTGCAGGCACCCTGTGGCCACACACACAGTGGTACCTGTGTGCACAACCCCCCCAGTTGGAACAGTGGTACATACACAGCGCAGCACCGGCATGTATGCTGGGCCATGCACCCACCCTTGCAGTGTCCACACATGGCAGCGGTGACCATGGATGGAACCCTGTAAGTGTGTACAAGCTTACCTAGCCATAGCTGTGCCGATGCACCCTCAGCACTGCCCTCACACTGCTCGATGTCCGCATCTGCCCTGGCCTGCCTGTGGTCCTCTGGACCTGTGGATCGATGAGAGAGAGCGAGACATGGACACGAGAGGAATGTCAGGCAAACTCCCTCCCCAGCACATAGCTGTCACAGTGCAGGATGGGACACCACCCACCTGTTAGCCCTGGTGCCTGAATGATGGCAACACGCACAACAGTAGTCTGCTTGGTGGTCATGCAGGACACGCAGAACCCATCAGAACCATGCCCCCCCCCCAGCAGCTGCACAAACTGTGCATCCGGATGCCCAGGACAGGTACATTGCTGGCAGGCATTACGCATGTAGATACCCACCTGGCAGTGGCACTGTGCCACACTACACCCACGCCTGGAGTCATCTGAGTCATCCGGAATCCCTCCTCCACAAGTACCCATGGGGTGATGACACTGCTCGGTTGTGTGCTGTACCCCTGTGCGCTGTTCCATGTCAGTGGTGATCCGCTCCAACACCTGGGATCATGGCTGCTGTAAGGGCACCTGCCCAAACAGCTGGGGTGCAAAGAGCACCACAAGTGCAACAAGGTTGCACATTTCAACCCCCATCCAGTTTAGGGCCCTATGTGACTTCCCGCTATAGCACGTCATGGCACCAGTACAACAGTTCAGCGGAGAGTGTTGCAGCCTACACAGCATGCTCATGGTGCAGCCCATCCATGTTGTACAATAGCCACAGCCCTGTGTTTTCTGCAATTCTGCGGTTGCAGCAGTGGCCACAGAAATCAGGGAAGACCGCAGAAATCAGTCCTGGATGCAGAAATCGGGAAAACTAGCCATATGGCAGCAGAAATGCTAACTATACTATGCGATCAAATAAGGTAAAGACATTTCTACTGATATGTCAAGTATGCCATGGCATACATACTTCTTAGAAGGAGCAACGAACTGATGCCACCAGCTACAAAGTCGAAAAGCTAGTGGCCACATGGCATCTTGACTCATGCTGGCTCTTGTTACATAACTCTGTCCAGCCAGAATTGTGGGGTTGGGGGGGACTGATGCAAGAGTAGCAGAGCTTTATTAGGTCAACAGCAGTTATGATTTTCTGCTGTGCTGTGTAGGTGTGGCTAGTTCAGTCATGTTAATTTTTAGGGCTGCATGGGCAGAGCCTGCAGTCCTTTTATGAACACAGAGTGAGGACTCTGCATACTTTCCTTAATTAAAAAAAAAACAGATTCTCTCCGCCCATCACAAACCCACCGCCTTTTTGGTACCCATTCTGTACTGCTATCCAAACATCTCCCCACCCTTTCTCTGCCCATCACCAGTCTATCCCCTCCCCAATTATGTTTTTAGTGCTGCAGTAGCTCCCCCCACCAAGCTACGCCATGCTCTTCTCTGCCCTGCTCTACAAAGAAACCCTCCTGCTACCACCCACTGTGCACTGCACCACCCCCACCACTCTGTTCCCATCCCCTTACTACAAAATAAATCCTCCTGCTACTGCCCACTGTGAGCTGTACCACCTTATCCCTCTGTTCCCATCCCTGATTTCCCCGTACTACAAAAGATTGGCTGGGAGGTCCTTTTCTGCCATCACCTTCTATGGTTCCATGATTCTTCACTCATGTTGCACAAGGAGGGGATCTCAGTCTCCCCAAAATTGATATTTCTTCCTTTGCTGAACCTATACTGTAAAGCTAATCTGTGTGTATTGTATGTGTGCAGCAAGGGAAATGACATGCCCAGACCTTCCTGAAAGCTGAAAGTTTTGAGTTCAGGTTTTTTTTTCAGCCTGTCAACAGTCTGCCTGTTTATGTATGCAGGCACTAAGTTTTCAGCATCCTTCCTCTAGAAAGGCAATTGCTGCAGACAAACTAGGATCTCAAGACAGCAGAGGAACCTCTTGCGAGACACCCATGATTTCAATAAAAACTAAATGCAAACAAGTAGAAGCAGTCGCAGATCTGACGCTCGCTCAGTCTCCCCTCAGCTTCCTGGATTCAAAGTGATTTGCGATTGCCTACTGCATGGGGTTGTTTGTGTTATCAGTTTTGGAAAGTTGCAGCAAAGTAACTACTTGCATTAGCCTGTGATAAGAATCGCGAACCACTCGGGGAATTAGAAAAGACTGACGATTCAGCAACTGAAGGGGGACGGGTACCCTTGAGGTCGATCTCACGAAATGGATGGATTTGGGAACAGCCTGGGTAAGTGAAGGCATTAAAAAGAGAAAACAAACATAATTTTGCAGAAGTTCCAGTCAGGTCGTGTATGTATAAATGTGTGGGTGGGCTGGAAGAGTACTGTAGCACAGCTTCAAATGCATGCACACTTTTATCAGTATTTTTTAATGACTGTTTAATTTTGTTTTATGAACGAATCTCAACGATCGTGTGTGTGTTGTTTGTGTTCCCATTGGCAAACCTTGCAGTAGGAAGCAGGGGTATGTGGTAGGATGAGTCAGCAGGTGTGCTTGCTTTAATGCAGAGCATTAGGGTCCTCTGAGACTAGACTACGGGTGAGTTCTGTTTTATAGCACAAAGTGTTTCAGAGAGCAGCAGCTATTTTTTATTAGGGCTGCATGGGCGGAGCCTGCAGTACTCTTATGAACACAGAGCAAGGACTCTGCATATTTTCCTTATTTAAAAAAAATCTGGATTCTCTCTGCCCATCACTACCTCATCCCCTTTCTGATGCACATGCTCTACTGCTATGCAAACAGCTCCTCCCCATCCCTGCTCTGCTCATCACCAGTCCATCTCCTCCCCAGTGTCCCTAATCAACTATGTTTTAAGACCTGCAGTAGCTCCTTCCCTCCAAGCTCTGCATGATCAGGATGCTGCTGATTTTATTTTTAAATTAGATTAGATATCCTCGCCACCCAACCCTCCCTTTCTAATCCCCCACCCCCAACATATGCAGCCCTTTTGGCTCTGGCCAAAGTTTGTTCATTGTGAGGCTGCTCACGGTGCATGCTGAACCCCTGGAAGATGCATTTGGAAGGAAGAACTGGAAGGCGAGCAGTAGTCAAGAAGTGTGAAAATTCAGTGGTGCCCATAGAGGTGGAATCAATATTGGTGTGGTGGCAGGTATCGGAGGAGGAACTAATTGCAGAAACATGTGGTTGGCAGCAGACTGAGCAGAGGACTCAGTCCTCACTGATGGACATCGATCACGGTTTTGATTTGTGGGTCGCAGATCTGTGCCTGTATGTGTGACAGTAATTTCTTGGCAGATTTGAACCTGCAGCCAAATTGGTGGCATCAAGATCAATTCTTAAGGACGGTCATGTTGCCCCACTGCAGTAGAGCTTGGGACCAGGGTATACTAGAACTAGAGCAAGCGGGTTAGGAAAAATATCATAGTGGAGAGTTGTATTGATTGCTGCTATACATAAGTGAAATGAGGGTCACTGACTGAAGAACACCACTACCCGTGAGTTGCTGGGAGAAGAGGACATGCTAACCAGTGTTACTCCAGCTTAATAAGAATGACTTGCTTGCATTTTTTAGTGTGTCCCCCAAAAGAAAAATCAGGAGTCAACAAATCCTACAGACACTGCAAGTTACACCCTCTTTCGCAATTATAGAAAGACAACCCCCCTCCCCACCCCAACACACAGATTTGCACACTGCACTTATCATGTTTGTTACAATGCAGTTTGGGTATTCCTAGTTGTAAAAAATTATAATCTAAGAGAAACTTAATCAAAATCAGAAACAAAGTGGGTTTCAAGTTGGAGTCTCTCTTTGTCTGCTAACTGTAAATGCAAACCAGAAGAAATCTAAGCAGGTTGTGCCTTCTGTGTAGTTTTACATGAGTGTTTATGTCCTCCTCCAGTTATAACCTAGGAGAACAGCAACAGCCAACAATTTCCAGAAGAAGAACAGATGAGCCTTCAAACTCAGGGTGGGAGGGAAAAGTCATTAAAAGAGAACTCTGATGCTCATGGTTGCACCAGGTTTGGGGTATAGCAGTTTAATGTTTGTGATAAAATGGTTTGCTGCACCACATTCAGTGTAGTGGAGTGGTTGCACAAAGGCAGTCAAAGGGTTAACTAAGGCTTAATCCCCTTGAAGGTATGCTGTTTAACCACAATTTATCTGCCGCAGAATGGCCACAGAATCAGCAGTTGTTCTGCCGCAGAAAGTATGAGGTCCTGCCGCAGAATGTAGGTCCACTTTGCCGCAGTAAACACGGGGCCCTGGCATTACCGGAATGCTGTACTTGACTTCGCAGCATGCAGATGCATGATTGGCATGTACTGTGGTGTAGTATCATGTGGCAATGTGCATGTGCACAGTGACATGGCCTGGCGATTGCTTGGGGGCACGACCATGACCCTGATGGCACATGGCATGGACATGCTCAACGGCGCGCTTACCCCGTGCTGAGCTATAGCCAGCATGGTGCATCCTGTGTGCGATGCACGTGTTTCCGAGGTAGGCAACAGGTGCTGCATGTGCACTGGTGGACCATCATGCAGCACACAGGGTTGTGCGATAGGCCACTGAACAAGGTGGCACACATGCACACTGTATGCCCGCGCACCACACATGCACTAGTAATGTGCCATATGATTGCTTCGGTGCATCCTGGTTGAGCACAGCACAAAACTGTGATATTCAATCACCATATGCAAATCACCTCATGAGGCTATGCATGGTGCAATCAGGCTCATTAGCATCGCATTACGATTGCGCACAAGCTAATTTGCATGCACTGTGCTTGAAAATCACCACACCGCAGCACAGGCCATGGACCAGTATTGCAGCCATTTTGGTAAGGGGATGCTAACACTGGGATTGGGAGGCCCATACCAACATTGCAACGGAGCTCCTGTCTGTGCCATGCTGCCACTGACATCCATTTCTGTCACTGTCCACAGGTAGCATAATGTGTGAGGCTGAGGGAGCAGAGGAGTGTGGGCCTGCATGGAAGTGCAGGCCCAATTTCACGAAGAAGGAGCAGCAGGCCCTGTTCGAGGCCTACCTTGACAGGGAGGCCCTGTTGAGTGGCACCATGGGCATGCCACAGGGCAGGTCGGCCGGGTGGGATGCAGGGGCCACATACATCAACGCCCTTAGCAAGCACCAAAGGAGTGCACAGGAGTGTCGTAAGAAGGTAGGGATGGAAAAACGCAACATTAAGGAGAAGGTGGCAGCCATCAGCGAGTCCTGCAGTAGGACAGGTGGTGGGCCCCCAACCACAATGGCACTGATGGCGATGGAGGAGCTGGTGGTGGCCACCATCAGCCATTCTGCCATAGAAGGCATTCTTGGTGGTGGATTCCAGAGGGATGGCAGCCCCTCACAGCACTGTGAGTCACCACATACCACATATGGGGGGGATATTGGCAGTCCCATGCAGGCAGGCCTGCTGCCTTGCTGCGTGACCCGTATGGGAGAGGTGTCCAGCCATGCACAGTGCACCTGTCGACGGTGGCTATGGCATCATGCACCCCTGGGCATGGGCCTTGCCTGCATGGGTTATACACCTATGCTGACTCTGTGTTTCTGTTTTCCGGCACCATCACATCTTGGTAGAGTGGCACAGGATGAGGATGCCAACATAGGACTGGAGGAGGTGATGCCATTTACATCCATAAGCATCCGGGACAGAGACCATCTGCGAAGAGACAGTGAGGGGCTGCTGGACATACTGGGGCTGGAGTTGGATGATGCACTGTTGGAGCTTCTGCTCAGTGAGGGCCAGCATGGGCATGCATCTGGGTGGTGCGGCCGACTCTGATGATGATGATATAACACTGATCCTGGATGGTGCAGGGCATGGGGTGCCGGCCAGGGTCTGGGGACAGTTGCAGACACTGCTAGGGACTTGTGACATGCTGGTGACCGCTCAGCTGCTCCCTGTCCATGGTCACACAGTGGCGTGTTGTGCCACCGCTGTGCCTGGTGAGGGGAGGTACTGTTGTGGGCACGGCTGCTCTGGCACAACCTAGCAGATGGCTGGACAGTGGCAGTGGGATGCAGTGACAACTGGACAGCACACCACAGGGGCTGCCTCCAGTGTGGCCATAGCCACAATACCCTTTGTGCAGTCCCCTGTGCAGCGTCCACTGGAGAGGGACATTGCCCAGCATGCCGCATTACCCTAGCAGGCCAGCGTCTGCCCCAGGATGCACAGGGCACCGACTGGCTGGCTGCCACACCTGGCTGCTGTGGGCATCTGTGGGCAACCAGGCAATGCTCGGGATGGAGATCCGTGCACTGTGGGTTGAGGTGCATTAGCTGGCCGAGCGGAAGGACGGTGGTCATGTGCAGCTCATTGGTGAGACATGGCAGCTGCAGGAGGCCCTGACTGCATTACTGGACTGCATAGCTGGTACCATTGTGGCTGGATATGCATCACTGGCATCCACTGGGCATGGCTGTGTGCATCAGACTCCCTGCAGTGCAACTTCCGCACCATGGACATGGCATCTGGAGACCCCTGCAAGGCTGATGCCGGGCTCCATCATGCCCATCCCAGACACCCCCGGTGCCACCATGTTCGCCTGGCTCTACACCCCAGTTAGGACCCAGTCATGTTCTCGGGCCTCCACCCCATGAGCATGTTGGACACACCCCTGGTGGCTGTTGCACAGCCCGTGGCTGATGAATAGCCTGGGCGTGGCCAACCCCATGGCCATGGCAGCTGAGGCACCACCCAGTAAGCCTGATGGGTGTGCTCTCCTTTCCTGCTGTCCGCTGCTGCTGCCTAGTGCACACATGTGTTGTGTCACCCTGTGTGTATGGTGGTGTGCATGTGTCGTGTGGGGCATACACTCTGTGTGTGCTGGCTGGGCTGCTGAGCCTTGTGGCATGGGTGTGATGAGGGCAGCTCCGTGCCATCTGTGCCTGTGCACCTGTGTCATGTGTCTGATCCATGCCATGTCCTGCAACCCGTGTGTGTGTGTGTTCCTATGCCTGTGCATAGTGCTGTGTGTGTGTGTGTGTGTGGCCCTGCATTCACCATGCATGTTGAGTGTGCACCTGTGTCACTGCATGCATCCCTGTGTGCCTGTACACCACTGTGGATGGAGTAGTTGTCCATGCTGGCATGGCATTCCACTTATCTCCGGTCTCCAAAGTGCTCCTGTGTGATGGTGGCCCTGTGCCTCCCTGGCTTGTCCCGCCAGCTGTGGGTCCCTCCTCCCCATGGGTGGCTGTGCACCCCCTTCAGGTCCATCATCACCGTCCTCATCACTGCTGTTGCCCTCATCCACCTGAACTTCTATCCCATGGTCAATGGCCATGTTGTGCAGCATGCATCAGGCCAGGAATAGGCCACAGGCTTTCGACGGGCTGTACTGTAGGGCACTACCTGACCTGTCTAGGCAATGGAACCACATCTTGAGCATGCCAAAGACATTCTCGATGACATTGCGTGTGGCAGTGTGTGCCTCGTTGAACTGCTCCTCGGCAGCATTGGACGGGTGCTGGTAAAGGGTGTGCAGCCAGGGCCTCAGTGCATATGTGCCATCACCTGTGCGGGGGAGAGGATATGGTTGTTACATTGCATTGGTTGTTTGCACACCTCATCCCTGCTGCCTCCTGCCATCTGCCCCCCGGCTTGTGTGCCGCCACCTTCTGGTTATGGCATGGCTGCACCCACATCCAACCACATGCCATGCTCACCTAACAGGTGCCCCGTGAGGATCTCCCCATGCTCAAATCTCTGGCACAGGATGGAACTGTGCTAGATATAGGCATCATGTGCACTCCCCAGGTGTGTGGCTCAGACATTAGTGATGCACCCCGTGGCATTGCACACCACCTGGCAGTTGACAGAGGGGTACCCCTTCATGTTACAGTGTCAGTGGCTCAGTAGGTAGCACACTCACCTCTGAGGCCGGGAGATCAGAGGGCTGTGGGTTCAGTTCCAACATCTGGCACTTGGGTTAATATCCCAGTACTGACACTGTAGTGCAGCATAAGAGGGGTGCTGCACTTCTGAGGCACCGTCTTTCGAATGAGACGTAAAACCGAGGTCCCATCTGCCTGGATTGGTGGTAGTTCAGGTGGATGTTAAAGTTCCCATGGTACTTATTTAAAAAATAGTAGGGGAATTTCCCCGGTGTCCTGGTCAAATTTCCCTCATTCACTGAAAATACCACCAACAGCTTAATCTGGTTTAAGGTCAGTTGGCATTCACCTCTATCCCTCTCCCCCGGATCGTGCCTCAAAATAGGCAGGATTTGTCTAGTGCACTTACCCGGTCAACAAAAACTAAATAAATAAAATACAAAAAAAAATGTTCAGGTATGCTGCCACCTCTGGGCCATGTGGTGTGTGTATTGTCATGTGGGTGCAGTCTATGGCCCCATCACGCATGGCATGAGTGCCATCCTGTGAAAGTCCTGCATGTTTGCTGTATGCTCTGTCTGTGTACCCAGGAATCGTATGAACTCCGAAGCATGTGGCAGCAGAGCACTGATGAACTGTGCGAAGAGCGGGATGTGGCTAACTGGGTAATCCCTGTGATTGCACCCGCTGGTGTCTGAAAGGTGTCCATAGTGAGCAGGCACATCACTGGTGTCACCTTTGTCTCCACTGACATGGCATGACTCCGTCTGGTGGGTGGCTGCAGCTCATTATGGCACAACTCACAGAGCTGCCTCAGAATTCCCCTGTTCAGCCAGTACCGGCCCATGATTTCCACATCACTGTAATCCTCAAAGATGAGGTGGGCACGGTACCATCTGTGTTGGGCGTACCTCCAACGGGCCCTTCCTTGGCCAAGTTGGTGCTCCTCCACCCTCCTCACACCCCTCATTACCCCCTCCATCAGGAACAGCCCTGCATCATTGCTGTCTCCTGCTATGGCTTGCACATCTGCTGGTGTTTGTGTTTGAGCCTGTTTTTATCTGCTCAAGTCTGTCTGGCTCACCCAGTGATTTGCTCCAGACATGCGCCATGGTTTTCAGCTGAATACGCCATTGCGCCACATATTCATGGGTACACCCCCTTGGGCTTGCACTGCATACATTATCATTGCTCCTCTCTGCAATGTGATTTGCCCTGCACATACGCTGTGGTTGAATATGGTTCTGTGGCGCATGTCTGTGGTTGTGCCGGTGCATCTCGATTGCGCATTGCGCAACTGCTCTGACTATCTAGCCCCATGGTGTGTAATATAGTCTATGAAAAATATGAAACTGAATTGGATTAAATCCAGTATTTTTTTGTAAACTTTATTTAAACTTTTAGCAAGCATTTAAGTTTTCACAATTACGTGACACACAGTTATTTCCATTCATGGGGACAAGGACAATTACAATGAAACAGTACTTGTCTTGGTGCCCTTTAAGTACAGATACCATATATTATACAGGATGCCTACTATTAAAAGCATTGGTGCCTTTTACTACATTCATGGTATAGTCACTGATGGGATCTCAAGCCCCACTCCACAAAAAGAGTAGGACCTGAAGACTTCACAACATAGGATGTGAAAACATCAATGGCCCCCCCCCAAAGAGGTAAAGCTAGGTTTCCCTTGTTCCTGTCTCTGAGCCTCTCCCACACATCATCCACAAAACACTGGAGGCCCATGACGCCTACTCCTCCCCCCAAGGTATTGGACCTAATTGATTACCCATTTTTTATGTTATAATGCCTATTACGCCTAGAATGTGGGGGGACCAGTGTGTTTGTAGTCCTACTTCAAGAGGTTCCCAAAGTTTTTGGTACTTATTGTAATGACTGTGAGAAGTGTATTGTAAATGCTCTAATTTCATACATTGAAGGAGTAGCTTGGGACAGAAACCTACTGTAGGGGTGGATTCTGACCACCAATGCTGTGCTAGTGCTTGTTTTACCACTACTATTCCCCAGGTGCCTTAAAGGTGGTTGGACTCAGTATAGGGAGGGGTATCCCTAATTATTCCTAGTAGAATTTCCTTGGGGTTAGTCTCTTTGTGTGTAGCCAACACTCGGTTTAACAAGGAGGTGACAGCCTGCCAAAATCTATATACCCTTGCACAAGCCCAAATCATATGGAAAAACATTCCATATTCTGTTTAACATTTAGGACAAACATTCATTTTCTCTGGATCAGTCTTCTGGGCCAACATTAGAGTAAAGTATGTTCTATGGAAAACACAACGAAAGTCTCTAAGTCTGTTTTTAACTGAGCATGCCATGAACCCCCTCCCAAGGCTTCCTCCCATTCCTTCATAGTTAAGGGTAATCATTCCAGATCTACTTTCCATCAGGCTCAAAGATTTTCAAGAGGATCTTGCAGGGCCCCTAGGAGCATTCTGTAACTTTAAGTTAACGGTCCTGGTTCCCTTGCTCAGGGACTGCCCATTAACATCTGCTATAGTAAGGAATGCTTGGGCAGCCCAGAACCACCATTTTCCTTTGCCCCACCTAATTTGGTCTGCACTTGAAGGTAGGCAAAAAAATTGAAGGGTTGCAATTTATATGCTCTTGCTAATTGTTGATACGATAACATAATGCCCACATCAAAGAGCGGTGAAATTGTAGTTAACCCCTTAGTTCCAATTCCCTCATGATTTTATTATTAACTAGGCCTTGTATTGAGTTTTGTTCCCAAAGAGTATTTTTAATAGATGCAGCTGGTGAAAAAGCCAAGGGTTGTCGTATTATCAAGCTGTCAGAGAGACCCTTGTAAATTGATTTTTGAGCCCTTTACTCTAAATCCCTGCTAGAGCAGGGGTAAATAAAGAATTGTACGGGGAAAGACTGCCCGATGCTTCTTCCAGTTTCACCCAGGCCATTACCATACCCTTTTGGGGGGGATCAAGTCCTTAATAAAAGCCAGTTGAGATGCCAGGTAGTATAAACAAAGGTTAGGTAAGCCAAGACCGCCTTTTTTCACTGGTTGCAATATCACTTCTTGCCTGATATGAGGTCTCCAGCCTCACCACAACAGGGTGGTAATACAGCTTTGGAGGGCTTTAAGATATTTGTTAGGGATATGGACAGGCAGTGTCTTAAATAGATAGAAACATTGTGGCAAAACACTCATTTTGGCCAGGTTCACTTTTCCAAGAGTGTCGGGGCAGCGAGCTCCACCTCTCACAGTCCAATTTAATTTTTTGGATAAGGGGCTTGTAATTTAGTTCACCTACCATCAATAATTTCCTGGAGAGATGAGCTCCCAGTTATTTAGGTTCTGTAGAGGGGTAAATATTAGAATTTTTAGTTGTCATAGGATTAGTTGTTCATCTCATTGGCAGTCATTAATATTTTGTTCAATTTATTTTGCCGCCTGACAAAGGATCATACATTTGGAACAGTTCCGTTAAAGCGGAGAGGGCTTTATTGGGGTTTGCTATAAATAACAACACATTGTCTGCAAAAATGTGAGATGACATGCTGTTCTCCATTATGTTCATACCCTTGTATGTTTGGGTGCCATTGGATAGCTGTGGCCAAAACTTCTATGGTTAGGATATACAAAAGAGGGGAGAAGGGGCAGCCCTACCTCGTTACTCTAGTCAAATTGAATGACATTGAGATTTGATCATGGGTTAAAATGTGCTCCCTGGGAGCACTATACAGGGTCTATATCCAGGTTCAAAACTGGGACCCCAACCCAAACTTCTGTAGTATACCAAACATAAAAGGCCATTCAACATGGTCAAAGGCCTTTTTCAGCACTGAGTGCAAAAAGGCCCTGACCCCCTTCACCCTCCCTCTCCACCCACTTCCCCATAATATTTAAAGTTTGTTGTATATTGTGTTTTACCTGGGGTCTCTTAATAAAACCACCTTGATTGGGATACACTAGCTCTGGTACTACCTGTTCTAACCTGGATGCCAATATTTTTGCTATAGCCTTATAATTTGCATTAAGCAGAGAAATAGGGTGGTAAGAACCACATTTGGTAGGCCCGTTTCCTGGTTTTCGGAGAACAGGTATGATGGCTAGATTCTGAGTTAGGATGGCATCCATCCTGTGACATCTCCTTTGCCAGATGTATTTCCCTCCAGAAGGTCTTGTAAAATTCTGTTGGGATCCTGGCAGGCTCCGGGGCCCAACCTGTTCTGGAGTTCCATATAACATCCCTATCCTCGTGTAATGACACCAGACGGTCCAAGTCCTCCTTCCAAGATTTGGTGAAGACCGGCAAGGAGATGTCTTTCAAAAAAGTGAGGGGGGATGAATTTGGGGGCGTTTCAGAGATATAAAACTCTGCATAAAAATCTTGAAATGTTTTATGAATTATTTTTGGGTCTGCAGTTATAGTCCCATCTGGAGTTTCTACATTATGGATCACTCTATCTGCTTGCCGTTTCTTAACCTGCCAGGCTAGCCACATCCCAGCTTTGTTACCATCAAAGTACAGTGTGTCCCCCAGGATGAAACACACTTTTAACGCACTCTGCAGTATGCTGCAGTAAACCTACTGAATAAAGCAATGTAATTTCAGTGGCAATTAGTCCCCATTGTCATGCAGGAAATTGTGGCATTCACTGCATCCTGACATTGTCAAATTTTCCTGAATGACAAAAGGGACTAATTACCATTGAAATTACATTGCTTCATGCAGTAGTTCTTCTCCAGCATTCTGCAGAGTTCTGCAAAATGCTGCAGAATTGCAGTTGATCCTGAGGGACGCCACTGTACATTCCTGCCCTAGCCAGGCGGAGGTTTCTTTAGATGTGTTTTGATGAGATCTGTTTTAGTTTGCCCTTTAGAAATTTTTAGTCCACTATAACTGCCCCCTTATGCCCCTGCATCACCCTCTTTTCCAGAGCTTCTATTTGTTTTTCCAGCTCTCTGCCTGCCTGGGTTTCTGTTCTGCACTGATGAGCGGTGTATGAAATGGCATCCCCTCGAACAAAAACCTTCAAGGCCTCCCATGTCATAGCCACTGAAATTTCCCCTTCTTGATTGAACAACAAAAATTCCGTGAGTGCCTTGGACATTTGATCTTTGAATTTTTGGTCAGTCAGCAATGTAGGGTCCAGGCACAATTACCTTGCTTCGTCCTTGCCCATAGTCACTCCCCAATCTCCCCCGGAGGGGCATGATCAGATATACATATAAGACCATACTCAGCATTGACCCCCTCCTCTCATCAAACCCAGGGAGACTAGCATGGAATCTGTTCTTGTGTACTGATGGTGGGCATGGGAGAAGAAGTACTCCTCTTGCCCTTCTGGGTGAAGGTGGCAACATATTTTGGTTAGTGCTCTTTCCTGGGCCATAGATCTTAAAGCCACCCCACTTTTCAGGGGTGGACATGTTTGGGTCTCAGAATGATCCATAATAGGGACCCAGAAGGTGTTACAATCCCTTCCCCACTATAATATTATCTAGGAAAGGTGCTAGGGTCAGAGTTATATGATAAAATAAACTCTGGATTATCAAAACTTGGGCCATATAAAGACACCAGGGTAAGCCGAGACCCTTCTACTGTGACATCCACCACCACATAGTGGCCCTGAGGATCAGCCATTGAGGTGTGCACTGCTACCCTCAATCCAGGATGGAACCAAATTGCAACATCTTTGGCTTTTTACGTGAAAGGTGTCACCAAGTGACTCCCCCTGCCATGAGTTTGCCAATTTATCCGTTTCCTCCTTAGTCATGTGGGTCTCTTACATAAAGAGTATATCCCTCTTCTCCTTCCTGAAATAGGACCACACACCTTTTCTCTTCACCACCGTCTTGAGCCCATTGATGTTCCATGCAATATATTTTAGGAATCCCATAAAGTAATAGATAACAGTATGTTGACACTAAGTTCACACATTAATGCAGTTTCCCCATTCCTGCTGTTGTCTCTTTTGCTTGTTGAATCTTTCTAGTGTTTTAAAACAAAAAGCCCCTCAACACAAGCCCCACTTCATCTCCCCACCCTTGTCCCCCACCATCTCAAATTCCAACCCTGACCCCTCCCTACCCCAAGCCCCTTTATTGACTTGTTTCTTCGAAGAGTACACTTTTATCCCCATTTCCTGTATGGCAGAACCTGCGAAAATTAAAAACCCAAGGCTCAGAAACCATGCGATTATGGTCCCCTTGGTACTTCTGAAGAAAAGAAAGTACTGTTGGTGCCCACTACTTTTCATGGAAATAGCCTTTTTGTGGGCCCCCCCAACACACACCTATGAACACTGGATTTTTCAGGAGCTGGTATGAAGCCAACAATGAGCACTACTTTCCAGTGGGTAGGGAAAGGAACGGAGGATGGGGTCAGGAAGCTACACCCAATATCTGGTTGTAGGTTTGATGTACTGTTGAAGTGAGAAAAAAAGGAAGGCTCCTTTGGGCAGAGGTTAGAAGTCAGGGTGCAGTCGCTAGGCAAACACCCTGAATAGCATCCACCGGTGGCCCTCTCATGCCCCACTATGTGTTATACAGATTAACTTCAATTGCTCAGCCAAACAGGAGCTGAAATCCCTGATTCCAAATGTCTTAAAAATGTTCAAAAGAATATGTCCCTTCTTGTACTCACTGATAACTTGTATCGAAACCCCACAGCCCCCCAAGCAAACTGAATAACCTTTAGTCATCATAGAATAGTATACATTCCTTCTCCCCCACCCCCAAACAAATAACAGCAAATATTTCTTTTAAGTAAGTAGAATTTTAAAAACAGAACAAGTGAAACAGCTAAGCTTAATAGTTTCCTCAAGATGTGTAGCAGCACTTGAAGGAAGTGGCTGGTATATAGACAGAAGCAAAGTCTGTAGGTTTTAACACCACATCATATACACTGCATTTTCACAAGTGTGTTCGACTTTTTTAAACATTGAATGCTCCATTAAGCTGGTTGTAAAAGTATAAAGTTCTGGTTGTAAAAGTATAAAGTTCACTGCAGGTGACAGGCACTCACCCCCAACCAATAAAATGATGGTGACCAGAGTTTAAGTATGTCTGTAACCCAGAATGGAGAGTGCACCATATAAACATGCTGATTCTTCTGAGTACAGTATTTCTCCTCCCAATCAGCCTGAAGGGGTCACCCCTCATAATATTAACATACTGCATAGGGAGGATTCTCAGCACAGATAAACAAGTATCTGGATAAGGTGAAAAGGCAAGAGGTAGATTTTTTTTTATTTTGAATGGCAGAGTTGTCAGGTGGTACCCCAAAGCCACGGTTGTTGATCACTTTTCCAAGGCTTGTTGTCCCCTCCATTAGCCAGCTCATTTAACGATGCACCAAGAGCCACACATTAAGGGAAAGCGAGGCTGGGCCACAGAGAAGTATGAAGCTTACCCCGGCCTTTCAATTTGCACCCCACCCCCTCAAAAGGCTCTCTGGAGACATCACCCTCTCTTACAGTACCTTGCTTGCACGTATAATGCTTCAGGTCAGTCAATCATCATTCTGGCTGGCAGAATGGGTCTCTCAAGCTGCAGATTCTGTTTTAATGTATTCCAGTGCTGCAGATGAGTCCTTGAAAGATTTAAATTCCACACCTTCCCTCCTGATGATTAGATGGCCCTGGTATACTAAAGCAAATAACCATTTCAATTCATGCAGATGTTTCTTCACTTCTTTGAAGGCTTACTGTTCAGTCTGCAAGTTTGCCTGAGTAGTCTGGAAATATACTGACTCTGGCCTGTTGCACTTTGAGAGATCCAAGCTTTCTCACTGACTGCAGCACTCTCTGGCAATCTTGGTACCATAGGAACTTCACTAACAAGAGCCTTGCTCTTCCGTTGGGGCTGGTTGCCATCCTGGCAATTGGTGGGCTCTCTGGAATTCTAATGTAGTTGCATCAGGAAGCCTTAGGATATTAATTAGCATATGCCATCTCTACAGTGATGACTTTACAGTGATGTTGTCGATGCCGACAACACTGACACATCGCTGTAAAGTCCGCTGTGGACCCCGGCACTTTTCCTTGAGGTCCTACACCCCTTTCCTGAATCAGCTCCAACTCAGAGTTGATTATAGTAAGTTGGGGGTGTGTGGGGGGCACAGCCCCTGGAAAAAAACAACTTTTTCCTCCAGGACACAATGCCGACCGCAATTGCAGTCGAAATATTGGTGTCAGGGAAATGTTGCGTCGACAAGAAATTGACGCTGTCATGTTGTAGATCCATTAATTAGCCAATTGTCGATTAACTTTGCAAAATCTCGGCCCTTCATCCCCTCTGGCAGGCCAACAAATCATATGTTGCAACTTCTTTTTCTATTCTTGTGATCGTCAAGAATATTTTTAAGTTGTTCTATCTCTTTTAAGGCTGATTGCAACGAGAGTTCTATCCTTGACATTTTGTCTTCTTGATCACTATCCTGGGACTCCACCTTGTTTAATCAAGCTCTGTGTTGCTTGACGATGTCTCCCATTCTGTTCACCATCTGTTGCAGATGGGAGAACTGGGCACTGATATTTTCAAAGCTGTCCCACTTCTGAGTTATCAGCTTGTATTTGACGTCTTTTATCATTTCAGCCAATGTTGATGTTGAAGCCTTGATAGTCTGGTCCATTGGTGGAACAGCAACTCGGGCATCTTCAGGGCCCTACTTTGCTGCAGGGCGAGTAGCTGGCAGGTTAGAGTGTGCCACTTTTGATACCACACCCGCCATTTTAAAGTTAATTTGTGCCTGTTTTTTGGATGATTTTCTTGCTGATGCCATGGATAAATGTACAGGTCCTGTTTCAAATAATAAATATCCAACTTGGTAGCAGGATAGCAGAGATTTGCGATGGGGTATGGAGCTCTCAGATTAAGCTGCTACCTTGGTGCTCGGCTTGGCCATGCCTCCTAAGTTTAGCATTTATTGACATATTAATGTCTGATATTATATCTGCCCATTTTTGTTCTGCTATGTTAATCTTAAATTCCTTTTCCTATCTTGCCTTTAATTTTTGTATAGGAGGTTTACCAAGACAATAAGGTTTTTGTGAGCTTTCGAAATCAGCTTAGTTTTTCCCTGGTGAAACAAGTCTGCATATTGGTCACTGGATGTTTTTCTAATTTAGATCCTAATTTTTTACAACTATAAGATTTCAGTTGTAAAAATAAAAAAAATCTTGAAACTGAACTTGATATTTCTTTCTAATGTGTGTAAAAGATGATAGAGGTCTCAGAGACATGTAATGCCACTCTCCATTCATTTTTCATATATTTGACCTTTCGAGGGGTTATGCATATTGGCCCCGATATTCAAACTGCGCCAGGCTGTGGCGCAAGCCTGGGCACAGTGCAACTTGGCTGTGCTGGGGCATTAACTGGGCGATATTCAACAGAGCTGCGCCATAGCACAGCATCGTTGAATACTGCACCCTGGCCACCCGCAGTGTGCATGGCGCAGTGGCACTGCGCCAGCACAAGTGGCCAGAGTGGAGCAGGTGGATGCACTAGCGCAAGTTCCATTGTGCTATGCACAGCAACCGCGATATTCAAAAGTGCACATGCAAATGGAGCCATAATGTAAGCAAGGCACAAATGGGGCCATTTGCATGTCATTATAGCCCCATTTGCATGCAGGTGCGCCAATCCCCAGCGACTTGCGCCTAGCGCCCTGCCAGGCAGCAGCTGTTGGGGACTGACGCCCCCTGCACAGCGTGGCAATTTGCCCCACGGCCCGATTGCGGGCTTCAGTAACTATAAGTTGCGTCCAATATCCCTGGTGGTCCAGTGGACTGCTGTCAGCCCGATTGTGGCCATTTGCAAAATAAAATTGATTCCAATATCCCTGGTGGTCCAGTGGACCGCTGTCAGCCCGATTGTGGGCACTGGTAAAATAAAATTGATTCCAATATCCCTGGTGGTCCAGTGGACTGCTGTCAGACCGATCGCGGGCATTTGCAAAATAAAATTGATTCCAGTATCCATGGTGGTCCAGTGGACCGCTGTCAGCCCGACTGTGGGCTTATGTATTAATAAAATAAAGTCAAATATCCCTGGTGGTCCAGTGGACTGCTCGCAGCCCAGTCACGGGCATTTGTAATAAAAATAAATGACTTCCAATATCCCTGGTGGTCCAGTGGTACCCCCCCCTCCCCACCTGCCCACTGAGCCCCACTGCCCCGCTCCCTTCCGGTCAGCGACGGGTGGCAGCACCCCACCCACCTGCTGCCCCGCTGCCCGCCGACTGACACCGTAGGTAGGGCTCTACGCCCATTGGTCCATAGCGTGAGCCAATAGGCGTGCAGCCTGTACTGTACTACAGATTCCAGATATGTGAATGGATCCATTTGCACTAAAGCTGCAAACAACAGCGCGGTCCAAATACTGCAGAACTGTGCTATGGTTCAGACAAATTTTAAATGGTGCAAATACATTTGCATAGCATTTGTGCAGTGCTAACATGTTTGCTCGGTGTTAGGACATTTGTTTGGGCAAAAATTTGCTATATTCAAAAGTGGCATGCAAATGAGCCTACTTAGGCTGTCTGTGGGCAAACACTCATATTAAGATCTCATTATGGCCTGATTTGCATGTAGACTGTCCAGCCCTATTACTGGGTCCCACAGTTCTACCTGTAGGTCAGTCTGAAAGTACAGGGCAGGCTGAGTCTGTTCACAGCTCCACCTGTAGGTCTGTCTGGAAGTAGAGGGGGCAGCCTAAGTTTGCTCACACTCCACCTGTACTGTATGTCAGCCTTGAAGAGTATGGTGGTAGCTGCAGGCTACATTTGTACACAGCTGCATAGACTACTGTGCCCCAGGAGACTACACAGCACAGGAACAGGTGGTGGCACTGCATACAATAGCCAAACTGTAGTTCCTTCTACAGTGCATTGCAGATGCTACAGTAACAAGGTGGCTGGTAGTGTAAGGGACACAGCAATGCGTATGGTGTGTAGGGCATAAATGACTGCTGCACTCCACACAGTGACAGGCTCACCTGGAAGGTGTATTCTGACAGTGAACATTCCTGTTATGCTGTTGAGTGACCCACAGATGTTGCACCACTGGCATGGGACACTCACAGTGACATACACATGGCTGGCTGTGTGTGCTGTGGAGTCTGTACAGATGTGTAGTATGTGGCCTGGGGACCCATACCATCAGACAGGTACACTAGTGTTGGGGTATTCCCTATTCTAGACCATTTACACTGTGTGGATGGTCCCAACCTTGAGGCAGCATCCAGTATGTGGTGCAGCCTGGCAACCTGTATACCCTCTCCTCATTACCCTCCACACCACCAGTGCTGCCTGTGTATGCTGGATTGTGTTGGTGTACCCCAATGGGGGGACTAGAGGTGTGTGCTGTATGTACACACTGCCATGGTGTCCACTGGGTGCTGGGTCACCCAAGAATGCCAGACAGATGATGGCAACATAGGAAGTGCCATCCATGTGCAGCATGTTTCTTCCATGTCTGGTTTATTTCTATGTTTATTTATCATCTTGTTGTCCAGGTAAGCACACTGGGCCATGGCACATTGTCAGTAACCACCCAGAGCCACTACGTATGCAGCTGAGATGATACAGAGTACACTAAATACATACCATTAATAACACACAATTCACAATGTGCAACATGGTGTCACATTGCAAATCATTTCTGTTGCAGGTGCTATTTCAGCTCAGTTCTATCAATGATAGGATTGTTGGCTTCTAAGCAATATTACTGCATTATATTCCACAGTTTGGGTGCCCGTGAATTTTGAGTGGGCACCCGTGAATTTTGAGTGGCCCAGGGTAGGCAACTATCCACATTGCCTCCATATTTCCTGCATACAACCTTGTTCCCTGTTGCTGCTGTATCCATGCCCCCATCCTTGGTTTGCCCAGAATTAAGACTACCTTTTTCTGGGAGGTAGTTTGCACTGCGTAAAGTGTCATGCAAAGTCATGCTAACACATTTGGTGTGGCATTAATGCACTGAATATAACATAGCACCTGCATTCATGTGCATGCCCCCTCTCTTTGCACATTGCATACATTATACTTTTGCCCGGTGCTAATGCAGTTTGCCTGAGCTATTTGGCCTTTTGAATATGGGGACCCATGCAAACCCAGTGCAAACGGTTTGTGCCCAGCACAAAGTTTTTAATATCTGGTCCTTGATCTTTATTAATAATATGTGGGCATACCATCTCTAAACGCCTAGCTAGTGCTTAGGTAAAAATCTTTTTGTCTATGTTCAATAATGAAATTGTACAGTAGGAACTGCAATGCATTGGATTTTTCCCTTCCTTTGGTATGAGTAATTAAGGCTTCTAGGAATGTTTTAGGTATCTTATCATTATTCAAAACAGAGTTAAAGAGCTCTGTTAATAATGATGTTATTTGTGTACCACATATCTTACAAAGCTCTGATGGAAGTCCATCTGGTCCTGGTACCTTACCATTCTTTAAGGTTTTAATTACTTCCCTAACTTCTTCTTCAGTTATTTTTTATTGAGCTGAGTTTTATTTTCTGTGCTTATTTCTGGGATGTTTATTTGGGACATAATTTCTTCATTTAATTCTTGAGCTTCTGTGGATTTTAATTCTTGATACACACTTGGTGCATTTCAGATGATTATCAAACTAAACTGTGGATTTAGCACCATGGTGAAATTGGGAGGTAATTCTGGGGTGCTGTGCATAGAAACATAGAATCTGATGGCAGATAAGGACCGCTTGGCTCACCTAGTCTGCCCATTTTCCTACCTAACAGATAAGCTGCAGATCCTAGTTAACCAAGAGCTTACTTCCTCCTACCCCCCCACTAGGACTGCCTTATGTCTGTCCCATGCATTCTTGAATTCCCCCACTGTTCTTGACTCCACGACCTCCTCAGGGAGGCTGTTCCATGCATCCACAACCTTCTCTGTGAAAAAATACTTCCTTACATTACCTTTGAGCCGTCCCCCCTCTATCTTCAAATTGTGCCCCCTCTTGCACATTTCTTTTTCTGAAAGATGCTACCCTCTTGGACTTTGTTGATTCCCTTGAGGTACTTGAAAGTTTCTATCATGTCCCCTCTCTCCCTTCTTTCCTCAAGGGTATACATATTAAGCTCCTTTGGTCTTTCTTCGTATGTCTTCTGGTGTAGACCCTGCACCATTTTGGTTGCCCTCCTCTGGACAGCCTCCACTCTGTCTATGTCTTTGCAGAGATGGGGTCTCCAGAACTGCACACAGTACTCCAGATGGGGTCTCACCAACTGTCTGTACAGAGGGATAACAACTTCCTGTTTTCTACTATTGATGCCTCTTCCTACGCATCCCAGTATCTCCCCAGCCTTCCTTACTGCCTTCTCACATTGCTTGCCCACCTTTAGGTCATCTGATATAATTACCCCAGGTCCCTTTCTATTTTTACTGCTGTCAGTATCTCACCACCGATTGTGCACTTTTCCCCTGGGTTTTTGTTTTTCATGTGCATTACCTTGCACTTCCTTGCATTGAATCTGAGCTGCCATTCATCTGACCATTCCTCCAACCTTGCCAAGTCCCTTCTCATCCTTTCCACTCCATCTTGTGTATTAACCCTGTTGCAGATCTTTGTGTCATCTGCCAAGAGACATACTTTTCCTTCCAGACCCTCTGCAATGTCACTTATAAAGACATTAAAAAGGACCGGTCCCAGTACTGAACCCTGCAGTACCCCGCTAGTAACCATCCTTTCTTCACTGTGTACTCCATTTACTACTACCCTTTGCATCCTGTTGTCTAGTCAATTTTTTATCCAGGCTACCACCTTGGGACCCACTCCAAGGCTGAGTAACTTGTGCACTAATCTTTTGTGTGGGACTGTATCAAATGCCTTGCTAAACTCTAGGTATTCCATGTCCACAGTACCCTCCCTGGTCTACTACTTTGGCAACCCAATCAAAGAAATCTATTAGATTCGTCTGACATGACCTTCCCATCATGAGTCCATGCTGCCTTGGGTCCTGTGCCCCACTGGCCTCTAGGTACTCAACAATTCTTTCCTTCAGAAGTGATTCCATAATTTTCCCTACCACTGAGGTCAAAGTAACTGATCTGTAGTTTCCTGCCTCTGTCCTGCTCCCACTTTTGTGAAGAGGAATGACATCTGCCCTCCTCCAGTCCTCAGGTACCACCCCATCCTCCGAAGATTTGTTAAAGAGAGTAGTCAGCGGTGTCACTAGTTCTACCCTTAGTTCCTTTAGAATTCTTGGGTGAATCCCATCAGGCCCCATTGCTTTGTCCACCTTCAATTTTATTAGTTCTTTCAGAACCCTTTCTTCTATAGGGAGGCAGTATAGTGCAGTGGTCTAAGGCTCTGAGCTGCAAATCTGGTGACATCCAGCAGACCAGACCTGGGTTTGAATCTCACGGCTTCCACTTGCATACTGTGTGACCCTGAGCAAGTCACTTAACCCCCTTGTGCTCCCAGGTCGCTCCTGTTAAAAAGCTTTCAGCTTAGTGTGCTATACTTGGATAAACAACTAAATAAAAAAAAAATAATAAATTGACTTGTATCGATCCCCGTCTTCAGAGTGTTTCTCTTGTTTGGTTTAGGTACCTCCTCCTCCTCTTCCTTTGTGAATACTGAACAAAAATATTCATTCAGTATCCCTGCTTTTCACTGTCACCCTCTACCCACATTCCCTCAAATCCCATAGCCCATGAATGTGTCTGGTGGTATTATGTGTTTGTCTTGGAGTACTAGGGCAATATATATATATATATATATATATATATATATATAAGTCTCAATGACTACAACAAGAGTGACACATAATTCCTTCAAAAAATGTATGGGCCATTTCAAAAACATAAACATTAAAAAATTAAAATTCCCTTAGGATAACATTGCAAGTTTAACAATCTGTGAGTCTGTCAGTATTTGTAATTACAGGACAATGTATGTATAAAAAGAAAGGTTTCCATGAATCCTACAAGACAGACACGTAATATTCCTGAAAAATGTATGGGCCTTTTAAATAACATAAAATTACAAAATAATATATGAAAATTCCCATAGAATAACACTGGAACTTTAGCAATCTGTAACTGTCAATTTTTGGAGTTAAGGGGCAATCTATATATCAAATGAAACGTCTCAATGAGTGCTACAAGACTGACAAATAATAACCTCTCCCAAAATGGTATGAGCCACACAAAAAAGCATAAAAATTAAAAAATGAAAATTTCCATTGGATAACATTGGAAATTTAACAATCTATAATGCTGTTAATCTTTAAAGTTAATGGACCATCTATATATTAAAAGAAATGTCTCAGTTTCCTTACGAACCCCAGCAAGAGGTAAGGTCAAGCTGGGTGTAGTATATAGGCCCTCCAGGACGGGTGATGATCTGGAGGATGGTTTGCTGGACAACATCATTGCCCAGTGTGGAACAAAAGGGGAAGGAGTGGTGTTGATGGGGGACCTTAATATGCCAGGTACAAACTGGGGAACCATGTCCTCTAAGGTGGCCAAGGAGCAGAGGCTGCTGGATGGCTTCCAGGATGTGTTCTTAACACAGCATGGGATGGAGCCCACAAGGGAGGGGCATGTCCTGGACGTAGTTCTGGCAGATGGGGATCTGGTAAGGGACCTGGTTGTAGAGGATCCCCTGACTGGGAGCAACCATAATACCCTCTGGTTTCAAATAAACATGGGGGGAGGGGGAAAGATCTAGAACACCAGCAGTGGACTTCAGGGGGGCAGACTTTGTGGGCATGGGAAATTTTCTCAAGGATCACTTGAACGGGATTACATCAATGACAAATGTGGAAAAGAGATGGGAGGTCATAAAACAGGGACTTCATGAGGCAGCCAGGACCTGCGCTAAGGTGAAACGTAAGGGAGCAAGATCACATAAGCCATGCTGGTGGTCCAGTGAGGTTCAGGTAGCAGTCAGAGAAAAGAAGGCAGCCTACAAAAAACATAAAACAACATAAGGGAATAGGGAAAATGAAATGTACCATCTTGCATCTAGAAAAGTCACCCAGATGGTGAGGGGGGCAAAGTCCAGTAAAGAGCAGTGGCTGGCACAGGGGATACATGGAGGGGGAAAAGGGGTTCTTCTGGGACATTGTGGGGGTGGAGAAAAACTAATGGCCATCTCGGCAGATTGAGATCAGAAGGAGGGTGGGTGGAACAGGCGAGGAAACAGGCAGAGGTATTAAATGAGTACTTCGCCTCTGTGTTCACTAGGGAGGGGGATGGGATATCTACAAAGCAAGGCACAATGGAGATAGAAGCGGTAGTGAGTGGGATCAGGGGAGCAACAGAAATGGAGCAAGAGGGAGGGAGAGGTACCCCAGAGGTATCACATCAGGATAAGGATAAAAATGCCAGTAAAGTGGAGGGGATGGAAGATGCTATCTCCACTGAAAGGGTGTGGTTAGCCCTCAAGGCACTAAAGAAAGATAAATCTCCTGGGTCGGATGGCATTCATCTGAGAGTACTATGGGAATTGGCGGACATACTAGCTGCACCCCTGGTGGAGCTCTTCAACAGGTCGCTTGAGAGAGGAAGGCTACCTAGGGATTGGCGAGAGGCACATGTGGCACCAATCCATAAAGGGGAGTCGAGGGAAGTACCAGGTAACTATAGACCCATCAGTTTGTCCTCGGTGGTGGGAAAATTAATGGAGAGTATACTAAAGGAACAATTGGGGGTGTACTTGGAGGAGGTGGGAGGTCTGGATAGTCGGCAACATGGGTTTGTGCCATGTAGGTCATGTCAAACTAATCTTGTGGAGTTCTACGAATGGGTAACATCAGAACTGGACAGGGGAAAGCCTGTGGATGTATTATTCTTGGACTTCAGCAAGGCATTTGACTCTGTCACCCACAATGGTCTGGTGGAGAAACTGACGGGGTTGGGAGAGGCCCTTTGATGGTCAGATGGATTGAAAACTGGTAAGCTGGATGCACCCAGAGAGTAGTGGTCAGTGGGGAGCTCTTGAACCCTAGACAGGTCTGTAGTGGGGTACGGCAGGGCTCGTTCCTGGGTCCGATCCTGTTTAATGCATACATATCGGACATCAGGGAGGGTATAGTGTGTGAAATGAGTCTCTTCGCTGATGACTTCAAGATGGGAGCAGCAGTTGAGGGGGAAGAGGGGAGGTTGGCACTGCAAGGGGACCTGGACACCCTGAAAAGCTGGGCTCAAACATGGAAATTAAATTTCAATATCACCAATGCAAGGTGTTACATCTTGACTAGGGAAACCCAAAACACAGGTACACCCTGGGAGGGAAGGGGAGGTGCTGAAGGCCTCAACAGGGGAAAAAGACCTAAGGATCATGGTGGATGCATGTATGAATAACTCTGAGCAGTGCAGGAGAGTGGCTAGCAAGGCAAACAGGATGTTAGGATGCATCATAAGGGGGTTCACCTCTAGGAGCAGGGAAGTGATTCTGCCACTGTACAATGGACTGGTTAGACCACACCTTGAGTACTGTGTACAGTACTGGAGACCACACTTGAAGAGGGACATACAGTTCCTGGAGAGGGTACAGAGGAGGGCAACTAAGATGATATGAGGACTAGGGGATTTGACATATGAGGACAGACTTGAGGAGCTCTGCCTGTTTTCATTGGAGGAGAGGAGAGACGGGGGGACATGATTGAGGTCTTCAAGTACCTCAAGGGAATAAATAGGGTAAACATGGAAGGGATCTTTAGACTAAAGCAGGGAGGTATCACTGGAGGGCATGGTTTGAAGTTGGAAGGTGGAAGGGTGAGGGTGGAAAAGAGGGGGAGGTTTTTCACTGAGAGGGTGGTGGACCCTTGGAATGTGCTGCCTGGTGAGCTGGTTCAGAGAGCCACAGTGGAGGGCTTCAAGAGAGGGTGGGACAGACACAAAAAGCGGATGTATCAGATGATGGCCTGGCCCGGGGGGTGGGGAGGATGACAGGGGTCACTGGAACACAAAGGGGGGAGGGCTTCGGCACCCAACTAGGGATCTGAGGTTTGAGCAGACTCAATAGACTGTAAGGCCTAATCTGCTGGCAATTAGTATGTTAGTTAGTACTACAACACTGATACATAATAGCCTCCCCACAATACGTTATGGGCCACATAAAAAAAAAAAAAAGAAAATTCTTGTAGGATAACATTCAAGTTTAACAGTCTGTAACTCTGTCAATGTGCATCAATGAAGGCAGAGAAATGCAGGGCCCAGAGGGCCCTGTGCATCTCAAAAACTAAAGAAATTCTTTGCAACAAACTGTGTAAGTTCACTGGTTAGGGTTCATATTAAAGTGACAGAAATAAAGAGATGTGGTGTTAGGATTTCACACTCTAGCTCCTCACTCCCACCCTCCAAGCAGCAAAAGGAAAGCAAAATTACAGTTTTGGCTCTCCTGAGTTTTTTGTAAATCAAGGGTGTGGTCTTCCTTGGGGTTCTGAACCCTAATGCTAACCAAATTCTCAAATACTATTCAAACTAACAGAACTGTTTTCTTTACTTCTTGTCAACAACCTGTGGATCCGGCCTGTAGAAAACAGATCACATCTGAAATCATTTTGCAGCAAACGGAGTGAGCATTAGGGTTTAGAACCTCAATGATTCACCAAGGCTCAGGACAGCTAAAACAGTAATGTTATTTTTCCTTTTGCTGCTTGGAGGGTGGGGGTGGGGAGTTAGGGTTGGGAACCCTAGCACCACATTTCCCTACTTTGTTTGTATTAATCTGAGCCCTAAATGGTGCCTTAATGCAGTTTTTTGCAAAGAATTTTGATATATATATATTCATTGCAAAAAACTATGTTAATTCATTAGTTAGGGTTGATAGCACAGTGACAAAAGTAAGGAAAAGTGATGTTAGGGTTACATCCCCACCCTCCACATATCAACAGGCAACGGGGTGTACATTTGGGTCATTGACCCAACTCTCATGCCATTCCATGTGTAAACAAGCTGAGGAGGTGCAGTATAGGAGAACAGGGTGAGAGTTAGGCCCAATGACCACAATGCACACCCCGATGCCTGTTGGTGTGTGTGGATGGTGGTAGGGTGTAACCCTAACATCACCTTTCCATACTTTTGTCACTGTGCTATCAACCCTAACTGATGCATTAATGGAGTTTTTTTGTAATGAATTTCCCTTCTTTTTGAGAACGTGTAATGTAACTGGTAACTGGTATGTGATAGTGGCAGCACGGGCTCTCCGGGCCCTGCTCTCTCCCTTCACATTGCTCATTTTTTTGCATTATGGTATGCATATGTGGGAGTGTGGGCCCTCTAGGCCCTGTGCTCCCACTTACACATAAGTATGGAGCCATACAGCAGTGCCACAATACTCCAAAGGAACCCTTGTAACACATTTTTGACAATATCTCCATAACTGTAGCAAGTAGGACAAACATTCCACTGTAGGTGTAATCTATGGCTGCAAAACTTCCTTGTTGGCTTAGTCCACCTAAAGTTGTGAGTAGCGAAAAATCCATATCTCACATCGTTGCCAAGATACAGGCGCCAAACATCGCCATGGGTGCAGCAATGTTAGTCTATGGGAAATTTCTTCAACTTTGGTGTACTGTAACTATGGGACCATTGAATGTTTTGGCACCAAACCACCAAAAGTCACATCTGTGGGACCAGGCTTACAATCCTGCAAATTTCATCCCAAAAGCCCCAACCATTTTGCTGCAGTGGGATGGCAAAGATTTTATGTTTTTGGGCAAAGTACTGTCGCAAATTGCGGCAGTTTCACAAAAATAGGCGCAACACTTTTGTGATTTACGAAAGTGTCGAGGACATTTCTGTGACAATTTGTGACACTACTGGGGCTCTGATTTTAAAAAAGGCATTTCTGGGTCCCCCCTCCCAAAAAAAAGATAGGGCTGTGATCCTCAGAACCCAACTAGGTAAACACAACAGTTAATGTTTGCCTAGGGGGTCCCAAATTTAAACACCAGGCATTTTTCTCTCTAACTACCTGAAAATAAGATGGCTGCTTCACAAAAGTAAAAGGGCCATATGTGACAGTAAAATGTAGTGGTGGCAGCTTTCGAGAGACACGTATATTTTTTCCCCTTTGACTATAATGGGAAACTAGTTTTTTTGAATAACTTTTGAAAGGCTTAATATGTTTTCACCAAATCTTTGAAAGGCACATCAAGGATGCAGACTGCATCTTCCCTGAAGATTTCAGACCAAACTGAGTAATCGTGTGGGCTATAGCCATGAGCAGAGAAACATGCAAAAAACTCATTTTTTTACGTTTTTGACCACTCCGCAGTTCTGCAACCGCTTATCTGAGCATAACGCAACTTGCCAGATCCAAAGATCTATGGTACAAGATCACACAAGCAAATTTGGGGCAAATCCATCGTACAGTGGCAAAGTTATTAAAGTGGAAAATTTGGGGATTAACATAGAAGTGGCTGTGCAACCCTAACTATACTGGCACTGACTTGATATATATATATATATATATATATATGTGTGTGTGTGTGTGTGTCTGTATATATCTATATATGTATATATATTCCCTTATGTCCAAGGATTGACAGAGTAACAGCTTAGAACAAGCAGTCTGTGTTTGACTCAAGCTGCTTTTGCAAATAGCTCCAGGTGCATTTTTTGGATCAAGTTGCCAATTGCATCTTTTATCTTTGATGCAGGCACCTTGCCCCAAAAAATGCACCTGGAGCTATTTGCAAAAGCAGCTGGAGTCAAACACAGGCTGCTTGTTCTAAAGGGGTGGTACGCAAGGCTTGTGCCACAAAATGGATGGTGGTATGTCACTAGGGGGCTTGCAGCAGACATAGGTAGCCATATCCCCAGCCTTGCTATTCTCAAAACCCTTCAGAGGGCAAAGGTCTAAGAACCATTAGAAAGCCAAGGGCTGGTCTAACAGTACTTTGAAGTCCTCTGTGAGAATGTGCCAATGTGTTGCCCTCACCAGCCCTGATCACCTGTTATTCCTTTATTAATAATCCTGGTAGTCTAAAGCCCCCAGCTATGATCACCCATCATTTCTTTATAAATAGACCTGGTAGTCTAGTGCCTCCTCCAGCACCAATTGCCCATCATTCCTTTATATATAACAGCTTAATCTGGTTCAAGGTCAGTTGACAATCATCTGTATCACCTTCCCCTGGGCCGTGCCTGAAAATAAGCAGGATTTGTCTAGTGCACCTAAAACTAAATAAATAATACAGCCCAGGCAGTTTAGTGCCTCCCAGCCCTGATCACCTGTCATTCCAGTAAAAATAGCCCTGGTTGTCTAATGTACCCCCCCAAGTCCCAATCACCCATTATATAACAGTTGAGCCCCGATCCACCCTTTAGTGAAAGTGGGGAATACCTGGTTGTCTTGTGCCCCCCCAAGCCACAATCACTCATTATATAACATTTGCAGGCCTGATCCCCCATTAAGTGAAAGTGGGAAATACCTGTTGGTCTAATGGACTCCCCACCTGGCAGTACCTCATTACTTCCCCTGCCATAACCTCAGTAGGATTGGCACAGCTCATTTCACACCACAGCCAGTTGTCAATTAAGCCTGAATGAACGCATACTATATATAGTATGTACTCAGTGATTCACAGATCACTGAGTGTGACTTTATACAGTAGGCACTCATTTAGAGCTTAGCCATTGGCTGGCTGTGGTGATGAGAGGTGGGCTGTGCCAGTTGCTGGCTGGGTTATGGGATGGGTAAGCATGTTGATAGGGTACTGCTGGAGTGGTGAGAGAGGAGTGAGGAGCCACAGCCAGAGGGCTCCTAGGCTGATTGTTTTTGGACATAGCTCACGGGTAATCCTGCCCTTCCTCCCTTAACCCACCCACCCACTCCCTAGGCTCATCCTCCTTTAATAGAGCAGGACCAGTAGTGTATTGCACCATCCTGCATCAGAACAGGATGTAACTAACCTAAAAAAAGGGGAGAAGGGATAAAGAATAATAGACATAAGCAAACATTAGCTAGAAGAAGGTTACAAACATGATGGGAGTGGTGTAGTGCAGTGGCTATGGAGCAGCAGTCTTCAGGGAGATGTTCTAGAGGCTGCAATACTGTCCTATCTGCAAGCACCTCTCAGGGTTGAGGAAGAAGGCTGCCTGTCTCTGAGCCGAATTGACCAGGTCACAAGATGTGTTCACCCCCACCCAGAGGCTAGCAGGTCGACAACCTGAATCTCAAAGAATGCCCAGGTAGAAGAGTGATTGGACCATGGTGGGCTCAGGAAGGGTGAGGGTGGGGGTTTGAAGCACATCCTCCAACTGGTCCAGCCTTGTAACTCCTATGCTGTATTGGAGGAATGGGAAAGCCCCACACAGGCCCTTGCAGGTGGGACCAAGGAAGATGGGTGGGTCCTCCAAGATGGAGCCCCATGGAAGGGGGACAGAGAACCCAGAGTAGGGGGAAGCTACTCCTGGTGGGGGACACTATTGTCTGGGGAGTGAAGACCAGGACACCTGGCATGGGGGAGAGGGAGTTCAAGTGCCTTCCAGGAAGCACTGTATGGAGGGATGGAAAGCAGATACATAGGATCACTAAGGCGATAGTTAGGAGGGAGGAGCTGGATGTCACTGTCCACCTGGGACCAATGACCTGGCAGGGAGCAGAGTGGAGTTAGCCAGAGTCCAGGAGGATTTCAGGAAGCTGGGAGGGGAGCCTGTAGCAGATAGCATGCTCCATCTCATTCTCAGAGGTACTACCTGTTGATGGTAAAGGGGAGGCTAGGTCACTCTGCATCAAACAATTCAACTCCTGGTTGGAGGAATGATGTGGAAAGGAGGGTTTTGGCTTCACTGGGGACTGGGACCTAACCTGGGCAGAAGCAGGCTTGGATAAGGAGACAACCTGCATCCATCTGAGAAGGGGACCTCAGTCCTTAGTGAGAAATTTGAATGCTTCAGCAGCAGACATTTAAACTGGCCAAGGGGAGAGTGTCAAGAGGGGCAGGAGGCTTAGTATCACCACCCCTGTGAGCACATGTAGAAAAATGAGTTGACTCCAGGAACAACTGATACAGGCAGAGAGGGACAATCAGAGGAAGCATGCAGAAAGGGGGAAGCAGAGGAGACAAGATCATATAAGAAAGAAAACTGGGGGGGTGGAAGATCAAGAACAAGAGATGAGGGAAGATCAGCTGCAGAACATGGAAGGCCATGGTAACAAATGCCCCCAGCCTGAAAAATAAAATCCCAGACCTGGAGGCCTTGTTAGCAGATGCAGACCTGGACATAGCAGCAATAACAGAGACATGATATGCTGCTAATCATGGGTGGGATATCTATGTACCAGGTAATGCTCTGTTCAAAAGAGATAGGGAGGGTAAAAAAAGGTGGCAGGGTTGGCCCTGTACATCAGAGAAAGTATTAAGGCTACAGAAGTGCAGGGAAGACAGGGGGGGGCTGAGGCACTCTGGGTCACCCTTGAACCAGTCAATGGCACAGCAATATGCTCAGGGGTGATCTACAGACCTCCGGCACGGGGGAGACAGGGAACTAGTGGATGAAATACACAACATTGCATCAAAAGGTGAAGTCCTGCTTCTATGGGAATTCAATATTCTGGACGTGGATTGGGCCACTCAGGTAGCTACTTCAGCCAGAAGCAGAGTCATCTTAGATTCCCTACAGGGGTAGGTCTCAGGCAGCTGGTGCTTGATCTCACCAGTGACAAGGCGATGCTGGACCTGGTATTGACCAATGAGGACAGAGTAGCAGAAGTCTGGGTAGGACAGCTGGGGTCCAGCGACCACCACATAGTGTGATTTAGTATTGAGATATGTACCCAATAAAGTCACACAAAAGCAAGGGTATTAGATTTCAGGAGGGCAGACTTCACAGAGATGGGTAGATGTATCAAAGTAGCCCTCAGGAAGGGGGAGGTAGGAGGGGGGGTTGAGCAGTGGGGGAAACTGAAAGGTGCCATAGTAGATGTGACAAACCAGTGCATCAGGCTGGTGTCCAAAGGGAAGAGAAGAAGAAAGCCACTATGGTTCTCTAAAGAGGTGGCAGACAAAGTAATGGCTAAATGGGTGAGTATCAGGATGTATAAGGGGACCCAAAGGGAGGAAGACAGGGAGGTGTACCTTGAGTGTCTAAGAGAAAAGGAGAAAGCTGTTAGGAGTGTAAAGACATGGATGGAGGAGAGATTAGCGCAGACAGTGAAGAAAGGGGACAAGACATTCCATAGGTACAACAGCGAAGGAAGATAAACTAGGGGAGAGATTGTAAGACTCAAAGGAGAAGAGGGAGAGTATAAGGAAGGAGACCTAGACAAGGCAGAAATACTGAATATATACTTCTGTTCAGTATTCACTGAGGAGGGGGAGGGTCAGGGACAACAGCTGAATAGCAGATGCGGGGGGGGGGATAGTCCATTCACAGTGGAGAGAGTTCTGGAAGAACTCACAAAACTGTAAGTGGACAAAGCAATGGGACCAGATGGCACACACCTGAGGATATTAAGGGAGCTGTGAAAGGAACTAGCAGTGCCTCTGGTAGCCATGTTCATTGAGTCACTGAACACAGGAGTGGTTCCAGAGGACTGGAAATGGCACATGAAGTCCCTCTGCACAAAAGCAGCAGTAGAGAGGAGGCGGGGAACTACAGGCTGGTCAGCCTCACCTCATTGGTGGGGAAGATCATGGAGACACTGCTGAAAGAAAGGATAGTGGCACACCTGGAATCCAGCAGTGCCTAGGATCTGAGACAACACAGATTCACATCAGGAAGGTCTTGTCAAACAAATCTTATAGATTTTTTTGATTGGGTGACAAAGGAAGTAAATCAGGGAGGAGCAGTGGACATTGCCTACCTCAATTTCTGCAAAGCCTTTGACACTGTCCCACATACAGTAGAAGGCTGGTTAATAAGATGCTTAGTCTGGGCATGGGGCACAAGGTGATAAACTGGGTTAATAACTGGCTGACGGACAGGAGGCAGAGGGTGGTAGTAAATGGAATAAAATCCAGGGAGAGGAGGGTGACCAGCAGGGTACCTCATGGATCATTCCTGGAACCAGTCCTGTTCAATGTCTTCATCAGTGACTTTGCAGAAGGGCTGGAAGGAAAGATTTGCCTGTTTGCAGATGTCACCAAGATCTGCAGCAGGGTGGATACTCTAGAAGGGGTGGAGAAAATGAGGAGGGACCTGGCAAAGCTTGAAAAATGGTTTGAGGAGTGGCAACAAAAGTTCAATGTAAAAAGGTGCAAAATAATGCACCTGGGACGAGGGAACCCTCAGGAGAGCTACAGGATGGGGGAGAAGGTGCTGATGATCATCAAGGAGGAAAGGGACCTAGGGGTTATAATTTCTGATGACCTAAAGGTGTCAAAGCAGAGTACAAAGGCTGCAGGGAGGGCCAGTGGCATGCTGGGGTGCATAGGCAGAGGTATCACTAGCAGAAGGCAGGAGGTGGTGATGCCATTGCATAAAACACTGGTGAGGCATCACCTAGAGTACTCTGTGTAATTCTGGAGGCCACACCTGCAGAGGGACATTGACAGGGTGGAGGCTGTCCAGAGAACAGCAACCAAGATCATACAGGGCTTGCACCACAAAACATATGAGGAGAGATTAAAGCACCTCAATATGTACTCACTGGAGGAAAAGAGGTAGCGGGGGTACATGGTAGAAACTTGCCAGTATCTAAAGGGCATTAACAAGGTGCAGGTGGGAGACATCTTCCAGTGTAGAAGGGGTACAAGAACAAGGGGGCATGATATGAAATTGGAGAGGGTAGATTAAGAGAAAATTTTTCTTCACAGAGAGGGTGGTGGATGCGTGGAACAGTCTGCCACAAGAGATGCTGGTAGTGAGCCCAGTGGGGGGGGGGGTAAACTTGCCTGGGGCAGGCACAAGGGAACATTGAGGTGGGAGGGAGTGATGAAAAACCACTGACCAGATAGGGTCAGAGATGTCATACAATTATGAGGCTTACAGGCAGACTGGATGGGCCTAACGATCCTTATCTGCCGACAATTTCCATTTCTATGTTTCTATAGGGAGTCAACTAGACCACCAGGTATGTCCCACTTTCATTTAAGGGGGTATCAGGACTGTAACTGTTTTATAACAGGTGATCGGGGCTTCAGGGGGCTAATAGACTACCAGGTATTTCCAACTTTCACTTAAGGGGGGCATTGAAGCTGCAACTGTTATATAATGGGTGATCGAGGCCTGGGGGGCCACTAGACTACCAAGTACTTCACACTTTCACTTAAGGGGTGATCAGGGCTGCAACTGTTATATAATGGGTGATCGGGGCTTAGGGGGGCACTAGACTACCAGGGCTATTTATAAAGGAATGATGGGTAAGTGGGGTTGGAAGGGCTCTAGACTAGGGATATTTTTCCATGAAGTACTCAGGGATTAGGGCTGGAGACAGGGGGCACTAACCACTATGGACTGCTGTTCATGGCACTCTTGCTGTATGTCTGCCCCACGGCACATCTGCACAATGTGCCATCTGTTTGGTGCAGGGCCAGGGTTGCCACAAGCAGCGGAACTTAGCTGCTGGGATCCTACCCAGTACAGAGTCAGGTGCAGGGTCCCTGACACATTGCTAATATGTGCAAGCTGAGTTTGACGTGGCTTGTGCCAACTTTTTGAGAATCAGGCCCACAATGTTATCCTATGTGAGTTTGTACAGTAGCTGCATTTTAATGTGGTTTTTGAACACGGCTGGTGAGAGTGCTACTCCTGCCTCTGGCAACTCCACTGCTAACAACTGGCATAACACCAGACTGTTGCTTGCTGTATTTTTTGTTTCACACTGTGTAGAAATATCCCTGCCATTGTGGTATTTCTTCCACTGCCAACATGCTCTGTATCTGTTTTTTTTTTCTTTTTTTTTTTTTTTTAAACTTCAGATTCCTCCTGCTGCCATGCTTCGTCAGTGACATGTCATCATCATCACTCAGATAAACAATACCAACTTCCCATTCCTCATCCTCATACTCCTCCTCCTTGTCCACTTTCTTATCACTTTTGGGGGCTTCTCTCTCACAACTGGTTTCCTGAACCTGATCCCCAGCCTACTTTTCCTTAACACCACTTCTCTGCAGTATTGTGGAGTCTCTGAGTTTCATGGCTGAAGGATTTTCAGGGACATTTTGGAGAGACACATTTGGATTTTACTGTTCTTTACCTGTGACACTGCTACGCATGCCAATATCATCAGCACCCTCACCATTACCTTCAATAATAATTGCTGCTAAATTGCTAGCAGTGTACCAATCTGCCTTCTTACTCCTAAAAAAGAGCTGCTACAATTCCCTTCCTTACACATGGGTGCTACTGCATCACTGCTCCTACTTTCCCATGAGTACTTTCCTCATTCACACTGCTGCCCAACTCCTCATGGACCAATGGGACAGTTACCACACTTTCTTCATCTGATGGTTCTATGTGATAACGGTGATCGCCAAACAGTGATCGCTGTTAGGGTGAGTGTACATTGCCAAAATTAAAAATGGCTATGTACAATCGCAGCAAACACAACGGGGCACACACACATCTCTATGTATGTGGGGGGTCTGCATCCCATGCACTTTGCCCCCACACCCACCTACCTAAATATTCCCAACTCAAGGGGGGTGCAAGTTGTAAAAAAAAAAAAAAAATACCAAAGACCACAAAATTGCTAGTGCCTGCCCAGACCCAAGCCCTGCACCCTCCCCACCATAGGCAGCCACCCTCTCCACCATACCACATGGCCAGCTTGGCATCCTTCCACTGCAGTGTCCCTCACATACCTTCCTTCCTCTTCTGTTCCCCGCACTGGTTCCGGTCACTTTCTTTTTGCCCACCAGTCTCCTTCATTTTTACCCATCACTACCCTTTCAGGGTAGCTCAAAACACAGGCACTGAGATTGAGTCACTAATATTTGAGTCACTCAGTCTCAGTTGCCCTTTTCACAGGATGCCTCATCTGACACTTGATGAGCAAAAGAAGGTGTCCCATGAACTGACTGAATATTACTGCTATTATCCCCCCACACCCTCTTCCATGACCACCATCACTGGTTTTATGCTTGTTAGAAAGTATTAAGCCTCTGCCAGCTCCATCACCAATCACATATCTGATTCACAGGGATTTCTTATTGTACTCACCCCCAAGATTAATTTCCTGAGCTAGGTTCCTCATAATACCAGTTATAAATTCAAAGACAAATCTTAAAGTTCTCCAAACACTGATTAAACATATTTTTCCTCCACTTACTCACTGCTACTTTAAGTATGGAAATAAAATATAAATATGTGCATACAGTATATGTATATACTTCTTGGTTAAAGATGGGCGTTTATTCTCCTCTCTGTCAGCAATTCCAGAACTTCCAACATAGGACCCCTACTAATTCTCCCTTAAAGAAAAACTTCATGCAAAAAAACATATGTTGTGTATTGTGTTTTTTTCTCTTGGTCACTGGTGTTCTGTTGCATCTGTCTGTGGCAAGTTTTTTTTTTCCTTTCCCTTGCCAGTTTTATGGCCCCTGGGAGTATCCTTTTAGGCTTCTTTTATTGCCTTTGCTCTGCTGGAATTTCCCCAGAATGCTTCTGGGGATTATGTCAATTAGACCCAAGTCCTTCAAAGGTTTATTGGCTTTATTATCACCCATAAAGAGCACATTACAAAGAAAATTTCCATACATCCAGAAGAACACCATTTGGCACTTAGAAAAATTTGATTTCAGCTTGGAATGGAGGGCAAACACTTCTTCAAAGCAAATAGCTTTCACAATCAGTTGCAGTTAGATGGTGTGACTAGATTATAACTAGGATTCTGGGCTCTTAGTTCTAATCTATGGTCTAATTCACATCATTCCCAGAAGTATTCTGGGAAAATTCCAATGGATCAAAGGCAATGCAAGAAACCTGAATGGCCACCCCAGGGCCATAAAACTTACAGATAAAAATAAAACAAAACAAACCAAAAAACTTGCAATAGACACAGGTAATAAAACACTAAAGATCCTCAGAGAAACAGGAACCCAATGCACAACATGTGTTCTTATAATTTTGCATGTAGTTTTCCTTTAAATCTGCTCTCTCTTAATAGAAGTCACTAAGGTGCTAGCAGTTCCACCCCACCACCCCCCAATTACACACCTGATTTACAGTGCTTTCTTAGTTTACTGTTGCTCAAGATTAATTTATTGAGTTAGGTTCCACTCAATGCCTGATACAGATTTAAAGATATGTCTCAAAGTGCCCAAAACACTGACTATTCACACCCTTGATTGCTTTATTGCAATTAAAAAAATCAGTTTTGCTGATTTTTACTTTAAAAACTGTATGACAAGGCTCAGAAAGTTAAATATTTCTGGCCTGTGCTGTTGTGCTTGAATAACAAATGGACATGTAATAACATCTATATAATCACCGGTCTGGGCTTCTCTTACCCATTTTAAATTGCTACTGTTAATTCCTGATCCAAGTATTTTTACCCAATTGTTTACATATGGTAAATAATAACCTTCAGTGCTGATACACTGCACAAAACTCTGGTCATTCAAGAAACTATAAAGATCATGATGGGGCCCTGTAGAAGATATGTGTTATTCAGTGGTAGTTCCCTACGGCTTCTATTCATGAATCTAACTTTAGTGTTAACAACACCTAATTCTGTCCCTACTACAGTAAATGGATTCACCAAACATTGGTAGTGTTTTTTTGTAGTAGTTTAGTCTTCTGCAGTTGTGTTTGACATACAGTAATTCTTTAATTTCTAGAGGTGTGGGACACTTAGGAATCCATTTCCCTGTTGCCTGGAACAACATGCACTGTAATATGCTGCAAATTAAGTTAACCCACAACAATATTCAGACATTTATGAACTTGCCCAATATTCTCACTAAAATTGTTGATGCAACAGGACAGCAGCTTATGGAATGTGTTACTACATTGCAGGCTACTAGAAATGAAACCCTTCCTGGCTATGATGCAAGCTTAAATTAAAACACTGTGTACTGTATATGTGAAAGTAAATTGCAGAGGCCCCATACAGAGCCACTATTTTATCATATTTGGTTCTTGTAATCACTTTGCAGCTCATAGCTACCTGATATCGCTTTGTGTTATTTGCAAATGAAGTTACAAGTGCATCTGCATGCTAGTGAAAATGTCAGTGTGCTAGCATAGGAAAGGGGTGCAGTAGTCTTGGTAATAAGGATGCTGATCTGCATGGAGGCATTCTGCATCCATCACATGTTATTGGGGCCCACTGACAATAAAAAAAAACTGCTTAAAGCATTTCAATCAATCAGTCAATAAATTTTTATTTTACCAGGCATAACAGCATTGAAAAAAAACTCATTTACAAGAGGGACATGGGTAAAGTTCAAATTGGTCAACAGTGAAAATAACAAAGTATATAGTAAATATTACAGAGTATAATAGAATACAATGCAAAAAAATAGCATAAAAATAATAGGCAAGGTAGAATCATCAATGCATGCTGCACCCAATGTACATAATATACACACTATACAGTATACATGATATATTTACAACAGAACAATGAAGTTTAAGAAAGGTGACTAAGCAACAAGAGTGAAGGTGGTGTAGAAAAGGTTACATAAAGGGTGACAGCCCTGTGAGCCAGAACATTTGGTACAGCTGGGGGAAAGGTTAGCACAGCACAGCCGATAATAAGAAGGGAAGGTATCGGCTTAGGCACAGACTGGGGAATCCACTGGATACTGAAAATTAAAAATGGACACATAGGTGAACGATAATCCACTGGAACCACCAATGAAGTGCAAGAGAACAAATAAGGCTGTTAAGGAAACACCATTGCCAAAAGTTAAGATTCAACAGACACAGAGACAAACAAAGACCATAATAACTAGATCTTAGGATGATATTTGCATTTATTTGTGGAAAACATACTGCATGCAGCACCTCCAGATGAATCCAACCAATAGCTTCTCATGGGAGATATTTGTTTACCTCTGTGTCTGTTTAAGCATGCCTTTTTTTTTGCTGGATACAACAATGAGGACTGTCAAGAACCTAAAGTACTTACAGCATAACCTGCCAGGATGCAGCATACTGTCATTTTGAAATTGTCTTGTTTCCTGCAGTAACACTACTGAATTTTATACTACTATGTGGTGCATCCTGGCAGGCTCTTCTGTATGTGACTACAACTATGCCCACACAAGGACTTAAAGTATGGGGTAGAAAGTGTGGGGGGGGGGGGCAGCATTGTGAGTAGTGCCAATTGCCCAGGGCATGAGCCATGCCATTTCATCATGCACCTGGTGACAAGTGATTGGCTGATCACAGTGGCAACTACAGATTCTAAATGTTAGTGGTTACACAGCCTTTGCACAACCATTAACATCTAGAACTGCAATCTGTATAATTACAGTAGGTAGGTAGGCAGGTAATCATTTTTGTTCAATAATAGAAAACACGATCACTACAATTACTAAACTATAAAATTACATTTCAAGTTATTAAATGTATATAAAAATAAAACAGACAAACATATTTTTATTTATTAATATTTGTTTATTGAAATCTTGGATTAAATACCTTTGAGCAGGAGCTCTTTACATAGGTTCTATGTCAGAAGATTACAGAGTCAGGAAACAGTTACAACTAGCAAAAACATTGCACATGTAACCAGGCAGCAAACTTAAGGATATTACAGTCAGGTAAGTGGTACAAAAGTAAGGACAAATAACCTTGAGGAAAATGATACAAATAAAGACATGAATTAACTATGCAGACGCATGAATTAACATACAATATTAGGTAGACATATCACAGGGTATGCCAGCATCACTTGTAACACTAATATTGCAAGTTGAGGAGTTAATAGCCTATGGGAGGAGCAGAAAGTCAATCAAGAAGTAGTCAGGAGTGGTTGTAGGGAGAAAGGGAGTGAGTGAGTGGGGAGGCAAGCAGACAAAAGAGGCGGCAGTGGAGGAAAGTAGTTGAGAGCAGGAAAGGGAACGGTTAAAAAGGCCTATGTAAGTAAAGGACAGAAAGTGACAGAGGGAGAAGGTGGTGATGGAGGGGGTTAAGGAGAGGGGGAAGGTGGGAGCAAAGAGGATAGGAGCGGGGGTAGGAAGGCAGTGAATAGGAGGCAGTGACTATGCAGAGCATGCCATAAGTGCTAAGCGGGGGTGGCAGAGTGTGCCAGAAGTGCTGTGACAATAAAGAGAGGGTTATTCAGGGATAGTGAAAGTAGGCAGCTAGTTCAAAAGGAACAGAGTAATTGAATCTAGTGATAGCAGTCGTAGGAAGCCAAGGACACCAGATATTGCCAAAGCAAGCACTTAAACAAGCCCAGAGTAGTTGCACTGGAAATGTCAGCTGAAAGAGAGTTGGTCCAGTGAGGATCTCGGTAGGCAAAAGCTCATTATCCAAGGAAGGTGTGACAATGAGGGGTGTGAAACAGCTGTGTGTCAGAGCTTCTGGTGCTTCGTGGTCTTAGTGGTGGAGTGAGTAGTGTTAAAACTCCAGAGGTCAGCCTTCCTAAGCTGGCTTTTTTGGCAAGCAGGCGGGTTTCATAATGAAGCCTGTTACTGAGTTGCAGCCAGTTAGCCTACTTATAAAGATTGCATGTGTGGGTCAAACACCGTGCACCAGTCAGAAGGCAACACACCTTGTTTATGGCAGTTTTGATGTGACAGATAGCTGTGTCTGTGGCTGAGCCATAGATAACAAGGTCATATTCAGCTAGTGAGGCAACAGAGCTGTGAATGGCTAAGTTTAGGGCATCTGGGGTCAAATTGTGCTTGTGCCTGTAAAGCATCCCAATGCACAAATTGATTGCCCTAGCGACGTTGTTAAAGTGTTTGGAGTAGGTCAGTGAGGAATCAAATGTTATGCCCAGGTATTTGAAGTACTGTACTAGCTCCAGGGGGGAGAAATCACTATTAGTGATGGTGAGGGGGGATGCCTTATGCTTGCTTTGGGGGCTGAAGAACAACATGGTCTTTGTCTTCTTGTAGTTCATAATAAGCTTGTGGTCATGAAACCAATTCTTGATAGTTGCAAAACCTTGTTGAAGTTGTTCTTTGAAGAGTTTTGGATGAAGGCTACTAGTAAAGATCACTGCGTCATCGGCATATAGGAGGATATGACAATGACAGGAATATGGGAGTTTATTAAGGAAAATATTAAATAGGAGTGGTCCCAAAATAGAGCCTTGTGGGACACCTGAATGTACTCGGTACATATCAGAGTTACATTTCCAATTTTTACCCATTGAGAATAGTTACTGAGGTACCTTGACAGCCATTTGGAAGTGTGAGCGGACAGTCCAATGCCAGTTAGCTGGTCACATAACAGAGCATGATTCACAGTATCAAAGACCTTGATTAAGTCAATGAATGTTGGGCCAACCAGGAGACCTTGATCCAGTGAGTTATGAATAAAGCCAGTGAATTCCAAGAGCACTGTGATGATAGTGTGTCCATGTCTGAAGTCGTACTGTTGAGCACATTGCAACTGGTATTTATCCAAGTACTCGACAAGCTGGTCTGCCACAATTTGCTTCAGGGCTTTTGAGAGCAGTGGAAGAATGAAAATGGGGCAATAGTTCCCATGCAGTGCCCGGTCCCCACTCTTGTGCACAGGGGTCACCAAAGCCGATTTCCATTTCCCCAGGAATTGTGAGAGGCTGAACGAGAGGTTGAAGATCTTGGTAATAAGAGGCAGGATTTGATCCATTGTAAGGCTGATGGATTTGAGATCAGGTGAATCTCCACTATGACTTGATTTTCTAAGAGCCTTCATGAGGTATGAGTTACATGCTGGCCCCGTGGAGCCGGGTGATAGGGTATAACCTGACACACTTGTGACCTGGGTTTGCACCCAAGCTCAGGAAGTCAGGAATGGAGGCCAGCAGGGATGGCTCAAGAGCATTCCTCAGACACTGTCCTCCTGGGGGGGGGGAGGGTCATGGAAGCACTGCACTTTGGTGGCTTCTTGTGGCTGGGCTTGGCATCATGCTTTGCAGCAAGGGTGGCCAAGCACCACATGCACTAAATACAAGGATGCCATGGTGTGCATCCCTAGTGGGTTGGGGGGCACAAAACAAGAAAAATGGCCACCCTTGCTGGGTGGATGATTGCATTCTGCCTCCCCTTGCCACAAAACCAGGAAGCCCCTAAGCTGCTCCCTTGCCACCCTGATGCATATGCAAGGATGTGTCAACATGCATCTCACTCTCCCCTCCTGGTAGCCTCCCACAGGTAGGGGAGCCCCCCCAGTGAAGGGATACAGCAAGTCAACAGGGATGGTAAGCAAAGCAAGCAGCGGATGTCAGAACAAGGAGAGCGGTGAAGGGTGCATGGATTAGCCACTTGAAGGAGTGGGCATCAAGGACTGGCAGGCATAAAAAGGTAATGCAAAACAAATATGTGTTACACAGGAAGAGTAGGCAGTTTCCAACAGGTAATCTCTATTACACAGTCATTTTATTTCTTATTTTCTGGATAGACACTAAATATTTAACTGTTCTTGTCATTATATAATTATCTTCAGCAGAAAACAGCACTATAATAATTATATTTTCATCTGTTAACCATAAGGAGGTTAGTATTGGAGCAATCCAATACCTCCTGGCCTTACTATACCAATGACACTTAAGCATAACAAGTACAGATCCTCCTTTGTATTATTATTACATTTGAAGTAACTGTCTTCCTCTTTGGTGGACTTGGAAAATCTGTCAGTCAAAACATTAGAGAAAAACTGTTCCATTTTATATTTAGTATATACTGTACTTTCCTAAAACATGGATCCTGAAGAAAATTCACAATAATATCGAAAACAGTGATTACAATCATTTATTCTACACCAGTTAGCAGGTCTGGCACATACAATTGCACTCATATCCTTGAATTTATTATAATATGAAATTTTCTTTAAAAATATAACACCTATATTTATAGCTTAGTGTTATATTTTTGCTCACATAATTTGCCAGAACTTCCAAGTGATGTATGTGAAGAAGCTCATTTACATACTTCCACCATTTTGAGGTTTTACAACTGATCTCTTGCCAAAACCATTTTTCCTGGAGGCATTTTTTTCACAGGTTTCTGGTTTAGAATTCTATTAAGTCTAATCCAAAGATCAATGACTATGCTTTCTACTATGGCTTGTAGGTTATCTAGATCCAATTCTGCCCTAACAAAACAAGCTGGGATAGAGCTCATAAATCCTAGGGATGAGTGCAACAGCTGCATAAGAATTCTTTCCAAAGATTCTGTTGGAGACATGGTCCAAACTTCTGCTTTGTACAGAGTTTGTGAATTATATTTAGCATTAACTGCTTTTACAAGTGGTCTAATAGAATGGCTGCCATATGAGTAATTAAATCTTTGCAATCCTACCAATTAAGATTTTGCCTTACTTAAAGAATAGTCCAGATGGATCTTCCAATACATTTTCCATGAAAAATGTACACCAAGATAGCAATAAGACTTAATTGTTTCAATTACAGCAGAGTTTAATTTCCAGCAATACTTCTTTTTGTTTGTACCAAATGTAATTATTTTGGTTTTAGACATATTCATTTTTAAAGCAACATTTACAGAACATTTGTATAGAATGTCTAGTTTCTTCTGAAGACCATTACTAGAAAGAGGAACGAGTGCCATATCATCTATGTATACTAAGGCTGGGCACAAACAGTGTTAGACTCCTCTAGGCCAATCAATAGTTTGTTTATATAAGCTGGAAAAAAGAATCAGAGCCAGGACACAGCACGGTCTAACACCTCTGTTAGTTGGGAAAGGGTCAGATGGTTGGCCTCCTCTGACTCTCACTTTGAGCCCTGGTATCAGTATATAAGGTTGTGATGACATCTATCAAGGTGGGTAAGAAACCCCAGTCCTTCATAAGGTTCCACTGAGTATTTCTATTTATTGAGTCAAATGCTGTACTGAAATCAATAAAATTCATGCATTGCTTTTGGCCCCTAAGTTTAACATATTTTTCTAACAAATGTTACAGTATAAAATAGTTGTCTATGATAGAATGGTGTTCTCTGAATCTGGCCTGAAATGGGACTATACAGATGTGACAGCCATGATGAAGAACAGTAACTTGCAGCAATGACATTTCACAAAATCCTGCATGCCACATGGGCTTAATTGCTATTGACTTACAATGGCCCCTGCAGTAAATTGAAGTATTCTGTGATATTCTGAAGCATTTCTATGCTTCATCCTGGCTTGAAACATCTGTATCCCCAGCTTTTTAAGTTTCTCCATTAATTTCCCTAAAATGACTTTGATGAAAATGTTTGGACAAATATCAATTAAGCTAATTGGTCGGTACATGTCTGGATCTTGTCTATTGCCCTTTAAAAAAAATTAGGGGCATTTCTGAACCTTTCATTGAGTTTAAAACTCTTCCCTTTGCTATACATTTATTTATTTATGTATTTATTCACAATTCGGATTTACAACCTTTGAGTCAAAGATTCATTTACAAAGGCATCTCATTGCAGGAAGGGTAGACAACATTTTGGTGGAGTACAACAATGGAGAACATTGCAGGTGAGATACAATAAAAAGAGCATACAAAGGAAAGCAAAAGGACATTCAAAGCAATTCCAGTGATACAGTGGAGCACACAGGTTTCAATTTATGGTGTATAGGCTTCAATTAAGCTAATCCAATTAAACTAATATACATCTAATACTGTGGGATCCTTAGAGATACTGGGTAGTGAATACCTGGGGGGGAGGGGTAGTTGCTGGGGATAGTGGCAGACAGGGAAGACTTTGTCTGTGGATTTGGTCAGGCAGAGCTCTAGGTATGGCCCAGTCATGGGCAATAGCAGCTCCAAGTGTCAGTGAGGTGTTTACAGAGGGCAATTTTGAAGGGGACAATTTTGGGGATGTTTATGATATGAGCAGGGAGGGAGTTTTACAAGGAGGGGGCTCTGGAGTGGAAAAATCTTTGGGCGAGCGAGGTCCTGGCTCTCGGCACCTGGAAGGTGGCTTTGGTTGCATTTCAGGTGGTGACCGAGTGGGTGGGCCATTTTAGGGATGTAGTAACCCCCGGTGGGGATAGCCCAAGTAGTGTTTTTTTGGCCAGTATACAGGTGTGGTATTGCAGACATTCTTCAAAGGTGAGTAGGTTCGAGGTGGAGTAAATCTAGCATGTGTGCATTCTGCTGGGGGCACCAGTCAGGAGCCTGCAAGCCTTGTTGATCGAGGTCTGGACTTTGGAGAGGGCACTGGGGTCAGCAGCTGCATAAATTGGGAGCCGATAATTAACCAAGGACAGGATGTAGGAGGTGATAGCCAGCCGGAGGGCATACTCAGGGAGGCAGTCTTTGTGGTGGTAGAGGAGTCCAATCCGGGCATTCATGGCAGAAGACAGGGAGTTAAGTTGGGAGTGGAAGGAGAGACCTGAGTCGAAGGTAATGTCCAGGTACAGTATTTGTATGCTGATAGCTGTTCAACGGGGTGTAGGGTGTGGGGGAGGATGAGAAGGGGGGCATTTCTGGAGTTACGTTGCCGGTTGGCAAAAATCATAGATTTTGTCTTCTTGTGGCTCAGAACCAGTCGATGATCGAAGAACCATTTTTCAGCTTGGATCAGGGAGGGAGAAATCCAGGTGGCATTGTGTCTTTTGGAGAGAATGCTGATGAGAGGGTCAAAGATATCACAGGTCTTGCAGAAGGCTCTGGTGAGGTAGGCTAGCGCGGTATCTATATCAGTCACAAAAGAGATCGGGGACCAGTCAAACTGGGCTAGGTACTGCTTTAGCTTATTAAGGCCCCCAGGGTGAAAGCGTCGGTGGTAGGTGACTTTGCATGTGGGTTTGAGCGTGGGGGAGAACCAGAAACAGAGGATAGGGGAGTGGTCACTAAGGGAGTTAGCTAGGACGCTGACAGACTTAATTTTGTGGGGGAGATTGGAGAATATCATGTCAAGAAGGGAGCTGGTTCACACTTGACTGGTTAAATCTGGTAGAACAGGTGATTAGTTGAGTTAAGTCAAGGGCAGTGAAGGAGTCCTTTATGTGTGCTGCAGTGGAGCCAAGCCAGTTGATACTGAGGTCATCTAGGATGAGCTGTTCAACTTTGTGGGGCAGGGTAGAAATATAGTCAGTGAGTGAGCGGATAGCTAGACCTTGGGCCTGTGGGGGTATGTATGTGGCTGTAAGATAGAGAGGGCCCCTGCCCGGGTCAGGGGAGATTTTTAAGGTGATGGCTTGGGCACCATGATCGAGCTTGGGGGTAGAGAGTGCATGGCCCAGGAGGGAGTCACGCAAGTAGACTGCTTATCCACCACCAAGCTTACCCACACAATCCTCTCTGAAAAGGGTGAAACCAGGAAGGGAGACAGCAGAGTCAGAGGTTAATGCGGAGAGCCAGGTCTCTACTATGGCAAGGATGTCGGGCCTGTGTGGGGTGACCCAGCAGTGGAGTGCAGCAGTTTTCTTTGGGAGACTGCAGATATTCATAGAGACAATGCGGAGGCTGTGCCCAGCAGGGGACGGGGGGGTAGAATGTTCAGGCTAGGGTTTGGGTGGACATTCCCAGAGAGCAGAAGAAGTAAGGTGATCGGAGAAGTGTGCTTGGGCAGATGCAAGGATCTGGGGGCGGAGGTGCAGGGGATGGGTAGGGAGCTAAGGGCAGGTATGGCTAGGATTGAGTGAGCCCACCCTGCTCCAGGGACAGGGGGTGTGGGAGTGGGTGTTGGTGGAGGATGCAGTGGGGTTGTAAGGTGTCCAGTGTGCAAGGTGAGTTAGTGGTGGAAAAGGGAGCAGTGAGATAAATGGTGGGGGAAGAAGTGATAACAGGCTGTGGTTGCTGTACCCATCCCTGGTAAGAGTCCTATTTTTTTGGGTAGGGTGCAAGTGTTGAATTTAACAATACGTAGTTTACCAGTGCAGCACAGCACAAGTGGTATACAGATGGGGATACTAGGTGCAGTGGGTGGATTGGTGAGTGGAGGCTGACAATCAGGCAGATGTATGTTTTCAACACAGTTGGGGAGATTCACTGGAGGGATAATGGGGGGAGAGTCAGCACAGGGAAGAGCAGAGCAAGTATAAGGATTACATTCAGGGACATGATGTAGTATGAGATGGGAGTAGGACCAAAGGAGGGCCAGTGGGAGATAAGGGGTGACAGGCTGAGTCCCCCTAGTGGCCAACACATATAATCTGCAAGTGGAGAAGTGGGCTGATTGGTTAAAATACATCCGCACTCCTATTGGTTCTTATCCACCCTATATAAATCCGTGTCAACCAAGGGTGGTGGGGAGGGCAGCGGGGCAGCAGTACACTGGTTCCAACTGCACCACAGTCCTGTGTTTCCTTGCTGTGCCCACATTCAGTACCTTCTCTACTTGGTTCCAGGGGGGCGTCTGCACTCAGGCCTTTGCGACCGCTGGACCACCGTGGGATCTGATCCAATTTCCAATGCTGGCTGTGGAGTGGAAGCAGGTGAGCATTATTCATGCTGAGCAAACAGGGGAGGAGACTTAATTTCCATGCAGATGTAGAAGAGCACTATTGGGACATGCACAAGAGATAGCTGTAGTAATTTTAACATACCATGGCTGCAGTAATTAAGCTAAACCAGGCTGCAGTAATTAAAGCTTAACCTGAAATGGCTGTAGCAATTACAATAATGTTACTTATTTTTTTTAAATAAAGCAAGCTTGAACAGTTCCTTAACTCCTTAAGGCAAAGCGTAGCAGCATACATGTAAAGGCAGTGGAGGTTCTATGCTACTTTTTTTTTGTTTTAAATAAAGCACACTTGAACAGTTCCTGAACTCCTTAAGGCACAGTGTAGCAGCATATAAGGCAGTGGAGATTCTACTGAAATAAAACTATTTCCACTGCTAGGCCAACATAAAATTTTAAAGAGAGAAAAAAAGGCACCAAAGCACACACTGGTTCCAACAGCGACACAGTCCTGTGTTTCCTTGCTGAGCCCACATTCCATATCTGCTCTACTTGGCTCGAAGGGGGGGGCATCTTGCACTCAGGCCCTGGCGACTGTCAGATTGCCGTGGGATCCAATCCGATTTTCAATGCTGACTGCTCTACTTGGTTCAGTGGGGGGAGGGCATCTGCATTCAGGCCCTCATGACCGTTGGACTGCCATGGGATCTGATCTGATTTCCAATGCTGGTGGTTCCAACTGCACCACAGTCCTGTGTTTCCTTGCTGTGTCCACGTTCTGTACCTGCTCTACTTGGTCCGGGGGGAGGGCATCTGCACTTAGGCCCTCGCAACTGCCAGACCGCCGTGGGATCTGATTCAATTTCCAGTGCTGGCTAAAGTGCTTACTAAAGAACAGTGTCAAGTAATCAAACCAATTGGTCACCAAACACAGAAATATATTTGAAGGGATTTTATCAGGGCCAAGGGCTTTTCCTTGCTTCAGGGCCAGGATTGCTACTTCAACATCATTTCTACTAATTATTAAAGGAGTGGTAATTTGAGGTTCCTCGTACAATAGAAAGTTCTGAGCCAAGGGGTCAAAGAGGATACTAGAGAAATGGCAAATCCACTTATCAATCGAGATGTGACAGTCTATCTCCTTATTATAATCATTGTATCCTTTGACAACCGATTTCCAGAATACCTCTTGTTTTTATGTCAGATAGCTTTTAACATCGTCTCCCACTAAGCTTCATAATACTTTTTTTTTCTTATTCTCCAGTAGAATTTTTTGTGATGTTCTTGCCTGTGTTAATTCCTGGAATCTTTTTGAATAATATTCTTTTTTTGTAGTTCTGATAAGCGACATAGGTTTTTTTTTCCAATCCTGCATTTGTTATCAAACCACCCTCTTGGTGGTATTTTCTATTTCCCTAGACTCTCTCTTCATATAGCATCAGTTTAAGTTGAAGAAAACACTTTTCTAAATTTAGTACAAATTCATCAAAGGACAGACTTGGGACCTGCAAACTGGAAATTTTTTTCTTTGACATCTGACTCAATTGTTTTGGTCCATTTGAGTCATATTGGCATACCTCACTTCAGGTTTTCTCTATTTAATTTTACTATTTGTAGAATAATGATAATTACTGATGAATTTAAAATGGTCACTCATTAGAGTCAGTGGGTAGTGATTGCTCTCTGGCCTATCTATAACTAACATTTTTGACCAGAATCCTGGGGTACTATTCTAGAGAACCAAATCAAGCACTGAGGAGCCCTGACATGCTAAGAATGGAGGAGCTCCATCCAAGCCTCCCTCAGTCTTATTGTTTGAGAGGTACAAAACATTACTCCCAATTACTTCCTGTAGCCTCTGCCCATTATGGTTAACCATACTATCAGTGTTTTTTCTTAGGAACAAGTGGGCATCCAGAAACATCCAGTTCAATATAGTTACATTATATAACATATCAAAATCACCTATTCTTGCATTTACTTTGCCTAGCAGCAAGAGAGAAGAGTCTGGGTATCTAAATTGTTCTTCCAGAATTTTATTTTTTAATCTATCCCAAATGGCTTCAGTATAGAACTTTGACCTGAATGTAGGTATGTAAATATTAAATAAGGTTCCTATTTATTTTTCTATTTAAGACTAAGGGCCAAAAGGTTTTCTTCATGACATACTTTTTCAATGCCATCAAAAAAAACTACCTTAATAGATGTCAACAGTTCGCCAGCCATTCTTCCCAGATTGGAGACCTTTTTTGGTAGACAGTGAAAAAGTTGTTATTCATTTAAAGTATATAATACGATAGAGTTGTGCCATGTCTCCTGTAAACAAATTACTGAAAACTTAGTAACAAACGACAACCATTCTTCATCCTCAATGCTTGACCCAGTAACAGCAATAGTCCAAGATATAAAGTAAAGCACTCTAGACATAACTTGTGTTTGTGAGAGATGTCCAGAGGCACAAAAATAAAGATTTTAATTGTAAACCAGTGGGACTACATTATTAGACCAGTGCATCTAAATTAGCAGTGCCTCTGGGGCTTGTAGTCCTGCATGTTATCTGGGAGTGGACTACAAGTTCCTTGAATGGTGCAAAAGCTAAAAAAAGGGGCACTTTTTCCATCTGGGATCACTTGTGTAGCTGCATTAAGATCACTGGCGCTAACAAATAGCACTGTACATTTATTTTTTAAAGAGGACAGGAAATCATTTCAAACCAGCAGCTGTTAATAAAGTTGCTGTTCTCAGAAATGATATGCATTCCCTCAAATTATCCATATTTAACTGTACCTGAATAAAAAGTGATACAAAAAACTATATTTTGCATTGTTTTGTTTTTATGGACATCAGTCTGTTACAGTTCTTTTCAAGGAAGCAGTAATTTGGAGTTTTAGCTATGTCACAGTTTATGCACAGAACTCTAAGCATAATTGGAAGATTTCTTCCAGGTCTGCCTAGCATTTAAATGCTCACCACAGTGAGCAGGATTGTGTAAAGCACTAGAAATAACTTGTACTTGTGAAAGACATCCAGATGCACATAAAGAAAGATTTTTAATTGTAAACCCGTGAGACTACATTATTAGACCAGTGCAGCCACGTTAGCAGTATCTTTGGGACTTGTAGTCCTGCATGTCCTCTTGGAGTAGACTACAGGTTCCATAAATGATGCAAAAGCTACAAAAGGGGCACTTGTTCCATCTGTGATCACATGTGTTGCTGCACTAAGATCACTGGCATTAAAAAATAGCACTGTATATTTATTTTTTAAACTGTTGTTGCTAGATTAGGGAGGTCACACAACTAGAAGGTTTCTTCCAGGTCTGCCCAGCATTTAAACAGTCACTACAGTGAGCAGGGTGAGCTCAAGTGAGAGAGCACGCAGCTATGTGTGCAGAAACATGGGCAAAGACATGTGGGTTTGTGCGCTGGTGTCCAGCATGTCAAGCGGAGAAAGAGGACTGATCCCTTGGCAGATTTAAAATTACAGGCAGAATAACCTGCCCTCCAGGTAACTAAAATAAGACATTGCGGAGGTTGTATTGATATTGGCCAACTATGGTTTTCAAATTAAATATAAGTGTCTTGAACCATCGTCTATCTGACTACAGAGGAAAATACTATCAACAACATGTTTGACTTAATATCATTAGATACAACACCAAGCACATCCAGTAATGTACCATCTTTATCTGTAATTTCAAAAAGGGATACCATCATGACATTAGATGGGACAGTGGGGCTAAAATACTCATTTTTTTAATGTACCAGTTGTTTGATGATCTACCTTGTAGCCCCCTCTTTGTGTGGGAAAATGAGTTAATAATAGTGTTTTGAGGGAGGATATTGTTACCTTTTATAAAAAGCTCAACGTATTAGAGAAACAAGCCTTGATGCCTGCCAAACTTAGAGAAGTTCATACCCTCCCACTGCCAACTATGAATTATGCCACTACACCTGATTATAGCCAAATTAACAGCATACTTATTTATTTTTTGTAGTTGTTTTTAACCAGGTATAGCACACTAAGCTGAAAGCTTTTTTACAGGAGTGACCTGGGAGCACAAGGAGGTTAAGTGACTTGCTCAGGGTCACACAGTATGCAAGTGGAAGCTGTGGGATTCAAACCCCGGACTGGTCTGCTGGATGTCAGCAGATTTGCAACTCAGAGCCTTAGACCACTGCGCTATACTGCCTACAAAATGATAATACCTCTGAAATGACAACAAAATTGGATAAAAGGAAATGTTCTGCAGAGGATGAGGGTGGTGTAGAATCTGATAAAGAAAAGTGGACTGAAGTCGAACAAGCTAAAAAAAAGCTAAACAAAGGCACAGGGCCATAGGGTATACCTTGGAAGTAGAAAGTCGGTACCTTCCATTAATAAATCTAGTACAGAATGGAACAGAGCAGATGGACAAATCAGATATGCATTCTGATAATCTGGATGTAACAGCAACCCCGTTTTTTTCAAAACCTAATAATCATGATCACATGAATGAAACTCCAGTAGAAACAAATTATCTAACTGATAAGATTCCAGTAGTAGAAGGAAATACTATTATTATGGAGACACAATCTAGTGACAGTAATAAAGAAATGCCAGAACAGATATTTATCCTTGGGGACTCAATAACAAAGTTTACAGATAGATTTTCAACAAGGGGTAATAAAGAAACTGTGGCTAGCTTCAGCTATAGTGGTGCTACTATTAAAGATATCACTAAAATGTCACTTAGCATTGTAAGGCATGCAGAAGGATAAAAGACTGTATTCTTGCATGCAGGAACTTATGATTTGAATAAATAGGGTGTGGAGGAAACAATTAAGGATATGTTGCAGTCCACTAAATGCATTAGGGAACTGAAAGTAAAAATTGTTTTATCAGAAATATTAACTGTACCTAGGGCTGGAAAGAAAAAAACAAAATAACATAAAACAATACAATAACTGGTTATGTGGGTGGTGCCTTACAAACAAAATCACCTGCATAAAGACATGGGAAAAGTTTGTGGCTGACCACAGACTTTACTGTAACAATGGCTTAGACCTGAGCAAAAGGGGAACCAGGCTCTTGGGGAAACATATTTTATAATACTCTAAATATGGACACATAATCAAAAAAACTAACTCGAATGGGGTGTGGGGAGAGTACTTCTATTAACAAACAAAAAAAAGTATAGGACTAAATTTAAAGACATCAAAAAGCAGAGACCTTAACTTCTTATTAACAAATGCCAGAAGCTTACACAGCATAAAAAAGGATGAACTAGAACTTACAATGATACAAAAAAATATTGATGTGGCAGCCATCACCGAAACCTGGTGAACAGAGACTTCAGGTTGGAACACTATTATCCAAGGCTTTAAAACATACCATAAGGACAGACTTGGCCAGTGAGGAGGTGGAGTTGCCATGTAAATAAGAGAACATATTGAGACCAGATTAATATTAGATGAGGATAGCTTAGATAGTAATGAACTTTTATTGACTGAGATCCTTAGGGGAAAGTATAAGAAATTAACTGCAGGTGTCTGCTGTAGACCTCCAGATTTGATTATGGACGAACACTGTCATCTAATGACCAGTTCTGAAAAAAGATTAGATAGCAAGGATGTAATCATACCACTGTAGGTGACATAAATACTCCAGGGATTAAATGGAAAATGGGGACCACTTCTGCACAACAGGAACATATGTTGTTAAACCTGTGCTTAAACTATGGATTGCAGCAAATGGTTAATACAGCAACTAGAATTATGAATATTCTAGATTTAGTTTTAACTGACCTGACAGAGACAATGACAAACATGAAAGTGCACATGCCCTTAATTAATAGTGACCACAACATCATAACTTTTACACTAAATACGTTTATGAAAAGATCTGAAGGTATAACAAAGGTTAAAAAGTACAACAATGCAGATTTCACTCAAATTATTGAGGAATCACCACAGCTCTGAATAAGGCATGCCATTTATTAACTGGTACAGCATATCGTACTCACACTTGTGACTTTTAAGAACAAGCAAACTGGCTTCAACTCCAGGCTCACATTGAATATCAAGCCTGACTTCTCGCTAAGAAGGAAGATCTTGGTGTCCTACCACCAGGTTCCGTTTAGCTTTTCAGTCCCTTCCAGGGCATTCAAAGCACATAAAGTTCTGTGAGCCAAACCTTTACTGTCCCTCGCTGTTGAACCTCTCTCTGTCAGTGATCCATTGCAGTTAGAGCTGCTAATTTATTTAATTCCCCTTCCTCTTGAGATTGCGATGACTGCAACCTTGGGACCATTTAAGCAGAAGCTGCATCAATTCCTAGTTTCCAGAGCTCCTCATGGCTGCTATACCTAATCTCTGCTGACAGCTAAATGCACAGAGACCTCCCTCTTTTACAATTTTGCCTCTGTATAGCCGTATGCTGCTGCTGCGCTATGCAACTCACAGCATTTCCTCCCTTATCCCATTCCCATTCCTGCCCTCTTTTCACTCTACCTCATCCCCCCTTCCCTTACCCATCCACTCCCACTTCCATCCTCTCTCTTCTGTTTCCACCACTTGTTCTCTCCCCTCTACTCCCCACCCTGTGGGTCTTTCCTGCATAAGCTTCATTGTGGCATCTCCCTCCTTGCTCTTATTTTGTTCCTTCCAGTCCCCAATTCACCCCCTGTACTTCTCTCCTTGTAAGCCCTTTCACCCCTCTTCAGACAAAGCCACTGGCTGCACTTTACACAATATTTATCTTGTCATATTGTTCTTTTGTTTATGTAATTACTTTCCTCATGTTGTACTACTTACTGAAACCATTGTCATTTGCTATTCTTGTGACTTGACATGGAACCTCTGTAAAAGAGCCGTTGGCTCAAAGGTCTTTCCAATTTGCTAAATAAAGATATAAAATAAATAAATAAATAAAATTAAACTAGTGGATATGGAACTACAATTCTAATTCTCCAGACGTATTATGGAATAGGGTTAAAAACAAACTGCTCAAGCTAGAAAATATTTACATACCCAACAAAGTACTATATAATAAAAAAGGGAAGGTACCCTTGTGGTATACAGCCAAAATTAAAATGATATTGGCAAAAAAGAGAAGGGCATATAGGGTACAAAAAATGAACAATAGTAGCTATAATAGTCACAAGTATAAAATAATTCTTAAAAATGTTAACACTACATAAAAAAGGAAAAAAAAAGAAACTGGAATTTAAACTAGCACACGTTAAAGATGGTGGTAAAAGCTTCTATGCTTACATAAAGAATGAAAGTGCTGATAGGTCTATAGGCCCCTTAAAGATTGGAAATGATGTGATTACAGAATCTAATGCCATGGCTGAAGAATTTAATTAATATTTCTATTCAGTTATTGGAAAATAAAATCAAATACAACAATCTAATAGCATTACGAATTCCAATCTTGTGAGAGAAATAACTAAGGAAGAAATATGGGACAAACTGTATAACATTAATAAAACCAAATCAGCAGGGTCTGACCTATTAAATCCAAGACTTTTGAAATAACTTGGGCTATGATTAATTGACCCCTAATATAAACTTTTTAACTTGTCCCTTGAAACAGGTATTATTCCACAAGATTGGAAATCTGCAATTGTAATACCAATTTTTAAGAAAGGGAATCATGGCAATGTGGCAAATTATAGGCCGATAAGTTTATCTACAATACTAGGAAAGATGTTGGAACATTTTATTAAAAACAGCCTTGAACAGCAGATCCAAACTAAAAACCTAGAGGATAAAACATAGCATGGTTTTAAGAAACAGAGATCTTGTCTCACTAGCAATCTGGTGTTCTACGAAAAAGTTAGCAGTCATTTAGATAACAGGGCTCCAGTGGATGTGATCTACCTGGATTTAAGTAAGGCTTTTGATAGGGTTCCATATGTAATACTGATTTCCAAATTAAATCAAATTGATCTTAATAACACACTAGTTAAATGGGTGGAGTTATGGCTATCAAACAGAACCCAGAAAGTTGGGATCAGAGGTCATTTGTCGAAGGAAGGACTGGTGTACAGCGGGGTGCTGCAGGGCTCTGTGCTGGGGCCCGCTGTTTTTTCACTGTTTATTTCTGATATGACCAACAATATAACAAATTGGTCTGTCAAATCTGCTGATGATACCAAACTAGCAGCTGAGGTTTCCACAGAACAACAGGTCGACTCACTAAGACATGACCTAGTCATATTGGAAAATTGGTCAGAGGCAAATGGAATGATGTTAAGTACTGAGAGGTGTATCATTATGCATTTAGGAAACAGAAACAAATGTAACAATTATACCATTGATGGAAATATTCTCAGAGCAGTGCCAGTAACAAACAAAAAAGGTCTGGGTGTTATAATAAGCAATGATCTTAAATTTAGTAATCATTGTAGTGAGGTTATAAAAAAATCAAACAAAACCATAGGATGTCTAAAGAGAGCATTTACATCAAGAAATAGGTTGTGCATTTTGCCACTGTACAGGTCATATGTAAGACCATTATTGGATTACTGTTCACCACTTTGGAGCCAATACCTTAGAAGGGATGTTGGTTTACTGGAGGGAATACAGAGGAGGGTAACAAAACTCATAGACAGGGTACTGAACATGAGCTATGAACAAAGGCTAATGGATCTAAAATTATACCCACTGGAGCTCAGGTGAGTAAGGGGTGACCTGCTACAGATGTACAATATCTCTAGAGATAGCCAACTAATGGGTGACCTACGCTTAATCAATAATAATAGATGCATCACTTTGAGAAGCCATATCCATCAACTAAGGTTAACATTTCCTAGAAGAAAAAATAGAAGATTCTTCTATTTGCAAAGAATTATACCTGTCTAGAATTCACTTCCAAAAGAGGTAGTGGAAGCAGAAAACTTTCAAACATTTACATGTAGGCTAGATATTCATTTAACTCCTTTGGGAATCGTGTGACCCACAGTGCGGGAGATGGACATTTTGGGCCTCGGCCTCCTGGTCATTCTACAAATCCTAGTATAGTTCCTAGTATGGTATATCTCAGTAAAGCATTTGATTTGGTACAGCATAGAAAACTGTTAGAAAGACTTTGGAAAGTGGGGTTAGAGGAAGGACCATTAACATGGATAGCATCTTACTTAGCAAATCGTAGACAGTGTGTTGTCAATGGTGATTTTGTATCGAGCCTTGGGGAACTAAATCGTGGTGTTCCCAGGATCGATACTAGGCCCATTGTTGTTAATATTTATGAATGAGTTAGAGCAAACAATAAAATATGGGAGGTAAGATTATATGCGGATGATACAGTTCTGTTGGTTTCTGCAGATAATATGAGAAATGTTGAATTACAGTTACAGAGAGATTTAACTTCACTGGAAAATTGGATGGACAATTCTGGTCTTTTGATTAATGCAAAGAAAACCCAGTGTATGGTGTTTGGCTTGGGGCATAAGCTGAAAAAACAAAAATATCTAAATATTCATTTGCTAAATGGCACTCTGATTGAGGAAGTTAAAGGTTATAGGTATTTGGGTATGTACATAGATTCAGGTATGACATTTGAAAGTCATGTTGATATGCAGATAAAAAAAGTTAATCAAAGATTGGGTGTTTTTAGAAGGTTAACAAATGTATTGACTAAATTTGCCAGGAAAAACTTGTTAAGCAAATGTTAATTCGTGTGCTTGATTATGGATTGCCAATATATATGAATGCATCACAGAAAGTGTTAAGAAAAGTTGATCAAACAGTTTATAGGTTAGGTAAATTATTATTAAAGTGAATATAAATGCATCATTGTAAATTATATGAAATATTAAATTGGCTGCATCCTGAAATACAGAGAAGTATATTTGGCTATTAAATTGTCATAAGTTAATATATGCAAAAATAATCATCCATTACTTAAGTATATTAAGTTGCAGATTCTGGATAGTTATAATTTATGTATAAGAAATTCTGAAAATAGGGTACCATTGCTCAAATATTGTAGTAACGTAGGAGAAATGAAGTTACAAAATAGATTTGCTTTATCTTGGAATAATTTCCCAAACACTTACAGAATATAGCTAGCTTTGCCAGTTTTAAAAGTAAGTTATTTGAATACTTGCAGAAGTTATGTGTGTGTATGTTATGGATAATGTTGTATATGTCATTTTATTTAGAAATATTTGTACTTGTATTTTGAGTTTATTTATGTACCACCTATACAGGACTTGATTGTAAACAGTGTTTATTGCACTAATCAAATATACCTGTATAAAAATAAAGTTTTTAATCATCATCATATACACACACCATTCATGTCTTGGAGAATGCCTGACATTATATTGTACGTTTGCATTCTGGAGCTGTTATTTGATGGATCTTGGTTCTTAAATCAATAGTCATAGATCACAATGGCATAAAATCTATTGATGATCGGGACTTGGTAACACATTTCATCACAAAAAGCTGGATCTCTCACATTTGGTGCTAAACCTCCAGGATTGTCAGTTTGATTACATTCTTCTGTGCCCCATATTGAGTCTTCAATTATATAGAAGACCATTTTATCTAAAATTTGAGATTTCCTCAATACTTTAGCCACAATTTCTTTATTTTAAAAAATAATGTCAATCTGGTCATCCTCAGATAGAGATTTCTGTCTAAATATTTCTAAAACTCCATTCCTACATAGTGAGACCTGCAATACATTAGTAAAGACATTGCAGAGTGGGCTAATGTATTGTCAGTTTCCTTATATAGCTTTGCAAATCCAAACAAGCTGAGAATGACTGGGCAAAACACTCTACTGTTGTCTTTCAGTAAAAGAGTCATCCCCTCAAAATGAAAAAATTCAGCCATTAATTTAAAATAATTGAGAGTGTCTCTATTGATCCAGAGGTAATCGATAAGTCTAGGTGATAAACAGAATACTATTACATACTCCATGTAAATGGCCTCTTGGTTTACACTAGACCTAATAACTTCTTGCACTGTATATCGTCACCTTCTAAAATCTGAATCCCAACCACCTGACTCTGAAACAATCTTCATGGGTGACTTCAATATCAACTGGCTTGCTCCGGAATCAGGGGGCTTCATAGATGTCATCTCCTCAGCAAACCTTGCTCAACTGGTTGCCTCTCCCACTAGGCAAAATTACAAATCAGGCAAATGTACTCTTCTAGACTGGATACTGACCAGTCACGCATCCCGCATCTCAAATGTCTCTGTCTTTCCTGACACTCTAAGCGACCATTCCGCAGTAATCTGCGTCTGGACAAATAAATTTACCATGACCCCCCCAAAATTAATCAACAGCAGAGTCCTTCCATGTGGGCAGTTGAAACACCTAAAATCCCACCAAAGACTGCAAGATTGGCCCCCAATCTTCCATGCTCTGGATGTCTACACTGCTCTTGACCTCTTCATCAAAACCTTTAATGCTGCCTGTGACTCTCACGCCCCTTTCAAAAACTGAAAAGTCAAAGGCCAGTGCAACCCCTGGCTCTCATCTGAATTACTAGCACAACTAAAATCCAGGGACCATCTCTGGGTATGGACTCAGGAAACTGGAAAAGCAAATTGACATACAGAATTATAAACAAGCTTGTAATAACTGCACACAATTAGTCCTCCAGCAGAAACGTACCTACTATAAGGATGCACTGACAAACACTTGGGGCAAGGGGAATTCATTTTGGAACAATATTAAAGAAATTACAGAAAAGCAGACAAAAATCTCACCCACTATGCTGGTTGTAGATGGTATCACAACGCTGGACCCGACTACCATAGCAAATTCATTTAACTCAGCTTTCACTGACCTCAGCTCTGTTCTTCCACCTGACTGTTTCAACAAAGCCAACCCCCAAACTCTCCCCTCAAGTCCCACCCTCTCTCCAAACTGGCCTCCATTCTACTTCAAATCAGTCAAACCATATGCAGCTTGCAACTACATCAGTAAAGCTATTGCTATGTCCAGGTCAAGTGGGGACTCTGTTGACCTCAGTCTGCTTGCCTTCACCCTCGACGAGGTGCTCCTTCCATTAACAAAAATCTTCAACCTCTCCCTCTCTCTTGGCCAGTTCCCTGAAAGATGGAAATCTGCCTCTGTTATAGCTGTCCACAAGAGTGGGGACAGGGCCCTCCTGGTGAACTATCGGCTCATCTCCATACTACCTCCACTCTCCAAGGCTATAGAGTGTATAGTATCTGACCAGCTTACGGAATACATTGATAAATCCGATGTCCTGTGTGCTCAACAGCACAGCTTTAGAAAAGGTCACACTATCACCTCAGCCCTACTTGAATTCACTGGTGAAATCCATAGTTCCTTTGACAATAGCTTTCTTACAGGGGCGGTCTTCATTGATCTGACAAAGGCTTTCAATATCATCCATCATCATCTACTACTCTTTCAGCTGCTAAATACCAGACTGTCCCCTGAATCTACATCCTGGTTTAAGAGCTACCTGGAAAACCACTCACAAAGAGTGAAAATAGCTGACTTTCTCTCTGATGCCGGATCAGTGTGCTCTAGAGTGCCACAAGGGTCAATCCTTGGGCCTCTTCTCTTCAGCATCTTCCTAAATAGTCTTCCACAATCCTGTCTGGAGCAACTCCTCCTATACATAGAAACATAGAAACATAGACTTTGACGGCAGATAAGGACCACTTGGCCCACTCAGTCTGCCCATTTCCCTACCTACTGGATAAGCTGCAGATTCTAGTTAACCAACAGCTTATTTCCTGCAACCCCCCACTATAATTGCCTTATGTCTGTCCCATGCATGTTTGAATTCCTCCACTGTTTTAGACCCCACAACCTCTCCAGGAAGGCGGTTCCATGCGTCCACCACTCTCTCCATGAAAAAGAATTTCCTCACATTACCCCTGAGCCATCCCCCCACTAATTTTAAATTGTGCCCCCTTGTTCTTACACATTTCTTTTTCTGAAGATGCCACCCTCCCTGGACTTTGTTGATTCCTTGAGGTACTTAAAGTTTCTATCATTGTCCCCCTGTCCCTCCTTTCATTAAGGGTATACATATTAAGCTCTCTCAGTCTCTCTTCATATGGTTTCTGATGTAGACCCTGCACCATTTAGTTGCCCTCCTCTGGACTGCTTCCATCCTGTCTATGTCCTTGCATAGATGAGGTCTCCAAAACTACCATAGTACTCCAGATGGGGTCTCACCAACTGTCTGTATAGAGAGATAACCACTTCCCTTTTTCTACTTGTGATGCCCCTCCCTATGCATCCCAGTATTCCCCTGGCTTTCCCTACTGACTTCTCACATTGCATACCCACCTTTAGGTCATCTGATATAACTAGACCCAGATCCCTTTCCATTATTGTTGTTGTTAGTACCTCCCCTGCTATTGTGTACTCTTCTCCTGGATTTTTATCTCCCAGGTGCATTACTTTGCACTTCTTTGCATTGAATCTAAGTTGCCATATGTCTGACCATTCCTCCAACCTTGCCAAGTCCCTTCTCATCCTTTCTACCCCCCCTTGTGTATCAACTCTGTTACATATCTTTGTGTCATCCACAGAGAGGCATACCTTTCCTTCCAGACCCTCTGCAATGTCACCTATAAAGACGTTAAAGAGGACTGGACCCAGTACTGAGCCCTGAGGTACTACATTAGTAACCCCTTTCAGAATGTATTCCATTCAGTATTACCTCTCTGTGTCCTATTGTGCAGCCAAGTTTTCACTAGGCTGCCACCCTGGGACCCACCCCAGGCTGGCTAACTTGATTATTAGTCTTTTGTGCGAGACTGTGTCAAATGCCATGCTAAAGTCTAGGTAGGCCATATCCACAGCCCTCCTGGTCTATTACTTTGGTCACCCAGTCAAAAATTGATTAGATTTGTCTGACTGACCTTCCTGCTGTGAATCCATGCTGCTTTGGGTTCAGTGCCCGCTGGCCTCTAGGTACTCAACAATTCTTTCTTTCAGAGTGATTCCATCATTTTCCCCACCACTGAGGTCAAACTAACAGGTCTGTAGTTTCCTGATTCTGCCACTGCCACTTTGTGAAGAGGAATCACATCTGCCCTCCTCCAGTTCTCAGTACCACCCCATCTTCCCATGATTTGTTAAAAGAGATGTGGTTAGTGGTGTCACTAGGTTCTCCCTTAGCTCTTTTAGGATTCTAGGGTGAATCCCGTCAGGCCCCATTGCTTTGTCCACCTTGAGTTTTAGAAGTTCTTTCAGTACTCTTTCTTCTTTAAATGGACAGGTATCAACCCCACTATCCAGAGTGCTTCTACTGTTTGGTTTAGGTAACTCCTCCTCCTCTTATTCTTTGTGAATACTGAGCAAAGTATTCATTCATTATCTCTGCCTTTTCACTGTCTCCCTCTGCCCCCTCCCCCCTCTCCTTATTAATCTTCCTATCCCTCCCTTAACCTTTCTATGTTCCCTAATGTACCTATAAAGGTTTATCCCTTCTTAACTTAGTTGGCTATCCTTTCCTCAGTTTGGGCCTTTGCTTTTCTGACTGCCTTCCCCTTCTTTTCTTGCTTTAATTGATACAGTTCCTGTAGTATTTCAGTCTGTGATTCCTTATACTTTTAGATGCAGCCTTTTTCTCCTTAACCTTCCCTGACACTTCTTTGAGAGCAATAGTGTTTTTTATTCCGCTTTGTTTTCTTTATTTGTTTCAATACACAAAGGCTTGTTGCCGTCATTATGGCAGTTTTGATTTTCTCCATTGTTCTTCCACCCTCCTTTCTGGCCATTTGCTAATGCATTCCTCAGGTATTCACCCATTATGCCAAAAGTCAGCCCTTCTAAAGTCCAGTATCCTTGTATTTGTAGGACTTGTCTCCATGGTTGTGTTTATTGTGAAGCACACTGTGCAGTGGTCGCTTGTTCCCAGGTGTCTACTGACTTCTAAGTTTGTGATCCCTCTCTCATTTGAGAGTACCAGGTCTAATATTGCTCCTCCGAGTGGGTTCCACCACTAGCTGTCTAAGGCATGCTCCCTGTAGGACATCGAGAAAGACCCTGCTCTTGGATGTGGCTGCAGTCCATGTTGCCCAGTTAACATCTGGCATATTCAGGTCCCCATCAACAGTATCTCCCTTTTTCAGCCATTTGAGAATGCCCTCTATCATTTTCTTGTCATTTCCTCCCTTGAGCCGGGTCTGTATACAACCCTGTGCAGATTGTGATGCCATTCCCTGTCTCCAATGTGACCCAGAGTTCCTCTTGTCCTCCCCCTTTACTTTTATTTCTGTTACTTTGATCCCTTCTCTTATGTAAAAGCTACTCCACCTCCTCTTTTACCCTCCCTGTCCCTTCTGTAGATTGTGTACCCTGGTATGTTGACATCCCAGTCATGGTTCTCCGTGTACCATGTTTCTGTGACTGCCACAATATCCAAGTGTTCCACTTCCATTAGGGCTACTTGCTCTGGAAGCTTGTTTCCCAGACTACAGGCATTGGTACTCATTGCTCTCCATTTAATGTTGGCTTTATCCTTTTTACCCCATCCCTGCTCTTATTGCCTTGTCCATTTTTCCATTTACAGCCAGCCCTCTGCTCCAAGCTCTGTACCTCAGTGTTTACCCTGCCTACCTGCCATGCTATGGGGAGGCTTGAACTTTCTGTTTCCTATCGGCACTTCCCCTTGGCTAGTTTAAAAGCTGCCAAGGAAGCCTTAAACCTGTCACCTAGGAGCATGTTTCCTTCCTGGACAGATGCAGACCATCATGCCAGTATAGACCTTCATCTCTCCAGGTGGACCCCAGTCCCAATGAAGCCAAAGCCCTGTGCTCTGCACCAGTTTCGCAACCATTCATTAAACCGCATGATGTACAGTACCCTAGCCTCACCCCTGCCATAGACTGGTAGCACCTCTGAGAAGGTTACCGTGCTTGCTACCTGTCTGAGGCCCCTCCCCAACTCCACAAATTCATCCTGCACTGCACTGATCTCATGCCTAGCTAGGTCATTTGTCAATGATATCTAGTTTCCTCTCATGTGATGCTGCTTCTGCAATCCTGAGGATTCACTTCCTGTCCCTCCAAGCCATGGCACCAGGCAGGCACCTTACTTCCCTCTCCTCTCCCTTCCCCAGGTCTACACCCCTAACAGTTGAGTCCCCTATCAGAAGCTATTTCTTTCCCTTGTGTTGTCCCTTGCCACTCTTTTGTGGGTCTCCTTGTGGATGTCCCCAGCATTCTTCTTGGTCTCAATGAGGGTGTCATCATAGAGGAACCTTGATTTGCCAGACCGACATGTTTGTGTAGAGGTGCAACTGGGGCTCGCCTCTGTTCTACCACCCTCACCCTCCCAGAACCTACTGTGGTCCATCTGCTCTTCACACATGGCAACCTCTGAGGCAGTGGTTGTGGAACTGGTGCTCTTTGGGTGGGGGAGTCCTCTTTAGTCCTTGCCAGTTCAGCCTGGAGGTGGGCAACCTCCTCCCTCAGAGCTGACAGTTGCCTGCAAATAGGGCAGCAACGTAGGTTCCAGAATGTTTCTGGGAAAATTGCTGACCCACAGCCAGTGCATTGCACCACTCCCCACATGTCCCTCTTCCTTATAATATACAATTATTTTTATTTTTTTTTTTGTGTGTGTGTATACTTACGCTTTATGCACTGTGCTGGGTAATTAAGAATATGACAATTCTGCTCCAAGACCTGTTGAGGAAGTGATGTCAGAACCTTGGCTATAAAGGAAATGGCACACCTGGGGTGGGCGGGGTGAGGGAGTAGGGTGGGTGGGTAGGCCACAACCACTGGTGACTGTTAGAAACAATCAAATACACCACTGCTCCACCACCCTGGTGAGTACTGCCCTTTATAGTAAGTCAACCAACATCACAATGTACTAGACCACTGCTCCTACACAAACCACTCTACTGAGTCCAGGGATAAAAATTAACTCACTGTTCAGCCAGCAGGACACTTCCAAAATATTGCACAAATATCCTTCCAAATCCTATGTGTCTAGCACAGAAATCAAGCAACCTCAGTTGTATTACAACCCCTCTGGTTATAAAATTACTACACTTTAATGGAATCCTGCAATTCTTAATGCCAATAAGAAAATAATGAAACTTTCTGTAGAAAGTGTAGCTTACCTTCCTAGTCCCCTACAATATTATGTTTTACCAAGTTACCAGTTCATCAAATGCGTTCTAGTTTGTTCTCTGCAGTATAGCCTGTTTCTCAGCTTCCAAAAAGGAACAGCAAGTCTTCTGACTGACTTTACTCTGTGTAGTATGCCTAAACAGAACAGTGATAATAGCCCCACCCAGAATCAATTGATTGACTAGTGACACCTGCGATGTAAGCAGGAATATACGCTGATGACACTGTCATCCACTCCACCCATAAGGACCCCCATCTTCTGCAAAGCAAACTACAGCATGGCTTCTCTTCAGTTGAAAACTGGTTCAGTAAACACAAACTTGTCCTCAACTATAAAAAAAACAAAGTCCATTCTCTTCTGCAGCTCACAAAACAAGCACCAGGACCACCCCCTCACTATTGCAAACTGCCTAGTTGCACTTCTAGAACAAGTTCAAACCTTAAAATACCTTGGGAATCACTCTTGACAGTTGTCTGTCCTATTACTTGGTATGAAAGAACAGAAGAAGGCCAAAGCCCATCGAGACTGTTCCCCACACTATGTGGGACATTATTTATCTATTAACCCTCAACCAAACATCTAATTTGTTTTTAAAGACAGTGGCACTAGTTGCCTCTACCAATTCTTGTGGCAAGGTGTTCCATACAATGGATGCTCTTATTGGAAAAAAGTTTCCCCTTTTGCTGGTTTTATAAGTTTTTACTTCAAGCTGTTTATTATGTAGTCTCTGAACATGTCTCCTTTTGGAGAGTATTAGACCACATTTTTCCATTAGATCTGGTGAATTTATTAAATTAAAAACCATAAGCATATCACCTCTTAATCTTCTAGTTTGAAGAGAGAAGAGACCAGTAGCTTTTAATCTGCTCTGATAATCCAAGTTTGTTAATCTTGGAATTAATTTAGTTACTCTCCTTTGAACCTGTTCAAGAATTGCTATGTCTTTTTTTGGGGTTGGATTCCAGAAAGGGGGGAGCCATAGTCTAGATACGGTCTAATGTATGCCCTATACAATGGAATAAGGCATTGTTCAGTGCGATTAACAAAAGTGTGTTTTATTTGCCTAAAAAGTCTGTTGGTCATGCAAGCAGTTCTAACACAGTGATCATTTGATGTAAGTTTATTATTAACATATATCCCTAAATCTTTTTCACAATTTGATGAGTGAAGTGGTAGTCCGTTTATATAATATATCGTTTTTGGATTGTTTACACCAAAATGCACTACTAAACATTTGTCTTGATTAAACTACATATGATTTTCATTTGCCCAAAGTGTTAATTTTTCCAAATCCTTCCTTAATGCAGAACTATTTTCTTGATTACTAACCTTGTCCCCCCAATTTTGCATCATCTGCAGATTTAACCATGAAGTTATTTGGTCCTGTTTGTAAATCACTGATAAAGAGATTAAACAATGTTGGACCCAAGACCAACCCCTGTTGTACACCACTTGTCACACTACCTGAATCAGACAATATATCATTAATTCTGATTCTCTGAGAATGATTTGTCAACCAGTTTAAAGTCCAGTTGACAATATCAGGTGACAAACCTAGATTGTGCATTTTAGTAATGACTTTTTCATGTGAGACTTTATCAAAACCTCTACTAAAGTCCAAAATATTACATCAGTAGGGATACCCACATCTAGTAGAGTACTTATATTATTGTAAAAAGATATCAGATTGGTGGTACAGGAATACTTGGGAGTAAACCCATGCTGATTTGAATAATAAATTCCTAATTTTTTACAATCTTGATCTATTAGAGATTTCATTATTCATTCCATTAATTTACCAGCCACTGAGGTCAGGCTAATTGGACAATAATTTTGCACAGAACATCTATTGTCTTTTTTAAATATGGGAGTAACTATTGCTGAATGCCAATCATTTGGTACAATGCTTTCTTGTAAGGATTTGTTGAAGATAATTGACAAAGGTATAGAAATATTTATAGAAGTTTCGATCAGAAACCATGGATGAATACCGTCTGGGCCTGGACTAGAATTTTTTTTTAGTTTTTTGATAGCCTGTATAATGTCAGTTGGATAGAACCTATGATAATCTATGTGGTGAATTTTAAATGTACTAATAGGTAATCTTTGAGAGAAGACAGGACAAAAGTACTTATTAAGGAGATCTGAGGTTTCTATATCAGATAGAGAAGATCCATTTGTTATAAAGGGACCAATGGTCCTTGATACACCTTTTTTACTATTTGTATAGGAGAAAAGAGGTTTGTGACAGTCTTTTGTGTTAGCTAGTTTAAATTCTAGCTTATTTTTTTCCAATTTAATAGAATTTTTTAAGTTTTTCACACATAGTCTGTATTTATGTAATAGAGTAGTTTGCACCACTGCGGTCAAGAGGGCTGGAGAGCCTGCCCTCCCCAGGACCTCGAACCGAGGAATCACCCCAACCCCCCCGGACTGCATAGGGGTTCCAGGAGGGAATTTTGGCACCACTGCAGGTCGCAAGGGCTGGAGAACCTGCCCTCCCCAGGACCTCGAACCGAGGAATCGCCCCCACCCCCGGACTGCATAGCTACACTTTTCGCCTCAGGAGCAGCGCCAGGCTGTTGAACAGAGCATTGTTTGAACAGAGAATTTTTTGGCACCAAACCTGGACCTGAACAAAGGATATATTTTTTTTAAATCCTCCATGCGCCTTAAGTGTCAGCGCAACACTACAGATAGTTTTTTTTATTGTGCTTTTTTCTGCCAGGCTATACTGTTTAGTGTGTTAGCTAAAGTTACTTTAAGAACATAGCATAAGTATTATCAGCCTATAATTGCAAGTGCAGGAGCAGTAAGCAGGTAGCTTGCCTAAGGGCCTATACAGGTGTCGAACCAGTGTGCCCCGCTTAAATTTTACGTGAAAATCTGTTTTTGGCCCCTTTCCCAAAGCAGTGTAGCTGGTCAGCCTCAGTCAGTGTTTGCCATACTGTAAAACCTGCAATCTGAAAGAGACTTGAATGCTGTGACTCCCGCTAATATTTGAATTTAATTTTCCAATTTTCGGCCCCTTTCCCAAAAGAGGTGCAGCCGGTCAGCCTCAGTCAATGCTTGCTAAACTGTAAGATCTCTGCTAGTGTACAAAGGCTTGAACTGTAGCGGCTCCTGCTCGAACATCGAGACTGAAATTAGACTGGAGACTGAAATTAGACTCCCTTTGTGAATCTGAAGCTGAGTTAGACCAGTCAGTAAATGCTGCTGCTGTGAACTTACCGTAACGACGCCTCTGGATATTGCTTAAAATATCCCCCTCTCCCCACTTCCAGGGGTTCCAGGAGGGAACTTCAGCACCACTGCTGAACAGATCATTATTTGAACAGAACATTGTTTGGCCCTGCTGGCACTGCACGCCGGCTCCCCACCACCCCCACCACCACCCTTAGTCAGCCCACTTTTCCACCTGCAGGTTATATTTCCTCAACACTAGGGGGACCCTGCATTCAAACTCTATCTCCCTTCCTACACTCCCATACACAAACATGCCTCCAATAGTACTCTGGACAATTGCTTCACTCCCCATGATACTATCCCCACCCACTGATGAGAATCTCTACAGCTCATCTATAAATGGACACCTGCCAGAATCCCAGCCTCATCAGGCACATCACCCCATTACTCATAGCTCGACCATCTTATTACCATTCCCCACTAACATTCATCTCATGCTGGAACACTCCACTGACCCCCTCACCCACTGCCAAAGCCCACCCCCCATCCCTTGCACACTGTAGTAGGTGGTCCCTCTCTACCCTAGCCATACCTGCCCTTAACTCACTTCCCATCCCCTGCACTACCCCCCTGAGATCCTGGCATCTACGCAGGTGACATTACCACAACCGCCGCAGTCCTTCCCTACATCTTATTGCCCTACTCCTCGTGCTCTCTGGGAATGTCCACCCTAACCCTAGGCCGGGATCCACTACATCACCCCAACCCCCCACTGGACATGGCCTCTGCATTGCCTCTATGAATATCTGCAGTCTCCCAAGGAAAACTGCAGAGCTCCAGTGCTGGGTAGCACAGCATACACCTGACATTCTTGTGATAGTAGAAACTTGGCTATCCCAATCTACTCCAGACTCAGCCGTCTCCTTCCCCAGCTTCACTCTTTTCAGAGAAGATCAGGTGGGTAAGCGTGGCAGTGGATGTGCCATCTACCTACATGACTCCATCCTGGGCTATGCACTACCGACCCCTGAGCTTGGCCATGGGGCACAAGCCATCACCCTGAAAATCACTCCACACCCTGGTCACGGACCGCTTTACCTCACAACCACCTACATACCCCCACGAGCACAAAGTCTAGCTATCCACTCTCTCACAGATTATCTCTCCACCCTGCCACATGAGGCTGAACAGCTTGTTCTAGGAGACCTCAATATCAACCGGCTCAGCCCCTCCTCAGGACACATTAAGGACAACTTCACAGACCTTGATCTATCCTAACTGGTCACTCGGCCCACCAGACTTATTGAAGCTGGGGGACCAGCTCCCTTCTAGACATAGTACTCTCTAACCGACCACACAAAATCAAGTCTGTTAATGTCCTAGAGACTCCCTTAGTGACCATTCACCAATTATCTGTTTCTGGTCCTCCCCCACACTCAGTCCTGCACACAATACCACCCCATCACTGTTTTCACCCTGGGGACCTTAATAAACTTAAGCAGCACCTTGCCCAGCTTGACTGGTCCCAATTACCCTCGCAACAGATATAGATACTGCCCTAGCCTTCCTCACCAGTGCCTTCTGTAAGGCCTGTGACATCTTTGCCCCCATCACCAAATCTCACTCCAAGAGGCAGAATGTTGTCTGGATTTCCCCCTCTTTGATCCAGCAACTGAAGCAAAGGGATAACCTATGGCACACTGCAGTTGAGTCTGGCAGGATAGAAGATAGGCAAGCCTATAGAGCTGCTCATAAGCAATGCACCTGGGTCATTAGACAAGCAAAGGCCAGCTATTACCAAACTGCCCTGACCTCATCCTGGGGCTCTGCCTGAGCTTTCTGGGATAACATAAAAGAACTTAATGGGAATACCCGCGCCCCCTTCAGATGGTTATTAAAGGCACTGTTAATACTGACCAACCATGTATTGCAGACTGCCTAAACACAACATTCTCTGACCTAAGTGCGGTTATCCTGACCATTTCTTTGACCCCATCCTCACATCCAACCACCCTGCTACCTCCTGGCCCCCATACCTTTTCAGGACAATCTCACCCCATGACACCAAACCTCTCCTCCTAAAAGCCTTCTCCTCCCACAACCCAAGCGGAGACCGCCTTGACTCCAGGATACTCCGTCTAACTCTGGATGTCATGTTAGCCCCCCTCATGGAGCTCCTCAACCAATCCGCATGCCTTGGCCAATTCTCAAGTGCATGGAAACTGGCTGAAATTACCCCTATCCATAAAACTGGAGACTGAACATTACCAAACAATTACAGACCTGTCTCCATCCCCCCCCCAAAGCCCTGGAGAAGATAGTATCCACCCAACTCATGGATTACCTATCTAAATACAACATACTATGCCCAGAGCAACATGGTTTCTGCCCTGGTCACAGCACCTCCACAGCTCTTTTGGAGTTCTCCCACCAAATACACTCTGCACTTGATACTGGGGAAATCGCTGGCACAGTGTTCATTGACCTATCTAAGGCCTTTGATACTGTGTGTCACCCACTAATGCTAGACTCCCTTCATCTGCTGAGATTTTCATCAGGCCCCCTGAACTGGTTCTCCAGCTACCTTCAGAATAGATCCCAACCGGTCAAATTAAATGGTATCCTATCAACAACCCCACCAGTACGCTCTGGAGTCCCTCAAGGCTCCATCCTAGGCCCTACCCTATTTAACCTCTTTCTAAACACTCTCCCTAGCTGCTGCACAGGCAAAATGCTTCTATACGCTGATGATGCAGTCCTCGTCGCCTCACACTCTGATCCACTCACACTCCAGAGCTCCCTACAACTCACCTTCAGCCAAGCTGAAAAATGGTTCCTCAATCACCGTCTGGTTCTGAACCTTAAAAAAACTAAATCTATGATTTTTGCACACCGCCAAAGTAACTCCAGAAATGCTCCCCTTCACATCACCCCTAGCACACTCCACCCCCTTGAACACGTGTCGACTTACAAATATCTGGGCATCACATTCGACTCGGCATTCACCTTCCACACCCATCTAACCACTTTGTCATTGGCCATGAATGCCTGGATTGGCCTCCTCTACCACCACAAAGACTGCCTTCCTGAGTTCACCCTAAAACTTGCTATCACTTAGTCCATTCGGTCCTTGGTAGACTATGGACTCCCTACCTATGCAGCTGCTGACCCCACTGCCCTCACCAAAGTCCAGACCTCCATCAACAAAGCCTGTAGGCTCCTGACCAGTGCCCACAGCAGAACTCACTGCTATGCCTACTCTACTCTGCTTCTAACATACTCACCTTTGATGAATGGCTGCAGTACCACACCTGTACATTGGCAAAAAAGGCTCTACTTGGGCTTTTCCCCCCCAATGTGTCACTGCACCACTGCAACAGGCCTCCCACCCAGCACTCACCCATAATGCCACCAAAGCCACCTTCCAGGTGCCTAGAGCTAGGACCTCACTCTGCCACAGAGCACCCACTTGGTATAACTCCCTCCCCATGCACATCACAAACATCCCCAAAATTGGCCCCTTCAAAATAGCACTATGCAAATACTTCACTGACAATCGGAGCTGTACTTGCCCATAATAGTACCTCCCAGAGCACCCCCTGAACATCCTAGCTTACTTAGAACTGGTCTCTGTCATCTGCACGCCATGTACAGCACCCTGCGGGTGCCACAGCATATGAATCAGTCTTGTATAGTTATTGTTTCTTGTTTTGCTTTATTGTTTTATATTATTATTACTTTGTTCTCCCGCTGCTGTATCACACCTGTTTTTGTCACTGCAATTGCCTTGCTGTATACACCTTGTTTTTCACCTGTATTGTTAATCAATGTCTTGCCTCACAAATATGTTTGTCCCCCCTCCCTGCGATGAGGTACCTTTGTAAATGAGTCTCTGACTTAAAGGTTTGTAAATCCGATTTATGAAATAAATAAATAAATGGAACAGAACTATTCTTAAGTTTCCTAAAAAGTGTAATTTTTATTTTAATCTGATTTTTAATTGCCTTGTTGAACCAAGGGGGAATTTTTCCTTTATTATTAAATTTCCTCTTAGATGGAATAAAGGTATTTTCCAAATAATGTACAATGTTTTTAAAAAAGTCCCAAGCTTGTTGTGTTGTACAATTAAGAAGATTAGATTCCCAGTTTATGTTTTGTAAGTATTCATTGATTTTAGAAAAAGTTGCTTTATTATAATTTTTGTACAGTATAACTTCCTTTGTGTAGTTTTAAACTATTGAATTTCAAAAAGAATAGATGAATGATCACTGGTCCCAAGTGTATCCGAAATTTGTAAATTGCTAATTTTTTGCTCTATGTTAGTAAATAATAGATCCAAAATATTAGGACCGCGAGTGGGTTCAGTAACAAGTTGTTGTAATCCAGAACTAACTACCACATCTATTAGTCCTTTCTCGGCATAGGACTGTCCAGAGACTGAGTCCCAGTTAATATGAGGGAGGTTAAAGTCACCAAATATTACAGTATCTTGAAATTCTGAAAAATGTGCAATTTCTTTGAACATATCAGTTGTGTAATCTGAATTTGCAGATGGAGGTGGATAGATGTTACCAATAGTTATAGGACTGCTCCTTTAATAAGATTTTAACTTAAATACTTTCCAAAGGAAGGAACACACTTAAAAGAAGAATATCATTTATGTACGTACTATGAAAACTCCTCTGCCTTGCTTATCTAATCTGTCCTTATGATGTAACTTATAACCTGGAATTTCTCTGGACCAAATTGAGGATCGTCTCACCAAATTTCAGTTTCCACCACACTTCTATTTAAGTTTTACATCTGCCTTTGAGTTCTGCTAATTTGAGTTGGTTTAAAGATCTTTTGTTCAAAGCTAGAATTTACATTTAGTTGTAATACTATTTTGGTAAGTATTCAGAGACTTGGGAATAGACCCATTCCTTCCATTGTTTTAGTTTAAACAATGATTTATGATTTAGTGATACTTTTCTCCATAAGTGTACTACCCCTACGACTGAGATGTAAACCATCCCAGTAAAACAAGGAAGAACGATCGGAAAATGATTCCCAGTGGGTAATACAGGGTATATCCTGCTTAAAACACCACATTCTGAGCCATTCATTTAGGGCTTTGATTTTCTGCATCATGGTAGATGTTGCTCTCGGGACAGGTAGAATTTCAGATATACATACACAGCATCCCCTATCAAGTAACAGGCTACATAACACCACATAGTCCTGTTGAAACTGATTAAATGGGGTGTTGTTTATATCATTAACACCAGCATGTATGATAACCAGTGGATTTTGCCCTGTGTTTTGTAAAATTTTAGGCATCATGGAGGTAATGTCAGATACCCTGGCCCCACGGAAGCTAGAACAAGTGTGGTTGCTCTTGTCACTATTGCATACCGCCCTGTCAATGTGCTTAATGATTGAATCTCCCAGGACTAACACTTGTTTTGAGACAGTAGGGGTACAAGAATCAGAAACAGATGATTGTTTAACACACTCTGGAATGATTAACTTAATAGGTATTGATTTGGTAGCTTGAGACTTACTAGGACAAATATTCATGGGCATTAACTCCTGATAGAAAAGTGTTTTTAAACCATTATTATCAACAGAGGGTGCCGCTCAGGATAAATCATGTAGCACTTCATTATTTGATACAGTCAATTGCTCAAACCTATTATGAGTTTCAATAGGGGCACTATTGTGTATTTGACCACCCCTCCTTTTTTTAAGAGGCTTTGTGACAATGGTCCAGTCATCATTATCATGAGAAGAGGGCAGATAATCATCCACCTTATAAGAGGGGGCAGATGCAACAGGTATACTAGTACTAGTCATTACAATTGTCTCCTCATCAGGAGGCATAGAAATGCTACCTAAATGTGAAGGAAATTGTCCTATGGGGCTCACACTGACAATGTTGCAAAGCAACTAACACATGTATTGGCCTGCTTTACAGGCATAGGCAATGCCTAACTCCAGAAGCCGTGAGGATCGCAGTTCAGAGCTCGGTGATTTCAACTATCGACTATGGCCCCATCATTTACAGTTCCAATTCCACCACTGCCCTCAGGCGCATATCTATGACTTTGAACAAAGATTGCTGACTCATCACTGGATCCCATCGTCTCACCCATATGTGTGACCTATACACCCAAACTGGTTGGCTTCAACTATCAAGCTGCATCAAGTATCTAACATGCATAATGGCTAAAAACATTGATGGGCTTTGTCCCCCGGAGTTCAAGCTCTGCTACAACCTGCACAGAATCCCCACCTCACAAGGGGCTCTGAATCTCAATTACTGCATATCCCAAGATGCCAGACCTCACAGGGACAAAGATCCTTGGCCTACAGAGCTCCCAGCTGGCTAAATGATCTCACCAGAGACATCTCCTCCCTACCTAAGCTAGTCCCATTCAAATCTAACCACTGCCTATTACTCTCTGCCTCTAGCATGTGTGACTGTCTTCTTTAATCTGCTGTTCCCTTTTTGGCACTTGTCCCTTCTCATCCACCCCCCTACTCTTCCCCTCTACCTTCTGCCCTCTTCCTCCTCTTACTTGCACTTTCCACTTGCACTTCCTGTGTGTTTTGACAGTTGCCTCTGGCAGCATCTTCTTCTCGTGTCTCACCAAGTTCTCGTTATCAATGTTATGCCTGTCCTGTGCATGCCCCTAGTACCGCCTAGTTTGTATGTACTCATGTGATGATAAAATGTAACCTGTTATCTTGTAATAATTAATGTCCTGCTTGTCTGTTCTCATTGTGACATGGAACCTTTGTAAAAGAGCCTTGGCTAAAAGGTAATTGTAATCCTAGACTCTAATAAATAAAAATTAAAAAAAAATTAAAAAAATCAGTCCCAGTCCTATCCTAAATAGGCTCACAATCTTCTGCCTGCGTAATATAACAGTCTCATCTGCCCCTTTTTGTAAACCTTAAATTCTAATAAAACGCTGTTTTTGCAGAGAACCATTATCCACACGGTCACCCTTGTTAGCTGAGACGTCCCTCTGCATTTTATTTAAATCTTCCAATTTTGTAGTTAATGCTTCTTGTGTCCTTATATTTTCATTTCCTTGCTGATTATTCATTTCAGAAATTACTGCTGATTTGAAAAATACTCTTATTTTAGTAGTTTCAGTATTAAAGGATATACTATCTGACTGTTATATGTTATATTATTATATTATGTTATATGTTATATATACTGTTATATGTAACTGTTGTCCAAGCTTGTACCATACTGTCTCTGACACGTGATGAAATGTCTATTGCCTGATGTTCTTGTCTGTACCTTGTAATCTCCCAGGTCGCACCTGAAAATAGGCACTTGACTGTCTAGTGTACTTACCTGGCTAACAAAAGCAAATAAATAAATATCCTTAACCTTTATTTTATTGTGCTTCTTGAATTTCGTTTTACTTGTTTTACGTTTTGTATCCACATTATTATCATCGGTACCAGCTTGTTTTAAAATGGTAGTTATAACCCCTCTCTTTTCCTTTTCTCTTTCCTTTCCTGATTTTCCCACTTTCTTCATTGGGAGGGACAATAATGGTAGAGAAAGCTGGTTGAATGTTACAAACATTAGATTCCAGTACTGAGGGTTCTATTGAGGATGACTTCTTTGGGTGACGCATTTCATTTAAAACCATTAAGGCATCATCAAATCTAGTTCAGTGTGTGGCAATGTCTATCTTGAAGATTCAATTGCAGTTCTATCAGTTACACATTGTTCCAATAACATTAGATTTGCTGCATGCTGATTTTTCATTACTCTAACTATAGCATCACTAGGAAGTGATGGGTAATAAACCAAAGAGTTGTTTAGATTGTCTCCTCAACTAAACTGTTTTATGTGTTTTTTACTAACAATAGATAAATCCTCTAAGATGGGTATCTGAATCTGCTTATCAGTGCACAGTTCAAGTGAGTTTAACCTTTCTTTGGAGTATTTATCTAGCTCCTTAAGCACTGATATAGTGTTATGAAATTATTCCAGCATTTCTTTTGTTCTGTTTTTTTTTTTTAACAAAGATCAGCCTCATCCGTATATAGTAAAGGCTTACTCTGTTGTGACTCACTCAATGCTTTTAGTGCTGGGAGTGTGGTATAACTCTGCAAAGGGGTTTTACCACAATCTTCTCAGCATGGGAAAGGCAGTATGGTAGAGGCCTTTAAAGACTCTTAAAAGACTTTTATGTTAGAAAAAGCCTTTTGTTTTTTTTTTTTATTATTATTTTTTAGTTTTGGGGGTTCTTTTTTTACTGTAAAGTGCTCCGAGCTTAGAGATAGAGTGCTACATAAATAAAATCTGCCTTGCCTTGCCATAAATAATATTGGCAAAGATCTGGTAGTCATGGGTTTTGGAGAAGAAGTCCTCTCAATATCTAATGCCTTGAGTGGCAGCATCTGATTAGTCATTTTTTGTCTGTTTTACTTTGCAAGTATTCTTAGTTTTTGCTGTTTTAAAAGGAGCAGCCTACACCTAGGGTTCACCACAGGAACACTTGCAGTGCAGGCTGGACACCCAGACCAGTAGCACCTCCCTCCCTGCTGGCCATGAAGCACAGAAATCCAAGTAAGCTGCTGACTGAGCCCCGTGCCTAACCTCTGAGCCTTGATTGTCCGAAGCCCCTAAGAACCAGCAAGCAATTGGCTGCTGATGCAGCTTCTTTCCCCATTGGACCATTGTTTCTACAAGGCTGCTAAGGCTCTGTTTCTTCCCAGCTTTCATCAAATTCAATTGTTAAATCTTTTAGACTGTGGTTTTTCTCTCTCCTGCCCACGCACCCTGCCCCGCTCCTGGTGCTCTTTAAATACATTACTTTTCCCTCCCCTTCTCATACTCCTTTCCAATTGGGCACAACAGTACACTGCCCTGCTGTTATGCACCATTTAACTAAATCCTTTCTGCTCTGCAACATTGCTGTTTGAAGAGCAGTCTACTCAACTTCCCTTCTTCCTGTCTGACTCACTGCTTTCAAACCTTTTATATAAAATAAAAAATAACAATAAATAAATAAAACACAAAATACTACTGACATCTATTCCCTGAAACTAATCTTCTGCTCCTAGACCAATAAAATAAAAAAAATGCATTCGTTAGCATTTACCGTGGTGTACCTGGTAGGTGCACTTCTCAACCCCCTTGACCCACATACTGCGTCTGTACCTATACTATCTCCTAATACTGCAGGAATAAACATTTGTGGCCTATTGGATTTTATGACTGTCCTGCCATTCACTGAGGGGTTAATTATTCAGTCTGATGTACTTTGTGATTCTCACACTAGTCAGTAAATGGGCTGTTTGTATCATTCACAGCCTACCTCTTAACCAGTACACTCTGACCTTTTCTGGTCGGTTGATTTTACATGCCTCCTTGGGCCCTTTTGGCCTCTGCTTTGCCCAGTCCTCCTCTTTTCCGTTATGCTTTCATAAAAGGGGAAGGGTTCATCTGCTTAGACTCTTATTAAATGCCCTAAAAATTATTACTTTTGCTGCTTACATGCGCAGGCAATGTCGAGCTAAACCCCGGTCCTCCTCACCCCATATCTGCTCCTTCTGAACTTCCTCAACTAAAGGGGATAAGCTTCTTGTACATAAATGCCTGCAGCCTGTTAAGGAAATTTGATGCATTACAGACATGGATTAACCTCTCTAAACCAGATGTCTTGGTAGTTACCGAAATGTGGCTAAGACCCTCCACACAGGATCATGAAATTAACATTCCCTTATATAATGCTTTTAGGGCGGACAGACATACAAGAGAGGAGGGGTAGTAATTTACATTTGGGACAATTTTATTGTTTCTATAGTTGATGATGCTACAATGCCAAAGGAATTTGAATGCATTTTCATAAAAGTTAAACTTTCTCATTCAGTCCCCCTCTGTATAGTGGGGTGCTACAGGTCTCCTTTTGCAGGGCCTAAGGTTCTGAAATATCTTAGTGACCATATCCTATAAGTTTGTCATTCTGAGTGACTTTAACATGGGCTGGTCTTCTCCTGTTGCTAAAAAAACCCTAAAAGATATCTACAATACTTTTGGGCTCTCATAACTCATTACAGATGTTACCAACCCTAATAAAAAAAGCCCGGCATGCAGCTATCTACTTGATCTAATTCTGGTTAACAGACCTCACCTCTTCTCACATGATGGTGTCTTCTTCAATGACCTCAGTGATCATTGTGCCATAGCCTGTGTGAGGTCCTTCTCCAGGTACACTTTTATGAGAAACCGCTGGTACTTTGACCCAAATGCCTTCATTACTGACCTTAAGCACTCTAACTGGCAGGACTTTTACCTAACCCACATGGTGGATGAAGCCTACCAAGCTTTAAACTGGGACTGTTTCAACTGCTCGCTCAGCCATTTTGTTTATTGGCAGAACTTTGTTGTTAGTTTTTAACTGGATATTTCTATCAAAATTTCTTGTTCTTGCCTATTACTGATGCCTGCTTTAATTTATTCTGCAGTATTTTTACCTCCTTTAAACAAAGTTCTGTCGATTTCAGAATCTAGCTAGCTTGCTATTTAGGTTTTACTTGATATTTCTACCACAGTTACTTTTTCCTTGCCTTTTACTGATGCCTGCTTTATTTCATTCTATAGTATTTTTAGCCTCTTTCTAAATTAAGTTCTGTTGCTATAAAAGTCTAGCTAGCTCGCTATTGAACTGCTTTGTACTTAGCCCCCTAGTTTTTGAGTGACGTTGAGTTTACTGCTATCATGCTAAGGCAGACAAATTCAGATTCTCTACTAACTGCTTCAGCCTAGTTCCATCTTTTTTTATTTAATCACCGCCAGTTGAGTGTGGTTAGATTATTTAATCTTGCTGCTAGCCCACTCAGACAGTCACATTTAAATTCTGTGCTAGCAAAGTGCTGCTTTAAATTAATTCCTGCAGTGTTCCTCTCCAATTTGAATTCCTCCCTGTGCCATTTAAGTGTTGCTTCTAATTTATTTACAGTGTTTTTAGATTCTTACGGCGTACTTCTCTGCAGGCACCCCCCCCCCAGCTCTGTGATCCTATTGCCTTTTGTCACCTCAATCCCTCCCTCTATCTTACCTGTATATAATACCCTTTTTCTGTGCTTTCTTCCACAGTGCCCCTGGAGTGGTCATGAGGGCCTGGTGGATTCACCCCCACCCCGAGCTGCTACTGATGGCAAATTAAGCAGGTACTGCATGCAAGGCAATGGAACTCTGATTACTGAGTGTAGAAGGAGCACCTCCGATGCTTTGCATTGGCTGCCCCACTGCCCCCACCACCACCCTTGGTGAACTTCCTACTATATAGGATTTTTCATGTGATGCTGAAAAACCAATCAACTAACTTTTCCATTTGTACAGGAGTTTATTAGCATCATTCACTAGTGACTACCACTAATTCACAATCCCACACCTATACACCTATACACTAGTAGACACACAATGTTGCCTCTTTACCTTACAATATTATCTCTATTTGCTCCCTTGTCATCCCTTCCACCCTCCTCCAACCCCAGGTTGCAGATATGCCACTGACATTTTGCACCCAGGGAGTTCTAACATCCTCTATCCCCATCGAGTTGCCCCATGTTGTCCACCTCTCATATTTGCTGGCTGGTCCATCCTTCTTCCTACCCTCTTTCCACACTGGCCTAGCAGTCCTCAATTTTCCCACACATAAAATCTTTGTGACACCCACCCAGTCTCCAAAGTTCCATTGCAAGCCATTATGGGAATTTCACAAAGCCAAACTTCTGATAATGCTTCTGCTCCTTCTATCTGGGGACATCGAGATCAACCCAGGACCAATTATCCCACCTGGCCCCACACCCTTCCCATCTCTCCAACTCCCTCTGGGTTTAACACTTGCCCACCTCAATATCTGCAGCCTCCTCCACAAACTAACCCTACTGCAGCCTATTGTTCTTTCCCTTAGACCTGACATAATGATCATCTCTGGGACCTGGTTGAATTCCCATTAAGGATGCCGAACTCTCTATCCCTGGCTACACTATCCTTTGCCATGATCATCCAGGCAAGAAAAGAGGTGGTGGCCTAGCCATGTACATCTCTACCTCCCTTCAGTTTACCCCAGTCATGCTGCCATTGCCCACGCAAACCATTGGCACCTTATTAATTAAACTCTTCACCCCCATTCATGCCCAATATTTATTGCTGGGTCCTATTGCTCACCGGACTCCACCATGCCCTTCAACATCTGAGAGTCCTGTCAGCTCAGGCTTCCAGGGGTGAGCTCCATGTACTCAGTGATTTCAACCAGAACTGACTCACCAAATCTAGCACCAAATTACGTAGCCAGGTGTCCACCTTCAATCTATCACAACTGATCACCAAGCCCACACGTTTCAACCCCAGATCCCAGAACCACTCTTTCCTGGATTGGTCCCTTACCTAACACCCACACCGTATACTCCTCTCCAGCCTGTTACTGGACTCATTAAGTGATCATCACATGATCTACTTGGTGAGGAAAATATCCCAGCCCATGGCATCTTCCCTCAGGACTCTCCTGACTAGGTCCTATAAATCCCTTGACCTTGCATCACTCCTACATGACCTGGCAAACATGAACTGGTCCTACATCTCCCCCTTGCCACCTCAATTGATTCTGCTTTGGAGTATTTCAAAAACAGGTTCCTCGTAGTCTGGAACATTTATGCCCCACTCTGATGTGCTCAGGTGTGGGATACTCACTTGCCATGGATCTCAGTGGACCTCATGGCCCTCCTGTGAGCCAGGGATAAGGCTTGGAGGTCCTTCAAGGTGACTGGCTCACCAGCAGATGAATAAAATTATAGTGCTCTACAAAATGCCTGCACAAGGCAAATCTGCTGCACAAAAGCCAACTATTTCAAAGACACCCTCCACACCAACATAAACCACCCTACTGAATTCTGGAAAGTGGTTAATTCTTTATTCTCCCCCCCTTCACAGCCTCCCTCCCATGCTTAAACATAGGTGGCTCCGCAATCACCGACCATCTCACAGCGGCAGCAGAATTCAATACCTTTTTTACAAACTGCGCTTCATCACTTCTTGCTCTCTCTCTCTCCTGTCCAACAAGCCTCACCTCCCTCCACCTCCCCTGTTCTTGACCCTCCCTCTGTCCCCTCTTTTATCTTCCACACAGTCTCACCTACCAAAGTGTTCAATGCCTTGGTCACCCTAATTCCCTCTAAGGGCATATGACCCTCTGGCTTGGACTCCAAAATGCTATACCTCTTGGCCCCCTGCCATTGCTATTCCTCTGGCCTCACTCTACAATCTCTTCTTCCCGCTTGCCTCTATCCCTTCTGAGTGGAAGCATGCCTCAGTCATCCCCCTCCCTAAAGGCGGTGATCCCTCTGCTCCTGGGAATTACTGTCCTATATCCCTCCTCCCTATCCTGACTAAATTCCAGGAACATTTTGTCCTTTCTCAACTCTCCACTTTTCTTGACTCCTCTTCCTTCTTCACACCATACCAGTCTGGTTTTAGGAAGTCTCACTCCACCATCTCATCTCTCCTTAGGCTCACTGATTCTATCCTCACTGGTATGGATAAAGGTTGCATTACCTTTTGACTTGGCAAAAGCCTTTGACATTGCCTCCTACTCTATCCTTCTAACTAAGTTTTCCCTTGCTGGCCTCTCTAGCATGTCCACCAGCTGGTTCCACTCCTATCTGGTAAGCAGATCCAAATCAGGTAGAATTGGCAACTCCACCTCTTCCTCCCTCTCTGTCACCTCTGGTGTACACCAAGGTTGGGTCCTTGGTCTGCTACTTTTCTCCATCTTTTTGAACAATCTGCTCACTGCCTGCCTGCACACTTCCATTCACGTGTATGCAGATGATACGGTACTACATACTTCCGGCCTCTCACCCATTGATGTTGCAACCATTCTTCAGCAGGACTTCAAAAATGTTCAGCTTTGGTTCCACTCTAATCAGCTCTTTCTCAACACCAAGAAAACTGTATCCATGACCTTTGGCACTAGGCAGAGACTTTCTCAGCTCTCTTTCTCCCCTTCCTTCCACACCCTGGATGGGACTTCACTGGAGTCTTGCACCTCCTTCAGATATCTAGGGGTCTGGCTAGACCAGCATCTTGATTTCTCTGTACATATTGATGCAATCCACAAACAACTTCACCCCAAGCTGGGTGCCTTATATCGCAATCTTGGGTGCATCCCTCTGCTGGCTTGCAGTGCAGTTGTGCAGAAAATGATTCTCCCTATCTTCGACTATGGGGATGTAGTCCACAGCGCCACCCCCAAGTATACCCTAGCCAGACTGGCCCGCCTCTTCCATTCCTTCTGTTGCTTTGCCCTTGACTGTCCTCCCTCTACCCATCACTGCATCCTTTACCAGACTCTGGACCTCATCTTACTTCATGATTGGTGACACTCCCACTGTGCCAGTCTCACAGCTAGATTCTGAACCCAGTCCCTCACTCCTTATCTTGCCTCTGTCTTATCAGCCACTACCCCGCCGGCATACTCTCTCAAGAACATCGACTCTTGCTCACTCATGTCCTCCATTGCTGGCCAGTCTGCATTTAGATATCGTATGCCTAAATTATGGAATGCCCTCCCTGAATCAGTCTGCAATACTGCCCCAGCAGACGTCTCAACTCTCTTCTCAAAGCACACTTCTCCTCTACCTGCCCCTGTGCCCATGTTAGCCTTAGTAGAATGGTCTAGCCTAAGCACTGATGCTGGCTGTTATCAGGCTTGCCGCTTATGACAGTATTTAAACTTTTCAACATGCTCTTCTTGTTGTAACTGCCGTGCACTACTGCCTTATACACAGCTCATTTGGTATGCTCACCAGATGGTTCCTTGTTCACTGTAAATGTTCTCTCGATTCTGTATTTTGTGATTACTATTTATGTTATGTTGCATCAATATTTCCTCCCTGGTATCGAGCAGTAGTCTGCTCAGTATGCCTTCCTGGTAAAATGCTTAAATAAATAAATAAATACACCTTCCATTCTATTGTCATTGGAACTATTAACAAACACGCTCCCCTAGTTAAGGTTTGAACTAAAAAGAGATCCTGTCCCTGGTTTACAACTAGTCTTAAAGCTGCACTGCTCCACAGAGATGCCCTCTGAAAGAAGGCAAGAAAAACCAAACAACCTGCTGATTGGGCAGCTTTTAGAGCTGCCAGAAATCAGTGCACCAAGCAAATTAGGGCTGAGAAAGCTATATTCTTCCAGTTTGAACTTGACTGTGCTTCTAACAACACAGTAACATTTTGGAGAATCTTAAAATATATAAAAGGCCACAGCCCAGCCTCCTCACTCCCCCCCAAAATTTCTAGTGGTGACTCTTCTACTATGGACAAGCAGAAGATCCTAGATCTGTGTAATAACCACTTTGCCACTGATGGGTTAGCGTTCGACACTTCACCAGCCAGCAACCTTAGATCCCAGTTATGTGTCCAAGATGCCACCTGCCAAGGTTTGGCCTCCACTGTGCAGGATGCAGTCTTCAACTTCAGCCCTGTCTCCCTGAAGCAGGTGGAAGATTTGCTTTTGAGATTAGATATCAGAAAGACTGTGGGTGCCGACCATCTAGAACCCTACTACCTAAAATTGGCATATTATGTTTTGGCTGTTCCAATCACTCACCTTTTCCACTTGTCCTTTGCCCAGGGGGCTATTCCCTCAAGCTGGAAAATTGTGCATTTTATTCCCTTATTTAAATCTGGTGACTTGAGTGATTTAAATAACTATCGCTCAATATCCCTACTTACCACTCTGTTCAAATTGCTCGAAAAAGTTGTCAATGAACAACTTAGACAGCACCTGGAGAGCTCAAACCTCCTTAACCCAGTACAGTCTGGATTTTGGCCATGCCACAGCACTGTTTCTATACTTGCCAAGGTTTCCAATGACTGGCAAAATGCATTGGATGCAAAAAATCATGTGTGTGCTTTATTCCTTGACTTGAGCAAAACTTTTGATATGGTGGATCATGATCTGTTCTTAGTCACTCTCAGACACATAGGATTGGACAGCACAGTTTTGAACTGGTTCTCAAACTACCTTACAGGATGACAACAGCAGATAAAGGTAGATGGGGACATTTCCTCTCTGAAAAATCTTCTAAGACACGTGCCCCAAGGGTCTATTCTAGGCTCTGTACTATTTGCCTTATATATTAACAACACTAATTCAAGAATTAAATAAGCAGACTTACATCTGTTTGCTGATGACACCATTCTTTATGTTACTAGACCCACCCCAGAACTTGCCTACAGGGACCTCCAGCTTGAATTCAACCTCCTGCAGAAAAACCTCTTACACCTAAAGTTACTTCTAAATGCAAAAAAATACAAGGCTATGCTCCTCTATCCCTCTTTCTATGCACCTTAACCAAGCTCTGTTAGTTTTGTCCTTCACACAGCCACTCTGCTGGTTGAGTCCCTGGAATTTGTGGAAAAATTTAAGCATTTAGGTATATGGATTGACTTTAAACTGTCTTTCGTCGACCACACTGAAGAACTCCTGAAAACATTAAAGGAGAGACTTGGCCTCTTCTTTAGGATTAAGCATCTACTAACCCAAGAATCAAAAATTGGATTAGTCCAGTCTACCTTTATGCCACTATTGGACTATGCTGGCTTCCTATATGGCCAGGGCCCAAGTACTGCTTTGTTAAAACTAGACACAGTTTATCACAGAGCTCTTAGATTTATTACAGCTATGCCATACTCCACTCACCACTGAACTCTCTATGAATTAGTAGGCTGGAACTCACTCAGTTTTAGATGCCAAAGAAATGCTGTCTTCTGGACATACAGAGCAATTATTAACAAGCGCCCTCATTATATTTTGGACTGCCTGCCCCTATGTGTTGCAGGTTGTTACATCTTGAGAAACTACTCCTGTATTTTGCTTATTGTACCTAAGATCAGAACTTGCTATGGTAGATCTGCAATAAGCCATGCCCTCCCTGTTCTCTGGAATGATATGCAAAAAACTTTGAAACTTGCAACCCTGTGATGCTGCTTTTCTCCAAAATACTATTTGGATGCACCTTCAAGGGGACATGTAATTGCCTCCACTGATGACCTTCTGTTTAAGCATACCTTTTCTGCCTTCACCCTTAATTTGTGGCACCATTAATGTGTTATAAAGTCCCTGTCCTTATCCACCCCCCTCTGGCTACTATACCCTATTGCTACTCCTTCCGTCCCTAGATCATTACCCCATCACCCTATTTTAGCCACACCGTACATGTGTATATGGTTATGATGTATATTCCGAATACTAAATTGTTGATATTATTTTGCATTTTTTGTTCTGTCTTGATGTAACTTTGTCATTATAAAACTGTGCTTTATTCTTGTCCGACCCAGGTCCACCTTGTAAATGAATTCTCTCAATGGTGTTACATCTGGTAAAATAAAGATTGATTGATTGACTGATTATGCAGAGCATCACTGAGTAAAAGGAGAGCAATTAGCTTGTTTTCTGTCTTCAGAGAGTCATGCTAACCATAATGGTCAATTTGGAAACGTGAAATTAAGTAGTTGCTAATCCTATACAGGTAAGTGCCCACAAGGCTTCTCTGTTAATTGCCTAAGTTGCCACAAAGTGTCACAGAAGTGTAGATTAATAATACTGTAGCCACGGTTATGGGAACTTAATTCTTTAAAAATGCTCAATCATATACTACAATATATCTGTAATGTGCTTATAGAAATCAGGGTTCCCAATAAAATCTAACAAGCCTGAAAGGCTATTTGTACTTAATTTAGAGCACGTTTAGAGTGCTAATGAATTTAATTGCACCTGGAATGGTTTGAGGCAGTGGAAGTAAGCTAATTACACTCTCTGTGAAGGCACAGCTATGTTTACAAATCATTATCTGATTAGAACCTTTATATTCAAGAGTATATTGGTTACAATATGAGAACATAGAAACATATAAAAGTCATGTAGCGTTCTTACAGTGTACTGTAACACAATATTTCTGTACTGAGAGGTGCCACAATGCTGTAGACTTAAGTTACTTCCAATCAGGCTTACTTACTAGCTTGTCAGTCATCTCAAGCAGACTGGGCACTTGAACAATTCAGGGCAAGTCCAAGGTAGGTTGAGTCAGAGGTGAAATGAACAAAATAGAGCACCAATGCTCCCTTCAGTTTCCCTTCAATTTCCACTTTTCTTGGCAAAAACGCACTTCAATTTCCACTCTTCTGAGCTAATTCCTTTAAAATCCCCCAATACTTCTTTTTTTTATAGCTTGCCTGTTTTGATGAACTGGTCTACGCAAGAACAATTAAATAAATATTGTCCCGGTCTACATCTGGCTCTGTGTTTAGTAGTAAGAACATTTCTGCTTTTTATTTTTAATATTTGTATGCATAAATATTTAAAACTGTCACTGGGAAATATTCCCATTGGATTGTATATCATATATTAAATTTATTAAACATCATGGGCCAGATAGTCAAAACATTGCACTAGGTGCAAACCATTTGCACATGGTTTGCACAGGTCTGCTATATTCAAAAGGCCAAATAGCACTGGCAAACTGCATTAGCACTGGGCGAAAGTATAACGTATGCAAGGGACAAAAAGAGGGGGCGTGTACATGAATACAGGTGCAATGCTATAGTCAGTGCATTAGCACTACACAAAGTGTTTTTGCATGACTTAGCGCGACAGTTTGCACAGTGCAAATTACCACCCAGGAAAAGGTAGTCTTAACTCTGGGCAAACCAGCTTTGCACAACTTCGTGGCTTTGCATGGCTTTGTGCGACATAGTACCATGGTTTATGGAATTCTGTAATTCACAAGTGTGAATTATAAAGCTTGTGAGAGTCTGCCAGTGGTTGTTTATTGACCCTAAACAGTACATATTAAATGGAGAAAGAAACCAGACATGGAAGAAACATGCTGCACACAGATGGCACCTCCTATGTTGCCATCATCTGCTACTGATCCCAGCCATGTTAAGCGTTAAGTAGTGACCCAGTGCCCATTGGACAACATGGCAGTGTGTCCATACAGCAGGCACCTGCAGACCACCCTTCGTTGGACACCAACAGAATCCAGCACACACATGCAGCACTGGGGGTGTGGAGGGTGTTGAGGGGAAGGTGTACAGGTGGCCAGTCTGCACCACGTACTGGGTGCTGCCACAAGGCTAGGACAATCCAAGCACTGCAAATGGTCCAGTGTAGGGAATACCCCAACACCAGTGTGCCTGTCTGATGGTATGTGTTCCCCCAGCAACATTCTGCACATCTGTACAGACACCACAGCACACACAGCCAGACATGTATATGTCACTGTGAGTATCCCATGCCAGTGATGCAGCATCTGTGGGTCACACAACAGCATAACAGTAATGTCCACTATCAGTACACACCTACAAAATTGGCCTGTCACTGTGTACAGTCATTGATGTCCTACACACCATAGGCATTGCTGTGTCTCTCACACTACTGATCCCCTTGTTACTGCAGTGTCTGCTGTGCACTGTAGCATAAACTACAGTCTGACAACTGCATGCAGCACCACCACCTGTGCCTTTGCTGTGTAGTCCCCTGGGGCACAATATTCTATGCAGTTCTGTACAAATGTAGCCTGCATCTACCACCATGCACTTCCAGACTGACCTACAGGTGGAGCTGTGGGCAGGCCCAGCCAGCCCCTGTATTTCCAGACTGACCTACAGGTGAAGCTGTTGGACCCTGCAATAGTACTGGGCAAACTGCAAGCAAATCAGGACATAATGAGATGCTAATCTGGATGTTTGCCCACAGACTGTCTAACTAGGCTCATTTCCACGTCACTTTTGAATATTGCAAATTTTTGCGCCAGGCAAACATGATAGCACCAGGCAAATGGCTTAGCTCCATGCAAAACCTGCGCAAACATGTTTGTGCTGCACAAACATTTCAGAAACATGGTACATTTCTGCAGAATTTCCCATCCACTGGTGCTTGCAGCTTTACTGAATCCACTCCTTTGCTAGCACACATATTGGCCACATAGCTCACCACTGCATTCCTTCACATCACTGTTCATTGGGCTGCTGTTGTGGTTTGCACTTCATGGTTGATATATTCAGAGCTGTCTTTTTTCTCGGGCTATTTTTGCAGTGCACTTCCAGCCCAGTTTGCCCAGCTTCCTTAGCTTGCTATATTCAACAGGTTCAGCACTGGTGCTATCCCTTTTGAATATAGTTGACTATTGGTTCCAAGCTAACTTAGCACACCAGGTAATAGTGCTAATTTAGACCTGGGGCAAAGTTTTGAATATCTGGCCCCATTAATGCAAGTATCTAGTAGTAGTGATGGTTGGGTGGAAGTTTTTTTAACATATTAAGAAAATAGTAAGAAACTGGGGGTAAAGAAATTGTATTCTTGCAGCACTTGCCTAAGAATTCAGTGTTTTTCACATTTTTAGAGTAAACAACCTGACTGTATAATTACAGTGGTGCCATCTAGAATGTAATGCAAAACTGCAACATACTGCAGAGGAGTTACTGCAGTAAACAAGGCAATTTCAAAGACAGTTAATCCCTTTTATCATGCAGTGTCAAAGAATTCTTCATTGCATCACTGCCATCTCCAATGACAGGTTTCCACCCCCTGCAGTCTGCAGCATAATTTTTTGTATGGCAGTTTTCTTTGGTGGTAATATAGGGAACACAGTGTTCTACCAAATACTGCCACCCATAATTGCCAGTGGTATGTAAGCAAAAAAGGGAAGACAAAGGAAGGGATTGCAAGGTTAAAAACGAAGAGGGGACTGTACAGAGGGTGACCAGGAGAAGGTAGACATCATAAACAAATAATGTACTTCTGCTCAGTGTTTGCAGCGGCAGGGGAGGGACCACAAAAAAACACGAGGAGCTGAAATGGTCAGGAAGTGGATGCTAGTCCCTTTTCTGAGGAAAGAGTCCTGAAGACACTCACTCACTAACTTGAAGCTGAACAAAGCCATGGATCCAGATGAGTGCATCCAAGGGTGTTGAGGGGGCTCAGTGAGGCAGACAAATATGATAGATTTCTTTGACTTAGTGATCAAGGAATTAGATCAGGGAGTAGTAGCACATGTGGTCTACCTAGATTTCAGTAAGGCTTTCAACACTGTTCCACATAGGAGACTAGTAAGCAAGCTGTGTAGCTTAGGGGTGGGTCACAATGTTGTAAATTGGGTAAGAAATTAATTAGGAGATAGGAGGCAGAGGGTAATAGTAAATGGAGTTTACTTTGGGGATGGGAAGGTGACCAGAGGGGTACGTCATGGTTCAGTGCTAGGAACTGTCCTCTGTATTGTCATTATAAGTGACATTGCAGAGGAATTGGAAGGACAGGTAGCCTCTTTGCAGATGACAGAAAGATCTGCAACAGAGTGGACACCCTATGTTGGGTAGAAAGAGTGCACAGAGACCTGAAAAAAATGGTGGACTTGTCAAGAGTATGGCATTGGCAGCTGTTTTAAATAATGCACTTAAGGCACAGAAATCCAGGGGCAGAGAACAAAATTGGTGGAGTGGTATTGACAATGACAAAGCAGGACAGAGTCATTGGAATAATCATATTGGATGGTCTACTGGTGGCCAGGCAGTGTGACATGGCTGTCAGGAGGGCTTGTGGGATGCTGTGGTGCATAGGAAAGAGTATCACCAGTAGAAAGAGGGAGGTGATGTTGCCAGCACTGGTTCTGAATATAGCCAACCACAATGCCATCAGTAAGAACAGCATGGCTAAAATGCCATCACTTTTATTTTTGTGGGTGGCTTCGAGTGGCAGCACCATGAACAGCAACCATGGGAGTGCATATCACAAGCACTCTACTTCCCTGCTCACTGTCCATGGTAGCTCTATAAGAACAAATGCTCTCTTGCCTGGTACTATTCCTGTAGCACTAATCAACCAGGTACTGGTGTGGCCCCTGCATAGATCACCGGTAAGACCCTACCTTGAATACTATGTGCAGTTCTGGAGAGCATTTCTACAAAAGGACATAGACAGAGTGGAAGTAGTCCAGAGGAGAGCAACTAAAATGGTATAGGGTCTGTATCAAAAGCCCTGTTTGGACAGGCTAAAGGACTTCAATATGTACACCCAGGAAGAGAGGATAGAGAGGTTGAATGTGATAGAGACCTTTAAATACCTTGTGGTGGTAAATAAGGTGCAGGAAGGGAGTATTTTTCAGAGAAAAGTGCTCTAGAACAAGAGGACATGCTGTGAAACTGGAATGGAGAAGATTCAGGAGAGATGTGGAGAAGTACTTCTTCACTGAAAGAGAGGTGGATTCCTGAAACAGCTGACCAGCGGAAGTAGTGGAGTTGAAAATGGTGGAGTTCAAAAATGAGTGGGATCAGCACATCGGAATCATAGAGGTAAGGGGGAGGGGGTGAGCTACACATCAAACAAGAATGAAGCCAGAAAAAAAATTATCAGACTGAGTGAGTCAAGTGGCCCTTAGCTGCCATCAGATGTTATGTTTCTATGTAGTTTTTGAAAGTAAGTCATGGCTCTCCAGGCGTGTTTGTGAAACCATACTACTTTACTAAATAGGCTAAGTAAATCAAGTTAGATGAGCTGAGAGTAACACTGATGACTTTGAAAATAGTGTACAGTATGTGCTATTGCTACAAAATCCCATATCTTAATGCATAATGCTTTGCAAATGATGTTACATGGGAATTAATTGAAGGTACAATGGTTAAAAAACAAAACTATATAAAAATGTAGGCTAATACCACGTTACATGTTTTGAAAAGACACATTTTAGAACAAAAGACCAATTGGCAATTTTTGAATCAAGGACACTTACAACATTTTAGGACATAATAATGAAATTCTGAAAGTCAGTTGTGAACCATCTGCTTTAGCTACCAAGACTAGTAAGTACTTAGCTACATATTCTGTGATGGGCGTTCATACTACCATTTAAGCAAATGGTCTTTGTGTTGTCATATTTTTCTTGTTATAAACAAGGAAACAAACAGCTGTTCTACTAAATACACATTTTACCTATCCTCATTGAAAGCCAGAGGGAAATAACTAAATGTTAGATTTTTAAATAATTTCCTAATAAGGCTTAATAACACAGAAATCAAAATGTGTCTTATTTCTGTCACAGATGATGATTGTGCTCAACGTGCTCTGGGTTGCCAGTTTTGTAATTCATATCATTTGTCTGCCTAATGTAGTTCCATGGGCAGTATAACTTTGGATGTGCAAATGACCCGCCATCTTTTAATATATGTGCCCCCAAGATAAATACATGGAAAATGCCTGTGTATCATCTAACAAATATGTTTCTATTGTATTCTAAATCTGATGGAATTCTGCTATAGAAAAAAAAGAGATTTAGTTTGCCAGCTACCTGTACTCATCTGTATGACAAAACGTTTCTAGTTTATTCAGAGCCTATGCACACACTTCTGTGAAGCAATTTTTTAGTTCTGTTTTACATGATATTCAATGCTTCATGAATATACCGTAGGTAAGCAATACTGCAATCATGTCCATCATGTAGCAGAGGACTCAGAAGTCTTAAGCAATGGATGACAACCTCAGAAAAGGAAAAATCATCATCAATGACAACTGATTTTATTGTTGGAAACTGGAATTTAATAATCAGCTGAAGAAACATTATTTGAGAAAAGAAATTAAACTGAATTCTTGTGAAAATGTGTGCTGCTCCTTGGTGGAAAATACATTTGTCTTCTAACATTAATGTTCTATTGCCTTTCTACTGCTTTCTCTTCTATCCCATGGTAGCTTATAACTTTGCATGTTTTGTAAAGTTTGAAGGAAGAACATGCAGGATGATTACTGTTATTCAAAGTGATGTTTTAATACAAGTTACCACGTCTTCAGTCTCTGCAGTACAGGCCTAGTATAAAACTAACTTGAATGGTAACTCTTTGAAGGAATAAAAAATATGGTGGATGTCATAATGTATACAAACCATGAAGTCTGTCAGTATGTGGGTGAGTTCAGAATACAGAACATTGTGTGCTTGTTCCTTATTGAAACAACACAAGCATCTTTAAACTAAACATGAGATATACTGAAAACCAGAGAGAGAGAGAGAGAGAGAGAGACTAATTGTGGAACTGCAGTGTTCCCTACAGTATACTGCAGCATTTTGTCAGGGTACTAAAGGAGTTAAGGGTGGAACTAACAGAGCCACTAGCAGAACTGTTTAGTGAGTCTCTGAACACAGGAGAGGTCCCAGAAGACTGGAGAGAGGCTCATGTGATCCCACTCCACAAGATGGGTAGCAGGAAGGAGGCAGGAAACTATAGACCAGTCAGTCTTACCTCAGCAGTGGGCAAGATTATAGAGGCACTCCTTAAGGAAAGGATAGTGCAACACCTGGAATCCATAGGAGCACAAGATCCAAGACAGCATGGGTTTACAACAGGAACATCCTTTCAAACTTCTTTGACTGGGTAACCAGAGTGGTGGACCAAGGGGGAGCAATTGATGTAGCCAGCCTTGACTTCAGCAAAGCTTTCAATACTGTTCCACATAGAATATTGATTAATAAGCTGCGTAGGCTCAGGCTGGGTCAAAAGTTGGTCAAGTGGGTGGCAAACTGGTTGGTGGGCAGAAAACAGAGAGTGGTGGTAAATAGTATACAGTCTGAAGAGATGCAAGTCACAAGCGGGGTACCTCAGGGATCAGTCCTGGGGCCAGTCCTCTTCAATATCTTCATCTGTAACATTGCAGATGGACTGGAGGATAAAATTTGCCTGTTTGCAGATAACATCAAGATCTGAAACAGAGTAGATGATACAGATGGTGTGGGCAGAATGAGAAGAGATCTGGAAAAATTGGCAAAATGGTCAGAAGATTGGCAACTAGGGTTTAACTCAAAGACGTGCAAGATCATGCACGTAGGAAAGTGAAACCCTGAAGCTACCTATAGGTTGGGAGGGGAGTTGCTGGCAATCACAAGGGAAGAAAGAGACTTGGGCATCATCATCACAGATGAAATCATCCAAGCAGACCACTAAGGCAGTAGATAAGGCTAGAGGGATGTTGGGGTGTATTAGTAGGGGTATCACAAGTCATAAGAGGGAGGTAATAATCATCCTTTACAAGACACTGGTTAGGCCCCATCTGGAGTACTGCATGCAGTGCTGGAGGCTGCACCTGCACAAGGACATTAACAAAATAGAGACAGTCCAGATAAGGGCAACCAAAATGGTGCAGGGTCTGCATCATAAAACATACGAGGACAGATTAACAGAGCTCTAAATATACATACCCTAGAGCAAAGGAGGGAGAGAGGTGCATTCAAATATCTTAGGGGCATTAACAATTGGCTGGCAATTGGGATTCTCAATCCCATACGCCACATGCCATGGGTTAGACAAGCTCTTCGTGGTCCTTTTTACGGGGGTTTGTGCAACATATTTGGTGAAAGCTGCCAAATGGTGTAAAGTTTATGTCTCTTTCTTTTTCTGCACTAGTTTGTTTGTAACAGCAATATTAAATAGTAGGTATGGAGTTAGCCATATGGTCTGGTGGACCTAGTTCTTGTTACTGTCATGCATATTACTGTCCTTCATGAGTGAACCGATATTGGAACTGTATATACTTGTGTTCATTTTGATGTATGTCCGTTATGCGGATCAGTACTTGTCATATGGAAAACTAATAAAATTTTCTATGATAAAAAAATATATAAATGGTGTAAAGTGATATGAATGCATGCAGCCTTTGTGAATTGGGTGCACATGTGGTAATGTATTTAGAGCAATGTATGGTACGATGCAGGCCTTGGGAAAGCCCTGCATCAACCTTTAAGATTCAAGCCCGATATCTTCAGTAAAGACACATCATGTTCTGTTTATAAAATATATGTTTTTGGTTTAAATATGTTTGGGGAGCATTTTTAGTTTAGTGCATACAACCATGAATTGCCCATTGTTCTCCCCTCTCTTTTTAAAACTGCCAGTCCAGCAATAGGCACAAAACACTGTAACATGAGTATCATAAAGTACGTATTATTTTGTGTAGCTCTGGTTCAATCAGCTTCTCCTTGGCTTCTGCCAAACTAATTAATTTATATAATTGGACTGATGATGTCACTCTCTCTTATAGGGAGTGGCATCAGGAGAGTTTAACTGCTTTAATGTTAGAGAAACAGATTGCCTTGTTGCACAGATGCCCACAACAGTTTTATGATAGATGGGAACCTTTATATGTGTTTCTGTCCCTAACTTCAGTGAGAGCACAATTCTGAGCTCCATCCTTTTTTCTCCGCTTTTGTTGCTTGTAACAGATTCCTGCCTGAGGTTCCTCCTAATCCTGTTTGTGGGGCTGGTGAGCTTGTGGGTGGGGATTGGGTTGGGAAGGGGTCGGTTTTGTTTGTCGTAGTATCTGGTTAGTGTTTGTTATTGTTCTGTATTTGATCTTGTTATGTATTTTGTTCCTAAACAATCAATAAGCATATTAAATTAAAATAAAAGCTTGTCCTTGACCTCAGTTTTCCCTTGTTTTTCTCTGTGTGCTTCTTCCATTACATTCTGCTTTTCTGAGTAATGCCCCCACCCACCCCATACTCAAGCTGTTCCTGATAAGCTACCACTTTTTTGTTGTTTGTGAGAGTCATTTTGCATATGCAGAGTTGCTCTGTTTTCTCCCAGTTAGCAAAATGTATGTTTCTTTTTTAAATCAGTCTGAGAATATAACAGGCACTTGGCCCACTCATGCTGCAATAGTATTAGGGGTACAGTGTGAGATGTGCAACCGAGGCTCATGGAGTGGCAGGTAAGTGTTTATTCCTGTCACACCAGGGGGGAGGTTGAGAAGAGGAACTGTGCTGGTGTCAGCGTTTTGAGGGAGAGAGCATCGGGATGGGGGTTGGCTAGAAGGAATGCTGAAACTGCTTGGAGATCACTCACTGAAACTGGGAGTGAACAGGCAGATTAAATGGAGGTGGGGGGCAGGGACCAAAAGAGGACAGGTGATCAAGGAGGAGGCTGCAGAAATTGGTGGAGTTGAGGGTATGGGGCTGGGGGCATAGCAGATAGGGGGGCACTGAATGTGGATGGGACAGAAGGAGTAAGAATCAAGCTAGGCCAACATAGGAGATGGCTCAGTCAAGGGTGGGGACAGGGGGTTAGCAATGTGAAAAAGGATACTTGGGTGGGGGGATGCCCAAGACTGGAGTAGAGGGGATGGACAGAGAAAATAGAGAGAGGGCTTTACTTGACACCCAGATTGTGGCAGGTGCAAGGAGCTGGCTGGGGGGAGAGGCCAGAAGAAGGGGTGAGGATGGACATGGAAGGAGGGAGAACCTGCGGGGTGAGCATGGAGACAAGGAGGAGGTTAGAGTGCTACTGTTGGGGGACTCCATGATCAGAGGTATCCAATGGGAGGGACAAGGGGAGGGTAACGCCTGTCCTGTGAGAACCAAATGTGACCCTGGGCTGATGGTGGACAAGGCCAAACACAAGGTATATTCACTGGCAAGGAAATGCGGGGGGGTCTCCAGACATACTGGTGCACCTGGGTACAAATGACATAAATGGGAATAGTGAATTAGAAATACAGGCAAGGTTTTGGGAGCTAGCCAAAGTTTGCCATTCCATAGGTTGCTCAGTCTCTTTCTCAGAAATCCTGTGGTGCCAAGGGCTAGTGGGGAGAAAAAGCAAAAAATTAGAGTGGTAAATCAGTGGCTCAGGGAGTGGTATGAAGCTAAGGGATATGGCATTTTGGGGGACTGGGGGGCAACCTGGGAGGATAAGGGTCTGTACGCTAGGGACAGGCTCCACCTCAGTTTGGAGGGGAGGGAAATCCTAAAGATGAAGCTAGCTGGGTTCATCAGTGAAAGGTGGGGTTTAAACTTGTGAGGGGGAGGGATCATAGAAGAAGAGGCAGTTGCAGGAGGTATGTTAAAAGAAAGACCCTGTCTCCACTCCCATAAGGGTCTGGAGGAAAATGGAAAAAGGTCAATGGGTAGGTTGCAGGGGAGGGGGAGCATTCAACCAAACAGGAGTACCTGGGTGGGGAATGGGAGGAGGAGAAAGTGGTGGAGGGTGGTCCTGATAAATGCCAGGAGCTTAGGAAATAAGATGCCTGAGCTCCAAGTGATGCTAGGGGAGGGGGCAGTAGATGTGGTAGCTGTCACTTAGACCTAGGCCACCCAAGGGCACGAATGGGAGCTAAACCAGGAGGGATACACCATGTTCAGAAAGGACGAGTGGAGGGGGTTGCACTGATTGTCAAAAATGGCATTAGTATAGGAGGAGTGGAGGAGGCAGAGGAGAGCTTGGATGTGATTTGGGTCACCCTGCAAATTCAGGTGGGTAAGAGGGTAAAAATAGGGGTGGTATACAGACCCCCCCGCACTGGCAGAGGTGCAGGAAGAGAGTTTGGTGGCAAAATTTGAGGGTCACTGTGGATTGGGCAAGAGAAGGGTAGTGGTGTTGGGTGACCTAAACATGCCAGGAACAGACTGGGGGACTATGATGTCCCCAGTGGCCAGAGAACAGAGGTTGCTGTATGTCTTCCAGGACATATTCCTGACCCAGCAGATAGGGGACCCAACTAGGGAAACCAGGACACTGGATGTAGTCCTGGCAGACAGTGACCAGATTAGAGGACTGGAGGTGAGGAACCCGTTGGAAGGGAGTCATCATGCCACAGTCTGGTTTTTCCTGGCCCTGGAGGGGAGGAAAGCCGCATAAAGATGGTGGTAATCGGCTTTAGGGGTGTGGATTTCAGGGGGATGGGGAGGATCCTCAAGGGTTGCTTGGATGAGATAAGGCCAGACATGGATGCTGACAGTAGGTGGGGGATCATCAGGAGGCGGATATAGGAGGCTACCCAGTCCTGTGCAAGACAGCGGCACAAATTCAGTAATGCCAGAAAACCCTGTTGGCAGACCTGGGAGGTTCAGGAGGTGGTTAGGGATAAGAAGGCAGCCTACAGATGATTCAAGCGCTCAAGAAGTGAAATGGATTAGGGGGAGTATGAGCTGATGGCCAGGAGGGTCACCAGGGTGGTGAGAGCAGCTAAGGCAAGGAAGAAGCAGATCTTGGCCAGGGAGGTTAGGAGGGGGGACAAAGGATTCTTTAGATACACTGGAGAAAAAAGGAAAGTGAGGAGGAAGATCAGCAGGATTAGGATACGAGAGGTATGGCCACAGGATCCGGGGGAGCAAGCTGAGGTACTAAATGAGTACTTTGCCTCAGTTGTTACCAAGGAGGATGGGGGGGGCTAGTCTTCAGGGGTGAGGGGGTAACGGGGAAATGGGTGGGACCCTTAGAGATCAGGAAACTTGAAGTGTCTGGGGAGGGAAGGGCCAGTACCATCTGTTGGGGGGATGGAAGTACAGGGAGCAAAGGGGGAGGATGCAGAGGTTTTGAAATCCCTGTAGAGAGAGAGAGAGAGAGAGAGAGTGAGGGAAGCCCTCGGGTCCCTTTGGATGGAGAAAGCACCAGGGCCTAATGAAATACATTCCAGGGTGCTGAGGGAGCTGGCAGATGTCCTGGCGGCCCCCTTGGCGGAGCTTTTCAGCATCTCTCTGAAGACGGGGTGGCTAACCCAAGACTGGAGTGTGGCCCATGTCATGCCAATCCACAAGGGAGGATCAAGAGAGGAGGTGGGGAACTACAGACCCATTAGCCTGATGTCAGTGGTGGGCAAGGTGAAGGAGGGTATTATCAAGGAAAGGCTGGGGGCGTGCCGGAGCAACTGGAGTACCTGGATGATAGGCAGCATGGCTTTGTTCCAGCAAGATCATGTTAGACAAACCTTGTGGAATTCTACGACTGGATGACTAGGGCTCTGGACCAGGGCAGGCTGGTGGACATCCTCTTTCTAGACTTCAGCAAGGCATTTGATTCAGTACCTCACCGTGGCCTGCTGGCTAAGCTGGGGGAAATGGGGGTGGGATGCAGATAATCAGATAGATAGGAAATTGGCTCTCAGAGTGTACTCAGAGTGTGGGGGTTGAGGGGCGGCTAGACTCATCTCCAAGGAGGGTCATTAGTGAGGTACCCCAGGGATTGGTACTGGGGTCCCTCCTGTTTCACTCCTATGTCTCTGACATAAGGGAGGGTATCAGGAGTGAAATGAGTTTCTTTGCAGATGACTTGAAGCTGGGAGTGGTGGTGGATGTGGAGGAGGGGAGAGTGGCCCTGCAGGAGGACCTGGAGGCTCTGGAAATGTGGTCAAGAAATTGGAAACTGAAGTTCAAAGCAGAGAAATGCAGGGTTCTGCACCTGGGGGCCAGAAATCTGGGCCAAGGATATACTCTGGGGGTAGACACACTACAAGTCTCAAAGGTTGAGATGGACCTAGGGGTGGTGGTGGATTTCAGAATGAAGAACTCTGAGACTTGTAGAAGGGCAGTGGCAAAAGCAAATAGGATGCTGGGATGTAGCACTAGGGGGATTACCTCTAGAAGACTGAAAGTAATCCTTCCTCTGTATAACTGCTTAGTTAGGCAACACCTCGAGTAGGAGGTGTTACTTCACTGAGAGGGTGGTGGAACCATGGAATGCACTGTCCAAGGGATTGGTGGAGGTGGAGACTGTGGAGGGGTTTAAGAGGGTCTGGGACAGGAATAGGGGAAGGGTGAAGCTGACAAAATCCAACACAAAGGGAACATCTTGGACTGGGGACAGAGAACCCCAAGGGATTGGGGGGGGACAGCAAAGTCGGCACCCAGTATGAATGCTGACCATTGAGCAGACATGAAAGACCATTAACCTCCTCTACTGGCATTTTAGTATGGTAGTATGTTAGAATGGGGCAGGACAGTGCTCACTAAAATGAGGGGGTAACAGGCAGGGTCATGCTTACTGAAACTGTCTCAGGGAAAGGAGGACTTTCAGGAAAAAAGAAAGGTGTTTGCTGTGAATTTAAATCTCAGAGCTGCACTGCAGCTCGTAGATCTCTGGGCCATGCAGTTCTGAAAAGCAGTTTCAGTTTTCAAATTGGTGAGTCATTCTTGTATCTATGACGAATTAGAACAGTCAAAGATATAAGAATGACATATAAATATAAGGAAAGATAATATCTTTCTCAGTAGCCCAATATATCACTTTTTATCTCAGCATTTATCCTAGCACATATGTTGCATAAATATTTATACATATAGTGCCTGATATTCAAAGTGCTCCCAGAGGAAGTGCAATGGAATGCACAGTACAATGCAGGTGTGCCATGAAAAACACACGCCATATTCAGAACATGCACCATAGACATGTGCAGGCGCAAGCGGCACTGAATATACCACAGATGCACCACTATGCAAAGAGACATGCGCCAGAGCAACCAGGACAGTGCAGAAGCATGACAGGAGGAAGCAGCAGGTATGCTGAGCAAGCACAATAGGCAAAGGGGCACACAGGCAGGGCAGCACAATAGCAGATCGGCAGGCCAGCCCACAGTCCCAGGCCACACAGGGAGCGGGACCACAGTGCACAGCACAAGCACACAGCCAATGGGCCACAGGGACCATAGTCTGCACAACAGAAGCACACAAGCCAACAAACACACCCAGCCACCCACCCAGAAGACAGAGCAAACAGCAGCCCATTGCACAGCACTACCACAGCTCTGACAGGCCACACAGCATGGGACAATGCAACAGGCACACTGTGTGTGAACAGGACCTGTACAGTGCACAGGGGCACAAGAGCCACACAGGTGCAGGGAATCAGGGCGCACAAGCCACGCCACCAAGCAGCCACACATGGCCCAGTACAACACTGCACACCTGCACTGGCAAGGGCAATGGTGCAGGTGAAGAGCAGGCCAGCACCACCAAACAGGGATGTGAAGCGCTGGGCCACAGACAGGCCAAAGTCACACCCACAGCCCAAAGTCCCGAGCCGCAGTGGCAAGCAGCATACAGCAGCCACTCAAAGCTCCTCCTCCTGGGGCTGTGTGGGTGGCTGTTTGTGCTTGTCTGTGTCTGTAGGTTAGTTTTTGTTCATTTACATGTTTTTCTGCTGGGAATACCTGTGCCATTCTTGCACACAACATTGGTGAAAGTCTCCTGGACTGAATTTCTGCAAATCGCCATCATCAGGTATCAGCTTTTAATTTTAAATCAACTTTCTTGAAGCCTCCCAAGGAAGCATATGCCTTACAACTAGTCTTACAAACTTGGTGATGCTGGGTCCTGCAACTGAATCAACATTTTCAACATTTTCATCTGACCACTTAAAGCAACTGCACTTGTGGACTTTAAAGAACAAAGGAATTTTAACACATTTTGTGACTGAATCAACATTTTGTCTGACCTTTCCAAAGGTATTGTATTTGTCTCTGAGGACTTTGAAGATCAAAGGAAACATACAGACAAAAGGATTTCACATTGCATATGCCCACTGTCTGACCCACTCCCAAGGTATTGTACTTATCTCTGAGGACTTGAAGAACAAAGGAAACATATAGACAAAAGGATTTTACTCATTGCATATGCCCAGGCCACAGTTTATCACCTTTCAGGAACTTTAACAAATTATGTGATCCTGGATCTCAACAGTACTATAGCACTTCTCTTAAACCCTCTGGCACCAAACCCTCCCAGTCTTTTTTTTTTCATTTTCTCTGTACTTCGCCATAGTGCTTAGCTATCCACCTTAACCCACTAAAATCCGTACCCCACCACCCTCCTATTGCTCGCCACCCCCGACTGCCTAGCCCACACTACTTCTCGGCTCTCTCCTGCCTCGCTAAAAAAATGCTTTGGCTTAGTCCCCACCACCTGTTCCTGCTCACCCTCACTCCTTTTCCTTTATGCCAACTCCTCCTCCGCCTACCCTACCCCTCCACCTACTCTCACCTTTCTATACTACTACCCAAACATTGTACCATGGCTTTTACTCTGGAAGTCTTAAACAAACATCACCCTATTATTACCCGGTGCAAAGAGCCATATTTCCTAATTGGAACTGCCACATCATTATAACTCACTAACGATCACCCTCTACTGGGACTCCAGAAGACAATCCAAGCATCTTAAAAAGTACAAGCAGAAACTCACTCCAACCTATTATGAACTACGAATGGCATCGCTGAAACTCCTGCTCCTCCTACTTTTAATATCTGGTGGATACACCAAACCCTGGTCCTGTTGCACGAAGCCGACAAAACAGGGAAAGTTGGTAGTGGTCTCTCCATTATCACTCTAAATATCTGCAGCCTCCTTCCCAAATTGGCATCTCTTCAAACTCTCGCTGGACAAAAAACCCTGATATACTAGCCATTGTGAAACCTGGCTATCTCCCAGCACACCGGATCATGCGGTCTCACTTGAAGGCTACAATCTTTTCAGACTCGACCGGGCAAGCAAGAAAGGTGGGGCATGCATACACATAAAGGACAACCTCTCCTGTCAATGCAGCAGCTTCACCCCCACAAATACGCAGATGCAACTCCTCCCTATTAAACTGCTTCTTGGTGCACAAAACAAAGTTCTCACAGTGGCCGAGTCTATATCCTCCAAAACACCACCGCGTCAGTATTAAGTCTGTACTTGATTTTGTTAGTCTGCAGCCCTCTAAAATGAGCTCCCTCCTCCTCGGGATTTCAACATAAACTGGCTCCGCCTCTGACACTGGCTCTACAAAGATGACATCCTAGCAGCAAACCTGACTCAGATGTTAACCTCCCCACCGGAAAAATTACAAAACTGGTACAAGCACCCTTATTGACTGGGTTCTCACAAATCACCCTGACCGGATAAAAAACATTAAAGTCCTCCCTGACTCCCTCAGTGACCACTCCACAGTGTCCTGTACCTGTTCTAATAAATTTCTCAAGCCACCCCCCAAAGTTATAACAAGCAGAGTATTGCCTTATGGGAATCTTATCAAGTTGAAAACCCATCTCCTACAACAGGACTGGATGCCAATCCTTGAATCAACTGATATTAATACCGCACTAGAATACTTCATTAAATCTTTCAACTCTGCATGCGACTTATACGCCCCAGTAAAAAAACGTAAAATCAAAGCGCTATCAAATCCATGGATTACTGCCAAACTACTTGCCGAGCCAGGTTCTGGGACCACCTCTGGGCAGTTGCCAGAGACACAGGCTCACCTCATGATACCCTAAAATACAAGCAGGCACGAAATAGATGTACCTCACAAATTAGGCAAATGAAGAGCCTTATTTCAAAATGCCCTTGAATCCACCTGGGTGATGGAAGAGCTTTTTGGGACAACATCCAAACATAATGGGTAAACAATCAAAATCATCACCTACCATTATGAAAGTTGATGGATCCACCACTCTTGACCCAAAGTCTATTGCAGATGTGCTTAATAAGACATTCACAGACCTTAGTGGGTCCTCCCCAGATTTCTTCTCGGACTTACCTGTGCCTAGCCTAGTATCACAAAACACCCTCGTGACAAACCACAATTTTACTTAAGAAAATCAAAGTGCAAGAAGCACACAAGTACATAAGAAAGGCCTGCTCCAAATCCAGAACAAGTAGTGACACGCTAGATCTAAAAACCTGTCTCTCACCCTGGATGAAGTAATTCACCCCTTGCAAAATTCTTAATCTGTCACTTTGCCAAGTCAATTTCCCAACAAATGGAAATCTGCCATAGTTACGCCAGTGCACAAGGGGGACAAAACCTCAACAGGAAACTATTGACCAATATCAATACTTCCTCCCTCCAAAGCACTTGAACGAATAGTGGCAGACCAACTCTCTGATTACCTGACAATACAATCTACTCTGTAATCAACAGCACGGCTTTAGGAAAGGACATAGTACAACAACAGCCTTACTTGATTTCTCTGGAGAAGTCCACTCAGCCCTGGACAAAGGGTGCCAAACAGGTGCAGTCTTTATCGATCTTACAAAGCTTTCGACACAGTCCATCATGGCCTACTTACCTCCCTACTTTCTAGCCTAGGCCTGGTCTGAAGGTCCTTGTGCTTGGGTAAAAGTTACCTGTCCAATCGGTCACAGGCTGTAAAATCTCTAATGAACTCTCCGACTTCAAACCAGTTCTCTCGGTGTACCACAGGGATCAATTCTTGGACCTCCTCTTTAGCCTGTTCCTTAACTCCCTCCCAGATATCTGCCAGGAGAAAATAATCTTATACGCTGATGATGCTGTAATTTCTCTTCCCACAAGGATCCAAACTCCCTACGAAAAAGCCTGCAACTTGCTTTCTCTAGTGTTGAAAGGTGGTTCCTGGATAGTAAACTTGTGCTAAACCACAATAAAACAAAAGCCATGCTCTTCTCCAATCGCCAAAACAAAAATAGGCATACTCCACTCACCATACAAACCTCTGCGGGAATTACATTGGACCAAGTAAATACTTTCAAATACCTTGGCATCACTTTTGACCAAGGGCTCACCTTTGCAACCCACATTGACAACACTGCGAAAACAGTGAACCAACGCCTTGGAATACTATTCCGTAACCATCAATTTCTAAATCAAGCGGCATTGAGAATAGCTATACAGAGTTCCATAATCTCAATCATTGACTATGGCCTTATTATTTATGGCTCAGCTACCTCCACTGCTCTAAGACGTATCTCAATCACTCTAAATAAGGTCTGCCGGCTCCTCACGGGGGGCTCAAAGACTGACTCACACGTGTGATCTGTACTATGAATCAGGCTGGTTGAACCTATCAAATCGTCTTATTTATCTCACCTGCACAATAACAAAAAAATCTATCTTGGGACTGACTCCATTATGTATTCAAAACCTACTCCGACTGAATCCTGGCTCACGACCCTCCACCAGATCTGATCGCCAACCTTTCCTGGTTCCGAGATACCGGACTGCACAGGGACAAAGATCTTTCGCATACAGGGCCCCGACATGGTTCAATGTGCTTAGTCCACCTACTCTATCCTCAACCTCGCTTGAAGCTTTCAAATCCATGCTCTATGCCCACCTCACCACCACTAGCAACTGTGATTGTGCTAGATAAAGACTACTATTCCTCATGTCCATCCTCACATCTGAGGCCTCTTCCTCCATGACTAATGAACCCTCTGGTACCTCTACTACTTCCTGTCTCCCACCCAAACTCACTCCCCCCTTTTTCCTGTCCCCTCTCACTTACTCTCCCACTCACCACCTTTCCCTCCTCTCTAGCCTCCTTTTGGCGCCTAATGATCACCCTCTCCCTGGAAGTTTCCTTAACCTCGAAATTGTCTACTCGCTTGAACCTGTTATAGCTTGTTTTTCTATGAAACTTAAAAACGTTACTGCCTTAAACTGTTAATAGCAAATTTATGATGTAACTTTCCTGTCTGGTTTTACCTGTAATGTGTATCGTGCTTTGTTAAATGTTCTTTGTGACGTGGAACCTTTGTAAAAGAGCCCTGGCTCAAAGGTATTAATTCCTAGACTAATAAACTAAACTAAACTGCAGATGGGAGCACACCAGATAAGGCACAGCCGTGGAACACAATGGGCACACCCAAGAGCAGCGCAAAACAATGGAGGCACAGTGCAGCACAGCACTGGCAAAGGAGACACGGACACAGAGGTGTATGAACAAAACACTTCACTGTACAAAACCAACAGTGATGAGCCAACACAGTAAAACAACAGTAGAACTGGATGTGAATAGGAAGGGTGGGAATGTATGGCAACAAGGGGAATGGGGTCGGGAGCAAGGTGACAGGAATGGCCAGGGGAAAGCAAAACAGGAGGGGGGTGGTAACAGTTCAGGGCACAGTGATGTGCGGGGACAGCTTCAGTGGAGCTCCCACCACTGCACTTCCCGCAGCTGGCACACCTCTCTGATTAGTGCCCAGGTGGTGCACAGCTGCCTGCCGCGTATGCAGAGGAGATTGTCAAGCCTTGTGAATAGAAGCTGCACCACACCACAAGGCACACAGATCCCCATGCTCATAGTCTGCTGATGGTGCCATCTTCATAGCCTGGCCTGACCTACAGGAGGGGAAACAAGACAGGCAATGAAAGATGGAGCACAAGTAGCCCTGTCCCACTCACAGGTGTGCATGGGACAGCTGCTGCACCCACGGGTCGACAAAACCAGACCTGGCACGTACACAGTGGACAGCAGCAGCCAACACTGCCATGCCCCATGGGCCAACTGCATGGATACCTGTGACAGATCTGCCCCAACACCCAAGCAGTAGACCACACAGACCTGTTGTAAGGGCCCCCCAGTCAGTACAGTACACCCCGTGCAGCAGATGTATATCATGGGACATGCGCACACTCCTGTCCTACCTGGTACGGCAACGGCCCACCACTGCACACAGGCCATGTGCAAGCCCCACCCTGGTGCAGTACAGGGCACACAGTGGTGCTGGGTGTCACCCATCGCAGTGGGCATGCAAGGCCGCACTGCCTTGTGCAACAACACACAGCTAACCCACAGCCAACAATGCCCCAACACACCATGCTGCACACACTCATCTGCCCAAACAGGCACTGGTGCAGCCACGCTGCCACCATCATCATCATGCCAGTCCTGCTCTGCAGCCATCCTGGCTCTCCTGTGGTTCTCCAGACCTGTGAAAGGAACAGAGAGAGAGAGAGAGACAATGGACATGAATGCCATGCCAAGCATACAGCCACCCACCACCGACACAATGCACAGCACTGGCAAGGCAAGGGCATGTGCATAGGCCCATGTCTGGGGCATGGGATGTGGCCCACCACTGACATGCACTGCACAGGCATGCAGTGCAACAATGGAGGACATGCACCAGCCACCAGTGCAGGCCCCCTCTTGCAGCCGCACATGCAGTGCACAGCACAGTGCAGGATACGGAGAGCAGAAGCATGCACAGAGCAATGTGACACCTACCTTGCTGTGGTATTGATCCCCTGTGCATCTGCTCCTGTAGCTGCCTGAGCCATCCAGGATCCCAACTGTGGAGGTCACCATACCAGTGCCTGCACTGCTCCGCAGTGCATGGCATCCCTGTCTACTGCTCCAGCTCAGTCGCCACTCCCTGTCACACCACTGTGAATGACTCCTGGAGCTCTGTCACACTGAACAGGCAGTCCTCCATGGGCAGGATAAGGGCCACAAGGTTGGCCAACTCCACGTCCAACCAATTGACTGCCCTATGAACTTGCTGCCCCAAGACTGCCATAACTGCTGACTGATGCACTGTCTGACCGCATGTGCCTGCTCAGCCAGCACCTGTAGCTCAGCAGCACCAGATGTGCAATAGGGCTCCTGTGTCATGGCTGCACAGCACGATTCTGTGTGATTAGGATGCACTTCCACCACCAATCATGCATCTATGCACATGCGCAGTGCAACACCATCGGGGGGAGTCAGAGGTCAGGGCCATGACCCCACAGATGCACAGCATTACCCCACACAGTGGCATACCTGCACCTGCATGTGTGCAGCAGCTGCCACTGTGCAGTAGGGGGTATTGCACATGTGACAACAGTGCGCAATAAGGCCCAACAGTGCAGGGCAGCAGCTTGCGTGTCATGCACATATGGCCACATGCACAATGGGGGCATGCCATGTTACACGCACTGGTATGCCCTAGGCCACACATGGCAGCCACAATATGCCTGATGGAAGCACTGCAGCACACTGCGCATGTGCAGGAAGTGCACCATGACCCTCCCCAGCATATTCCGAATGCACACAGTACAACACAGGGCTATTCAGCCACGGAATGCAAATACCTTACTGAGTCTATGCATGGTGCAGTTGAGCACATCAGCATACTATTACAATTGTGCTACTGCTCATTTGCATGAAATGGGTCATAAAAGCACCACAACACAGCACCAGGCACTGAGAAGTATTGCAGCCATATTGGTATGGAGCTACATACAATGGGATAGTACTGGGTATGCCTTCTGTGCTGCAGTGTTCTAGGCTGGCCTGACAGTCCACTGATTGTGCCAATGTTTTCCGTCCACAAGAAGCATCATGTCAGAGAATAAGAGAGCAGAGGAGCAAGGATCTGCACGTAAGTGCAGCCCCAACTTTACAAAGGATGAGCAGCAGGCCCTTTTCGAGGCCTTTGTCAACAGGGAGGAGCTGTTCAGTGGGGCCAAGAGCACCCCACAGGAGTGTGCGCCAGGGTGGGAAGAGGTGGCAACATTTGCCAATGCTCACGGATGACATCAGCGGAGTGCACATTAGTGCAAGGCAAAGATGGGGACCGACAGGCAGAGCATCAAAGAGAAGGTGGCCACCATCAGGGCATCCCACAATAGGTCTGGCGGGGGACTGGAAGCTGCCCTGTCCTCATGGTGGGGGAGGAGATGTTGGCAGTGACCATCAGCAGCACAGCCATTGAGGGCTTACGGGGAGGCAGATTCCAGACAGGTGGCGGCCCCTAGCAGCACTGTGAGTCACCAGGTGCCATCGGGGTTTGTGCTGCATGGTGGTGTGCTGGCGTGTGTGCAGCTGTGATGTGGGCCCCATGCATCTTTGGCAGGCTGCAGCACATGCTGCACAGGGTGCTACAGTGCATGCCTGTGACTGCCGTGTCCCTGGCCCCAGGGTGCGCAGCACAACTGGACAGCACCATGGGGTCACATGCCCGGTGGCCATGGGGCACTGCATGGCCCACAGGGGCATGGGTGGATGCATGGCACACCACAGGTGGAGCAGCCATTGGCAGTGTGCAGCCATGGCTTGCCACCTGTCATGTGGTGCTGCACCATGTGGTCTGGCCTTCATGCATGGCTGGCCCTGCATGTGCCCAGTGCATTGTGTGCCCAGCCCTCTGTGTTGCGTAGCATGCACACCCTGTCCATGGTGGCTGTGCATGTGCGCGCATGCCCCTCCCAACTGGTTGTGGCTCAGACAGCACACTGCCATCCTACTCATGTGTACCACTGTTGTGTGTTTCAATGCCATCATGCCTCAGGGGTGGGGTGCAGGATGCACCTCCCAATGCTGGACTCACTAAGGCCGAGCCATCCACATCAACTGGCATCAGGGCCATGGACCAACAGTGACAAGGCAGTGTGGCACTGCTTGCCTTTCTAGGCCTGGGCGATGATGAACCCCTGTTGCACCTACTGCTCATGGAGGAGCTGCCTGTCCTTATACTGGACATGCATGCGAATGGTGAGTCTGACACATATGATGTCCTGACGGTAAGCATAGGTGACACGGGACTGGGCACATCACCCAGGGTACAGTCCTGCACACTGGCGGCTGTCTTTGGTGGTGGCAGAACAGCATTCATGCAGGCACCCTCTTTCCATGGCCCCATGGTGGTGGGTGGCAATGCCACTGATGCAGGCCATGATGAGGCAGATGCCGCAGACACTAGGGCCATGGGGACTGTGCAGCAGGTGGCAGGATAGTGGTGGTGGGCAGCGGTGGCAACCGTGAAGCACACCACAGAGTCCATTGGTGGGGCACGTCCACAACTACCTCCTCCTGAGTGGACCCCTGTGCGGCATCCCCCAGCATGGGTATGCTGCCAGGCATGCTGCCACTCCCCCAGCTGGTCAGCGCCTGCCCCAGGATGTGCACATCACTGACAGGCTGGCTGAGCACACTGGGCTACTGTAGGCCTCTGCGGACAACCAGGCAATGCTTGGAGCACAGTTGTGTGTTCTGTGGGTGGAGCTACACCACCAGTCCGAGCATGCAGACATTGGACGTGCACAGCTGATAGGTGAGGTCTGGCAGTTGCGGGAGGCCACAACCTCCTAGCTAGGCAGCATCACCCAGTGCCATCACTGTCGGACTTGTATCACTGGCATCCAGTGGGCAGGGTGTGTAGGACTCCCCGTAGTGCAGCATCCACTCTGATGACCCGGTGTCTGGTGACCCCAGCTCCTGCTCTGACATGCCCATCCCTGACACCCCCGGCGGGTCTCTGTTTGCCAGCCTGTTAATGTCAACAGGGACCCAATCATGTTCCCGCACCTCTACCCCTGCTAGTTTGTTGAGTACACTTCCAGTGGCCGTTGAGCAGCCTGTGGCTGCCGCACAGCCAGTGCATGGCCACCCACATGGCCATGGTGGCCATGCTTCCACACGGTAGGCCTGCTGGTTGTGCCATCCCATCCCACTGCCAGCCACTGTAGCCTTGTGCATGTTCCTCTGTGCACGCCCATGTGCATATGGCAGCACGTATTTATTGTATGCGGTGTGGCCTGCCTGTGTGTGTGCTGTGCTGCAGGGCCATGTGGCATGGGCGTGATGAGGGCAGCACTGTGCTGGCCTTGCCAATGTGCTGGTCCCATCTGTCTAATCTATGCCACCTCCAGCAGCCCGCACGTGTGCATAGCCTGCCACCACAGCTGGCATTTCCGGACGTGCTATCTGCATGGCACATCATGCCCAGTTGTGCACCTGGTGTGATACTGTTGCTGCCTGTACCCATCATATCACAGATGGCCTATGTTCAGCACAGTGCCTGCGTGTGTACACGTGTGTTCCCATGCCTATGTGCCATGCTATGTGTGTGGCTGTGTGTCAGGGCTGTCCCTGTTCTAGCTGTGTGTGTGCCGGTGTCCCTGCATGCTTCCCTGTGTGGTCATGCATCTGTGTGTGTGTGTATGGGTGTCTGTTCCATGTCTGCATGACTGTCATAGCTCCTACTCACCTGTGGATCCCAAAGTGCTCCTGTATGATGGTCACTCTGTGCGTCCTGGCCCATGCGGTGATCCTCGGTTCCCTCCTGCTCCCCTCGTCTGGGCCATCCTCCCCATCGTCATCACTGATATCACCCTCATGCACCTGGATGGCTATCCCATGGTCAGTGGCCATGTTGTGCAGTATGCAGCAAGCCAGGAATAGTCCAGAGGTTTTCACAGGACTATACTGTAGGGCACCACCAGACCTGTCTAAGCAATGGAACCGCATCTTGAGCGTGCCAAAGACTCAATGTATGATGTTGCATGTCATGATGTGGGCCTTGTTGTATAGTTCCTCAGCATGGTTGTATGGGCGCCAGAAGGGGGTTAGCAGCCAGGGTCACAGGGGGTATGCACTGTCTCCTGTGTGGGTAAGTCATACAGGTTAGCACATTGCCATGCTTTTCACCCGCCCCCATGCCTCCATTGGCCATACTGTCGGCATCTGCCGCGTGTGGCCTGGGCCTCTGTCCCATGCTCAGCCTACTCCACTCCCCATTCCATGCCATACTCACCTACCTGGTGGCCCGTGGGGATCTCCCCATGCTGAAATCTCTGGCACAGCATGGAGCTGTGCCAGATGAATGCGTCATGTGCACTCTCAGGGTGTGTGGCACAGACATTAGTGATGCACCCCATGGCATTGCACACCACCTGGCAGTTGACTGATAGGTAGCCCTTCTGGTTGATGTAAGTAGTGCCCTCTGGACCAGGTGGTGCATGTTTGGCCACGTGGGTGCAGTTTATCACCCCGATCATGCCTGGCATGCGTGCCACCCTGTGGAAGCCCTGCATGTTTGTTGTACACTCTGCTGGTGTGCTTGGGAATCAGATGAACTCCGAAGCATGTGGCAGCAGAGCGTTGAGGAACTGTGTGAGGAGGCGTGATGTGGCTGATTGGGTGATGCCCGTAGTTGCCCCTCTTGATTTCTGGAAGGTGCCCATGGTGAGCAGGCACATTGGTGCTGTCACCTTGGTCTCCACTGTCATTGCATGACTCTTCCTTGTGGGTGCCTGCAACTCATCATGGCACAGCTTGCACAACTGCCTCAAAATTGCCCTGCTCAGCAGGTACCATCCCATGATCTCTGAGTCCCTGAATTCCTCAAAGGTGAGGTGGGCATGGTACCATCTGTGTGTGGCATACAACCGAAGGGCCCTTCCTTGGCCATGTTGCTGTTCCTCCTCCCTCCTCCTCACACCCCTCATCACTGCCTCCATGATGAATGGCCCAGCATCCATGCTGCACTAGGATCTGTACCTTGCGCATCTGCTTTGTGTGGGTTTGAGCCTGCATTTATAGGCTCAGTTCTGTGCGGCACATTCTGTCTGTTGTTCCTGACTTGAGCCGTGCTGTTCTACTGAATATGCCATTGCGCTGCTTATTCATGGTTATGCCCCCTTGTACTTGTGCTCTATACATTACTCTTGTGTTGCTGCATAGTGCATTTTGAGCTGCGCTGTCACATTCATTGAATATGGCTCCAGGGGGCATGTCTGTGGTTGTGCATTGTGCAACTCCTCTGAATATCTCCCCCTACTGTACATAATTATAAAATGTGTTTAATAATAAAATTTAATTGGGTAAAACCAGTCAGGTGGCTTGTACCTTATTTAAGCAATAATCCATGACATGGTGTGGGTTATGGTGGGCTTTACCCATGCCTGGTGAGGTTTGGTCACAAGGCCACATACTGAGTAAGTAAACCACACCAAAAGTGGGTAAAGCCCACCATAACCCACACTCTGGAGTGGATTATTGCAATTATACAATGAAAATTAAAAAAAAAGTAAATTAGGAATGTTACACTTATTGCTTCTAAAATTTTAAAACAATTCTTCCTTCCAAACTAAATAGTCTCTTGTTGCTAGGCAGAATATGTATACACACACACACACACACATATTTAGTTTATTTTTTTTTATTTAGTTTTTGTTGACCAGGTAAGTGCACTAGACAAATCCTACCTATTTTCAGGCACGAACTGGGAGGGGGTGGGAAACAGATGAATGCCAACTGACCTTGAACCAGATAAAGCTATTGGTGGTATTTTGAGTGAATGAGGGAAATTTGGCCAGGACACCTGGGAAATTCCCCTACTCTTCAGAGGGGGAACCTCTGTCCAAGATGGCGGATGCACCCTTGCCTTCTGAGGAGGGAGCTATGGAGGTGGGAGATTTGGTCTCTGCTCCTACCTCTGAACAAATGGAGACCACGATGCTAACAACAGATGTTTTGCCTGTTGCTGTTCCTACTTCAACTTTAAGTTCTGCTGCTCATACGAAGGCTGCTATACCTAGCCCTCTGCTTACTTCTTATGGAACTGACTTGTTGACCTGCGTGCCTACCATCGACTTACTGGAGGATTTTACTTCATCTGACTCTGAAAACCACTGTTTGACAACACAAGAGATCCAGGAGCGTTGTGCAATGGTGGAGCGCCATTTTGCTAGTGCAAAACTGAAAATGCACAGAGATATGCGACGCCTAAGAGCCGACAGCACAGATGCATATTCCACTCAGGTGGAAGTTCTTGAAGATTCTCCTGACTTGTCTCCTTTACTGCCTGTTGCTGTGACAGGCTCTGACCCAACCAGTGCGTCAGGAGCTGAAGCCCTACTGCCTGCTCCCCTGCTGCCTGCAGTACAAACGGATTTGGTTTCCTTTTCACAACCTGCTTCCATTACATCACAGAGTTCCTCACATGTACGAGACTTATCTACAGTAAATGCTCCCCTGCTACCTGCAGTACAAACAGATTCATTTTCCTTTTCACTACCTGCTTCTATTTCATCACAGAGCTCCTTACATGTACAAGAATCATCTACAGTAAATATTAGTAAAGAACCTACCTGGACTGTTGAATCAGTGCTGAGAGGTGCTGGCTGGGTCCAGGGTACTGTCCCAGGAAGTTGGAAGTCTGGTCCGTCTCCAATTCGGTCCCCCTGCCCTGAAGATTTTCCAGAGCTACAGAGCAAGATAGGTGCTTCAAAACTCACTACTGACCCCTTGTGTCTCCCTCATGAACTGGAGCTTACACAGAACCCTGTGTTGGATTATCTGAAGGGTTCTCATCCTCAGATTCCTCTTTCTGCTATTTCTGTAGAGGCTCTGGCTCCCCCACCATCACAGCCCCCCCCCAAAAGAAATTTCGGGACCGAGCCGCTCATATTCTTCTTTCTTTAAATTTCCAATCCAGGCTGCTAAGAGACACAACGCTGTTCGCTTGGCATATCGGGGAAGGGGGTTACCAGAGCCACCTGATCGGGTCAAAGTGGCACGTACGTTGCTAAAGGATTCTTTAAAATTTTTTTTCCCATGAAATATATGCGTTAATTCATATCTCTGGTGAAACTACGTTTGACATTAGTTTCCAAACATCTAGGGGGACTGGAGCAATTTTGGTCAAAGTATAATTCTCTGCGGACTACTGCATTATGGACCCCATTTCAGGCTATTCCTCTTTCTAAACCCACTTTTAAGGCAATCACTATTCTGTTTCGTAATGAGGGAGTTGAGGTGGAGGATGTTGTATATTGGCTGAAACAGCATTGTGACGTCCAGAGACCACCTGAAGCCATTTTGGATACCAAGAACATTTGGACTGGAGGCTGGAAGTTTAAAGTCTTGTTACGATCTAATGATTCTGGGGTTGTACATCTGCCTAACTCTTTTTTCATAGGCCGAGATAGGGGGGTCTTGTTCTACCCAGGTCAGCCGAAGGCTTGCTATCGGGTGTGGTGACCCTGCACATCTTAGTAATGTATGTGATAAAATGAAATGCAATGTCTGTGGGGAATTGGGCCACATAGGGGCACACTGTTTGAATGAATGTAGATGTAACCTATGTGACGAATAGGGGCACACCTTTCAGAATTGTAAATGGGCTGCACATAACCAGGAATTTCATGATGGTGGTGTGGACCAGCGCTTTATTATTACACAGGCGCAGAAGGCCCGTCTCCGGACCACCTTGGCTGTACCTCCCCCTAGGGCAGCCCAGCCCTTACTGCAGGCTTCAGTGCCTGTTGTATCCCCTGAGGTCGTACCTCAGATGGTTTCCTTCACAGATGACCCCTTGCCTGAGATTTCTCCTGTCCCTGATCCTACCCAGTCTAATTTTCCTGTTCTGGACCAGGTCCCATGTCCAAGTACTATGCCCCCTCCCCCCAAGGGTGCTTACAAATGTTATACGTAGAAGGTCACAGAAAAATAACCCTCGGGTTGCACCATCTCCTGTGAGTGGTCCGGAACCTCCCCCAGTGCCCTTATCTAATTCTTTTGAACTTCTCAAACCCCTTTCTGATGATGCTGGAGGTGAGGCGGACTCTTCCTCTATAGCTTCTTCTCTCCCTGACGGTACCACTGACCCTGAGCTGCAACTTGGCACTGGCCTTTCTCAGAAGCGAAAGGCCAGAGTAAAACTTAAAGGCAAGAAGGTGGTTGGGAAAAGGAAATTGTAAAATGTATTTTTTGTCTGTTTTCCTTTTTTTTGTTGCTATGTTTCACTTTGTTTGCCATACTAATATTGTCAATAGTATGAAGTGTATGGCTATAAGGAGATTGATTTTTTCCTTTCTACGGCTTTTGCCTTTGGGTTTAATTTTATTACAGAATACAAGACTTCATACTACACATGAGATCCGACAAGCACAACAGGACTGGTTACTGGGTCCTTCTTTTTGGTCGATTGGTCAGGATTCTTGTTCGGGACTGGGAATATTAATTAATATCCCAGACTTCCGTTTGCTGAAATTGTTTGATGTAGCCCCTGGTAGGGCGCTTATTATAGATTTTGTTATTGGGTCCTGTCCTTACTGGGTGATAAACATTTATGCCCCTCAAATCAAAACTAAACGCATAGCTTTGTTTGTTTTGCTTCGCACTTATTTGCATACTTCCTTTCAGGCATTGTTTGCTGGTGACTTTAATTGTGGCCTGAGTCTTCAGGATAAGAGCTCCTTTGCTGCTACAAAGAAACTGTTTTGTGATTCCCAAGAATTGGGTAAATTGGTTCGAGTTGCCCATAACGGACTCTTATCTCTCCTTTACTACACAACACGCCCCTACCTTCCAAAAGGGTAAACTAGCCACACATATTGATTATGTGTTTTCCTCTCCTACAGTACCAATTATTTCTGCCAAAGTTCAAGCGGTTGTGTTTTCTGATCATAAGCTGCTTTCTGTTGGTTTTGGTTCTGTTGTCTCTTCCCGTAAAGGTCCAGGTATTTGGAAATTCAACACATCTTTGTTGCAGATTCTGATGTTTATGCAGTACCTCCTGTCCTTCATACAAGCCCGTAAATCTGTTTTAATTTTTTATGAAGATCCTGTTCAGTGGTGGTTAGACACGAAACATGATCTGGTCACTTTTTTAAAAACTTACAGTCATTTAAAATGTAGGAGGGAATACCTAGACTATTTGCAGAAGAGGGTACATTTTCAGTCATTATTAACCATAGCATACACAACAGGGCAAGACCTTACTCAACAAATAAAAGTCTTACAGAATGATATATTGACTTTCCAATTATGGCAATCACAACAACTTTATAACCAACATAAATTCTGTACTGTTGGAACACGTGATGTTATTTGTCCTTTTGAATATAATTCCCGTCAGTCCGCCCGAAAAAATATGACGTGTCTTCAAAATTCAGAAGGGATCTTATGTTCCTCACAAACTGAGATTTGTCATATTGTAGCAAAGTATACTACAGCTCTTTTTTCTCCCCTCCCTGCTGTGGCTGGTAACAGTGCGACTTTGTATAGTGGCCTTGATATCCCAGCTCCCTCACAGCTATGTCAGGACCAGGCTTGTTCTCCTATCACGGAGCAGGATTTGACACTGGCTATTTCTTCATTACCTGTACAGAGAACTCCTGGTCTGGATGGTCTGCCTGCTGGCTTATATAAGGTGCTGGGTGACCATTTAGCCTCAGAACTTACATCTGTGTTTAACTCTCTGTTAACATGTGAATCTCTCCTTGAATTTACTTAAAGGTACTTTTGATTTACATTTATAAACAGAAAGGTGATATCCATTCTCTAGAGAATTGACGACTTTATGTATGTTGAACACGACTTTACTTAAGCTCTAAAATTATTGTGAAGCGTTGGTGAGGATAGCTGGAGGTGGTTTGCATCCTTCCAATCCAGTTCTGTGCCTCAAGCGAGAATTTCTGCCTTTATCCTCTTGCAGAATTATTTTCTCATGGCTATGCAGGTCTGGCTTCGGGACTTGTTGTTTCCGTAGATCAGAGGCTGCTTTTGATTCAGTTAGGCATGATTTTTATGGGAACCGTCGTTTTCTGCATGTACTTAGTGTGGTATGTTGATTTGTGTTTATAGAACGTGACTGTTGTGCCTGTAGAATGGTTTGATAGGACCCGTATCCTGGTAAAACGGGGGGTTCATCAGCTGTCCTTAAGCCCGTTGTTATATTTTTTTCTTATGTTTTGCTTCGCAATACTAATTTCAGATTCGTTCTTTTCTAGTTGTGTCTTGTGCTTCTCTTTATAAGGCGCGTCGTGATATGAGATGATGTTTGTTTTCTTGTAGCTGGCGTGCTCAGTGGTTCGTTCTTCCGTGAGGCTCTATTTTGGAAACTTTCTGGTGCTGTTTTAAATTACACTACAAAGTTTGGTTATTCGGTCGGTTCAGCAATCCTCCTCGGACCGTATTGGCCCGTTCACGTTTAGCTGAGGGCCCTATTCACATTTTGGGAATTTTTGGGACACAGGACTCAGATTTGTTTAACTGGCATGTTAACTGCAACAGAGTAAACTTCAGGTGGCCTCCTGGAACCGGGGGCAGATAGGAAAAAAAAAACGTGTTTTCTTAATTAAAAACTATTTGATCTCTACTTTCCTTTTTCTGAGTTATGTATTCCCTATTCCACGACAGCTAGAAACTGCTGTCTTTAGCCTGTTTTTTCAGGCTCTTTGGGGTAGTAGGTTAAACCCGATAAAGTGGAATATCACTTACTTACCTATCCTTGAGGGTGGTGTTTGTATGGTTAACCCTTTGTTATTTTTTTCTTGTATTTTTTCCACTGCAAACCTTAGGCCTTTATTGATTCATGCCCAAAGGGCATGCCTTGGTTTTATGACTCTTGCAGGATTTGGTTTCATCAATGGGAAACTAATTCCTTAACTGTGTTAAGACAAACTGTTGGTATACCAACTTACGTAAAACATATGTTTTTACGTCTCAAACAATGGAAGGTGTCTGTTCAGATGTTATTAAATCATTCCCATAAAGTTTTATATAAGAAATTACTCCTGACGGTTTGTGCTGTATCAGTATCTTTCGATAAGTGTCCTGGTCAACACCTCCTTCCCTTTGTTATTGTGGAAATGTAAAAGGGTTCCAGCCAAATTGTGGGATTTTCATTGGCTTTCATGCCATGAAAACATTAATGTAAAATCAAATCATAAATATAAGCAGTCCCAAGATAGAATGTTTTCTCGCTTATTATGTATTACAGAACTTGAAACTATTCCTCATTTATTTTTTGACTGTTCCTTTATCAAAAATTGGTGGTCCTTTTTGGCACAGGCATGGGATACCCCCTTGCTTCAGTTGGTTACTTATTTGAATCTCGTATACGGTTTTTTTTCTCCCCAGTGGTCAAAATGGCACCAGGACACTTTAAACCTTGTTTTGTCTGCATTAAATGGAATATTTGGATGGTGTGTTGCATGTTTTTTACAGCAAAAGGACTGCTCCTATTTGGAGCTCAGAAAAAAGATTGTACAAGATTTAAAAGAAATTTATGAGCATGAACGTACTCTATACTCAGATACGACACTTTTGGAACTTTGGAAAGCTCTTCCTTGGATCACTGACTCTGATTTTGCAGTTACCTGAATGATTGTATAATACTTATCCTGTGTTTCCTTTGTTTTGTATTATGCTTTGTGTACTATTGCACAATTTTTGTCTCAATAAAACTTTCCCCTACTCTGTCTGCAGATGGTGCTGGTGCACTGCAGCAGGGATGGAGGACTCCAGTACAGGTTTGGTCGAGGTGGAGGAAGGATAGGGGGCAGTGGCTCTGGACCCAGTGTTGGCTCAGGACATGGATATGGATCAGGGAGCTACAGCTCAGCAACATCAGTTGAATACTGGATTAGAGGAGGAACGTTTATTGCAGGAACAGTTGGAGAATAAGAAAAAATGTTTGTTAGAGATGTTACAAGCTGCTGAAAATGAATTTCAGATTCAGAAATTACGATTAGTAGAATGTACCAAAAGGAAAAGATCTACAGTCAGTCCAATTCAAGAAGGGAACAAACATTTATCTTTAGCTTTAAATTCTGAAACAGCACCGGGAACTTCTACGATGCCAGGAGAAATAGTTGGTTCTGGGTAGTTTGCTGAAGAGGATATGTCTTTTAGTCGCTCCTCCACTGAATGGACCCTGGGAAGGGCTCTTTGTGAGGCAGGTTGGATTATTCGAAATGACATTTGGGTTCCTGACCCAAACATTCCATTTACAGGAACTGAAGGAATGGATGGCAAAGTTATAGAAGAGAAGTGTTCTGAGACTCCTGGTAAGAATATTGAAATGTCTCCAGTACAGGTTAAGTCCCTGAATTCAGCTACTGATTCTGCGCGTCATGCAAGAGAGGCAGAGGTTCTAGGAACTACGCCAGACGCCAGTGCTGTGGTTTCTTTAGACCACAGTCCCAGAAGACGGGCACTGCAGATTAATTCTCCAGAGAGAGAAATAATTCATGAATTCTCTGTGGGGAATTTGAGGACGGAATTCTGGCTGGCTTTGGAGAAACACCCAGAAGATTTTGTTCCAACTGATGCTGGTCAGAGACATCACAGAGATGATGGATTGTTGGGTGAGACAGTGCACAAACAAACTTATGCTGGCCTGTTTCAGAAGCCAGCTGAAGCTGCTAAGAGAAGGTATTTGGTACGTCTGCATTACAAAGGTCTTGCTCCTGTGGTCCCTGATAGATTGTGGGTAGGCAACTCTTTAATAATTGACTCGTTGGATTTCTCGCCTGCCAAAGTATATGCTTTTATACATGCCCCGGGGGATAAGATGCATGATGTGAGCTTTTGTACTATGCTGCATTGGATAAATTTTGGCGTTTGTATTATGAACTCAAAGATATGGATATTTGGAAGGATTTTCTAAAGATTCCGATCACAAAGCCTACTATTAAAACTGTTACTCTTCTTTTTCAGAATGAAGGTGTGAACATTAGTAATATTCTATTCTGGTTGGAAAAGAGATGCACAGTTTTTGACCACCCCAAGCCCATTATGGACAATAACGGGTTTTGAACTGGAGGTTGGACTGTTATAGTGCAGTTAACCCAAAATGAACAAGGGATACAACATTTACCTAGTTCTTTCTTTTTGGGGAGGGATAGAAGGATTTTGTTTTATGCAGGACACCCTAAAAGTTGTTATAAGTGTGGTTCATTACTGCATTTAAGTAATGATTGTGATCAAGTCAAATGTTTTCGTTGTGGGGTGTTGGGCCATTTGGCCGCAAGCTGTCAGGCTCCTAGGATATGTAATTTGTGTGGAGATGCTGACCATTCTTTTGCAGAATATCCTTGGGCTGAACACAACTCGGATGAGGTTTCAGATCATGAGTATTTTTTATCCCAAGCCAGGAAACCCTTTGTGTCTTCAGAAACATTTCACACTAGTAGGCGAAGAGGGAGAGGTGGGGGGGGATTAGAAGGAAGGGTTCAAAATTTATCATCTAGGCATCAGGACTCTTTGTTTGTGGCCCCTAGTAACCTCCTGGAGGTAACTTTAGATGTTCCTCAGCCTGAGATGGGGGGATAAGGAAACCCTGTTTGTAACCCCTCAGAGTTCCCCATCACGTAGGGATCCTCATTTAGTTTTGTCTAAGGGGAAACAAAGTGAGAAGAAGCTTCAGGAACCTGTGGATGGAGATCCCATTCCTGTACAGACTTCAGCAGTACGAGAGATCATACCTCAGAGTTCCATATCCCGAAGGGATACACATTTAGTTTTTTTTTCATTCAAATTTTATTGAAATTTTCAACACCAAGAATACATCCATGCCATAAAATACAAAGCAAATGCTACATCAGAAATAATACATAATTTACTCAGGATGTATTCACCCCCAAGTCCCCCCCACCCACTCCCCTGCCCTCCTCCCTAAAACCCTGCACAGCACACATGTTCTCAGACTATAAGATGACATAGAGAAAATCACTCCTTAACTGGTAACGAATACAATGTGTGTAGGGGACCCCAGATCCAGTTAAACCTAGGTAACCTATTCTGAAGACAAGCAATAACTCTTTCTGTTCTAAGATTAGCAAGTAGCTCCTGTAACCATTCACCATAACTAATTTCTGAGGCATCTTTCCAATGCCTTAGTATCACCTTCTTGACTGAGGTGGATATCAGGCAGATATGATGTTTCCTATTCTGAACCAAAATAGTAGAGACATCCCCTAGTACACATATCTCTGCAGTAATAGGGTCATCCAGCCCTAGCAAGGGATCCAGTTTTTGTCTGATCCTAGACCAGAGTGGAGCTACTTTGGAACAAGTCCAGAAAATATGAAGCAAATCCCCACTATTCTGCTGGCATCTGTAACAAGTGGAGGAGGACACAATACCTAATTTAGCCAGCTTTAAGGGGGAATAATAGATATTGTGCAATAACTTGAATTGCATTAGCCTGAGCCAGTCTTGTGACAGGAATTTATGACATGTACGCCAGGTGCACACCCAATCTAGCTCGATGTCTGGGAAAAGTGAAGACCAGTAATTCACCGGTGCCAGATTTAGAGAATGTACCCAGCCAAAAAATACCCTATATATAGAGGAGACAGCATGAGCCTTTCCTGCTAAATGCCTTATCTCTGAATGGAAATCTGGAACTGGCTCGATAGGGAAACTTGTGCCCATTTTTTAGCCAGCAAATGCCAAAGTTGGAAAACTTTAAATATATCAGCTTGTGGGATTAAAAATTTATTCAAAATATCAGCCGATGATAACCATCGCCTTTCTTCGGAAAGTAAGTCATTAACTAAACTTTCATCTAATTGTGGAAGCCAACTACTCCTAATAGGTCTACCATCCAATTGGAGGTTGAGATTGCCCTTTAATGGCTGTGATGGGTCTTTATTATGATTATATTTTAAGAAGGTACATAACTGCGAGTGAACTCTAATGGATATCTCAATGGGAGAATTCTGAAGAGACATGGGTAAAGAGCTTGGAGTACAATACAACAGGGCCCTGGGAACTAAGCCTAGCTCTAATATACAGGATATCTCTACCTTTAACCAAAATGGGCCATAAGTATTTTGTACCTGGGAATCACTCGGTATCATCCACCTGAGATACTTATTTGCGTGACTGGCCCAGTAGTACAGCCCTATGTGAGGCAATCTCAAACCCCCAATCTCCTTGGGAGCAGCTAGTTTATGATAAGCCATTCTGGGTTTCTTATAATTCCAAATGAATCCGGTAAATATACCATGAACTTTCCTAAACCATTTTAAGGGGAGCCAGGCATTTAACATTTTTATAGGGTAGAACAAGTGAGGAAATATGTTCATTTTGATTAAATTAATTTTCCTCCACATTGATAAAGGAAGCTAGGCCCATCTTTTGAGATCAGCCTCGATTCCATGCAACAATGAGTCTGGCTGTAGTGTACGAACAGGGGATCTCACGAAGGTAAGTCCTAAGTATTTAATTGCCTCTGCACTCCAAGCTAACCCGAGAGGGGCAATCTCATGTTTAAAAGTTTTGTGATTCAGGGGAAATACCAATGTTTTCCCAACATTAAGCTTATAATTGGCAACTTCACTGAATCCCTGAATAGTATCTAATAAAGCAGGAATAGAAGAATTCAGATAGGAAATTTGCAGTAATAGGTCATCTGCATACGACAGTAATTTAGTAGTATGCCACCACACCTGAATACCCTGCACCTCCTGTGCTTGCAAAATCTGCCTGATAAGGGGCTCTAAATATAAATTGAATAGGAGTGTGGACAATGGACAACCCTGCCTGGTGCCCACAAACAAATTAAAGGAGTCTGAGATGATACCATTACAGGCAATTCTTGCAGAGGGAAATTTATAAATGGAGCCAATCCATGAACGGAATTCCTGGGGGAAACCGAATGATTCCATCGCAGTAAAAAGGTATTTCCAGTTGACCCTATCAAAAGCCTTCTCGGCATCCAGCGAGACCAATGCCATAGGCTGATCATCCTCCCTGGAGACCAAGAAAACATGAGCCAGAGTCCTCAAATGGTCCACTGAAGAGCTCCCCTTCATAAATCCCACCTGTTCAGCCCCAATTAACTCAGGGAGGACTTCACTAACACGGTCTGCCAGTAATTTCATAAGAATTTTAATAGCATGATTGAGACGTGAAATAGGTCTATAACTTGATACAGAGTTAAAGAGGTTTATCTGGTTTGGGCATAAGTACTATTAAAGCCTTGAACAGAAAAACATCTGTTGCAGACCCCTTTAAAATAAATTGAAACAAGCTCAACAGTGAAGGAATTAGTTCTTTAGAAAAAACTTTATAAAAATCAGCAGAGAACCCATCTGGGCTTGGCATTTTATCAGAGGGAGGGACTTAATAACCTGTTCTATTTCACCCTATGTGATTGGCACAATAAGCCTAGACTGATGATTCTCCCCCAGAGAAGGCAGGTTCAGCCCTCCTAAATAAAGCTGCAACTTCTTCTTTGAAGGTGGATCACTCATAGCCCCATATAACTCCTCAAAAATGTTCTAAATTCCCCCACAATATCCTTGGAAGATGTTTTAATGGAGCCATCTTCTACTGAATGGATAGCTGCCACTAATCTGGCAGAATCCAGTTGCTTTACACGTCTAGCCAACATGCAACCAGCTTTATCCCCTTGGTCGGAATATACAGCCCCTGTTTTAATAATGGCCCACTCAACCTGTTCACCTAGCATACTAAAATATGAATCCCACAACTTAGTTAACTCCTGCCTATATTTCTCTGATGAGAGGGGAGAGATCCCAATCTCCTTTTCTCGAATCTGACCCTCTTAATATATCTCTTAGTGTCAGCTAATGAGATGGTCTTAAATAGAACTTTTTTCAACTTTCTTTCCCTCCTGGTCGCCGCTTGCTGGGGCCCCATCGGTCAGCTCCACCTTTCTCCTGCTCTGTGGTGATCCTCTCTGCTGGAGAGCTTGTTCCCCCTGACCCACCTGTGGCACACCTGCCTAGTACCCCTCGGTCATGACCCCTCCGAGGCAGGGCCGTCTACAGCGCAACAGCGAACATACCTCACATCCAGTTCCAGGGCAGGCAGAGGTGAAGGAGGGAGGCAGTCAGGTCCCGGAGAAAAGGATCCAATGTGGGCATGGTAGGTAGGAGTGACATCTTTCTCCTGGTGAGCAGGGTGTTTTCTGGTTTCCTTGGTTACTCCCCCCCCCCAGAAGTGAGGACGTGCAATGATGTCCAATGTGGGGATGACTGTGCTCCTGCACCCTTCCTGAGTACGTCTGCTACTGCCTACACCCATCCCTTACATGGCTCTGGCTGTTGCACACCATGCCTCCACGTGGTGTTGCTAATGCCAGGGAGCCATAGCCCACCCCTCCCCGAGAGAGGAGAGCTGTCCAGAGGCTTAGTCCTCTCTCCCTGACTAACCCATGGCCACCTGAGCTCGCTCCCAACCCTGGGTCACCAGCATGCTAAGAGGTAAGGCGCTTAGCGCCTCAACTCTCTGTACCACCGGGACGACTTTCGTAAAGTAGAACTTGGGGGTCTTAGCGCCATCTATATCTGGATCACCGTGGTTGAGACCTTTTGGAGCAAGTGGGTGATTTGGTGAGGGTAGGACTGTGCTGAGGTCTGCGAAGGCCTCGATAAATAGATTTGTTAACTCATTTGGTGCAAGTGAGATGGATCCATTGGTGCTGAGCATTGCAGGGGGAGACTTGTCACTGTGCCCAAGGATATCTTTAAGTACAGTTCAGAATTGTTTTCATTTCCCAACTCTTTCCTGCTGTTCCTTGTAGCAATTTGCCTTGCCAGCTTAATGTCTCTAGTACACCTGTTATGCACTGCCAGTAGTTCTGGAGGTCTGTCAGGGTGCCTGATTCCTTTGCCTTGGCCTATAGATTATACCTGACCCTCAATTGGGCTAACATTGAAAGGGTAATCCATTCAGCTGTTTTGCCTTTTATTTTCTTCCTCCTATAGGGGGCATAGACATCACATGCTCCGTTGAATTTGGCAATAAAGTGTCCGAGTGCTGCGTTTATGTTTGTAGTGCAATCTAAAAAGCTCCAGTCTAGCTTGCTTAGATGCTCCTTGAAGGACCCAATCTGATCTCTTCTGATAACTCTGTTGAAAACAAGTTTTGGGGGAGATCCAGGTACCTTGGTGGTCCCAAGAGTATAGTACAGGGGAGTGGTCACTGATAACGTCATGCAGTATTTTAATATCAGTAAGCTGGTCTGGATGGGTGGTCAGAACCCAGTCAAGCAGGGTGCTTGTGCCAGTCATATAGTCAGTCCTGGTGCATTCCTTAACCACCTGGTAGGTGTAAAGATGAGTGATCTGGTCCTTGATTGCCCAAATAGTTTTGGATGCCTAGTTTATATTGAAGTCCCCTATGACCATGGTCTCCCATTGCTGACTGATCTGTTTGTATAACTTACTAAAGAATGGCAATCCCTGCTTGCTGCTTACCAGGGGGTATATATACTATAAGAAAATTCAGGTGTTTGCCACCTTTTCCCAGCAAATGTTTGACTCCTAGGCACTTGCAATCTTCAGAGGAGTTTTTGAGGGTGATTTTATGCCCCTTAAGATCATCTCCTATGTATAGGACGTATCCTGCTTCTCGCTTCTGTACCGTGTCCTGCCTGAAGAGATTGTATCCTTTGAGACATACTAAGGTGTCTGGGAGTCTTACGGGAGAGCCATGTTTCTGTTAAGGTTAGTAGATCAGGCTGTACAAGCTTCACCCATGCCTCTAACTGAGCTAGATTGGGCAGGAGGCTCCCAATGTCTAGAGAAGTAATCATTACTGTACATGGCTGCTTCCTGCTATTGCTGTCATTGTGGGGTGGTCCTGGGTTGGGGTGGACGTTACCTGATATCATCAGTAGGCTTGGGAGCAGTTTCCTGCTGAGCCTCTGATTGTTGAGTAGCTTATTGTGCTTTTGTTTGGTTTTTTTGCTTGTATTAACTCTCCCAGTGCAGGAATTTGGGGGCTTAACCCTTTAGCCAAGGTATTTCTCCAGCTTGCCTGGCGCTAAGAATAAATGGTTAATTGTTAGAGTGTTTTTCAGGGTAGTTAAGTTGTTTACTGCCTCGATGTATCCTGCGCTAGGATCTGACAAGTTTTAAGAGATGTCCTCTACTTGAGTCTCAAGACTCTGCTTTGGTTGGGGGTGCTTAGCCATAGGGGGTATAAATATGGGACCCTGGGATAGTTTAGGGGGTTCTGAGTCCAGATCCAGTCAGTTGGTCAGGAGGGATCAACCGATCTAGAATGCTTCTGATGGGAGCGATATAGCCTGCATTGTTGCAATTCTATTCGTATGTTCTAGCTGCAATTCAGCCGAAGGGGACATGCCAGACTCGGGAGAGGGAAGGATAGTACATTGTCCCAAGTCTGCAAGTGGCACTTGTCCTCTCTGGACCTTCCGGAGGAGGTTGTGGAGTCAAAATCAGTGGGGGAATTCAAGCATGCATGGGATAGTCATAAGGCAATTCTGGGGGGTGGGGGTAGGAAGAAGTAGGCTGCTGGTTAACTAGGATCTGCAGCTTATCCAGTAGGTAGGGAAATGGGCAGACTGGGTGGGCCAAGCGGTCCTTATCTGCCGTCAAATTCTATGTTTCTATGTTTCTATGAGCAAGTAATTCGGTAATCCATTTCTGTCTTTCTTGCTTCCTCTGGGAGGCCAGCCCTATAAGGGTCCCTCTTAAATAAGCTTTAAGTGCACCCCACTCCGTATCAGGTCAGCTGGTAGAGTTATGATTGAGAGAAATAAATTCCATTATCTGGGAAGAAATAAACGTAACTACCTTCAGATCTTTTAGCAACTGATTATTAAATTTCCATCTACCACCTACTTTAGGAAGAGAAGGAAAGGATATTAAGCAAGTAACAACTGAGTGATCGGAAGGTGACCCAGCCACTATACTCGCATCCAGTACGCCTGATATGAGAGTATTCGAAATCAGGATGTAATCAATCCTGGACATGGTACCATGCACCTGGGAGGTAAAAGTGAACTCCTGGCCATTCGGATGGAGAATCCTCCACACATAACAAAGGCCAATTTGGTCCAGCAATTCTCTAACCACTCTTTGGGTAGGAGATAGGCCCTTCCTGGCAGACCCTGACCTATCCGCGGACGGATCTAATACCAAATTTAAATCCCCATCTATAATGATGGGCAGATTAAGAAATGGTGTGAGCACTTCCATTATCTGCACAAAAAAACCTGGAGTATCAACATTAGGGCCATAAATCGACCCCAACATAATTTCCAAGGTGTGCAAATTACCCCTTGTAAAAACATATCTCCCTAATGTGTCTTGGATTATCTGAAGTGGTGTGAATGGAACTGACCTCTGAATCAACACCATCACTCCTCTGCTCCGAGTGTTGCCTTCTGAGGCAAACACCTGACCGACCTGTAACCTCCTCATTTGGTTAATCTCATTATTAAGCAGATGCGTCTCTTGAATAAACATTATATCCGTTTTCACATAATCTAAATGCTTTAGAATCTTGTATTGCTTCAACTTATGGCAAGCTCCCTTAACATTCCAACTAATACATTTAATGTCCCTAGCCATTAATTAACTGCCCCTAGCCTGTAAATAAAATAAATTCTTTATAACCGGTCCCTTCTTCCCTTTCCTGGACCACATGTGTGCTGTGCTACCCACCCTCCCATACTCCCCCTCATACACCAAGAATCTTTAATCCCAACCCTCCCCACTTCAAAACAACAAAATACCCCATAGCCCTCTCTCCCCTCCACCCATATCCCTCCTGATCTGTCAAGGACCATGACGACAGTCCACACGGTATTCCCACCCCCTCTCCTTCCGCCTGACCTCCCCTTTCATATAAATGTTGCAATGTACAGTAACAAATACTAAACTTAGTTGCTCTAATACCATTTTAAGAAGTAGAGGTATCCTAGACAAAGTAAAATAACAGTAACAGTAACACCGGCCAAATAACTATTAACTAAGCTTCTATTACAGCCGTCTTCCATGGGCTTATCCAGGCGGAAGTTTACAGTTTACCCCCCCATCAGGTTTACCCTAACTCTTAGGGTAATATTTATTCCCAAGATTACATGTATTTAATAACTCCAAAACCCTATTAAAGTTGCCAATAAATCAACCCCTAAAGCAAACGTCCCGAGATTATGCAGCACTCCAGTCGGAATACTGAGGCATTCCTCATAATAAAGAGAAACACGAGCCTGAGGGTTTCCACCGTGCTGCACTACTCAGTCTCAAACATTTCAGTGCTGGATGAAGTTATATTGAAGCACTCGCGAGTAACCAAATAATAGTCTCTGGCTCCCTCTAGTGATAGCATAACAAAGTGATGACAGGCACTCTGTACAAGATCTGCAGCCAAATAGTCAGGGATTCCCTGATCCAGCACAACTTCAGACCGAAAAGCAGCAACCAACATGAGCAGGACCCATCTGCATCCATCCTCGGGATGACAGGTACCAGACGGGAGGGCACTGAACATAAAGAAGAGGGAGCCCAGGTTATAAGCAGGAAAATGAAGTGTCCATGCAAACCATTTATTTTCTGTTAAATGCTGGACTCTAGACAAAACAACTTGTAAAACTCGATATAAACCCCAAACTGCAGCAGGCATAACTTAACATCTCGGGAACACACATTAAACAACAGATGTCTGTTTAATAATTTCAGGGATCTTTAAATAGATCTTGGAGTGCCACTTTGAGTGCATCGAGCGCTGCTTCCAAGCTCTCATAACTAAACCAAGAGCCTGCCACGAGGATTTGAAACTTAGCAGGGTAACCCATTCTAAATTTGATTCCCGCTGCAATTAACTTCTTCACAATAGGGTGATATGATGCTCTTTTTTGCCGAACAGTTAAAGGCAGATCCTGAGCAACTCTAAATTTTGCCCCTTCCCACTGCAACTCCTTTATGTCTTTAACTTTTAGGAGAAAGTGCTGGCGCTCCTGATAATTTAAAAAGCGGAAAATAAAGGTGCGCGAAGGGGCTCCATGAGCGGGTACTGCTCTCAGAGTACGGTGGGCTCTCTCTATTATATATGCATGCCTAAACGGTGAGGGGCCGACTATTTTTTCTACAAACATCTGCGCAAACTTGATAGGGTCACCACCTTCCTCTTTCTCTGGCAGGCCAACAATAACCGCACTATTGCGGCAGCTGTGACCCTCTAGATCTTCAATCTTCACTTCAAGTTTGGAAATTCATTGCCTCATAGCTACAAGATCTGGTTCCAACCTTTCATTCCTTCCTTCCAGAGAGTGAATACGGGTCTCATTATCGGTCGTCCGTTGCGATAGGTCTTCCAGGGCATACGTTAAACTTTTAATTTCTCCTGTGAATTCTTGCATTTCAGCCTTAAAAGATTGAAATTCCTCAAGAAATCTTGTTAAAGTAAGTAGCTCCTTATCTGTAACCTCTGCAATTGAGGACTGGGCTTGGTGAGCAGCTGAGGCCTTGGATTTTTTAGAGGCCTTTTCTGGAGAAGCTGATGGAGTATGCTTAGCCATAGATTTCTTCATTTCGACTTCCATCGAGCACAACAGGACCGATGTACCACTTCTCCCTTAAGTTTGTCTGAGTAGCTGAGATCTTCCAAAGTGCAAAAAGCACTTTTAAAACTTAATTTAGAAGGTCGGGCGGTTGGAGCTCTAGGGAAAGGCAGCTACCTAATGCTCTGTATCACGTGATCTCACATTTAGTTTTGACTAAGGGGAAACAAAGTGAGACCTTGGATGAAGATCCCGTCACTACACAGACTACAGCAGTACTAGGGATATGTCTGCAAGATGGAAGTTCCTTGGTTGGGGATGATGAAATTCCCTTATCCCCCTTACCTCTCAGTAATAGATATTTAGCTTTCTCCACATGGGGAGATCAGGTAGATCTTGAACACCCAGTGGAGACAGAGACAACTGATTCAGTGGATATTTCACTTACTGAAGTTGAACCTTCTCCTGAAACTGGTTTTCAACCTGAAGTTTTAAAGTCTCAGAAACTACAAAAGCAAGTAACAAGATCTAGTGTGAAAACTCTGAAACCTCCTCCCTGAGCCATTTAAATTAATGGTAGCCAGTTTAAATGTTAATAGTATCAAGTCTGGTGTAAGACATCTAGCTACTTTTAGTGTGTTACAGAATTTGGATTATGATGTTTATTTCTTACAGGATACCAGACTGCATACTGGTGAAGTGCTTGGTTCCTCCTGACGATCTTCCTGCTCTGGTCCATGCCTTCATTACCTCCCGTCTTGACTACTGCAATTCCCTTTATCTTGGGCTACTGGGGGTTGATATTCGCTGCTTGCAGCTAGTGCAGAATGCGGCAGCCAGGCTATTGACTGGTTCCTCTAGGTCCAGTCATATAATGCCTGTGCTCCATGGACTGCATTGGCTGCCAATATGCTGGCGTATCACCTTCAAGGTTGGTTTGCTGACCTATAAGGCCCTACATGAACAGGAACCTGACTACCTGAAAGATCTCCTTTGTCCCTACTGTCCCCCCCCACTCTCTCTGATCCACTGATGAGGGATTGCTAGAGATTCCCAGGGTCCGTTTGAAGACCTCCAGGGCCAGATCTTTTAGCTTTATGGCCCCGACCCTGTGGAATTCTTTAACTCATCAGGTACAAGACTGTCCGACCCTCCAAACTTTTAAGGGAGCACTTAAAACATATCTTTTTAAACATGCGTACAATGATTTTAAAATGTTATACGGTTTGGATAAATGATATTGTTTTAGTAATACTGTTTTATTATATGGTGTACAGGCACCTTGGTTCTAGAAAGGTGCCTTTTACTAATAAAGTTTTGATTTGATTGATTTGATTTGATACTAGAACTGAAGTAGAACAAGCGTCTGGTGATTGGAAATGGGGTAGTTCCATGTGGTCTATAGGGTTAGAGGCTTGTTGCAGAGTAAGGTTTTGTTTTCCTACCTCTAATGTTAAAATTTTGAGGATGGTGGATCTGGAACCAGGCCGAGTCTTGATCTTGGATGTGGTACTGAATTCTGTTTCATGTAGACTGATTAATGTGTATGGACCTCAAACCAAGGCTCTGCGGGTTAAGTTGTTGCAAAAAATACAACCTTTCCTACATATGAGTTGGCAGGTAATTTGGGGAGGAGATTTTAATATCAATTTCCAAGAATGAATAATTAAGGGAAAGCAATTTTGTGATAAAACACTGTTAAAAACTATTGTTCGACTTGCAGGTTTACAGGATGTTCACTTGGGGCAATTAGAAGGGGCAAAACCTACTTTTTATAAAGGGCAGCTATTTTCTCTCATAGATTTTTTTTTGGTTAAACAAATTTTACCCTTAGTCGGAGTGGTGACAATCCCAATAGAAACTTCGTATCACTGGTTAATAGGTTTTCACGTCTCAGTACCTATTCAGAGGGAGACAGGTAGAGGTTGTTGGAGACTGAATACTTCCATATTATTGGAAGAAGAGGTTATCCAGCAGTTAAAAGTAGTAATTTGGGATAAAGTTACTACAATTGATTTATATGATAACATTGGACTATGGTGGGAAGATTTTAAGTGTTGTATGATGTTTTTTTTTAAAGTTATGGGTAGTGCAAGGGTACGATCTAAATATAAGGAATATTTGGGATATAGGTCAGAATTTGAGGATTTGCTTTCTAGACAATATGAGGGTGAGGAAGATTTGATGTCTGAAATTGAAGCAGTGAGAGACCAAATGATTTATTTTCAATACAGTCAATTAAGTTCTCTGATGAAAGAGCAGTCATTTGGTGTCCATGGTACTGCAGCTCAGATAAATCCATATTTGGCCAGTCAGGAGAGGAGGGAAAAGAAAGTTATCCCCTCCTTGATTTCTGCAAGTGGTAGAGATGTGTGGGATACTATTGGTATTATGGAAGTGATTGAAGACCATGTAGAATGGAAATTTGGGTATTTGACAGAGAACTAGAACTTTTCCTCGTTAATATTGACTGCTGTAGATCCTCCTAGATTGGATTCTGTTTTAGCGGATCAGATGATGGAACCATTTACATTACAGGAATTGGAAAGGGTGATAAATAGTTTAAAACTGAATATTTCTCCAGGATCAGATGGTTTGCCAGGAGAATTTTATCGTGTACTATGGTCAGTAATGCCACGGATTTTGTTGAAGTTATTTAATTTTTTTCTAATTGAAAATTTTTTGCCTATTCAAATGTATGAGGGATTGTTAATTTTTCTTTTTAAATCAGGTGTCCAGAATAATATTGATAATTGGAGACCAATCACATTGTAGAATGTTGATTTTAAAATACTTGCAAAACTTTTAGGAAATCGCTTAGCTTTGGTAAAGCCAGATTTAATGATTCCTACTCGGTTTTGTTTGGCACCTGGTAGAGGAATTACTGATGCATTGATTTTGTTGAGAGAATTGATAGATGGAGACTTGGTGGCAAAAGGGGATTTGACATGTCCTGGTTATATCATTAGTTTGGATCAGGCGAAAGCCTTTGACGGGGTTTCTCATTCTTATTTGTGGGATTGGCTTAGGTTTTATGGGATTCCTTCCCAGTTTGTTCAATGGCTCCAATTATGTTATGATCTAGCTTATGTCAGGCCATACGAGAATGGACATTTGGGTAAGAAAATTGGGATAGTTAAAGGGGTTAGACAGGGCTGTCCATTGAGTCCTCTCTTGTATGTCTTTTCCCTAGATCCAGTGTTACGTATATTGCAAAAATCTCCAAATATTTCTGGTTTAAATAATTATGATTACTGGCTGTATAAAGTTATAGAATATGCAGATGATTTATGTTTACTTTTAAAGGATAAGAAATCATTAATTTCAGCCTTCAAGTTAATACAGGAATTAAGTAAAGTTATTGGTGAAAGCCTCAATCCTGAGAAAACCAAATGTTTACGTTTAAGTGGTTTTCCTTTGGTACCTGAGACTTGTGGAGGTTTTCAGGTAACTATGATACAGTGTAAAATTTTAGGTATTTATTTTGGAGGTGATGATATGGCTGGTTATAATTGGGAAAAGGCTATACAAGTGGGTGTATCTAAAGTGACTCAATGGAATAAATGGAAGGTTTCCAAGAAAAACTGGGTATATTATATTAAAATCTTTTTGGTTCCTGCTTTTTTATTTCTTAGCATGATTTTTCAGCTACCTAAATGTTTGGAGGTTAAATTATTAGGATGTTTCTTTGGCTGTTTTTGAGGAAGTTGGCTTAATCCTATCAAGAGGAATGTTTTATATAGGAGAATTCGGGATGGGGAATCGGATCATTGAATCCTATTTTATGTTTCTTTTCAATATTTTTATATAAAAATATTTTGCCATTGATGAAAGGATGTTCACAATTGTGGAGGACTTGGGGCTGTATGCAGTTGAAAGGTATATTGGGTGAATGGGAGAAAAATGCTTTTGTACATAAAAATAAACATGTCCCGAGGTTAGGGAGTCAGTGGGAAAAGGTTTTTGATAAAATTAAAATCTGGAATATTAGATATGAGTCAGTGCTTCAACTTTCCCTCAAAGCCCTTTATTTTCAAGTATTAGAGTCTTGTTTTTCAGTACAGTCTTATGCAGAGTTCTCAGTTCCTTATCAAAAACAGATTTCTGCATATGTGTTAGATAAACGGATACAAGATCACACGTGGGATACAGTTTGGTTGGGAATTCATGGACGGATCAATGTTGAAGGGAACCAAAAACATAAATCCTTTCAGGAAAGAATTTGTTCTAGACTTACTTGTATGTCTGTATCCGAAACAATGGATCATTTGTATTTTCACTGCCCATATGCTGTGCAGTTTTGGGATGCAGTGAAAAATCATTAGAAAATGGCACCTTTTCTACCACCTACTTCTGCTTTATTGTATTATGGAGTGATTCCTTCTGGGCTGATGCATATGTCTCATAGTACCCTTAGAGTAGTAATGGTACATTTCCTGTACTGGTTATGGATAAGTAGATGCAGATTTACTTTGCAGCAACAATCAATTTCAGCTTTGGAACTCTTCTTTATACTACAGAAAGATCTAAAGGGACTGCAATGGGCCGAGAAACTTCATTTAGTACCTAAGATTTGGAATCAACATTGGGAACATTTTGATTTTCTTTGAGGGATTAAGGGATTCTAGTTGCTTTTCTTGTGGTATATGGGGGAAGGGATTCTATTATGTGTTATAGATATTATTTTTTTCAATAAATAGGCTCTTAATTTAATTTTATTTATATTTTATGATTTGCATTTGTTATGAGTTCATACAGTATATATTAGTTTGCCTTTAAGTTTAATGGAAGGTTTTTGTAATTTTATAAATGGGAGAGGGATGGGTTCAACTGTTTTTTTTATAAGTTATAAGATTGTATGATTCAATACTTAATTTTGGGTTTATTTTTCTTTTGTATGCTTTTGTATTTTGCAATACTGATTTATATATTATCTATTTTAATTTGTTTTTGGTTTAATAAAAAATTCCCCTACACTTTTTGATAAGTGCCATGGGATCTTTAACATCCACCTGAACTACCACCAATCCAGGCAGATGGGACCTCAGTTTAATGTCTCATCTGAAAGACGGCACCTCAGAAGTGCAGCACCCTTCTCATGCTGCACTACAGAATCAGTACTGAGATATTATCCCAAGTGCCAGATGTGGGAACTGAACCCACAGCCCTCTGCTTTCCCAGTCTCAGAGGTGAGTGTGCTACCTATTGAGCCACTGACACTGCAGACATATGCTGGGGTGTTTGCGCCTCCCACCCCAAACACACAGATATAGGCATAGAAACATTGTGGGTTGATTTTTTGGTTTGTTTTACCATGTTGTGTTTTTTTTAAAGCAACATGACTAGTTAATGAAAATTTACCTTTTACAATAGTTATGTCAAACAAGCCACACAAATGACAAAACTTGAACTCTTTGGGCCCAATTGTACAAAGGAAAATACACCAGGAGCAAGTAATGCACTTGTGCAAGATACACAACCGCAATTGCGACATGTGATATATGGCCTATTCCAGAACATGTGACAGATACGTCAAACACAACTGCGCAAATTGTGACATGCAAGATACACAATATAAAAGGGTGTAACATGCAGCTGTGGCCTAACATACAAAACTTCAATCACGAGGAGGTGCAGACACTGATAGAACAGATAGATAAGCACCATGCACTCCTTATGAGCTGTGGAGGGGAGGCCAAGAGGAGGGGAAAAAAAAGGAAGAAGGCATGGGACAGGGTGACACGGAAAGTCAATGCCATTGCAGCACAGTGCCGGACTGTCCATGACATCCAGAAAAAATATAATGACCTCAAGCACCTAGTGAAGCATAAGGTGGCACAGAACATACAGATTGCACAGGGCACAGGGGGTGGACCCACCCAGCAGCAGCCACTCAGCAGCTTGGAGAGGAGGACAGCAGCACACCTCATCCAGCAGAGCATCACTGGAGTCATGGAGCTGGACAGCTTCAGACAGCATACTGCCACAGGTAGGGACAAACAACAGCAATGTATGTGACAGGCCTGACATGGCAACAGCACCGCAGCCAACAGCAAAGGTGGGGTGACAATGTTTAGGCAAATATAGTGGTGGGGTGGCATGCCACAGGAATGCCACATGGCCAAATCTGGCCATAGAGTTGGCTTAGGGAACCAGACAATAGCCAGGGGCAGGCCAGGGACAAGCATGTGTGGAGCTTGCAAGTGCTGCTGTGCAAAGGAATGTGCTATGCCCATCAGTGGAGGGGCTGGCATGTGCATTTGAAACCAGAGTTGCTGTGACATGCACTGTGTATTGGTGAGGGGGGGTAGTGCCCAGGCATGGGCTGTGCTGTTGGGAGAGGACATGGGGCACTGCCTCAGTGCTTGCAGAATGAGGACAAGGGCTGCGGGAGATGTGCTTGGATGGCAGGGACAGTGCATGCACCCAGTGGTGCTGGCACCTACACAGCAGTGTTGCCCCATGGGCGTGGCTGTGCACAGAGTCACTGTGCAGTGGGAAGCTGAACAGGGAAGCTGTTTGACAGCTGGATAAGATGTACCAGAATGGATAGCACAGCATGGATTGCAACAGTGGGTGGACCACACCATCAGTGTAGGACACAAGTACAGTGGTGGCATACACCTGGTGGTACTGTACAGATGTGTGGTAGGTGCAATGCCATAGCGCAATGCTGAAGCAGACCTGTGAGGGCAACACTGATCAGGTAGGTGAGGGCAGGCAGTGATGTGGAGACACACTAACATGTTGCCCATCCAATAGGTGCTGTAGCAGCTGACAAAGGTGGTCCGAGCAGAGCTGGAAGGCAGGAGCAGCAGCAGCAGCAGCGGTGAGGCCAGGAAGTTGATGGCACAGACCAGGCCTCTGGCACAGTGTCAGATGACAGCAGCAGCACAATGTCCATTGGAGGCAGCCCAGTCACCAGTACACCTGTGGCTGTAACACCAGAACCCATGTCAGAGCCTGAGGGGATTGGTGATGGTGACAGCCCCATGGGTGAGGGGGGTAGCCAGCAGTGAGGAGGATGCAGCAGGACCACCATGGGAGCAGCCGGGGTCCACAGAGGACACCACCAGCAATGATGCCACACCAGGGGAGGCAGTGCGGACACCAGTGGATGACCAGGAGGTGGCTCAGCATGAACAGCCAGCAGCACTGGACACTGCTATAGGGTTGCTGAGCCCTCTGAGCACCCATGGACTGGAGGACCAATTGGACCAGGCCATCCAGGAGCTGCAGGACCAGCTGTCCCCACCAACCTACATAGGGGACTATTGCCAGGCAGTGCTGGCCAGCAAGGGGGATGTCAGGAAGGAGCTGGGGAACATTCAGCAGGGCAGGCAGGAGCACCACACCAGCATGGAGATGCAGCTGTTCAGCATTGTGGCATTCACAAGGGAGACATCAGCATGCATGGTTGGCCTGGGGGATGCCATACAGGGCATCCGTCATTGTGTTGAACACCAGGCGGTCTTCATGGACCATCTTAGCATTGCCTGGAACACATGATGGCGCACCAGCAGTGCCAAGTCACAGCCATGGCCATGGCCATGCTGGCCATAGCATGTGCACTGCAGCCGCTGCAACACCTGCAATAGTTGGCCCAGCAGATGGCAGCCCGGCCACTGCACATTCCAGCATGCAGACACAGCCACTGGAACCTGTGCTACCTCCACCCCCACCCCTGGGCCAGGTGTCAGTTGTGCCTTCCATTCCAGTCATGCTGCAGGAGCCACAAGCCCAACCAGGCAGTGTCCACACTGACCCAGGCACAGGCTGGCACCATGGTGCACCAACTGTGACCCACACAGTCATGCCAGCAACACAGGTGCAGACCATGCTGAGCCTCACACATAGGCTCACTGGGACAGGGACAGGCACAGGGCACACACAGAGGGTGAGCACACCAAGGTTGGTGCTCCACAGGCTGCACAGGGACTGAGAAGATCTACATGTGATGAGGTTCACACAGTGCAGCACCGGCACACCTGCAGCCACATGTGGCATCGAGGCATGTTGGCCTGTGGGGGTGGAGGCACAGCAGAGTCACTGTGGTGGCACACACAGGCCCACAGGGTGCAATGCCAGGGAAGGGCCACCAGGGCACCACACAACCCGCCAGAACAGCAGGGTCAACCACAGCCCAGCACCCAGCACTGGAGGAGTCTGTGCGAGGACGGCGTGGCTGTGGCAGATGGCTGTAATACATCCAGGAGTCTAGTGTAGATGGGGGATGTTTGGGTGGGGCTGCAATGGGGAGGTGGGGCCAATAGCATGGCAGGGAGTCACATGAATTTGGGTGGGCACTGTGCAGTTCACAAGGGTGTGGGTGTGTGTATGTATGACTGTGTGCATAGGTGAGTGTGGGGGCATGTGTGATGGGAAGGACAGGGGAGCACTGTGATATGCGCATCTGTTGTTTATAATGCACCTTGTTAATAAATCATTGCACCTGATCTATACGTTGTGTTGTTTGTATGTCATCAGTTTAAAGTTAGAGTTACACAGGATACAAGTTGGTTAGGGTGGAACCCCCATTGGCAACAATGTCCTGTGTGGGTCCACTGTACACAAATGGTGTGTTGTGTTGTTCCTCAGGTAACATCAGATATCCACCAGTGCCGGTCACAGCCCTGGGAGGACTTGCGCCAGTAGGTAGGTGAAAGCCATTGCAGGGCATGGGTGAGGCCGTCGATGGGACATGGCTTCACAGCACTGCAGCAGTGGTGGCAGGCACATAGCACAGGGTACAGGACAGCTGAGTCCGGCCACAGTCCATGGGAACTGGTGCGTGGGGTATAGCTGAACACCGTGATGTCTCAAGCCATGGCATGTAGGTGCCAAAGGAGGGGTACCACAATGGCTGGTGGAGGCAGGGGTGCCACAGGATGGAACATGCCCAGACAGGCAGTCCAGGCAGGCCACACACCATTTGTAGAGTCAACCCACAGCAGGACAGCTGCACTGTATGGCACAGCAACAGGGCATGACCGTGGCATGGGTCCCAATGTCCATGTGCCACTGGTGCCACTCCAAGGGAAGGGGTACAGCTGGGTGATGTGTTGCCAGGCCAGTGCAGTGGTTGGCAGTGCCTTGCAGGGGGGGTGGATGGGGACACAGCACACTGCAGTGCACAGGAGGCACAGCTGTCATGCCAGCATGTGCATAGTAGACACACATACCACCATACCACACTGCCACACAACTAGGCCCACCGGTCACACAGGCCTGCTCGATGTATGGCACCCACAATGTGGGCTGTTCCTGGTGTCCCATCCACCCCTGTGGGCCATACTGTCCCCTGCCTCAGATGTACCACCTGTACTGGGCTTGGTCGCATGCCCCCCCGCACCCATCCCATCCCCTGGCCACAGTCCCCACCTGTACCAGCCCCCTGGGCTGTTCGGTCCATGGCATCTCCACCCATCCACTGGACTGACAGTGCCTCCTCACCACTCCCAGATGTTAGGAGGTCTAGACCTCACTCCCAGGTACTTTACAAAATTGGGAATGGAAGGTATCACAGGCACATTGCAAAGGAGTGGTACACCTGTCTAACACCACCAGACAGGATAATCACAGTCGCCCTAAGCAATACCTACCAATACGAACTGGGAGTCAAATGCTAGTGGTCCCTATACCACAAGGACTCTTAGTGTCACTTGGGTCTCCGAGGTGGAAGACCTAATGACCCACATCATTTACCTATGATATGTACAATGGTTACTGTATGTTAGAAACAATACAAGGTACAGAGATGAGCCCTATTGGCCACATAAGAGGTGGCTCCGCAGTCCATGACAACATCATACAGGTCTGTAGTAGACATTGGTTTGTGAAACAAAGGGGTACAGTTCTACATATGACAGTGTAGTAGCACAATCCACCAAACGGTGGCAATGCCAACATATATATCATAAACAATACAAGGACACAGGTGTCCTAGCATCCAGGACGTAGGTTTAACATCCTGTGAGCAGGACGTACATATGTGTATTAGACAGTGAAGTGTAAAACAATGTAATGCATACCTATCCCAACACTTACACCTGTGCGGTAGTTGCCCTCAGCCCTATGTGTTGGTATAACATATGCCTAACTGCTGGCCAGCTATGCTGTACCCTTGGGGGTCCCCAATATGGGTGCAGGGCCCTCATGGAACACAGCCATCCCCCTTCCAGCTCAGACCTGTGTCAACATGTTGCCTCTCCTGCCGTCCCATGGCTCACCCTGCCTAGGCCTCTGTAACAGTTCCCTGCCATGTATCCGGTGACCACTATCATGTCCCCCCATCCCACCTCTCCTCCTCGGTGTACATGTCGAGCCCCATGGGCCTCTCCTATGGGTCACCCTCCCGGGGCCCAATTCTGGCCTGCAAAGTCTCTCCGTGACTGTGGTCTCCACAGTGGTACACAGTACCCGAGGTGTGGCCTACCCATGCAGTTGTACAGTGGGCTGCCGACATCCGCTGCACTAGTAGGAATCCCCCTCTCGATGCATCCCTGCATCCCACAGGCCCTTGCTGCAGCCCTCCCACAGGCCCCTGTGATGTCCATCATGACAACTACCAGTGAATCCATGGTCCCCTGTGAGGTGTCAGCACTGGGGCCTGTGTGTGCCGCACAGCCATGTCATGTGCCTGCAGCACCTCACATTGGCATACACCATGGGGCAGTGTGTGCCACAACACTGTTGTCCACGTGGCGTGGCACACTCAGCACAGAGCCACAAGGTCAATTACAACACATGGTACTGTGGTGACTGCTGCCAGCTAGCATGGCACAGTGCGGTGACAACTGGCATCCTGCCAGCAAAGCACACCCGCAGCGTCGACAGGCACAGTGCATCCTTGGGATCCCAGATACTCAGGTGGTGGGCCATGCTGCCAGGCATACAATGGGACTGTGCCCCCCCACACCACTGCGGATGATACAGCCCTGCCGCTGGCAGGGCAGGCACCCATATGCAATGCTTTGCCAGTGCCTCACCATGGATGCGCGCAGTGCTGTGCAGTCCCACCCCTGTGTGTGGACCAATGTCAGTTGCAGCATCCTGCCTCTGACCACCACAGGGCACATACACAGGACCCTGCAGGCTCAGATGCTACACACGCAAGTATTCCCATACCCACATTGCAACTGCCAACATGCTCTCCAACATCGCATATCGCAAATGCCAATACACACTTCAATATAGCATATCACAACTGCTTCTGCACACTGCTATTGCTCATCACAAATGCTGTGCTGCAGGCCACAATTGCACAAATGCAATACACAATGTGTGATACACGTGCGGTGTGCATGTGTGGCACGTGCAGTAGCGAGTAGCTAGGCCCTGGTACAGTGTAGAGTTACAAGAGCTGGAGTACTGGGTCTAAGACTTATCAACAACACTGCATTGCCAACCAGAAAAGGACATGGACAGACAAACTGCAGACTGATGAGTACTGGGCCACAGCAGGTCCCCCCCATACATACCCCTAATCTGCCACTGACCTGAGGGACAGGAACAGGTATGGACCCTCACAATGGTGGACATTCAGGGGTTCAGCTATGTTATATGTAATGGATGTGTACAATATCCAGGAGCTCTGATCTGGTTTGAAGTCAAAGGTTATGGGAGTCATAATACATCCAGACACCACTCTTTCGCAGTCAGTATTCTGGGCTAGACAAATGTATGGATGGTAACATGTTACCTTAGTGGTACATCACTATTCCATGCAAGTAGGCCCACCATTACTGACCCCCATGCCTGCAGTGGTGGCAGTCATCTTATGGTTATGTTTACACCTGGATGTCACTGACATCCCCCTTCCTAACTGTGGTAGTGAATGCCTTATATTTGGGAGGCACTGAGAACAGTAATGGTGTTACCAGGACCCTGGGGACAATGAGGGACACAGACCCTCAGGATGGGGGTCACTGCCCCTCGCATAGGGATACAGGATCGGACCACAGTGAACACCACGGTGTTAATAATCCTGTCCTGGCCAAATTTCCCTCATTCACTAAAAATACCACCAACAGCTTAATCTGGTTCAAGGTCAGTTGGCATTCATCTGTATCCCCCTCCTCTGGGTCATACCTGAAAATAGGCAGAATTTGTCTAGTGCACTTACCCGGTCAACAAAAACTAAATAATAATAATGTACACCATGTAGTATGGTGGTAGGATAGTTGTGTACATGGTATATAGGCTGCAGCTTGCATTCACAGCACAGTAGCTGTGTGTGCAGCATGCTGCCCATGAGGGATGGATGTGGGTCAGGTCACTGGTCAGGGGCATGGGGTGGGATGGCCCCCTGTGATGAGGGACACCTGAGGGGTATGACCCCATTCCTCTGAGCCTGTCAGCAGTACTACCCATGGCACAGGCCATCATACCTGCTTGGCACAGGCCCAGGCCACACCCCTCCACAGCCCCTGCTGTACAGGGCTGTCCCTGATGCTGTCACAGCTATCCCAGCAGTCCCTCATGTGGTTCACACAGCTGCCACAGCAGGGTGGGGATAGGACTCATACTGCCATGCCAGCTATGGGTGTGGCTGTGTAGTCCTCATCAGGGTAATGCTGGGTACACCCAGAGGCATGGTATACACAGGTCCTGGAACAGATATCACTGTTGTGGTGGCTGGGACTCTGGTGATGGATGCCCTGTCCCTGGGTTGTGCTGTGGGAGGGTGAGGGGTATGGGTCTGACTGTGTGGCACTACCTCACTGTATGCAATACACTGTCCACATGGGTGTTCACCACACTGTAGGCACTGAGGGACGGTTGTATCAACACAGGTAGGCACTATTGGCTGTCATGGTGTGTGGTGATTGGGCACGGGCCTCAGGCCGAGTGCATTCAACACCTGAGGCGTGGCAGGGATCTGGCACTACACACACCCTGGAGGACATTGCTGCTACTCTATGATGGCATGCTGTACTACACAGTCACAAAGGCATGTCATGGACTGTTCTGTATGTGTGGTACACTAGTCATGTGTCATAGGCGTAGATGTACAGACAGAGTGCCAGCTGGCCCACCATGGGTGCACCGTGTGGCTGGGACCAGACATGTGATGCTGTGCTGGGATGCCATCATGGCACCAGTACCAGCTTGACCAATCGGTGCCACGTTTCTGTTGTGCCAGTGTATACCGAGGGTCCTGCACTGGCTCTATCATGCTGGCGGAGAGCACTACACCACTGTGGTGCACAGGTCCCTTTGGGCAATCCCAGCATAGTACACTACAGTCGGCATAGCTGGTGAAGGGTATTCCCCCCCAGCCAGATCAGGCCACACAACGGTGTACCATCCTGTGGGAGGCCCATGGTCAGGGGTGCAGCCAGGCATGTAGGCATGTGCATGGGATGGTGTTGGATGCCCTTGTTGGTGTCTGCTGTACAACACTGTTTATCATGGCCATGCCCCACATCCATCATTCCCTGGGTGTGGTACATCACCTATCACACTGTGTGCCTGCTGCTCCATATGGGGTACACCTACCCACATCAATGCCTAGGGGGCATGGCCCACTGTCATAATGTATGTGGGTCTGTTTCATTGATCAAGTATTTCATGATTATGCAGGCAGTGTCACCATCTACTGTAGACTTGTGCATTCCAATGTTTGTACAGTGCTGCCTGTGGGCCAGGACCACACATCATGAAACAGAATGCCATTGTGCTGTTGGCTGTTGATGGTACCATGTACCATGGTTCAGTCGTGAGGTCTGCACATGCCACTGGCTGCCACCCCTCATGCATGGCTGCCCACACTTGCAGTACTGTGCACACCAGACCCCCACACCACGGCCCAGGTGCTGTATGACCAACCTGCCCATGGGGTGTGGGGATAGTGCCGGTGACCTATGAACATGTTGCTGGCCCCTGGGCAGAACGGTATGGGGGGATGTAACACTGGTGGGTGACATGGCCATTGGGTGCACACCAGCACCTGTGTGCTGCCCCACCCCAGGACAGTGGTACACCATGGTGTCCGTGGGCCATGGCCGCACACACCCATGCCGAGGGTGGTACCAGGCTTGGTGTGACATGGGCACTGCCAGAACAGTAAATGTACCCACACTGTGCCTCTGACATGTGGACCCACACAGATAGGGCCATGGCCTTATCACAATGTCACTGTGCCACTGCGACTGGGTTGCATGTCTGTTTGGTGGGAGTGTGTCACTGCATTGGTGGGCTGCACCACATGTTGGCCTGTGTGCCATATCCATTCCTGATGGTTGGTCACTCCATGTAGCACCATCCATGCCTGTGTGCGGCATGTGGCTGCCCATGTTCCGGGCTGTCCTGCGCCTCACAGGTTGGGTGTTGCCACAAGTCCCTTCAGACAGTGCGGGGAGGAGGGGGTGGGGGGCCATCACAGGCCATTACCAGTGCCTGACACACAGATGCACAGCTGTCTGACTGGCTGGCTGTGTAGCACTGTCCCTGTACCACACCCTACATGGTATGCCTGTCAGGTACACAATGACATCTTGTCTTCAATGCCACCCACTGTCATAGCAGGCATGCACCTGGCAACATCCACCCTGAGCAGGGTCAGTCATGGCAGGGTGTCCTGGGGGCCATCCTGGGCCATGTGCGGGGACATACCTGTGGGTTGGTGACAGCTGGGGGGGGTTGCAGCATCCACAGGCAGCAGGCTACAGTGGCACTTATGGCAGTGTACTAACCCATGTCCATTCCCTCCCTAGTACCACAGAGGACTCGTATGGGTCTACGGTGAGTATTTGTTATTGCTCAATATACACTGTTCCATTGCCTGTACAGGACTGTGTACCTGACATCATTGTTCGCTGTCCCCTGTGTAGGATTCAGCACCACTGCACAGGACCAGGTACATTCACGCTGCCACACCACTGCAGCTCTGGTGGTCACTGACTGTGCCATTGGCTTATGATGATCTGCTCTTTCTCCATCCAGGTGTGCCACCAGAGCCATCAGTGCCACCCGCTCCTGTCACCACTGTGCACAGTCCAGGTAGGTATCTGTCATTCTCCATTCTATTGCCACAGTTGGCCTTGGGACTGCCCCATGGGCACCTGCTGGATGTGGCCACATGCTGCTCTGCATGGGGGAAGTGGTGCAGACATGTGGCAGAGCTTCATGTATCGCTCCATGGCCACACTGTGCAGGGTCAGGCTGCAACATGCCTCTGCAGGGGACAGGTGGCATGTTGCTGCACTGTGGTCACTATGTGCAGCACTGTGAGCCTGGCCCCTGCATGGCACTGCTCGGCCTTTCCACACCTCATGCTGTGCATGTCATTGGTGCAGGGTGCACCTCCTGTGGTGGTGGCCTGCAGCTGCAGTCCTGTGACCCAGCCCTGTCCCATGTCCCACAGCCGGAGGCCAGTGTTGTGCATTGTGGTTGTGGGTGGTCAGCACATCCACAGTGACATTGTATAGTGATGCGTGTGCCATTCTCTCCCCTGTTACAGGTGTCACACAGTGTTCCGGTATGTCCTCAGGGTCCTCCCTCAGCCTCAGCAGGTGTGCCCCTAACTTCACTCCCCTGGAATCAGCAATGCTGGTAAACTGTGAGCAGCAATGGGGCAGGACACTACTGCCACCTGGGTGCCGGAGGAGCAGTGCCGTGGATCGGGAGCGGGAGAGGGCATGGAGTGCCATCAGTGCCCACATGGCTGAAACAACTGGGACATGCCAGACTGTCCACCAGCTGACACACTGCTGGCAGGACCTGTCGAGGAGGGAGGCCTGGATCCTGCACAGAATGCTGAGCATGGCAAGGTGTAGGGATGCAGACATGCAGTCTGGGCAGTTCCTGGGTGATGATATGTATACCTACAGCTGTTCTGTTGCAGCAGTGCTGGCGTGGTGGCCATGGCGCATGGTGCCTCACACACACTCACCTGTCCCTACACCCCACAGATTCCACTGGCACATCCCACAGCGTGCAGCAGAGCCACATTGACAGCCTCAGGCAGGAGGCACATCACTGGAGGTCAGGTAAGTCCATACAGTGGCCCCCTTGTGCTGTGGCCATGGCAGATTATCACATTGTGGCTCATGCTGCACCCTCACATTGATTGCCCATGTGTGTGTGTGCCCTCTGACCAGGCCCAGCACTGACCACATCCTTTACATCCCTACTGGTGTCCATAGCAGGCTGTCACAGCGGCAGAGGGCCCTGCTGAGGGCCATGGCCAAGGTTATAGCACGCGATGCTGCCGAGTACCAACTGCACACACAGTGCAGGCAGCGGAGGGCCAATATACCGCCACCAACCTCCTCCTCCTCCACCTCCTCCATGGCAGCAGCGTCTGATGAGGACATGGGCACTGTCGAACCATAGCCGGATCTGAAGGACCCCACTGATGTTGGGCTTCAGGGTCCTGACCATCCACAGTCACCCAGCCTGCCAACTGAGGGCACTGATGCAGCAGACAGAGACCAGGCCATGGCTGCAGCACTGTCTGAGAACACAGAGGGGTACAATGCAGCACAGGCAAGTGAAGATGCCCCACTGCCTGTCACTGCACCATGAGCTGCTGCTCCTGCAGCAGGGGACTGCAGTCCACAGTAGGATGCTGCCATGCCAGGGATGCAGCAGGGAGAGGCAATACCTGTTGTGCTGAGGACCCTGGTGCTGAACCCATGCAGGGTGGGGGCCTGGACCTGGAGCACCATGTGGCCCTGGTGTCGGCCATTCTTCAGGACATTGGACACCTTCATGGGTCGGTGGGTGCCCTCTAACAGAATTGCAGTGGACCTAGGTCCCATGGGTCTGCACCTTCTGGATGTAGGTGGGGCTGTGTTTGTGGGTGAGTGTGTTTATAGGGGTGGTTGGTATAGGTGGGTGGGGCTGTACATATGGGTGTTGTGGGTTGTGCTCGGGAGGGCATAGCTACTTGTTTCTGTTATTTGTTGTGGGTGGGATTGTGTTGTTGTTGGGACTGTGTTGGGTTGTTTGTGGGTGTGGGTTGGTGTTCGGGGGTTGTTGTGGGTGGCTGTTTGGGTGTGGGTAGTTTGTTATATTTATGTATATTACTGTTGCCTGTTGTTCATCCCCATCCCCCTTTCTTTGTTTCTCTGTATCCCTGTTCCTGTTGTTTGCATTAAACCTTTTTCCATCATCACTGTGTCTGTGTGTCTGTTCCAGGTTTGCATGGCCATGTGAGTGTGTGTTGCCATGCACAGGGGTGCACACTGGTGGTGGTGTCTGCTGTCCTCAGTGTTCCCTCCCTGTGCATCTGGTCAGTGTGCCGATTGTGCTGCTCATGGCCCATGGCATTGTCCACTGGCCACATCTGCGTGGTGTCCTGTGTGCTGCAGGTCACCATGCATGCTGAGGCATCCATGTCACCTCACATTGTACCTCCCAGCTGTGTGGTGGCCTGGTGCCTGTGCTGTGCTCTTCCACCTTGGGGTACCATTGTTCTCTGCAGGTGGCACCACTGGCATGGACATTGGTGTGTCTCACCACCATTTGTCCACTGGTCTATGCCACCCGGTGCTGTGTCCCTGTTGTGGTTGCACTGTTTACATGTATCAGTGGCTATAGCAAGGGCACTGTGCCTGGTCATGCCATAGTCCCAGCATTGTGCTTGTGGCCTCTGTGCACCCTTTGTAACTTACATGGGCCACTGCATGTCAATGGTTCTGTCCTGTTCATGCGTGTCGGTGTCTACTGGTTGTGCCATGTGTCTGCAGGCCTCACGAGTGTGTGCCCCCATGGTGCGCTGCCTGCCCAAGCCCATTGAGCTGCCCTACTGTGTGCCTTGTCATGTGGTGCCATGCGTATTCTGTGCTGCCCTCAGGTGACAGTGCTGTACCTATCACCACCTACCTGTTGTGCTGGTCTTCTTACATTGCTCCATGCTGTCTCTCAGTTCCCATACTGTTCCATGTCCACGGCTGTGTGTGCACCACCCAATGTGGCCACAGTCCACGGGACCTGCTGCCATCATCCAGTGTCACTGTGGCCTGTGCACTGCACCAGGCAGCACGCTCATGTGATGTTTAGTTGGGGAATGCCACCTGGCGTTTGGTGGCTGTCACTGTCATTCCATGGCACCTCTCTGGTGAAGTGCCTCTCTCTATCAGGTCATGTCACGCACGTTGGCCTGCCTGTGCCTGAGCAGCATCTGTCTGGTGGTGCCTCACATGTCTGTGTGCCCCGCCATTCCACTCCTGGTCCTCATCTTCCCCATCCTCCAGCTGGTCAGGTGGTGGCACACAGTGTTGCACTGCGATGTTGTGCAGTATGCAGCAGACAATGAATATCTTGCAGGTTGTCTCTGGACTGTACTGTAACTCCATGCCGATCTATCAATGCACCTGAATCGTGCCTCCAGGACCCCAAAGATGTGGTCTATGATGCACCTGGTCTGGCTGTGTACCTCATTGTAGTGTGTCTATGCTGTTGTGCTTGTGTGGTGCAGTGGTGTCATCACCCATGGCAGCTGTGGATAATCACTTTCCCCTGTTGGATAAATGGTGCATCATCAGTCTCTGTGGCCTATGGACCTATGTCTGCATGGTGTGCAGGCATTCAGGTATGCAGTGCTCTGTGCTGTGTTCATTTACCTACTAGCCATCTTTCCATGAGTTGTCCCCTCTGGTAGCCCTCGTGTAGCCCACTCTTTTGCAGGATGTAGGTGTCATGAGTGGAACCAGAGTACTGGGCAACCACATCTAGTATGTGGCCATGACTGTCACACACCACCTGCATGTTCATGGAGTGGTGGCCCTTCTGATTCACACAAACATCATCATTAACCGATGGTGCACATATGGCAACATGGGTGCAGTCTACTGCACCCATGATATGTGGGAACTGGGCAATGGTGTAGAAGCCCTGCATCACTGCCTGCTACTGCCGTGCTTCCTGGGGGAAGGTGATGTACTGGTCCATGTATGCCACCATGGCATTCAGGAACTGGTGTAGGCACCTGGACGTGGCTGGCTGTGATATTCCCACAGTGTCGCCTGTTTGTGTCTGGAATGTCCCTGTTGCCAGGAAGCATAGTGCTGCTGTCACCTTCACCTCTGCAGGAACTGGCTGCTCCTTGCAGGTGACACTGCGCAGGTCTGCACCGAGGTCACCACATATCATGTCTATGATGGCATGGGGCAGTCGGTAACATGCGATACACTGTTCCTCCACCAGGTCCTGGTATGTCTTCCTCACCCTGTACAGACGTGGTGCATGGCATCTGCCAGGTTTGTGCCATCCTGGTTGCTGCCAGTGCCTCTGGTTCCAGGCATTGGATCGCCTCCTGTGCCTGTCCCAGTGCTCCAGTAGTAGCATACTTAGCATTGCTACTTGTTCTTCCATTTTGTCTCTCTCCTCTCTCTCTCTCTTTCTCTCTCTCTGTCACAGTGCTGTGCTGCTGTGTCTCCAGCCTGTCTGTCTCTGCTCCTTTATATGCTGTGTAAGTTACTTCTGCTTCCACCTGGTGTATGTTATGCCAGCTGGACTTGGTGTAAGTTGTGGCACTGCTGCTTCTAGAATCTTGCCCTGGCATATCTCTTCTCTTTTCTTGGTGTATGTTCAGTTGCACATTGGCATACCTGCGGGTATGTCGCAACTGCGGCTTAAGTCGCAATTGGCGTACTGCATTGTGTCAAAGCGCAAATTGCAATGTAGAATTGCATTTGGCGCATTTGCTGAACGTATTTGTGACTTGTGCCATTTCCACTGGTGCATCTGCATTGCACTGTGGTGTATGCTTTCTAGAATTGGGCCCTTTGTTTTTTAATCTTGTTTTATATTCTTAATTTTTTCTGACAGTTTGATACAGACCTTTACCAGGAGCACCATATTGGATTCTGAGGGAAATAGCATGCTGCCATTTTCTCATTGGTTATTTTGTCTGATGTAACTGGAATGTACCACCCCTTCCTATGCCTGCTGAGTGTTTATATGATAAGCAATGTAAAAAAAGAGTGAAACTAGGAAATGGTGTGCGGACTACTGTATTTCCTATGGATCCACACAACATTATAAATGTATTAAAAATCAAGTGAACCAGTTATCAGAAAACAGCAGTAAACAGCAAAAGTTAAATGTGAAATTTTAAACTACCAGGCAGTGCAAAAATCTGGGATGTGATGAACACTTCCTGGTTAACTAGTACCGCTGCTTTAAGCAGTGAGCATGGTGCAAGATCTGAGCAGATCCAGTATTTCAGCCTATGAGACAGAGCCTGACGAGAGGTGTGAGTGCTCTCTCTAGTTTCAATGCTGTGTGGGTTACAGGATTAGGACAAGATTTTTTACATTTACTGTGATCAGGAGCATGGGGTATTTGGAGGAAACAAAGAGAGGGCAGAGCATGAAGAACCATGTGTGGAGCTGAGAGAGCGAGTAGGTCTGTGACTGGATCTACAAGTAAGTGAGTGGTTTCAAATACAGGATTTTCAGCAATGGAGCTGGGAGGGAGCAGTCATGAATTAAACAGGCAGAAAGTGGTTATACTCAACTTTTTATGTAGAGTGCTTTGCAGTTGGCTTTAGCAAGGGAAAAAGTGGCGGCAGGTTTGTTTTGGAATTTTCAGGGGGGGTACATGGATACTATGATATTTGTTGTGCTGCTGCCACCCTGAAAATTTGTGTGCATGTTGTCGTGAGATTTACCCACAGCTAAAAGTGCCAGTCAGCCAATCAAAATGACAGATTGTCAATGCCCATGGTATAATACAGTGTAATTCACACCTGTCCTGGTCCTAAACCTGACCAGATATGTTAGTGACCACATCACTCAATGAGCAAATAAGTTTTAATACACCCAGAACTGACCTTCATTCACAAACATGGCTGTTACCTTAGCAAAAACCTTCAACTAGGTCCTAAAAATAAAAGAATTATAAATAAAAAAACACAAATGAATTAAATGTTTCCCTGATCATCATGCTGTCTTACGCACATGAACTAATCATAAACATTAGCTATTGTTCATAATTTTTATTACTAGTGTTTCACAGATGACAATGAAAAATTCTCTTATCCATATCTGCTTATTAGGGAAATACCTGCTGCTTACCCTGACAGAGCTACAACTGAGACTCTGGGCTCAATTCTCAAAGCCTTCAGTGCAGTGCAAGGGGCTTGCACCACAAAGAATTGTGCAAAGATCCCCTTTCACCAAATGATGTCCTGGGAGCAATTCTCAATGGCAGCCACATCAACGACAGGCTGCCTGCCCCATACAGGGTTTGCATCATTTGTGCACCCAAAAATGGTCTGTGGCATGGCACTAGTGGGCATGTGGCTGATGCAACCTGCCACATCCCCAAAAATGGGATTCTCAGAACTTTCCCAGAGGGATAAATTCTAAGTACCCTTTGACCAGCAAGGGCTGGTCAAAGAGTACTGAGAAAATTCTCCTCTGGGAGAGTTGACCTGTTTGCGGCAATGTGCCACAACCCCCCCCCCTTGATTCCTGATGTCCCCGTATTCTTAGTATTATAATTACCCCCCTCTCTGGTGGTATAGTGCCCCCCCCACACTGAAGCACAGCTGGTGACTGGTACAGCCCACCTCTCACCTCCATGGCCAGCTGCCTACTGAACTGTCACTGAACACCTACTGTATAGTGTACATGCTCATTGATTAATCCAGCCATGGAGGTGAGAGGTGGGCTGTGCTGGTCACTGGATGTGTTTCAGTGTATGGTGGAGCAGGGAGGTGGGTACTACCTGCTGGGGTGAGGGTCCACTAGACCACCATGTATGGGGTAATTATAGTACTCTGAATAAGGGGACATCAGGGATCAGTCAGAGGTGCCATTATACCAACAGCGAAGGTGGTAATTATAATACTATAAATAAGAGGACATCTGGGATTGGAGAGGGGGCCACTATACCACCGGGGGGGTAATTATAATACTATGAATACGGTGACATCAGGGTTCAGGGAGGAGTGCCACTATGCCACCAGAAAAGGGGATAATTTGAATACTATGAACATGGGGACATCGGCGATCGGGAGGGGGACACTATACCACCAGGGAAGGGGTAATTTTAATAATAAGAATACAGGGACATTGGGGATCAGGGGGCCACTACACCAGCAGGGAAGGGGATTTATTTATTTGACCCAGGATCAGGGAGGAAGGCCACTTGCCTTTGCTGCAGGAGCCTGCAGCAAACCCCTCTACTATGGCATGTGTTTGTTGCATGGGAGGGGCTGCTGCACATGTGGGGACTTAGGCTTCGGGACCCCTCCTGTACCAGATTCTGGTGCAGGATACCTGGCACAGCAGGCTTCATTGCAAGCTGCTGTTTGCCGCAGCTTGTGCCAATCTAAGCCCCTTTGAGAATCAAGCCCTCTGTCTCCACATGAGACCTTTGTAGTCTGTGTGTACAGTATGTTGGGAGAGGAACATTCTGCTATTTGTCTTGTGCAGAACTATGAAACCCTGTATTTTATGGTAAACATTCCATGATAAACATTCCATATGTTGAATGTGGGGGGAGACAAAGAAAATAGAAACAGGACGAAGAAATGAAGCAGTAAGGAAGCAATAATACTATATAAACAAAGAGAGAAATGGTGGAAAAACACAGTTGCATAGGCCGATGCTGATTCAAACTGCTTAAACACATTCTCGTAGTTCATAAAAGCACATCAATTTGAAACATACATGGGTGTTGTTAGATAAATGCTACTCTCCCCACCAAAAAAAGCAATCGAGAGGTTCAAAAGTTTTGAACACATTTCCATTAAAATTTTGTCCCTGTATTTCTTTGAAATACAAATAAGGTAACACTTTTTTCCTTAGAAAAATATGCACCACCCATGGTTTTCATTGTATTTTATTTAGCTACACCCCATCAGAATATGGACTTTTTTTGTGTTGAACATTAAAATGAAAGATATTTACAGAGAAAAATAGATGATGATGTCAGAAAAGAACAATGGCTGCCTGGACCGGTGGCACTGAAGGTTGAGGTACTGAACACCACAACTTGCTCCACGCCGGAGACCTGGGTTTGGGAATAAGCCCAGGCCATCAGGGGTCAGCAGGGGAGGACTGGGATCAAGCATCTAACGACTGTTCTCCCAGTCCTGGGGGAAAGGGCGAGATACATACCGAGCTCTGGCAGTCCCTGGGGATGCATGCTGGTACTGCAGATGCATGGGTGTCTGGAAGGGGGAGCACAGTGGACATCTGTACATTGGTGCATGGACATCATTGCACATCTGTGCTCCCACTGGGGAGAAAACAGGAAAGGTTGGGCGTGGCCAAGCAGCTTGATGGTCACGCCCTGCCATTCAAGGAGGACTGTTGTGGAATCGTGCTGGGGGGGTTCAGCGCCGGTCCAGCTGGCAGGGATGGGGAGCCCTCCAGCGGACTGGCAACAGCCATGCCAGACCCCCCATCATGTGAGTGAGCCTGCTGCTCTCCCCGTGGGTATGGCCAGTGGCTGGATGCCCCCGCCAGTAAGGCTCTGCAGCAGTGGAGAAACAGAGCTATATAAAAGAAGAAAAGAACAATGGTCCATCCAATCTGCCCTAGTACCCAGTCTATCCCTGTGACCTTCTGCCAATCCAGGGTCCTATCCCTCTTCTTCCTCCACCCCCCATTTTCACTCATTTTTATGTCACCCCCATAGACTATTATTCCTTTCACTCTATTACAACTTTGCTTGAAACCATCAACTGTTTCAGTGCTCACCACTTCATCTGGTAGATTGTTCCACTGCTCAGACATTCTTTCTGTAAAATAATACTTTCCTATGTCCTCCTGAACCTACCTCCTGTCAGTTTCCACCCATTCCCTCATGACTTCAAACAAGTATTCCTCACTGTTGACTTTGTTCATTCTTTTTAGGAACTTGAAGATCTCTATCGCATCTCCCCTCTTCTTTCTGGTCTCCAGTGAGTACATGTTCAGTGCCCTGATGCTCTTCTCATAAGACCTGGCCTGTTGGCCATGAATCATTTTTGTTACCCTGCCCTGCACCATCTCCAGTTTGTCCCTATCCTTTGTGAGATATAGGCTCCAGAACTGGTGTAGTGTTCTAGGTGTGGCCTCACTGAAGACCTATAAAGGGGTAGATCACTTCCTAACTCCTGCTACTAGTACCCCTCCCAATGCACCTCCACATCCTACTTGCCTTACCATGGGTTTTGTTGCACTTGCTTCACATCTTGAAGATGTCACTGATGATAGCTTCTAGATTACATTCCTCAGCCATAGTGCTAAGTCTCACCCCACCCATCCAGTACACTGTCCTGGGATACTTATTCCCAAGATGCATTACCTTGCACTTCTTGGCACTGAATTTCAACTGCTACATTTTAAATCATCCCTCAAACTTTTGTAAGTCCTACTGCATTTCCCTGATTCACTTGTCTCTGACCAGTATCCCACAGAGCTTAGTGTCATCTGTGAAGAGAATCAGTGTGCTCCTGATACATTATCCAGTGTCTCTAATGAACCTGTTGAAGATAGCTGAGCACAGGACTGATCCCTGTGGCACCCCACTCATTATGCCATCTCTTCCTATTTAATCCTGTTGACCACAACCATCTACTGCCTATCCTTTGACCAGTTTCTTACCCAGTTAACTATCTCCTTAGCTGCACCCATATCCTCCATTTTCTTTAGCAAGCTTCTGTGGGGCATCAAGTTGAAAGCCTTGCTGAAGTTAAATTACAGCAAATCCACAGCATGGTCCCTATCCAATTCTCTTGTCACCAAATCAAAGAAAACTATCAGGTTTGTCTGGCAGGACTTCCCTGCCACAAACCTATGCTGTTTAATATCTTGGAGAACATTGCTTTCCAGGTGGTCCACAAGGTCTTCCTTGACCAGTGACTCCATCGGCTTCCCTGCGATGAAGGTCAGACGGAAAGGTCTGTAATTTCATGACTGTTCCTTCCCCCACCCTTATGGATCACAATAATGCTCTATACTGTAGTGCTTCCATTCCCTGCCCCTAGTGAGCTTTTATTTTGTCCCAGAGCCTTAGCTGTCTTTAGGGCAGCCAACCCTTTCTGGACCCTGTCTTTTGTAAATACTGGCTGCCTTATCTCCAGGGCCCCCTTATCAGCTGCTTTGATGCAACTCTCAGGCAAGAGCCCACCTTCATCCCTGGTGAAAACTGAACAAAAACAATTGTTAAGGACAGCAGCCTTTTGCCCCTTCTCTTCTAGCACCCTACCCCCCAATAGCCAAACAATTCACCCTCCCTTCTTCCTTTTCCCCCAATATAGCTGAAGAAATGTTGTTCTCCACCCTTGCTCCCTTCTGTGATAGTCAGTTCTGTGCCAGCTTTTGCCTCCCTAACCATGTTTTTTGCCTCCTTATTTCTTAGTAAATATTCATTACATTCTTCATTCCCGTGCATTTCTTTGTATTTGTAGAAGTCTTTTTTCTTAGCCTCCACAACTTCATTAACCACAAACAAGCACCATAATGGTCTTTTGAACTTATTCCTTTTGGTTACCATTCTCATGCATAACATGTATGCCTTGAGAATGGCCCCTTTTGTTACTCCTATTTCTCTTCCACCCCACTTAAAATGTCTACCCTGGCTAACTTTTCCCTGACCATTCCCTCAGCTTGCTGAAATCCACCCATATAAAATCAAGAATGTCAGTCCTTGATCAGAGCTTTCCAGTATCTAGTGCCAGTTCTAACCAAATGGAGTTATGTTTACTGTTTCCAAATGGCTCCGCTACTCTCGCCACTACTACCACTTCTGAGTTACTGTAGTAAGCATGACATCGAGGATGATAGGTAACTTGAGGGAATTACATAGATTGAAGGAATAGGCAGGGGAGCCTGGGTTGGACTTCAACACTAAAAAGTCAAGGTCATGCACTTGCACAGAATTAATATTAAAGCTAAATATACACTAAAGAAAAGAGAACTTTCAGTAACAAGAGTAGAAAGGGATCTGGGTATTGTCATGATAGACAATTTCTCCTTAAAAAGGTAGAGCAGTGAAATATCAAAAAAATGTTATAACAAACTGGCTTACATACAGTGACACATACAGGTACAAGAAAGGGATAGGGAGTTGCTAATGCCATTGTATTTGTCATTGGTGAGACCACATTTGGAGTATTGCAGTCAATTTTGGACACCGTATGACCACTAAGGAAGGGATAAGATGTTTGTTTAAGGTACACAGAAGAGTTACAAGGAGAATAGCAGGAATTAAGTCAGTGTGTTATGAGGATAGATTGGATAAATTGGGACTTTGCTCATTGGAATATAGGAGAATAAGGGAACTTGTGCTTGGTATATAGAGCATTTCAAAATAACAAAATATGGGACAATATTGGTCTGAAAATGAAAGGTGGGGAGTTCACGACTAGATCACACATTCTTAAACTGCAAGATAGCCAACTCAGTTAAGAAAGGGGAGAGAGCGAAGAAATACCAAGGAAGGGATAGTGAGGATTAATAAAGGGGAGGGAGTGGGCAGAGGGTGACAGTAAAAAGACAGAGATACTGAACAAATACTTTTGTTCAGTATTCACAAAAGAAGAGGAGGGGAGGTACCTAAACCAAACAATAGAAGCACTCTAGATGGGGGGTGGGTCAATACCAGTCCATTCACAGAAGAAAGGGTCCTGAAGGAACTCCTAAAACTGAAGGTGGACAAGGCAATGGAGCCTGATGGAATTCACCTCAGAATTCTAAAAGAACTGAGGGAAGAACTATTGACACCACTGACTACCCTTTTTAACAAATCATGGGAGGAGGGTGTGGTACCTGAGGACTGGAGGAGGGCAGATGTGATTCCCCTTCACAAAACTGGGAACAAAGTACAGGCAGGAAGCTACAGATCTGTTACTTTGACCTCAGTGGTAAGGAAAATGATGGAATCACTTTTGAAAGAAAGAATTACTGAGTACCTAGAGGCAAGCGGGGCACCAGACCCAAGGCAGGATGGATTCACAGTGGGAAGGTCATGTCAGACAGCTGTAATAGATTTATTTGACTGGGTGACCAAAGTAGTAGACCAGGGAGGGGCTGTGGACATGGCCTACCTAGACTTTAGCACGGCATTTAACACAGTGCTACACAAAAGATTAGTAAACAAGTTAGCTAGCCTGGGAGTGGGTCCCAGGGTGGTAAGCTGGGTAACAAACTGGTTGGACAAAAGGACGCAGAGGGTAACAGTAAATGGAGTCCACTCCCAAGAAAGGGGGGTTATAATGGGGTACCTCAGGGTTCACTCCTGGGGCTGATCCTCTTTAATGTCTTTATAAGTGACATTGTGGAGGGACTGGAAGGAAATGTATGCCTCTTTGCTCATGACACAAATATCTACAACATGGTTGATACACAAGGGAGGATGGAAAGTATTAGAAGAGACTTGGCAAGGTTGGAGGAATGGCCAACAGTATGGCAGCTTAGATTCAATGCAAAGAAGTGCAAAGTAATGCACCTGGGAAACAAAAACCCAAGGGAACAGTACACAATGGGGGGAGGTACTAACAACAACAAAAATGGAAAGGGACCTGGGGGTAGTCATATCAGACAACCTAAAGATAGGCAAGCAATATGAGAAGGCAGTAAGGAGGCCTGGGAGGGGTACTGGAAAACATAGGCAGAGGCATCACCAGTAGAAAACAGGAAGTTAGCATCCATATGTACAGACAGTTGGTGAGACCCCATCTGGAGTACTGCGAGCAGATCTGGTGACCTCAGCTCCTCTAGGACATAGACAGGATGGAGGCAGTACAGATTAGGGGAACTAAAATGGTGCAGAATCTGTACCAGAAACCATACGAAGAGAGACTAAAAGAGCTTAATACATGTATCCTTGAGGAAAGGAGGGGGGACATGTTAGAAACCTTCAAGTACCTCAAGGGAATCCACAAAGTCCAAGAGGGTAGTATCTTTCAGAAAAAGAGATGTACAAGAACAAGGGTGCACAATTTGAAGACAGAGTGGGAATGGCTCAGGGGCAACGTGAGGAAATATTTTTTTATGGAGAGGGTGGTGGATTCATGGAATGGCATTCCTGAGGTGGTCATGGGCTCAACCACAGTGGGGGAATTCAAGAATGCATGGGACAGACATAAGGCAATTATAGCGTGGGGGTAGGAGGAAGTAGACTGTTGGTTAAGTAGGATCTGCAGCTTATCCAATTGGTAGGGAAATGGGCAGACCGTGTGGTCCAAGAGGTCCTTATCATATGTCAAAATCTATGTTTCTATGTTTCTATGGATAAATATTATCTGGGCAATAGCAGAAAGGGTTATAACCACTGACTAACATGAGCAGCAAAAGGGCAAATTGCCTATCCATGTTTGAAGACAACCTATGAAACCTGTGTAAATCCCAGATGGCTGATGCACCAGGAAGGCACATGACCCTCCCTCTCCCTTCCAATCCATCTCCCACCACCTTCTCTACATCCCTAATCATAGCATCCCAAACCAGTAAGACTCTCCTAGTAAACTTGCTTCTGCTCAGTCCCTTGGGTGCTACCATGATGATCTTCCCACAACATCAACTGACCCAGAATCCCCTAAGAAAATTAAGGTATCTGAGTCACCTCTAGGGTTGCAAAAGGATTTGCCATCTGGATGATGCTGGTTTGGACAACCTCTTTGTTGCTAACGCTGCCTACCTTCCCCACCCTCCTCCCCACCCCTCTCCCCCTCCTCTGCCATTGGACCACTGGGGAAGTGGTGGAGGTGGGGTGATCTCCAGTTGAGCTGGTGACACTGCTAAGATATGTCTACCCTTGCTGCCACCAGCTGAGCATGGAGTTCAACCATGGTCCTACAGATGGGGAAGTGACCACTCCTCCCATGCATATCCCTAAAGAAGAGTTCCCCATAGCCACCACAACTGACTGTCTCCCCTTCGTAACCCATACCTTTAAACACTATCAGTATCAAAACAGATGCCTAAATGAACTTATAGTGCTCACCCATACTGGTTATAGCAATAAGCTTCAACTTTAGCACAGACTACTAAATAAAACCTATATTATCAGTTAGTAGCAGTAAGTGTCTCAAAAAAAACAGATATGAATGTAGTCATTAATGGTCACACAGCTAGTGTGAAGCTAGTATGCATCAACTTTAGCACAGATGATTGAATTAAACTTGCAGTATTAGTAGTACAGTAGCTCTTGGCAGCATTTCAGCACAACAGGCTGTTAAGTTGATTTGCAGTGCTCACCCAGATAGGGTGCTGTTATGACCTTGGTAAAACAAGTTCAAGACAACAATGTGCTTATCTTTTATATAGCTTTTACAAGTGTTCGCATGTTTAGAGTTGCTGACTACTGGTTGTCTTCTGGCTCACTTTCTGGCAAACTCCAATCAATGTCCTTTGTGTGCAGTTCTTCACATGGAGGGCTCAGCTCTGGGGTCTGCTACTGTATGGTTGCTGTTAGAGTGGGAAGCAGGCTCAGTTAGCTGCACCCACATGAGCTGCTCAGTTCTCTGGCTGACTGAATTTGAATTTTGACTGGAGTGGGAAGCACCAAAAGAGTTTAGGCATGCAGCTCTGCTATGATCCTTCTGTGGTGATCCCTGGGGTGAGGAGGGAAGGTTATAGTAGCTGAAAATCATCCTCTCTCATGGTCCCAAGTCTTCTGGTAGCAGTTAGAACTATTTAAATGAAAGGATTTTTTTTTTCTCTTTTTAAAATAATTCCTTCTTTTTTTCATTCATTTTAATGCATGTAGTTAAGTGTCACTTTATAAGTGCGGTAAGACATGGCAGGGTGTGCATTATAGTAATTTAACTGCATGCCTTACATGCATTGTTAGGCACCTGTCATGCTTCATTACACTTATTAAATAATAACTTATATAATGACACGGACTGGAGTTGGTTGCACTTGTATGGTAGGGTTGGGTAAGAACTTCTATATTAAACTCCAATTTGCACACCTTAAAACTCTGCCCCCCAAGTCATCTGAGTTCTGCTAGAGCTGGTTGGCATAGAGTCTTGGCCAGGGTCTCAGGATCCTGTAAAGTTTGTTTCACTAGGTTTTTAGGGCACATATTCAGAGGTGCAAAAACACTAAAATGTACTTAAATTATTACTTTTCTGCTCACCTATAACTAGAAAAACAACGTTAAAACCTGAAAATTAGAGATTTATTAAGGTCTGGCAAAAGGTAAACATTTTTGTAAGTTTGAATTTTCAGAATTATACAGTTTTTAAAATACCAGTTAAAACTGTCCCATTTTCTGAGCATGCTAAGTTCAAAAACTAAAGGTTCTAAGGATAGCTGCATTTTCTTGCTAATGAAAACCACAATACAAAAATCACCTTAGTCACCTGAAAATCACATTTAAATGGATGTTTTTAGCTATTGACCATTTTCACCATCAAATGATTTCACCAATGACCAAAATCACTACATGGATTTTTTTCACCTTCGAACGTTTTCATAAATGAACATTTTAACTAACAAAACATAATCACTATATGGAAGTTTTTCACTTTTGAACATTTTCACTAATGAATAAAATCACTATTGTGGCATGAGTCACAAAAGCAATCCCAACAAAGCAAATAGAACCAGCTGCAGTTAAAGTGGCGCTAAGATATCAAACTTTTTTTTTATAATTCAATAAGCTTTATTGATTTTTAGAACAGTAATACATGAATACATCAAAATAAATAAAGAGAAAAAAAAATTAATTTTTCATACACAATCGGGTACTCTTTAATTTAAAGAGTGCTGTTACCCTCATTATAATATTTTGAATCTGATAGCTTACATATTGGTAGTTTATGGCATTTCAGAATTACAGTCTATTAACTAAATTCAGGTTTTAATAATAGTAATATGTTATAACCCCCGATAAGGCATCACTTTAGATCTACATTCAACAGAGGAATAATGATATAGAGAAAAGGGGTAAGAGGGTAAAAGAGTTAAAAAAAAAAGCAAAAAACAAAAAAAAAACCCAAGACATACAACCCTCCCCCCATCCACTCCAACCCCTCTTAATCACTCTCTCTCTAAGCTAATTTATCTCTATTCTTCTTCTTTTTCTTTTCTCAAATGGAACAGCATTAAGCACTGATCTTATCCATCTCCTTTAATTCTGGGCAATATTCCCTCCAGTTCCAAGCCTTCTATTAGGTAGGGAATGGCACTCATTCAGTCAATTGTTCTTTGGGTTCTATGTAATTAGCAGTGCCTCTAGGGTGCCCCCATCTTTCAGCATATATACTTGATCGGTTGTTCATATTAGCAATATGCTTTTCAAGCTGCAGGGCAAGTAGCATTTCTTTGTGCCACTCCCATGTAGTAGGTGAGATGTCTGAGGCCCAGTGTCTCATAATTATAAGCTTGGCCACTGCAGAAATGAGAGCCATGTAATATTTTCTTTGCTTCGAAGTTCCTACTGGGAAGATGCTACGTAAACATGTATCTGGAGAGAATAGCGGGGTCAATGCAAGGGTTGGGTACAAGGAGGTTTGTATACTGTTCCAGAATATCTGGATTTTAGGACATGCCCACAGCATATGGCAGAGATCCCCATTCCTGCAGGAGCAATGAGGGCAACAAGGGGTAAGTATCTTGCCCATTTGGTAGAGTTTTTGAGGAGTGCAGTATATATTTTGCATTATATTGAACTGTATGAGCCTCAGACTGTGCTGTTTGATAAATCTATACAGATTATTCCAGAGCTGTTGCCAAAAAACGGGTGTAAGTGGGAGAGATAGTGTTTCTGCCCAGTATCGATTTATGCCCGATGGCAATCTCGCATCAAGAGATTGCATTTCTTTATATACTACAGATATTGGGTGTGGTTGTTTAGCAGAATCTAGCTGGGATGACAAAGCAATCCTAGGGGGTTCAAGGGCATTGTGCTTCTTTATAAACAGAGATACTGCATGCATAACTTGCCAATATTTAAAAGGGTGTCTATTAGCTTCCGGGAGTTTTTGCAGAAATTGGTGATATGGTAATAGGTTACCATTGTCCATGAGATCTTTAAGTTTAACATCTTTCAGTACAGGCCAAAAACTTAATGTGATAGGTCTCCTATGAATCATGAAATCAGGGTTATTTAAAAGAGGTTGTTCCCCATCTACATGCCAATTTATGTTCAAATGGTGTTGCAATTGGTTTAAGGCTCTCAGAGACCATCCTATTGGAGAATTTTTGACTGCAGGAGGAATATTTTCAAGGTAAATACAATAGAGACTGCAATGAGCATGAGGTGGGGGACATAAGGGTTTCTTCTATACTTAACCATGCTGGGATGTAGGATTCTGGTTCCTTTTTATTCAGGTCATCATGCCAGGTAGCAAGTTTTGTGATATGGATTGCTCCATAATAGTGGAAGAAGGACGGAAGGGAGAGTCCTCCATGGGGTTTTGGGGCTGTCAGTTTGTGGTACGCTCGTCTTACTGGTTTGTTTTTCCAGAGGAATTTATTAATTATACTCTTTAGTTCAGCAAACCATTTTTAGGGAGGTAGGGGGCTAACATACTAAGAGGGTAAAGGATTCTAGGAAGGATGTTCATTTTAACAATGTTAATTCTTCCCCATAGTGATATCTTCAAGGTGTTCCATTTTTCTAAATCTGCCTGAATTATTTTTATTAATTTGGTAAGGTTTTCTTTGATCAGGGTGGAGAAGGATTTGAAAATTTTTATACCCAGATATGTTATGCTTTTATTTTCCCATTGCAATCCAAATTGTTGTACGTCCTTTTTGAATAGTTTATGGTTCAAAGGGAAAATAATGGATTTAGTCAAATTTAACTTATAGTAGGCTACTTTGGCAAACATTTCAATTTCTTGTAATAGGATAGGAGTAGTTATATTGGGGTTTGTCATATATACTAAAAGATCGTCTGCATATGCTGATATAAAGAGCGCTTATTCCCGACCATAATACCCTGCAGACCTTGATATACAAGCATTTTACTGAATAAAGGGTCTATATAGAAGTTAAAAGAAGTGGGAGAGGACATCCCTGCCTGGTGCCTCGACTTAATGGAAAGGCTTCTGAGAGGCAGCCGTTGGACCAAATCTGGGCTGTAGGGTTCGAATAGAGCAGTTTAACCCAATTGATAAATGCTTGTGGGATTCCAGACCAGGAAAGTGCGGTGAATAGAAAAGACCATGAAACCCGGTCAAAGGCTTTTTCTGCATCCAAAGCTATTAAGGCAGCAGGTATAGATAGTTCACTAACTATGGGAATAAGATGCAGTAGTCGGCAAGATATCAAACTTGACAAAAATGATGACTAATATCTCGAAGAATTGTGGTACTAACCCTATTGCAGTCATACATGTGGATGCTAACAATATTTTTAGAGCCTCTGTGCTAGAAATCAAAAAAGACTTCATCTCTATGACTAATAAATTAGTTGAATTCAGCTGTGACATTTATCTGAAATTCTGCCCATTCCAGGTTTCTCACCATCTCTTAATAAAGAACTCAAAACTATAAATAACTGGCTTCAAAAATGGTGCTTGCAACAGAACATTACTTGCATAACCCATTGGGAAGAGTTTGAAAATCACAATGAGTTATACTGCTTCGATGGTTTACATTTAAGCAGACATGGAAATGCTATTCTGGGGAATCAATTTCTTGCTGTTATCAAAAGTCATTTAAACTAAAATTGGGGGGGATTTGACCTGCAATTGTCTCTTAATATTGTTAGGATTGGTAAAATCAAAAATCATCATTTACATTGTTTAAGCTTTAATGCAAGGAGCCTAAATCACAATATGTATGAATTTAAGTGTAGGATCCAGTAAGATAACTTTGATATTGTATCGGTATGTGAAACATGGGGTGATGGTAGGTCTCTATGGGAGAATAACGTACCAGGATTCACCATTTACAAAATTAATAGGACTAGTAGGAAAGGGGAAGGGGTTGCTTTTTTGGTTAATAGTAATATTAGGTCAATAGATATTACTAATTGTATCAAAACTCATGATAAATTAATAAACCATTTGGGTCAAGTTGCTTTTTTCTAATACTGATGCTCTTATTTTTGGCTCATGCTACCGCCCACCTAACTCTCCTGTGGATATACTAGATCTCATACTGTATGAAACAGAACAAGCTAAAGCACTGGGCAATATTGTCATTGCTGGTGATTTCAACTTAGGTGATTTAGATTGGCTAAATCTTAGAGCCACTAATAGTATGGGTAACAAATTACTGAACACATGCTTCCAGTTAGGTCTAAAGCAGAATGTATTGCCTTCTACTGGAGGAGAAATTATTTTAGATCTTGTGTTTAGCAATGATGAACTGACAATTAATGATATCAGTAATAGTGCACCAACTGGGAACAGTGATCACAACACTGTTTCCTTTAAGACTGAAAAAAATGATGCATATAACTCAAATCCAACTATTATATATTTATATGATAAAGGAGATTTATCAACTATAAAACAGGTTACTAGCTAAATCAGTTGAGAAACACTCTTATCTAATTCAGACCTGGAACACTGCTGGGAAACTTTCAAGGACATTATTTGCAATTTAAGAGACTCATTTATTCCATCTAAACAAAAAAATGCTAATCAAAAAAAGGCACCAAAATGGATGAATAATTCCGTTAAAAGAATCATAAAGCTCAAACATAAAAAATATAACATTTATCTTAAAAACAAATCTACATCAAATTGGGATTCTTATATGTAAATCCAAAAGAAATGTAAACATAGGATTAAAAAAGCAAAAACAAGGTAGGATACAATTTGGCTATTAATGCTAAAAAAACAGCAATACATTTTTTTCATATATTAATTAATTGAAGAAACCAATATGTTAGGTAGGTCCACTACTTGAAGACAAAGTTCTCATTCATGATCCAAAATTAATGGCAGATTAATTTAACAAGGAATTCTGCAAAACTTTACAAATAAACCATATGATTTATCTAACTCAACACAACTTATTACAGATAATGACCCACCCATTTGCTTTACTAAAGATACCATTTATAAGAAAGTGTTGACTTTGAAAGGCAAATACTGTCCAGGACCAGACAATATAGCAGGACACATACTATTTCTATTGGCAGACATTATTAACGGCCCTTTAAAAATAATGTTTGAATGTTTCCTTGCTGAAAACTATGTTCATTATGAATGGAAAGAGGCATACATGATACCAATTCACAAAAAAGGTTAAAAAAATAATTGGCAAAATTATCGGCCCATAAACTTGACATCCTCAGTATGCAAACTCTTAGAGAGTCTTATTAAAGACATGATCTCACCCACTTTAAATCTTAAAGACCCTGAACAACATGGCTTTAAACATGGCAGAAGTTGTATTACTATCTTGATGTGTTTTTATGAACACATTAGTTCTTTTCTTGACAGGAGTTTACCTTGAGACATCATATTTATTGATTTCAGCAAGGCGTTTGATGTTATGCCACACTGGGCTTTGACCAGCACACTTTGCAATATAAATATTAACAGATTTCTTATTAATTGGATGAACAACTGGTCACAAGATTGAATGCAACAGGTCATTATTAGTGGGTCAAAATCAGTAAAGGGTCCCGTGTCGAGCGATGTGCCCCATGGATCTGTCTTGGGCCCTTGCCTTTTCCAGGCATTTATATCAGATTTAACGAAAGATTGCTCATCTATTACAATAAAATATGTTGATGACATCAAAATCAGGGGTTTATGTGCAGCAGTTTTACAAGCTACAACAATTCAGAATGATTTAAATCACATATACACATGTTTAAATAAATGGGGCATAAGTTTGAATAACTCCAAATGTAACGTGATGCACCTAGGAGCAAAAAACTTACTATATCCCTATTCTTTGGCGGGTTCTTTGATTATCAAGACATCCGATGAAAAGGATCTAGGCATCACTATTTCATATGATTGGTCACATAATAAACACATGCATGGCACTATTAATAAAACCAATAAAGTAATATAGTCTATCCTCCGCAACATATGATAAAGGAATCGTGAGGTATTTTTAGCCCTGTTTAGAACATATGTCAGACCCCATCTGGAATATGCTTCTCAGTTGTGGTGCCCTTATAGAAAAAACAGAAAGACAACTGCTAGAAAAAGTCCAAAGAAAATTCACCAAAAAATATCCAGACTTGAAACAGTGCCATATGAAGATAGACTTGACTCTTTAAATCTCATGCCACTTTCTATTCATCTTAGAGGTGACTTTATGTTTTTGTATGACATAGTTCAAGACCCCTACCTCATGTGTGAATTGGGTATGGACTTCAAAAACTATGCACATGACATTAGAGGACACCCCTTACAATTAGTAAGAAAACCATTTATCCATACTAGTCGGAAACACTTTTTTTACTCTTAGAGTTATTGGTCCATGGAATAGACTACCACTCCATGTTGTTATAAGTGAGACCAAAAGTATCTTTAAGTCTTGTCTGGATACATTGATAAGTACTGGATATGATTGCTCCTATTATACTCTGGCTTAGAATAAGAGCTATATTTGCTCATGCCTTCTAGCTCTTGAACCAACCTTAGTATGAACCTTAGTATGTTTTCAGTTTAGAAATGTCACTTTTAGCAGTGGGAAATCTTTTTTTTAGGTGGAGTAAGTAAAGAAAGTAAAACATGGGACACTGTTTGAATTGTGCAATACCTTAAAGTTTTAGTTTGCTGAGGTACAGTAGGTTATACAGTATGTAATTTTGAGAAATTAAATATTGTTTATTATATTGAACACAGTTGATTGCAGTCTTCTCTTGCTTCACTTGTTGATGTCCAACAAGTTCTGGTTAGTTGGCATTGCTGCTCTGATGACTGTTCTGATGACTTTTGGGAAAATGGTATTTACATACTGTTTCACAATACTTTGCCATGATTCCATTGTGCCTGATGGAGTTTAGCTGAAACAGTACTCCAGAGAGGGATCTCTGCACCAGGAGCTTCAACTCATGGCTGAAGGAATGGTGCAAAGAGGAAGGGTTTGGCTGCATTGTGAACTGGGAGCCATCCTGGGAGGATAAGAGCCTATACAAGGGTACTGGCCCTGATCCATCCTGGAGAGGAAGTGCAGTCCTTAGTGGACAGTTTAAATGTTACTTTGATTCACATATAAACTAGCCATGGGGGTTGTCAGAAGGAATTGGGGAGTCAAAAACTGCCCCCCATAGGCTGACGTAGAGACTAATGAGAACCCGAGGGGAGAGGAAACTCACAGGGTGCAAATTAATAAAGGATGCAGGGTGGTAGAGATAAAGGGGGAAAAGAAACCAGAGCATTAAAAAGTGAGGCAAAAGAAGGAGGACCAAATGGAAAAAAGAAGGGCAACAAGCAGAGTAGAAACAAAGGAAGCCCATGTGTGCTAATACTAGAAGTCCAGGAAATAAGATTATGGACCTAGAGGCCATCATGGCAAAGGCTGACCTAGATATTATGGCCATTATCAAGACATGGTACACTGAAAACCATGACTGGTATAGGGCCATACTAGGCTATACTCTGTTCAAGAAGGACCAAGTAGAAAGGAAATGAGTGTGTGTGTGTGGTGATTTATATGAGGGAAAGCATAAAAGTGATGGAAATATAGGGTATACAGGGGAGGCATAGGTAATATGGGTCACCCTGGAGACTGGGACTGGAGTCACTATACACACTGGATTGATCTACAAACCTCCAGCACAGGGGGAGGAATTAGATATTGTACTGGTGGAAGCCATTGGCAAGATGGCAGAAAAGGGGGTAGATACTGCTGGTGGGGAACGTCAACCTGCCAGATGTAGATTGCAGCCTCCAAGCAGTGGCTTCAGCTAGAATCATGGATATCATGGTCTCTGTGCAGGGTGCACTCCTCATGCAACTAGTCAGTGAACCCAGTAATGATGGGGCAATGCTGGACCTGGTACTTACTAACAGAGACAATGTTGTGGATGCCAAAGTGGGAGGCCACCTCAGGACTAGTGATCAACCCATGGTGTCATTCAATATAAGGACAGCTGCAGAGTCACACCACACAAGGGTGAGTGACCTGGATATCAGGAGTGAAGATTTTATAAAGATGTGTGAATGCCTTGGGGATGACTTAGTTTGGGGGGGGGATGAACTGGGTGTGGTGGTGGAACAGTGGGTGAAGATTATAGGGAGCATAGTAAAGGCAACAAACTTCTGCATCAAACAAGTGAGGAAATGCAAGAAGAAAAAGAGACTGCTATGTTTCTCAATAGAGGTGGCTGAAAAGGTAAAGGCAAAAAGGGTAACATTCAGAAAGAATAAGTAGACACAGAGGGAGGAGGATAGGGAGGTGTATCAAGGGAAACAGAGGAAAGCAGGGAATGCAGTAATGAGTGCAAAGGCACAAAATAAAGAGAGAACAACCAGGGAGATAATGAAAGTGGGCAAGATTTTCTTTTTATGTATGTAAGTGAAAAGAAGAAGATCAGGGATGAGATTGTAAGGCTAACAGGAAGGGAAAACTTTGCAGAGGGGGGTCCGGAAAAGGCAGATGTGCTAAACAAATACCTTTTTTCATAGTTCACAGAGGAAAGAGAAGGGGAAGGGCAATGAAAAAAGTAACAAAACTTGGGAGGGAGGGAGAGAAAGAGGGAGGGAGGGAGGTGGACAGTAGTCCTTTTTTGGAGGTGAGAGCCCTAAAGAGACTTGTTAATCTATAGGTAGACCAAGCAATGGTGCCAGATGGGGTGCATTTAAGTGTATTGAGGGAGCTCAGGGAAATACTGGTTACATCTCTGACAGTTCTATTTAACAGCTTACTGGACAGAGGACAGGAGGAAGGTGGATGTAGTCCCACTTCACAACAATGGTAGCAAGAAGGAGGCTAGCAATTATAGGCCCGTCAGTCTGACATCAGTTGGGGGTAAGTTGATCGAATAACTACTGAATGTTAGGATTGGGGAATATCTTGAATCCTATGAGCTACAAGACTGAGGCAGCATGGTATCACAGGGTTGAGGTCATGTCAAATGAATCTGATAGATTCTTTGACTGACTTGACAAAGTATTTAGATGGTTCTATGTGATAACTGCGAGTGCCGAATGGCGACCCGCGTTATCGCGACGTCAGGGTGGCAAAAACAATTTTGCCACCCTGGTATCCTTGGCACATAGAGGAACAGCGCCGGGGACTTGGTTCTATTGCTTTCTATAGAGGGGCTGTGCCCCCCCCCACACACACACCCCACACAGGAGATTTTGCCCCCGCACCACCCTACTAAAGGATTCTCAACTCCAGGTAGTGCATGTCAAGGGGGAAGCAAAAAAAGAAAAAAAGTTTCAGGCCAGGCACTACAAAAATGCAGTAGCGACCGGACCCAGACCCGAACCTGAAACCCCATGCACCACAAGCAGAGGCCAACCCCCGATGCCATGATGCAGCTCAGTGGCTGACCGCAGCACCACCCCCTACATCCCTTCTGCCCCCTCCCAGGCCACACTTGCCGTGCTTGCTCCCCCACCTGCATGAGTGTAGATATAGCGACATTCTGTTGCTGCAGTCACCCACCCCACCACATCCGGTCACCCCCCCCATCATCATTCAGGATTTTCCCCATATTATTTTGCCGTTTCGGATGGTGCCTTAATTCAAGCACTGATGTCACAAGCTGCCATTTAGATCAGGGTGGAATGGTGGACATGGCCTACCTAGATTTCATTAAGGCTTTCAGTACTGTTCAGGTAGGAGACTAGTGACAAGCTGGGCAGCTTGGGGGGGGTCTAACGGTGGTAATCTGAATAAGCAATTTTTTAGGGAATAGGTTACAGAGGGTGTCAGTAAAAGGAGTTCACACTGAGGAAGTAAGGGTGACCAGTGTGGTTCCTCAGGGATAAGTGCTGATACTGGTCCTCTTTAACATCTTAATAAGTGGCATTGCAAAAGATCTGAAAGGGAAGGTCCACCTTTAAGTGATGATACTCAAATCTGCAATAGGGTGGACACTTTAGGGTGGTGGAAAGAATGAGCAGAGAGTGATAAAGGGTATGGCAGCTGGATTTCAATGTGAAAAAGTGCAAAATTGTGCAGTGATGGCACAGAAACCCAGGGGCAGAGTACAAAATGGGTGGAGTGGTATTGATGTCCACTAAGTAGGAAAGAGATCTGGGGGTGATCATATCTGATGACCTAAAGGTGGCCAGGCCTCGACAAGGTAGTAGGGAGGGCTAGTGGGATGCTGGGGTACATAGGGATGGGTATCATCAGCAAAAAGAGAGAAGTATTGTTGCCTCTGTGTAGATTGCTGGTAAGACCTTGCCTAGAGTACTGTGTCCAGTTCTAGAGACCCCATCTCTAAATGGACATAGACAGAGTGGATGTGGTCCAGAAGACAGCAACTAAAATGGTTGAGGGTCTACATAAAAATTCCTATAAGGAGAGACTAAAGGACCACAGATTGTACACCCTGGAACAGAGAAGGGAGAGGGGAATTTTGCAGAGACCTTTAAATACCTCACAGGTGTAAATAAGGTACGGGAGGGAAGCATTTTTCAGAAGAAAAGGTGCTTAAGAACAAGAGGACATGATATGAAGTTGTAGGGTGGTAGATTCATGAGAGATGTGAGGGAGTACTTTTTCACAGAAAGAGTGGTTGATTCCTGGAACAGAGTTCCAGCACAGGGGGTGGGGCAAAAACAGTGGTGGGATTCAAGAATGCATGGGACGAGCATGAGGGAATCATAATGGAAAGATAGGGGTGAGGGTGAAAGAGTTGTATATTGCACACAGTCTGCGGTAACAGTGTATGTAATGAAAAATGGGCAGACTGGATGGGCCAAGTGGTCCTTTTCTGCCATCAAATTCTATGTTTCTATGTTTCTGCTATCCAGGTGATTGTGTAATACTGTGCAACTGCATAGTGTGAGCAAGAGCTTTAGGCAAAATAAACCGTAAAACAAAGCATAGCAATTGTTTGAATAAATCTCACACAAGATGTTTGCTGTACACCACACCTCAGCATAGTGCAATTACCATGTTATTTGTTTTCTCCTCGTCAGTCACCTTACTACAGTGATCATAGGGACCATGTGTAAGAACAATAAATTAAACCTCACATGAGAAGTATTGCAGTTATATCTGCACACACATCTTGCATTTGTTATGCTGTCTTAGATATAAGCAAGCATATTAATCAGATATTACAGGCTACACTCATGAGGTTTAGGCAGACTAAATTGTGAAGTGAAACACACCTGAAGATATTTCTTTAAAGCAATATGAATTGTCATATGAAGCTGGAATCCTGTTTGCGTGAGAGTACTGTTACATGATATCTGAGCAAACTGCATGGTTCAGCAAAGTATTACAGTTATGTCTCAGCAGTCGTCTTGCAGTTATCATGTTTTCTCATATGACTCAGATATACCACGAAGCATGGTGGTTCATTCTGCCTAAACCTCGAGTGAGATGATAGCTGCAATTCTCACCTAAGAGCAGTGCAATCATCATATGAATAATGTTACCTTGTCAGAAACAATATTATTGTGATATTAGAGACCATGGGTGGGATATTCAGAGGGGTTGCACATGGCAGAACAGTGTTGCAGATGTGCAACCCACTGATGCACCCCGGCGCGATATTCAAAAAGGGAATTTGTGCCGTGCAAATCCTGATGCGCCAGGGTGCACCAGTAATGTACGTGCCCATGCATATTCAGCACATCCCGATATTCAGCCTGGGATGTGCAGCACATATGCAGGCACACATCCGCCTTGCGCCGCACAGGGGGAGCGCAGAGATGGGCCCAAATAAAATAGGAGCAAGGACTTGCCACCCACAGGTCAGCCACTGTATTGCTGTGCGCAACATGGCAGCCACCTGCTGTGGGTGGCCACCCGACCTCCCAAGTCACAGGCTGGGCATTGACCCTCCCACCCTGATCATGGGCTTAGTGAATGAATAGAATCTCTGGTGGTCCAGTGGACCTGCTCCCCCAGCCCGATCTCAGGCATAAATAATTAAAACTATTCCCTGGTGGTTCAGTGGACCGAATCCCTGCCTGATCATGGGCATAAATACATAATGTTATTCCCTGGTGGTCCATTGGACTGAAGCCCTGCCTGATTGTGGGCTCCCTAAATGAAGGTATAGCCCTGGTGGACCAATGGTACCCCTCCCACCCGCCCACTCAGACCCGCCATCCCTCTCCCCATCAGCAACAGTTCCCCACCGCTAGCCCGCCCAGCCACCGCCATCTGACAGCGTATGGTATGGTACTGTGTGGGCCAATGGGCATGCAGACTATACTAGACTACACGTCCGAAATGTGAATGGTTTCATTCACATTTCAGGACTGTGTAGTACAGTATAGTCTGCATGCCCACTGGCCCACACAGTGGACCAATGGGTGTACAGCCATACCGTATGCTGTCAGTTGGTGGGAGGCCAGGCGGCTGGTGGGTGGGGAGCTGCCGCCCACCGCTGACGGGCAGTGGAGTGGGGTGGCGGGTCTGAGTGGGCAGGTGGGGAGGGGGGTACCACTGGACCACCAGGGATGTACCTTTGTTTAGGAAGCCCGCGATCGGGCAGGGATTCAGTCCACTGGATCACCAGAGAATGGTCCTATTTATTTATGCCCATGATTGGGCAGGGATTTGGTCCACTGGACCACCAGGGAATGGTGTTATTTATTTATTTATGCCCACAATCAGGCAGGGGAGCAGGTCCACTGGACCACCAGGGATTCCTTTCTTTTACTTAAGCCCACGATCGGGCTGGGGCACAGGTCCACTGGACCACCAGGGTTCCTTTTTCTTTGTAAAGCCCATGGTCAGGCTAGGGCACAGGTCCACTGGACCACCAGGGTTTCTTTTTATTTGTAATGCCCGCGATCGGGTGTTGGGGCATGTTGCCTGCCGAGGGGCAGGAGGTGTTTTGTCCCCAACGGCTGCAGCTAGGCAGGGCGCCAGGTGCAAGTAATTGGGGATCAGCGCACCTGCATTGAAATGGAGCCATAATGACACGCAAATAGCCTCATTTGTGCCTTGCATTCATAATGGCCTCATTTGCATGCTCACATCTCAATATCACTCTTGCTGCACCTAGCGCAGCTGCACTTGCACTGGCGCAGTCCCCTGCTCCTCAACTGCCACTTGCGCTGGCTCAGTGCCACTGCTCGGTGCACAGTGCAGGTGGCCCCAGTGCCATAGTCAATGGTGCTGGGCCATGGTGCAGCACTGTTGAACATCACCCAGATAATGCCCTGGCACATCCCAGTTGCACTGCGCCCAGCTTGCGCCCCTGCCTGGGGCATTTCTGAATATCCCACCCCATGTGTAACAACAATTGAGGCAATAAAGAAGCTGAAATGAAAACACAGCGTCACTGTACATTTAAAATATGTAAATAAAAATGATTAAGACAATTGATCAACTCAGAGTTATTGTTTAAACAGCGAGAAAGTACAGTTCCCTAGAAAGAGTAAAAAAAAACAAGGTTTGTCAGTAGAATTTTAAGATACGCAGTATATTGTATCAAATCTAAGTAACCCCTTGGAAAATCTCTTCAGGACCCCTAAATGTAGTCAATACTTCAAATATCTTTGCAAAGTATTTCTATTAGATAAACTGTTATACTGTGCATTGAAACCTATTACAGTTGTAACTGTGCAACTCAATAATGCAGTGCCAGAGACAGAAAAGTAATTTTTTTTCATATTTGAATAAACATAGTAAAAGCAAACTAATTAGCTTTATTTAACAAATTAGCACAAGCAACATAATTAAATACAGCAGACAATTTTGTTCTGACATGTGGGTCCATGGGAATGAGTCCAAGGGTGGTAACCTGGGTAAAATATTGGCTGGACAACCGGATGTAGATGGCAATAGTAAACAGAGTCCACTCTGAAGAAAGGGGGGGTTACTAGTGTGGTACTGCAGAGTTCAGTACTGGGACCAGTCCTCTTTAATGCCTTTATAGGTGACATTGCAGAGGGACTGGAAGGAAAAGTATGCCTCTTTGCAGATGACAGAAAGATCTGCAACAAGGTTGATACACGGGTGTGTGTGTGTGGAAAGGATTAGAAGGGACTTGGCAAGGTTGAAGGAATGGTCAAAAGTATGGCAACTTAGAGTCACTGCAAAGAAATGCAAAGTAATGCACCTGGGAAATAAAAATCCAAGGGAAGAGTTCACAATTGGGGGGGTATAAACAATAACAAAAATGGAAAGGGATCTGGGGGTAGTCATATCAAACAACCTAAAGGTAGGCAAACAATGTGAGAAGGCAGTAAGGGGGGCTTGGGGGGATACTGGGATACATAGGGAGAGGCATTACCTGTAGAACATAGGAAGTTGCTATCTCTCTGTACAGACAGTTGGTGAGACCCCATCTGGAGTAGTGCGTACAATTCTGGAGACCGCATCTCCATAAGGACATAGACAGGATGGAGGCAGTCCAGAAGAGGGCAGGTAAAATGGTGCAGGGTCTGCACCAGAAGCCATATGAAGAGAGACTAAAAGAGCTTAATACGTATAACCTCGAGGAAAGGGGGGCACATGATAGAAACTTTCAAGTACCTCAAGGGAATCAACAAAGTCCAAGAGGGCAGCATCTTTCAGAAAAAGAGATGTGCAAGAACAAGGGGGCACAATTTGAAGATAGAGGGGGGGATGACTCAGGAGCAACATGAGGAAGTATTTTTTCATGGAGAGGGTAGTGGACACATGGAACAGCCTTGCTGAGGAGATTGTGGGGTCAAAAACAGAGGAGGAATTTAAGAATGCATCAGACAGACATATGGCAATTCTAACGGGTGGTAGGAGGAAGTAGGCTGTTGGTAAAACTAGGATCTGCAGCTTATCCGATAGGTAGGGGAAATGGGCAGACTGGATGGGCCAGGCGGTCCTTATTTGTCATCAAAATCTATGTTTCTATGTGTGTTACTTGTCATAGCACATTTACAGTACACAAGTGCACATCACTGTAGTCAAGCATATATCATGAATATAATTTTGCAATGTCAATGTTACAGAGCATGTGTTTACAGTTTATAATGTTATATTGTCATATTGTTGTCGCTATGAAATGTTGAGTAATAGTACTTGACATATGAATGATTACATTTCTATATTACTGCCCAATCATCATTTTCTCTAGGGTAAAGTAACAAATGTGCTGCTTTGATAAATCTACTCCTTAAGGTCAGTCAGATTTGTCAGTAGCAGTGCTTAATTTGCTACAGAAATGTCACACAAACATTGTTACGTGACAGTTTAAGTTTATTTGATTGACCATAATGATAAAATCATCATAGCCATTACAAAATACTAAAAGAAAAACACTTCATCATATGGCATAATAACATCACATAAACTCTGGGTACAAATGATGTTTCATGGGTTAAAAGAACAATCTGAATCATTCATCAGTGGTAGAACTACATTTCTAGAGATAAGTTGGATGGCCATGATTTTCAAACTGCACCTAGAATGGGCACAAATGCCTGCGACCCGCAACTAAGTTGTGCCAGAGCACACCACTGCTATATTTAAACAAGATGCAACATCGCACATGCCATCTGAATATATCAAAAGATGCCGGTGACACAAAGGGTGCCACCCTAGATGAGCCAGCGCATCCCGCTGTCAGGTCTGAATACCTTGAATGGGACTGTGCAATACATCTTGGAGATACGCCTAGCGCAGATTCCACATATTCAGACCCAAACATGCAATGCATGCAAGGTGCTAATGGGGCAATTTGCATGCCATTATGGCCTCATTTGCATATCTCCAGCAGGGATGCACCTGGCAGACTATGCTGGGCACCCTGCAAGTGCCACAGTAAACACAGCACACTACCTCCCTGGTAGTGTAGTGGCCCCTTGTCCCTGATCATGCCACAGTATTAAACCATTCCCCAATCCCTGGTAGTCCAGTGGTATCCCCTCCCTTCTCTGAACCCCATCCAATTAATACCATCAGTTTAAAAATCCCTGGTAGTCCAGTGGTACCCCCTTCCCATCCCCGAACCCCAGCCATAAAGTAATCCCTGATCACAAGTCCCTGTTAGTCTAGTGCTACCCCAGCCCTGATTGTAGCATAAAATTCTAAACCCTGAACCTCCCTGGTAGTCCCATGGACCCCTTAGCCACTGATGGACCCCAACCCCACCCCATTCTCCCTGTCCCAGCATGGCCTACAGGTCGGCGGGTAGTACAACCCACCTGCACACTGCCACAGCTGCCCACCGACTGAGCTGTCAGTGAATGACAGCTTAATGATATTATTTTATCTTATTTTATTTGTAATGACATGAAGTTGTGAATGAAAGTGTACAGTACACTCTGCAAGCCCATTGGTTGACAGTGTCTACCAATGGGCTTATAGGAGTACAGTACACTGTCATTCACTGACAGCTCAGTCAGTGGGCAGCCGTGACAGTCCAGGGGTGGGTTGTGCTGCCCACTGACCTGTTGGCCATGCTGAGAAGGGGAGAGAGGGTTGGAGTGGGGGCCTTAGTGAGTGGGGGGTCCACTGGATTACCAGGGAGGTATGGGGTTTGGAATTTTATGTTACAATCAGGGCTGGGGGGCAAAACTAAAAGGGACTTGTGATTGGGGATTACTTTAGGGCTGGGATTCAGGGATGGGAGGGGGTACCACTGGACTATCAGGGATTTTTGAACTGCAATCATTAATCAGATGGGGTTTGGGGAAGGGAGGGGGTATCACTGGACTACCAGGGAAAGAGAGGAATGGGTCATGGTTGTATACACTTGGGGCTGGGAGGGGGAGGCCACTAGACTACTAGTGATAGGTAGGCTATGTTTATTCTTATTCATGATCTGGGATGGGGAAGTAGCCACCCAGGGGCTGGTGGTTGCTGTGTTGCACTGTGCAATACAGCAGCCACCTGTGTGTGGCTATGACTTAGGCATGGTTCTTCCATGCCTAACATTGCGCGTGACACTTCAAGATGTGCGGGCAGCTGCGCCACACATCTCAGCCAAATATGGAGATGTGCTGCATATGCAAGGGAATGCCCCCTCCAGATGCGCAGTATACATTATCTTTGTGCTGTGGCACATCCGGAATTGTGCTGCACATCACCCCCTTTTGAATATAGCCCAGGGGCGCATTTTGGAGATGCCCCGATGCATCATAGTTGCGCCAGGCACATCTCCTTTAAATATCTAGGCTGATGAGGTTATCTAACTTTTAAAATCAGCAGTTCCTTCTGTTTTTCTTTAAGGGATAACCTTTGCCAGAGCCAAGATGTATGTGCTGGGAGTGTTAATACAATACATCTCAGTTTATAAAGTATTACTTTTTCTTTTTTTTTTTCTCTCTTTTCTTTTTAAGTTTAATTACTGCAGAAAATATGTCAGCTACCATTTCAGCATCTTCTCTGGTGACTGGATAAAGCAGAGTGAACATTATGTCATAATTCAAGTTAGCATATTGGCTCAAGGTACTTTTTAGATACTTGTTTCGTGGTTCAGAGTATAATGGGCATTGAACAGTGATATGGTAAATTGTTTCAATGAATCCTTTTTAGAGCTGCAGGTAGGCGGAGCCTGCAGCCCTCTTGCATCAGCTCTAAAAATGAGCTACAGGATTCAGACCATGGAACAATTCCTTCAGAGTTTTCAAATGATTCTTCCACAGCTTTGCAGCCCTTCAATTTAACTGTTGCAGTGCTGCAGACTGAACATCTGTCCAGGCCTCAATCAAATAGATTAATTTTAGTTCTTTTGGCAGCCTAGGGATTAAGAAACAAATGCACTGGACAATCACCTCTCCTCCCCAACCTTGTAGTGCTTCAGTGAGTACAAGAAACACATGTTTTCTTTTGAACCAACTTGGTAAATAGCATTTTTAGAGCTAATACAACATGGCAGTTGAGTAGACCAATTTCAACACTGTTTTCTCAGCTTTTTTTCCATTGCAATGTGACTTTCTATCTTTGGACACTAATCATTCGCTGACATGACATTCATCAGATAACAGCATCTGACTTCAGAGTAGTGTCAGATTACAGTCTTAGTCAACTCTCCTAGTGTGTGTGTGTGGTGGGGGGGCAATGATTTATAGCATTTCCTCTGAATTGTTGATTTATGTTAACCCTTTCTGGACTTAATTAGTGGCATTGGATGTAGGAAGTGTTTTAAATGCTAGGCAGTTAATGTTTAGGGAGGGAATTACAAAGAATATTAGCTGCGTCATCTGCAGTGTTCCCAGATTGAACAAAGCATTTCCCTGTAGGGCATCCTCCTTTTACCTGTATTTTCCATATAAAACTGTGATAAAACTCCTGTACATTTTTCTATATGCTCATATCAATACATGTACACGACTGACTTCATTTGCCTGTCAGTAAAATCACTATAACAAATGTTAAGGCTATTTTTATTTATTTTCAATGCTAAAACTCACCTGCAACATATCACACAGGCTATGTAAAAATGCTAGACTCTCTCAAGCTTTGCTCTCAATGTTCCCATGTGTTCAGAACATCTTGATAGTATTATAGCATTATTACAATGTACTGACACAGCCGGATAGCCTGGCTGAGATGCAATATATCATATTCAGTTGGGTCATATTTTTATCCATTTTGGCAATGTACTGACACAGGATAGCTCTGATGAGATGCAGGATCTTATTTTCAGAAGGGTCCTAGTTTTACCGACTTCTACAATGTACTGATACATGTTAGCCTGGCTAAGATGCAGTATCTCATTTTCAGTGGGGTCTTACTTTTACCGGTGCTGACTTAAACTATTCATATGTGAGTATGGTGCATATGTAGTCATGTCAGTGCTGCCATGATCTGGCTGACTATGGGGCAATTGGAACTCTCATTGTTTTATACTTGTAGGAAGGGTAAATAAATGCTAGTCAGCTAATCTTTTAGGGTTTTCAGAGGTTGCAAGAGGCATCCTAGGGAATTACAAAAAATGATAGCAGTGTTAACTGCAGTGTTCCCAGATTAAGCAAAGCATTTCCCTGTAGGGCAACCTCCTTTTCTCTGTATTTTTCATGTAAAACTTGGACAAAACTCCTGTACATTTACCTGTATGCTCAAATCAATGCACGTATGCAACTGACTATATTATGTCTGTCAGTAAAATGACTATAACAAATGTTAAGGCTCTTTTAATTTATTTTAAATGGTAAAACTCACCTGCAACATATCACAGAGGCTCTGGTAAAATGTTGAAATTTCTCATGCTTTGCTTTTCATGTTCACATGTCTACAGAATCTCTTGTTGGTATTATAGCATTGTTACAATGTACTAACACAGCCGGATAGCCTGGCTGAGATGCAGTATGTCATATTCAGTGGGGTCATACTAGTATCCATTTTGGCAATGTACTGATGCAGGATAGCTTTGATGAGCTGCAGAAACTAATTTTCAGAGTGGTCCTAATTTTGCCAACTTCTACAATGTACTGATAAACATTAGACTGGCTAAGATGCAGTGTTTCATTTTCAGTGGGGTCTTACTTTTACCAGTGCTGACTTAAACTATGCATATGTGAGTATGGAGCATATGTAGTCATGTCAGTGCTGCCATGTTATGGCTCACTACAAGGCAAACTGTGCATGCACGAGTATCACACATGCACAGTTCTGTAATAGCAGTATCAGTTGCATCTGACTCTGGTGTGGTGAGAGCACCTCATGTTCTTTTCAATGCTCTTCCCACTCCTAAATGCTCTCCACAACCATATCAGCTCAGTACTGGCAAAAGCTAAGGGATGGGCAACACTGGAGATTGCTCTACTATCTTCATGTCCACAGTCTGTATTGGCAGGTCAGTTTTGAAGGCCATCACCAGCCAGCCAGGTGGCATGGAGGGTCGAGGCATCTAGCCTTACCTCATGTTATGCTGGCAACCCAGGTTTAGGAATGACCTTGGGTCATCGGGGACCCAGCCGGGGGGCGGGTAGAAGCAGGATTAAGCTGCCTATTGGCAGCTCTCCTTTTCTGGGGTGGATGCTGTTCCCCCTGTGGTAGGGCTTGATTAAGTAAAGCTGTATCTGAAGTTCTCCAGGTGGACCAAATTATACTTTTTCAGTGCCAAAAAAAAATAGCAATGCATTTATTTTTATTTTAAGAAGTAATCAGAATTACAACCTTTTTAGTCAGGGACTTGTTTACAAAGGCTCCTTGTCAGGAAGACAAATACATTAATAACAAGCAACAGTAAACAAAGTAAATGAGCTCAAATAAAATCAAACAGTCAAAATTAAGTGCTAGTTACAAAGGCTCCACATCAAGGTAAATTAGCAATAATAAACAGACATAAACAATAATGTGGGCTATAGTGAATCAAATGAAGAGCAGAGTCAAAAATAGGCAGACTGAGAGGAGTAAAGGTAGGGGAAACTCAGCCAGTGCAGTCACAGTGGCGGGAGGAGAGGTGGTTCTTGAGAGCAGTTTTAAAAAGCCCCAATCTTGGTAGAGAGGTGATAGCAACAGGCAGGGAATTGTATCAGGATGGAGCACAGTAATGGAACGATCTCTGTGCAAGAGAGGTTTGAATTCTGGGGACTTGCAGAGGGGAGAAGACAGCACTGCAGGTAGAGAGGAAGGGGGTAGATAGGCTTATGATAGAAGACAGACCAGGGGGAGTCAGACCTGCAGTGATTTTTTTGGTCAAGAGGCAAGATTGATAGATATGCCATTCCTCCATATTAAGGAAGTTAGAGAGGGAATACAGTGTGCAAGTATGGGTAACGTGTGGGAAACTGTAAGCAGCTGGTTGGCCTTATTGAGGGATAGCTTAATTTTGTGCAGAGCAGTGTTGCCAGTGGCACCATAAATAAGCAGACCATAATCCATGAGGGACAGTATCGAGGATGAGATGGCCAGCCTTACTGTTTCAGTAGGGAGACAAACAATGGCGCTACAGTAGACCTATCCTAGAGTTGATGATGGAGCAAAGGGAGTGGATGTGGTCATGAAAGGATAGGGAGGGATCAAAGAGAATGCTGAGATATTTGAAAGAGGAGGTTTCTTCAAGGGGGAAGAGGGTACTAGCATGCATGCACAATGCATTCCCTAACTTTGAATGAATGTCATATGGGGTGGTATTATACTTCGTACATTCTTGTGTTGTATGATTCTAGTATGGCCATCTATTAAAACAGCAGTTAAATAATCTGGTTAAAATTTTGATCAATGCTTTTTTTATGCTATTTTAGATTGCCACGTACCTTCTGATCTGTATGATACCCTTATTTCCACAGTCTGAGTATGCTTTATTACTTCTTTCATGTCTGAAATTATAAAAGGAACACTCCTTTTAGTCCTTGCTATGCCGTGGACTTATATATTAGTCCAACATTCCTATGTGTTCTAATTCTTTTCACAGCCTAAGGGTTAATACATTAAGGATCAGGTCTTCATCAGTATTTTCAGCTGTTTTTGACCATCTGTTGTTTATATAGCACTTCTGTTGTGACTAAAATGAACTATTATGCAGCAGGCAGTGCTCTCTGATCTTACAGAACAATAGTTGTCCAAAAACAGCTAAAATACTGATGAAAACATGGTTTGAGACACATTAAAAGGAATGTCCCTTTTATTATTCCAGACAAGAAAAAACGGTACTCAAAAAGACTCAAATTGTGGAAAGAAGGGTATCATACAAGTTAGTAGGTAAGTAGCAATCTAAAATAGCATCAAAAAGTATAGGTCAAAATGTTCACCATTTGTTGCACTGCTGCTTTAAGTTATGAGGTTATGCTGAATTTTGCAAATGCGGGCTCATAACATTGGTAATGTTCAGGATTTTTACCACAACATTTCAACATAGCCATTTTGGTATAGCGACTCATTAATGTGACAGCTGTCATTTTTCAACTCCTGCTCAAAATGTGTGTTTGCAGCCCAGAAGTTGATTTTGCAGTTCCTGCATGACATCACCTTTAGGCCAGGAGCTGAACATTTTCTCTGCCCTTCTTTATGAGGCAGGTTCATCACAAGGCTGTGTTGAAAAGCATGTGTAAAAATATAAAAGGAAAAATAATGTTCACTATTTTTAACCCAGATTCCTAACCTACAGCCCTATTGGCTCTGGCCAGAGTTTGTTTACATGGGCACTGGCTGTCTCTTAGCAGTGTCTCAGATATTACAACTGTATTAAGATAAAAATATTTCAAGTTTAATACTTCTAGTCTGGTCCAAGTAATCATTTTCCTCTGATCAGGGTAACAGTAAATAATCATCTTGGTTACATGCCATTTTGTTTGTTTTAAATCAAAATGTGCACGATAGTTTCTATCAATTCTGATATTTTCCATATCCATTTTTTTGCATCTTCAAAGAGTTTCTTTCTAAGTACTGTTCTATACTGTAGGGATAGATTGATCATTGTCTTGTACAGTAATCTATCCATAAATGTTACAAGTATATTCTATTTAAAGTAGATTTTTCTAACGTGAGCCATTGTGATTTCCACTTAATCTTTTCCTGTACACATTCAGTAGGAAGTTGGTTTTGAATATTATTTATTACTTTCAGCCAGTAATTAGCCATCCTAAGGTCTGTGAGTGCTTTAGTTGAAATTATTCCCAATTCTGCCCTTACCATGGCAGTATATGTAGACACCGGGACTTTAAGAAGAGAGTGGTAAAAATATAACAATGGAGAGTCTGAGTTAGATGAATAACCAGGGCCTCAGATTTCCACTCCATACAATAATATTGGGTTGATTTTCATTTTTTCTTAGAGCAATACCTAATGTGTTTCCTCCATAAGTATAATTAAATTGAAGAAGTGCCATAGCAGCTTGCTTGGCTTTTATATTTTTTTTTTTAAGTGCTGGATCCATTATGTATTAGAAGTAACCTTTATTACTACAGTTGGTATACAGTATATACTCTTTTACTACAACAGTTTTATCTTTTTCTAAGAAAAAAGGGGTGTTGCACTGGTTGGATCAAAAAACTATTATTTTTTTTTTAAAGATTTATCCTTAGTTCCAGTTTGTCACAATTGTTTTAACTTGTCTATCTATTTCTGTAAACCTTGAAGGGAAAGGGAGAATAGAACAATGCCATTTTCATAAGCAAAAGGATGACAAGGTATCTCATTTAATTTTAAGGGAATTACGTTGAGAATCATTTATTTATTTAGTCTTACGTAACCAAGTAAGTGCACTGAGTCAAGAGACCATTTTCAGGCACCACCTGGGCCAATAGTGGCACTACAAATAAAGGTCAAATACAAGTACAGGTGGTGATCATATTGCTGTTGAAGATTTGCTATGATTATCAAATTATAGCAAATCATCAGCATAAATGAATGAATGAAGATTATTTGATTTACCAAAGTAGGGTTATACCAAGGATATTGCAAAAGGATTAAATATTTTTTAACAGTTCCATAAGAACATTTAAAACACATTCTAGTTGTATAACAGACCATACAGTAATCAGTCAAAAGAAAAACACACTTTTTTGTGAGGACAATTGATAATTCCTTGATGTTGTTCCAAAGCTTAGCAAAGGTATGCAAAATGAAAGTGAGAAAAGTGAATGTCATAGTAATTATGTTTGATCTGTAGTTTTGGGGGTAGTTTTATACAAGGATATTTTTTAATCACAGAAGAAAAAGAAGGAAGCTAATAATTCTGCATCTTTATGGGTGAATGGATGAATAACAGTAACTATGACATCATAGCTTGATTTATCATAACATGTCAAAATATCCCTCTGATATTCTGACTGAAGATCAGAGCATATTGGACAGTGGACAATTAGAAGTAAAATAGGTTCAGGTGTGTCAGGATTGCACAAGCAGTTAAGTTATTCAGGAACATTGCCTACTCAATTTCTTTTGTTGAAATGGGGTATTTAGAATTTATTATACCAAACCTTGTCTGAGTGAAGTTTTTTCTATAGATGAGGGCTAAAGGTATTATACAGTAGTTTTCCATATTGTGATCTGGCTTATTATTTCTAAAGAATGAGGCACATGTCTGCTCTAATCACCTTCATGTCCCTTTGTTGTGCAATTGAATAAAGTATTTTCTTTATAAAATATTTGTATTGGGAAAAATGGAAATGGCTCTTCGGAAGTCAATCCAGAGGTGGAAAAGCTTGCATCTGGTAAATATGGACAAGAGAGTAGAAATCCATTGTGATCTTAGGGCCATCTGGAGCTATTTAATCTTCTCTGGTAAACAGGCAAAAGAGAGGGTATTATGCTTCTTATTGATTATTTTTAGCCAATATGAGTTGTGTCTGAGATCAACAATAGTGTTAATTGGAATTTTTCCTAGCTCAGTTCTGATCATAGTAGAGAAGGTTGATAAGGGAACCATCAAAAGTGATTAAAGAGCCGGCCCGGTGGCATAGAGGGCTGAGGTGCTGGTGCCTTACCTCAAACCACACTGGCAACCCGGGTTCAAGAACGGACTCATGTTGCTGGGGGTCGGCAGGGGACAGGAGAGGACTGAGCATCCTAAGGACTGCTCTCCTCCCTGGGGGTGGGTTAGGGCCATGCCTCACTCCGTAGCGGCCCCTGCTGGAGACCGGGGGCACTACAAGAAGCGGTGCGACAGGGGAACTCCCAAAAAAGCATAAAAAATGGTGTCTGAGCAACCGGATGATGACCGCCTGGATCCCCCGCCTCCATGGAACCCCCGAAGAGCCAGGGAAATACCGATCCCAGCAGCATCAGGGCCAAGAGCAAGAATGCCTGAAGGCAATTTCCCTCCGGAAGGAGGGGACCCATCCGACGAAGGGTTACATCGGGCTACCCTGGTCGGCCGTGATCTGGGATCAGTGGAAGCTGGCATCGGGGAGGGTTCGGAATGGAGATACGGGGGTAGTCCTTGGCAGAAGGCCTGAAGGAGAGGCCACTCAGAGGCAGGGGGCGATAAATAAATAATGCAAAAAAAAATGATTAAAAAAGTGATTTATAAAACTATAAAAAGGGGGACTCGAGGGAAAGTGGTGAGTGCCCCAAACGCCAACTCCATAGAGCAGGACTGGGTCAATGTTCAATTCAGCTGCATGGAATGCTGTGCTTAAAGAAAAACCTCTAAATTTATAGTTACATTTTAAAAGTGTCTTGGCCATTTGTTTAGCTTGTGTCATTTGTGATTTGTAATCCTCAAATGAGGATGTTCCTCTACTATTTCTTTTCTATGATTATCTAGAAAAAAGAGGATGCTAGTGCCACTTGAGGCAAAAACTATTATCTTTGTTTTGAATAAGCTGATTTAAAGTTCTAGTTCTTTGGATTTCTTATTGAAAATATAAATTTTCATTTGAATCCATTTTTTATTCAAGGAAAATAATACAATGTCTTCTGCAAAATGTCAGTGCATGACAGGGTGACCCATTAATTTTAGGTGAATCATAAAATGTGCCATTGTTGAAATCCAAAATATAATTTACATAAAGGTTAAAAAGGATTGAAGCAAGCAAGCATCTTTGCTTCACACCTCTAGTACAGGGAAATGGCTCTGTTATGTTACCTTTTATGTTGTATCTTACCCTGGAGTAGGTGTCTCAATAAAGAAACTGTATTGGGTTGTAAAGGGAGTCATCCAAGCCCTTACATCTTAGAGTATCCCATAACATATTACAACTGATGGAATAGAACACAGAAGTAAAGTCTATGAATAGGGCATACAATTTCATTTTTTTAATTTGAATGTATTTTTCAAACATGTGGCCTAGGCAAAAAATATTTTCTATTGTTGAAAAGTGGCATCTGAAACCTGCTTGAAAGGGAGAGATTAAGTTCTTGCTATTAGCCCATGTTGTCAGTTTATAAAGAATTATTTTTGTGAATATTTTAGAAACAGTGTCTAGGAGACTAATAGGACAATAATTATTATTTTTTTTATTTATTTAGACCACGGATTACAAATACCTTTGAGCTTAGAGCTCTTTTACAAAGGTTCCACATCAGCAGCATAATACAACAGGTTAACAGAACAAAAAGTATGGCAAAACAATATACATAGAGAAAGGAGATCAACAGGTTTACAGACTAAACAGGGTATGGTAAAATAATTGTAAATAAGAAAATAAAGCAATAGTTGACATTCACAGTGATTTAAAGAATAGAAACAAGTAACGCTAAGCAGTTTCATGCACAGGAATGTATGCAGTAAATTGAAAATCAGCCCAAACAAGCTTTGTCAGTTACTGGCAAAATCATAAGGTAAGTTGAAATCAGCAAACAGACCTTGTCAGGACAGATGGGAGGGCATTAGGTAGAGGGGAGGAAAGGTGAAGGGGTAGGGTAGTAAGGGTGAGGGGCTGTAATGGTGAATCTTTTTTATGCAGCGGGACAATTATGTTAACCTTCCAGGAATTTGGAATATGGTTATTTTTAGGCAGATGTTCAAATACTTAGTAAGTAAAGGAATCCAGAATTCAGGACTATGTTTATAGATTTTAACAGGAATAGTATCAGGCCCAGGGACCTTGTTATTGGGTAGGTTAAAAACAACTTCTTCTACTTCAGAGGGCTCAATGGTTATGAAGAATATTCCCTGTGCAAAGAAGGAGTTAAAATATATTGGGTGTAAGTAGTGGACTGACGATTGAATAGACCCTGATAAAGTACTATCTATGCTTCCTAGGAAATCAGGGACAGTAAAGTGGTCTGGGAAGGCCTAGAATCTTTGACAACTATGTGTCAACAAGCTTTCTGGTCTTTACTTTATATAATCTGTGTCATCTTTGTCCATTGTTTGTTTTTAAATTCTGTTGTTTTCATCTTTAGGAAGTCTTTGTAAGCTTTCCTAGTTTTTGTTAGTAGATTGAAATTAGTGCTACATGGGTGGTGTTTTACTATGTTTACTGTATGCTTTAGGTTAATTTCATCTTATAAGCACAAGGTACCAAACCAGTTCTTCTCTGTGTTGAATATTTTGAATTATGCTTATAAATAGGTACTGGTATATAAATACTAACATTTAATAGTGTTAAGATTTGTTGAACTGGTTGTTCTATATCTGTGGGATAAAAGGATTGATTAATGTTGTTAGTTATAGTGTTAATTAGATAGGTGCTAAAGAGATCATTGATTACTTTTACCTGGTGGGTAGAGATTCTCAATTTTTGGTTTGCTAATATATGGGGTGAAAACAGTGGATCAATCATAGAGTGTTTTACCAGTTCTGGTGATGCAATAACTATTCTGAGTGCCAAGGGAGCATGATCACTTTCTGTTTGTATATCTATGTATAAATGAGTAATATTATGTAATGTTTCAGTACTGTATAAGCTATAATCAATTAAACTCTGGCTGTTGAGGTCAAAGAAGGTAGGGCTTCCTGTCTCATCTCCCATAATATAAATATTAAGTAATAAGGGGGCCAGCAGACATCCCTGCTTGCCTCTAACATCAAATCTGAGCATTGTATTTGTTCCAGAATACAACTGATATATGGGAATAAGCAGAGAAAAATCTATTCCTTTTTGAAGTAGGATTCCTATAGAAGTTCCTTATTATAGTAGTCACAGAGAGTGGATGAATCTATAAAGAATTAATACAATTTAATTTTGTTATATAGACATATTTTTCCTGCAGATGTGAAAAACAAACAAATAAAATCTAGAGTAGAAAACTCTGGCCTGAAGCCTGTCTGACAAGGGCCAAAAGAGGGTTGCCCAATTAAGGGCAGACCCCATTGTCCTGAGCCCAACCCCAAAGGTGTATGGTAGCTTGAGGGAGGGAAGCAACAGAAAAATGGGCTGGAAAAGGGGAAGGGGAAGGGACAAGAGAGGGGTGTGGGAGGAAGGGGGAGAGAGGTAAGCAATAGAGGGCAGAGTTATGAGGTCACAGGGGAAGTGAGGTGGGAAGAGGGGATTGGATGGTACAGGAAAGAGGGAGAGTGAGCAACTAGAGTATTTAAAGGCTAGCACAAGCCCAGGCAGCTCACATTTTGCCTAAAGAGAATTTTCTCTAGATGCACATCAGTTTTGGCAATTTTCAAATAGTTATTCTGAGTTACAATTTACTTATTTAGGAGCCAATTGGCTATTGGATTGCAATAATGATTTGGAGATATTAGGGCAATTTTGTGTGTGTAAGGCTACATTTACTTGATTGTGGTAGTTACATTTTGTTTGCTGGAGTGGGCTCACCAATCTACTGGAAGAATCCCAAGTGAGTATTGTAGAGTTCAGCTAGCAAGATAAGTTACCAAAAAAAAGAAGAAAAAAGCACTGTTGGGATTTTGTTTGAGATCATTGCAAGCTGGGAAGATGGAGCAGCTTGGGTTGGTTTTAAAGATACAGCGAAATTAAATTCCACTGGTGAAGTGAACGTGAAGTGGCCACTTTGTGTTGTCACTCCACCATGTGAAGTGGCCAATAGGAAAGGCTCACTTCACCTTGTAATTATTACTTCACATTGTCATTCCACCTTAACGTGAAGTAAGGTGGAGTGGCAACAATATTAGCAGCCCCCCAGTGTCCCCCACACACAGTCACCAGAATTAATGTGAATCCCCAAAGTGCTACTGTCTTGTGTCCAGAAAATGCCCCAGTGCTGATGAAGTGAAATGAGAGCACAACAAGAAATACAAAGTTTCCCAGAATTAATGTCACACTCAGTTGTGCATGCAGTGGATGTGGTTACATCACACACAGACACCAGAATTAATTTGCATTCCCAAAATGCTACTGTCTTGTGGCCAATAAATTCCCCAGTGCTGGTGAAGTGAAATGAGAGGGTAATAAAAAATGCAAAGTCTCCCAGAATTAATGGTGCACTATGCCATGCGAGCAGTGGCCACACACAGTCACCAGAACTAATTTGCATCCCCAAAATGCTACTGTCTTGTGTCCAGAAAATTCCCTAATGCTGATGAAGTTAAATGAAAGTGTAACAAGAATATGAAGTCTCTGAGAATGAATGGCACACTCTGTCATGAGTGCAGTGGTCAAACACAGTCACCAGAATTAATGTACATCCCCAAAATGCTACTGTCTTGTGGCCAGAAAATTCCCCAGTGTTAACAAAGTGAAATGAGAGAATAACAAAAAATGCAAAGTCTCCCAGAATTAATGGTGCACTCTGCCATGTGAGCTGTGGCCACACACAGTCACCAGACTAAATTTGCATCCCAAAATACTACTGTCTTGTGTCCAGAAAATTCCCCAGTGCTGACGAAGCAAAATGAGAGCGTAACAAGAATATGAAGTCTCTGAGAATTAATGGCACACTCTGTCATGCGTGCAGTGGTCACACACAGTCACCAGAATTCATTTGCATCCCCAAAATGTTACTGTCTTGTGTACAGAAAATTCCCCAGTGCTGACGAAGTGAAATGAGAAGGTAACAAAAAAATGCAAAGTTTCCCAGAATTAATGGCACACTTAGTCATGTGAGCAGTGGCCACACACAGTCACCAGAATTAATGTGCATCCCCAAAATGCTACTATCTTGTGTCCAGAAAAATTCCCCAGTGCTGACGAAGTGAAATGAGAGCATAACAAGAAATGCAAAGTCTTCCAGAATTAATGGTGTACTGCAAATGCACAGACAGATTAAGAATGCACTGTGCACTCAAGAGATGCAGAGTCAGATGCAAAGGTACAATAACACCTAACCAGTGCTCACAAGTCACAAATCCAAATCTGGAAAAGAATACCTTTGCCAGTTGGGGGGGGGGTAGTGCATGGCAGTAACAGTCCACTACCAGTAAAGATACCACAAAGCAGTATAAAAAATTCATGCAGGTGTGGTGGATAGAAGGTTGACACTGCTGCAATTACTCTGGCACAGTCAAAGTTGTCTGATTTAATGGTACGCATTGCATATACACTCACACACACTACAAGTATTGCATAGCTAATTGAAAACCTTTAGTAATATAACCAAATGTTCTAAACAAACTGAAATTATACACTGCTGCACCACTACAATCAGCAAACAAATGTCAAGAATTACTGAAAATTTTACTGTGTGTACAAGAAAAATATAACCAAAACAGAAGGACTGTCTTTTTTTCCCAGTTAATCTACCTATGCCACAGATATGCCCCTCCTCCAAAGATACTTCACAGTACACAGACTAACTGTTCTAAATTAACATTCAAAATCCACAAACAAACAATGAGCACTCAATGATATGAGTACAGGAGGATTTCCTACAATCGATGCACTAAATTTTGAGCAAAAAAAAATGGCTCAAAAAGGCTTTTTTAATAGCTTTTAGAGGATTTGAATCACCAAGCTCTGAGAGGAAACTGCCTCCATCTTCCACTTCACATACACTACACAGAAATGAGGCTATGCAGAATAATCTAGAGCCCATGTGACCTGTAATCCTTTGAAGCACTGCAAATTCACCTTGGAGCTCAATAACAAGGTGCAGTGATGCGAAATACATTGATTTCAATGAACTTTGCCTTAAAATTGGTGGAGAAGTGGTTTGAGGAAGGCAGAATAATGCAAAGTCATTGGTTTCAATGGACTGCGCGTTCCCCATTATGATGCAAAGTACTCCGCTTCACATTGCAGAGCACTTCGCGGATTCCATGTTACTCTGTGAATCACTCAGCGGAGGAAATCTTGGCCACTTTGCCCACCTATAGTGGGTTTCTGGCCAGTGTGTGGGTTTTATTGTCGGAAAGGGGTTTGCTGGTAACCGACGATGTGGTGAGCTAAGGCAGTTTTGGTGTGGGTTTTTAAAGTAAGAAAAATAGAAGAGGGAGAGTCTTGGCATTTCATGAGGCTGTTTTCCCTGCTCCTGAATAGTGGAAGCAATTGGAGCATAGCTGTTAGTGGGAGATTGGTTGGGGGACAGCTGAATGATTGAGATGCTCATGCCAGGAGTTCTTCCATGCTGTAGACCAGCAGAGCTATTTTAGGAGCCTGGGTGGAGGTTGGCAGATGGCAGCCCAGTCAATGGAGCTAGGCCCATCCTGTGGGCCATGTGGTGATAGCATCTGACATACTCACCATATGGGTGACCAGGGCTGAGTCATTTGCCAGTTGCAAGGTGTATTTGATGTGGCCCAAGAAGGGGCTGTTTGGAAGAGCACAACCTTCCTGATGGTATTGGTGTTTGAAAAAAATGAAAGGGGGCATTTTGGGGTTGGAGGTTGCTGCCACAACAGCTGGCCAGATATGGGTTCAACTCCAAATGGGGGAGGGGGCAGGGGGGTTGCTCATCTTGCCAAGCATTTCCAAAAAAAAAAGGTGTGTCTCATACTGGAAGGGTTTGGACACAGAGGCAGTGGGCACCACCAACACAGCTGGTGGTGTTAAAAGAATAAAATAATACACTTTAAATAAATTTTCAGTGAATGAAAGGTCCAGTCAATGTGTAGGTCCAACAGCTGTGCAGTGATGGCATATGAGGTCATTTCCATGTGGTTGGCCAGCTTGGAGTCACTTCCCTGGCAATGTGGGGGATGCAAGAAGATCAGGAATGAATTCCATGGAATGCTGGGAGATGAGGGGGATTTTTGTACAGAAACAGATGGATGGTGGCATCACCGAATGGCTGACCAGGCCAGACCCTCTCAATGGTCTTTATCCTGTGGGTGTGTTGGCATTGGATGGGGCCTGATAGCGGATCAAAAAAAATAAATTAGGGAACACGGGAGGGGGTCTGGGACTAAGGTTTAAGATATATTAAAAAAATAAATAAAATAATAAGAATTAGGCCATAGAGGGGAGGGGTCCTTCAAGTGGCCAGGGCACTGGCCTGCCATCCTTACTAGGATGATAGCAGGAAAGACCAAGAGATAACTGTGTATTATGTTTTATGCAGGTACAGAATTGGTACTGTGGTGCCCAAGAAGAATAAGCCCAGCAAGGAGCAATGCTACCAGGCAGTGATGGAGCTGGTGAGTAAGGCAAACCAGTTGATGGAGGCAGTGGATCCACCTAGCCTGAGCATGGTTGGGAAGCAAAAGGGTGGCAGACAGCCGGGGGGAAGAGAGGGCAAGAGGGCTCCTTGGGCTCTGGTTACATCCCAGCTTATGGCCCCGGAGTCAGTGGACCCAGTGCTGGATGACCCTGTACCTCTTCTGGCCCTAACTCCCACCCTGGTGCCATCCCTTGTCCTGCCTCCGATGCCTTTAATGCCAGTACCTGTGGTGCCAGCTCCTCCTGCCTACATAGCACCTCCACCAACATCTCCAGTGCCAGATAATGCTCTGATGGTTCCACTGGCAGGGCCCAGCCCAAACAGCCGGAATCCCAGCCAAGTAATAACTAGGTCACACTAGAAAGCAGTGTAAAAGAATATGTGGAACAGATGTTGAAGTCTCTGGGAGACAGCGGGTTGGAACAGTTAGAGAAAGTGTTGGGAGAAATTAAGAACAAGAACAAGAACAAGGAGGAGGGGGCTGGAGGTGGCAGAAGACACCAGGAGGAAGGAGTGCTGTGTGACTGGACTTCTCTACTGGGACTAAAGAAGTAGAACTCTTGTACTTGGACCTTTAATTTAGGGTAAAAAAACAACTAACAAAAAAAACAAAAAAAATATAGTGTGTTTGTCTGAGTTAACTGAACTGAATGATTATTCGAACAGTTATCTAGGTGTAAATCTCAGGTGATTGAAAGGGCTTGATAGCTGTGCAGTTTAAATTACTTGTAGAAAGATCTAGTAAGTAGGGGGAGTGGCTTAGCAAGAAGGAAGCTAAATTTAAAGACTGCCTTAGAAACATTCTGTTAGTAGCTTAGCAGAAGACACCAGGAGGCAGGAGTGCTGTGTGACTGTACTAACTAAAACTTCTCTACTGGGACTATATTGCCCTCCTTCCCTCCACCCCCCACCCTAAACCAGTTCTACTTTTATAGGCACAGGATTTGACTGACAATAGGAACTTCCTGTTTGGGAGAAGGAAGTGAATGATCACAGAGCCACCAAAGACCCACCATCCTAGAAAGGCAAGAGTAGCTCTCTGGCCCCCTCTAGCTGCTGGAGGCCTGCCTCTGAGCAAGTAAGGGGTCTACTGAGAAATACAGGATATTTTTGTCACAGAACAGGACAATCAGGAGCTTAAAGGGCACAGAAGCAGAAAGTAAGTAGAGAGAGAAGAGAAAGAAAAAAGGGAAAAAAAACAGAGGAAAGAGTAAGAATTCCAAACAACAGTTAAGGGGCCAGAAATAAGACATGACGGGAGTGGTGCAGAGCAATGGCTGTGGAGCAGCAGTCTTTGGGGAGACATTCTGGAGGATGCGGTGTTGTCCCATCTGCAGGCACCTCTCTGAGCTGAAGGAGGAGGTTGCTCATCTCCAGGCTGAGTTGGCCAGGATTTTTGGGACCTCCTCCTCCATCCAGGGACCACCAGTGCCACTGCCGTTGCCTCCAGAGGTTGCCAGAAGAGGAGCAGTTGGACCACAGTGGGCTCCAGGAGGGTGAGGGTGGTGAAACAGGGTACATCCTCCAGTTGTACCTCCATAATTTCTATGCCATTCTGGCAAAGTGGGGTTCCTATGGAGGTACCTGCAGTGGAGACCAAGGAGGATGCTGGGAACCTCAACAAAGGAGACCCACAGGAGGGTGGCATGGGACCCCACAAGGGAAGGAAACAACTCCTGGTAGGGGACTCCATTGTTAGGAAGGTAGAACTGGGGGAAGAAGGGGAGAGGGAGTTAAGGTGCCTGCCTGGTGCCATGGCTTGGAGGGACAGGGAGCGAATCCTCAGGATTGACAGAGCAGCTTCACAGGGGAGGGAGCTGGATGTCATTGTCCACCTAGGGACAAATGACCTGACAAAGAAAGAGATTAGAGCAGTGCAGGAAGAGTTTGTGGAATTGGGGAGGGGCCTTAGACAAGTAGCATGCACGGTAACCTTCTCGGAGGTGCTGCCCATCTATGGCGTAGGAAAGGCTAGGGTGCTCTGCAAGATGGGATTCAATCAGTGGTTGAAATACTGGTGCAGAGCTCAGGGATTTGGCTTCATTGGGGACTGGGGGTCCACCTGGAGTGATGCAAGCCTATACTGACATGATGGGCTGCATCTGTCCAGGAGGGGAACCAGGATCCTAGGTGATAGGTTTAAATGCTTCATTGGCAAGCATTTAAACTAGCCAAGGGGGGAAGGCACTGGAAAGGAGCAGGGAAATCCTAGCCCCCCCCCAAAAAAAATCATGGTAGAAAGTAGGGTAAACGCCAACATAGAGGTGGTGATAAGGAGAAGGGCTGGGGTAAATGGGGAAAGTAACAAAGGCAAGAGGGACAGAGATGGGGCAAAAAAGGAGTAAGGCCATCAGGAAATGGAGGGTAATGAGTACCAATGCCCATAATCTGGGCAACAAGCTCCCTGAACTGGTGGCCTTGATGGAAGAGGGATGCCTGGATATCGCAGCACTTATAGAAACATGGTGCACAGAGAACAATGACTGGGATGTTAACATACCAGGGTACATAACCTACAATAGAGACAGGCAGGAGAGAAGAGGGGGGAGGAGTAGCTCTCTATGTAAAGGAAGGGATAAAAGCAACTGAACAAAAGAGTAAACATGGAGGAGAGGAGGCACTGTGGGTCACCTTGGAGACTGGAAAGGGCACCACAAACCACACAGGGGTTGTGTACAGACCCCCATGTCAGGGGGAGGTAATGGACAAGGATATGATAGAAGACATTCTTAGGATGGCAGAGAAAGGGGAGATACTGTTGATGGGAGACCTGAATATGCCAGATGTTAACTGGAGCATATTTGCTACAGCCACATCCAAGAGCAGTGCCATTCTCGATGCTGTACAGGTGGCAGGCCTCAGACAGCTAGTTTCAGAACCCACTCATGAGGGAGCAATCTTCAACCTTGTAGTCTCAAATGGGGGCAGTGAGAGGATCTCAGATCTAGAAGTGGGGTTGCCATCTGGGAACAAGTGACCATCAAACAGTGTGGTTCACGTTAAACTCAGCTACAGAGTCAAGCCATACAAAATGTGGGGTACTGGACTTCAGGAGGGCTGACTTTGGCAAGATGGGAGACTGCCTCAGAAAAGCACTAGCAAACAGGCTAGAAGGAGGGGTGGAGCAACAATGGGGAATCATCAAACTGCCATCACAGAGGCAACAAGCCTTTGTGTGAAGCAAATAAACAAATCAAAATGAAAGAAAAGCCACTATGGTTCTCAAAAGAGGTGGCTGGAAAGTCAGAGAGAAAAGATAGCATCAGGAAGTATAAGGAAACACAGAAGAAGCAGGACAGAGCTGTACCAGTTAAGGCAGAAGGAAGCAGGAGGAAGTCATAATAGCAAAGGCCCAAACTGAGGAAAAGATAGCCAACTCAGTTAAGAAGGAGATAAAACCTTTATAGGTACATCAGAGAGCGATAAAGACAAAGGAGGGATAGTGAGGCTGAATAGAATGAATGGTGGTGGGCAGAGGGGACAGTGAAAAGCAGGGATACTGAATGAATATTTCTGCACAGTATTCACAAAGAAGGAGTGGGAAGTGCCTAATCCAATTAACGAAGCACTCTTGATAGGAGGTCGATCCAGCCCTTTCACAGAAGAAAGGGTTCTGCAAGAACCCCTAAAACTGAAGGTGGACAAAGCAATGGGTCCTGATGGAATTCACCCAGAATTCTAAAAGAATTAAGGGGAACTAGTGAAACCACTGACTACTCTTTTAATAAATCATGTGAGGATGGTGTGGTACCCGAGGACTGGAGAAAGGCGGATGTGATTCCCCTTCACAAAAGTGGGACCAAGACAGAGGCAGGAAACTACAGACCTGTCAGTTTGACCTCTGTGGTAGGGAAAGTGATGGAGTCATTTCTGAAGGAAAGAACTGTTGAGTACCTTTAGGCCAGTGGGGGCACAGGACCCAAGGCAGCATGGGTTCACAGCGGGAAGGTCATATCAGACAAATCTAATAGATTTCTTTGACTGGGTGACCAAAGTAGTAGACCAGGGATTGGCTGTGGACATGGCCTACTTAGATGTTAGCAAGGCATTTGACACAGTCCCACACAAAAGATTAATAGTCAAATTAACCAGCCTGGGAGTGGGTCCCAGGGTGGTAGCCTAGGTAAAACATTGGCTGGACTACAGGACACAGAGGGTAATTGTAAATGGAATCCACTCTGAAGAAAGAGGGGTTACTAGTGGGGTACCACAGGGTTCAGTTCTAGTCCAGTCCTTTTTAATGTCTTTATAAGTGACTTTGCAGAGGGACTGGAAGGAAAAGTATGCCTCTTTGCAGATGACACAAAGATCTGCAACAGGGTTGATACACAAGGAGGTGTGGAAAGGATGAGAAGGGACTTGGCAAGGTTGGAGGAATGGTCAGAAGTATGGCAGCTTGGATTCAATGCAAAGAAGTACAAAATAATGCACCTGGGAAACAAGAACCCAGGAGAAGATTACACAATGGGGGGGAGGTAGTAACAACAACAAAAAAGGAAAGGGACCTGGAGATAATCATATCAGATGACCTTAAGGTTAGCAAACAATGTGAGAAGGCAGTAGGGAGGGCTGGGGGTATACTGGGATGCATAGGGAGAGGCATCACCAGCAGAAAACAGGAAGTTGTTATCCATCTGTACAGACAGTTGGTGAGACCCGATCTGGAGTACTGTGTCTAGTTCTGGAGACCCCATCTCTGCAAGGGCATAGACACGATAGAGGCAATCCAGAGGAGGGCAACTAAAATGGTGCAGGGTCTGCACGAGAAGCCGTACAAGGAGAGACTAAAAGAGCTTAATATGTATACCCTTGAGGAAGGAAGGGAGAGGGGGGACATGATGGAAACTTTTAAGTACCTCAGTGGAATCAACAAAGTCCAAGATGGTAGCATCTTTCAGAAAAAGAGACGTGCAAGAACAATGGGACACAATTTAAAGATGGGGGGGGCAGTTCCGAGGCAATGTGAGGAAGTATTTTTTCACAGAGAGGGTAGTGGATGCATGGAACAGCCTTCCTGAGGAGGTTGTGGGGTCTAAAACTGTGGAAGAATTCAAGAATGCATGGGACAGACATAAGACAGTTCTTGTGGGGGGTAGGAAGAAATAGGCTGTTGGTTTACTAGGATCTGCGGCCTATCCTGTAGGTAGGGAAATGGGCAGACTAGGTGGGCCAAGCGGTCCTTATCTGCCGTCAAAGTCTGTGTTTTTATGTTCTATGTTTCTATGAGCAGCAGGTGGGGCAACACGAGAAAAGTGCTTTGGGACAGAAATAGGGGCACCAGTAGTCAGGATCAGTGACCATGTCCCATTAGCTACAAAAGAAAAAATCTGGAAAGGGAAATTTGTGGATACATTTGCCCTGGCCAGCATAGACAATCTGGACAAATACGAGGAAAAAGAAAGCTTTGAGAAAAAGAACATGACCACAGTAGTCATGTTATTAGGAAAAAGGGAAGAGGAGAAGTCAATGAAAGGGAAAACATGGGACAACTTGGCTTTGGGTTTTACATATTATATGGCAATAGTCATAGAAAAGAAGCCAGGGCTGGCCATGACTTTATTGACTTATTCCCTAATCATAAAGAATGCCTATATGCCTCTTCTTCAGAATTAAACACCTTCTGACAGCAGACGCAAGAAGACAGCTTGTTCAATCAACTTTCCTCTCATTAATCGACTACGCCGACATTATCTATGGCCAATGCTCCATCTCACACCTTGCAAACCTGGATTTCCTGTACCACAGAGCACTAAGATTTAAAACTGGTCTCCCATCCTCCACACATCACTGCTCTTTATATGCAGCCATAGGGTGGCCTTCCCTTCAATATAGGTGGTGTAGAAATGCAGCACTCTGGACATTCCGAGCCCTTACCAACAAACTCCCAGTTTACATTGTTGCCTGCCTCCCCCTGAGTCCAATCAGTAACTATGCACTAAGAAGCCAGTTGCTAATTTCTCTGAAAATCCCCAGGATCAGTACCCACTTTGGCAGGGCTGCCTTAATCCATGCTTTGCCTACGCTCTGGAACAGGGTACAAAGATCCTTGAGACTCAGCTCTCCTGTTAGTTTAGCCCTGTTTAGGATAATTTATGACAAAACGTTCGCCAAAATCTGTAAGTGTTTCCATAGTTCCTAGCTGTCCTGCTTATGGTTCACTCCATATCCTTACCACATCCAGCCATGAACCTAGTTCTTCCCCTCCCTATTTTAATCAAGTCTTCTACTGAGCTGCCATAGTGGCCCTCAGCACCCAAGGCACCACTTCTCCCATATTACTCTCCTCTCACCATTTAAGCGGAACATACAGATCTCATTAGTGGCCCCTATGCAGCCCAGAACCCTTACCCAAGTATGGTAAACAGTCACTGAGGGCTGAAATGCAAAGATTTGTACCCTCTGATGGAGGCTTGACTAAGAATGACTAAACATACCACCTCAACTTCTGCATACATGGAGTCTGTATATACCACAGCAAAGTTGAGTGATACAAGTATGTTCCTACAAGATCGCTTGGAATGTATATCGTGCACCTACCACTTTTCTGCAAATTTGTTTGTAATTCTTTGCACATGTTGTACTTTGTACTCTCAATCTATGTATGTATAACTGTCTTGGACAACAGCAGGTCCATCTTGTAAATGAGCTTGCTCAATGATGATCGTCTGTATAATTAAAAATTTGATTGATTGATTGCTTGATTGATTGATTGATTGATTGAAGCAAGAGGGACAGAGTTGGTTGAAATAGGATGAGAAATTCTGGAAGAGAATGGTGCATTTGGGGACGTAAAGTGGTATTCCAGGCAGATTGACCTATGGCTAGAAATCTGTATGGGACCCTCCAACAGTGAGGGTGATGGAGATAAAGGGGGGGGGCAGGGCAAAAATGCTGCTGGGGCAACAACTGGGCTTATTGCTCATGGCCCAACTGCTGCTTCAGGCATGCCTGCTTGAGGTGTGGGGTCAACCACCCTGCAGCTAAGTGCCTTACAAATTGGGAGATGGGAATGACTGCTCACAAAAATGCATACAATCAGCCATTTCAGAGGAACCAGCTTCCTGGTTTTAGGAAGCAACAGTGGGGGAGGGGTAACAGGGGTAGGGGGACAGGAGGAGGCAGGGGCCAATACCACTACACAAGGCAGCAAGAGCAGTGAACCAGCTGCAGTGGGTTTTTTTAGACTGGCTGACACTCCAGTAAAGATAGGGGAACTGGGAGAATGGTTGAAGGATTATCCGTACAAGGAGACAAGACACACGCTTTTGCCAGGTTTTAAGGGGGGGTCACTATGCAGTATAACGGAGTCAGGAAATGGACTAAGACCACAAACCTGATGTCAGTAAAGGGGAAAGAGTCATTAGCCCAGAATATTCAGAAAGAAGTGGTAGGCGGGAGAGTTGAAGGACCATTCAGGCAGCCTCCACTCCCCAATTTCAGGATATCCCTACTAGGGCTAGTCCCAAAGAAACAACCAGGGGAATATCAGGTGATTCACCACCTGTCATACCCGGACTGGGACTCGGTCAATGACCAAATTAGGGAAGAAGATAGCAAAGAGACATACATTACTTTGGAGGAGGTGGTCAGATTGATTAGGGCTACACCATGGGCATGGCTGGCAAAAATTGACATAGAGGCAGCCATCTGTTCCTTCCAGTTTGGCCAGAGGATTGGGATCTGCTAAGTTTTCAGATTGAGGACAACTACTATTTTGACAAAGTGATGCCCATGGGATGCTGCGACACCTGTGCTACATTTGAGATGTTTAGCACGTGGTTGTAATGGAAGTTTCAGGTATGGTACGGGTACTGGGCAGTGGTCCATTGCTTAGATGACTTCCTTTTGATTTGGGGGGGGGTGATCACAGGCCAAAAAGATGCTGCGGGATTTTGAGGACCTGTACGGGGAGCTGGGAGTACCCCTGTCCCTGGACAAGATGGAGGTGCCTAGCCAGCAAATTGAGTTTCTGGGCATAGAAATAGACACTAAGAATGAATTGTTTAGACTGTCAGAGGCTAAGGTGCAAAAACTGAGATTACTGCTAGGGGTGGTCAGGGCAAAACGGCAGGTACAGCTGCAGCAAGTACAACAGTTATGGCCAATTTGAATTTTACATGCAGGGCCATAGTGCAAGGCTGCATGTTTACACGGCACCTGGCGAGAGCCACCCAAGGTGCTCATAGGCCGCACCATTGAGTGGACATTAACAAGGGGACCAAGGAAGACCTAGATGTATGGGTGAGTTTTTTAAAGGAATATAATGGCAGGATTTTCTGGCAGGAAGAGTGGGTTTTCAATACAAATCTGCAGCTCTACACAGATGCAGCTGAGGTGATAGGCATGGGGGTGTATTTTGGAGGAAAATGCTTTGCTAAGGCTTGGCCCAGGGAATGGACATTAGCACTGGTGACAAGGGACATCACATTTTTGGAAATATTTCTCATATAGATAGCCATGGAATTACGGGGGAAAAACTGCGGAACCAGAAGGTCGCATTCTGGAGTGATAATAGGGCAGTGGTGGATGTCCTAAATAAATGGGGAGCAATGTCAGAAAGGATGATGAGAGTCCTGAGGCATTTAGTGTTAAAGGGGTTGACACTGAATCTATCATTCAGGACTAGGCACATAGATAATGTCAAAAACATGATAGCAGATTGCCTCTCCCATCTGCACATGGACAAGTTTTGGGCCATCGTCCCAGGAGCAGAGCCCAGACAGACAGCAATCCCAGACTATATCTGGAGGACTGGATTGGGGGAACCAAACAATTGTTCTGCAAATCCTGGACCCCCAGAACACTAAAGGCATATGAAAGTTCATGGAGGGCCTTTCAGGCTTTTCAAGCACAAAATGGCTGCCAGGTGAGTGGGACAGTTACAAGGGAGCAGATGACACAATACATAGTGATGGGATGGAGAAATAAGATGGCATCTGCACCAATGAGTGTACACTTAGCAGTGATAGGGCAGATATGCATGCTGAATGGGTGGGAAGACCCAACGAAGACTAATTTTAATAAGGCACATGATGCAGGACTAACATTGGGGAGCTGATGGACCAGGATAGCTGGAGGCCATTGACTGAAAGCCTGCTCTGGAGGCTACTGTGAATACTGCATCAGGTATGCCAGTCCAGTTATGAAGCAGTTTTTTTCAGGGCAGTGTACACCACAATGTTTGAGGGTGAGTTCAGGGTCAGATAAGTGGTAGGGCAAGGGAAGGATTTGTCAGCAGGTCTATGACGGGAGGAAAAAGTGTGGATGACCGAGGGGATTTCAGTGTTGGTAAGATGATCAAAGACTGTCCAGACAGGGAAGGGAATCAGAGTAATACTAAGAAGGCATGAAAATGCTGTCATATGTCCTGTAAAGGCCTTGCACATGTACGTGGCAGGTCGCCCTGAGTGTAAAAACCCAGTGATATTTATGCATGGGGATGGGGGTCCAGTGACGGGGTCACAAGTGGTGTCAGTGCTCAAGAAGGGCCTTGACTTCTTGGGAGAAAACCTGGAGGGATATTCATCTCATTCATTTTGGATAGTGTCAGCATCAGTAATAGCAGCATAAGGAGGTGCAACAGGTGATAGCAAACAGAAGGGGTGGTGGTCATCGAACTGTCATAAAAAGTATATTCATAATGTCACACAACCATACCAACTGTGTTTTTCTCTTTTTTCTAATCAGCAGGTATAAAAAAAAAGGGGGGGATTGAAGGGATTACAGTGTCACTAATTATGTCCTGTTTTACGGTTCTATAGGAAAGACAAAGAGGCTGGAGGCCCTGATTTGTGGGCACTCCTTCATACACTGGGCGGAGAAGTGGGCAATCAGGAGGCCTGGGGGGAGGCAGCTATATTTTGACATCAAGGAGATTAAAGTGACTTGGAGAGGTGATTGAGGCATGAAGTGGGCCCAGCTGCTGCCAATGCTCTGAGATGTACGATGTATATATGTGTGTATATATATATATATATATATATATATATATATACACGGAAGTGAAATGAGCATTGTTAACAAGAATTAAGTAAACAATTGCCAGATCTGAGCACCCACATATATACTTGTTTGTCTCATCATTGGTGGGGGATCTGGGGACAAAGATCATTGTTATTTCCCCAGTCTGTTATTCTATTTAACAGTATTTTTGCAAAAATGTGAGCTATCATATCTAATTGACTAATGGGGCGATAATTACAAGGGTTAATTACTGAGCCCTTTTTACGTATCAGGAAAATTGTTTTTTCTGTATGAGCTTGGGATGTATTTTTGTTTCAGCCAAGCAGTAAAATAGTTTGTCAGCAGTGGTGTCCAAAAATTCATGTTCTATTTGTAGATTTCACCAGGAATAGCATCTACCCCTGGAGCTTTGTTTTTGACAGTTTAAGAATAACTTCCTCCACTTCAGAGAACGTGAATATTAATGGTGCAGTAAGAGACTCTATTCCCAATAAGAGGGAAAATGGGCAGACTAAGTGGGCCAGATGGTCCTTATCTGCCGCCAAATTCTATGTTTCTATGTTAGCCAATGTGGTTTTTTTTTTGTTTTGTTTTTTTTGCTTTTCTGTAAGGATTCCTGTCTACTGAAAATTGTTGTGAAATGTGTAACCCAAGTTTTGTTTGGTATATAAACAGGTAATGAGGACTGGAATGTGTTTGTGCCTTTTGATACCATGGTCCAGAAACTTTTCTGATCTTTTTCTTTAATAATGTGGTACATATCTGCCCATTGCTTGTCCTGGAATTCCAGTCTCTTCATTTTTAAATAGGCCCTATATTGTTTTCTAATCTTATTTAGATTATTGAACTCTGTTCTGGTAGGGTGTTTCCTAGTCCATCTAAATTTAATCATGTTTCTTTTTAGCTCACATGCAGGATTCATTGAACCAGGTACCATTCCTGTTCTTTTTATTATTTGTTATGTATATTTTTGTTCAGACTTTTTTGGGAAAAAAACATATTTTGTTGGAACAAAAATTCCAAATTGTTATCTATAATGGTTGCTGGTGTTACTTCATCATTTTTTTCTATAAGGATTTTAACTTCAGAGCTGTATAAACTATTACCCACATTCATCATTAAGCCTTTGATGTGTAATGTTTGTCTTCCAGATAAGGAGAAAGATGGTAAAGGATTCATGCTATTGTCAACAGGCATATTTGTTTCCTACGTAATTATTTTCAGAGCGGGGGGAGGGGGTGTGATCATTTTCTATTCTCATGCTAACCATTAAGCTTTCATATGCTTAGTAGCTATCAGGGTTACAAATTATGTAGTATATAGTACTTTGTCTGTTTGGGCCAAAGTAAGTAGTGTTTATCATCACCTTTCAATCTGCCATTTAAGATCAGCAGTGCATTATCATTTATAAAATTCTGTAACTTTTTCCTTAGCTCATGTGTATGTTTATCCTTACTTTTGCATTTTCCAATATTCCCCACTTCCATGCAATTTTAAACCTTGGCGCCTTTTTTCTGCTCAGCTCCCTGGTGCTGTAGTACTCACTGCTGCAGCCACTTTAATCCCAAGGAAATTAATGTATTTTGACTCACAAGACTGTGCCTAAGACTGTGCCTACGATACTCTCTAGCCTGCCTACCTTGATTTAATTAACTTTTGCTGATTCTGGTACACTGCAGCTGCTGTTTTAATTAATTTTAGCATATCCTCTAACACAGCAGCTGCTTGCAGGCTTGAAATTTTCAAGCACCCCCCATCCCCTCCTCTACCATTAATTAAATACACTGGTAATCCCGCCCACTTTTGTTCCAACCTATAAACTCACTTGGAGGGCAGTCCTACCCCTCCCCCTTGCTGCATCAGTCCTAATTCAAACCAGCGAGGCAGTCCTTTTTTTTTTTTTCCTCCACTCACTCTTGCCTATGCCTCTGTTCTATACTTATTTTGTATGGAAAAGTAACTCAGACTGAGGGTATCCCAGTTTTATCTTTTCCCCCTCACCTTTTCAAATTCCCCCTGCTCCTGTCCACTCCTCATAAACTGCACTCTATTGGAATACCTGCCTCTTGTAAATAACTTGTATAATTGACTGCCAACCTCTGGCCACTAAGGGTCTCACTCAAACTGCCTTCACTATAGGTGTCACCCTGCCTTAAGTCACCATTTCTGTCGCTTATATTCTTCTTCTTATAAAGGACAATCTACTTCTGATTTACAGAGGTTTCATACAAGGCATACATAATGTTCTCTCTTGCATGCCCAAGGTCACTTCTGGTGGTATCAGGATTACTACCCACCATAATCATCCTCTCCTATCTCTCATGTAACATACCAGCTGGATACCCTGGGTCCCACTGCCATGAAGAATTCTCCTTTGTATTCTCCAACCTTATACCAACTAGAACCTTGCTCCCTTCTCCTAACCTGTACCTCCATATAACTCATCCTTCCAAATTGGGGCATTTCCTTCTCTCTATCACCCCCCTAGCATGCCCAAATACCTCAAGCGCAATTACAGATTCTACAAAGAAGTTTGGGTGATGCTTCTGCACTTATGCTTGTCAGGAGACATAGAATCTAACCCTGGCCCCCCATTGGAATGCCAGGTCCACGGATAACTCCTCTTGGTTTTCCACTAAGGGCATGAAAATTGCCCACATGAATATCAGAAGCTTACCAGCAAACTTTCCTGAACTTGAAGCCTGGATAGCCCTGTACTGTCCGGACATACTTGGACTAACTGAAACATGGCTCAGGACAGAGATGCCTGATTCCATGTACAAAATACCTGGCTACAGCTTGTCCAGATTCGATCGCCCCACCAAACAAAAGGGTGGAGGAGTTGCCCTTTATTATAAAGAGCATTTCAATGTCTCTGTACTCCAGTCTTGGATAACAAATCACTGTGAAGCTCTGCATACAGTTCTACAACTAGGTGGTGATAAAAGGCTAAATCTTATCTGTGCCTACAATCCTCCAAAGGGGGCTCTCCCTGGCTTAAATGGGCTCTTGGATTATCTGACCACTCTAAACGGTAGATCTGAAGTCATACTAATGGGACACTTCAACCTAGACCTATCAGGGAGTCACGCCGGTACATATACTGAAGCTCTTGCCCGACTTAACCTCGCTCAACTTATCTCTAGCCCTACACGCATCTCTTCCAACTCGGAGCGCCAATCTCTCCTGGACTGGATGGCTACAAATAGAGCAAATAAAATAATTGTTACAGGGACCTTTTCGGATTCTATTAGTGATCACCTGCCTACGTTCTGTATCTGGAATGGCCACTGCCTTAAACCCCCACCCCAAGAATCATTCAATTTCGGAATTTTGCCAAACTAAACCGAATTGCACTTCTCGAGGATATTAATAATATAGACTGGTCTCCCATCTATCGCACTGGTGATGTAAACACAGCACTTGAATACCTGATGTCTCAGCTTCTGGCCCTTCAGGATCTGCACATCCCTCTGAAAAAAAGGCATCTTAGGGGCTCCCCTAATAAATGGCTTAAAAAAGACTTCCTTCGAGCCATGATAAAAAGAGACAAGGCCTGGACCTTGGCAAATAAGTCCCAACAATCAGAAGACTAGGTTAACTATAAACAACTGAGAAATGCCTGCAAAAAAGATATTCGGAAGGCTAAAAGGAGCTACTGCCTTAAGCTTCTCCAATCTTCAGCGGGTGATACCAGGGGTTTTTGGAACCACATCAAAAATTTCATTGGGCAAAGGCCCAAGATGGCCATTACTGACATGACACTGAATGATGCAAACTGTAACAAGTTACCAACTATTGCTAATGCTCTTAATGCACAATTCTCGGATCTCTCCGAATACACTGAGAAATTCAACCAACCTCTTTCACCTCCTCCTGAGGTGCAACTTTCGCATGAAACCCCTTTTCGTCTCACATTAGTCTCCTTCACCGAAGTGGGGCATCTCTTCAAATCAGTATCCACCTATGGATCTGCTGGCCCAGATGGGCTACTGCCAAGCTTCTTGAGCAGGCAGCCCCTGCCCTGCTGTTCCTATTGCAAGAATCTTTAATCTTTCCATAATAACCCAAACGGTACCAACATTGTGGAAAACCGCTCACGTTGTCCCTGTTCACAAAAGGAATACCAAAATATGTCAAACTATGCAATTGCCATTCTCTACCTAAATAAACTTCTAAGAAGGCCATCGTTACTGGGTCTCAAATTACCTGCACCTTAACAACCTTATATCCCCTACCAGCACGGAGTTCAACAGGACACAGCACCACAACTGCTCTACTTCAGCTGACAAATGCAGTCCTCACAGCGATGGATAAGAGCCTGCTCACTGGAGCTATATTTATCGATCTCACAAAGGCATTTGACCTTGTGAATCACTCTCTGCTACTTTCCAAACTGTCCCGCCTTGGCTTTGACCTGTCGTCCATCTCCTGGTTCGATAGCTACCTCTCAGGGAGGTTGCAATTTGTCCAAATTGAATCCGCCATCTCAAATCTTTCCCCTACCTCTGTTGGAGTCCCCCAAGGATCTATTCTTGGCCCACTACTTTTCTCCCTTTTCATTAACAACTTGCCCTCCCTTCCCTGCTCCTCCTCGTTAATCCTTTATGCCGATGACATGGTGCTTCTCTCCAGTGGTAAAGATCCCTTATCAGTAGAGCACATCTTCAAGCAGACTTCAACTGCTTGCAGGGTGGTTACTACAGAACAGGCTCCTAATGAATGCTAAGAAACTGTAACTATGCTTTTTGGCCCCCGTCAAGAATCAGATCTCTTTCTCCAGACTTATTGATACATTCTCTAGATGACTCCTCTTGAATTCGTTACCTCCTTCAGGTATCTAGGAGTCACTCCACCCATCTCTTGACTTTAACCTCCACATTGCGGCTACATGTAAGACAGTTTACTCAAAACTTGGTCTTGCCTTTAAAATTAGGTCCTCCCTCAATGATGCTGCCCGGCTTGCTATTGCACAAGGATTTCTCCTCCCTGCTCTAACATATTGCTCTCAGGTTTACCTTAAAGCTAGCAAAGGAGCACTCCAGAAATGGAGCACCTGCTATAACAGTGTATGCAGATTTGCTCTCTCCACTCACAGTCTTACCCATCATTGCCTGCTCTACTCAGAACTAAACTGGCTCTCCCCAGACTCGCTCAGACACTATTCTGCAGGCTGTACAATTGATAATATGATCAGAACGGGTTCCCCTAAATACCTTGCTGAACTATTAACTCAGCCCTCCCAAGCATACCGCCTCAGGGCATCTGCTCAAACCCAATTTGAAATTCCCAGATATCTCACACAAATAGGAGAACAATCCTTTGCCATATCTACCCCCCGCTTCTGGAACTCCATTCCCTTCCACATCAAACTCTCCAAATCCCACAAGGCCTTTAAACTGAGTCTTCGGGCACACCTATTAGAATCCGACTGCTGCTCTTGTGCTGTAACTTGAGCTTCTCTCCTAGCATTTTCTCCTCCTTATGGCACTTACTGATTTCCTACTGGTCTCCAAAATCTGAAAGTTTCCCACATCCAGGAGAAATCCTATTGTTACTTCATTTAAGTTTTGTTTGCTGTTTGTTGTTTCAGTTTAGTCACTGATGTATCATCAGATGAAAATAATTAATGTAATGTTATCTGTTTCTCTTTGTCATTACTGATAATGACTGTACCTGGCTGTATACTGTTCAAATGTTTGTTCTCACCTCATGCTGCATCATGAAATACTCTTTAATGTTGACTCTGGTCTCCCCTGTCTGTACTCTCCCGGGTCGTGCCTGAATATAGGCAACATTGTTGTCTAGTGTACTTACCCAGTAAACAAAAACCAAATAAATAAATAAAGTTTCCAGTAATTCAACATTGTCAAAATCTGCAAATCTGACATTAAAATCATCAGCAATCAAAAGCAGTGCATTAGTAAATTTGTGTGCGCGATATTATCTAAATCTCTACTGAAACTGGCCCAAATACAATTTAGTTAGGCTGTACTGCTTTTAGGAGGGGTATAGACATCTATAACTATAAATAAGTGATCATCCCATTTTATAACAGCTACAATATAATTTTTTAGGACTTTGAAGGTGTCGATAATTTTCAGCCCCTTTCTGATTTTGATATATATAGCCAATCCCCCTATGTCTCTCCCAAAATTTGTTTAGTTTGACTGCTGGTTAATTTATTACTTCATAACCATTAATATTTGGTTCTGCCCTTGGAACACACCAGCGTTACAACGCCGTGCCACTAGGGCACCAGTCAGAAATGTCACTGAGCACTGTTTTTGCAGGGGGCTGCACCCCCGCAACCCGACTTGTGGGGGTCTCTGTCCCCCCACACCCCCCCTAATGATTGATACCATCTCTGGGGGGAGCGGACCTCAGGGAGGGGACAGTGAATCCTGATTTTGGTGCCATAAAGGTACGGCACCCTAATGCTGCAACCCTGACTGCCTGCAGTGTTAATATTCACTACATCCAATGCAAAAGTTTCTTGAAAAGCCATGGCCGTGAATGTAGAAATAAAGGAATACCATTCTTTGTCAAATAATTTGCATGTAAATCCTGCCATGTTCCATGACAAAAAAATTAGCTTTAACATCCATCCATTCCATACTGTCATTGGTCACTTCAATGCTCTTGCATTCAACAGGTAGTCAAGTACAAGTGAGAGGACTGTCAAAGTTAAAATTCATGTTATTCATATCCACTATTAGGATATTAGAATGTTCAAGTCAGTTTGCTTTATTTTATTATTTACTGAACCAGCTCAAAAAACTTAGCGCGAATATCAATCTGGTTCCCAATTCCCCTTCTGTGAACTCTCCAGATGTAACAAAAATAATTTTTACTAACACTAATGTTTAAAACCCCAAACTAGAGTGAGACAACAAATGGGACTAAAGCAGTATTCTTTTCTCTATTAAGTCTTTCAATACCAAAAATTGCCAACATTTTTTGATTATCATGCTTTTCCTCTTGAGCTGTGTAAGTAGCTGCAGTAAAATTACATTTCAAAGTGGCAAAGATAGACCAAAAATTATCTATTTTTAAAATAGTCCTCATTTGTCTTGTACCAGATATTATTTTATCTGTTGTTTGCCAGGATACTGGTGCAGCTATTTCCAGGCCTTGAGATTTGAGCCTTATCTGTTTAAACCATACTTATTTAGCAAAGGCCATACTTGAGACATATGTTTACAGGGATAGATGTATCATTCATATCTCTGAATGCTGACAGAATGTTTTCTGCAGCGTTGTTTACAGTATACCTAACTCAGCTTGTATTAAATGTACAGTTATTTCCTTCAAGGAAGGAATAGTTTCATCTTGCTTTAGGTAAATGTCAAGGGGCTTGATTCTAGAAGGCTTACACCAGGCGTGACAGCAGTTGTGGCAAGTAGAATGGCGCATGTAGCAACTTATGCCAGCAGTTGTGACATGCTCGCTTATACAAAGTGACCTGTGACATGTCGCAGGTCACTTGCACCAAACAGCTGTTATGCCACATAAACTCCCGTGACATGGCGCTAGGGGGTTTATGGCAGCAGTTGCACCCCATTCCAGAAGAGCAGCCATAAAAAGTGCCCACACTGGGATTCTACAAGAACTCCCAGAGGAGATCCAGCAACGTAAGTTATAGCAGCATTTAGCTGCTGTAACTTACGGATGCCCCTGGGGGTCCTGTAGACCCGTCGGCTGTCCTGTGGAAAGTGCACTGTTTCTCACCCCCCCATGCCCAGCACACCCCAGCAGGGCCCCACAGGGCTACCCATACCCCCAGACCCCCAAAACAGCCATTGGCAGGAAGCCCCACAGGCAAAGGCCACATCCCCACCCGTGTCTAAACCACGAGTCGCCACCAGACATGCGGCAATACAACAGCCCTGGCAGTCTAGTGCACCCCCTGAACTGTACAGTAATTAAATACAAAATATCCCTGAATCCCTGGTAGTCTAGTGCTCCTCCCCCAACTGCACTATAATAAAATAAATAATATCCCCATTTCCCTGGTAGTCTAGTGGCCCCCCCAACTGTACTGTAATAAAATAACATCCCCATTTCCCAGGTAGTCTAGTGGCCCCCCACACCCCCAACTAGCCAGCCAGCTCACGACACCCCCACCATCCCCAGCCATCGACTGGATTAGCCTCCACTCAATGGCCAGCCATCGAGCTTAGTGCAGTATTACGCTTAGTGCACAGACATGCTCAGAAATTAATTTCTGAGTGTGTCTGTGAAGTAATGCTAATACTGCACTCAGTCAGTGGCTGGCCATAAAGGTGAGAGGTGGGCTGTGCCAGTCGCCATCTGGGGACAGGTGGGGGGTGCTGGGTGGGCTGGCACAGCTGGGTGAGGGTTGGCAGGCCACTAGACTACCAGAGAAATGGGGATATTATATATTTTATTACAGTACAGTTGGAGGGCACTAGACTACCAGGGATAGGGATCAGGATTCATATTCTGCAGTTCGGGGGCACTAGCTTACTGGGGTATATGCCACATATGCAGCTGGTGACTCTGAGTCAGGCACAGGTGTGGGGTTGACCGTGCCGCCCTGCTATACGGCATGCAACATGTTCACCAGGTACCCCCGCAGTTCGGCATACCTGGCCACATGTCGTAAGTCACAGGATTTAGCTGTGATAACCCTGCCCCTTCTAGAATAGGGCGCAGGGTCAATGTCACAGTTGTGGTTGGCACAAGTTGCATTTGGTGGCAACTTGCACCACCTTTCTAGAATTGGGTCCAAGAATTCTCATTATAGTCTCATCTCCTGATAAGATAATATCTGCATTTTGTCCTATGTTTGTACTGGGTTGTTCAGGTGATTCTTGTTCTTTATTATTATCTAAATTTATTAAGAGCTTTTCTAGTTTTTTTTTCTCTAGTCTATGTTTCGTTTCTTTCATTGTTCTTTGGAGTTTCCAGTATTATTAATGACAATAAAGATAATTTTTGATTATTTGCCTGCAGTTCAATTTTATCAACTGTATTACTTAGAAGGGTTCCAGTCAGTAACATTGCGTAACAAAATAAAGTGGACAAAAATAAAGCAGCAAAAACAGTGTCAACATCAATATTGGCAGCACAAAATGTAGCATGCCAGAAAAATGCAGGCCACGCAACACACAGGTAGCAAACAACGTCCACTGCATGGAGGCACTGTACTGGAACCACAGGGTCCAGGAGCACAAGCCAGCATGCCATCTCCCCTGTCTTGTGTGTTGTGTGTGTTGCTGGGGACGTGCTGGCTTGTGCTCCTGGCCCCTTGCATTATACATGGCCATCTACATGGTGGCCATGGTCCACCTGTCCTCCAGTGGTCACCCCAGTGCATGTTCTCCATCACGCAGCATTCTGGGTGGGGGTACCCCACCATGTGGGTGCCTGTGCCATTAGATTACTGTGGTAGGTGTCCAGTGGCCTGCTTCCCCCAGTGATGATTGCACCCTGCCCTGTTCCATCTCCCTACACCACTGTGGTGTTCCTGTGCATGGGTGCCAGCTACTGTGTGTTCTAGTGCAGTGCCTCTATGCAGTGGATGTTGTTTGCTACCTGTGTGTCATGTGGCCTGCATTGTTCTGGCACGCTACATTTTGTGCTGCCAATATTGATGGTGACGCTGTTTTTGCCACTTTATTTTTGTCCACTTTATTTTGTTCCGCGATGTTACTGACTGGAACCCTTAGAAGACTATTTTGCTCCTGAATTTGGTTCATGAAGTTGTCAATTCTGTTTTTTTTATATCATTAATAGACTCCAGGGGTGGGATATTCAAAGCGGTTGCACAAGGCACAAGTGAGATGCACCAGAGCAACAGCGGACATGTGCCAAAGAGTGATATTCAGTGGGTGACAATGCGCTGCGCAAATCACAGTGCGCCAATACGCAACCCTAATGAATGTAAGCACAAGTTGAGCCTATAAAAGGATGGAGCAAGCAGGGGACGGTGGCTTGTGCCCAGGGGAGCAGGGGTGAGAGAAGGAGAGAGGGAGTGAGAGAGAGACAGAGTGAGGGACAGAGACAGTGTGAGACAGTGACAGGGTAAGGGCTATTGGCCAGGCAGAACAGCAGCAGGGGTGCCAGACAGTCACAGAGGCAGGAGGTTCAACAGGCAGTGGGACAGGGTGCATGACCCAGACCGTGCCTGTAAGCAGGCCAGACCATGCATGTGGGTCCCCAACACAGAAGTGCACTGAGTGCAGAGGCCCAGGCAGAAGCATAAAGCTGGGATAGCCCAGGGAGACAGCCACGGGGGGGCAGACAAGCTGGGCCATGGCCAGTGCAATATTCCAGATGGAGGTGGTAATGAGGGGGTGTGAGGAGGCAGGAGGCCGAGTGGCACAGTCGTGGAAGGGCCCGGTGTTGGTATACCCAGAACAGACGGTACTGTGCCCACACCACCTTTGATCAGTACAGCAACACTGAGATCATGGGCCGGTACCGCCTGAACCGGGTGATTCTGAGGCAGCTCTGTGAGCTGTGCAGTGACAAGAAGCAGGCACCCACAAGACAGAGCCACGTCCTGTCAGTGGAGACCAAGGTCACGGCCATGATGTGCCTGCTCACCATGAGCACCTTCTAGAGACCAACAGGGGACACCACAGGCATAACCCAGTCAGCAGCATCACGGCTCCTCACATAATTCCTCAATGCACTGCTGCCACATGCTGCAGAATACATCCACTTCCCCAGCACACAGGCGGAGCATACAGCAAACATGCAGGAGTTCCACTGGGTTGCATGTATTCCTAGCATGCTAGGGGCCATTCTGTGCACCCATGTAGGCATCCACACACCACCAGGGTTGGAGGGGATGGCCTACATCAACAGGAAGGGCTACCCCAGTGTCAACTGCCAGGCGGTGTGTGATGCCAAGGGGCGCATAATCAATGTCTGTGCCACACACCCTGGGGGAGCACACAATGCCTTCATCTGGCACCAGTCTGCACTGTGCTGCAGGTTTGAGAGTGGGGACTTCCCCACCGGCCACCTAGTAGGTGAGTATGCAGCAGGAATGGGCAGCCCTATGCAACAGGGCAGGGCGTGGGGGGGAGATGCTATGCACGGGGAGTAGAATGTTCGGTTGTGTAGGAGGGGGGCAGCCACACTGACCAACGTGCTAACCCAACATGTTCACCCACAGGTGACAGCAGATACCCACTCAGACCCTGGCTGCTCAACCCATACCGGCGCCTGTTGACCACAGTACAGGAGAGATACAATGAGGCACACGCCAGCACACGGAACATCATTGAGCGTGTGTTTGGACTGCTGAAGGCACAGTTCTGTTGCCTGCACAGGTCTGGTGGTGCCCTACAGTACAGCCCCTCAAAGGCCAGTGGCCTATTCCTGGCCTGCTGTGTGCTACACAACATGGCCACTGACAGTGCGATAGCTGTCGAGGTCGAAGAGGGGAACAGCAGTAGGGATGACACGGACTCCGGGCCCAACTGTGGTTGGCAGCCCCCCCAGATGACAGGAACCCCGGCTGCGCAGGATAGCCCAGTGGCACAGGGACACCATTGCAGAGGAGCGCTATGCTGCATGCAGGTAGGTGAACAGGTCCACACACATGTTCCAGGGACTGGGGCACGGTATACAGGCATGGCTGGCAGGGCTCCACAACAGACACGGCTGAAGGGGGACATCGACAGACATGGGACAGGACACTGTGGAAGCTCCTCTGACAGAACAGTGGACCCCACCCACACAGCCCCACACACACCCACACACACCCACACAGCCCCACACACACACACACACCCTGAGGCCACCAACAGGTATGTGTCAGATGCTGAACACCAGTGCGCTGTGGTGGCCAGTGCTGTGATGGCATCATCATGCACACACCATGGTGGCCAGCAGCTGGGAGGGTGTGCACAAGGTGGGCATGACATGTGGCCTTGGATGTCATGGCCCAGGTATGCACAGACACACACACACCATACCACCATGCATACAGGGCTGCGGCAGGCAGTGGACAGGGAGAGCAGTGGATCATGACCGCCGTGCAGGTGCACGGCCACCATGGACATGTGGATGGCCCCACCTAGACTGCCCAGCAGACGCAGGCTGTGCGGCGGCCACAGGGGTATCACAGATGTACCCCCAGGTGTGTTGCTGCGAGTATGTGACCAGTCCCTCGCAGGCTTCTGCAGGCCCCCGAATAGGCCCACTCCAGGCATGCCTGGAATGCCCACAGCTGATCCTGGCTACAACAATGCTGGGATCGCATGATGCCCAGGACTGAGGGGTGGAGAATGCACTCTGCAGTGACTACCACGGACGGCCCTGCATCAGGGTGGCCAGTGGCACCAGGCCAGCCATGACTGCAGCGGTGAGCCGATCCAGGCCTGAGGTCATGTCCTCCTGCATGCGTGTGGCCTCAGTCAAGAGCTGCTCAAAGTTCCAGTCATGCCTCCCTGTGGACTGGCGCAGCTCAGTGTGGAGTGCACGCACCCCTGCCATGACCTGCATCTGTTGCTCCACAGATGCCCTGAGCAGACGGGTGTACTTGGCCAGTGAATCAGTGCCCTGGGGGGCTTGGGCATCTTGCTGACCCATGGGGGTTGTGTGGCCCCATGACACGGCCCCCCATGCAGATGGAGGCTGCACAGTGGGGCTCTCTTGGGCCTGTACAGTCTGCATTGCACTGGCAGCGGACACTGCACCCGGTCCACTCTCTGTATCATCCTGCTGCCGCTGCTGCCCCTCTATTTACCATATGCGTGATGTCACCGGGGAGGCTGTACCCCCACTGTGAGATGGGCTGGACTGCACTGCAGGTATGGAGGCCACTGCAACTCTGGGCGGTGCGGCTGGTGGGTCGGCCAATGCCACCCGTGCACCATCAGCATTGCTGTGTCCAGTGCATGGTAGGGGTGCCTCCCCCTGTTCAGCATCATCACTGTCCTGGGTAGTGGTCAAGTAGTCATCGGACATGGACCCTACCCAGATCACTGTCTCAGCATACTGGACACCATGGCTGGCATCCCACTGAAACACTGCCTGGGCATCCTCCGTGCCCACGCCACAGGCATCCGTGCAGACAGTGTGGTGGGTCCAGCAGCGGTCCATGCCCCGGACCCCAGTGGAGGTGGATGGGCACTCCTCCAGGTCCTCAAAATCACCCACGGTGGGCACCACTGCCCCTGCATCCGCATGCAGGTGCTCGGGATCTGTAAAGGAACATATACATGTTAGTGCTGCCACCACACACCCCTGCCCCAATGCACCCCTTACCCCATCCCCATGTGCTACTGTACCTATCATGTAGTGATGGGCTACCCCCCCATCTGGAATCCACCACGGGGAACACCCTCAGTGGCACTGTGCCGCATAGTAGCCACCACAAGCTCCTCCTATGGAGTCAGCCGCCCGCTCTCCTTGATCTGCCTGCAGTCCATGCCCACCTTCTTCTTACATTCCTACACCAGCCTCTGATGGACACCGTGCAGGTTCACAGTCCTGGCTGCACCCACCCATGCTTCCGCCCTGGCTTGCTGGGTGCCTGTGGTGCCACTCAGGAGGGGCTCCTGGCCCAGGTAGGTGTCATATAGGGCATCACACTCCATCTTTGTGAAATTGTGCCTGCGCTTCTGTGCATGTCCCTGCTCCTCAACTTCCTCTTGTTCCGACATGCTGTTCCTGTGGATGGGGACATGTGGTTAGTGCTGGTTGCCACACACGAGGCCCCCCCAGACCACAGTCCCAACATGCCCAGTGCCTGGCGTCCTACTTGTGAAGGATGTAATACAGGTCTGGTGCCTGTGCTGCTACATGGCACCTTTATAGCACATCACATGCAAATGAGGGAATACGCAAGTGTAATGAGAAGCAAATGCCTCTGATGCACTGCTGATATGCTGATCAGCTCATCTGCATATGCCTGCTGAATATCATGGAATTGTGCATTGCGCAGTGGAGTTGCTCATGAGCATGTCATGGCGCATCTGTGTGTCTTGTGCAGTCCACATGGTACAGCGCATGTGCACACTGACATCACGTATGGTGGTGGGGCTTCCTACACACAGTGCGCTACAGGCGGCACAGAGCTCTTGCCGCTATTGGGCATGTGGTGCACATGCACTGTATGCACATTGGCACCCGTGCGTGATTGACACATTGCTTATGTGTCACATTGGACCCCATCGTGCACCACGCTATCCATGCCGTATCGCGCTGATGTGCACAGTGCGTGTGCCACTCTTTGACGCTTACATGTGCCTCTTGACCCCCGGGTGCCTGCAGCACATGCCAGCATTGCCCCAGCTGTATCGTGCATACCCTGCTGATGCACGATAGGGGATGGCAGTGCATCGCCAGGCGTGTCGCGCATCCTTCGCACATACATCTCGTGCGCTCACCAGTGCCATTATGCTTCTGCAGTTCTGAATACAGCCATGCCTCGTAGGAGCACACCTAGAGTGCCCAATTGGACACAGGTGGAATTTAGTCAACCTGGTGGCATTGGTGGAGCCACATATTGGTGCCCTCTATGAGCAGGTACTCCTGGACCAGCCACACACTGAGGTGTGGCAGAAGTGCTCGAGGAGGCCACAGGGTCATGCCATAGTGGGGAGCAGTGCTGCCACAGGTACGGGGACCTGTGGAGGAGGGATTTTGACCATCTCAGGACACTGCAGGCACAGGTTCAGAGGGGCGCTGTGCCACAGCCAGGTGAGTGCACCTATCCCTGTCCTTGCCATGTCAGTGTTGTGTGGGTTGCCAGCGGGTGTCATGCCGTGCTGCTGTGGGTGGGGGCAGTGGCTGGGAATGCCACCAGCCATGGCAGTGCAATGTAGGTGGCTGTGCCATGGAAATGCTGCTGCGCTGGGTCATGGGGTATACTGTGCTGGGGGGCTCTTGTGTTGCTACCTGGTGCTGATGTCTGTCCCTCACTGTTTCCCTATTAGGCCCTGAAGATCAGTGCAGATCCCACATGATGGGTGCCGCTGCTGGACAGCAGCAGGCTGGTGGTGGCACACAGTGGAGGGATGCTGCCCAGCCAGGAGGTGCAGGTGGTCAGGTGCCAGTTGGGCCACAGCTTGCAGGTAGGCACTTTGGTGGAGTAGGTTGTTTTGTGGGGTGGGGTCTGCCACACCCCCCATGCACATGGTCAGAACATGCCATGCTTTGCCAATGTGGTCCATTGCACCATGCTGTGCCCTGGGCACGTGTGTGTGGCGGCTGTGGTTGGGCTCTGGGTGCATCTGGGTCCCAGCCAGGCCACTGACAGCCCCACGCAATGGTCATTCACTTGGCTGCCATGGCTGTGGCATGCTGTGCATGGCTGGTGGTGGTGTGCAGTGCTGTGTATGGCTATGGATAGTCAGGATGGTGGCTCATGTGGGCACATACACTGTGGTCTGCTGTGTGTCCCCTACAGGGCGTATGCCACTGCTGTCCACTGCACACAGTGGGTGGGCTACGGTTATGTGGGCGTGCACTTATCCATGTCCCCTTCTTTTTCCTAGGTGCCCATCTGGTGGATGTCCATACTAGGCTGCTGAAAAGGATACTGAGGGTCACCACAGCCACCTTTGTGGTGACCCACATCATTTGGCGGGCACTGTTCCAGCCACTGAGGAGAAGACAGCAGAGGCGCTCGAAGTCATGGACCTCCCGAGGGGTCCGTTGGCCTGCTTAACCCTCCTTTCCACTGACATCCCTCCCATTCCTCCACTGTACCCAGCCTACTATGTCCCATGTCTCCCAACCCCCCTTCCCCAGCCTATGTTCCTGATTGTGGCCTCCCCATTCCCTGCCCCCATCCCTGTTCACCTGTAAATAGTTTGTTATTATTGGTTGTAGCTTTTAATACATTTTTATTTTGGTAGCCATCCATGTTCATGTCTGCTTTGCAGCTGGCTTTGGTGCCATGCTACTGTGGTGGGCATGGTGGCTGTGTGGTACGTTTGCAGTTGCCTGGGGTTTGTGTCAGGTGTTATGCACACAGTGGCTTGTGTTTCCGTGCCTGTGGTGTGTGTTTGTTCCCTGCTGGGCTGTGTGGCCGGTGTGTTGTGTGCTGTTGGCTTGTGTGTTGTCTGCTTTGGTCCCGGTACCATGTTTCATGCCATCCTGTGGGTGTTGCCTGTGGCTGCCTGCCAGTGGCCATGGGTGTCATGCCACCTCCATGCACTGCAGTGGATTGTGTGGTCAGGGCATGCAGCTGTGCACCTGCCTTGCTGCCCTCAGGTCATGCCCTGCTGCATTGTGGCAGTGTGTCCTGCTCTTGTGACCTGCTCCACACTGTGCCAGGTGTTCTATGCTATGGCACATGTGCCTCTGTCCCTTGTCCTGCCCATGCTGTGCTACTGCGCTTCCTGCCTTGCTCCATTGTGCAACTCTAGTTACACAATGGTGCCTGCTGACTTGCTCACTGGCACAGCCCTTGTTGTGCTATGGCGCATCCCTGCAATATTCAGCCATCTTGCACTGTCACTTGCCTTGGTGCTCAGCCTTTGACTATCACATTGGATGTGCTCCAGTGCAGTGTACCTGCGCTGTGCCACCCTTGCGCCTGCTTCTGGCGCTTTTCTGATTATCCCACCCTAGAAGAACAATGTTTGGCATAACTGGGTGTGCAAGAGCCTTTAAAGTATATTCTATAAGATGTTTTGGATGATTGTTCAGTAATTTCTGCTTCTATTTGCATGTATCCCACTTATTTGTCTAACTGATTAAAAACCATATTTGGGGAACCCAAAACATTAATTGGCTCTACATGCTCTACCATTTCCATAACTGGGGTCCTAATTAATGAGTCACAGGAGTTCATTGATAAATATAGGGGACTAAATAATTCTAGTTTAGTTTCATGCATTCCAGAGGTCACTTAAGTAGTGATATTTATGATTCCTGTCTCTGTTTTTTTTTTTTTTTGGCTCAATGAGTTAATCTGATCCTCCTCCACTTTATTAGCAGGAAATTCTCTACTTAGTTTATTAACTAGGCGAGGTGAAAATAAATCTGTAATCATTTCTTTCTGATTTATTTCTGGTTCTGTTAGATTTTTCCTTTTTCTATTTTCCTTCTTATTTTTGGTTTTATTTGTGTCTTGTTCATCTTTCATCTGTTGTCTATCATGTTCTTGCCCCCCAAGTAAGGATTTCCCTTGTTTTCCATCCATCCATCTGTTATCTATCCTGTTCTTGGCTTTCTACCAAGTACGGATTGATTTTACTTTTGAGACTTTCTCATTCCTTATACAAAGTCTTAGAGGGGATAATATCAGGATCATCTAATCTGTCCTTACAGATGTTCATTTTACTGCTCCTGTGTAGCTAACCTTTCTTATTGTTTTCAATGGGAGTAGATGTACAGTAGCTAGATGAAGATCTCTCACAAAAATACAGCCATTACAATGTTTCTCTATTTATTTGTTCAAAACCTTCCCTCTTCTAGTGTTCATTATTGAAGATGATAGTTCTATGTTCCCCATTAAAAATTACCCTTAACCCAATTAGCTTTATTGTTCCTAGTATCTTGGACTTAGATCTTTAAAAATAATCTAACATGATACTATAAGGTAAAAACATAACAGTGTTAATACATACACCATGTTCTAATTGTAAAATTAGTCATTTGTCAAATGCAATAAAAACTGAGTAGGTAGACTTATAAAATGCATTATTATTCTTTAGTAGCGGCTTATTTAGTTAAAGTCATGTGAATGAGGAATTATATATGTCCTCTTCCAAGATCTATGTTCCAAAAGGCACTTTTACCAAGTCCGTGGCCTTCCAGCTATCTGTTGAATAAAATCCAGGATGCTTCAAATACACCACAGGTACTATTAAAACTACTACTAATGCCATGCCAGTTAGAGAAACAGTTACCAGAAGACTATCAAGCTGAAAGAACATTCAATATTGCTACCCTCAAAGATCACTGGGAAAATTCTGTGTTGAAATAATGATTACAATTCTACTATATCTTTAAAGATCATTTAATTGTCACTCCAAAGATTGAGAAATAGCAATTTTAATGCTTCCAGTCTTACCAAATGACATGTGTTTAAGCTGCCTGGGTGTTCTTCGCTTTATGGCATTTCAAATAAATAGAACCACTGCTTGTTTTTAGTTCTCTTTATGGTCTATAATGGCAGTTCATAAAACTTTTAATTCGTAAATGATTTTTCGCAATGCTTTTTGCCTCCAGAGGCTCACTTCCCAAGATATGGGTAGGGGAAGGTCCCTTTAAAAAAAGGAAAACAATTGTATATTTAATTAAGTTTCAATCTTGGGATGCTTTTAGTTAAGTATTACAATTCATATATCTAACTTTCTTATACCCTTTAGTACTAAAAAGTTTCAGTGATATTTGAAAAAAAAATCTATTCTAAGCTCACATAACAAGAAAAAACAAGAAGAATCATTTAGAGCTTACTCTTTCCTGCATTAAGACCAGTAAAAACTAATTGCACAAGAAGTGTCAGGTATTTCCACTGCTGGTTTCAGGTGCTTATTCTAAGTGCAAAAGACCACATGTAACCATTAAAAAAGTGCTATAGGGAGGGGTCACATGATGGCAGAGTGAAAGGCAGCAGCTACGCTCCAAAGCTCCGCATCTTCGCTCATTAATATAGCGTTATACTGCGAATAGTTGCACAAACAGCATGCCTTACCTGTATTGGTTGATTGCTCGGGACTCCTAAGAAACTATCTCAGGATGGACATCATGAAAAAAATGCCGCCAAGGCACTCACCTCCATCAACTCCTGAAAAACAGGAAGGCCTCAAAGTGGCCCAAACACCAGCCGGCGAGTACGAGTAAACCCTCTTCCCCTGCAGCTGCTCTCTCGGAAAAGAGATTTTTAGAAATAATGCTGCCGATGCAGGACAAAATAGTGGAGATTGCAGAGGACATGCAGCAAATTAAGTCCTAATTAATGGCTACACAGATAGGGAGGAGGTTTAAAAAGTTGGAGGATAAGCTGGAAGACCTGGAGGGAGGAGCAGGAGTAATAATCTCTTAATTTTTGGTGTGCCAGAAAAAGAGGAAGGTTTGAATCCCATACTTTTCATTCAGAAGCTCTGTGAAAAAATTGCAGGACCTTCCCTGAATGGATCCACCTACATAATAGAATGGGCGCCACCTCATCCCAGGATATGTCGCTTACTGAATTTTTTAGATAAGCAATATATTTTGGCCAAAGTCAAGGATCTGCATGAAATTCTATGGGATTGGCATCGACTAAGGGTATTGCATGATCTTCCACAATCAGTAAGAGTGAAGCGGCAGGCGATGCACCCGATTGTATCAAAGTTGATTGCAGCGGGAAAGCCTTTTAGAATGCGCTACCCTGCAGGACTCCATGTTAAATACGAGGATCACTGGATACCTCTGGAAACCAGAGAGCAAGCACTGAAGGAGCTTGAGGAGCTATTTCCAGACCTGTTCAAGTGAGGTGACTGTTTGAGTGTTACAGGGCTGCAGTCCACATCTGAGTATTGTAGTGGAGCTGTTTGTTGCCCTGTATAGAGAAACCACTTGTAATGTTCTCTGCTGGGTTCCTCTACTGAAATATATAACCGGGGTGCCCCTCAGAACTGGCTTGACATGATGTGAGGATCACTTTTAGTGTCTACTTTTGTTCGAAAGATTCTGCTGCAGTCACTGGCAAAATCTGGATTGGTTCAACGACAAGGTATCCAGCCTAGATGGGCTGTCAGGGTCCAGATCATGATTCGATTTCCAGATGTTAGCTGTTCATGCTCCTGCAAGATACATCAGATCATAGCAGAGAAGATCGGGAATGTTTTTTTGTACAGTATTACTAGACTGCTGTTAGTGCTTCTGTTTATTTGGGGGCTGAAGTAAACCTGATAGTCTGAGAGCAGGGTTTTTTTTTGGTCTCCCCCTCTTAATTGGTTTGTTTAGGCAGTCGCATAAAAGGTCAGTAAGTGTTAGCTACGATGAAGTAATCGTATCTGAAATACTAAACAGGAAGAGATGTACTCCACTTACTGTTGTAGTGTTTGCTAGGATGTTTCAAATAGCCCTAAATGTTTGAAGGTTTGACTTGCTGTTTGTTCAAGTAGGGGAGGTGCGGGGGATAGGGAGGGGGATCTTGGTGCACATTGCTCTGCAAAGAAGACATCACTCGCCTTAGGTAATTGGTGTTACAGTTCGTAGGAACTGGAGGTGAGGGGAAAGTGTTTTTTTCTCTGTTTTATTTTGGGGACATTGGGGTTGGGATACAAGGGACACATATATATACATTTTTTACTTTATTTAGTTTTTTTCATTGTTCTCCAATTAAAATTGTGTTATGAGGGGGGGGGAAGATATCAAGTGTGTGCCATTTACTCATTATTATAGAGTATTCTTTAAATTAATGCTTGGGGACCAGTCGGGGACTCAATAGACAAGACGGCGTAGACTCATCCATAGTGTCATGTGTCATTGAATGTAATGAGTGGCCCATATAAACTGATTTGTTGGAATATTAAAGGTGCCCAGGATAGGTGCTAATGGCAGATGGTTCTTAGACATCTGCAACATTTGCAAACAGGGATAGCATGTCTCCAGGAGACTCATCTGAAATGGGAAGACATCCGTTTATTCGCCAAGGCATGGGTGGGACAGGTCTTTGGTGCAGGGAGATCTAATAACAGTGGGGGGGGTGGCAATTCTAATTAGAAAGTGCCCTGTAAAATGGGGAAAGAAATATATGATCCCAATGGAGATATATTCTCTTACACGGAAGTATTGAAACCCAGCCAGTCATACTTGGTGCTATATATGGCCCGAATTATGAATCCCCTGTGTTTTTCACACAGCTACTGAGTATAGTGGTTACTAACCCATCGGTTTTAACTATATTGGGGGAGACTGGAATGTGGTTCCATACAGTCACATAGATAGATCCAACTCCCGGAGGCAGGGTTTTTCTCCCACACAAAGGGCACTACATGAGTTGATGAGAGGTGAGGATATTTTGGATGCCTGGAGGGTGTTGCACCCTATGGAGTGTCAATACACTTTTTTCTCACCCCTGCATAAATCTCTTTCCCAAATAGATTTTATTTTGCTAAGTTCCCTTTTGCTCCCAAGCATCATAAGCTCAGTCATTCATGAGAGGGTTATATCAGACCATTCACCTGTTTCATTTTTGTTTTTTTTTTGGAACCGGGAGATAGAACAGACTTTGTCTGGAGGTTGAATAATCAACTACTCCAGAAGCCTGATACCTTACAACAGATTAAAGACTTCCTCTTTAAATTTCTATCTGACAACAGGGGTTCTGTTACAAGAATCAATGTGGTTTGGGTGGCTACGAAGTGCATCTTAAGAGGAGAATGCCTACGGCTGGCTGCTACCAAATCCTGACAGTTTAGAGCCTAACAGGAAACTCTGCTTGTGGCTATTCATAGGCTAGAGACTACCCTTAATAGCAGGTCCTCGGATATTGATTGGGCTACCTTGTATAAGCTACAAGCCCAATATTCAGCCCTGATATACCAGAGGGCGGAATTATCCTTGAAGTGCACTAAAATCAACTACCTGGATGAAGGGGAAAAAGCAGGGAAACTATTGGCAGTTAGGCTTAGGCAGGCCGAGGCCTCCCATTTAATTTCTAGCATCAAATCTGATGGCCAAGTTATTACATCACCTAGAGTTATTGTAAGGGAACTGTGGACATATTATCAGAGGTTGTACTTAGTAGACCAAGTTGATCGCCCCGCAACTCAAGATATTTCTAATTATCTTTCTTCGGTGGTGCTTCCCAAAGTATCTCCCCAGTGTGCCAGGTGACTTGATAGTTTGGTCACTACACAAGAAGTTAAGCAGGCCATTGAGGAATTAAGATCAGATAAATCTCCCAGACCAGATGGTCTTTCTAATAATTTATATAAAGTGTGTATATTAGAAATTGCTCCTCTTTTCACAGAGATATTTAATTTTTGGTACTCGGAGGGTATGTAGGAGGATAGCTTCCTGAAAGCGTTGATTGCTCCTATGCCCAAGCAAGGTAAAGACCCCCTTTATCCTGGAAGCTATAGGCCCATTTCACAGGGACACTGGTTTACCGGGATTGAGAAAGGGCATATTCCGTTTTGCACATTTAAAAAAACGGTATTGTCACCGGTGTCTGTTAAGCCAAAATCCAGTTTTACCGGTGTTTGGTTTTGTGTACTTTATTTAGAAATTTTTAACTCTGCTAACATGCATTTTAGCTATTTTGACCTCCACTATTGCACATCCTTGTAACAATTTAAGGTTAGTTTAGGTACAAGATGTGATGGCAGCAGCAACACTTCAGCCCCATCTCTAAGATGTGATGGAAGCAGCACCACAGCCCCATCCTCAGGTGCAATGGCAGCATCAACAGCACTCACGGCCCCATCCCTCTGGTGTGATGGCAGCAGCAACAGCACTATGACCTCCCTCCCTCAGGTGTGACAGAAACAGCAGCACTGTGGCTCCCATCCCTTAGGTGTGATGGCAGCAGTACTACGTTCCCCATTCCTCAGATGTGATGGCAGTATCAGCACTATGGCCCCCATCCCTCAGGTGGGATGGCAGCAGTACTACATTTCCCCATCCACCAGTGGTGATGTCAGAATGCACTACAGCCCCCACCCCTTTGGTGTAATGGCAGTAGCAACAATGCAGTCCACATCCCTCTGGGGTGATGGCAATAGTGACAGCACTATGATCCCCTTTCAACACCCACACCCTACACGCACAAGTTAAAATGACTTGGTCTCTTTGCTTGTAGAACTCAGATGTGAATTAATCGGAACCATCACCGCTAAGGTGGGCTACCTTTGTTTTTTCCTATCTAGAATTTAACTGCCTGAATTGGATTTCTGCCTGTGACACTGCTGACCAGGTTTAGGGAACAGACTTGGGTGTTAGAGGGCAGCTGGTGGGTGAAGGCTTGAGTGTCCAATGACCACTCACCTTCTCCTGGGAGGGAGGGTGGGTTCACAGCTCAGCATTTGCTGGCCCCTGATGGAGGCCAGAGGCATGACAACATGTCAGCCCTCACTGCAGGATGGAGCGTGATGGACATCAGCTTGTGCCTTGACATCATGTGGCCTGTCACACTCCCAAGAAAATGGGAAAACACCTGCTGACCCACGAAGGACAGCTGTTGGTCTCCATAAGCCGGAAGCCCCAGACATGTGTCTGTTCTGACCCCTGCCATGCCCAGGATACACAGGAAGCTCTTTAGGTAATTCTCCTCCCCTGGTAGCCTCCCACAGGGGTAGGGGCCCACTCAATGAAGGGTTACTTTGGGTTACCTAGTAGCACAGCAGTAAGGGGCAGTGGATGGTGGTTGGGACTCAGCAGCGGTGGTAGGGGGCCTTGGCAGGCCTGAAGGAGTGAATGGCCAGGGGGTAGGAGGACCAAAAAAAAAAAAAACTACTTGAATTTGCTTCTTTGAAATACAGTGTCTTCACCTAAAAAATCCATAAGTGATTAGTGGAGGATGTTCAAATGGATTTATGCATCTCCCAGACATGTGGATTCTTTTTTTTTTTACTTGGTGTCCATGAAATGGGTGTCTCCCCGTTTTCATGTCTTTGTTCAGATGTGAATTGAGCACCACTCTGCCCACCAGCATCATACAGCCCTCTGGTCTTACCTTCTGTACGCCATTGTCTGTGCTTTCAAAATTCACTGGCCAGACATAAGTACGCTTAAATACTTAACATTTGCTTTTGTTGAAGCAGTCTATCAGAAAACTTTTGTTGTCACAGAGACTGAAACAGCAAGTGGGAGAAAAGGTAAATTATCCAATTCACCTAAATGGGGTGCTAACTGTGAAGTCTTTTCATAAGTAGTAAGGCAGTTTCTTCTTTGTGAACATACTTTCATTCAGATTAGTTTTCATTAAAACAACTGAGGATTTTGGATGGCTCTACTAATTATAAACTTGAATAAGCTAGTTGGTAACAGTGACCCTGCATTTAGCAATCTACAACCTAGATGCTTATATGCAAAGAATACAATAAAAACCTGACTAAAATCTAAAAACAAGCTTATAAAACATATAAAATGTATCTGAACATTTATCTTTACCTATACAAAATCATTGCAGCCCAAGTAAAACTCAGGTAAATTGCATGGTACCCTGACTACTATTCTATGATATAGTAAACATATATTGGTATTTTTTTTATATTCTTTGTAAAGCAGGTAAGGCCCACTAGGCAGAACTATCTGTTTTCAGGAGTGACCTAGAAGCACTGGGGAGGTTAAGTGACTTGCTTGGAGTTGCACAGTATGCAAGTGGAGGTTGTGGGAATCGAACCCAGGTCTGCTGGATGTACCCAGTTAATTCACTGTTTGTTACTCTAACCACTAGGCATGGGTGCTTAAACTGAATGGCTTATTACAACATAGCAGTGCAGGTCATTTCCTTACTGACTCGATATGCAGCAAAGCAAAAAGAATGCAAAGCACAGCAGCATTCATTTTAAGATGCTGAAATCTGGGCCGGTCCACTGGCGCTGCGGTAGCACTATTGCTTGCAATGCCAGTGACCCAGGGTCAGAAGCAAACTCGAGTTGTTGGAGGTCTGGCCAGGGGAGTAGGATCGAGCACCTGGGGGACTGCCTCCTTCCAGGAGAGGGTGGGCTGCAGGTCCTGCTGCTTTACCACCACAGGTGGTGATGCAATGGTGCTGCAGAGTGATCAGGAGGGATGGGCTAGCAAGGATCTGGAGCAGTGGCATGTTCTATGTGACCTACCTCCTTGGATCTCCTGTAGTGCCGGTGGCCTCAGAGACAAAGACCAGAAAACCCATAACAATCACCCCCATTGGCCACTGGCAGAAGGGACCCAGGTGCTCCAGACTTCATAACCAGGCTCCATGAGAGACCCACTGAGCTGCCCGACACACACTAAGGAGTGTGGAGGGTGACCTGGGGTCCCCTCCCTTCCACCTGGGGGATACAATCAAGGCAGGACCACAGGAGCCCTGAGCATTAGCTGGGGTGAAGCTAAGGATAGCCATAGAGATCTCTGAAAGTGGAGACTGACGCTGTGAGAAGGGACATAGAAAGAGAAAATAAAAAAAAATTTAAAAAGATGCTGAAATCTTAGAGATTCTGTGCAGTGACATGCAATTTCCGTGAGGCACCGGTACAAGAATTCAAAATCCGCAAACCAAGCAGGATTCCGTGATTGTTACCGGTGTTACCGGTAAAAATGGAAAACCAGGGTCCCTGCCATTTCACTGATCAATACAGACATAAAGATTTTAGCCAAAATTCTGGCCAATAAGCTAAACCCCGTGTTAGCTAACCTTATTGATTGTGAACAAATCGGCTTTATGGCTGGTAGGTCATCCGTTGATCACTTGCGGAAACTTATGTATATTCTCTCAGTATCCAGGGACTCTGACTGACCTGCGGTGTTGGTGTCCTTGGATGCCGAGAAAGCTTTTGATATGGTATCCTGGGATTTTCTGTTCGTAGTTTTAACACATTATGGCCTGCCTGTAGAATTTATTAAATGGGTTAGATTATTGTATGTTTGCCCATTAGCACAGGTTTGGTGTAATGAAATCTTGTCTGATCCCTTCCAACTTCAGAGAGGGACCAGACAAGGTTGCCCTTTATCCCTACTTTTGTTTAATCTTTATTTAGAGCCTCTGATCCAGAAGTTAGTCACCTCCCCATGAATACAAGGTATTAAAATTGGAGAATGACGCTATACCCTGTCTGCTTATGTGGACGACCTGCTGGTACACCAAGAAAATCCTGTATCAGGAATCCCTGCTCTTTTGGAGAAAATTGAAGCCTTCTCAGCTGTTTCCAACTATAAGCTTAATATATCTAAAACCAAGGTCTTTCCCTTGAATAACAAGACTTCACGGCTGGGGATAAATAATACCAATCTGGAGTGGGAACCTTGTACCCTTACCTATCTTGGAGTACAGGTGGCCAGAGATAGTCCCACTATGATTAAACTTAATCTCACGGATCTGATTAAAACCATTAAAACAGATCTTGATAGGTGGGAGTAGGCTTCCTCTTACATTATGGGGAAGAATAAATACGGTAAAAATGAATGTTTTACCCAGGGTATTATACCCTTTAGGGATGCTTGGGTGTTTTCTTCCCAAAAAAAGGTTTACCCAGTTGCAAGCCATGTTAAATACCTTCTTGTGGAGAGGTAAATGTGTCAGACTATCTTATATTAAGTTGACAGGGCCCAAGTTACAAAGCGGATTAGCACTGCCCTCCTTTTTTACCTATTATTGCACTTGCCACCTTAGTAAAATTGTTTACTGATCAAAGGCGGAGTGGGAGACAGAGTATCGGGCTTATGTACCCCAATGGCTGGAGGTAGAATGAGTTTTAATATCCCAATATCAAGGTACTCTTGCTTCCTTGATTTATGTCAGTCCTAAGAGGCTCCCCAAAATGTTGAAGAATATTCCCATTGGATGGTCGGTTAGAGCCCTCCATCAATACAAGTCCACCTCTCATGTAATTGGCATACATCCCTTGAGCAACCTATAGTGGGTAATCCCAACTTTAAAATTAATTATAAACCTATTTCACCCACATTCTGGCCTCTTCTGACTGGTAAGAATGTCTCAGACCTGTTTGAGGATGGTAAGCTGATTCCTTTCTCTGTTTTCCGTGTATGTTTTGGGGTGCCTACTAGAACCTTTTTTAAATATAAACAGGTCAAAGAGGCATAAAGGCTCATGTGAGATGGGAGGGTATAAGCCGATTGCATACTGAGATATTGAACAAGCTTTTACTTTCAGTTAAAGAGACTCATGCAGTATCCAAGGTCTACAAGGAGGTGCAATCTCTGGATGCCAACTTACCTTTGGGGACCTGCTATTACTGCACCAAAGAATTATCCCTTACAACGGAAGCAGAGATTTGGAAAAATGCATGGAAAAATATTTATAAGTATATCAAGCAGGACAAATTGTGATTGATACAGTTTAACATCATGTACAACCTTTACTATATGCCTGTGAATTTATGTAAACTGGGCCATCTGCCCTCCCCTAATTGCACTCGATGTAACCAAATTCCTGGTTCCTTTTATCATATGCTATGGGAATGTTCAGTGGCTCAAGCCCTGTGGCAATCTATTAAGCAACTACTAGATCCACTGTTCTGGCTTGACTCCCCGTTCATTCCAGAAGTTTGCTTATTATGCCATTTCCCGACCAGTACCCCGGGGTTAGGATGGCACACCTAGCTTTGATTTCCGCTATAGCAAAACTTATTATCATGAGACACTGGGAAGACAAAGCAGGACTGTCAGTTTTGGAATGGTATAAAGAAGTACTTATGGCTCTCCAATTAAAGAAGCACATTTTACACATGAGTAACCATTCTCATTTACACCATTCTAGATGGGGCTCCCTGGATGCCTTACTTGCTGCATGGAAACCATAAGAGTCTGTGATATTTGGTTGCCCTTTATTTATTTCCTCTCTGTTCCTATTGGTAGTTCAATTCATCTGTTATTTCGAAGTTAATTATATGCACACTTGATATGGGAGATAACAGGGGATGGGAAATAGGCAGGGGAGGAATGGGTGGCAGGGGGTGGGGCTCGGGATTGTCTTACCTGGACATGTACCTCATGTCCCTTCATCTTAAGGTTATATTCCTGGCAACTATGTACAATGTTAAGGGGGAGGTCCCTTATATTTTCAACTTTCATGTCTGTACCAACTTGTGTCAATGCTAAATAATTAAATAAAGTTTATTGAATTAAAAAAAAAAGTGCTACAGAGAATACCAGCAACACAACTCTTCAGAATTTATCCAGGATAAAAGCAGGGAGTTGAACGGGTAGCAGAAATTTCCAAGTGAAGAATGCTGATCTGACCTGTGGGAGGTCATGCATGCACATAAGGAGGGCTTGATCAGCTGGTCCCTGAGGCAAGAAGTTTAATTTTTATTCTTAAAAATAAAAGGAAAAAAGATTCTTTAAATATTGCAACTGCTAATGTTAATTTTACATGTTGGATTGTCGTTAAAAGCACATATCATTATCCTTGAAAAAATGACCTGAGGTACGAAAAAGCAGCAAATATTTTTACGAATGTATTGGACTTTGTCACAATTAAAAGTTACAGTAGAAGATTAAAACAAAATAGTATAATATTTAGTCTTTAGCGCAGCTTGTACTTTTCGCAAAGAGAGCTCAAGAAATAATTTGAGAATTTGAGGCAGTTTATTGATGTGATATTCAATGTTGTCAAGCCAGTTTTCACAGATTCTAGCAGTATCACCATTAATTCAACTGCAGCATTTCTTGAGTTGAGGCTGCCAGGTAAATTCAAACTTGCTAGTCCAAGCAAAACTCCATTTCTCCACCAGAATGGCTCTCCACAGGGCTTGCTACTTTCTCTTCATCTTGGGGGGAGGGCTTCCCCACCGCTGGGACTCCCATGACCCTACAGTGGGAAAGCAGAGCAAGAAAAACACAACTTCAGCAACAGGCAGCACAAGACGGTCTGGAAAGAGGCTGAGGAGAAATGAAAAATAAGGCAATGATAGTTTACCTTACACAAACTCAATAAGAGCATTCTCAGTTCTCTGCTGTACCTGGTTCTCCACATCAGGTTAGAGCGCAGCTGCCATTCCTCCATTCAAGTCAGAAACACTGCCTGCCAGTAGAATATCATTATATGAAAGGACAAGTGATGGTGTATCATGTATGTGTATGTATCTATAAAAATGTGTACATCGTAAGGTCAGTTGAATTTGTTAAAGGGAAGATCCAAGTGTCAGCATTTCTTGTTTTAAACAAATGTTATTGTTACCTGATGTTCTTTGTATCCATCACTTCATTTTTGCATATTTATTCAGCTTTCTCATGTTAATATAAGTATTTTAAACAGAACCTCAGCTATGCAGCTTGCGGCTGCTGACCCAATTTTACCCATGATCCTATTGGGTATGAAGCATACAATAAGGAATGCATGAAGCAACTTGGTGACCCAGGTAGATACAGACCTATTGGATCAGACCCAGCTGATGAGATTAGAATGGAGATAGAAGAATTACTACACCTAGCAGGGGATATGGGTTGAATAGTTGAAAAAGAGGCAGACATGTTAGTTAATACTAACTCGAGAATGTCCCTGTTTAATGTAATGCTCAAGATCCATAAGGATCCTATTACACCACCAGGATGCCCTATTGTGTCAGGACTTAATTCCATATTTGAACCTTTATCCAAGTATGTCAATTATCACATACAATCAGAAGTTGAAATGATGGATACATGTATAAAGGATACAGGGCATGTAATACAGCTGATGAGGGAAATCAATGAACAACAGTGGGAGTGGAACAACATAATTTTGGTAACCTTTGACATTAATGCTCTGTATACCAGTATACAAAGTAAGGAGGGCCTTGATGCCTTATTAGAGACTTTGAACAGGACAGAGGATAGACATCCATCTAGCAATTTTTTAAGACAACTTGCAGAGATAGTTCTAGAGAAAAATTATTTCACATTTGAGGAGTTTTGCTTTCAAGTGAAAGGAACTGCTATGGGGAGCACAATGGCCCCCTCTTACGCCAATCTCAATGTGGGAGTTCAAGAAGGCACATAGTTTAGATGGCATGAGTAACCCTTTTTTCAAAATATAGCATTCTGAGAGATGCTTTGTAGATGACATCCTTGTTATGTGGAGGGGCACACAGGAAGATCTAGAAAGATTTGGAAGATATCTAAATAGTTGAAGTGAATACTGAGCTTTCACTATGACTGCAAGTGACACTAAAATCCCTTTTTTGGATGTAGCAATATATAAAACAGATGCTGGCATAGCCACAACTCTTTATAGGAAACCTACAGATGGAAAAACAATCCTAAATTACACAAGCTATCATGATCCCCATTTAAAAAGAAGCATCCCTAAGGCACTGATTATGAGAGCAAAACAGAACTGTAGTGAAGATACTGAGTACCATGGAATATCAGGAGATATGACAAACAGATTTATGGAGAGAGGATACACAAGACCACTAGTAAATAGAGACCAAATGGAAGCTGGCAACATGGACAGAGAACTGTTCTTAACAGGGAGAAATGAGCAAACCACAAGTGACAGGATAGTGTTCTCCACAAACTATAGCCATCTTACAGAGAAGATGACAAGCATTCGTATGAAAAACTGGCATATAATACAGGCAGGGAATGATGAGAACTAAAGATTTAGGGAACCACCCATAGTATCATCGAAAAAGAATAGAACACTATGAGATAGGTTGGTACACACAGCCTATAAGACAGTGGAGAAACAACCTCAACAGTTATTGTTGGGACCTTTTAGAAGTGGGAGCTTTCAAAGTGGACATTGTTTCCAGTGTGAGAATATGAGGAATAACATTTTCTTTGAACATCCATTCACCAGTGAGATATATTACATCAAGCAACATATTACATGCACTACAGATCATATTGTCTATGTCATTCGGTGCCCTTGTGATAGAATCTACGAGGGATTTAAGAACGAGAATCAATTAACATAAAAGCAAAATTTAGACTAGTGATGATGGCTCATCAGTAGCAAGACATTTCAATTCATCAGGACATTCAGTGTCCAGCCTCAGATTCTGGGGTCTTGAGTATGTCAGTGAACCACAGAGGAAGGACATCAATTGGGATGACGTCCTCCAGAAGAAGGAGGTCTATTGGATCTTTATTCTGGACAGTATGAACAGTAGATTCGGACTGAATGAGCAATGTGATTGGCATCTTCATTAATAAAACTGTTTGCATTTTACATACAACTTCCACATTAGTGGTAAAGATTGGAACTATGGACACTTTGGACACTTGTGACATTTTGTCATGACATTTATAGGAATTTATTGGTTTACAATCGTCCTATGAAGAAATTATTTTTGGGTTTATTGGAATTGATACACTAATACATAAACAAGAAAAAAGACAAAAGAGAAAGAAATATTTTCCCTATAGGTCCCCCCATTATTCTATTATTGAAGAGAGCATTTATAATTTTTCAGTACTGATAATTATTGGGTGACAAAAGACAAATACTTGTGGAGAAATCTGAATTTAAAAGATCTGTCTCTGCTGCTTCTCCACTGGCCTCATACTTATAGCCTTATTTTCTAGCAGAGGGAGTGATTATACAGTAAAAGCAAACTAATATGTATTAAGAAAGCACAAGTGTGCTAGTAAGGTTATGGTGAGAAGAACAGTGTTCAGAATCAATTATTCATGAAAACAAATGGAAAAAATGTTTAGGGTTTTTAAACCCTGGGTGAGGGGTGAACTGCTATCCTTCCTTAGTGACATAGTGGAGTTCTGTTGTATGTGGTTCTCTGCATAGATTGCTTACTCTGAGGGCAGGGACAGCATTGTGATGTCTGCAGTGACGTTGGGTTCCCCCACCCCAAGGCAGAATATAAACTGCGTAGGGGCAAGCGATGGAGGCTTAACACAGTGTGAAGCAGCCAACAAACCACATCAGATACCTGTCTCCCTTCAGTAAGTAAGGTCATTAGGATTTGTTATAAGAATATATGGAAGTTTCAAGAGAAATATAAGGGCCCAGATATTCAAACTGCACCAGGCTGTGGCGCATGCCTGGGCGCAGCGCAACTTGGCTGCGCAGGGGCGTTGACTGGGTGATATTCAATGGAGCTGCACCATGGCTCAGCATCATTGAATATTGCACTCTGGCCACCTGCAGTGTGCATGGCGCACTGGCACTGTGCCAGCGCAAGTGGCCAGAGTGGAGCAGGGGGATGCACTAGAGCAAGTTCCATTGCACAAGGCGCAGCAACTGCGATATTCAAAAGCTGACATGCAAATGGGCCATAATGTATGCAAGGTGCACATGGGGCCATTTGCATGTCATTATGGCCCCATTTGCTTGCAGGTGCGTCGATCCCTGACGACTTGCACCTGGTGCCCTGCCAGGCAGCAGCCATCGGGGACCGACGCCCTCTGCAGTGCGGCAATGTTCCCCACAGCCTGATCAAGGGCATTTGTAAAATAAAAAAAGATTCCTATATCCCTGGTGGTCCAGTGGACCACTGTCAGCCCGATCGCGGGCATTTGTCAAATAAAAGTAGAATCCTATACCCTTGGTGGTCCAGTGGACCACTGCCAGCCCAATCACGGGCATTTGTAAAATAAAGCTAGAATCCTATATCCCTGATGGTCCAGTGGACTGCTGTCAGCCCAGTTGTGGGCATTTGTAAAATACTGTAAAAGAAGATTCCTTTTCCGTGGTGGTCCAGTGGACAGCTGTCAGCCCGATCACGGGCTTCAGTAAAAGTATAATGATTCCTATGTCCCTGGTGGTCCAGCGGAACCCCTCCCCACCCGCCCACTAATCCCCACTGCCCGCTCCCCAGTCAGCGGTGGATGGCAGCACCCCACCCGCCTGCTGCCCCACCACCCGCCGACTGACACTATCGGTAGGGCTGTACGCACATTGGTCCACAGTGTGAGCCAATGGGCGTGCAGCCCATACTGTACTACACATTCCGTGTATCTCATAGAAATGTTTCTAGTTGAAAATGTGTTAATCTTTGTAGATGAGCAAAGGGTGCTTTTAGTCTTATGTGTAGTTAACATGTATGCTCATTGATTGCATCCAATGAGCCCTATGCACTAAAGGGTGGGTTATACATGCCTGAGGTGCGTACCCCACCCACATACCTAAGTGGCCCCAGACAGGTGCAGGGTGCATGATATGCATGACCGCATGCACCCATGGGGTGCTTGTCCATAGCTACTCCCCCTCCATGCACAGGGTCATGCAGGTGGTCAGGGCAGAGCTGCAGACCCTAGTGGGCATCCAATTGGATGCCCATACCGGGTCCCTCAATGGATCCCTTGTGTTCATGCTGTGGGTGCACAGTCCTGGAATATGCTGCGTAATGTGACAACATTAGACTGCCCACATGGCACTTGACTGAGCCACTGCCCCAACCCTCCCCTGCAGCCTAGTGGGCTGGGGAGGAATGGAAGTCCATAATCTGGTTCCACTTAAACCTGGAAGATGAGGAACAAAGGGGCGCATACTGGGTTGTGCATCATGTCAGGTTCGGGGGCAGAGCGTAAATTTAAGGCGGGCCATGCCCCTATGTGTCGGTGCCCCTGTGGCCGGCAGTTTTCCGTCATGGACCGTCATGATGTTTGTTTCTGGTGCCTGGGACCCTACCATGATATGGATCATTGTGATGCCTGCTTCTCCATGGATTACCGTGTTTTAGAAGTCCGCACGTTTCGAGTCAGATGAGCTCCGCCAACTTTCAGAGGACAACGTCACCCTAGGGCTTCCCAGGCCAGATCTCTCAACCCTTCCTCCGGGTCCCCTCCTGGGTCTATACGGCCTAGAAAGGAGGAAGCCTCCTCCACTTCCAGCCTTGCTGTGGAGGAGATTTCTTCTTCAGCGCCAGAGGAATGGTGTGATCTCTCCCGGGGTCACGCTGTTGACACCGTCCTGGCAGTTACCTCCTCGGAGGTGCAGGCTCCCCCAGTGTCACAGCCTCTGGTTGCGGGGCTCAGCTCTGGTGGGCCCTCGTTCTCGTCTGTCCTCATCATGGAGTCTGGCACAGCTCACAGAGCTGGTGACTCGGACGGGGCCATTGGTGGTGCCGTTCTGGGTCTCAGCGCCATCTGTGGCACTGGGGACTCGGGCAGCACCACCGGCAGTGTCGCTCTGGGTCATGGCACCGTTCACAGTGCTGGGGACTCGGGCGGCACCGTCATCGGTGCTGTGCTGGGCCTTGGCACCGTTTGTGGTGCCAGGGACTCGGGCGGTGCCGTTCGTGGTGCTGTGCCAGATCTCAGTGCCGTTTGTGGTGTCAGGGACTTGGGCGGTGCTGACGGCATTGTCGCTCTGGGTCATGGTGCTGTTCGCAACTCTGGGGATTTGGGCGGTACCGTCGGTGGTGCCGCGCTGGGCCTCGGCACTGTTCGTGGTGCTGGGGACTCAGGCAGTGCCATTTGTGGTGCCATGCCAGATCTCAGTGCCGTTTGTGGTGTCGGGGACTTGGGCGCGCCTTTCGCAGTGTGGCCCGGGAGTCTGGCACCATCAGAAGTGCGCATGACTCTGCAGACGTGTTAGTCGTTGTGGCCTATGGCAGTACCAGGCCTGGTGCCACCTCGGGGCAGGTTCCTGCGGTGGCTGGAATGGAGTCTTTCCTTGCCGATCCCTCCGCAGAGGGAGATGATTCAGGTGAGGACCCAGACCAGCAGCTAGAGTCTTCTGGCTCTGAACCTCCTGTAGACCGCAGAGCTAGATGGTCCAGTGTTCCTCTCCCAGACTCCCTGGAGCTGGTTAGCCTGGATTGCCCCATGGTTAGGGGTGGCCTGAAGTCTTCCATGGTGGACCCTTCAGATGTCCGAGAGAGGATTCCCTCTTCTCGCGCAGGTCCCAGGCAGATGCCGTTCCAGGTGCTGCTCAGGAACTTCAGCAGAGGAAAGAGCACCCTGCTTCAGTGGGTGTCCTTCGGGGTCTTTCTCAGTAGGGACCTCCACCACTGGTTACAAGGAGGAGGGCTGCTTCAGAGTCTGAAGGATTGAGGGGTAGGAGTCAAGAGCAGTGACGAGCCCCCACCGCCCTGCAGGGTGTGGGGAGGAGTCGTAGTGCTGATCCTCGCCTCTCTCTGAAGGTCTCTAAAGCATCTTCTGGTGGCAGTTCTGAGGGTTGCCCTTCTGGACTCATGCAATCCCAGATGTGCCACAGGGGAGAATCCCCTTCAGGGCTCTTTCTGAAGTTGTCTCTTTCCCTCTCTACTATGCAACCCGGCATGATCTCAGCGTCCCCAGTTTTGGCGGCATCGCTACCTGGATCCCAGAGCCCTGGCAGAGGTTGTGCATGTGCTATTAGTTGCCCTTCACCCATCCCTCTGCAACCACCTCCCTCTCTCCCAGGCCATGTGGGGCCCACTGGGCCATTATCTTGGGAGATGTTCAGAGCTACTGCGGCGGCCTTCCCGTCCTATGTTAGTGCCATGGACGAACAGGTCTTTCACCTGTCCCCTCTGCCACAGGAGTCTTCTGGGCATTTGAGCTCCACTTCCTCCTCGTCTTTCTCAACTGAGGAAGAGGAACCTTCTGTCCACCTTTCCTCTGATGCTGACTTCTCTGACTATCAGCATTTCCTCTCGAGGATGGTTTCGGAGCTTCGTATTTCCTACATTCATAGGGACAATACCGAGTGGCAGATGCGTGCTTTCCTTAGTGAATTCAGCGCCCACCATTTGGTGGTGCTTCCTGGCCGATCCCCTTCCAGGAAGCGTCCATCTGCACCTGGCTGTCTCCAGCCACTCCTTCTCCAGCCCCAGGAGACTGCAGAAGACAGTAATATGCCCCCCATGAGTCTCTAGGTTCTCTACCTCACCCAGCTTTGGGTTTGACGTCCCTGGATACTCCTTCCAGGCTTTGCCGCCTGGCGCACAACAGGCCTCTGGATTCAGATTCTGCTGAGTTCAACCAGTGGGGACGAAGAGTCTTCTCTTCTGGTCGTGCATTGTTGTGCATTTCTTCCCATCAAGCTCACCATGCTGCTTACAACAGGCATCTGTGGTCAATGCTGGCTCAGGTTTTAGCTTTGCTTCCTGACTCAGAGCAGTCTAGACAAGCCATTGCCTGCTATGCGCAGGGTCTGGAGCTTGCAAGGCACCCAGCGAGGGCATCCTACGATGCCAACGAGGTGGCATCCAGACTAGTGGGGACAGCGATCTGCATTAGGCAGACAGCATGGCTTGGTCTCTCTCAACTGTCACCCATAGCATAGCATAGGGTGACTGGCTCTGCCTTCTGGGGACCCGCCTTTTTTCCCATAGGGTGAGGAGGTGTCTTTAGGGGCGCCTCCTCCTCCTCACTCACCTTAGACTCCTAGTCTATTGGTTAGGGTCTTCCCTTCTCTACTTGTCACCAGTAGGAGGCTGAGGGATCTGTTCCCTCAGGGTTTACTCTTACCCCCCCCTTTGGGGGGGGGGCTTGGTACTCACCCAACAATAATGAAAGGTAAAGATTGACAAGGGAAGATATGAAAATTACGTACCTACTGTAATTCTTGATCTTTTCTTGTATCTTCACCATTCATTACTGAATCCCTCCTACCATCACCTCAAGGGCCTCCTAATTTGGCGTGTCCCCCTCCCTGCTCATTTCTCCCCCTTCTCCTTTGGCCATTAAGCCAAAAAGCCTGGTCCTGGATGGCATAGCCAGTGCCCCCTGATCCTGGCACTGTGTGGCTTAGTGAATGCAGCATAGTGCAGGCATGCCCCCAAGCAAGGTGTTCCTTGAGTGGCTTGGGAGGCGGGCACGTAAGTGCCTTGCACAGCCTTGGCGAATGCCACTGGGGGTTTGTGGGACCCCTGCTGTGCAGCATTCACACTTAAGGTTGCCTAGGTGCCTCAGATACATGGTGCATAGGCAACTCTTTCATTAGTGCATAAGGCCCAATGTGTTTTATCTTGCCTTTCTATAGTCTCCTCTAGGAAAGTTTTACTTTATTCATTGGTCTCTTCTACAAGTTACAAAAAATAAGGGCAGGGTTTTCAAAATAGGTGGATGCAAACACACGTTTGTTCTGCCTGTGTCTGTCAGCCCATTTGTGACTAAGCTTGGGAGCCCTATTATCAAAGGCTTCTGAAATGTTGTAGCAGTTTCTGCAACTTTTGGCAGCTTGTGCAAAAAAAAATCATAAACATTATTTTTTTTTTATGCAAGCTCAACATTTTCAATGCAAGTGCATCTGAAGTTTGAATACTGCTAGACCATCTATTAGGTATTTTGCCAGGGTTCAAGATTCAGTTGCAGGTACAGAGAAACTGGGGCATACATGGCTGAAATGCCATTGCGTAAGTCTGTGATACCTTTATTCAGAGACTGTTCTCATTTTAACTACTTTTTGTGCTGAAAAGAGAAGCTTTAAATATCCTACAGCACCAGTGAATGTGTTTGGTTGTCCAGTACTTAAAAATAATACCTGTTTGCATGTGCTAGTACAGTCAGATTTTTTTAATACTGTACATTAGTTTCACTAGATTTACAAGAATCCCTTCTAATTATCATATTCAGTTAGTGCTATGGAACTAGCTTTTCCAAAAGCATTTTTAAAAAGCCAGTGTTTGCTATTTGCCTTACTCAAAAACCTTTTTTTGCCCTGAGCTGGCTTGTTTTCAAATAAGTCAGTCATTTATTGTATTAAGTACTGCAGTATGCAAGTAATAAGACACAGCGGTGTGTTGGTTAGGCTGAGAGAACCACTTGCTCAGGGGTGTACTGAGACCTGATGTCACAGCTGGAGGGCCTTACAAGCTCATGAGGTGCAATTACTTTATCCTAACCCTTATCCTGGACTGTCTTAGTGTGCTTATAAAATGGGTAAACTGAGAATCATTTTAAATAACAAAAAAAATGCAATTTGTTAAATAAAAATGGTTATTTTCCTTTATTAAATGTAACTAGTAAAATGTAGTGCCTCCTCATAAGTCAACTATCTATTTTTCTACACATTGATGGAATGTTTGTTATTATTTAATACAGGAATTTACAGTTTTACAGAATTCATCTGGCAGAGTTTTCATTCCTTACACAAAGGAAGGTCCCATATGGAGCCAGGACCATAATTTTATCTATGGCAGGTTAAGCAACAGATATTGCCCTAGCAAGCTGGCAGAGATAAGGGGAAGATTTAGCATCATCACCATGAAAGAAACACCAGGAATTTAAATTGTGAATAATTCTTATTTTTTTTTTATTTTATTTGTGTGTAAGAAAGGGAGCATGAGAGAAAATAATGTATGTATTTTTAATTTTTTTGAATTTAAGGGGCTTTTGCTTTTGACGGCCAGTTGTAGGTTTTCAGTGTGCAAAGGTGGCAGTCGTGACTGTGGTGGCAAACATCAGTGAATCGGGCAATGAACTGTCTGTGAGATGTACCCAAATTCCAAATCACATTGTTACATGCTTTTACTTGAAATTAAGCAGTGGTTAATGCATCTACTGTATGCCAGCCTGCCTAAAGCAATCAGAAGCTGGGTTTTTCCCATGCCCATTATTTTATTGTATAAAAACACCATGCAGTCCCACAAGGTACTGTAGATGAAAAATGTATAATACCCTTACTGTCAGAAGCCCGGCACAGATCAAGTCACTGTAGTAAACATGAAACAATGTTTACTTTTCAGTTATACTTTCCAGTGCCACTTGAAACATAATGTATTCAAAAATGTGCGGTAAAGAAAACTTTCACATACATTGTTAACATTAGGATACAATATATGCACACTAAAAGCAGCATCATAACTAATGTATTTCAGCATGTCACATGCATTCTTCAGAGAATATAACCAGAGCTGCAATCATAATTATTTCTATACAAAAATTATGGAGAGATAACATCCTGTTAATATGTTTACTTATAATAACCATACAAAGTAACCCAGTCCCCATTATTTGCATACATAAATTGGAAACCAGTACTTCAAATGGCAGCAGCATTGATAACAAACAGCCTAATAGCTTAATTGAGCATAAGCTTTGAGCTTGTTTATTATCAGCTGTGCTGCAAGCAGAATTAATAACTATAATTATAAGTGCGAGTAAGCCTTTAGTTTAGTAATTATCAATTCTGCTACCATACTGTTTATAGCAATAGTTTCCAGATCTGTAAGCAGGAAAGTATTTATAGTATGTCCCAAAGAGAAGGTCATGTGGGGAGGTGCATCACCATTCTCTGAGAGTTAAATTGTTGTGCATTAGGCTGTTCAATTTTACAGTTTTTGTATTGTTGATCCTGTACCCCTCCCCCCCACCATCTTCACTGAAGCAATATCCCAGACTCCCCCATGACTGATGAGCATGAAGAACCCTGCTACAGGGTGTATCTGAGCCGAACAGTATCTAAATTGTCTTGTGATTCCCAACTGCAGCTCTAACACACTGGAGACAGAGCTGTACACTCTCTTATGTTAGCCATGGGGGAATCTGGGATATTCCTTTTCACTGAGATAATGGGAGAGATGGACACAGAATCAACTAGATAAACCCTTTAAAATAAAGCAAAAGCATTAAAAGTAAATTATTTAACCCAGTGTTTGACCTAATCCCCCCACCTCAAACAATATGTGATTATAACAGCATGAGTCTTCCTCTTTAAGGCATAATTAGAGGCTGGGATGTCCTCCTTTAATCTTACCCCTTGGGAATTATGAGATATAAAGTGCAGATAAAAGGCTCATGCTGCTAGAGTTAGATTACAGATGAAAGGTCAACCTGTACAATACCCTAATGCTACTATTAAACTAAACTTTTTCTTTGTATTTTTGTAAAATGAATGCTTTATAGCTTTAATTGTCCTATGTACTTGAGGGTTTCTATCTGACAGCATAACCCTTTTGATTTTTGTGGTGAGTGAGTAGGTGCACTGGGTTCAGGTTAGTCCATTTTTAGACATGACCTAAGCCATGATACAAGACCAAATACATATAATGACACTAGAAAAAACATGACATGGTAGTTCAAGATAAAGTAAACTAATAGAGTAAATATAGTATGGAACCTGTTTAAAGCCGTGCACGTTAGCAAAGCATATTTACTCATTCCTGCTTTTGAATCGAGGGGGAGGGGCAGACATGATGGACCTAGAATGTTCTCAGTCCTTGTGCCATATGATAAAATAAGTATAGAATATAAAAAGGGAAGAGAATTTGCTATGTCTCAATTGGTTGAAAGGGTTTCTGATCCATGCCCTTATGGGAAGAGCACTAAGTACTTTTCTAGCAAACAGCACACAGCACATCCAGATATTCATGCCTTTCAGAAATTGTTACAAAAAAAATTCTGGTAGCCATGTTAATAAAGTGAATATGAGCTGACCCTCTTCACTTGTAAGTACATAAAAATAACATTCTGCCATTTTTATAATCCCATTCACACAAACACACTCCACACATACTTCTATTTTAAATTAAATGTTAACCCCTTTTTCAACCTTCTTTTTTCTACATACTTTACAGTACATTCAATGCTTCTAGACTGCCACTTCCAGATTTGTTTTACTACCCAGCTGCTGCCACTGCTGCCTGGTTTGCACAGGCACCTCTCCACATACTCAAAAACTCACCTGGTTCTTTTTTAAACTTAATGTTCCCAGTAATTCTCACCTACAATCCTTGTCAGTACCTTTTCGCAATATATTTTACCATGGTTTATAATTATTGCTTGTCTCTTAATATTGCTGCTATGAGTCTGTTCCTTGTGGCTGACTTTGTCTTAGTAGTTAATACCTGACTGTATACTTTTTACTTGCACTGACTGCACTTTATTATTGTATGGATTTGACTCCCCTGTATCCACTCCCCCCCCCCCCAAGGTCACACGTGGAAACATACCTTGGCTAAATATGCATTTCCTGGTTACCAGTTCTCAATAAATAAATAAATAAAAAGACAAAGCCAGTCCTGAGCCACACTCTGACTGCCATCTCACATGGCATCAATCAACAACATTGTCCCCTGAACCCCACCCGGGAATAAAAGACGCTACTCTTAATTCCTTTTGGTTGCTCGTTGGCAATATTTGTTTTGGCACAAAGAGTATTTACATATATAATGTTATCACTTAAAATTCCAAATAATAGTTCATTTTTTACATTTTCTTGGTTCCAGCCTCTTCCTTCTTCTGGTTTCTCCATCTTGCATTTTCCAGGCTCAGACACAGTGAATCCAGTCCCCATCTCCAGACCAGAAGCAGGCCGGTTCCACCTACCTGGGCTTTTGCCCTCCAGGCCCAGACACTTCTGAATCCGGTGCCCGGACCTATCCCCCTCCGTGCTTTAACCACGTCTGGGTTCCTTGTCCCCAGCACATGTATCCTACTCCATCCCCTTTCCATCCCCCCACTCCCCCTTTTCTTTTTTCCACTGCCCCTCCTCCAGCTTCGATGGACAGAGGGACTCCCTCATTGCAGTCTAGTATCTTAGTCCTTTTTTAGCTATCTGGTCCACTAGTTCCTCTATTGGTCTCAGGAACAGGCGCATGCCAAACTCTGACAAGTGCATCCTGTTTTACCTGTACACCACAGCCTGATCGAAGGAAATGTCCTTGTGCTGCAGGTGCACTCCCCCCATTTCAATTACTGCCCTTGTGACCCTCCTGTGCAGACACTTCCTGATCTTTTCAATCAGCCTTACATCCCTGATGCCCCTCCAAACCCATCAGGAGGTGATGTCAGACCAGCCAATTGTCACCCTCAGCCACCACCCCTTAATAGTCTCCAAGTCCCCCAGTATGTTCTGCTCCAACTCACCCCATGGCAGGCCCCCCAAATCATTGCCCCCCAGTTGTATGACAATGCAGTCTGGCGTGCCCCATTGTACCCTTAATTTGCCTACTAATGGCAAGAATTGAGCCCATCTCATGCTCCTAATGCCCTTCCACAGCACCCTGGTATGCTCTGTGTTGTAACATAATTCTGCTCCTCTGGAAGTTGCCACCACAAACCTTTCTTCCCAATAGATGAAAGAGTGCCCCACTATCCAGATTTTCCTCTTGGAACCTGCCATGAAAACAAGATAAAACAGTGTGAGTCCTGTTATATGCACCTGACATATCTTTTGTAACAATTGGACTTACAGCACCCAACTTTCTTCACCTCATCCACTGCAGCCCCTTTTTCTGCTGGCTCTTTATCTGCCCTGATTCGAAAGGAATGCAGGGTGAATTCACCTGGATCATCCCTTAGAAATGCCAGGGTCCTCTTGAGCACCACTTCCACCTGGAAACTGGTGACTGGGGAGCCATCCCCATGCTGGAAAAGCCCCCCGTTCCTCCGCCATTTGCTCACATGTGTTTCCAGTGCCCCCACTGCACAACTGATGGCCTGGGGTTGTCTGACTAATGACACCATGACCCCCTTCCCCTTTTGATCAGTTTTGGACCAGGCCAGATTGATGACCACCTTGTCCTGTCCCCACCATATGTCCTTGTGTTGCAATGCTTGTACAGCGGCCATTTTTCTTGGGGCCACCACTTCCCTGAGTCGGAAGGCCCCCACTGCCATAACTGCAAAAATAACCTGGAACAGGGCCACCTCCTGTGCTGAGGTACACACCTGTTGCATTGCCCCCAGCACCCTTTCCAATAGCTGCCCTCTTATGGTCACCTCCCATCCTCCCCGAAAGCCTGCCCCCTCTGCCAACCTACCACCATCCTCTTCACTGTCCTGCTGGCTGCTACGTCTGACCAACCCTTGTCCTGGCACACCCAAATGATGCCAGCCAGTTGTACCACCACTGTGGCATGGGCCAGCCCTTCCTTCCACTTCTCCACAATAAACCTCCTTACCTGCTCTTCCTGGGTCAGTTTGTCCCTGCCCCACCCGTGTCTCATTCTGAATTCTTGAACTCTCTCTCCCACCCTGCCTCATAGGACCTCAGCGCGTTGGGTGACCAGGATCCCTGGTACAATGCACTGGCTTTGTCCCACCATCCTTCCACAATGGGTCCAGTATCCTGGTCCTGTGTTCTGCAGTCTGCAGCCTCAGCTCCCAAAATCTTCCAAGCTGTAAATGGGAAAGACTGTCAGCCACCTCATTCTTCAGCCCCTCAACATGCTGTGCTTTAAAAAGACAAATTCAGTTGCAACCCCAACAACACCATGCATCTGAGTAGCCTGCTCACCATCTCTGTTTGCCTCCCTTGCCTATTAATAACTTCCATCACCCCTTTGTTGTCGCACCAAAACAGGATGCGCTTTCCCCTCATACGAGTGCCCCACACCTCCATGGCTACCCATATCGGAAATATTTCCAAAAACGTGATGTCCTTCAATAGCCCCAGCTCCCTCCACTGCACTGGCCATGCTTCAGACATCCATTCTCCCTGAAAGTATGCCCCCATCCCCAGGACACCCAAGGCATCTGTGGACAATTCCAAGTCCGCATTCCGCTCCCACTCATCCTGCCAGAACGTTACCCCATTATAGGTGTCAAGGAACTCTTCCCAGACTTGGAAGTCCTCCCACACCCCTTTTGACATGTCTACCCAGTGGTACGGTAGCTTAGCCTTCCCTGTGGCCCTACCCAGCCTCCTTGTGTATGCCCTACCTAGGCTAATTGCCTTGCAGGCAAAATTAAGGTGCCCCAGCAGTTGCTGTATCTGTACCAGTGGCACCCTTCTCCTCCCCGTCACCTGGGCCAGCAGACTCTTAAGGCATGCCACCTTTTCCTCTGGCAGCCTGAAACACACCCCCCTTCTGTGTCCACCTCTATGCCCAGGAATTCTAATTTCCAGTGGGGCAACCCATTTTGCCTTGTGCCACTGATATTCCAATCCACTGGCACATATTCTTAAAATCCTGTAACACCCTCTGTGCCTCCTCCCTCGACTCCCCGATGAGGAGGAAATCATCCAGGTAATGCACTATCCTCCAGTGCCCATACCTGACCCTGCACGTCCACTGCACCCAGGTGCTGAAGGCTTCAAAAGTGGAACAAGCCACCCAACATCCCATTGGCATGGCCATGTCAAAATATATGCTCCCCTGAAATTGGAATCCTAGAACGTCCCAATCTTCAAGCCTGACAGGCAGGAGGCGAAATGCTGAATCGATATCCATCTTCACTAGCCATGCCACTTCGATTGCCCCGATGAGCACTATGGCCTACTCTAATGAGGCATACGACACTGCCCTAAGGTTGTCCGGTATGCCCTCATTCACCGACAAACCCTCTGGGTAGGATAAGTGGTGTATCAGGTGAAATTTCCCTTCTGCCTTTTTGGGTACTATGCCCAAAGGGGACACACGAAACTGCGTGCATGGGGGGGCACTAAGTGGCCCATCTACCTGCCCCGCCCTGATCTCCTTGTAAGTTTTAGCCCCTACTATCTCCTCCTCCCCCCTCATAGACCCCAAATTCTTCACCCACATCTTTTCCCGGCGCCTTTGAAAACCCAGTGGGAAATCTGCCCAGAAACCTTCCCTGAGTAACTCCATGGCTCCCCTGTTTGGGTAGTCTGTGGTCCACTCCTCTAACACCGAGAGGGAAATGGGTGTATGCGCCAGTGTGTACCCTCACTGCACTCTGCTTGGCACTTCACTGCCACCAGCCGCTGGAGGCGTACTGCTGGCCCCTGTGGCTGCCCTCTGCCTTGACCCCCCGAGCACCCCAAAAGGACTGCTCATAAAATTGCCCCCTATTTAATCCCCCTCTTTCCCCCACCTGTCGATAGTTGGAGGCAGGTTGGGACCCCCCACATTTTGAGCAGACGTGTCTGAACTTACATCCATTCCAAGTGCAGGTTGTCTTGTTGAAACCCCAGCAGGTCTTGGCCCCTGGGGCCAGAGGGTTTTTCCTCATTTGATCCCTCCACTCCCACTCCCCTCTCCTGAGAGGGTCCCAACCCATAGCTTTGAGTGGTACAATCCCACTTTAGATCACCTTTTGCCACCATTCGCTTCAGAAAAGCCTCATCATATTTAAGCCACCTGTATCCCGCCTTCACCTTGTACGCATCTCTTATGATGGACATGTACATCAGTAAGGGGATGGCCAGCTCCGGTTGCTTCTCCAGGACCAAGAAGCTGTAGATGATGAAACCCCCTTGCCAATTCTCAATGGTCTTCCCCTTGTACTTTGCCTCCTCGGCTTTGTGCCCTACTACCGCTAATGTCACTACCATCTCCAACTTCCCCACTGACTCCTTCTGCTCGCACTTCTTGGCAGCATCCTTGTCCATGAGTTCGAAGATGTCGACATACTCCCCCTTCCAAATTTTTTCTTTGATTGAGGCTAGGACGTGGTCTCACACTGAGCAGCCCAGGGGGCCTTCGTGTAGCTTCTCGCCTGTCAGCTTGGCCCCCACCCCATTCCTGACCCAGCCCCTTTACCTTTTAAGGCCTGCATGGCCTTCTCCATCCTTTTGACCCCTGCATCCCCCATGCTGCTCAACAGCCCCTCCAAATGCTCCCGCAAACCATTTTCATTGGTGAGATCTACATCATCCTTATCACCATCCATGTTCTTCTCATCCAGCTCTGGTGCAGGCATCGACTCAGGGATGGGTATGGGGTGCGGCACCTCCCATCTGGGTCTCTTGCCCCCTTATCCTCTGCCTGGCCATTCCTCGCTCTCTCCTTACACTTCCTCTGTGCCTCCTACTCTGCCTGTCTTTGCTTTGCTGCTGCCACCAGCTCTGTCATCTGCCCCATCAACTTGGCCGCCTCCTGCATCATCCTTTACTTGGACATCGGGGTTCACTTTGGTGCCATTTTCAATTTGTCACTGCATTAAATGGGTGAGAAATAAATGTTCAAATTTTGTGTCCACATACTGCCCCCCATCCCCGAGGTGGCCGGGACCTCCTTACTCCCCGTCCCACTTGCCAAAATTATCCAGTTCCATGGAATACCCCTTGCCCCTTCGCCACCTTGTTCCCACCCCCCATCGCAGCACCGGCACAACATTCCTCCATTGTGTCCCGCCAGAGAAGGAGGTCCCTCGTTCAGCCCCTGTTTTCCAACCTCCAGTATCTGTGCCCGCTCGAGCCATTGGGTATAGGTCCTTGCCCACCTCCTATCCTGTTGTCCTCTGGTCCATTTCTGTGGTCTTGCCCCTTGATCACCTTGGCCCTATCTCCCATGAGGTCCCCCAACTAGTCTCCTCCAATTGGGTACTCTCGCCACACGCCCAGGCCCTTGAGGATCTGGGCCCATCGTGTGCTGCCTTCTGCCCCCCCCACAGGCCTCCAGCCTTATGCACCTTCCCAAAATACATGCTACCCCCAACCCCCCACGGTAGCTAGAGGGGCCTGACCTGTTGTGCCAAAGCACTGGGTTATCCCACCAGCTCGTGCCATAGTAAAAATGCCCCAATTTAGCCTTATGCGGCTATGATCGCCTTGCCCCACCTCTGAGGCCCCCTTTTTTTTTTTGCAGCCTAAATGCCAGGCCCCAAACAACATTGCAGCACCATCCATGTTTGTTAGCACCCATTCTGACCTTCTCCGGTGAAGGCCTAGCCCTGGATTGGGAGCATCATCCCTTTAGCTTACTTCCATCCGTTTCGCTTTTTTTTTTGTGTGTGTGCCAAATGACCCTTTTTTGCATAGACATATACCCTCTCCCATGTCCCCTATTGTACCTGCACCATGCAGCAGCAGGAGCAGCCATCACCCTTCTGGGCCACCCCAGCCACATGGCAGTAAGCACCAGGTAATTGCACACCAGGCCTGGAGGGGCATCCCCCCACTGTGCAGTCCTCCGCCTGCAACCCCAAATTCACTGCAAAAACATGCCTGCTGGCTATATTCCTGACTCCACCACAGCTGGTGACCACAAACACTTGCTCCAGGCCCTGAGGTGTGCTGTACAGCTGGATCCTTCCAGAGCAGCCTTCCAACTATAACCCCTTGCTCACCAGGAACCAGCACGCCACCCTGTTGCCCTAGGCCACATGGCCTGTAGGCCCAGCTGTTCCACTCGCGCCACTCTGACCCTGCCTCAAGACTCTACACTCCTTGTATATATATTTTTTTGAAAGAAAACAGATCCCAAATGCCACCAATGCGCACACCAAGCCAGCATGTCTTCCGTTCTTTTTGCCAGGTCCAATGTTGCTTACTGTAACCAGCCATTTCCCCCTCCTTGAGGCTCTCTGTCCTTACCCCCAGACGTTGTGGCTCTCTGCCCACCTTATGGACGACCGCGCCTCCACCAGCAGCTCGCCTGCTGCTGAGCTTTTCTGGTCTCACAGCCCTAACAATTTTTGTCCTTCTCCTTATTCGCCTATATTTTTTTTTTTGGAAGTGAAACAACTACAAATTCTGCTAAAGCCAGAAAAACGACCACTAAGCAATTTTTGCTATTTCCCTGTGGCCTGCCTGCAGCCCATGCTTTCTAGCCTATCCACACTGGACAAAAAAAATGAACTGGAGTAGGCCCTAGCTCCACACTGCGTCATGTGCTCGGCCCCCTGGGCCATTCGGCCCCACCTGAACTAAATTCTGGGCCAGCCATTCACTCCAGTGCATTGCATACACTTGTTCCAGGGTAAAAATGCCCTGAGCAACAATCAAAACCCCCCCATTCTAGGCTCAATGCACCTTTTAGGGGAACACAGCAACAACCAACTAAAAACTGATCATGCTCCTTCCCTGCTCCTCAATATGAACACCAGGAGCACTAGCACAAAAACCCACTAAGCTCTTCAGGCACAAACTACCTTTCTTAAACATGACATGATTATTTACAGTGCACAGCAATGAGGACCCAGTTCCTGCCCAATCTATTCTCCTCACTAAAATTAGGAAAGATAAGCACAAAAGCCCCTCCAAGCACTGCATTTCCAACTACATTTCTACGATTAATTGCTTATTTACAGTGCACAGCATTGAGAAACTATATCCTTTTCTTTCTTTCCTCCTGTATGAGCCCCTGTGGTCCCCCACCTTTTAAAATGAACACCATGATATAAGCCAAACAAGCCACACTTTCTAGTCCCAGTGAACCACATGGCCTACTAGGCCTAGAAGCCTCATGTGCCTTACCTGCTGCTTGCCATAGATGTGCTGAGTTCTCAGTCTGAAAAAAATCCCAGCAAAAGAGGTCGTGCTGCCTGTGTCCTGGCCTGATATACCCCTATAGGACCCCTGCTCAGGACCCCTTGCGGCTCTGCCCCCCAGCCAATCCCTGGGGCTCTGGCATCACCTGTCATATTACACCTTCCCTGCTTGGGTGATGTCACTAGCTCCACCCCCCTTTTTCCTGATCCTTCTCTCCCCCCAACCCCCCACCCCTCTGCCATTGTTGTTCATTCCTGGGAGGGGTCATCAGACAACCTGGTCTGCCTTTAAGTGACAAGCCCCATTAGCAAACAAGCACTGAGCTGAAATCAGAAATTATTTTTTGTTCTTGATGAGCAGTGCTGAAGCTCAAGCAACAGGCAAGCACATTTTTTCTGAACCAAAAAAGAAAACAATCTTCCCACAACAGCCTTATCTGCTCACACATTTGGGAGTACCCAGCTCTACTCTGTCACTTCCTCCATGTGGCACAAACCAACATAGTTCTCCATTCCTTTACTTGTTAGCACACAAACTTTGCTACCTCACTTCCTCCATTAGTAGTACGTCAAAACAGCATCCTTCCTCCTTCAATCAGTACCTCCATCACAGCTACTCTGTTAGCTCTAGTTCCACAGTACTAGTATTTTTTTTTGTATTATTAGTCAACTCTGTTTGCATGTTAAACAAATGTTGTAGTGCTCCTACTGGAACCTGGCATTCAGTACTACTACATCGGGGTTATTTTGATATAAAAAAAAATTACACTTTTAAAAAAATAACTATTTGTAATAGTTAATTAGTTTTGTTTTTACTTGTGAGAACCATTTTGTAAGCACCATAAGACACATTAGGATGTCAGTTGTCATAGGTCAAACACACTTCACAAGTGCTAAAGGCCATCAGCACAAGTGCTTCATGCCTTATTACTGCATGTACCTGGGGCATGGGATGCATGATAGCTAGAATCCTATTGTGTTTTATTGCTTACATATTAAAATAGTGTATTGTAAATAAAAGGTGTCTGAAAGATGTCTCTTGGCTAATCAAAAGTGTCATCTCATAACTTCAAGGACCACTGAAATGAAGCAGAGTAGTTCTCAGCTATGAAGGAGTCATGAGATGATGTTCTTGCTTTGCCAAAGATACACCTCTCAGTTGCAATTAACATTTTATTAATCGTTTAGTTTCTTCCCTATCTCAGAGTTGGATATATTGTCAAAGACTGACAGTAAGAGGAAGTCAGAGGAAATTCTAGTCCACTGTAGGTATCATATTTGACTAGGTTATTACTGTACAGCCCTCCCACCCACCCACTCCCACACACATACACATACACACAAATTGCATGGTGACATCCAAAACAAGCCCAGTTTGAAAAATATATATATATATATATATATATATATATATATATATACAAGAAAAAACTCACACTGTTAGAGTTTGAAATACATTTATTTTGTAATATATTGAAACTCTTTTCTCATAGGACCCCATAAGTGAGCCATGTACAAAGTATCACACAAACTGCATGTTCGAAGAAATGCAGCAAGAAACCAGTTGCTATATTCAATGCCTGAATATTCACTATGCATGAGTGTAGAAATAGTAAAATACAGCACAATGGCACATGAAAATTGCCATGCAAACAGCACTGTGGTGAACAAACACACTGGAGTGACAGAAAGCAGCAGCATACTGATTAGCATGTATGGATCACATAAATATAACAGGCACCAGGGAGATATCGGTGAACAGTGGAGCACAATCTATGGAGAAGAGCAATGTCCCACAGGAAATCATAGTAGTGATGAACTGTGGGTCTTGCACAATTGATTTTGAGGTGACATGGCCAAATGAAGATAAATGTGCTTGAACTATGCTACAAAATAATACACCTCATCTATGTAATGAAGACGAAAACTGCTTATATAAAATGTACACTAAGAGCACCATATAGCCCCCCCATGACAGCAGTCAATGTAAGTACTGTATAAGAAATGTCAGTATAGTGGCACATGCTGGTAATGAGAACATGTGAGGAAGATGTGTGTGTGATGTGCATATAAGACAAGATCAAGTTGAAACAGACATACAAGCTTGTTTAAATGGCATTGAGTTGTCAGGTGAAGACTTGTGAGCCCAACTTCAACAATAATCTGAATACCCATAATGCCTTGGTGTAGGAATGTGGCTTGAGAGTACTGTATGTGTATGGTTTGGAGAGAGGAAGAACAACCAAATAACCAGCATATTTCTTCCCTTCTGACATCCTTTTATAAAGCTAATTTTCTTCTTTCCTCGAAAACTGCTTGTCTAATTTGTTTCCTCTGAGTGTTCTAAACATACTGTGCATAAGGCACAAGAGTGTCACTGAAGACCTGTCAGCAATAGAGCCCTATAGAAACAAATGTTAGCAATCCACCCATCTGCCACAAAAATCAGATACACACAAAAATAACAAAACAAAACGTTAACAACATGGCAAAATAAAGTTAGTATAAATATAAAAAAATGTGTTTTAAATATACATTCTATACTATTCTTAAGTTCACACACTACAATTATTTGATTAACCTGCCAATGTCATTGAATGTGCTAAGCTATCCTTTTCACTTTGTCTTAATTTCTTCAGTCTCCTCGACACTTTTTTAGTGCAACGAGATTTTAGCCATATTGGCCTTAGAAAACAGGAGCTGCTGGGAAGTCTGATACCATTTATTGGACTATCATACAATGCATGTCTTATACAAAGATTGTATAGTACACAAGGGTTCAGCACCCAACAGGTCTGTTCATCAGGTGCAATACAAACTAAGCAAAATAACCTGATATTATATACACTGAGATGTATTGTTTCAAAATAAGTTATGACAGAATAGTGAGAAGACCAAAAGGAAGGGTGGGTAGACAATGAAGAGAAACAGGTCTAAAGCTCTGAGGGGATACTTGGTATGACATGTTAAGATATTCGTAAGATAGGCAGAATGGCTGCATTGAAGTCTTAATTCGAAAGGTATCTTAAAAGGAACATGGTATATAGAAACAAACTGAGATAAACAAAGTACAAGTAGAGGAGTCACACAAAGAAAAAAAAAACAGAAAAACAGATTTCACCAGCCACAGGGGAGGTACCAAAGAATGCAAATACAGCAGCAACAGTCATTCCAATTTTCAAAAAGGGAGACACATCTAAACCTCTTATATACAGGCCTATATGCATAACTTCTGTTATTGGGAAACTAGTGGAAGGACTGATAGCTGACAAGTTAGTTCAGGAAGTACTGGGCACTACCTTATTTCAACAAAATCAGCAAGGGTTTAGAAAAAAAAATGATTCTGTCAAAATCTTATTAACGTTCCATGAAAACATCAGTTACCAACTGGATGACAATAAGCCAGCCAATGTCATCTTTCGCGACTACCAGAAGGCCTTTGAAAGGTCCCACATACCCACCTGATCAATAAATTAAAACAGTAATGTAAGTAAACATCTAGCGACAAGGATAAATAACTGGCTCTTCCAGAGGAACCAAAGAATGTGAATAAATGCACACTGTTGGATATGGGTGAAGTCACTGGTGAGGTCCCAAGGGCTCAATCCTTTGCCCAATATTATTTGCAACCTTTGTTGCCAATATGACTTATGATATAAAAGGGTGGGCAAACATCTTTGTCGATGACACCAAGTAAGGTGGAGTTGTTCAAGCACTGTCAGACAGACAGCAACTACTAAATAACCTCAGAACAGTGGAGATATGGCCAATTAAGAACATTATGCCCTTTAATATGGGGAAATGTGTAGTGATACACCTTGGCAAGGATAACCCCAAACAGGAATAAGGTTAAATGGGATCACCCTAGATAATGTAGCACAGGAAAGAAACCTGGGTATTGTGGTAAACCACATGATCAATTCAAAGTAATAATTGGAAAAGCAAATAGAACACTATACACAATCAGGAAAATATTCATAAGTAAAACATCCAGCATAATTGTCCCACTATATAAATCTTCTGTATGGCCTTACTTGAATTAATGTTTGTCCTTTTGGAATATGATGCAGAGTCAGGAGGTGAGATCCCTATAAAAAATCCAAGGAAGGGTGATTAAAATGCTACAGAGCTTTGACAGCCTGACTTGTGATGAAAGGATGGTAAAGTTGGGCATATTCATGCTCAAGAGAAGGAGACTAAGGGACAACATGATATAAGTATTTAAAATGAACATGGACAACACATTACTGACTTCACAGAACATGGAAACTAAAACCACAGAACATGGTATCAGAGGTCACAAAAATAACTAGAATTAGAGGTGGGTGAAGTGGACAAACTTCGCTCCACTAAATATTTTATGTATTGTGCTCAATGCAAATTTAAACAATGTCAGTAGTTTAGTAGGTAGCACACTTGCCTCTGAAGCTGGGAGATCAGAGGGCTGTGGGTTCAGTTCCCACATCTGGCACTTGGGTTAATATCCCAGTACTGACACTGTAGTGCAGCATGAGAGGGGTGCTGCACTTCCTAGGTGCCGTCTTTTGGATGAGACGTTAAACCAAGGTCCCATCTGCCTGGATTGGTGGTAGTTCAGGTGGATGTTAAAGATCCCATGGCACTTATCGAAAAGAGAAGGGGAGTTTTTATTGAAGAAACAAGAACTTATACAAAGGAATGTGAAATAAACAACAAAAATATTACAAAGTGCATAGAAAGGCAAACAAGCAAACAAAAACAATCATAACAATAAAAGAAATATCAAGGAGAGTCCTCCACTAAAAGAACAGTCACGGAGGATGAAACCACCAAGACTCACAATTGTCCCACAAATGAATCTGATGAGAACAATGGGTATGAGAAGATTCTGACTCATAAAGGGCAACCACTTGTCGTTTAACAAATCGAACAACTTCCATTTGTGTCCACTGAGTCTGCTGAAAAATTAAAGTACACCTGGATAACCATAAATAATATAGCAAGGTCCCCATAATCACATGCAATGTACTAGGGTGATATTGAAGCCATACACCCCGATAAACACCTAGAACCAAAACCTCATAAGTCGTGGAGCCAAATTCCAGCTTATCCAAAACAGCAGCTATTAATGTCCAAAAAGAGGTCGCATTCAGACACTCAAAAAAAAGATGAGATTGAGTCTCCAAAACACCATTACAGGTATCTCTGGGGCAAAATCTTTCAGAAATAACCTTATTCTTATTAGAGTTGTAAACACCCAAACGACCATGAAAGGAGAGCCAAATGTGTCGGGGTAAACAGGGATCCTGTAAAAATTGTAAAGTACAAAGAGTAGTATCCACCGTACCTTGAGGAAAAATCAAAGGTTCCCAGAAACATTTAACTAAAAGGTGTTTTTAAAAGTCCTTCTTTGAAAATAAAATAACTTCTTCTCGTGTAACTCACCATTGCTTAAATTTCTTAAAAATAGTAACCATATAAAACGGTATAACAGTCTTAACACATATAGTATGAAAATTAAACTTACCCCCACCCCACAGAACCAATAAATGATGCAGAATAGAACAAAGAAAAGATTGCCAGGATTTGGTATGAGGACTCAAAATGGGTCGGATATTAGAAAAAATAAAAGTAGTATTAAAAAAAGCCACAGGATTAATCATACCCAAACCACCCTGTTCGATAGGTAAGTAGGTAAAATTCCACTTAACAGGATTCATCCTGTTACCCCAAAGAGCCAGGAAAAAGAGACTATAAAGTTTAGTTTCCAGGTCCAATGGTACAGGGAAAATCAAAGCATCATACAAAAAAAGAGGCAATAATAATGACTTAATTAAGAGCACCCTCTTTCTCTTAAAAATTTGCATCTGCTTCCATCTGTTCACAAGGGCAAAGCCGGTTGTAAGTTTCATCTTCCAATTAAATTGACCAGTGTCGGAAATCCCAAAGGTAACCCATAGAATTTTAATACCAGAATCTACAATGGGGATCCCTGCTATATTATCTAAGGCAGAGTTATCAAGACCGAATTGTAATTCTTTACTTTTAGCAGTATTAATCTTTGCAGTAGAAATGCAAGAATAATCAAAAAGAAGCTGTTGCAATTTAGTCCATGAACCCTGGTCTTTAAGAAATAAACAAAGGTCATCTGCATAAGCTAAAATGTTAACAAAAGAGTGGCCATCCAAAGGAGAAAGTCGAGAAATGTCTAGTTCAATTAAAATCTTTTGAATCAAAATATCCAAACCAAAAATATACAGGATGGGGCTAAGAGGACAACCCTGTCTAACCCCTTGTGTTGGTCTAATGATGTCACCCAAAAAAACATTAAGTAACAATTTAAAAGATGCATGTCGATAAAGCAATTGAATCCATGAAATAAAGGTAACAGAAATACCATGATGACATAAGGCCTGAAACAAAAAACGATGTGACATATGATAGAACGCTTTCTCTTGATCTAAGGAAAGCAAAAAAACAGGTGTACTATGATGCCTACATGATTCAAGGAGATCTCTAATTTGAACCAGATTATCAGAAATATTTCTATCAGGAATCTAACAAGTTTGTAGAGTAGAAATAATGTTAGGCGTCACCAAATTCAGATGGCAAGTTAAGATTTTGGTTAAAATTTTCAGATCTGAATTCAAAAGAGATATTGGTCTCCAATTATTAAGATCCGTTTTATCCCCTTTTTTATACAATAGAATCATGTAGGCTTGAAGCCAGTCCTCAGAAACACAATGAGTGTCTAAAATTTTATTCAACATTTCAGTAAGGCCACCAGACAAAAAGGACTTAAAGGTTCTATAAAATTCGGAACTAATGCCATCAGGTCCAGGCACTTTATTCAAAGGAAGAGCTTGAATGGTGTCTTCAACCTCAGATCGAGAAATAGGCCTAGTTAATAAAACACTATCCCCAAGCAAAAGGCTAGTAGGGGGTAAATCACAAAAAAATTATCAAATGAAATATGGGTAGAATCCGTAAAAAAGGATTTATAATGAGGAGTATCATAGCGCAGAATTGGCATGATTGGATCTAATAAGACCCCATCTGCTGTATGGAGACTTTCAATTATTTTGGTGTGACTGAATTCCTGATTATATTTAAAAACATCTACAGAACCATGCAGCAATCTAGTCCAGAATCTTTGTTCTGCAACCAACGACTTGGCTCTGTCGTAAAGAAAAGTTTTCATTTTAAGCTTAATGCAAGATATTTGAGAGGAAAAAGATGTTTTCAAAGTGGTCTGCAAAGAAAGAAGTTTATAAAGTTGTGTTCAAAGTTGTAAGTAGTTTAAATAATCAGCAGTAGCACTATGTTTACCTTTAGAGCAGAAAAAAAATGCAATTCCTGTTTAGTAACAGACCACCAATCCAAAACAGTATCATAAAAAATGGCCACGGAAAGCCGAGCTTGTAAAAAAGAGCAACAATCCTGATAAATGTCAGAATGAAGAAGGAGAGATGTATTCAACTTCCAATATCCCCTTCCAATTTTCTAGTAAGGCCCAGATCCAAAATCACATGAAGTTCTGCATGATCTGATAAAATATTAGCATGAGTCAAAGCCTCAAACACCTTCCCCCTACTAGAGGAAAAAATATAGTCAATACGGGTAGATATAGTATTTCTAAAATAAGTATGTCCACCTGAGGGATGAAGTTGCCTATAAGAATCATACAGATGAATAATGGACCTAAGGGCATTAGTATCGCAATATAACTTATGCGTGTCCCCAGTTTTATCACAAAAATCCAATGGGCATTTAAAGTCACCCCTCAATAATACAAATTTCCCCATGTGTAAATAAGGCTGTAATGTTTTTAAAAATTTAATTCTGTCACTCTCAGTCTGGGGTGCATAAAGGGTACCAATTCTCAGCAACAAGGCAGCAAACAGAACATCCAACAGAAGCATTCTGCCAGGAATAACATCCATAATTCTGAGAACTTTAAATGCCTGAATTGTGAACAAAATGCCCACACCTGAGCATTCATCCTCTCCCATGGACCAAAACGAGGCTCCCCAAGGCCAAGACCACTAAGTATATAATATGTCTTGGTCAGACCTTAGTCTTGTGTCCTGTAAAAAAAAAACTATGAGCCGTAAGTGAATGTAAAGAGGAAAATAAAGAATGTCGCCTTTTAAGATTACGAATACTATTAACATTTAAGGACATAATATGAAGCCGGGAAAAGGACATAAGCAAAAGTTAAGTCAAAGATTACTTTTTTCTCGTCCGATTATAGGCTTTTTGTTTATCAAGCAACACAGGTGCCTCCTCGCCACCAGAGTTATCCCTAGCAGACGGAGCCTTAGAAGACCGATCTGATTCATCCCCATCATCATCCATGCCTGCGTGTAAGGCAGCATAACTATTCTGAGTCACAATGGGGTCCCAGCGAGAAATTTTAGATTTAGTCTGAGGTTTATCTTGTTTTCACTTCCCACCCACCACGATGAAATCATCCTGTGGGAGCGGGGCAGGAGGCATCTCAGGAGGAGGGGCAGGGGAGGATTGTATGTCTAAATGTACAGTAGGAGGACCCGAAGAAGGCAAGGGCTGGACAGGAGGTAGAACTGGTTTGGGAAGATGGCAATCAGCAGGATCCTTCAAAACAGAAGCAGAAGTGGGACATAGAGAAGGAGCCTGTTCCTTCAGTTGCTGAGATTTTTCCCTTTGCTGTTGGGCCTCAAGGACCATTTCCTCCTGATTATAAAAGACCCCCTATTATGAGCAGCCCAAAGGCACTGTCCATAAGAGTGCCCCTGTTAATCACACAGATTACAACAAACTGGATTTGAACAGAAGTGATGAGAATGATCCACTTCCAAGCAAAAGTCACAAACCTGAACTTCACAGGCATTACTTCAGTGGGGAAAGTGAACCACATCTGTGGCACGTCTTAGGCTGTCCAGGGTAAAAGCAAAAACCCCTGTCCCAGCCAATATAAAAACTACTTGGTAGATGTTGAATACCAGTTTCAGAAGTCTTTAATTTAGCCTTAATACGCCAACCCCCCCCCCCGTCCGAATATTCTCAGAGTCCATAATAGGATGTGGGCATTCTATCGCCCCAACACGTTGCTTGAGCCAGTGCAAAACATCAGAAACATTAACACCTTCATTCTTGAAGAGAATATTAATAGTTTTCCAAGTTGGTTTAGTTAAAGAGATAATCAGAAAAGGTGTCCAAACAGGGGGAATGTTTCACAGTGTGATATTTAAGCCAAAATGTATCAAGTAAGGAAAGGGATCTGAAACTAACATCAAATTGAGTGTCACCAGAGGTATGAATCAAGGCAAACACTTCAGTAACAGTAAACTGCATCGTATCTTTCAATAAACGCCTGGCAATATAAGCCCTGTCAGGTGGATCATCTATTCCTCCTCAGTATTTCAATCAGACTGCATTCTTCCTTTCAGCAGGCTGGCCCAAATTAGAGACAAGATCAGACAGCTTGAAGGTCCTAGGTGGTAAGGGCTTATTAGGTTCAAGAGCAGGCTGAGGAAGCAGGGTCTCAGTTGGAGGTTGAGAATCCATAATGTCACCCCAAGATGTTGAGGGAATAGTAGGCAAAGGTGACAGTGTGACAGAAGCATTAGCAGAAATATCAACAGCAGAGGGGAGAGACACAACAGGAGCAACATTTACCTCAGGAGGCAACGGATTGATACTTACAGGAGTAGAAAGCCCCATGTCAACTGCAGAATCAGGAATAGGCATAAGTCCAGGGTCTAAGGCAATGGACACTTGAGGAAGTAAAATAGGTAGGGCGTCGGGTGCGGCATTCGGCTGACCAGCTGATATTGTAGTCAGAGGAGCAGGTCCCATAGACAAAACAGAAGAAGTAACAGGGCAACAAACTTGTGGAAAGGACATAATGTCAGTAGTTAAGACTGCAGGATTCCGAATCTCCAACGCAGTAGAAACAGAGGGAGACGTCCAAGCAGTATCCTCTGGTTTCGGATCCAACCAGCGTTCTGCAAAGCATGCGCGGGAGGCCAAACAGAAGTTGGAGAAACCGAGAAGCTAGGTCATCCTGGAGATGAGCAAAAAGCGAGGGCTTCTGATGAAACTGAAGGAAAATTACCCATAGTGCCTTCCAGGCGAGAAAGAGCTTGTTATTCAACTTGGAAAAGAGTGAGAAGTTTATCCCATCATTGCCTAACTTCCCATAATGTAGAATTTGAAACTTGTCTAGAAGAGGCTTGCAAGGAGTCAACCAAAGCAGGTTCAGTAGTCAGAGTTGTAGCTGCAGGATTGCGTAAGATGGTATTATCCATAGGAACTGAAGCTGGAGAAATCGGTGTAGTAGTATCACTAAGCAAGACATTATTGCACATCTGAGAGGCCAAAAAAGAAGGTGCTGTAGAGTCAATCGAAGTAAGTCCCTGAGGCAAAGAATCCATAACTCCTGCCACACCATCTGAATGCCTTACTCCCTGGTCGTCCATCTTGCTGACCAGAAGTTAGACAAAGCTTCCTCTACCAAGAGTAGGGGAAGTTTTTATTGAATATCAACTGAACAGAAAATAGAACAAAAACAATGCAGAGAAAAAAATAATACACAAAATAATTATATAACAGGAAAATCAGAATCAGTAATCCAAGGTAATAGTGTCCATAGTTCCAACAAAGAGTCAGATGGCAAACATTCTGCCTCTGAAAAATATACATACTCCAAATCATGTTCAATTCTCTGAATAATGGTAAGAAGAGGCACATCCTGATTCTGCAAATTAAATAAACATCGAGTATTCCACACATGCCATTTGATGATTACAAAAATCAGATTCAATGTGTTAACATTCCAACAAGACCAAGAGGGGGAAAAAAACATACATCAACATTTCATAATTAATGAGAGCAAACAAAGGTTCATGCCATCTGGCAGCTAATAAAGTACAAAAATTAGTAATAAATGTACAAGAAAAAAAAAAGTGCGAAATAGTTTCTTCCTGTTGCTGACATTCAGGTCTGGAACAAAATCTATCCTGTAGCGTTTTATGTTTATGGTTGTGTTTAACGTTGATACGTTCATGGCAATTAAGCCAATGTAAGTCCCACATATTTTGGGGAACCCTAGAATTACGGAGTAAAATGAGCAAAGCAGGGAGATGTTGGGTAGGACATTTGGGAAAAACAACAATATCCAAACATACGCTGTCCACTAAATATTTATATAATGCTTTCCTAGAGACAGTCACTAGCATACGGCCGGTAATTTGCCACTGTTTCAAATGAAAAAAACTGTCCCTAACATAAGCTGAAATCTGGGGGGAATGAGTCAAAACTGTCAATTTGTTGAGTTCCTATTTATGAAACCAAGGACCACAGGATTCAAGAAACCAAGGTTCCCATCCTCGATCCCAGTTAACCAGCAGGGGCCTAATATTATGGAACAAGAAAAAACTAGTATAAAAAAAAACAGGTTGGACCATGGCTAAGCCTCCATCCCGAATAGGTAGATATGTAATCTGGCATTTAATGGGGTTCAGGAGGCTACCCCACAGGGCGTGAAAAAACAGACTAAGCAATCTGGTTTCAAATTGTCTTGGAGGGAAACATAAGCTAGAAAGAGAAATAGGTGAAGCAAATAGGTCTTAATCATATAAATCCTTTTTTTTACTCATCTATTCTAGTTTGGGTGTCCAGTTAAGGACGTCCAAAGGACCATTGCCGTACAAAATGCCCAAAATTCTAACAGGTTCTTCACAAATTTTAAGGTCAACAGTAGACTCACCCAGAATAAGGGGACCCAGCCTACGGCCTACACATTTATCAAGATTAAGGGTCACACCAGAAACAGCCACAAACCTGGAACAATGCCATAATGCAGAACTTACAGAAGCAACATCATCCATCATCAGACTCGTATCATCTGCATAAGCCAAAATGGAATAGGGCCAGAAGGAAGTGACATAACTTTTGGGGCTGTGTTAAGGGAACGAAGCAAGGGATCTAAAAAGAAAACATATACAAGTGGACTAAGGGGCAACCTTGTCTAACCCCTCTGTGTAGAGGAAGCATAGGGCCTCTCCATCCATTAACTAGGGGGACAATAGTTGCAGACAGGTATAGCAACTGAAGTCTGGCAAGGGTATAATCGGGGACTTTATAATGTCGAAGAGTAGACCATAAAAAGTCATGATGTACAGAATCAAAAGCTTGTCGTTGGTCCAGTGAAAATATGAAACCACGTAAAACATTGGAATTACCACATTCAGTCATTTCCCTAAGTAAAATAAGATGGTCCTGTATGCATCTCCCAGGGACACTACAAGATTGTGAAGTAGAAATCACATATGTGGCCAATTTTGAAAGTCTGAGAGCCAATATTTTGGTCAATATTTTAAAATCAGTGTTTAAGAGGCATAAAGGTCTCCAATTGGAGAGCAATCTTCTATCACTTTTTTTTATGTAAATGAAACAAACAACCCATGTTAAAGTCTAAAGGAAGACTTTCGTACTGTAGTACGGAATTATAAACTGCAGCCAGTTCAGAACTCATTTAAGTAGAAAACAATTTATACAGCTCACTGGAGAGACCATCCAGGCCTGGTGTCAATCTGTGACATAAAGACCTGATTACTGCTTCAATTTTGTGTGCTTGTATCTCAGCATTTAACATGTCTACAACAGAGGAGGGTACATCAGGGATTTGTAAAAAGGAAAGGTAGTCTATAATGGATGCGGGGGGGCATGGGACCAAATAGCTGTTCTGTATAACAAGTAACACAGTGTCTGATATCCAAAATAGCAGTAAGTTCAGTGAAAGTGTCATCAAACAGCGTATCAAAGGTTTTGCTCTCCACTTTTTTCCGAATAGAAGCATATGGACATACAGTGTCACGGGTATCAGAGGTTCCAAAACGCTGTTGATGTTGGGCAGAAGTAGCCTTCAGAAAGTAATAGTCCATCAAGTGCTTCCTAAGATTACTAATTTGGGTGGAAAAATCATGGCCAGTTTCATGAGACAAAGTAAGTAATTTCTGAAGTTGCCATCTGTTTATGTGATAAAGAAAGTATAGGGAATCATGGTGATGTTTACTATAATTTTTAAATAAAGCTTGGAGTCCAAACTTTGTATCCTGCCACCAAACCCAGGGGGCATCATATAAAAAAAATACAGACTTCTGATTGTGAATATAATCAGGTGACATAACAAACGTGAATCAGATAACAGGAAAGTATTCAGTTTCCAAATGCCAGGACCAAAATGGGATTTTAGGGAAGGGCCTAAAGAAATAGACAATAAATTATGGTCCGAAAATTCCACAATCTGAATAACAGCATCAGAAAGTTGGAGATATAAAGAAAAAATCAATACGGGTTGCAAGGGGGACCTTGTGAAAAGTAGGAGTATGCTGACTCGTAAAGGACAAATATGCATCCTGTAAACCTGTGGAATGAAGCAATTGTTTAAGAAAATTCATGTCACAAAACAGCTTAGCAGTCTTAGAAGTAGAAGACTTATCTTTGGTAGAGAACCCACAATTGAAATCACCCCCAAAAATCACATGCATTGGCATATATAAATAAGGCTGAATTAGTTTCAGTAGTTTAATCCTATGAGTTTTTATTTGGGGGGCATAGATATTTATAATTCAGAAAGGGACAGAAAAAAACAAAACATCTAACAAAAGAAGCCGACCCTGGTGAACAACCAACAGTTTGATGACAGTAACATCAGGTATACTAAATAAAACACCCAAACCAGAACAAGAGTCCTGTACAAAGGACCAAAAAGAAAGTCCAGAGGTCCAGGCACGTGTGGTCCTGGAAATTTCTGGAAGAGTATGGAAATGTACATCCTGTAAGATGATGAGGCCAGCAGTCAAGCCGGGCAAAAAAGAAAAAAACTGCATCCCTCTTAGCGTGCTTTTTTATACTGTTAACGTTAACAGTATGCACTGAGAAAGCAGAAGACATGTAAAAGAAAATTATAATGTGAAAACAAAAAAACAGAATTCACCTGGGCCTAACTTTCCTAGGGGTACCTTCCCTGTGCTTCAGTTTTGCCTTAGCTTTCCTTTTTTGAGAATCAATATTGTCAATGGTCACCTCCGTGTCAGTAGTTACCTCAGGGTGGGAATTGAGAACAGAGGACGTGTCAGAGTCCGTGTTCTCCTGAGAGTGGCGTAAAACCTCAAATTTATTCACATGAGTCACAGTAGAGGATTTTAGGGCCTTAGAGGAAGGAGAAGTCCCTCTCTTTGATTCCCGTGTTACTCTAATAAAAGGTTCGGGGGGGTCCATGGAAGTCCCAGAAGTACTAGGTAGTACGGGAACAGGTACCTCTTCTGAGGTAGAAATAGCAAGATCATTGGCAGGGGAAGGGAGAGCAAGAGCAGGGACCTGTGGCTTCAAAGAAGAAATTGAAGCAGGTTGTCCATGTAAAATAGAAGATGGATCAATAGCAGGCACAAGAGAGTGGGGGGGGTATGTGTTGAGGTCTAGAAAGAGTGTCAGACAAACGGGAGCGTTGTGCAACAATAATAATCAAGCAGTACTCTTCCCCATTAGCAGGAGTCGGGGAGTTATGATCTGCCCAAGTACAAGTCTGGAAAGTGTGCCCCAATTCGTCACAAAGGACGCAAAGAGGTTCATCTATGCATTTATCTATTTGTTTATTTCAAGCTAGGATTACAATACCTTTGAGCCGAGGCTCTTTTACAAAGGTTCCACATCAGCGTATGCAACAGTCATCATTTTTAGTTACAAAACATAGGCCATTGACTTACAGACATGTAATAACCAGTATAAAGACTTGAGCTATGAGCAAGACAAGGGAAGGGGGGTGGGTGGGGAAGAGAGGGAGGAGATCGGGGTGGTAGGAGGTGCAGGGGCTAAGGGGAGTACGGGAGGTGGTTGGGGCTGGGGCAGGAGTGCAGATACAGGGGGTAGGTGGGTGAGGGTGGGAGACAGTGCAGCCAGGGGGCCTTGTCGAGGGAATATGACAGATAAGGTGCTAGGGGTGCAAAGACTGATTGTAAGTGCTAAGGTGCTGAGGTGCTGGGGCATGTGCAGCTGGAATGGTGGAAATGTTAAGATGGGCAATCGCAGGATACAAGCAGTGAGAGGCGCAGCTTGGACTTGAAGAGGTGGAGAGTTGGAGTGGTCACTATGTCGCTGCCAGGAGAGTTGAGCCAGTTGGATGCCCGATAGGCAAATGATCTTTGTTCTTGGGTCGTGCAACATCATGGGATATGTAGTAGATGGGAATTGGATCTCCTTGTAGTGACATTCCTATGTCTAGGCTTAAGGAGGGCACAGACACCAGGTGGGTCAAGCCCCATTATAATTTTCTTGGCCATGATGCAGGTTTAGTATTTTATACATTGGTCCAGTTGAAGCCATCCAGATTGGGAATAAAGGTCACATGTGTGGTATGGCAATGTGAGCCAGTGATGAGACGACAGGCCTTATTCAGGGAGGTCGCGATACGTTTGAGAGCAGTAGTAGTTGCAGACCCATATATGATAAGACCATAGCCTATGATGCTGACGATGGAGCCTTGGACGGCCACTGACAGTGCTTCTGGGGTTAGGTGTTTCTTCTACCGGAATAATATGCCTAACCTCGCATTGGCAGACTTTGCAACATTGCTGATATGGACAGCTCATGAGAGGTGGGGATCAAGGGTGATGCCGAGGTACTTGAACGATTGTGTTTGCTCTAGGATGGCTCCTTGTTCGGTTGCAATGGAGAGGTGGAGTTGTTTGTTTTTGTTGTTTTGGGCATTGGGAACCTGTGTGGCCAATGTTACCACAAACAGAGCACTTAATCCTGTCGCAGACGCTACTAATATGGTTCTGAGAGCCACATTTGTAGCATGCTTTTGGCTGACTGGGGTAGAAAAGAACTCCCCTGTCTTTCCCTAGTATAAAGCTATTTGGTAGATGTTGAATCCCAACATCCGAAGTGCGAAGCATAACCCTCGCTCTCCACCCACCCATCCAGAGATTCTCGGAATCAAATATAGCCTCCGGGTTAGAAGGTACAGTGCATCTCTGCTTCAACCATACAGTAATATCATTGAGACTCATACCCTCATTATGAAATAGAATAGTAACAGTTTTCTGAGTAGGTTTAGTTAAGGGAATGGCAGTAAAGGGTGACCATAAGGGAGAAGTCTTAAGCTCCTGATATGTTCTCCAAACCTTTTCTCAACCAGTGACAGTTTTAAAACTGACATCAAAATGAGACTCTGAAGAAACATGAATTGAAGAATGTATTTAGAAAGCAACAAATCGCATGGAATCTTTCAAAAGGGTGCGACCTACAAAAAAACAGTCAGGAAAGTCAGATAAGCCCCCCAAATATTGCAGGCGAACAGCATTGTGTCTCTTTGCTTGATGTACAGAGGGTTGAAAACATGCAGCATATGACTTAGGGGTAGAAATAGTGGAAACAGCAGGAGCAGGGCGAGACTCAGGGTCCCGAGGAGTCTGGTGATCACGAGGTGTCGAGGTAGTAGGACCAAAATGCAAAGTCTGGTTTTGAGTCAGAAGGAGTTCAGTTGGTAATGAAAGATCAATAGAATCATTAGAGATTTTCAAAGCAGGAGGGGCCAGTCGTTTGTCAGTCTCAGGTGGCCTAGTACAGATTGGGGAAGAACCAGAACGCCAAGTCCCTTCGGTTGGGTCCTTCTCCCACCCCACCGCTTCTAGAGTCGACTCAATAGACCAGTCCATAGTTTGCGAGGTATCAGGGAGAGCAGAAGCAGGTAATGAAGCAGAAAATACCTGCGTAGAAGAAATTCCCAAAGGAAGTGGAGCGAGAGGTGCAGACTGTGCAGGTGGTCGGGAGTGAGGAGAGTCCGCAGTAACATACAAAGAATGCGGAAATGTCAGAATCGGCGATGAGACATCAGAACGAGCATTCCCAGATGGTGAGTCATGAGTAGCAGGCACAAAACCAGGCTGAGTCTTAAGGGCTAACAGGCATTGTCTAGCAGCAAAATAGCGCTGTTCTTCAACTTGAAGCAACAAATCCACATCCATAGAAACAGCAGGAGAAGACTAACATAAATCTGCCGTAGCAAGGCTAGAAGATGTCAGTGGCACAGTCTGGGAAATAGATGAAGGATCCGTGGTCAAACTCTTCACACAGTCATCCACAGTAGTAGCAGGGAAAGTAGCCAAAGACTCAGAAGGAATACTTTCAGCAGGTTCCAGCACAATATTCGTAGAAGACATGGTCTCTCTCAGAACAGAGACAGGGGAGGAGACCAACTCCACTGCCTCCAACACTTCCATGTCCTCAACAGCTCCTCCTTCGATGGCTATCTTGGCAGAATGCCAGGATGTAAGGGAACCTCCTACAGAGCAGGGGAATTTCCCCGGTGTCCTGGCCAAATCTCTCTCATTCACTGAAAGTACCACCAACAACTTAATCTGGTTCAAGGTCAGTTGGCATTCATCTGTATTCCCCTCTCCCGTGCCGTGCCTGAAAATAGGCAGGATTTATCTAGTGCACTTACCCGGTAAACAAAAACTAAATAAATAAATAATAAAATACCCTAAGCACGATACATGGAATTTGTCTAATTCACTGTGGCCAGACTGAATGCGGAGTGTGGAATTTAGCCCATGAAATTCCATACTTTCCACACAAAGTCTGATCAAAAGGTGTAGCTGGCCTGCCCCCCACCAGACACAGTCACAACAATCACCCTCCCACCCCCAAACACCCACAGGATCACTAGCCAGTTGACCACAGCCTCAGGCAGCCCACAGCCCATATCTGTAAACAAACATTCCCTGGTGTCTAGTGGACCCCCACCCTGCTCCCCCAACCCCGAGTCTGAAAAATCATTTATCACTTCCCTGGTATATAGTGAATCCCTCACCCCCTACCCTGTCAGGTAGTACCCCCACTCAGCTCCCCCCAACCCTGAGTCTGATCCATTTAAAAATAAAATAATACAAAATCATTTATCACTTTCCTGGTGTCTAGTTTATTTATTTATTTATTTAAACATCAGTTTAATAACCTTTGAGCCAGAGGCTTATTTACAAAGGTACCTCGTCACATAGAGGACAACAGACAGTAGCACAAGAAACTACAGTTAATACAGATTCAAGCAAGTTACAATTCAGGGTTACAGTAGGCAAAATACATATGATTGTAAAAAGTTAAGAGTTAGGGTAGGGGGGTGAGAGTAGGAGGGGCGGTAAGAGGGAGAAGGGATGGGGAGGAGAAAGGAGAGGGAAGGCCAGGGAAGGATGGTGTTAAAGGGAGGAGGAAAGTGGGGGGAGTGCTGCTCAGTGAGCATTGTCAGAACATTTTTTTTTATTTTTTTATCGGCAGCAACACCTGTGTGAGATGAGCAGGTGGTTTCTGAGGCTGAGTTTAAAGCTTGCTAATGTGGGAGAGTTAGTAGACCCCCCCAACCCCACACCCCGTCTGGTAGTGCCTCCACCCCACTCTCCCCCAACCCCGACCAGAGTGGGCCACCGGCACAGCCCTCCTCTCACCTCCACAGTTGGCAGCCCACCTGAATGAGCTTAATAAATGAGTGTGTGCTTGTACAAGCATGCGTTCATTCATTGACAACTTGCAGGTGATTTACTCATCTGTTTAGGGTATAGAGGAGGGAGGGCTGCTCGGTGTTTCATGGGGGGATGGGGGAATGGCATTGTTGACCCAAGGGGGGGTCCACAACACCATTCCCCTATCCCGCTGACCCGTCAGTGACCGGAGCAGCCCCTTCCCCATCTCTACACCCCTAAACTGCTGAGTAAATCACTGCAAGTTGTCAATGAATGAGTATGTGCTTGTACAAACATGCGCTCATTCATTGAGCTCAGTCTGGTGGACTACCAGCTGTGATAGTAAGTGGAGGGCTGTGCCGGTGGCCTGCTCCAGTCAGGGTTGGGGAAGAGCAGGGTGGGGGTTATACTGGACAAGATGGGGGTTGGGGGACCACTAAACACCTGGGAAGTGATAAATTATTTTGTATTTTTTATTTTTAAATGGATTGGACTAGGGGTTGGGGAGTGGGTGGGGTTCTACTTGACTGACTTGGTTGGGGGTAGGGGGTCCACTAGACACCAGGGAAGTGATAAATAATTTTTCAGACTTGGGGTTGGGGGGTGGGGTACAGGTACTACCTGACAGGGTGGGGGCCCACTGGACACCAGGGAAGGGATTAAATAAAATTTTTGGGCTGCATGTGATTGGTGGGGTGGGGGACCACTAGACACCAGGGGTAACATAGGGGTGATGTTGGGAGGAATTCACAATCTGTAATCTCAAATTGCTTTGGGGTTTTTAAGTGCAATGTTCACTTAAAAAACCCCAAAACAAGGCAAAATCACAAATGGTGAATTCTGGATAATTTTAAAAAATTACACGAAGTGCTATGCAGGGAGTAATTGTTGACTTCGTGGCAATTTCGCCCGTGTAGTAAAACTTTGCTGCATCACTAACTAGAATGTACTAGGTACAGGACAATAGATAGAGGTCACTTTTTCACTCAAAGGGTTGTGAGGACATGGAACAACCTAACAGGGTATGTGGTGCAGATGCAATCCATGAATGTGCTCAAAAATAATCTGAACAGATATATGACAGATAAAGGAACTGAGGGATACAACCACTGAGAAATGGGAGATGATTCTTACGTGGGCAATCGCCTTCTATCATCTCTAAAATCTAGTATAGTATCCAATATAGTATCTGTATAAAGCAACAGAGTATTAAAGCTTTCCATAGTGTGTCATAAATTCAACATTCCGATTAAGTCCTTTATAGTTTGAGTTAAATTGCTTGACAGATTTTAATTCCTGTGTCCTCTTCTGTGTGGTTTTAATGTTGCCTCTTAGCATTAGGACAGACAGGTCCAAGAGGGAATGGTCAGTTTGGGAAAAATGATATCCGACTGGTGTGCTGATATCCTTTTTGTAAATTTTGAGTGGGTGGTGTTTCATCCTGGTTTGCAGTGGTTGCCCTTTTTCACCATATAGCATCCATCTGTGCTTTGTTTGCACAGAATTAGGTAAACCGCATTGCTTGATTGACATATGTAGGATTCATTTATTTTTACTATACTGTTTTGTGCTGCTTCAGTGGTGGTCTGGATATGTGGGTGCAGGTCCTGCATCTTGTATTGTTGCATGGTGTTGTTTTTCTCATTTTATGGTTATTTTGATCCACTGGGAGTTTACTAAGTAAGTAATAAGACACTTTAGGGCATTGGTTATGCTGGTTTTACCACACACACAGGGGTATAGTAAGGCACAAGGCCACAGGCTGAGTTTATTCACCATCTGTAAGTGTAGTAAAACCAGTGCAACCAATGCCCTAAAGTGTGTTACTGTGCTTATAAAATGGATCTACAGGCATTTTAAAAAAAAACACTCTAAAGGTTTTAAAAGCCACAAAACATTTAATAAATTGTTAATAAAAAATATAAAAAAATCCCTCCACATATGATTTTCACCTGTCAGTCATTTGTCTTTCTACATATTCAATACAATGTGTGATTGTTTACCATGAAATACAAGAATTCCAAACTCTGCAGTATTCCAGTAGTAGCATGCTCCCTCCTCTCCCACCCATGGCTCCATGTCCATATGGTGAAGAAATATCAGCGAGTACAATTACAGTGATGGCAAATTGGCGAGAGTCAATACTGTGACTGGAATGTATGGCGAATGCAGTTACGGTGACATTTGCTTTCTGTGGGGGGCTTCGCCCCAACACCCCTCATTGTGGGGGTCTTTGATCCCCGCACCCCCTTACTTATATATCTAACTCTGACATCATAGCACCTCAGGAAGGGGGGACAACGCTTCCCTCAAACCCACACACATGAAATGGTAACATGGAATACATGAATTCAAAATTCTGCAGAGTTCCACTGACACACACACAAACACACATGTAGGCCTCAAGTGGAGCCAGAACCTCAGTTTCATGTGTTGTAGGGTAAGGAGCAGGGAGTGCACTGGTAAGTCAGTAAGGATAAGAGGGGGACTTTTCATGGTCATCAAAGAAATATCATCAGTTAAAACTCTTTAAATTTGCTTATGTGTGTTATGAGGGACTCATGAGTGTAAAGAACATCCAATTATTTATTTATTTTGTTAATTTTTTTTTTACCAATTAACATACTTTATAGGAGTTTTCAAAAATTACGTGATGCAATAATAGCAAACAGCAAAAACCACAAATACCAAAAGCAAAAACAAATAGACAATCCAATATACAGTAGTTACAATACAGCATACATGAAACCAACCCCTCAGAATCATCCCCCTCCCACCCCTCTCTTCCCCCTTATTTTGTTTAATTTAATGGATCTTTCTCTTTAGGGCCTAGTTGAAGGTTTTTATATATGGGTAAAGGTGGCAGCCATGTTTGTGACAGAAATCAGGAATGAGCAAAATGGCTCATGAATTCTGTATGTGAGTTGCTCAAATTCCAACTCCAACTCTCTGAACTAGTTCGTATCTGTACAGTTGCGGAGAATTATTTATTTATTTATTAAATTTTTTGGTGACCAGGTAGGCCCAGTGAGCCCCGAAGGTCCCTTTTTCAGGGGCGACCCAGGATAACAATACAAGTTATAAGAATGAACAAGAACATAAGAAACATTTGAGGCATTCTGAGTTACATCATGAGGTGGTTACAGTAAAGAAAAATAGTGGATACAGGCATGGTTACAGGCATGGTAAAAGAAAAACAGTGGATGCAGGCATGGCTTACAGACATGGTAAAAGAAAAGCAGTGGATGCAGACATGGGTACAGGCATGGTTATCATCATGACATGTAAGCAATTGGTAGTACTTTGCATATAGTTTATTCAGGGGTTACACGTGGCCTCTGGTGAGCAGTCTGTATAAGGCAGGTAGTAGGAAGGTTAAGCTAGAAGACGGGAGTTCGCGAGGAGGGGAGTACCTTAGAAGCTTTAAGTGCCATGACAGTGGCATGCGCTTGAGGTCAGCAGATGGGACTTAAGCCTGGTGCGGAAGTTCATGAGTGAGGAGGAGACCTGGACCTGGGGAGGGAGCTTGTTCCATTGGCAGGCTGCTTGGGAGGAAAATGATCTTCTGCCAGCGTTTGTCCTTACCCTAGGGACTTCTAATAGCATTCTATCTGAGGTCCTTAGGTTCCTTGGGTTGTGTTTGAGGGTTATGGTCCCGGCAATGCTTGGAGGAGCGTAGGGTTTGAGAAGCTTGTAGGCCTGGACAAGCAAGGGGTGTTGGAGGCGGGCGACTAATGTGGGCCAGCGAAGATTGGCCAAAGTGTCACAGTGGTAACGTCTCTGGTGGTCTAAGGTTGTGAAAAGAGCTATTTTATTATATAGGGTTTGCATCCTGGTAATCTCTTGTTTAGCCATGCCCTGTATAATAGGGGCCTCAAAGGTCAGGTTGGGTAGAAGAACGCTGGTAGCTATGGAGAGCCTGGCTTCAGGGATGAGTTGGTCCCTGAGTCGGTACAGGGTGCCAAGTTTCCGATGTAGGGTCCTGGTGACCTGGGCCATGTGTTCCTTGTATGTGTTATTCTGATCCAACATGAGGCCTAAGTATTTAAGGGAGGGGACTATGTTAATGGCTTTATCAGAGAGTGAGTTAAGGAGAGGGATGAGGACCTGTCAAATCCCAGGGATCTTGGCCCGAAAAGCATTGCCTTGGTCTTGTCGGCATTTAGTACCATTCTGTTCTTACATAGCCAAGTTTCTAGTGAAGTGAGATCCTTTTGGAGTAGAAGGCCTAGGGCAACCACATCACGCAGGGGTCGGAAGATGACAGTATCAACAGCGCATTGCACAACCCAGCTCTCCCCGCAGTGGTACGCAGGTCGTTGGTAAACAAGGAAAACAGGAGGGGGCCTAGAACTGGCCTTGAGGTACACCCTAGTTTAGGGGTAGTGGGTCAGACATGGTCCCTTTCCATGAGACCCTCTGTGCCCTGCCTGATAAGTAGCTCCCAAACCACTTCAGGGCATGATTGTCTAGGCCTATATTTTGCAGCTTCTGTAGCACCAAGTTGTGGTCGACGAGGTCGAACACCTTGGATAAGTCTATAAAGACTGCACCAGTGGGTATCCCTTTGTCCATTGCCCTGACAACTTCATCCATGAAGTTAATGAGGGCAGTGTCAGTACCATGCTTTGTTCTAAATCCATGTTGGGAGGGGGCAAGGAGCTGATGAGCTTCCAGGTAGTCCCTGAGTTGATTGTAGTTGACTCTTTCTTGCACCTTAGCAAGTGAGCAGAGGAGGGAGATGGGCCTGTAGTTGTTGAGTTTTTCCCCTGAGTCCCTCTTTGTGAATAGGGACAACATTGGCATGTTTCCACGGGTCAGGGACTGCTCCTTCCCTCAGTGATCGATTGAGGAGCATGGTTATAGGCCAGGCTAAGGAGGTAGCTCCTGCCTTGAGTAGCCGAGGGTTGATACCGTCGGGTCCTCCTGACCCTTTCGGTTTCAGGTTCCTTAGGAGGTTTAGTACTTCAGTGCGTTTAGCCAGTCTCAGGTGAAATGGTGGTCTTTCCATGTGAGGTGGTTCATCTGAGGTAGGGGGGAGAGTCTGGGGAGACAGGCAGGTCTTGTAGGCCTCAAGGTCTGAGAAATGCCTGTTAATTAACTCATTCAGGCCTAGAGACGTCTGTAGGCAGTGTCTGAAAGCATGGCCCCTCAGGACAATAACGCCTGTAGACGTACTCAACTGACTTTCACTCAGGCCCAGAAACGTCTGAGGAAGTCAGCAGTTTTTACCTAACTATTAAACAAACCGAATTGCTTAGAATTGAATGCATAGCACCGTTAGAAAGGCAATTTTGCTCTGAACAATTTTGCTGCAGATACTTTGTGTCTATTATGTATACTTTAGGAGTTATTCATATTTGTTTAAGGTATGGTGTGCATGGCTAACATTTGTCTCTCAAGCCTCACCTAAGCACCTTGAATAAATCTGAAAAAAACAGTTGTTTGGTATTTCAGCTACTATAAAATAAAAACTAAATGGATTACAATTGATTGCATAGCACCATTAGAAAGGATATTTTGTGCTGAATAATTTTGCCACTGATACTTTGTGTCTACCACATATACTTTAGGAGTTATTTGCATTTGTTTAAGGTATGGTGTGCATGGCTGACATTTGTCTCTCATGCATCACCTAAGCACCTTGAAAAAAAACTGAAAAAAATCAGTTGTTTGGTATTTCAGCTAGTATAAAATAAAAACTAAATTGATTACAACTGATTGCATAGCACCATTCGAACGATACCATTGTGCTGAACAACTTTGCCACTCATACTTTGTGTGTAGCACTTACGATTCAAGAAGTAGTCACATTTGTTTGTGGCATGCTGATTATGGCTTGATTTTGCTTAGAAAGGCCCAGGATGCAGTGCTAAGAGTATACAGGGCACAAGTGGCAGAAGTCTCAAAGAGCTGTTGTGGTGTGAATGAGTTAAGGGCAGCCGATATTTGAGAAGGGTCAGTTGTGAGCTGACCGTTAATCTCCATGGGACAGAACTCAGGCTTTTTGCTGCCCTTGATCAGGTCATTGATATAATTCCAGAATTGCTTGGGGTTGCCCAGGCTGGTTTTCTGGAGGCGTGTTAAGTAATCTCTTGTAGCGAGTTTTATGGCTCTCTTGGCTTTGTTCCTCAGGGCTTTGTATTCAGAGAGATCTGCCGGGAGGGAGGAGAGCCTAAACTTTTTCCATGAGTTTTCCTGAGTAGCCATTAGGGCTTTGAGGGAGAGAGAGGTCCACTTGTAGCAGCTGCCTTTAGCCCTCATTCTCTTCATTGGAGCAAAGAGGTTGGCCGCTGTGGTTAGTTCGTCCTGGAAGTATTGCACAGCCTCAGTAAGAGTAGGGAGAAGATTTATGGGGTTCCAGTCCAGACTAGCTTTGTAGTGATTGTATTGTAGTTCAGAGAACTTGGAGAAGTCACGGGCAAAGAGAATTCTAGGTTGGACCTTGGGTGGTTTGTTTTTCCATATACAGAAGATTGGGGAATGGTCACTCAGGGAGTCTGCCATTGTGCCCGCACTCTGTATATTAGTGGGTTAGACACCAGAGCCCAGTCAAGGGTGATGTGGTTCCCAGTTTTGTAATTAAGTCTGGTCGGTTCAGAGATGACCTGCATCAGACCTGCTTCATGGGTAAGTGACTTCGAGGCATGGCCAGGGTCCTGGGCCCAGCTAATGTTGAAATCACCCAGGATTAGTTGCTACGTTGTTACCTTGATAGCCGTATCATTTGTGATGGCTTCAAGGGATTTGAGGGCTGATTTTGGTGGGTAGTAGACGCGGGCCAATTGTTAGTTGTTTGGCGTGCCCTAGGGTTATTCGGATGTATATGCTCTCTCCCTCAGCAGTAGGATTAGTCTGCAGGGATAGAGGTGACACAGAGAGGTCATCCTTAGTATAGATTAGGACCCCACCCCCTTTTTTGATTTTTCTGTCATTGCGGTAGCTATTGTAGCCCACAACCTGAATCTCGTGGTCATGGATGTGGGTTTTTAGCCAGGTTTCAGAGATGGCTAGTAAGTCTGGTTTGTAGAGGTCCAACCAGGCCTGGACTTCATGTATTTTTGATCTAAGACTACATATGTTCATATGTGCTATCTTCAGACCCTTGGTGGCTGCCCATTGATGGTCCTGGGGGGGATGCTACAAAGGTATTGGGTACGTATGGGCCAGGGTTAGGTTGGATATCACCTGATAAGAGAAGTAGCAAGACTAGTAACCTGAGCAGTTTAGTGCTAGGTATTGAGATGAGGTGTCTTCGACGCGTCCTGCTCATATAGTAAAGAAGGTCATAGCATACACCCTATTTTATGATCTCATGCTCTGTTAAGAGACTAGATATACTTGGGATAGGGTAGCTGCTAAGGAAGTCATGTGGGGGGATATTATGTAGATTGCTCACTGGTTCTGGGGGGAATGGGTCTATGAGCCTGTCTACCCAGAGTAGGATCAGTGAGTAGATTATGGCAAGTAGTACACCCCTATCAGAGGAACGGACACTTGGGTTCCTCGCACACCAAGAAGGGCGGAAGGAAGCATATACTAAGTAAGGCATTATTATTGGATGATGTCAGCGTAGCGTAGGTAAGAATAGGGTGCTCAGAATCTATCTGACTTGAGTCTGAAGGGTGGATGGAAGACACTGAGGGCTTCCTGTTTTCAGCTGCAGAGTTGTCGCACAGGCAGTTTAAAGGAAGTTGTCAGCCTGTTCAGTGAAGCTTAGGGGAACCTCAAACTACAACCTCCCCTTGTAGCAGCACCTGGAAAGAAGTAGAATGATAATGCAGGCCATATTGCCCAAGATTGAGTACAGTGATTTGTGTAGAAAGACCAAGAATCCCTCTAGTGGCAGGTCTGTATAACCTGCTAATGGAAAACTAGCCACTTCTGTTGTACAGTTGAAATGTGCTTAGTTCTATCGAAAATCTATTTGGAAAAAGTGCCAGGTGGCTGAAGCAGGGGAAAAGTCCTGGTCAATCAGAGTGGGTTTGCTGGAAGCACCTGTGTTCCGATTGACTGCTCTGTCCCATACCTTCCAAGGAGCTGCAGGCTGGCGTCCTGGTCTCGGTTGGTGGCTGGCTGGGTGCCGGCCGACCGTGGATGAGCTGAAGCAGCCCTGTTCAAGGGCAGGCAGCTTCCAAGTAGCTGCAGACGGGTGTCCTGGTCTCGGTCGGTGGCTGGCTAGGTGCCAGACGACCGTGGGGGAGCTGAAGCAGCCCTGTTCAAGGGCAAGCAGCTTCCAAGGAGCTGCAGGTAGGCGTCCTGGTCTCAGTCAGTAGCTGGCTGGGTGCCGGCTGACCGTGGAGGAGCTGAAGCAGCCCTGTTCAAGGGCAGGCAGCTTCCAAGGAGCTGCAGGCGGGCATCCTGGTCTCGGTCGGGTTAGGATATGGGTCTCCAAACTTGTTTAGCCTATCATGATAAAGCACAATTTAGGTACAAAATATTGAGTCAAATACTTTTTTCCACTGTGCAAACTGATATTTTATCTTTATGTGATGTAATATTTTTTTTTCTTTTCAGCACTGTTTCGGTGTTTATGTCCTTAGTTATGGGTATTTGTGAGCTGGGACTTTCACATACTCTTATGTTTATTTTTAGGTGACAGGAAGCAGGACATTGCCAACCCATTTTGTAAGAATTATTATATGAGAATGTTTAGGGGCAGCTTGCAGGCAAGGACAGGTGACTGAGGGGAAATGTCTTAAAGTTTTTCACCTTCACTCAGCATGGATTGTTTTTCTTTAATCATTTGCTGAAGGGTGTTAGCAGGGGATTGTATGTGACAACTAGGAGTGTGTGATCAGTTTTGATTTTTTTGCCTACATTTCAGTAGATTTCTCATGGCATTTGTGTAGCATGTTCCATTTCTCTGTCAACTTGTCATGAGGGAGATGCCCCTCTGGGTGAGGAATTACACACTGAGGTGAGCTGTCCATTTCTTATTACCTTATCTGAGCAGATCCGATAGTACTGAGTTGCCTGACTATAGATCACATATCTTTTGTGTGCCTTGGGTAGAAGCTGGAATTGTGCAGGTATCAGTGCCTTTCAGTGGGTTTTCTGTAAACAGCAGTTTGTATATAGATACATAGATACATAGACAGTGTCGGCAGATAAGGGTCTATGGCCCACCCAGTCTGCCCATTTGAGCTTGTAAGTTCAGTTTGTTTTCTTAGAAGTCTGTTGCCCCTTACCCCTGACCTCCAGAATTCCTTTATGTCTATCCCATGCATTCTTAAATCCCGTGATTGTTTCAGCCCCCACCACTTCCTCTGGCAGGGTGTTCCACTTGTCCACCACCCGTTCTGTGAAGAAATTCTGAATCGTCCTCCCTCCAACTTCATCCCATGCCCTCTAGTCCTGGAACATCTTTTTCACTTAAAAATAGTGTTTTCCTGCACCCTGTTCCTCCCTGTAAGATACTTATATGTCTCTATCATATCCCCTCTCTCCCTCCTCTCCTCCAGGGAGTACATGTTCAGTTTCTTTAACCTGTCTTCATAGGACTTGTGATGCAATCCATGCACCATCTTTGTTGCCCTCCTCTGAACCTTCTCTACCCTGTCTATGTCCTTATGTAGGTATGGTCTCCAGAACTGTACACTGTACTCCAGGTGGGCGTCACTAGTGTCTTGTATAGCGGAATTATGACCTCCTTTTCCTGCTGGTGATGCCCCTGCCTATACATCCCAGCATCCTATTTGCTTTACCTGCTGCCTTGTCACACTGTTTCCCTACCTTGAGGTCATCAGAGATGACAACCCCAAGATCCCTTTCCTACTTGGTGCATGCTATATCCTCACCCCCCAACTGATATATTGTGCCAGGGTTTTTGTGCCCCATATGCATTATCTTGCACTTCTTTGCATTGAATTTCAACTGCCAAACCCCTGACCATTCTTCAAGTTCCTGCAGGTCGCTTCTCATTCTGTCTACACCATCTGGTGTGTCTACTCTGTTACAGAGCTTTGTGTCATCAGCGAACAGTGAAATTCTGCCTTCTAGGTCCTCGAAATGTCACTGATGAAGATGTTGAATAGGACCGACCCAGCACTGATCCCTGTGGTATCCCACTGGTCACTCTTCCCTCTGTGGAGTGACAGCCATTTACCACCACCCTCTGTGTCCTGCCACCCAGCCAGTTACCTACCCACCACACTACTGTCCTACCCACACCCACATTCCCCAGTTTGTGTAATAGTCTTCTATGTGGCACAGTGTCAAAGGCTTTGCTGAAGTCCAGATAGGCCATGTCCACTGCCCTCCCCTGATCCACCTCCCTAGTCACCCAGTCAAAAATTCAACGAGGTTGGTCTGACATGACCTCCCTGTGAAACCATGCTGCCTTGGGTCCTGTAGTCCATTGGCAACCAGATGTTCCACCAATCTCTCCTTCAGTAGTGCTTCCATGATCTTCACCACTACCGAGGTGAGGCTGACTGGTCTGTAGTTCCCTGCTTACTCTTTGTTCCCACTTTTGTATAAGGGGACTACATCTGCTGTCCTTCAGTCTTTGGGTACCTCCACTGTTTCCAGTGATCGGCTAAACAGGATAGCCAGAGGTTCAGCCACCACCTCTCTTAGTTCTTTAAGGACCCTGGGGTGCACCCCATCTGGCCCCACTGCTTTATCAGCTCTTATTACTTCCAGTTCCTTCAGGACCCTTTCTCGTGTAAAGGGACTTGTGTCCATTTCTGCACCATTCTCACCCCTTGTTCTCCCTTCAGACCCATTACCCTCCTCTTCCTCAGTAAAGACTGAGCAGAAATACCTGTTCAATATGTCAGCTTTGCTGTTGTCATCCTCCATGCGGCCCCATCCTCCCCTTCAGTCTCACTATCCCTCCATTTGTCTTTCTTTTTTCACTTATGTACCTGTAAAAGTTCTCTGTCCGGTCACCTCTGATTTTGCAATGTGTTCTTCTGTCTGAGCTTTGGCTTCCCTTACTGACCTCCCTGCCTCCTTTGCTTCTCCTGGTTCTTCTCCCTATCCCCTTCTGCCTGTGTCTTTTTGTATTGCCTGAATGCAATCTTTTTGGCTTTTACTTTCTTTGCTACCTCTTTGGAAAACCATAATGGTCTCCTCTTCCTTTTCCTCTTGCTAACCTGCTTAATGCATAATTCTGTTGTTCTTGTAATCCCCATTTTAAATACTGCCCACTGTTCCTCAACCCCTGATTCCTGTCCCATTCCCCTTAATGCCTCTTTCAAGTATCTCCCATTTTCCCAAAGTCTGCCCCTAAAATCCAGGATACGTGTTTTGTGTGGTTTGGTTCTGCTCTTTCTGTGATTTCAAACCACAATGACTGGTGGTCACTGTTTCCCAGGTGCTCCCCCACTGTTACCTCCATCACACTGTCCCTGTTTGTGAGCACAAGGTCTAGTATTGCCTTCTGCTGAGTTGGTTCCATAACCAGTTGCTTGAGGAAGGCACCCTGAAGGGAGTCCAGGATAAATCTGCTCCTAGTTGATGCTGCTGTTGGGATGTTCCAGTCCACATCTGGAATATTGAAGTCTCCAACCAGTACTACCTCACCCTTGTCTGCCATCCTTTGGATGGCTAGCATCAGCTCCCTATCTGTTTCTTCCTCCTGGGCTGGTGGTCTATAGACCACACCTGTGCGGATGGCTGTCCCCATTTTCCTTTCAATGTCTGTCATCAATGATTCTGACTGTGGTATCCAGGAAATTTATGCTGGTGGTTGAGTATTCAATGGTGAGTTTTTATAAAGGGATCAAAGCTGTTGAAATCCTGCTTTTTTAATTTGTTTATTAGAGTTTTGGATGACACCTATGAGCCAAGGCTCTTTTACAAAGGTTCCATGTCAGTCATTAGATAAAACAAAGTGGCAATGTACAAAGAATGAGACAACATAGAGGCAAAATGCATACATCAAGACTAAGATAACTTTAGCAGCTAATGGCATTGTCAGGCACAGGGCACTAGGACTACTTGCACAAGATAAACAGGGAACAATTAGATTGATTAGAAAAGGAGACTAAGTAGAAAACTGGAGTAGAGGCAGAGGAGATGAGAAAAGCTACTGCAGGGTGGAGAAAGGAGGAATGTTGAGAGAGATAGGGTGGAGGGGGAGTGAGGGGGGTTCTAGGATGAGGAAGACAGGGGGTGGGTGAGAACATGTATAATGTTGGCAAGTGGGTAGGATTTGTGACAGCAGGGCTAGGGTCAGCAGTCACAGGAGGCCATAGCAATGAGATGTTAGTAAAGATCTTGCTTGAAGGAGCCTAGAGATGTGTTGTTAGTAACACTTGGAGGAAGGGAGTTGTACCACACTGGGGCTCTAGATAAGAAAGAGCGCTGCCCATGTGAGGTCCATCTGCCGGGGATGGAGAAGGAAAGAGAAGTCGAGCTTCTGGTATGGCATGAGCTACCATGAGGGGCCAGCAAGGCCGAAACTCCAGGGGGTAGTAAGTTCAGCGTGGCCTTTTTGGCTATGATGCAAGTTTGGTACCAGAGCTGGTACCTGCTGGAACTTTTTAGGTGAGTGTTCACCTTCTATCCAGATGAGGAACATATCACCTATACAGTATAACCTTATTTATCCAAATGTGCTGGAGGACAATAAAATTGTTTGGATAAATGGGGTTTTGGATAAGTGAGGGAACTTTACAATTAAGTCTATTAAGCTAGGAGACACACCACAGTTTTGGATAACTGAGAGTTTCCGATAATTGAGGTTTGGATAACTGGTGTTTCACTGTATACTGTATCTGAGGCAGACCAAAGGTTTATAAGAGTGGTGTTAAACAATATTTTTCTAGACTGACAATGAAAAGACTGGCATATTGTGATGTTATTTTGTGCTCATTGCTTTCCCATTGATCACTTTCTTTTTAATGTTTCCTTCCTTACATTTTCTAGATTGTGGTACCATACTAGGTCATCAACTTGTGTAATCAATGTCAGTCATAGTGAAGAAAGTATTTTAAAATGCACATTCTCCAGCTATAGAACTTAAAGATCACTGAATGAGACACATATTACAGTTAGTATGACATGCATGATAAGTATCCAAACAAAGACAGTTTGCAACAAGAACAGCATGTAGAATGCATAAATAATTTAAGAAGACAATTTCAATTTGTTTATTTTTGTTAATATCTGTAAGGCAGATGCATGCGTTTCAAAGACTTAACCCCATTGCAAAGCACTATGAGTATACAAATTGTTGTGTGTGTATAGCTGCTTCAAAGTAATGGTAGTTCCACAGCATGAGAAACAGTCCAATACTTACAATGGCTCCTATGAACAAAGGGGTGTAAGGTACATGCCACAGGCACGTACCCTGCCAGCAGTGCTCCATGCCTGCAGACAGGTTCACACCTGGTGGAATTCATGACTGCCAGCCACCTGTCTGCGGCCCAGCCTACCCTGGTGCACAGGTTCGTGGGGTGGTGAAGCTGAGGACCAGGGCAGGCATCAATCCAATGCTAATCCTGGGTCCTCCAGTAGATCCCTTATACAGCAAGGTGTGCATTGGCTGCATGCCCCTGCAGATGTCAGATGGATGGCAGCTGTGGAGGTGTGTGGAGGGTAGTGCTGCTGGCCGTCCCAAGCCACGGCACCAACCAGCCAGTGAAAGGACCAGGGGTTGCAGTGGGTGCCACGGGGGTATGAGTGGGGGGTACATGGCTCACAGGCCTGGGATTTGTTTGGGGGGATTGCACATATGGGGACATGGTGCCGGAGTGTGGTGTGGGGGGGGGTTCCACTGCTTACTGAATGGGGATGAGGCACTGCTGTGAGTTTGTGCTGGGGAAGCCTGGCATGCAGAACATTGCTGTTGGGGTGGAGAGCTGCCACTGCTATCCTAGACCAGGTGAGGGTCTGAATGTCCACTGGCACATACAAGAGTTATGGCAGGGTCCCCCATACATACCCTGTACCTTCCTCCACACCCCCATTGGCAGCAATATGCACCTTAGTGAATGATGCATAGTGCTGGCATGCTTCCCAGCCACTGTCCACGCAGCTGGGGAATCGGGTGCATATGGGCTGCACACCATGGGTTATGCATCCCGTGCGGAGGGTGCAATGGCTGCAGTGTTGCTATGCCCTGCAGATTCTTGGTGTGTAGCCACTCTGCACATTCATCCAGAGGCAACAATAAGCCAATCACAGCACTACTCCAGAAGAAATGGCAACAAAGCCACACATAAGGTTGAATAATTTATCAGAAATCCAAACAAAGGTTAAAACCCTTCACACAGCTACAGCATGCCCAATGCTTCATGCTGCTCTAGCACTTTATCAAGTGTTGATGCTACCTGTTGGCATTCTTTATTTATACACCTAGACTTAGTGGAAGAAAGCATTGTATAATATGCCAGTGTGCAATAAATGCAAAACTAGCGCAAATAATAATTGACGTGCTTGTCCAGAATACAGTATACCAGGAGGCAAACACTAGCTGTGTTAGACATTCCATACCAAATCTTAACACCAAAAGTCCAAACAAATTTTACAGAAAACTGGCATATCCTGACAACAGAAACGCTTTGTTGGCATTTCTTCTGGGGTGGTATTGTGATTGGCTTTTTGTAAATACTGGTAAAATGAATTTGAAGTGGGTCACAAAAAATGTAAATACTGTATTATGCTACAGTCTACAGTCCATGCAGTACCATTAGTAATGTGTAACATTAGAAAACTTCTCTTTGTGAATGAATTCACAAATTCACCTCATTTTGTGAAGTTAATCCACCTTGTGAAGTCCAAATTCACAGTAAGCTTATAACTTTGTGAAATGCTAAGTAGGTAATTTTGCCGGTAAAGTTCGGTACAGAGGAGAAGTTTGCAATATACTTTGGGATTGGATGTCACATGTTGCTAAAACAAACTGCCTGCCTTGAGGAGGTTGTCTTCAGTAGTCTTCTGAAGACTGTGGAGGAGAGAAGTCTGTGTGTGCTTGTCTGAGAAAAGGAAAAACTTAAAATACATCTCACAACCAAGCTTTTTTATTTCAAATTGCTTACAAATTGTTTTAGAGGACCTCATGCTGCTAGATTTGTGTTGTTTTGTTTATCTTTTTTTTGCTCCTTATTTACTTTAAATTAATGGCTTTTGTTTTGTCAGTCTGTGAAGCAGTGGTGTGAGGGAGGGTAGGTGTATTGTAAAGCAAAGCATAACTATACAAGTCTGTGAAGTTAAGGGACACTCTATATATCAAAACAAGGTTCTCATTGTGTACTGAAATAGTAACACATAATACTCCTGGAAAAATTAATGGGGTGTGCACAACACCCAAAAATCACCTCCCAACTTGACGATGGTGACATCCACTAGTTATGTCCAATAATCATCACAAATGCACCACATATGCACCTCCTCCTCCTCTAGGACTACAACCATATCATGTTTCAGACAAATGTGACAAACTTTGACCGAGTTATGCATAAAAAACTCAAAAGGAGCAGTTGGTGGATGTTATTTTGACCAAACTTCACCTTTCGGTACCCCAAGTAGAAGACACAGGCAAAGTTACCAATGGTGAATTTCCTATTAAATAGGAGAACTTTGTGGAATGATTAATGGAAGTGAATTTGGAGACTTTGCCTTAACTTTGCCTGTGAATTAAAACTTTGCAACCTCTCTAACAATCATTAATCAAGGTGCAAAGATGCTGAGAGATGCTCAAACAATCTTTCATATGTTACCTTAAATACTTCCATTTCCTTAGCTGTCTTTCATTTTTCTGTTCCCTTTTCTGACTTCTAGGACATAGTGAGTGTCAATTTGCTTACACAGAAACATAGACTTTGACGGCAGATAAGGACTGCGTGGCCCACCTAGTCTGCCCATTTCCCTACCTAGAGGATAAGCTGCAGATCCTATTTAACCAACAGCCTATTTCTTCCTAACCCCCACAAAAATTGCCTTACGTCTGTCTCATGCATTCTTGAATTCTCCTACAGTTTTAGACCCCACAACCTCCTCAGGAAGGCTGTTCCATGCGTCCACCACCCTCTCTGTGAAAAAAAATACTTCCTCACATTGCCCCTGAGCTGTGCCCCCTCTATCTTCAAATTGTGTCCCCTTGTTCTTGCACATCTCTTTTATTGAAAGATGCTACCCTCTTGGACTTTGTTGATTCCACTGAGGTACTTAAACATTTCTATCATGTCCCCCCTCCCTCCTTTCCTCAAGGGTATACATATTAAGCTCCTTTAGTCTCTCCTTGTATGGCTTCTCTTGCAGACCCTGCACCATTTTAGTTGCCCTCCTCTGAACTGCCTCCATCCTGTCTATGTCCTTGCAGAGATGGGGTCTCCAGAACTGGACGCAGTACTCCAGATGGGGTCTCACCAACTGTCTGTACAGGGGATAACAACTTCCTGTCTTCTGCTGGTGATGACTCTCCCTTTATATCCCAGTATCCCCCCAGCCCTCCCTACTGCCTTCTCACATTGCTTGCCAACCTTAAAGTCATCTGATATGATTACCCCCCAGGTCCCTTTCCATTTTTGTTGTTGTTACTACCTCCCCCCCATTGTGTAATCATCCTCTGGGTTTTTGTTTCCCAGGTGCATTACTTTGCAGTTCTTTGCATTGAATCCAAGCTGCCATACTTCTGACCATTCCTCCAATGTTGCCAAGTCCCTTCTCATCCTTTCCATGCCTCCTTGTGTATCAACCCTGTTGCAGATCTTTGTGTCATCTGCAAAGAGGCATACTTTTCTTTCCAGTCCCTCTGCAATGTCACTTATAAAGACATTAAAAAGAACTGGACCCAGTACTGAACCCTGTGGTACCCCACTAGTAACCCCTCTTTGTTCAGAGTGGACTCCATTTACAATTACAGTCTGTGTCCTGTTGTTCAGCCAGTATTTTACCCAGGCTACCACCCTGGGACCCACTCCAGGCTAGTTAATTTGACTACTAATCTTTTGTGTGGGACTGTGTCAAATGCCTGGCTAAAGTCTAGGTAGGCCATGTCCTCAGCCCTTCCCTGGTCTACTACTTTGGTCACCCTGTCAAAGAAATCAATTAGATTCGTCTGACATGACCTTCCTGCTGTGAACCCATGCTGCCTTGGGCCCTGTGCCCCACTGGTCTCTAGGTACTCAACAATTCTTTCCTTCAGAAGTGATTCCATCACTTTCCCTACCACAGAGGTCAAATTGACAGGTCTGTAGTTTCCTGCCTTTGTCTTGCTCCCACTTTTGTGAAGGTGAATCATATCAGCCTTCTTCCAGTCCTCAGGTATCCTCCCATGATTTGTTATAAAGGGTAGTCAGTGGTGTCACTAGTTCTCTGCTTAATTCTTTTAGAATTCTGGGGTGAATTCCATTTGGCCCCATTGCTTTGTCCACCTTCAGTTTTAGGAGTTCTTTCAGAACCCCTTCTTCTGTGAAAGGACTGGGATCGACCTCCCCCTCAGAGTGCTTCTGTTAATTGGATTAGGCACCTCCCCCACTTCCTCTTTTGTGAATACTGAACAGAAGTATTCATTCAGTATCCCTGCTTTTTCACTTTCACTCTCTGCCCACACACCATCCATTCTATTCAGCCTCACTATACCTCCCTTTGTCTTTCTACACTCCCTGATATACCTATAAAAGGTTTTATCCCCCTTCTTAACCGAGTTGGCTGTCTTTTCCTCAGTTTGTGCCTTTGCTATTCTGACTACCCTCCCTGCTTCCTTCTGCCTTAACTGGTACAGTTCTCTGTCCTGCTCCTTCTGTGTTTCCTTATACTTCCTAAATGCTATCTTTTCCTCCCTAACCTTCACCGCCACTTCTTTTGAGAACCATAGTGGCTTTTTTTTTCATTTTGATTTATTTGCTTCACACAAAGGCTTGTTGCCTCTGTGATGGCAGTTTTGATATTTCCCCATTGATGCTACACCCCTCCTTCAAGCCTGTTTGCTAGTGCTTTTCTAAGGCACTCTCCCATCTTGCCAAAGTCAGCCCTCCTGAAGTCAAGAACCCTCACTTTGGTATGCCTTGACTCTGCAGCTGAGTTTATCATGAATCACACAGTTTGGTGGTCACTTGTTCCCAAATGGCTACCCACTTCTAGATCTGAGATCCTCTCACTGTCCCCATTTGAGAGTACGAGGTCTAAGATTGCTCCCTCATGAGTAGGTTCCAAAACTAGCTGTCTGAAGCATGCCACCTGAAGGGCATCAAGAATGGCCCTGCTTTTGGATGTGGCTGCAGCAAAGGTGCTCCAGTTAACATCTGGCATATTAAGGTCCCCCATCAACAGTATCTCCCCTTTCTCTGCCATCCTAAGTATGCCTTCTATCATATCCTTGTCCATTCCCTCCCCCTGACATGGGGGTCTGTAAACAACCCTGTGCGGATTGTGGTGCCATTTCCAGTCTCTAACGTGACCCACAGTGCCTCCTCTCATCAGCAACAGGAGAAAAGTAGAAAACAGTGAGCAATCAGTTCTACAATCACTGCCAGCCATAGAGGACCAAGATAGTAGCTTACAATGCACATGCTCACAATACAAAACACCCAGGTAGTGCTGTGCAGAATTTGTAAATTCCAAAAGAATATCATTTTTTGGAATTTCAAAAAATTCTGACTTATACCGCAGAATTCTGTTGGAAGTACAGTGGCAGAATTCTGCTGCAGGACAGTATTATGCCATCCCATGGTTCCACTGTTTTTCTTACGGAGCTTGTTCTGTGATAATAATATACAAATTTCTTGGAAACAATTGGGTGAATTTAATCAGAAATGAACCCAGTTTCTTCCCTTTTGCACTTTTATATGTGAGCAGTAAAATGTAAGTAGCAGTTCTTAGTAGTTACTATTTGTATTTTACTTTATTTGTGAAGAGTTTAGTGAATATTCTTTTATGTAATTAATACATTTGATTGAAACATAATATTTTAGCTGTCTGTGCATCATCACAGCTGTATTGTATTGTGTCTGAGGGATATGGATGATAGCATCTTTATCAGAAGGTTTTGTTTCTCACTACTAGTCATACCAAAAGTAATATAGTCAATTAGTCAAGCAAAATGAACACCTGGGGCCCAATATTCAGAAGTGTGCAAAGCGTAGTGCAAATGATTGCACTGCACTTTGCTATTGCTCAGGGGCCTGAGGATGCTATATTCAGTTGGGCACTACCTAACTAAATATGGGGTCATGTTGGCACAGCACTAAATCAGTTAGTGCCACCTCGACATGGCTGCCAAAACTAGGCTCAGGAGTTGATAGTGCTGGAGTGCTATTCACAGTTTTCAAAGGTACCCAAGCAAATTAGCCTATTGGGCATGCATGGTGCTAACTGGCCATTTGCATGCCCATTATGGGCCCATTTGAATAGATAATGGAGGTAGGTAGCATGGCATCCCCCACCATGCAAGATACAGTAGGTGAGCTATCCTATCCCTGGTACTAGTGGTCCCCCCTCCCTCTGATCACCAGGCCCGTATGAAAAATTAACATCCCTGGTGCCAGTGGTCCCGCTCCCTCCAATCCCAGCCCCATAACAATAAATAACACCCCTGGTGCTAGTCATCCCCTACATCCCTCCAATCCCAGTCCTGTAATAATGAGTAACATCCTTGGTGCTAGTGCCCCCCCTCTCTCGCACTGATTCCAGCACTGTAATAATAAATAACTACCATGGTGGTAGTGGTCCCCCCAATCACCAGCCTGGAAGTAAAAACAACCCCTCCCTGGCTTCCAAAGTTCCTTCACTGCACTGGCCCCCCCACTGACCTGATTGGTATCTGCAGTGCTGCAGGTGCATACAATGATGTCATAGCCCTCCTCACACCTCCTCATCTGGCTGCCATATGTCCAGGTAGGGAGCACATCTCTTGTTTTTAGAACAAGGCACGTCACTGTGTCCCATAAATAAGAGGCGGGCTCCCTGCCTGGACATATGACATAAGGAGGTGTGAGAAGGGCTGTGCCAGTTATCGTATGCACCTGCAGCACTGCAGATACCAATCAGGTCAGTGAGGGGGTGCCCAGTGCTGCAGGATGGATCACTGGATGCCAGGCAGGGGTCATTTTTACTTCCACGCTGTCACTTAGGGGTGCCACTACCACCAGGGATAAATAATTTTACATCGAGGCTGGGATCAGAGTGAGGGAGGGGACCACTAGCACCAGGGATGTTACTTATTATGTGGCTGGGATCAAAGGGAGGAAGTGGACCACTAGAGCCAGGAATGTTATTTATTATTATGTAGTTGGGATTGGAGGGAAGGATGGGACCAATTGCACCAGGGATGTTGTTTATTATTACGGGGCTGGGATTGAGGGGAGGGAGGGGACCACTAGCACCAGGGATGTTACTTAAGCAAAAAGGCATGACAGGGTGTGTGTTATCATGTAATAACTTCATTCCTGGGGTGGGTTGAAGCATGAGGTGAAGCCGAGTGCTTCCACCACCCCAGGAGTGACGCTATTACACAATAACACACACACTGGCATGCCTTACTGCTATTATGCAATGGCTCATTCTTATACAAAATAAAAAACATTTAAAAAAATATTTTTAGTAGATTTTTATTGTGGCAATATATCTTTGTTTCTTAAAGGAGATGGGAAATGAAACTGACATTTATGTAGTTCTTCTATGCAGCCCATGTCATCTGTGACCTTTGTCAATCAATGTGTAGTTACAGAGTGACTCTAATGTTGATTTTTATCTACTTCAGTACCGACCAGATTCAGACAGAAGTCCTCTATCATGATCGCTGTTTCAGGTTTTTTTTTGTTAGTTACTGCATGTCGTGATGTGTGCTATGACATCACACACACACCGTAAATAAACTAGTAGAGGCGTTTTAAGAAGTCGTTATGGAAGTATTCACTGAAGATGCCAGTGAATTATCTGGCAGTTTACATGAGTCTGACATTAATTTATATCTTCCTACAGAAAGAATTATTCAGCCCTACATGTCTGAGCATGCGCCTCATAATTCTGTGTTGAGATCAACTTTCAGAGCCGTGCGTTCAGCCTCAGATAGTCAGACTGTTAGCATTAACCAGAAAGTGTTGGCAGTATCAGAATGGTTTGTTTGAGCTGATGATACTTTTATTTAATTAATTTACTGGATTTTTTAGAGGATGTTCTTCAGTCAATTAAATCGGAGTGGAATGGGGAAGGGTGGGGGCTTGCTGGCCATTGTTAATCCCTCTTTAAAATGTCCTGTTTGCTATGTATTTTAATTATTTGTTCTTGTTACAGCAGGAATTGCCTTTTTTTATTGTATTTTTTCTGACTGCCAGCAGCTGAAGTAGGCTGAAACTGCACTGAGATAAGCAACCGCTTATCTCATTGTCAGGACATACTCCCTAGTCCCGCCAATGCCACTTGACTAGTCCACATCAGCAGATCCAGCACGCCACTCTCCCTCTTTCTCTCTAAGGTACCAACTCCAGTCTCAGTTTTGACCTGTTGACATGAACCACTCTTTAAAAAAATAAATCTCACACACAGAAGTTTTTTTGCACACATTTTTTTCACCTTCCACTCCCTCCCCATTCCCATGCCCATCCCAATGCTGCTGACTGTATGAAGTTAGATCTACTGATCACATCTAGTTGCAGTAGGCTCGTCTAGTGAGTGAGTTCTCGCTTACTGGGATTATGGCCTCTGGCAGATGGGATGGACTTGATCATCAATTCATCCTTGTTGTGTCATATTTGCCCATTGTCTGTTCCTAATCTCGAGTCCCACCAGTGTCACTTGACCATTCCACAACAGTATGTCCATCATGGCACTCTGTCTCCTTCTCCCAAATGTTCAAACTCCCACTGTAGTTTTGACCTTGTGACACAATCCACAGTAATAAAAAATAAAAAGCTCACACAGATTTTTTTTCACCCATCCAACACCCTCCACCAACTCTTCATTCACATGCCCATCCCAATGCTGCTGACTGCATGAAGTTAGATAGCTTACTGCGATTGCTGTCATCTGGCAGATGGGATGGTTGGGATCATCAATTAGTGACGATCCAGACTCAGACTAACTGCAAAATTATTATTTTTTTTTTTCCATTGCCGTCATGTGTTGGATTCTGTTGTAAGAGAGTGACAGTGACATATTGGTACCACTCTCTTTCATCTCTGCAATACCCAATTGGGGGTGCAGTTGTGACAGATGGATGGATGGTTGTGTGGCATGGGGGGGTGGTCTCATAAAGGAGTCTTGGAGACTGTGCAATAACTGCTTCATCGCATGCTGACAGGGACCCAGACAAGAACATTTGCAGGCTGAAGATGATCAGATGCTTCAAGTTCTTGTGGGGAGGGGTGTGGGGTATGTGTGCCTTGTTTCCCCACAGCTTGTCACCTATGAGTATGGGATGTTGTAGAACAGAAGAGGATAATTAACAATTTGTGTATTTTCATATTTTTTTCTACCATTGTTTTTCTATGATTTTTGGCCCCATATGTTACTTGCTCCTGTGCGCATAAAGTGTATGTTTAACCAGTCTCCTTAGCCAACAACATCAAGAACTGTTTATAATGAAATCCACACACCTTAGCTAACTGTCACTAACTGTGATCAGGCAGACTTCATAATGGACACTTGTAGTCATCACATAATCTCTGCCTGTAAGCATCGGGGCATTCTTCCTGCCTGCACCTTCACGACCCAGTCAGTAGTCACACATCACTGGTAGAAAAACAGGCAAAAAGACCCATCCAGGGTGAGACTCTAATACATTCAATAACATCTCTTACACTATTTCATTAGTAGTATGTGCCTTTCAGTACTTCTCACTGTATTGTTGTCTGACCATTCACCAGTACATCTATCTTTCTCCAGTTTGCTGCATCTCAGGCTCCTAAAAAATATTCCACACATGGAAAGTCTAAAATTACTTTTCAGATAACTTTCCTTAATGAAAAAAAATAAGCAAAACAGCCCCCTTCTCTACTGGCATGCCATGTTTCTTCCAATTGGTCCCACCCATCCATCGCTTGCTCTCATTCAATTCTTCAGTCACTCACTGTCACTGTGTTACCGTCATTAGCCCATTCTGAAGCATTGTGCTCAAGTCATAAGCTCTTACGGGGAAATATTCTTTTTGTTTTGGTAACTGCCAGCAGTTGGCTAAATGTACTGCTCTGGTGAAGGACAGGTTGGGTGAGGGGGAATTGAGGAAACCATGTCAACCACCTACAACTAAGGTGGCCACAGGAGGACAAAATTACTTTGGGCATAAAAAAAAACAAAGGCGGAGGAAATATTTTACATCAAAATTTCTCAAATATTTTATTATTTTGCTTTCTAACCTATACATTTTTATTTTATAAGTGCAATAAGACACCCCAGGGGGTCTGCATTACACATTTCTAATGCACAGCCAGGAGCTGAAGGCACTCAGCCTGCAGTCTTGTGTCTCACTACACCCCTGGCCATGCGTTAAAAATGTCTAATGTACACCCTCAGAGTGTCTTATTGCTTTCATATAAAATTTGTTAAGAATTCACTGTGCTCTTATTGGCTGAGACTTGGTTCTAGCCATTGCAGTAGGAGAGTACCACCACTTACTAAAACAAGTCCCTGCCAACCAGGACAACTCACATAATTCATAAGCCACCTACAGACATGGCTGCAGCGCTCCTCACATATAAAAAACTTTGACTTGGCCCTAAAAATAGAAGTATACAGAATTAAATTAAGTAAATAAATAATGTAATGTTATTTATACTCACGAGTCACTAACAGAGGAAGCAGAAGAGCAGATGACATAAGTAGCAGTCATGTGCAATACATGTGACAGTATCAGTAGTTCTAACAGACTGGACATAAAGGCAATCGTGAACATGGCTAGGATAGTTAGTGGATGCAGTCACCCAGTGGTTATGATACTTGATGTATAGGTAGGGGTTCCAAAGCAGGTAAATGGATGGTATTACAACCATCTAGATGACAATACTATTAGGTGGGAAACAACTTGTAGTAAACAAATCACTGACCAAAAATTATCTGTACCCCTTCACAGATGTTACCTAAGGCTTCCACTGTCCAACCTCATGTCATGCCCCCTTCGGTCCAGCACATATCTATATCCGAAAGATGCTTTCCTTCAGTGCCCCATGTATGTCTGTCAGATGTTTGAAGGTTTAAATCATATCCCCCTCGTGTCTGCCTTCCCCCATTGTATACATACTGAGGTATATCAGTCTGTCTACATATGACATTTGGTGCAGGCCCAGCACCTTCATTATTGACCCCATTTGAATTGTCTCTACCCTGAATACATCCTTACCTAGATGTTGCATCATGAACTGGACACCGTATTCCAAATGAGGCATCAAGTGACATGCAAACATTCATGAACACACTCCATTGTTGGAAACTGAGGTGTTGACTAGCTAGGAGACAACAAACCTGGACACACAGGAAGGGGTGAAACAAATGCAGAGAAATTTGGGGAGACTTGCGGCATGGTCAAAGAGGTGGCAGCTTGCACTCAATACAGAAAAATTTTATATCATGCATCTTGGCTACAGAAATCGGAGGGCAGGGTACTGTATGGTGGGCAGAGATGTGGTGGAGATGGAACAAGAAAGGGACCTAGGCATCATTATATCCCGGGACCTGAAGGTGGAAAGGCAGTGAGGGAGGGAAGTGGCCAGGGAGAGTGGAATGCTGGGATGCATCAGAAGGGGGATCACCAGTAGAAATAGCGAGGTCATAGTACCCTTGTACAACCATCTAGTTAGACAGCACTTGGAGTACGGAGTCCAGTTCTGGAGGCCATACCTCAGGAAGGATGTGGGGAGGCTAGAGCTGGTTCAGAGGAGAGTGACAAAAATGGTAAAAGGGTTAAGCCACCTATCCTATGAACAAAGGTTGAGTGATCTGAACAAGTACTCCCTGGAACAGAAGGGGGGGGGACATGATTGAGACCTTCAAGTACCTTAAGGGTATAAACAGGGTGCCAGGGGAGAGCATCTTCAAGATGAAGGGAAATCAGAGGATGAGGTTTAATAGCCTGCAGGTGGGGGGGCAGTTCAGGGGTAACATTAGGAAATACTATTTCACAGAGAGTGGTGGAAAACTGTAACAAACTCCCAGAGGCAGTCATTGGAGAGGAAACAGTGGAGGGATTCAAAAGGGCATGAGACAACCACAGGGGAGTGTTAAGGGGGGGGGCACAGGTCCAAGCAGATAGCTGGACAAATGGGAAGACTTGGTGGGTTTTGTTTCAGTCCTTTTCTGCTGTCACACTTCTATGAATCTATGAAACCTGCATCAACACTGTTTAGATAAAGGTACCCACTGTGTGGATCATAATCCAGTTTACCTTCTTGGAACCCACTCTCAGATTGCCCAACTTGTCTACTAACGTCTTGTTTGGGAAGGTTTCAAATGTATGTTAATCAATGCACTATTTTGTTGCAGCTGCAAGCAGTTGTAAATCGGATATTGTATACTGTGGTTATAATTAAACAAATACATAAATATTAGTTTTTTTACATTTAGGTGTACTTGTGGCAATTGTCAGCCTATGCCTACTCAAATTGAAAACATATGTTGCCATGGTTATTTACAAGTTCGTAGAAGAATGTCTCAGGTTAACACACATTGCATTACTATGCATCCTGGTTTTTAAGTCAATTGTTGAAACATCTATTGCCTTGAGATGGTATACTACACCTACGTTGAGCAAGATGGACCACATGGTGATGAAGAACCTATTAATGAGTATATATAATATAGTATCTGTATAAAGCAACATAGTATTAGAGCTTTCCATAGTGTGTCATAAATTCAATGTTCCAATTAAGACCTTTTTAGTTTGAGTTAAATTGCTTGACAGATTTTAATTCCTATGTCCTCTCCTGTGTGTTTTTAATGTTGCCTCTTAGTATTAGGACAGACAGGTCCAAGAGGGAATGGTCAGGTTGGGAAAAATGATATCTGACTGGTGTGCTGATATCCTTTTTTTAAATTTTGAGTGGGTGGTGTTTCATCCTGGTTTGCAGTGGTTGCCCTGTTTCCCCATATAGCATCCATCTGTGCTTTGTTTGCACAGAATTAGGTAAACCACATTGCTTGATTAACATATGTAGGATTCATTTATTTTTACTATACTGTTTTGTGCTGCTTCAGTAGTGGTCTGGATATGTGTGTGCAGGTCTTGCATCTTGTATTGTTGCAGGGTGTTGTTCCTCTCATTTTATGGTTATTTTGATTTGCTGGGAGTTTACTAAGTAAGTAATAAGACATGACAGGACATTGGTTATGCTGGTTTTACCACATACACAGGGATATAGTAAGGCACAAGGCCACAGGCTGAGTTTATTCACCACCTATAAGTGACGTAAATAAGGTAAACCAAGTATACTATAGACTTGGTAAATTCATAACTAAGAGTAAAAATAAAACACACCACAGCATAATTTACAATCAGCTGCACTGGTTAAATTCAGATGCACAAAGAAATTACATCTGGTTAACTATCTGTCACAAAAATATTTTTACCAGAAGTAAACATCCTATAGCAAAATGTGTTGCACTTCATCAAACAAACAACTTGAAATATCAAACAAGATTAATGCAAAAATTCCAATGTTAAAATATCACAAAAAACTTAGAGAGACGAAGTTGCAAAATAAAATTGCCAGTCACTGGAACAATTTATCAATAAATCTGAAGACAATAAATGATTCGTCTACTTTTAAAACTACATTAATGGAACATTTACAGACTGAATGTATGTGTTTAGTTTTGAAGTTGTTGTTAAAGTAATGTAGACCTGAAGTTTGTATCATTTATGTTTAATGTTTGTGTTTAAGTTAGACCCAGTATGGAAGTAATATGTTATTTTGTTTTATATAGTTATCCACATTTGTACTACAAGAACACAGGATTTTAGTTGAAAACAGGGCCTTTGGTCCTAATCTATATATTCCTATATAAAAATAAAGTTTTATCAATCACTCAATCATAAGTGTGATAAAACCAGTACAACCAATGCCCTAAAGTGTCCTACTATGCTTATAAAATGGATCTACAGGCATTTGTTTTAAAAAACAAACACTCTAAAGGTTTTAAAATCCACAAAACATTTAACAAATTATTAATAAAAAAATTTAAAATAGTCCCTTCCACATATGATTTTCACCTGTCAGTCATTTGTCTTTCTACACATTCAATACATTGTGTGATTGTTTATCATGAAATACAAGAATTCCAAACTCTGCAGTATACCAGTAGTAGCATGCTCCCTCCTCTCCCACCCACAGCTCAATGTCCATATGGTGAAGAAATATCAGTGAGTACAATTACGGTGATGGTAAATTGGCGAGAGTCAATACTGTGACTGGAATGTATGAAGAAATGTAGTTACGGTGACATTTGCTTTCTACGGGGGGCTTGGCCCCAACACCCCTTTACTTATATATTTAACTCTGAGATCATAGAACCTCAAGAAGGGGGGATAATGCTTTCCTCCCACACACACACATGAAATGGTAACATGGAATACATGAATTCAAAATTCTGCAGCGTTCCACTGGCACACACACACAAACACACATGCAGGCCTCAAGTGGAGCCAGAGCCTCAGATTCATGTGTTGCAGGGTAAGGAGCAGGGAATGCATTGGCAAATTGTTAAGGATAAGCGGTCATCAACTAAATATCATCAATGGAAACTCTGAATAGTACTTGATTTTTTAAATTTGCTTTTGTGTGTTATGAGGGACTCATGAGTGTAAAGAAAATTCAATTATTTATTTATTTTGTTAATTTCTTTTTACCAATTAACATACTTTATTGGAGTTTTCAAAAATTACGTGACACAACAATAGCAAATAGCAAAAACCACAAATACCAAAAGCAAAAACCAAAAGACATTCCAGCATAGTTACAATACAGCATACATGAAACCAACCCATCAGAATTATCCTCCTCCCCATCCCACCCCTCTTTCTCCCCTTGATTTTTTTAAAATTTGCTTATGTGTGTTATGAGGGACATATGAGTGTAAAGAACATTCAATTATTTATTTATTTTGTTAATTTTTTTTTACCAATTATCATACTTTATTGGAGTTTTCAAAAATTACGTGATGCAACAATAGCAAACACCAAAATCACAAATACCAAAAGCAAAACCAATAGACAATCCAACATAGTTACAATACAGCATACATGAAACCAACCTCAGAATCATCCCTCCCTCCCACCCCTCTCCCCTTTATTTTGTTTAATTTAATGGATCTTTTTTTTAGGGCCTAGCTGAAGATTTTTATATATAGAGTAAAGGTGGCAGCCATGTTTGTGATAGAAATCAGGAATGAGCGAAATGGCTCATGAATTCTGTATGTGAGTTGCTCAAATTCCAAACCAACTCTCTGAACTAGTTCGTACCTGTACAGTTGTGGAGAATTAGGATATGTGTCTCCAAACTTGTTTGGCCTATCTTGATAAAGCACAGTTTAGTTGCAAAATATTGAGTCAAATACTTTTTTTCCACTATGCAAACTGATATTTTATCTTTATGTGATGTAATAAATATTTTTTTTTCTTTTCAGCATTGTTTGGGTGTTTATGTCCTTAGTTATAAGTATTTGTGAGCTGGGACTTTCACATACTGTTGTGTTTATTTTTAGGTGATTGGAAGCAGGACATTGCCAACCCATTTTGTAAGAATTATTATATTAGAATGGTTGGGGGCAGCTTGCAGACAAGGACAGGTGATTGAAGGAAAATGTCTTGAAATTTTTCACCTTCGTTCAGCATGGATTGTTTTTCTTTAATCATTTGCTGAAGGGTGTTAGCAGGGGATTGTATGTGACAACTAGGAGTGTGTGATCAGTTTTGATTTTTTTGCCTACATTTTAGTAGATTTCTCATGGCATTTGTGTAACATGTTCCATTTCTCTGTCAACTTGTCATGAGGGAGAGGCCCTGCTGGATGAGGAATTACACACTGAGGTGAGCTGTCCATTTCTTATTATCTTATCTGAGCAGATCCGATAGTATTGAATTGCCAGACTATAGATCACATATCATTTGTGTGCCTTGGGTAGAAGCTGGAATTGTGCAGGTATCAATGCCTTTCAGTGGATTTTCTGTAAACAGCAGTTTGTATGTATCTGTCATCAATGATTCTGACTGTGGTATCCAGGAAATTTATGCCAGTGGTAGAGTATTCAATGGTGAATTTTTATAAAGGGATGAAAGTTGTTGAAATCCTGTTTTTTTTATTTATTTATTTATTAGAGTTTTGGATGACACCATTGAGCCAAGGCTCTTTTTACAAAGGTTCCACGTCAGTCATTAGATAAAACATAGCAGCAATGTACAAAGAATGAGACAACATAGAAGCAAAATACATACATCAAGACTAAGACAACTTTAGCAGCTAATGGCTTTGTCAGGCACAGAGCACTAGGACTACTTACACAAGATAAACAGGGAACAATTAGATTGATTAGAAAAGGGGACTAAGTAGAAAACTGGAGTACAGGCAGAGGAGATGAGAAAAGCTATTGCAGGGTGGAAAAAGGAGGAAGGTTGAGGAAGGGTGGATGGGGAGTGAGGGGGTTCTAAGATGAGGAGGGCAGGGGGTGAGTGGGAACATGTAGAATGTTGGCAAGTGGGTAGGATTTTTGACAGCAGGGCTACAGTCAGCAGTCACAGGAGGCCATAGCGATGAGGTGTTGGTGAAGATCTTGCTTGAAGGAGCATGGAGATGTGTTGCTAGTAACACTTGGAGGAAGGGAGTTGTTCCACACTGGGGCTCAAGATAAGAAAGAGCGCTGCCCTTGTGAGGTCTGTCTATGGGAAGATGGAGAAGGGAAAAGAAGTCGAGCTTCTGGTATGGCGTGAGCTACCATGAGGGGCCAGCAAGGCCGAAACTCCAGGGGGTAGTAAGTTCAGCGTGGCCTTTTTGGCTATGATGCAAGTTTGGTACCAGAGCTGGTACCTGCTGGAACTTTTTAGGTGAGTGGTCACCTTCTATCCAGATGAGGAACATATCACCTATACAGTATAACCTCATTTATCCAAATGTGCTGGAGGACAATAAAATTGTTTGTATAAGTGGGGTTTCGGATAAGTGAGGGAACTTTACATTTAAGTCTATTAAGCTGGGTCACACCACAATTTTGGATAACGGAGAGTTTCGGATAATTGAGGTTTGGATAACTGGTGTTTCACTGTATACTGTACCTGAGGCAGACTAAAGGTTTATAAGAGTGATGTTAAAAAATATTTTTCTAGACTGACAATGAAAAGACTGACATATTGTGATGTCATTTTTGTGCTCATTGCTTTCCCCTTAATCACTTTCTTTCTAATGTTTCCTTCATTACATTTTCTGGATTGTGGGACCATACTAGGTTATCAATTTGTGTAAACAATGCCAGTCATAGTGAAGAAAGTATTTTAAAATCCACATTCTCCAGATATAGAACTTAAAGATCACTGAATGAGACACATATTACAGTTAGTATGACATGCATGATAAGTATCCAAACAAAGACAGTTTGCAACAAGAACAGCATGTACTGTAGAATGCATAAATAATCTAAGAAGACAGATAATTTCCAATTTGTTTATTTTTGTTAATATCTGTAAGGCAGATGCATGCATTTCAAAGTCTTAACCCCATTGCAAAGCACTATGAGTATACAAATTGTTGTGTGTGTAAAGCTGCTTCAAAGTAGTGGTAGTTCCACAGCATGAGAAACAGTCCAATACTTACAATGGCCCCTATGAACAAAGGGCTGTAAGGTACATGCCACAGGCACGTACCCCACCAGCAGTGCTCCACACCTGCAGACAGGTGCACACCTGGTGGAATACATGACTGCCAGCCACCTGTCTGTGGCCCTGCCTGCCCTGGTGCACAGGTTCATGTAGGGGGCGGAGCTGTGGACCAGGGCAGGTGTCAATCCAATGCTCATCCTGGGTCCTACAGTAGGTCCCTTATGCAGCAGGGTGTGCATTGGCTGCACGCCCCTGCAGATGGATGGATGGCAGCTGTGGAGGTGTGTGGAGGGTAGTGCTGCTGACCATCCCAAGCCACAGCACCGACCAGCCAGTGAAGGGAACAGGGGGGTGCTCTGGGTGCCATGGGGGTGTGGGTGGTGGGTGCATGCCTACAGGGCCAGGATTTGTTTGGGGGCATTGCACATATGGGGACGTGATGCCAGAGTGTGGTGTAGGGGGGTTCCACTGCTTACTGAATGGGGATGGAGCACTGCTGTGAGTTTGTGCTGTGGAGGCCTTGCATGCAGGACATTGCTGTTGGGGTGGAGAGCTGCCACTGCTATCCTAGACCAGGTGAGGGTCTGAGTGTCCACTGGCACATACAAGAGTTATGGCAGGGTCCCCCTTACATACTCTGTACCCTCCTCCACACACCTTTGGGCAGCACTATGCACCTTAGTGCATGGTACATAGTACTGGCATGCCCCCCACCCACTGTCCACACAGCTGGGGAATCAGGTGCATATGGGCTGCACACCACGGGTCATGCATCCCATGCGGAGGGTGAAATGGCTACAGTGTTGCTATGCACTGCAGATCCACAGTGCGTAGCCACTCTGAACATTCGTGCATAGGCAACAGTAAGCCAATCACAGCACTGCTCCAGAAGAAATGGCAACAAAGCCTCATGTAAGGTTGAATACTTTATCAGAAATCCAAACACAAGTTAAACGCCCCTCACACAGCTACAGCATGCCCAATGCTTCATGCTGCTCTAGCACTTTATCAAGTGTTGATGCTACCTGTTGGCATTCTTTATTTATACACTTAGACTTAGTGGAAAGAAAGCATTGTATAATATGCAGTGTGCAATAAATGCAAAACTAGTGCAAATAATAATTTACGTGCTTGTCCAGAATATACCAGGAGGCAAACACTAGCTGTGTTAGACATTCTATACCAAATCTTAACACCAAAAGTCCAAATAAATTTTACAGAAGACTGGTATATCCTGACAACAGAAACGCTTTGTTGGCCTTTCTTCTAGGGTGGTATTGTGACTGGCTTTTTGTAAATACTGGTAAAATGAATTTGAAGTTGGTCACAAAAATGTAAATACTGTATCATGCTACAGTCTACAGTACATTCAGTACCATTAGTAATGTGCAACATTGGAAAACTTCACTTTGTGAATGAATTCACAAATTCACCTCATTTTGTGAAGTTAATCCTCCTTATGAATTCCAAATGCACAGTAAACTTTGTGAAATGCGAAGTAGGTAACTTTGCTGGTAAATTTTGGTACAGAGGAGAAGTTTGCAATGTACTTTGGGATTGGAGGTCACATGTTGCTGAAACAAGCTGCCTGCCTTGAGGAGGTTGTCTTCAGTAGTCTTCTGTAGACTGTAGTAGACGTCTGTGTGTGCTTGTCTTAGAAAAAGAGTAACTTTTAAAATACATCTCACAACTAAATTTTTGTATTCCAAATTGCTTACAAGTTGATCTAGAGGACCTCATGCTGCTAGATTTGTGTTGTTTTGTTTATTATTTTTTTGTTCCTTATTTCCTTTAAATTAATGGTTTCGGTTTTGTCAGTCTGTGAAGCAGTGGTGTGAGGGATGGTAAGTGTCTTGTAAAGCAAAGCATAACTCTTCCAGTCTGTGAAGTTAAGGCACACTCTATGCATCAAAACAAGGTTCTCATTGTGTACTGAAATAGTAACACATAATACTCCTGAAAAAATTAATGGGGTGTGCACAACACCCCAAAATCACCTCCCAACTTGACCATGGTGCCAAATCCACAAGTTATGTCCAATAATCATCACAAATGCACCACATATGCACCTCCTCCTCCTCTAGTACTACAACCATATCATGTTTCAGACAAATGTGACAACATTTGACCAAGTTATGCATAAAAAACTCATAAGGAGTAGTTGGTGGATGTTATTTTAACCCAACTTCGCCTTTGTATACCCCAAGTAGAAGTTACAGGCAAAGTTGCAAGGCGAATTTACCAATGATGAATTTCCTATTAAATAGAATAACTTTGTGGAATGATCCATGGAAGCGAATTTGGAAACTTTGCCTTAACTTTGCCTGTGAATTAAAACTTTGCAACCTCTCTAACAATCATTAATCAAGGTACCAAAGGTGCTGAGAGATGCCCAAACAATCTTTCATATGTTGCCACCCAGGTAGTGCTGTGCAGAATTTGTAAATTCCAAAAGAACAAAATTTTTTGGAATTTCTAAAAATTCTGACTTCTACCACAGAATTTTGTTGGTAGTACAGTGGCAGAATTCTGCTACAGGACAGTGTTATGCCATCCCATGGTTCCTTTGTTTTTCTCACAGAGCTTGTTCTGTGATAATAATATACACATTTCTTGGAAATAATTGTGTGAATTTAATCAGAAATGCACCCACTTTCTTCCCTAAGCACCATGCCACACCTGAGTGGAGGTCCAATAAGATGTCTTATTTTATTGGCCTGATGTCTGTTCTGAACCATGTTATGCCAGTAAGGTACCAGTGCAGGATATATGCATTTATCTACTGCATGTTTTGCACTTTTATATGTGAGCAGTAAAATGTAAGTAGCAGCTCTTAGTAGTTGCTATTTGTATTTTACTTTAAATATTTGTAAAGAGTTTAGTGAATACTCTTTTATGTAATTAATACATTTGGTTGAAGCATAACATTTTAGCTGTCTGTGCATCATCACAGCTGTATTGTATTGTGTCTAAGGGCTATGGATGATAGCATCTTTATCAGAAGGTTTTGTTTCTCACTGCTAGTCATACCAAAAGTAATATAGCTGATTAGTCAAGTAAAATGAACACCTGGGGCCCAATATTCAGACGCGTGCAAAGCGTAGTGCAAATGATTGCACTGTGCTTTGCTATTGCTCAGGGGCCTGAGGATGCTATATTCAGTTGGGCACTACCTGACTGAATATAGGGTCATGTTGGCACAGCACTAAATCAGTTAGTGCCACCCCGACATGTCTACCAAAGCTAGGCTCAGGAGTTGATAGTGCTGGAGTGCTATTCACAATTTTCAAAGGTACACATGAAAATGAGCCCATTGAGCATGCATGGTGCTAAGGGGCCAATTGCATGCCCATTATGTGCCTATTTGAATAGATAATGGATGTAGGTAGCATGGCACCCCCCCACCATCCAAGATAGCTGAGCTATCCCTGGTACTAGTGGTCCCCCTTCCCTCTGATCACCAGCCCAGTATGAAAAATTAACATCCGTGGTGCCAGTGGTCCCCCTCCCTCCAATCCCAACCCCGTAATAATAAATAACACCCTTGGTGCTAGTCGTCCCCTACATCCCTCCAATCCCAGTCCTGTAATAATGAATAACATCCCTGGTGCTAGTGGCCCCCCCTCTCGCATCGATTCCAGCACTGTAATAATAAATAACTACCGTGGTGGTAGTGGTTCCCCTCAATCACTAGCCTGGAAGTAAAAACAACCCCTGCCTGGCATCCAAAGTTCCTCCACTCCACTGGCTCCCTCCCACTGACCTGATTGGTATCTGCAGTGCCACAAGAGCATACAATGACTGGCATAGCCCTCCTCACACCTCCTCATCTAGCTGCCATATGTCCAGCAGGGAGCACATCTCTTATTTTTAAAACAGGGTGTGTCACTCTGTCCTACAAATAAGAGGCGTGCTCCCTGCCTGGACATATGACATAAGGAGGTGTGAGGAGGGCTGTGCCAATCATCATATGCACCTGCAGCACTGCAGATACCAATCAGGTCAGTGAGGGGGTGCCCAGTGCTGTAGGAGGGATCACTGGATGCCAGGCAGGTGTAATTTTTACTTCCACACTGTCAATTGGGGGGTACCACTACCACCAGGGATAAAGAATTTTACATCGAGGCTGGGATCAGAGTGAGGGAGAGGACCACTAGCACCTGGGATGTTACTTATTATGGGGCTGGGATTATAGGGAGGGAGTGGACCACTAGAGCCAGGAATGTTATTTATTATTATGTAGTTGGGATTGGAGGGAAGGATGGGACCACAAGCACCAGGGATGTTATTTATTATTATACAATGGCAAGAAAATTTCCTGGACTCTGATTGGTGCCTGAGACAGTGATGTTATTACACAATAACATCACTGTATTGCTTTTGGATGCTATGGATGGTGCACTTTTAGCTATGGATGACGACCATTTGGATTCCTTAAAATCATTTTTTAATTTTTATTTTTTTTTAATTTTGTATGACAACCAGCCATTGTATAATAGCAATAAGGCACTCCAGGGATGTGTGTTATCCTGCAATAACGTCCCTCCTGGGGGTGGTAGGTGGGCTTTTCGCTTTGCTTCAACCCACCCCAGGAATGACGTTATTACTCAATAACACACACCCTGTCCATGCCTTATTGCTTTATTATTATGGGGCTGGGATCAGGGGAGGTGGGGAGGGTATCACTGGCTCCAGGGATGTTAATTTTTCATATGGGGCTGGGCATCAGTGGGGTGGGGGACCACTGGCACCAGGTAATTTTATGGATCACTGCCCTTTGGTTACAATAAGGTTCTCTGAACAGTTTCCCAGATTTATTTGTGATTTGGTTACATGTATTGTAAAGTATATGAGTAATTGAATAGTTGTATTTGTTAACTGTATAAACATTTTAATGTATGTATTTCTTAGTTCTGGGTTGAGCCTGTAAAAGGACCATGTGGCCCAGTGCTGTTTATCTGGTTAACAAAATTTTAAATAACAAAAATAAAAATATTTCATCTACTGTTGATCATATTTCTTCTTTTCTTAGCATGAATATTGCTGCTTAGATTTTTTGATTTTTTGATAGTATATTAATTCTCCTTTTTATGTTTCTCTCTTGCAGGTTCACCTCTTTCTGTCTCTCATCCACTGGAGATCATCTGGCTGATCGCATGAAAGAGCATATTGCTCATATCTCCAATTTTATCTTTTTGTAGTAAAGATAATTACATTCATATAACTGTTTATATGCATTATGCATTTCGATGTTGTTTAAAGGTATTTAATTATGAAACCTTTAATATGAATTGTATATTTAACAATGGTTATATGTTAGTTTGGGAATCAGTTATGCATGTATTTGTTGTTTGTGGTTTTTGGTTTACATTTTATTAAGCACTGTTTAATGAGCATTAATGTTTATTCATGAACTGTCAGTATAAATGAATGACATTTTCTCTACTAACATGCTCCCGATAAAGAGTTTCAACTGGAAGTGATGGAGCATTGTGGTGCGTGATCTTGGAATGTGCACACTCCACACTTTATTGGCAATAAAGCCTTTAAACTGCAAATCAGTGTTGGAGTGGTGTTCAGGTTCATGAGTGAAAGCATTTGTTTGTTCTAATTTTATTTTAAGGTCCAGCTGAGGATCGGAAGTGGATGCAATGGTCCACAGGGGCAGTTATGCTTCCCCCAGTGGGTAACAGGCTGGTTGGATGCATTTACTCTGCCAGTCGCTAGGGTTGCAGGGAATACGAGGATGTTTTCTTTTTTTTTTTGGCAATTCAATATGCTTTAGGAAAAGACATAGTACCGAGACAGCCCTTGTTAGAGTACTAAATGACCTCCTAATAGCGAGAGATCGAAAGACTCATTCCATCTTGGTCCTTTTTGATCTCTCTGCGGCATTTGATACCGTTGATCATGGGGTGCTTTTGGAGAGCCTGCGGGTTATCTGTGGACTATCTGGTTTATTCCTCAGTTGGTTTTGATCATTCCTTGAGGGTAGGACTCAGAGGGTGGTGTCTGGTATTTTTTTCCTCTGCATCACTCCCCCTATCCCCTGGGGTGCCGCAGGGCTCTATTTTAGCACCCATGTTATTTGCGGTGTATATTCTGCCGTTGGGAGCGATCATTAGGCAGTACAGCTTGAGTTTTCACAGCTATGCAGATGATGCTCAGCTGTATATGTCCTTTGTGCCCAACCAGGGTGGTGCTGTCTCGGTCTTTAATAACTGCCTTACCGAGATTCAGGACTGGATGACTGTGAGCTGGTTGCGGTTAAACCCCGAAAAAATGGAGGTGTTGGTTGTGGACCCAGGCCATTGAGGGGCAGGTTTGCTGACTGGTTCACCTTCAGGTCTTTGGCTTGGGGGGACCCAGTTGGCGACCTCAGACCGGGTGCAGAACTTGGGTGTTATATTTGATGACTGTCTGACCCTTAAACATCATTTGTCAGCCGCTGTCAAAACTTCCTTTTACCATCTGAGGAATATAGCCCGAGTGAAGCATCTGGTTCCTGTTGATGACCTTCCAACATTGGTCCACGCCTTCGTTACCTCCCACTTGGACTACTGCAACGCCCTGTACCTAGGGCTACCGGGGGTAGATATTCACCGTTTGCAGCTGGTGCAGAACGCGGCGGCCAGACATTTGACTGGTACATCAAGGACCAGTCATATAATGCCTGTCCTCCGTGGACTGCACTGGCTGCCGATTCAATGGCGAATCACCTTCGAGGTCGGTCTTCTGACCTATAAGGCCTTACATGATCAGGGACCTAGTTACCTGTAAGATCTTCTTTGTCCCTACTGTCCTTCCCATTGGCTCTGATCCACCGATGAGGGATTGCTAGAGACTCCCAGGGTTCATTTAAAGACATCAGGGGCAAGATCATTTAGTTTTATGGCCCCAACCCTGTGGAATTCTCTAACTCATCGGGTGAAAGAATGCTTGACTGTCCAAAGCTTTAAGTCAGCCCTAAATACGTATTTGTTTAATTTAGCATATCCAAACTTTTTAAATATATTTATGGATTGATTTTAGGAATTTGTTTTAATTTCATGTATTGATCTGTTGTAAAAGCGCCTTGGTTTTGGAAAGGCGCTTCTTAAAAATAAAGCATTCATTCATTCATTCATTCATTCATTCATTCATTCATTCATTCATTCATATTAAGAATTATGTCAATCACAATACAATCCAAAAACAATACATAATACAAAATATTGACAAACTAATAAACCAAGACCACAATCTAGAAAAAAGAAATAGAACCTAACCATCCTACAGCCCCCCATTCACTCACCCACGCTCCCATCTTGTTTTATTTATTTATTTATTTATTATACATATCGAAATTACAACCCTTTGAGTCAAGAACTAGTTTCCAAAGGCTCCACGTCATTTCCAAAGGATTAAACACACAGACAGCAACACAAATGCGATTTGATAGACAGGATGTTACAGAAGTTTACTGTTACATACCAAGCAGCAAATAACAAACAGTATTCATATATTTGCAGGTGTCAGAACAAACAACACAGAATCCTGAGCACCAACTTGGTGCACCAACCTTGGACATTTTTTTCTCCATAGAAAGGGAAATCAGCTGATATCCAAACCAATAGTAACCTTAATAAACCTAAAAGAAGGTGAGAGCAATATCTCCTAAAAGTGGTATGATAGTGAAGATTTATAAAGAATAACTTATTGAGTAAGAAAAATCTGAAAATCAGACCAGCAAGCCTGGAAACTACCCACTGCCAGCATTAAATATTACTATGGATTTTTCTGCATTTAAGGCAGTCCAAAATTCCTGTACCCATTCTGTATATGTAGGGGTCTAATACCACAGCCTATGGCAAACAATAATTAGTTTACTGACAGAGGCTATGAGGGCCTTATAATATTTATGTTTAGTGATAGAGATTGCTGAATAGTCTCCCAACAAACAAATGTCCATTGTGAAATAATTAAGTCAGTTAAAGAGTACGGACATTTTCTGCTGAACTAAGGACCATAGTGCCTTAGTTGCTGGGCAGACCCACAGCTTATGATATAAAGTACCCAATTCCCCATTACAGCAGCCACAATCAGGTGAGGAGAGTTTTCACATGCGATAGAGTTTATAGGGGGTGAGGTAAAAGTTGTACAATATATTATATTGCACTAGCCGTAAACTATCCTGTTTAATAAACTTGTAAATATTGTTCCATATAGTATTCCAATGTGAGACAGACCAGTCATTCTTTAAAGTGCTCTGCCAATATAAAGTAATCAGAGTAACAAGGCTACAGGCTTGCACTGTAAGTTCTTTATAAATGGAAGAAATAGTATTCCCCCAAGAGGCACAACCAACTACAGTTGGGTCTGAAAAAAGGTAGTAGCAGAGTTGTGCCATGGGGAGGACCAACACATTTTTTAACACAATGATTCATTTGTGTGTATTTGTAGAAAGTTGAAGGAGGAGCTGAAAACTTCTCCCTAATGAATGTAAATGGGAGAAGCTTATTATGACCAATAAAATCTGAAAATGTAGAATTAGCTAGCTTAGGCCATTATGACATAGGTGTGTGTTTCCGCGCTACACACACATTTGGATTAATGAGTAACAGTTGCCCCAATTCCTTGTGGTGAGGAAGTTTAAAAAGTCTGAAAAGTTGTGAATGGGCTCTAACAATCCAACTGATGGGGGAGTTGCACAATTCCAATGGCAGGGCAGAAAGGGCAGATATAATAACAAAGTCAGATAAAAATTGTATTTCTTGGCTAAAAGATGTTCAGTTGTTAACCAGTCATACGAAAAGTTCTTATTATAAGGACACCCTAACCAACACCTGGAGAAATGGTCGTGCTTTCTGGGACAATATCAAGGACATTACTGGGAAACAAAGTCCTTTCCAGCCATGCTAATTGTTGATGGGACCACTACTCTTGATCCTATGGTCATTGTAAACACCTTCAACACAGCTTTTACCGACCTCAGTACTGTTCTCCCACCTGATTTCTTCACAGACAGTGACACACCCTCGAACATGCTCTGTGCTCTGTGCTCTGTCAAACCACCCACACTTCTACTTCAGGGAGGTTAAGCTGTGTGAGGCTCACCACTACATCGCATCAGCCACCTCCAAATCCAGATCCAGTAGTGACACCCTGGACCTTAAGCTGCAATCACTTACACTTGATGAGGTCCTCTGTTCCTTAACTAAAATTCTTAGCCTCTCTCTCAACAGCAGTACGTTCCCGGAAATATGGAAAACTGCCATTGTGACCCCGGTCCACAAAAGTGGTGACAAGACCAGCCACTCAAACTATCGCCCGATCTCCATATTGCCACCACTATCCAAGGCCCTTGAGCGTATTGTTGCGGACCAGCTCAATGACTATTTGGACAAATACAATATTCTGTGCACACAACAGCATGGTTTTAGAAAAGGGCATAATACCACCACTGCCCTGCTTGAATTTACAGATGAAGTGCATAGTTCCCTAAATTAAGGGCCTTCTTACTGGGGCAGTCTTCATTGACCTATCGAAGGCATTTGATATGCTCCACTATCAACTGCTATTTGACCAACTACTCCTTGCCAGCCTTACGCTTGACTCAGCCCACTGGTTCAAAAGCTACCTTGACAACCGTCGACAAAGAGGAAAAATTGCCAATGCTCTCTCACATACCTTGCCTGTCTGCTCTGGAGTCCCTCAGGGGTCCATACTGGGCCCACACCTTTTCAGCCTTTTTTAAACTCCTTACCACAATCCTGCTTGGAACAAATCATCCTGTATGTGGATGATGCTGTTGTCTTCTCCACGCACAAGGACCCTACACCACTACAACTCAGCCTCCAACTCGGATTCAGTGCCATTGAAACATGGTTTTCCAATCATAAACTAGTCCTCAATCACAAGAAAACCAAGTCCTTGCTTTTCAGCAGTTCACACAACCATCACAAGCATCACCCCCTTGCCATCTCTACCAAGCAGGGGACCATCCTCGAACAAGTCTACACATTCAAATATCTAGGGATTCTGCTTGACCCCAGTCTCTCCTATGCTGCTCATATTGACAATGTGGCCAAAGCTGCCAACACATGCCTTGGATTACTCTACAAGCATAGGAAACATCTCGCCCCAGAGGCCCTGAAGATTGCTGTCCAGAGCTCTGTCTTTTCAATTATTGATTATGGCCTCATTATCTATGGTTCTGCCCTGACATCCACCCTCAGACATATAACAACTGCCCTAAACAAAGCATGACAACTTACAACTGGTGCCCGCCACCTCACCCATACCTGTGACCTTTATGAACAATCCAGATGGCTCCAACTCTCCAACCGTATAAAGTACCTCACATGTGCTATGGTGGTGAAAATCAACCTTGGCCTCACACCTCCCGGTGTTACTGACTTGATACATCGAAACACCAATTGATGGAACACAAGGAGCTCAACAACCCAGAATCTACAAGTTCCTCACTATCGTACTACGCAGGGCCAACACTCCTTCTCCTACAGGATTCCTCTATAGCTGAACAGTCTCAACTACACCATCTCCTCAGCCTCAACACTAGGTCTGTTCAAAACCAGGCTCTGGGCCCATCTCATTGCCTCCAGCTCCTGTGACTGCCTCTCCTAGCTCTTGTACTCCACAGCCGTAGTCCCAACTGATATTATGCTTAACCCCTGGCTCCCTCCAAGTCAACCCCCCCCCCAGCTACTGAGGTGCCACTACAAACCTCAGGTTTACATACCATAACCACAGCCTCTCATTTCCCACCTTGTAGCACTTATTCCTCCTCCTCACTCTGCTCACTTTCCCTTCCTTCACTCCTTCCCATTCATTGTCTGACAAATGCTGCCAGCTGCATCCACATCCTCCCCCTCTCTTTTCATTCCCTGTCTCTTTGTCACCCCCTTGCTTCTGACTCAACCCATTCCTTGTGGGCACTTGCTTTCTAGCTGTTTTCTCCATTTCATTATAGCTGTCTCAATTTACTTCCCACACTTTTTCTCCACCTCTACACCTTACTTTTTCCTTTCTTGTCCTTTCCCAATAGCACTGTTGTAACATTGAATTGTTTGCTGTTATATAAACTGTATTCCATGTTGTATGTTATTAACGGACGTGGAACCTTTGTAAAAGAGCCTTGGCTCAAAGGTATTTGTAATCCTAGACAAAATAAATAAAACATAAAAAAGTCTACTTGAGAAGTCTTTGTCCCTGCTACAAGTCTCTAGTGAAAATATTTAGCTCCATGAAGAGCCAAATAGTAACAAAAAGTCAGGGAGTTGCAAGCCTCCCCGGTTATGAAGACAGCTCATCTTCATATATGCTATATGGGTGGCTTACTAGAGCCACACAAATGCTGAGAAAATAGCTAGCAATTTAATAAGCCAACTTTTTGGGAGAAAAATATTAAGTGAACCCAGAGGATAAAGCAACTTTGTCAAAACAGACATTTTTATTAAATTAACCCTTCCCCTCAAGGATAGTGGCAGATGCACCACCTAGCCAAATCCCCCTCAATTTTTTTGAAAACCAGGTCAAGGTTGAGGGCTTTCAAGTTTGTGTGGTCTTTAGTTAATTTAATGCCAATGTATGACAAGGCATTTTTTCCCATTGTAATCTCAAATGGGAACACAGTTCCTTGGGACACAAAGAAGATAAAGTGTAAGCTGTTGCTTTATGGGTATTTAATTTGTAACTTAAAAACTGACTAAATGTTGAGATGAGGGAGAGGACTTCTGGTAAGGAAGTAATCCAATCATCCAGGTGAAGCAAGATGTCATCCGCAAAGGTTGACAATTTATATGTCTGGTCTCCTATAGTAATCCATTTAGTAGGAAGTAAAAATGACCCCTGCCTGGTATCCAGTGATCCCTCCTGCAGCACTGGGCACCCCGTCATTGACCTGATTAGTATCTGCAGTGCTGCAGGTGCAAACGATAACTGGCACAGCCTTCCTCACACCTCCTTATGTCATATGTCCAGGCAGGGAGCACGCCTCCTATTTATAGGACATAGTGATGTGTCCTGTTCTAAAAATAAGAGATGTGCTCCCTGCCTGGACATATGGCAGCCAGATGAGGAGGTGTGAGGAGGGCTATGCCAGTCATCGTATGCACCTGTAGCACTGCAGATACCAGTCAGGTCAGTGGGGGGGCCAGTGCAGTGAAGGAACTTTGGAAGCCAGGGAGGGGTTGTTTTTACTTCCAGGCTGGTGATTGGGGGGGACCACTACCACCATGGTAGTTATTTATTATTACAGTGCTGGAATCAGTGCAAGAGAGGGGGGCCACTAGCACCAGGGATGTTATTCATTATTACAGGACTGGGATTGGAGGGATGTAGGGGATGACTAGCATCAGGCGTGTTATTTATTATTATGGGGCTGGGATTGGAGGGAGGGGGACCACTGGCAACAGGGATGTTAATTTTTCATACGGGGCTGGTGATCAGAGGAAGGGGGGACCACTAGTACCAAGGATAGGATAGCTCACCTACTGTATCTTGCATGGTGGGGGATGCCATGCTACCTACCTCAACTATCTATTAAAATGGGCCCATAATGGAAATGCAAATGGCCCCTTAGCACCATGCATGCCCAATAGGCTCATTTGCATGGGTACCTTTGAAAATTGTGAATAGCACTCCAGTGTTTTCAACTCCTGAGCCTAACTTTGGCAGCCATGTCGGGGTGGCACTAACTGATTTAGTGCTGTGCCAACATGACCCCATATTCAGTCAGGTAGTGCCCAACTGAATATAGCATCCTCAGGCCCCTGAGCAATAGCAAAGTGCAGTGCAATCATTTGCGCTACGCTTTGCACACTTCTGAATATTGGGCCCCAGGTGTTCATTTTACTTGACTAATCGGCTATATTACTTTTGGTATGACTAGTAGTGAGAAACAAAACCTTCTGATAAAGATGCTATCATCCATATCCCTCAGACACAATACAATACAGCTGTGATGATGAACAGACAGCTAAAATGTTATGCTTCAATCAAATGTATTAATTACATAAAAGAATATTCACTAAGTAAAATACAAATAGTAACTACTAAGAGCTGCTACTTACATTGTACTGCTCACATACAAAAGTGCAAAACATGCAGTAGATAAAGGCATATATAGGACCCATTGAGTTTATTTTTCTAGTAAGTGGTTCTATCTATATTAGGCAAATATGGGGACCATGGGCATCTTTGACGTGTCCCCCTAACAGCCAAAAAACATCTGATAGCACATTATTACAAAGGATCCGTGCAGAAGGAAAGGAGTAGAGTACTTTCATTCTATTAATGAACTCTCCCATTAACCCAAAAGCTTCCAGGGCCTTAAAGAGGTATGTCCAGGCTACTTGATCAAGGGCGTTCTCTGCATCCAGGGGGACCAACACCTAATCTGAGTTGGCTGCCCCAGATGCAGAGAGAAGGTAGATAATCTTCTGAAAGTTTTCACTGGAACTCCTGCCAGCCGCAAAGCTTTCCCACTCAGGACCCAAAAGGGGGGGCCCAGACAGATGACAGTCAAGTAGCCAAAAGTTTAGTGTATAATTTAACATCATTATTAATTAATGATATGGGGTGGTAGTTTTCAGGTTTAAGTGGGTCCTTCCCAGGTTTGGGAAGAAGAATGATTTGGGCTTCAAAAAGTGTTTTATCCCTGGGTGGATGACTGAGCCATGAATTAAATAGCTTGTTGAGTAAGGTGGTTAATACCTCTTTGTAGGTTTTACAGAATAATGAACAAAATCCATTAGGCCCAGGGGCCTTATGTGATGGTAATGAATTTATAGTACCGCCTCTACCTCTAAAGTGTTACTGGTTCCAAAAGAAGGAGTTGTTATTCCTGAGAAAGTCGAGGAAGTTCGGAAACCTGTATGAAGTCATCTTATTTGACAGTTATTGAAGGATCCAAGGAAGGCACCACATACAAAGAACGATAATAATCTAGAAAAATTGAGAGCATGTGTTGGGGATCAGCAGTAGGTAAATTCATTTGAGGGTGTAGCAAGGCAGATATCCATCTCATCACTCTTTCCTGTTTGACCCACAGAGCTAGAAGCTTACCCACCTTGTTACCTTGCCCTATATATGTCGCTTTCAGACAGGAGGCAGTTTTATCCATCATACTCAGCAAATAATTGGAGTATTTGGCTCAAAGCTGCACTAGTTCCATCCTGGTGGCTTCTGAAAGATACTGACAGGTTCTTCTCCTAAGTTTGAATTTGAGAAAGCCACTCCTCTATTTTGGTTTGTTGCTTCTTTTTCCTGGTAGAGGCTATTCGGATTAATTAGCCTCACCTTGCAGCATTAAGACCCCCCCCCCAAATAAAGTCAAAACATTGGGAAGAGGCATGGTTAATTTGAATGGAGTGAACCATGTAGTCTATAATCCACTGGACTAAAGTCAGATCATGTAATAACTGGTCATTTAATGACCAAGTATGGGAGTGCAAAGAATGATGAGGACTCTCCATAGAGAACACCACAGGTGACCCCTGATTGCTGCAGTGAAAACGTTTCTACTTGGTGGCACTTTTGGAGACCAGTGTCATCAGTACACTGTGCCTCCATTGGTCCACCAGTGCCAAGCCCCCAAAGGTAGTGCCACCGTTGGCTGCTACAGTGCCGCGCCTCCACAACCAGCTTCTCTCCTAAGCTGCCGCATAATGTTTCTTGTGCATGCACACAAGCAAACATAAAAAGGGAGCTAGATCTTGCCCAAAAAATTACAAGCTGATCAGCTTACTTGACACAATAGCTAAGGTACTGTATTTGTAAAGGTCCTATTGAACAGACTTCTTGTCTGGTTACAAAAACACACAAGTATTACACCCTTACAAGCTGGCTTCAGAAAGGGCTGTGGTACTAACACCCACATTTTTCTTTTGAATCATTTAATTGTAAAGTATTGTATGATGAAGAAACAGAAGTTATTTGTAGCATTTGTAGACTTCAGCTCTACATTTGATTCAATCAATAAAGAGTACTCATGGATCCAAATGTATAATGTGGGTATAGATTTAAATCTGATTATCTTAATCAAACATTTATATACTGATACCTGTACAAGGATACAGTATTCTAATAATGGCCACCTAACGACAGAAATACCAACTAAATTGGGGGTTCATCAATGCTGCGTTCTTGCACCAACTTTATTTAATGTATACATAAATGAATTAATACTTAATGTAGGTAACTCAGATTTTCACCCACCGGAAATAGGTCAGCAGAAGATATCTTTATGGGCATATGCTGATGATCTAGCAATTATCTCCTTATCCAGACTGAGTTTACAAAGAAGCTTAAATAAATTGGATATTATTAGTAAACAATTAAACTTGAAACCTAATTCTCAGAAAATAATAATGATGAAAAAGTGAAGTCTTCAAGAGGCTGTACAATGACTGAAGCACCCACACTCTGAGCTACAACCTAAAGAAAAAATTCTCAGAAAACAAAAACAGTGTTTTTTGGCTCAAGGAAGAAGCGTAGTAAATTGTATCTTGCAGGGTCTAGACTTTGTAAAAGAGTTCAATTAATTGGGTGTTACATATTCTGCCAAATTAAGATGGAATGAACATATTAAAATAACTGCTAACAAGATGAATAAAACAGTCTTGGATTTAAAAAGATTTATCAGTAGATTAGGTGGATGGACTATAGACCCCATTATTAAGGCTATAGATGCCAAGGTAATTAATCAGGGCCTTTACACTGCAGAGACCTGGGGTTTTGCTGATACTAAAGAGCTTGATACAGTGTTAAACAAAGCATATAAACAGGTACTTGGGCTCCATTTTGGAATGCCAAACTCTCTGGTAAGAACTCAAATAGGGCAAATAGACATGAAAGCCTGGATTCATATTAGGATAATTAGATTCTGGTTAAAACTAAACTCTAATTTGGATCAACCAATTCTGAAAGATGATTTATTGGAAAAACAAATATGGACAAAGAATAAAAAACAGAATTGGCTATTGAAAGTTGAGGACCTCCTGAAGTATTATAATTTAACATATTTGAATTATTGGTTAGGGAAAGGAATTGTTATTAGGTCGGCATAGCACAAAGCTGTAACTGATGTAATCATGAAGAAAGTAAAGGAGACTGATTTGCAGCTAATTAAGAATTTAAGAGTCTCTACATTGCTGATCAATAATCTCAAGAACATAACTTAAAATTTTATTTGACCCAACTCCATAACCCAGATTATAGGAAGATTATTACACAGTACAGGTTTGAAACCTTTCTTAGAAAATGGGCAAAAAAATCCTGAGACTCTGATTGGCTGATAGACTTGCCAAGGTGGGCATCTATCAGACAACAGAGCCCGGGTTTTAAAAGTACCAGTGGCAAGGACCGCACCACAAATATTAAAGTGCAATAGAATTTTCAAAAGTGGCACACCACCATTTTGTTTTGTGTTAGGATAACCAATATTTACACAGCAGTCCGTATTGAAATCCCTCCCACCGTACCAAAAATAATCCGGAATTAATAAAAGAAGAGTCGAACACAAAGTTACATGGCAAAAAGTGATAACATCCACAAAACTCCTGATGTAGGCAGGTTGATCTCTCACTCAGTAAAGCCGGGCTAAAGTACACACCTCAAGCCATCAGCAGGCATCTATTAATGGGCAAGACAACCAGGCAGAGTCCTGTAAGGTGCCGTCTGGCTGGCAGTCATGAAACAACAACCCACATGTGCAAATAAGCGATCTTGACCATACGACAGCAGCAACAGATAAAAGTATCAGTAAAAGCATAAATGAATCTACTGTTTAAATAAAATGTTTAGCGGGTGGTAGACATTACCATGATGGTTCTGTACCTCATGAGCAGCTCCACAGCTCGTCTGTCCTGCCTTCAGTACCACGTGTCTTCCTGCTGCTAACCACAATACCTGTGGCACAATCCCATCTACCTAAGCACATTTCTTAACTGTTGGCATATACAGCCATCATTTTTCTAGCATCACAAGTGTAAATAAACAAAAATTTAAACTGGAGACTATTTTCTAGCACTCACCAGTTATACTGCTCGCAGCCCCCACCAACCCCGCTAGCAAGAATGTAAACGTACCTTTTCTTGCTTTTTGTTTCCTTATTTCTCCTGCATTTGCTTAATCTGTCTTTTGATCTTTGATCCATTGGGGAAACCTACATATTTCATATTAATGTTACAAACTACAGCTGCCCCTTTGCTAAAAGCCATCACACTATGTGATCACAGCGTCGACCTAAGCCCACCTGAGAGAACCTTAGCTTCACAGCAGTCACTCTTACTTGTAAGCACATAAGTTTCATAAATGAAAACAGTCACAAAAGCAGAAATACAGTGTGTACCTTTTTTCAGTCACACTTTCCTTTTTTCCTCCCAGCTCGATCAAGTTCCTTGGTAACTCCATACTGCTACTGCCCACCCCTAACCTTTGCAACTCAAACCCGGAAGCTACAATATTACAGAGCAAAAGTCTTGAATGAAGAAATAAATAAAAAAAAAATGCGTTTTGGCAATTTTAAGTGCGTGTGTGTGTGACACCATGGCAACCACCTCCAAAGTCAATAATTTTAATGCAGGTGGAAGAACAATTTTATTACAAAACTTACATTAAACTAATTTTTTATTAACAAATTTTTATTAAACTTATTTTTTTTTTACAGTACCCATTTTCTAAGTCTGGTATACAGTGTGCCACGAGTGGGCTAATTAGATAAGGCCACAAGCCCAAAGGGTGAGTGGCTTTCTTAGATAATTAGTCCCCAAGATGGTATATATGGCCTTGTATGCCACATATAGTTTTATGTAATAAATGTGTGTGTGTGTGTGTGTGTAACCATAGCAACCACCTCCCAAGAATGCAGGCGGAGGAACTATTTTATTAAAAATCTTACTTTAAATACATTTTTCTTCAACATTTTTCGTATTAAACTTATTTTTTTGACTGCCCATTTTCTAAGCGCAATAATACCCTCCAGGGTGGGCGGTATTGTGCTATACCGGACCTTCCAGGAGCTATAAGGCCCTCCGCCTGCGGCGTCGGGCCTCATTACGCCCTTGGGCGGTCCGGTATAGCACAATACCGCCCACCCTGTTGGGTATTATTGCTTACCTAGCAACATACCTGTGGCAATATATATATGAGATTCTACAATGTCAACTGACTGCCAATGTGATATGAAAGAACCCGAAAATCTACACCATGTAATTTTTGTATGTACATGGTATAGGAATTTGAGAATGAAATATCTGAGTGACTTCATTGGTTCCTTGGTCATGCTTACAAGGTATATATTAGATGTATTATTCAACTCTGAAAATTTACAAATTCTAAAGAAATTAGCTATTTATTTACTAAAGGTAACTCAGTTTAGAAAAATGAAGTACGCCACGTGGGTGACTGTTTGAATGTATTTTAAACTGCCAATATTAAGATAATGCACTTTATATACGTAAGAGTATTTATGATAAGTGTACATTGATGTATATCTTTTGATAAACCTGTTTTATTGTGATGGATTTTATATATGTGCTATTTGTATGTTGTTTTGTCTGGATTGTAATGGCTATTTTGTCTGCGATAAATTTGTACTACTACTACTGAAACATACGTGACAATAATTTCTGTGTGTGTTTCAGAGACAATAAGGCAGAACCAGGGGCTACAATAACATCTGGTTAATCACAGCCTTGTGTCACAATACCGTTTGTGGGAGATTGAGTGGTAATGTAACTCCTAGGAGTGCCTTACTGCTACAATAAAAAGTATTCTTAATCAAAAGTGTTAGAAGTATACTGTTTCAGTGTTGTAGTAATTGAGAGGAAGAGTTGCAATGAAATGGTTCTTCCACCCACAGTTAATGACTGTGGGTTGTGATTCAACCTTTACATAAATAATTATATGAAATGTTTTCATGCTGTACACATAAAACTACCCATGTGATATGCATGCTGCAAGCATGATTTAAATATTAAATTGAAATTGGTTGCATGCGTGTGGCATGCGTGTAGCAAGCAAGTGTGGAAAGCATGTGTTTTATGTTAAATTGGAACAGACTGCATGTGTGTGGCATGCATGCACCAAGCAAGTGGTTACTGATAACTGCACACATAAAAGTTAAGTGACTTGCTCAGGATCACACAGTATACAAGGGGGGGGGGTTGATGAGATTCAAACCCTGGTCTTCAGGTCTCCAAGTCTCCTGGTTTGCGGTTCAGTGCCTTTAGCCACTAAGATATACTGCCTGCACACATATGGCTCACTTGAACTTCAAGACAAATCTGAATACATCTGCAAGCATGCAGCATGCTTATAGTCACTGTTAAACTTTTTAGTTTTCTTGTCCCCCTCATCTCAGTTGCACAAATGAACTGTAGCACACATACCAATGGGAACACATGTGGTTCTTCCCACCCCAATACACACACTTACCCACAAAACTACTTAATTACTTCTGTCTGACCTGTAATCCTACTATTTTCTTGCCATAATTTTGAATGCTTCCATGCAAACAGACTTTAAGTGGCAAACTAAAAGTAGCAATAAATTGATACCCACCCACATGGCCAGTCCCCCCTCCCATTCACACAAACTGTAGTGGGTGTGGCTACACTGCTACAGACAACCCACCAAGTATAGATATAAATTAAGAGTCTCTTACCTCAGTACTAGGGAGCCAGATGTAGGAGTCTTTAAGAGATGATATCCATGGGTCGGAGTTCTGGGGCATACCCCCTAGAAATGAATGGAGTTATTTTTTACTACTATTTTATACATTATGATGGTGAGCTGGAGAATAATGAAGGCCACTGTTCTACAAACAAGGCCCATGTTAGTTGCCTGATGGCCTTCATTAATCTTCAACTTTCCATCAATAATGTATAAAATAGAAATAAAAAAATACCTTCAGTCATTTCAATGGGGCACACCCCTGCATGCTGCCTTGCCCTGTGTCATAATGTGCCTGAGTGTGGGGATATGGAGGTCAGCATAACGGGGAGGAGGGCATAAGCCTGACTATTGTGGAGCTCCAAAAGTCTGTGTATACCATACAGGTCAACTGACACCCTGAACACAAGGGGCAGCCCTTGTTTTACCCCTGTAAACTGCTCCGCCCCTCATCCAACCCTCACGGAAAACATGCTGCTCACACAGAGGATGTCCTGTAAATTTAGACTTTATGGCAGGGGCCCCATTTCAGATTTCAGCAGGGGGAGCCAACAACCAGTGGAGGCCAGGTGCTAGTTAGCCCTCAGGCAGCAAGCTCTGGAATGTCTGGAATGTCTCTAAAAGGTAAAACTTATTTGTTGTGACTGAAAAGTGATATGAAAATCAAGAAAAATTCAAATGTTTAAGATTCATCTGTCTATACCCCGGAGAAGTGCATCAGATTTGGGATGAAACCCACCCAGTTACTAACCTTTTTTTTTCCTGGCTAAAGGTCTGACCCCCAAAAAAAAAAAAAAATCTTTATCTCAATGTCTCTCAACTCCATTCCATTCAAAACCCATCCCATATGGGTTATGAAGCCACACAAAGGTGCAGAAATGCGAAAAAAACATTAATATTTCAGTCCTTCCTCCTTCCTCAATCCTCCTATAAAAAAATGATTTACTTTTACTTACCCAGCCATCTGGTCAGAACCTGCAGCCTAGCCCATTATGCCACTAGCCCAGTTTTCAGTCCACTCCTCCTCTGTCCTTCAGCCAGAAGCTGGATGCTAGAACTGACCATTCCAAGTCCCAATGTGGTCTGCGACCAAGTCACCTCACCAACCAAACCCACCCAACCTGTGTTGCTTGCTTCTTGCTTGATTGTTGCTATGGCTGCTGCCACACTGCACTGATAAAGACCTATGACAGCTGCCCACACTGCTGTCACTGCTGCTGTGAGGCCTAGCTTCCTGCTGTAGGGGGCCTGCACTGTTTTTTTTTTTGCTAGGCGAGCCGAGTAGAGTAAGTAGGTAGCTTAGTCTTGAGTTAACTTCTAGCTCATCCCCAGCCCCTTCGGCCACCAAGGAAAATGGAGACTCAGTAAGAGCAGACCAACAAAAATATGCTGCCACAACACTGCTATTGAATGTTCAGTGCTCACCGACTACTCCAAGCTGTTGTGTGCAGCCTGTCTACTCAGTGGTGGGAAAGACAGTGTCCCACTCGCATGACTCTTGCTTGGCTGGAGCTGCTTCATATCATGTGTTATGGCACTGCCACTAATAGGTGGATAAAGTAGACAACATAATAGACACAGTTGAATCCAGAGTGCACCTGCAGCGTGAGCACAACACAGGAAAGCAGGGCACTTATTGTGCAAAAGAATAAATCCAAATTTAATGTCATTATTGCCACACCATAAGAACAACCTAGGCACAAATGTGGAGCAGGGGAGGCAACTCCCCCCTCTGCCCTACCTAAATGGCACCCCTGCTTTATGGTAGAAATTAATTCTCTGGGGCTAACGTCAGTACAAGTAAATACAATGGCTTCCACTGTGTTCCGAGGTACTGTATCTCCATGTTACAGGATGTGTCCTGATTATCATGAGGGTTAGTGTCCCTCACTGTATCTCATTTTGAGTGTCCATGGTGCTCATTTCAGTGACAAAATATGACATATTGTGCATGCTTCCAAGACCCTACTCAGCACAAAGAGTGCTGAGTATGGCCATAGTGTATATGCTCCATACAGAATGACAAAGGGAAAGTAAGTGAACCATAACAGTCACGGAAAAACACATTTGTGGCACTAAATATGCAAAAGGGAAATTGAAATGGCCAAATACAAAAAAGTCAAGCTTCATAACACAGAGGCCCCTCTTTGCACAGCTAGAATGGGGGATGTTGGCTGACTATATCCTAGGCATTTAATGCAGTAAGCAAACAATACTTTAAAAATTAATGGCAATTTAATGACAACATTCAACATGTCTGCACTCCAGAAAGCTTAGAGATCCCACCTCCTGCATTTCAAGCCACCCCCTTCTCCTGGAAGGCACGTCTAGCCTGCTGTGAGTGTACCCTTGGCCCCAAACTTAAACTAATTTCTACATTCTTTTAAATTCTCCTGCAGGCACCCACCCTAATTTTCCAACCTAATAAACCATCCTACCAGAGGATATATTGGTCTTCCAATATGGCACTGGAGAACTTTTCCTCCAACCATGGCACCCCTTGCCTTAAGTCATGATGGACCAGTAACCCACCTGCCTCTCTCCTAAATAGGGGCATACTCCTGGCCCTTCTTTACATACTGTCCTTCCATGGGGTGGACATGTGCATAGGGCATGGACCCTTCTACCCCACGAGGCAAAATCTCAACAACCCCAAGTCTTGTGGTCATTACTACTGGACCTCTCCCACAACAAAGAACTATTTTCTCATAGCATACGAGTTGGTAAAGAGGGGCACCTACTATGTGTTGCGCCATGAAGCGTGCAGGAGGCTCCGTAACCTCTCAAAACCCCCAGTCAGGCAAGTGTTGGTATGACTACTTGCTCTTCTACTGCTCCATGCAGGTGATGTTCAGCCAAACCTGGGGCCCCCATTAGCCAATATCCTTGTCTCCACCCCCCAGGATCTTCAAAGGGGCATCATCAAAAGGCTTAAGGATAGTGCACATGAATGTCTGCAGCCTTAGACCTAAAATTCATGACGTCCAAGCCTGGCTAGACTTCTACAAGCCAGATATCCTTGCTATCTCAGAGACCTGGCTTAAGGCCTACATCCTAGACCATGAGATCATGATCCTAGGGTACAAAACCTTCAGACAAGACAGGGCAAAAAAGAGAGGGGTTGGGGTTCTAATCTATATGAAAGAGACTCTAAATGTGGTACTACTGAAGCCCAACCTTGGGAATTGCCAGGACGGGGAGTCTATTTTCATCTTTCTAACCCTTGGTCAAGCTAAGCATCTCACCGTCGGCTGTGTCTATAACCCTCTTACGTCTGCCCAACTTGCTCTTGAGAACATCACTAAATTGGTTGGCAGTGAATTAACCAATGAACTCATAATTATGGGAGACTTCAGCCTGAACTGGGCCTCTGACCCCAACAAAGTCCTCAAGGCAATGATCCATGATGCAAACCTGGAACAGGTTATCTCTATACCCACCAGGCTCAACTATAAAACTGAGAACCACACTACTCTTGACTGGGCTCTCATATCCAATCCCCTAAACATACAGAAAGCAGGCATATTAGCAGATGCTATCAGTGACCACTCTCCAATTTTCTGTATTTGGAAGAACAGTTCACCAAAGATTCCTCCCAGGATACTCACGGTACGTGAGTTCTCCAATTTCACGTCTGCAAAGTTTAATGACTACCTGAGTAATCTGGACTGGAGCCCACTTAGGCTCCTCACGACCTTGAACAAGGCCCTGGCCTAGTTTCAAGACTCACTACTCAAAGAAGCATCATTCTTTGCTCCCACTTAAAAAATTTAGAACAAAGGGAGGCTGCTGCAAGTGGATTCCCCCTCAGTGAAATCTCAGATGAGAAGCAGGGACAAGGCCTGAAAGAAGTTCTGGCTCTCCCTTCTCCCTGCAGATCTGGTTACTTACAAAACCCTAAGAAATAAATGTAAGTTAGCCGTCAAATTTGCGAAAAAAGGAGTATGTATTCCACCGCCAAAGGTTCAACTTGGGGAACCCCAAGCTTTTCTGATCACACATCAATGAACTGCTTAAGGGCAATTCCAAGGAGGCAGTAGGTCCAATAGAGGTTCAAGGACAGCGTGTCAACGACTGCCACCAAATAGCCTCAGCAATCAACCACCACTTCACCAACCTCGATGATTACAAGTTAGGGCTGCCCCCATCTATGCCTTTACAGATCTCTGACATACCCCCCAGTCTGAAAAGACCCCACTTTCACCTAAGATTAGTCAAGGTGAGTGAGGTCCTTAAGCTACTTAAAGCCCTCAAAAACAAAGGCTCTGGAGGCCCTGATGGAATTAGCACAAGGTTACTCAAGGAAGGTGCCCAGCCCCTTGCCAAACCTCTGACTTGGATCATCAACAGGTCTCTACTTGAAGATTACATTCTGCACCAGTGGAAGATGGCCAATGTGGTTCCCATTCACAAGAGTGGCTTGTGCAAACAAATTGGCAATTATGGGCGCATCTCCCTGCTATGTACCCTTGCCAAGCTGCAAGAAAGGCTAATGTACGGGCAACTGAGAGACTATTTTGAGCTCCACCAACTCCTAGCCCCTCACAGCATGGCTTTTGGGCAAACCATGGGACAGATATGGCACTCATAAATCTCACAGTGGACGTATTCAGTGCATTGGACGTAGGCATGTCGACGGGTGCAATCTTTATAGATCTGTCCAAGGTGTTTGACCTTGTGGACCATCACCTTCTTCTAACTAAGCTTCATGGCATAGATCTTGATGCCCAGGCCTTAAACTGGTTCAAGAGCTACCTATCAGGCCGGTCTCAGAGGGTCATTTGGAAGGGAGAGCTATCTGACCCTCTTCCCATCAAGGACGGGGTGCCTCAGGGCTCAATTCTAGCCCCCTCCTGTTCTCTCTTTTCACAAATGACCTCAACTGTCACTGCGGGGATAGCTCAGTTGTTCAATACGCTGATGATATAGTCATCTACCGGTCCATGTCTACCCTCCAGGATCTGGGGTCTCTCCTCCAAGGGGACCTAAATACACATGAGGTCTGGCTTACATCTAACAGAATGGTCCTCAATGCAGCAAAAACAAAACCTTGCTGTTTGGGCCTAGATCCCTCGCCAGGACAGGACCAATTCCTTACAACTAACTTCCCTTGCTGGAAAGAGTATAGACATTGTAGACAACATAAAATACCTTAGGCTAACTACTGACCAAGGTCTCACCTCTAAGTCCCACATAGATCAGGTAACTAGGTCTATCCATGGCAAACTTGGCACCTTTTACCGGCTAAAAAAACAACTTATTCCAGAGGCAAGGTGAGCAATTGCCTCCAGTGTCCTCCTTCCTACATTAACGTATTCTGACCCTGTAATTCAGGGTATGTCAAAGCATGAGGTCGACAGGCTTCAGGTCCTGTACAACAAGGTGGCGAGGTTTGTGACACTGAGTCACCCAAGAAGTCACCCCTGCGTCTCGCTGGCCCAGCTTCAATGGCCTTCCTTTGAGGCTCATCTTCAGTACCCCATGTACTGCCTTGTTTACAAACTGCAGCACTCAGCTGCCCCACCTAGCCTTACAAGAATAATAATTTGTAAGTCTAACCTTTGTATACTCAGGACCACCGGTCAGTCCCTACTAGCAATCTCCAGAGTCAAGACTAACATGGGAGGCAAATTCTTCGCTCACACTGCCCCTAAGCTGTGGAATACTCTTCCACCTTTAGTACAGGAAGCCCCATCACTGTTAAACTTTCACACAAGGCTCAAGTCCCACCTGCTTGGGGCAAGCTCATGCCATTGTCAGGGTATTGGATAGTCACCCCTGGTCCCACATCCTACACCAATCCCTCTCCTTTTCTCACCCAAAATGACTCCAAAAGCATGCCTCAACTCCCTCAATTGTTGCACTTGTGTTCAATATATTGAAATATTGCCTTTATTGTAACCTTGAATTTCATGTCTACTTTCTCTGCACCCTGTACTACCTGAATGTATTGTACTGTTTCTGTCTCCCGGGTTGCCCCTGAAAAAGGGACCTTCAGGGCTCAGTGGGCCTATCCGGTCATCAAAATTCAATAAATAAATAAATAAATAAATACATTCAAAAGCCATTAAACAACTTGCAAAAGGATCAGAATTAATGACTTTACCTAATTTAATGTGAAATCAATGAAAAAGGTATTTTAATGGCTCTAATTGCTTGCAGTAGTATGAGAAATACAAATAGATGTGCTTTTTTAGATGAGATTTGCACCAGCTTAGTTGCTGCACATATGGCAAGCGTGCAACAAGTGAACCTGATGTGATTTTTAAATTATTTTTCACACCAGCTTAATTGCTGCACTCATGTCAAGCATGCAGCACGTGAACTTGATGTGATTTTTAGAAGATGTTCGCACCAGCTTACCTGCTGCACACAGGTCATGCTTGCAGCATGCAAACCTGATGTGCTTTTTAGACCTGGTTCTCATAGGTTCACTCTGAGTATGTGAACTGCATGCAAACATTGCACAATTAAGCATGTGGCATGCATTCTGTGTGTATGCAGCACACTTATATTTCTGTAAGGGGAAATTACATCATTCCAGTCAGTCTGCAGTGCTAGAGGAGGGAATGTCAACAGGAAAAAGACATGCGCCATGGTGATCAGGCAGTACAGGACAGTGTATCAGTGAGTATTGTAAGGGTTTCTGAATGGTCACAGCCAATCATATTGCAACATTCCAGAGACCCTTTCTATAGTTTCATTTGAAGATTTTAAATGCTACATACTTCAACATGCAGACTGGATCAGTGCTAAAAAGGTAAATGTATGAAAGCCACAATGAAATGGAAGTGTCAGTGGCTCAGCAGGTAGCACACTCGCCTCTGAGGCTGGGCATCAGAAGGCTGTGGGTTCTATCGCCACACCAGGCACTTGAGGGGGATGCTGCACTCCTGAGGTACCGTCTTTCAGATGAGACATTAAACTGAGGTCCCATCTGCCTGTTCTGGTGGTTGTTCAAGTGGACATTAATGATCCCATGGCACTTCTGGAAAAAAGATATGGAATTTCCCCAGTGTCCTGGCCAAATTTCCTCCATTCACTAGAAATACCACCAACTGCTTAATCTGGTTCTGTTTCAGTTGGTTACCATCTGTATCTCCACCCCAAGATCATCCCTGAAAAAGGGACTTCTAGTCTCAGTGCGTCAATAAAATTCAATAAATAAAGTAAATAAATGGTCATCACAGTGAAATGAACAAAGCTTGACAATGATGAAAGACAACTCTGGAAATGGCTAACTATTACACATTAATGTACTGTAACCAGTGACACGAACCTTGCTTCCATGCTGTTGTAAAACAAATGCACCCTCTTGGGTGTGAAGAAAGTCACTATACAATGGAGTGACTCCAAACTGGAAGTCTGCTCAGCTGGTGACAGTTTGGGATGTTTTTACATAGAAGTCTGTTGAAGCAAATTACTTTGAATTCTGTGTATGCCTTGCTGGTTGGAGGAATGACATAACACAAAAGGTATTAATAAGTGTTATCGTCACATGTGTCCACTATTTTCCTAGCATGTTTTGCAAAACCGATGAGAGAGTAAGACCTGCTCATCAGACGACCAGGTCATGCAACTTCAGTGACCTTTGTTTTTTACGTTCGCTTGCACGCATGCGCAAGGAACGTTTTGGGAGAGTAGCACACTTGGAGGTATGCCTCTCCCACCCAATGCACTGCTCCCTTGAGCAGGCGTGAATCCTGCACCAATGGGTGCAGGAGCTCAATGTATTCATGGTGTTCTCTGCTTCAAAGGAAAGCACCGCTGCCATACTGAGTGCTGCCCCTGCATCACGCTACCTCCCCTCCCACACACGCCACGCCAAAGCTTTGGTGCCACGCTGGGACCCCACCCTGCGTGGTAAATGTTGTTGCCGATGGGAAGTGCCCAATCCCCGTCGGCTCCATGGCTCCCCAAAGCCGTCCTGCTGCCATGCTGGGAGCCCACCCCAGCGTGGCAAGCGGTCGTTTACTTTGCCGGCGAGGTGCCCAATCCCCGTCGGCTCTCGCCCCAGCGCGTGGTTGCCGGCGGGGTGCCATCCCCTTTGGCTCCTCACCCCAGCCATCTTCTGCCACGCTGGGAGCCCACCCCAGCGTGCAAGCGTCCCCATCGTCTTTTTATTTTCAACCTGTGAAACAAAAATGGTCCGTCGCGGCGTCCCAGCCCCCCTCCCATAACCCGCACCAACCACTGTGCACCCAGCCTTCCCACCCCCTCACCCCATACTTACCTCTGGAGCTCGGCGCGACGATCTTGGTGGACGGGAACGCCTGCACTCTTCAAAGCCGACCGCGAACTGAGGAAATGCCGTAAGCTGTATAATGGGCTACATAGGGGGTTTCAACTATTGCATATCTCAGTCTTTTGGAATTTCTGCACCAAATTTTCAACATGGGGTTTTGGGACCCTTCTCATGAATGATGTCACTGTCATGGCGTTATTGAGGCCGAAGGGTGATTCCGCGGCACTGTGCAGTCACTGCGTGAAATCACCCTTCGCCTTGAATAACATCATGACAGTGACATCATTCATGAGAAGGGGTCCTAAACCCCATGTTGAAAATTTGGTGGAAAAATTCCAAAAAATGACTGTTTTACGAGCGTGCTTTACGCAGTTCCTACTCAGGCTCGTAAGTTCGCAAATTTTCAATATTTTCACTCCAGATTTTCAACATTGCCATTTTATCACACCTTCTTATGAGTTGTACAGCTTTCATTTTTCACATCCCACCCAAAATGTGTTTCCGCCCATGTAGCACACAATGGTGCAGTCAGTGTGTGAAATCAATGTATGGAACACATTAAGAAAATCACAGTGACACTGTTCATGAGCAGAAGTCTTAAAATGGCTATGTTGAAAACTTGGTGAAAAAATTCCTAAAAATGACTGTTTTATGACTCTGTGTTGCACAGTTCCTATGCACGCTCATAAGTTTGCAAATTTTCAATATTTTCACTCCAGATTTTCAACATTGCCATTTTACCACACCTCCTTATGAGCAGTATAGCTGTCATTTTTCACATCCTGCCCAAAATGTCTTTCTGCCCATGTAGTGCACAATGGCGCAGTCGGTGTGCGAAATCAATGTATGGGACACAGTAAGAAAATCACAGTGACTCTGTTCATTAGCAGAGGTTTTAAAATGGCAATGTTGAAAATTTGGTGAAAAAATCCTACAAATGACTGTTTCTCGAGCGTGCGTTGCACAGTTCCCATGCACGCTCGTAGGTTTGCGAATTTTCAATATTTCCACTCCAGATTTTCAACATTGCCATTTTACCACACTTCCTTATGAGCAGTACAGCTGTCATTTTTCACATCCTGCCCAAAACGTGTTTCCGCCTATGTAGCGCACAATGGGGGTAGCAACAAGGTCATGCTGACAATTTATTGTGCAAATACCAGCAATCGCACAAGGCATTAGGGTACAGCACCATACATGCCAAACACCACTGCAAATACCTGCAAGCGAACATTCAGCATTGACCAATGCTTGTTTAATATGCTTTTTTCTTCTGCTCCTATCCTAGGCGCAGCCACCATCCCATGGCCTGGCACTCACTGCCCCAGGACTTACCTCAGATGGTGTTCCTCCCTGGCTTGCCCCCCAGGGCGGGGCCACCGAGTAGGTGCACCCAATGCAGTGGAAGCTCGGTTTCCAGCAGACACTTCTGCTGGTGATCCTCTCTGGCTTGCCCCCCACCCCGGGTGGGGCCATGGGGCTGGTAAGTTTAGTTTAGTTTAGTTTATTGTTCTAGGAATTATTACCTTTGAGCCAATGGCTCTTTTACAAAGGTTCCACGTCAATTAAGTACAGACAAAAGGTTACAATAGAATAGCATTACAATTGTGTTGTGACAGTAGCAAGAAAACATAGACAATAAATATCAAACATATGTACAAGGACAGGTAATACCAATAAACACTTATCATACAAAAAATCAAGTCAGTTGAGGGAAAATCAAGTTGGGGAAGTGTATAGATAGAGGGGGTAAGAGAGAGGTAAGGGGAGCAGACAATAGTAAGAGAAAAGATTCTCTAACATGCCTTTGTCAAGTAATGGACCAGAGTGGGTAAATGATAGATAAAGGTTTAATCAAGGCAGTCACAGGAGTTGGAGGCGGCAAGGTGAGAGTATAGCCTAGATTTGAAAGCACCTAGAGAAGTGGAGGAGGTAGTAGGGAGTGCTAAGGGAATTTAGCCAGCTGGGGGCATGATAGGCAAAGAATCTCTGACCCTGAGTAGTCCGGCATCAGGGGACCTGAAGAGGCTGATGGTCTGATCTTCTGGTGAAACGGATACTAGTGTTCTGGCATAACAGGTCTTGGATACATGGTGGAGTGAGGCCCATGGTGGATTTTTTTCGCCATGAGGCAGGTAAGGTACTTTAAGCGGTTTGAGAGTTGCAACCACCCTGATTCAGCGTAGAGCTCACATGTATGAGTACATCGATGCGCACCAGTGAGCAGTCGACAGGCCTTGTTTAGGGATGTTGTAATGCGTCTAAGTGCGGTAGTAGAGGCAGACCCATAGATAATTAAGCCATAGTCAATGATAGAGATGATTGAGGATTGAATAGCAATCCTCAGTGCAGATTGGGTAAGGAGATGTCGGTTCCGGTACAGGATCCCAATCCGCTGATTGATAGTTTTCGCTGTACTATCAATATGGGTTGCAAAGGTTAGGCCTTGATCAAAGGTGATTCCAAGATATTTGAATATTGCCACTTGTTCAAGGGTATTTCCCAGGTACATATTGATAGTGAGTGGTACTTGCCTTTTCTTGTTTTGCAGGCTAGAGAAAAGCATGGATTTAGTTTTTTTGTGGTTTAGAACCAGCTTATGTTCAAGGAACCATATCTCGTCCTTGGCAAAAGCATGCTGGAGGCTAAGGCATAAGGGGTTCGGATCTTTATGAGTGGAAAGAATCACGGCATCATCGGCATAGAGGATAATTTGTTCAGGGCAGGATTTAGGAAGGGAGTTTAGGAAAAGGCTGAAGAGGAGAGGGCCTAAGATGGATCCCTGTGGAACTCCTGAGAGAACAGGTTTTGAGTCTGAGAGAACTCCAGCTATTTTTACAGCTTGAGAGCGCTGGGCAAGGTAACTTTTTACCCAGCTACCAGGACCCTGAGAGAGCCCAAGAGACTGTAGTTGATTGATGAGTAGTCCATGGTGTACAGTATCAAACACCTTAGTTAGATCAATATAAAGAGCTCCAGTTAGGTGTCCTCTGTCCATGGCCTTGTGGATTGCTCCTGAGAATTCAAGTAGGGCAGTCGATGTGCTGTGCCCTTTCCTGAATCCATGTTGCTGAGTGCAGAGGATGTTATACTTTTGCAGATAGTCTGTAAGTTGGTCTGCCACTATGCGTTCAAGAGCCTTTGAGAGGGAAGGTAGTATTGAAATAGGCCGATAATTACCAGGCAGTGACTTGTCACCACTTTTGTGCACAGGAGTGACAATTGCAGCCTTCCATTTATTAGGGAATTGGCTGGAGCAGAGGAAGAGATTGAAAATATTGGTGAGGGGGAGCAGTACTTCCTCCAGAGTGAGGGACAGAAGTTTAAGGTCAATAGTGTCACTGCTTGCTCGGGACTTAGAAATAGCCTTCTTTATATATTTATAGACTTCATGTGCCTTGACTATTTTGAAATGGAAGGGTGATTTGGTTGGAGAGGCAGTAGGAGATGTAGAATTTGGAGAGTCAGCATCAGAGAAGAAATCGGATGAGAGGACACCACTAAGGTCTGTGAAGGTTTCATTTAGGGAGTTTGCAATGACCATGGGGTCAAGGATAGTGGTTCCATCCACATTCATTATTGTAGGCGAGGACTTGGACTGCTTACCCGTGATATTTCTTAAGTTGTCCCAGAAGGATTTCCCTTCACCCCAGGAGTTGGAGAGGGCATTCTTGAAATAGGAGCTCTTCACCTGGCAGATCTCTTTAGTACAGTGGTTTCGGGCCTGTTTATACTTTTGAATGTCTGTCAGAGAGCCTGTAGCTCTCTCAATAGCCCAGAGGTGGTCCCTACCTTTGAGTTGTGCCAATAGCTTCACCGTGAGCCAGGGATTTGAAAGCACTTTGATTTTGTGCTTTTTTTCTGGTGCATAGGTGTCACAGGCAGCGTTGAAAGTAGTAATAAAGTGATCAAGGGCTAAGTCAACATCTTGAGTATTGTAAATCAGGGACCAGTCTTTCTGCCTAAGACTGTCCTTGAGATGAGTAAGGTTGCCATCAGGTAGTACTCTACTTGAGATGGTTTTTGGAGGTGGTTTTCTGAACTTATTAGTCCAAATACATTTTATTGGAGAGTGGTCGCTAAGATAGTCCAGGAGAACAGCTACATTGTTTATACGGGCAGGGTGGCTGGTAAGGATCCAGTCTATGAGGGTGCTCGTCCCTGATTTGTAGTTTTTCCTAGTAGGAGAGTTAACCACCTGTGTTAAATTTGCTTCTAGGATAGCATCCTGATTTGACCCAGCATCTGGGGCAAGCCAGTTGGTATTAAAGTCACCAAGGAGAAGGAGCTTGGTGTCAGAAGGTTGTGATCTTACAAATTCGAGGACAGTCTGGAGGCCGGTCCCAGGATCTTTAGGTGGGATATAGACAGCAGTGACCGTGAGGACTTTGTTATGGGCACCAAGGAGTAATTTGATAGGAAGGAGTTGCACTGAGGTTTCAGTGGTGGTATACGTAACAGGGAGACAGGTGAGGTTCCAATGGCATTTCAGCTCTGTTCCCAGCAAAGTGCCATGGTTGATGGTACAGGGCTCACAAGGTGTGGGATCATTCTGCGGACCACACATTTTTCGGTTTGTCCCTTGGGAGGTGTTGTGTGCAGTGACATATGGCGCATGACCACCGATGTCCGGCACTCCTCTCAACAATGCGAGCCCCAGCTGCTGCTCCTCCTGGCCTCCACCATAGGTCAGACATGCACAGGATGCTTCCCCCCCCTCCTCACCATAGGAGGAAAGAAGTCTGTGGGATGTTCAATCCTCCTCTCCCTGCCAGCCGTCTGATTGCCCGGGTCCTTTCCAAAACCCGGGGCATCAGCATGGCTAGCAGAGACATTACTGCTGCACCGGCAGCACTGCTAGACAGTGACCATTTCAATGACCATAGCATTGCCACTTAATAAAGGACTTAGTGTTCTGAGTCATGGGAAAGACATAAGCTGACACTGCTCAAAAATAAAAAAACAAAAATATAAAAAATAAACAAATTGGAATGTGCTCAGATAATACCTGTGCTAAACTGTGCACCCTTCAGTACAGCTTAACCAGGGGCTCATGCAGCACAGTGTCTCATGTGATAAAAAAGGAGAGCCATATTATATTAGCATAATTATTTTTCTTAATCCAGTATCAATCCTCCAGTGAACTATGGCAACAGGAATCATACATGCCCCATGTCCCTTATGCACATTTGAGATGTGGTTTCTGATATCAACTAGGCTCGTATCAAGTCTCCATTTCCATCGCTGGATGAGGCACACAAGTACAGGTGATTGCTAATAGATTTTGCCTTCTCTTTGAGTGCCACACAGTCCTTCCATTTCCCTTTTGCCTCCAATATTTTCCTGATGCCTTTTTCATGTATAAAAGACAGGGGAGTGAGGACACAATGATTTTCAGTGAACAAACTGATGACAAGGCACATTACTTAAAGGCATATTGCAACAATTCCAGTTGCAAAGATGACATTGATGACATTGAAATCTGTGTGTTCACTTATACTGATGACTTTAGATATACATACAGAGAAAATAAGCAGGACTCTATGACTTCAAACTGCCATGCTACTCACATGAACGTAATCATGTAACTCCGATACTGTATATACTCCATACTGTATATACTCCATACTGTATATATGTATTCACTTTAATTACTTGCTTGTAGTAGTACATGTAGCAGGCATCATTACTGAAATTGAAGATACCAGTTTTAAACAATTACCCTTGGCAACATGCCAAACATCAAAACAATGACATGTTTCTTAACACCAACGTGTTGGTCCTTTCTTAGACTTTGTATGTGAACACCATTATTTTTCAGATGTTGCAGACCTTGCTTCAGCCCCTTCAACTCCATTGTGTTGAAGTTTTTCACTTTGTTGCTCTGTGGAAAAAAATTGAGGTACACTTGGTAAGTAGCAATGAGTTGCATAGTCGTTCAGTGACAGACTGAGCACATTTTGGTCACCAAAGAGTAATGTAAGTGTATTGTAAGCTTGTGGTGCTCTGTTTCTATAGTGAACAATTAATCGACTAAATCTGAGAAGAGGGTTCTGACACCAAACTACATCAGGTCAGTACATCAACTCCAGTGTGCTTCACTAAGGGTGCATGGGAAGGCATTGCCAAAAGCTGTGTGAAGGGTCTGCGACAAGGCAATTGTTGACAAAGGCCAAAGGCTGCATGCCTCTGTGGGTGACAGTGGCTGTGGGTGGGATGGAGGTGCAGGAAGGTGCAAGGTGGGTGGAACTGACACACAGCCATGCCTGACAGTGACAGCACCATTGTCAGTATGTTCTGAAGGACCATGGGGATGAATGGGGTGGCAGAGTACAGCTGGAATCTTGGGGGGGGGGGAGAGTAACTGCTGTCATCTGTGCCATGAGGAACATGCCCAGGCACAGACATGGCATGTGGAGGGCAACAGGGATCACCATTACATCCAGGAATGCTGAGACAGGAATGCCCAGAAGGACTACATGCGGCAGGAGCACCAGTCCTGGACATGGGGTATTTTGCTATTGCCCAGGCACCTTGTTGCAAGATGGTGGCTACTACTTTAGACCATCCTTGTCAGGCAGGGGATCAACTCCCACACCACGCAACTGCCTTGAATGGTGCACAGTGTTTTACCCCAGTTCCAGGCAGGTGAAACTCCTGCTGAGTACTGTGTCCATTGGAGCTATTTTGAAACACCTTAAATTGGGATATACCAACACCTGCAAGGTGCAATCTGAAGTCCAACAAGCTACCAATGTACATCCAGTGTGACTGAGGTGGAAGCTTATATGACACAGGTAGAGCTTCCCTGCTCACATGTAGCATCTGAAAATGTGGGCATGGTGCAATATGCGATGCAATTTTCCCCTTGCAACAGTCCTTCGTGGTGCAAACACTGTGCAGCCCTGAAGATCCTTAGGGAATCTGTGAACTGGTGTTTTGACTTTAAGAAGTGAAGTGTAAAACAAACATGTTTCTGATGGCACAGAAGGGTGTGTGGTCTGTATTGACTGTAGCGTGAAAAGGCAACTGGATCTTCATTCAGTGCTGTTGTATTAACACAACAGTAATGGTACACAAGCCTGTCACAAAATCAGGCACCAAGATGGTGGCAACGCTGGCCAGCCATCATTTGGAGGATAGTTTAGTTCATTTGTAATATTCATCTGTAACATTTGTAACTAAAAGTCCTAAAAGTTTTTAAGTGTATTTGTATTTTTAATACTTATTTGCGGTAGTGTCCGTTTGAAAACACAGTCCGTGTATGTCCGTATGTGGATTTGCCATTCTGATTGGAGTGTGAAATAGGATGCCAAGGATGCCAAGAAAAAGAAACTTTTGCCAGCTATAAGGTTAAAAGTCTAGCAAATGCTTGATGTTACCTGTTTATTCTGAATACCTTTACTGTTGGAGTTCGTCCGATTTGAAGCAAGTCACATCAAGAGGTCATGGGGAGGTACAGAGGAACTCTGTGCAAGGTTCCCAGTGAGGGGCTGATCTTTTGGCCCACGGAGCTGACACTGGATGCAATCTTACTGCAGTACTGAGCACTGGTTCTGAAGAACACAATCTGTGGGTGGTGCGGCCAGAGAATCTGCCGGGTTGACCGTTTCAGAAGTGATTGGAGTGGGGACCTTTTGTGATCTGACTGCCGTTTTTCCCTGAGAAGGGCTGATTCAATTTGAATTAGCTGGATTGGGTGAGTGTGGTCTGTCCTCTCTGTGGTAAGTGCCTGGCATGGGTTGTTTTCCTCTAAGGGGTCGGCTGGCGCTGACTGGAGGGTGGGCGTGGGTCGATTGACCGGGAGGCTGCAGGTGACCATCTGACCGGTGCCGGGCATGCATTGGCGGCTTCCTGCTGGGGGGATGCTTAGGCTGGGTGCCTGCTATGGGGGTGAGTGGATCAGCTTACTGAACAGTCAACTTCATTTTCTCGGACTGGGTGAGTCGAGGCCCCTTCTGAAGTTTAGACTATGGTCTAAATTTGTGGCTCCTTGCTGGGTACTGTACTGCATATACTGGTTGAAATCAACTTGGTGGGGCTGTAAGACAGCCTCAGTTTTCTGTTGGAAGTCATTTTAAAAAAAACAGTTGTGGCAGTGAGAGGGCCACGATAGTTGTGACAATCTGAGAGAGTGTTGGTGAAAGCTCATCCTCCAATATTTTTCAATATTCTTTAATGTTCAATATTTTTTTCAAGATCTCTAATATTTTAAAGAGGTGGGGACTGTTTTGGCAGACACCAAGAGTAGACAACTATTATTTTTCATCATCTGGAAAGCAAACTGTTTGAACCTTTTGGACTATACACGATAGAGGACTGTGTTAGTTTTTTTAAGCTGATGAGTGTTTGGAGGGTGTGTGTGTGTGTGTGTGTGTGTGTGTGTGTGTGTGTGTGTGTGGCTGTGGAAGTATTTGTTGGTGGGTGGATGGTTTTAAAGGTTGAAATTGTAACGGTTTTAGTTGGGGTGGGGCGACACTGATTACTTTTTGGGACTTGGTTAGAAATGTATTTGGGACAGAAACCCCTAAGGCGCAGCTACTCGGGGGGGCTTCCTCCATGACCTCCAACCCTTTGAACATCCAGCACTCCTGGCTGAGGCCTATAGGAAGTGGAGAGCCTTGGGGAAAGCCAGTAGGGGGGGGCAGGAGGGGGTTGCACCCGGGTGGCTGCTGGAGTGTCGGGGATTCAAGTGGTAAGTGCAAGGAGACACCCTGAAGTGAAATGGGAACTTGAAAGAGGGTTGCCATGTTTAGTTCCCATACTCAGGGGCTCCACCTTAGTGGGTGGGCAGACAACGGGCCCAGCTACCTCACCTCATCCTACTCAGGTGGTGTTATGCAATCAGGTCGATCAAGGAACAAGACTGCCATTATGGTGGACTTGATATCCTCGGTCAACCTGACTTGTATCACAGAGATATGGCTGGATCAAAATGCTGCTCCCATTTTGGAGGCGACAGTTCCAGCCAGTTATTCTGTGATGCACACCCCCAAAAGAGGATCACAGGGGGGTGGCCATTTGTTTTAAGTATAATCTGAACCTCATGGTGCTAAATGTAGGTCTCACATGGTTTTTTGAATGTGTAGCCACCTGGGGAGGCATGGATGCACGTTTCAGGGTTCTCCTGCTCTATTGTCCCCCAGGAGTGGGTGGGAACTTTTTGAAGGAGGCTGAGGAGCTTGTTGCTGCTGGAGTTCCCCAGGTGGTTGATCTTGGGAGACTTTAATGCATGGGTCGACGATGGGCTCTAAAAATTTGGAAGTGACCTCCTGAAGAGCATGGGGCTGACACAACATGTAACATTGGTAACGCACTCAGGTGGCCACACAATGGATTTAGTTTTTCAATTGATCTAATCATTATTTTTTTGAAATTAAATATACTTTATTTAGCTTTTACCATTCACAAGCAATGCAGGGTACATTAGAGGGAATGAAACATAGTACAAATACATAAACAATACAGAAGATAACTATCCCATAAATCCCCCCTTCACCCCCATCCCTCCCTCCTACCTCATCCTCTACCCCCTTTCTTATCCCTCCTATAAGTCCTCCCTCCCCACCATTTAAACCCTCCCTCCCCAAAGCCAGTACAAAATCGTGGCATTACAGGTCATTCTTCTAACCCCACTAGGAGAAAAAAGAAAAACAACAGAATAAAGAGAATTATGAGGACGTCATCACTTAAAGAACCAGTAACATGCACCCACCTAAGGAAAAAAAAACAAAAGGAATATAAGGAGTCTCTGCCCCCTATATCAGTGTGGTGGAACAATTGACCATAGATCATGGAATTTCTCCCATTTGGCATTGGAATGGGAAATTGCATTTCTGTAGCTAGCAATAGTTTTCTCAATCCTTAAGTTGTATAATAAACTAGCAAGCCATTCCTGATAGGTAATGGGATTCTGATCCTTCCAGTGCTTTAATACTGAGGTTTTCACAGTAAGTGAAATTAGATTGATAAAGTATCTCCTTTCCCTCACTGCAACCATTGAGTAATCACCTAACAAACAAATCTGCGGGGTAAAGAGGTCTTGTAACCCTAGTAAAGGGTCAGCCTTAGCCTTAATAAAAGACCATAGGGGAGCAACCAAGGGACATTCCCAGAATATATGCAACAGGGAACCTTGTGCCTGATCACATCTAAAATCATTTGGCAGCTTACCCATTTTACATAACTTAACAGGGGTCAGGTACATGGTATGCAAAATATAGTATTGTGTCAGTCTAAGCTTGTCATTGGCACTGTATGTATAGATTCCTCTCCATAGATGTTCCCAATTAATACAACTGTTAGGGAAAGTATCTATCCAATATTGAGAGTAGTCAGCTTTACCTGAATGTAACTTTCCATGTCAAGCCGCAACTACGCTCAAAACCGCATGTGGTTGCCCCGCGAGGGATTGGAATTCCAAAAAAGTCTCTCCATAGTTATTGTCCCACTGATTCAATCCAAACCAAGTAATAAGCAATTGCCTAATTTGGTAAATATAGAAGGTGTACCTCGGTGATAAATGGAATTTCCCCAATATATCCGGGACTGAGCACATCTTCCCTAGATCGACTAAGTCACTAACTTTCGTGTTTGGAGGTAGTCCCAACCTATGTGGTGAGAGAAAGGCTTTACTTACCTTAAAATTAGGATTACCAAACACTGGTTGTGAAACATCTTTGGTATGCATAATCCCCAAAGACCTACATACTTGATTATGAACTTTAACTGAAGTAGAGATAACCATGGGCCGGAGTACAACAGGTAAATTTTTGGGGAGTATATACCAAAGACTATCAAGTGACACTTTAGAACTCTTGATGAGATTTCTTTCAATTTGCAACCATAGGGGGTTATATTGAGATTGAATGTTATTTGAGGGGGTAATCACCCACCGCATGTATTTAGCAATGTGGCTTACCAAATAGTAATGATAGAAATTCGGGATTTTCAATCCCCCTAATGTTTTTGGAGCACTTAAACAATTATAAGATCTCCGTGGGGGTTTATTTTGCCATAAAAACTTAGTAATCATGCTTTGACGTTTCCGAAACCAGGATAGGGGGAGGTAGATATTCAACATATTCAGAGGATAGAATACTCTGGGTAACACGTTCATTTTGATGACATTAATTCTACTTTGAAGGGAGATGGATAAGGAGGACCATCTAATTAAATCTTGCTGAATGGTTAGGAGAATGTTGTCACGGTTAAGCTTCTTCAAAAGAGAAGCTGAGGTTGATAAAATAATGCCAAGGTATTTAAGTCTGTTAGTCCAAGCCATCCTAAACCCAACCATGTCACCTTTGTGAACATGAACATTAAGTGGCATAATTTCCATCTTATTAATGTTCAACTTATAATTTGAGAACCTACTAAATTCAGCAATTATGTCTAACATTTTTGGGATGACCTTAGTTGGGTCTGACACAAGGAGTAGAATATCATCCGCATAGGCCGACAGTTTCAGTTCAAATGGACCAACTGGAATACCCGTTATACTCGGGGATAACTGCAAATTGTGAATCAAGAGTTTGAAGTAGAAGTTGAACAACAAAGGTGATAATGGGCACCCTTGACACGTTCCCGAATGTAATAGGAAACTATTGGAAAAATTCCCGTTGAAATAAATTCTAGCCCTAGGGTTAGAATATAAACATAGAAACATAGAATTTGATGGCAGATAAGGACCACGTGGCCCACCCAGTCTGCCCATTTCCCTACCTAATGGATAAGCTGCAGATCCTAGTTAACCAGCAGCCTACTTCTTCCTACCCCCACCCCCTAGAATTGCCTTATGACTGTCCCATGCATGCTTGAATTCCACCACTGTTTTTGACTCCACAACCTCCTCCAGAAGGCGTTCCATGCATCCACAACCCTCTCTGTGAAAAAATACTTCCTTAAATTACCTCTGAGCCACCCTCCATCTTCAAATTGTGCCCCTTGTTCTTGCACACCTCTTTTTTTGAAAGATGCTACCCTCTTGGACTTTGTTGATTCCCTTGAGGTACTTGAAAGTTTCTATCATGTCCCCCCTCTCCCTCCTTTCCTCGAGGCTATACATATTAAGCTCCTTTAGTCTCTCTTCATATGTCTTCTGGCAGACCCTGCACCATTTTAGTTGCCCTCTCTGGACAAGCTTCCATCCTGTCTATGTCTTTGCAGAGATTGGGTCTCCAGAACTGCAGGCAGTACTCCAGATGGGGTCTCACCAGCTGTCTGTACAGAGGGATAATAACTTCTTGTTTTCTACTGGTGATGCCTCTCCCATGCTTCCCAGTATCCCCCAGCCCTCCTTGCTGCCCTCTCACATTGTTTACTCACCTTAGGTCATCTGATATGACTACCCAAAGGTCCCTTTCCATTTTGTTGTTGTTAGTATCTCACCCCCATTGTGTACTGTTCCCTGGGTTTTTGTTCCCCAGGTGCATTACCTTGCACTTCTTAGCATTGAATCTAAGCTGCCATACATTTGATCATTCCTCTAACCTTGCCAAGTCCTTCTCATCCTTTCCACCCCACCTTGTGCATCAACTCTGTTGCAGATCTTTGTGTCATCTGCAAAGAGACATACTTTTTCCTTCCAGTCCTCTGCAATGTCGCTTATAAAGACATTGAAGAGGACCAGTCCTAATACTGAACCCTGCGTATCTACTAGTAACCCCCTTTCTTCAGAGTGGACTCCATTTACTATTACTCTCTGTGTCCTATTCTCCAGCCAATTCTTTACCCAGGCTGTCATCTTGGGACCCACTCCCAGGCTGGCTAACTTGTATATTAATCTTTTGTGTGGGACTGTGTCAAATGTCTTGCTAAAGTCTAGGTAGGCCATGTCCACAGCCCCTCCCTGATCTCCCTGATAAGTGTTTGATCCACCCAATAAACTCAAGGGGAAATCCGAATTGGCTCATAGTACTAAAAAGGAAAGGCCAACTAACCCTATCAAAAGCTTTCTCTGCATCCAGGGAGACAAGGGCCGTTGGTACATCTGCCTCTCTGGATACGGAGAAAATATGGGCAAGTTTACGAAAATGATCTAAAGGGTTTCTACCACCAATTAACCCAATCTGTTCAGGGTTAAATAGGTTATCCCAAACTTTAGTGATCTAAACATTATTGACCTCTGTGTTGATCTGGTGGTTTGGTCAGATCATAGCACTGTGGGGTTCTTGTTTATCTTCCACCCCCAAGACGATCCGGCCCCTGTGGAGATGGTCTGGTACTGGCCATTAAGAGGAGTTTCCTCTGTGGAACTGTCGTCGGTACTGGACCTATCAATAGTGGGGGCAGCTTCTGTGATTGGGCCTGAGGAAGCAGTGGTGGCCTATAATGGGGCTGTGACTGTGGCCTTTGACTCAGTCACACCCATTCATGTCTGCCCCTTGCTTACTCACCGGAGATCCCCCTGGTATGATGAGGAACTCCAGAGTTTAAAGACTAGGGGGCGGAGGTTAGAGAGATGCTGGAGGAGATTTGGCTGGATGGGGGAAAAATTGACCCTGAGGTCACATTACACTGACTATCAGGGGGCAATCTCCCAAAAGAATTTGGAGTTTCTGTCTAGGGAGATTGCTGTGGTGAGGAGCAGACCGGCTCAGCTCTTCCGTATGGTAGACAGAATTTTATATCTGGTTTGTCTCTGTGTGGGAGGAGCGGTTTCTACCACTAGGTGCAAGGAGTTGGCTCTGTTCTTCGCCAACAAGGTGTCCTCTAGCAGGACTGAGGTCTCCTCGAGTATCTCTCAAAAGGAATGCAGTGTCCAGCCTGAGTTGTGTTGAAACACTTCTCCTGTCTGGGATGAGTTTGAGATAGTTGGGTTGGAGAAGGTGATGGGGATAATCTCAAAGCTGTGGCCTACACATTGTGATCTGGACCCAGGTCTGACACGCCTTGTGGTCAGATGTTAGGACCTGATAGGACCTGTGGTTACTGAGGTTGTCTGGAGTTCATTGAGGAGTGGGGTCTTTCCAATGTCCTTGAAAGAGGCTCTGGTTAGGCCCCTTTTAAAGAAGCTTTCTTTGGATCTGGACTCCCTCAGCAACTACAGGCCAGTCTCAAACCTCCCGTTCTTAGAGAAGGTGATAGAGAAAGTAATGGCCATTCAGCTTGAGAGACACCTCATATCTTCATCTACATATAAGCCTTTCCACTCTGGGTTCCAGGTGGAGCATAGTATGGAGACCACCCTGGTAAGGGTGCTTAATGATCCCCTGATGGTGAGGGACTGGAGAGCTTGTATCATCTTGGTTCTCCAGGACCTTTCTGTGGTGTTTGACACCAAGGACCATGAGGTGCTTCTTGACCACCTGCGCTTCTGGTGTGGCCTGTCCGGCAATGCCATCAGCTGGGTCAGGTCATACCTGATGGACAGAGTGCAGAGTGTGAAAATGGGACTTGCCTCATCTAGCCCAAAGCTTCTGAGCTGCGAAGTGCCACGGGGTCAGTCTTGTCACCCTTACTGTTCACGGTGTACATGCTGCCACTGGGGAACATTATCAGATGGTATGGGTTGGATTTTCACTGCTATGCAGATGATACCCAACTGTACTTGTCCTGTGCTCCTGATGTTCAGGTGTCAAACTCTGTATTTAACAGCTACCTTGAGGAAATCCAGTCGTGGATTACTCAAAACTGGCTTAGACTCAACACAGACAAGACTATGGTACTGGTGGTGGACCCAGCTTGCCATGGAGGACATGGGGATGGGGGTTGTCCTCTAATCTAGTATTGGGGGGCATTCTCCTTGTCCCTTCTAGACAGGTGAAGAATTTGGGTGTGATCCTGGATGACAGCCTGAAACTTGATGCTCAGGTGTTGGCCTTGGTTAAAAATGTTTTTTATCATCTCAGGAATATTGCCCGAATCTAAGCCCTGATCCCTCCTGAGGACCTGCCCACACTGGTGCAGGCATTGATAACTTCCTGGCTGGATTACTGTAATGCCCTGTACCTTGGGTTATCTGGAGGCAACCTCCGCAGATTGCAGCTGGTGCAGAACATGGTGGCAAGACTTTTGACTGGGGTAAGGAGGTGTGAGCATATTACCCTGGTCCTCTGTGGACTGCACTGGTTGCCAGTCAGGTGAAGGATTGTCTTCAAGATAGGGCTCCTTGACTATAAGACCCTGCATGATGGGGGTGCCACCTATCTGCAAGATCTCCTTGACCCTTACCGTCTGGCCTGGATGCTTTGTTCCACCAAGGGGGGCCTCCTGGAGGTTCCCAGGGCTAGGTTGCAGCACTCAGGAGATAGAGCATTTGCAGTGGCCGCACCTACCCTGTGGAACTCCTTGCCTGACTATTTAAAGGGGGCCCCTTCAGTGAAAGCCTTTAAAAGTGGACTGAAAACATATTTGTTCGAACTGGCTTTTATAACGTGAGTTTGTTGATAGATAGAATGAAATTCTGAAGTTATTCTGATTTTATTATGTGTGTTTTGTGATTTTAAATAATATTGTATTGTGATTTTATTGTACAGTGTCCATGGTCTCATGAATAGGGCACTTCATAAATAAAAATATTTATCTATCTATCTATCTATCTATATTCAAAAATGGGTAATATAGAGCACAAAAATTTGCACTGTCCTTGCAGTTGGCCAGGTGTATAAAAATGCTACCTTTAGTGGAATAGCGCATTGGTGCTACTCTACTGAATATAGGGCAATTGTTGCCCAGTGCTAAGCCCCCTCCCTATCCCCGATCCCTTTGTTATAAGATAATACCATTCCATGGTGACTAGTGAACCTCCCCCCCATCACTGATCCCCTTATAACAAATCTACATCCATTCCCTGTTGGCTAGCGACCCCCCCACCCCAGCAGGTAGTGCCTACACCACTCAGCCCCATCCCCACCTTGAACCAGTGAATGACAGAGTCCTCCATTCTCCAACAGAGCTGGACACTTACTGGACTGTCAAGGACTGCATACTGTATACAGTTCACACTCATTGACTGACATGAGCGTGTACCATATATAGTATGAGCTCACTGACAGCTCACTCAGTGGCTAGCTGTGGTGGGGAGCAGAGGGTTGTGCCAGACGCTGGCTCAGGGTGAAGATGGTGGTGAGCAGGGTGGAAAGGCACTACCTGGTGAGGTGGGGAGATGGAAGGGTCTGCTAGCCACCAGGGAGTGGATTTATGTTTGTTTTACATGGTATGAGGGATGGGGGGACTGCTAGCAACGAGGCAATGGTATTACTTTGTAATTCAAAGGATCAGGGATAGGCAGAGGGGTCTGCTAGCCACTGGGGAATGTTATTATGATATAATACAACGGATCAGGATGGGGGACCAATGGACACCAGGGAATATATATTTGTTTAGCTTTTGTTAACCAGGTAAACACACTAGTCAAAAAATGCCTATTTTCAGGTATAACCTGGGAGGTTACATAGGAAAAATGTACAGAACAATATAACAAAGAAAGGATGTGCAGACAGTAACTTGAAATCATGATCACATGGTAGAGGCTAAGGTATAGTAAGAAAGCTTTTGACAATAAGTGAAATATACATAATCATTAGGGCAAAACAAAGTACAGTGAAATTAATAGTGATACAGCGGGCATGGGATCGAGTGGGGAGATGGACCACTGGACTCCTGGGATACCATATTTATACATTGGGCATGGGATTGGGTGGAGGGAGGGACCGCTAGACACCAGGGAATACATATTTACACCTCAGGCATAGTTGCAGGTGGGGAGGAAGGACCACTGGAAACCAGGGAAACTGTACATTTAACCATAAGGCCGGCAATCAGCAGGGGGGTGGTGTGCCAGTAGACACCAGGGAGACATTAAATTTAAACATTGGGACAGCTGGGGAAAAGCACTAGGGCACTAGGCACCAGGGAAAATTTACATTTAAACATTGGGACCGCGATCAACAGGGGGGACCACTAGCAGCAGGCAGTACTGTGTTGGAAGTGGTTGGTGCTGGTGCACTTACTCTGCCAACCGCTAGGGTTGCACTGGAGTAAGTTGTGTTGCAGGTTGGTGATATCCAAGCTGCACAAGTGGTCCATTCAAAATGGCATTGTGTGGTACAAATACTCTAACTATTGCACTGCGCCAATATTCAGGTCCCCACTCCTTCATTTACATTGTGCCCCCCCCCCAGAATATTGCCCGGGCACAAACCCTGTCTGTCAGCACTAACTGGGCTTTTCAATACTGCACATCCACACAAAACCCAGTTTGCATGTGCAAACTTAGATTTGCGTCAGGCAATCTTTTTAGTAATGGGCCTGTGGTGTCTTGAATTTTGAAACATGTTTCATAATGTAGGAGAATTCAATTTGCAAACCAGAGGCATAACAATTGGAAATTCTGTACCAGATAGTGGTCAGCAGCAGCTGCCACCATGTATGCACATGAAGTGTCATTGAAGGTATGTCACGGGTTACACATGGAAGAGAAGTGTAAAACAACAATACATGAAAAAAACAGAAATTGTACATTCATACCTGAACCAGCTGAATGTCCACAATCTTGGAATGCACAAGGTCCATGAGACTGTATGGACCAAACTTAGCTTTGTGGCCCAGTGAGCAGCAATGGGCATCACCACCTAGTACAGCAACACCATTTGGAAAAGTTCTCAGCAGTTGATTGTGTTCATGCTTTCAGATATTTTTGACTACAGCAACTAGGTAACTGGCCTGGATTTTATAGTACATGCATAAGGAAAATATTGGAATATTCCGATGTTTAAATAGTTTAATTACTCACACAGTACTACACTCAGTGAACATGATGGAGGAAGCAGTGATCAAATTTCCAGTTGGGAGTGAGATATGCCGTGGCTGATATTCCCATAACTTACGGTGACCATTCACACACAGTTGTTGAATGGTCACCATGGTTCCAAAAACTCACTTGAGGAACACCTTGCACTGTGCACAACATACAAGACAGGTCCTCAAAAGAAGTAGTAGTGTACTTTGGAACACAATGAACTTGTAACTGCACTGGACAGTCTTCTTTGAGCTCTGTACACCTGTAATGCAATAAAACAGTATGGTTAGTAAGCAAGAATTCTGTTTGAAAAATATTCACCTCGTTATTTGTTAAATCACAGAAAATAATGGCAATAATTGTTGTTATGTACACAAGCACGTAGACACAGATGTGTAAGACAAGATTAATTTATTAGTATTCATCACTGACAACAAAACCAGAACTTGAAAATAGATTGATAATAATTGAACTAGGGAGAAACTACAAATTAAGAGAAAGCATAGTATAACACACAGCAAGGCTATATGACACTCAGAAAGAAGGATGATCTGTGTTGCAATACAGCAACACTCAGATACAGGACGAAAGGTTAAGTCTAAAGATGTAGACTGTGTTTCTCATTGTTTGAGTCCACAATTTCTTTATCCCAAAACAGGATTGTACCTATAATAAGTAACTAGTGCAGCACCATGATGTAATATTAGTAAAATGGGGTCTCATAGTGCATGAAGAGAACATTACAAATGCAACATTGTCACTGTGCAGTAAGATAAGAGGTCTGCAACATTTGTAAATAAGAACCGTCAATGAATACAAGGCCAATACAGAACAGTCATATATTTCACCAATGTATGTGCCTGTGGAACAAAAAAAGAAAAGAAAATTGAGACAGCAGAGTGTGCAGTGAAGCAGAAGATAGACTGTACAGGCTTTAGACAATGCACTACCAGCCACACTGCTATGTACTCAGGGGAAAATACAAAAGGAGCAGTTTTGGGACTGAAGTTCTACACAGCAAAATAAGAAACATTAACAGTACTAAAGAAAGGTGTGAGACTAGAGGCACCTTGAGTTATGGATCTTCGTCTCATGCTCGTTTCCAGAACTGCATCAGTGGCTAAGCACAGTGCTACTTCTATAAAACCTGCACTAAATATACAATGTTGGGGCTCCACTAAAAGCAATAATCAGCACAACACAAATAATTAATATTGGCACAACAGTGTAATGCTGAACAGTTTTAACTGCACAGACAACAGTAGTCTGTCAAAGTACCATGTGGCATTCCTTGAATACACAGCCACATGACGCCGAAAAGGAGCTGTAGTCGTTTTTCGGGGGAGGCGTGGAGTGGAGATCTCCTGGCGGCTTGTACTTGGGCAGGCCAGGGCTGCAGGAAAACAGCGCATCAAAGGACAGAGGAGCCAGTGCTGCATCGAAAGCAGGAGCAGGGCGAGCGGGAGTTCCGGTGGCTACAGCCGGCGGCAGACCAGGGTTAAGGAAAGTGGCCAATCAGGAGAGAGGGCGCAAAGTTTTGAATCGCAGCAAGGAATATAAGGCAGGCCCAGCCGCTCACACAATCAGACACAGAAAAGGAACTGTATTTTCTTCCCCCACCACCCACCCCGGCCCTGACTTCTATTAAATAGGCAGTGGAGGTGGAGCCTAGGAGGAGGAGCGGCCTGACTTTAGTGGTTTTAAAGAACATGGAGAGGTTTTTTTTGTACCTGACTTTGGGGTGTACCTGATTTGGGTTATTGGACCTGACTTTAGCGGATTTTTTAAATAACATTGATAGAGGTTTTTTGTATTCAAAGGGCAATTAGGGAGTGGGGGCTTTGGTGCAGGACATTGGAGCACAGTGCATTCGGGAACTTGATGATGTGTAGTTGTTTGTAAAGGCTAGGAGAAAGGGAACTACCTATTGTAGATGCAAAAGTGCTAGTACAGTATTATTAAGAGGGGAGAGTGACTAATGACGCAAGACAGAATAGGAATGCAGCCTCAAGTTGCTACAGCTGGCATCTTTGGGAGGGTGGTTGGATGCACGGGGTGTGGGGCAGCCATGGTACTAGACTGGGCTTGGAAATTTGGAGGTTGCCCAGTATGCCACCAGCTGGCAAAGCTCAGGGAGGAAGTGGAAGGAGTTAAGGAGACAGCTGGTAGAGTGGAAAATGAAGGGGCATGGGGTGGCCTGCAAACATACAGGGGGGTGAAACCTCAAGCACAAGGAGAGGAACTGGAAGTGGGCTGGGGGAACAGGGGCAGCCTTGCAGGGGAGCCCAGAATGCGGGAGTGGCCATAACACCAGGTAAGGGGAGGGGGGGTCAAGGGAGACCTGAGAGAGAGGGGTAGTACAGGAAGAGGGTAGAGGGTAGAAGGGGGGAGTGGGGACCCAGGATCAGCAGCAAGGGGACCAGGGAGTGAGGAGCTTGAACAGATAAGAAAGGGAAAGGAGGAAGTTGGGTGGAATAAAACCAGGCAGGAAGCAGGGACAGTGGGAAAGGGGGTTTCGTCAGGAAGGGAAGTGGAGCAGGGCCCAGCAATAAAGGTCGGGGTACAAGGAAAAGAGAGAAAAGAATGGGGGGGAGATCAAAGGGAGCAATGCACAAGGAAGGATAGCACAATAGAAGTGCCAGAAAACCAAGATTTGGGTGAGGGAGAAGAGCAGGTTGGAGAAAGAGAGGATTGAAAAGCTTCAGAGGAGGGTAAGGGCAGCACGAAGAAACCAGAAAATCAGGAAGGGGCCCAGGGAAGGGTACAGATGGATGATGAGGGAAGGAAAGCTCAGGTAGATTGGGGAGGGGAGAAAGAAAGGGGATGGAGGAGAAGCAATTGGATAAAAGGAGGAGAGTGGCAGCAGGAAGGGGTGTCCAGGAGGAAAAAGAGGATAGAGTCTTAATAGTGGGGGACTCTATTATAAAAGGAGTTACATGGGGGAGAAGGGAAGAGAGAGGGGAAAAAAAAATATGGGTGGAGTGCCTGCCAGGTATGATGGCTGCCAAAGTTATCCTGTGGATCCCCTCGAGGAGGAGGGAAATGGATAAGAAAATGTATCTGATCTTCCACCTAGGCACAAACGACCTTGCAAAGAGCAGTGTGATGGAGGTGCAGGCCAGGTTTATGATGCTGGCCAGGTTCTGCAGCAATTTGGACTTCAGATCCCTGTCCTTCTTGGAGGTGCTACCTGTACCAAGGGTCAGCATGGAGGCAAGGCAAAATATTGAGGAATTTAATGATTGGCTTGTAGGTTGGTTGTCCCAGAAGGGGTATGGTGTGATAGGAGATTGGGGGTCAACATGGAGTGACACAAGCCTATATGCCCCAGATAGGCTGCACCTAAATGGGGAGGGGAAAGCAGTGCTCAAATGTAAACTGGATGATTATGTGGACAGATGCTACCATTAAACTAAATGGGGGGGGCAGGGAAAAGCCCGGCTGTTGAGGCAGGAGGCAGGGGGGAGCAAAAAGCCCTACACACACAGCAAAAGGGTAAAGGAGACAAACATATAGGGAAGGAGGAGAGAGGGGCATGGAGGGTTATGTGTGCGAATGCCAGAAGTCTGGGTAGAAAGATCCCTGATCTAATGGCAAAAATGGCAGAGGAGGGCCTTGAGATAGTGGGGGTAACAGAAATGTGGTGCCACCAGAAGCAGCGATGGGAAATGGAGATACTAGGGTACAAATTGTTCAGGAAGGATAGGGAGGGAAAGGGGGGGTTGCACTCTATGTAAAGGAGGGTATCAGGGCATCAGAATTGTAGGGTAAGTGGGGAGAGGCAGAAGGACTCTGGGTCTCATTGGCAGTGGGGAAGGGGGAGTCAGTGCGTATGGGGGTGGTGTATAGACCCCCAGCACAGTACGAATCTGTGGATAGAAGTATAGCTGACGAGTTTGTGAGAATGGCGGCAAGGGGGGAGATGGTGCTGATGGGGGACCTAATCTACCGGACGTAGACTGGAACACCCTTTTGGCTGCTTCAACCAGCAGCAGGGAAATATTGGACTCCAAGCAGTTGGCCCTCCTAAATCAACTGGTCAGGGAGCCAACCAGGGCAGGAGCTACTCTTGATCTGGTTCTGACGAATGGGGGAAGGTTGGAAGAGGTATCGGTGGGGGAACATCTCAGTACAAGTGACCACAACATGGTCAGGTTTAAAATGAGAAACACTGCAGAGGTTCACCAGTCTAGGTTAAAGGTCCTGGATTTCAGTAGGACGGACTTCAGGAGAATGGGGAAAATAGTGGAGAGGGCATTGCAGGGGGTGGGGGAGTTGATGGAGGTGGAGGCAAAGTGGGGGAAGATCAAGGAAGCCATTGTAGGGGCCACTGACATCTGTGCCAAGAGAGAGAGTAAAAATAAGAGGAGGAGAAAACCTCTGTGGTATACGAGGGTAGTAGCAAAAAAGGTAAGGACAAAAAGGAAAGCCTTTAGGAGATTCAAGACAACTCAGACGGAAGCGAACTGGGTAAAATACCAGGTGAGCTAGAACGAAGCAGGGGTAGAGGTAAGGAGGGCTAAGGCACAGACAGAGGAGTGAATTGCGAGAGGGGTCAAAAAAGGGGATAAGACTTTCTTTCGATATGTAAATGAAAAAAGGACGACTAGGAAGGGATTCTCCAGTTAAAAACAAAAGAGGGGGTAGCTCTACAAGGAGACAGAGAAAAGGCAGACCTACTAAACACCTACTTTTGCTCAGTGTTCAAGAGGGAGGAAGAAGGAGAAGAAGGCAGCAGAGCAGGTAATGAAATGGCTGGGGAAGGGGGGGTGGAGATGAGGCCATTTCTCTTGGAGGAAATATTGGAAGAACTGGGCTGTGTGAAGGTGGACAGGGCAATGGGGCCAGACGGGATGCACCCAAGGGTGTTAAGGGAGCTAAAGGAGGTATTGGCGATACCCTTGACTGCACTCTTCAATCTGTCCCTGAAAACTGGGGTGGTGCCTGAGGACTGGAGGCAGGCAAATGTGGTCCCTCTGCATAAGGGGGGAGGGAGGGAGGAAGTGGGAAGTTACAGGCCCATGAGCTTGACATCAGTGGTAGGCTAGCTCATGGAGAAGCTAGTAAAAGGCAGGATCACCAGCTACCTGGAGACAAACAGCCTGATGAATCCAAGACAACATGGTTTTACTAGGGACAGATCCTGTCAAACAAATTTGATAGAGTTTTCTGATGTGGTCACCAAGGAAATAGATCAAGGTAGAGCAGTAGATGTAGCTTATTTGGATTTCAGAAAGGCGTTTGACTCAGTGCCCCATGGGAGGCTGCTGTGTAAAATGGCAGGACTGGGGATGGGGCAGACGGTAGTCAAATGGGTGGGAAACTGGCTGGGGAAAAGGAGGCAGAGGGTCATAATAAATGGGGTGGCATCCGGGGAAGGCAAGGTCACAAGCGGGGTCCCTCAGGGTCAGTGCTGGGGCCCCCTACTGTTCAATATATTCGTAGGGGACATCATGGAGGGCCTTGAGGGGGGTGTGAGTATGTTTGCAGACAATATCAAAATCTACAATAGGGTGGACACGGAAGAAAAGGTGGAACAAATGCAGAGAGACTTGGGGAGACTTGAGGCATGGTCAAAAAGGTGGCAGCTTGAATTCAGTGCAGAAAAATGTAAAATCATGCATCTGGGCTACAGAAATCAGAAGGCAGGATACCGTATGGGGGGCAGAGAGCTGGAGGAGAAGGAGCAAGAAAGGGACCTAGGCATCATTATATCCGGGGACCTGAAGGTGGAAGGGCAATGCGGGAGGGCAGTGGCCAGGGGGAGTGGAATGCTGGGATGCATCGGAAGGGGGATCACCAGTAGGAACAGGGAGGTCATAGTATCCTTGTACACCAATTTGGTTAGACCACACTTGGAGTATAGAGTCCATTTCTGGAGGCCATACCTCAGGAAGGATGTGGGGAGGATAGAGAGGGTTCAGAGGAGAGCAACAAAAATGGTAAAAGGGTTAAGCCACCTATCCTATGAAAAAAGGTTGAGAGATTTGAACATGTACTCCCTGGAGCAGAGGCGGGAGAGGGGGGACAAGACTGAGACCTTCAAGTACCTTAAGGGTATAAACAGGGTGCCAGGGGGGAGCATCTTCAAGATGAAAGGAAGTCAGAGGACGAGGGGGCATGGCCTGCAGGTGGAGGGAGGACAGTTCAGAGGTAACATTAGAAAATACTATTACTCAGAAAGAGTGGTAGAAAAGTGGAACAGACTCCCAGAAGCAGTCGTTGGAGAGGAAACAGTGGAGGGATTCAAAAGGGCATGGAACAACCACATGGGAGTGTTAAGGGGGGAGTCACAGGTCTAAGCAGATAGCTGGGCAAATGGGTAGACTTGGTGGGTCTAGTTCAGTCCTTTGCTGCTGTCACACTTCTATGAATCTATGAATCTGTGAATCTATGAATACAGTGTTTCTGGCATCACCTTTTATTACTGAACACAATTACACGACTTGTAAAGTATTGCAATGAAAAAAAAACAGACCAGTTATAAGGGGGATGACAGACAGGTGGCTGTCACACGGCTTTACAGGACAGGAGCAATAGAAGTACGGCAGGACTAAGAAAACAATTATCACACACAAACACACAGTTATGAATGAAAAAAATTAGTATGATATTATAGTGATCGGACTGGAGAAATAGTTAATAACAAGTGATACAGAGAATATTTAATCAATTCAGTGACCAGGTTGTGATCTGAAAAGCACTCTCATCCTCATGGGAAACACTGTCAGTCTCAAATTTCCTACAAATGGCTAGGGCAAGATTTATGTCACATGCAACCGACATCTCAGCACCACTGTAGGAAAATCAGGGAGAAGCCAATTGTGAACTGTGCAGGCAGGGCTTGCAGATTTAAAAGCCCCCGCCACTGGCTATGCATGAGCGCATGCGCGAGTGTGAGTGGTGCGAGTGCCACTCCTAGTTAAACATGTCATAGAAAATAAATAAAGGTGCAATAAAATTTAATTAAGAAGCTCTGGGTCCTGTCATTATTGGGGTAAGTGTGTGCTTCAGCTTATTGACATTAAAATAAATAAAGCTTAGCAAACCCATAAGTATACGAAGTGATAAATAGGGCATTTTGTATAGGATCTGTGTTTGCTGATTAGCTGTGTGTCTACAATGAATGCTGCTTTAGTTCCCTTCTGCTTTTGCTGTATTTTGTAGTGTGAGGAAGAAGTTTTGCTGCTACCCGCAGCTTCTGGACTAAGGTACATCAGGAGCCCCAGTGCCGGTAAGTGGTGGGGCTACTGATGTGGGTTTAAAGTGCAATAGGTTACATAGAAGTGTGGAAATGGTTTGCATATAAAAATATAAAAACACATTTTTATTAGCGGCTGCTGTATGAGTCAGCCTGTGGGAGATTTTTGGGTGGTATTGTGAAAGTGTATGTGGGGTTGGTAAGAATAGTGGTAATTGAAATTCTCTATGTTTTAATGTAGTAATAAGTAGTAACAAGCATTTGTCAATGCCGAATGTTTGCTTGCTGGCATTAGCATTGGAAGTGCAGGAGTTAGACAGTTGCAGAATATGAATGGCAGTGAAGTATTGAACTGACACCAACCCCACCCCCCACCCCACAGAGATGGACAGGCACTGGGGTGTGCCTTTGGGTCGTCGCCATAATGCTTATGCTATTTCACCTCACCCTACCTTGCAGACACCGACAAGTGTAGAGGTGCACCTTTGGGTGTTCGGCATTACACTCACCCCACTCCATAAGGAAATATGCTGAAATTGGTGCAGTATAGGAGAATGCGGTGAACTTTGGGGCTGAAGAGTCCAAGGCACACCTCAATGCCTGTCAATGTCTGCGGGGGGGGGGGGGAGTGGAATGGAATGAGCATTACTGTCAACAATCCCAAGTCACATACCTGACAGTCAGTTTTTTTTTTTCAAATGATTACTGCAACTTCAGTTTTTTAAACTTTGGAGAAATAAGTTCTATAAGGCTGCTGACATGGAGGACTAGGCTGTGAGTTTTGGTTATGAGATCATCAGTACATGTTCACTGAAACTGACTTTTGTGAACAGGGAGTAAAATCAAGGTTACAAAATGGCTGATAACTATTAAACAAAGTAACTCAGAGATCTAATTTTTGTTATGAGGTTTAATCAATATATGCTGATTCTAATGCTGCAATGTAGTACTTTTGGCCATACTCCATCTCTAAGGGGCATCTGTCCCAAAGGAGTCAGCTGGTAGAATTTGCGGGGCAAAATAAGAGATAATATGGGTCCTGGAGTCCCACAGGGATCTGTCCTGGGAACATTCCTTTTCTCACTATTCTTAAATGATATTGAGGTAGATCTTATAATGTGCAACATCCACCTTTATGTGGACATTCCAAATTTATACTGTGAGGGTAAGAACAGGAGTGAGGCTGAGGGATCCCTACAAGTAGCCTTTTATAAGGTTCAAGATTACTAAAATAAGCTGGCCTGGTGGAGCTGAGGGTTGAGGAACTGGATGCCACACCTCGCACTATGCCGGCGACTTGGGTTCGGAAATGAGCCAGGGTCATCAGAGGCCGGCAGGAGGGAAGGGAGAGGATGTGAGACGCTGCTGGCTGGCAGCGCTCTGCCTCGGGAGGAGAACCCCAACTCTCTCAGTGCTTGGCTGGCCCCTGGTGGAGGCCGGAGGGATGGTGCCACTCACGAGGAGTGCCAACATTAGGTCGATGGAGAGGGCGGAAGGGACCCAGTCCGGAGCTGCAGTGCACATGTACACCTGCACGCACATGTGCCACCACTTCCGGGGGTCCTGGGTAGTAGCTATGGGGAGAAAAAACAGAAGAAATCATGGAGGTCGATGTGGATGATGCCCCCGGACCAACTCTGGGGATCCGCCGGGGTGTGTATGGCACTAGAGGCCCCCGAAGGACCCCGAGTTCGGTAGGCTCGGCGGACGTAGAAGTCTACCTGCCACAGGAGGATAAATAAATACAGTTGATGAAAAAAAAGAGTACTAAAATAAAATTATTAATCCTAAAAGACACAGTTAATGCTACTTAGTCCAGTGAAAAAGTATTGAAGAACTATTCCCTGTCCTAATAAAAATCTGAGAACTTGGTAAGCTTAAAAATGGTGCCTATAAATATTTAGGAGTCTGGCTTGACTCACAATTGAACTGGGAGCCTCCCTACCACTAATGCACAGATAAAAAACAATCTTGGTTGAATCACAAGAATATGTGATGCTCAAACCAATTTCATTGGTGTTAAGAAAATTCACAAAAGAGGAGAGGAAGGGAGGGCAAGTCCCCCTGACAAAGGACAGTGGTGTTGTCAATAAATCTGCCCCACAAATAAATGTGAGGTAGATAACAATTTCTGTCCTGGTTTGAGCAGTCAGCAGTGGCTTGATGCAAGGAGACTGGTGGCTGGGCTTACAGGTCCAGTTGTCTGCAGTATGATAACTATGTAGAGGCCAGTGTGAGTACAGGACACAGAAAAGGGGAAACTAGGTCAGTGACAAGCTGGAGTGACAGGAATTTTGGCAGGACTGACTGGGAGGTTCATGTTCAGGAAATAAGTAAGAAGGCTACCCCAAGATTAAGGGCTCTGTACATGCTATGACAGGCGTTACCATTTGAGACTAGGCAGAAGGTGAGTAGTACCGTGTTAATACCTGTATTTGACTGCAGGGACATTATTTATTGGGGGGGGGCTTCAAAAATGGTGTTGGGCAAGTTACATACTGTATGCATTTGCATAGCAAGATTTATCGTGGACATACTCTTTGATACATGCTGGTGTGTCCTGTAACAAAGCCTTGGATGGTCTTCACTTTATTGTGAGGAGGCAAATCAACACACTGATATTGGTCCAGAAATGTAGTCAGCATTAACTGCCTAGTTACATAGCAGACCTCACCTCTGCACTGTCCATCAAGGAAGGACTGTGGTCCTGTGGTGGAATTTAAGTTTATGGCCTTCGCTGCAAATCTACTAAAGGAAGATTCACATCTGGCATTAGTGGTCTAAAATTATGGAACACCATGCCTATCAAATTTGTCAAAGTCTAGGTCCCTTAGTGTGTACTCTTGGAGCATGTTTAGCTGTTTAGTGGAGCAAGAACAAAATATGTATGTGTGTCATAAAGTATTTGGGGTTGGTAGTATGACCTAGAGAGGTTACAGTAATGAGCTCTGAATGAGCATAGTACATCCACTGTATCCAACAGACCTGGGTTTGACTCCCACAACCTCCACTTGCATACTGAGTGACCCTGAGTAAGTCATTTAACTCCACAGTGCTCCCAGGTCACCCCTGAAAACAGGCATTGTGCCTAGTCGGCCTTACCCGGTTACTAAAGAATAAAAAAAACAACTTTGTATTGGAAATCTGTGTAAATAGATGTCTGCGTGTGTATTGCAAGTATTAGTAACTGTCGTGTAACAATTTGTTATGAAATGGATGTCAATGTTTATGACTTGTGTGCTTCAATGATTTTTCATCATCCAACTCTGTATTTTAATAAACACAATTTTGAATTGTACTGAGCTGACAATTCAGGACTTGAGAGCCAGGGCCAATGAACAACCAAGAGGACTACAGGCTCCACTGCTGCAGAGGGCCCAGAGACCCAATAGGTGCAAATAAACTGTAGTTAGGAAGGAGGGAAGGACTGGAGGGGAGATGATATTAAAGGTGCAAGGTGTGCCTACCTCAAACAAATATCTATACTTGTGATAGGAGGCCCCCTGAAATCTCACCAGAAGGTAGCTGGGGCCAGTGCACTGGGGAAGAGGGCTTCATTCATTGGAGATAAGCCAGGGAAGGGAGGGAGGGAATCCCAAAGGGGAAAGAGATAATCCATGATACTGGGAGACTCCATTGTTAGAAGCATAGATGAAATATTGAGTGCCACACAGGAAGCTGAGAGTGAAGTCCACTGTTTCCCTGGAGTGACAGTGGAAATTCTCAAAAAGAAAGTGCTGGAACTCTCTGGAAGAAGGCCAGCTCTGACGGTATCCAGTCAAGATAGCAGCATCAGAACGCGCCCAGGCCATCAGGGTTCAGCAGGGGAGGGATAAGATTGAGCGTCCAGAGGACTGCTCTCCTATCCCTGGGGAGGGATAGGGGTCTTCACAGCTCTGCAGTGAACCCCGATGGAAATCAGGTGCACTGCATAGAGTGGTGTACTTGGCGCTGAAGTGCGGCTGACGTCGGCACATTGTGCCTCAGACGTCATTGCACATCTGTACTCCATAGGGCATGTACCAGGGAGAAAAATGCAGCAGGGACTGAGCAGCTGGATGGCCACATTTAACACCACTCGAGGGGGCCTGTCATGGAATTGTGCTGCGGGCTTGGTCCCAGCCCAGCAAGGGGAGGCATAGGTGGAACCCCTCCGTGGGTATGGGAGCGGCAGCACCAGGCCCAACAAGCGAGTGAGCCTGCTGACTCCCGGGAGGTGGAAGGTGGTGGCTGGATGTACAGCAGGTTGCCCTGATGGAAGGAGGTTAAAAAAAAAAAAAGATAGTGGCAGCATATACTTATGGTCAAACACCATGTGGGCATAAAAGTGTGTGCAGTTTTGGAGTCTGTTTATATAATCTGGAGTGGTCTTGGACCGTGCCATTTTCTATTGACCACGCCATGCACTTTTTACCCTCGCTACTTTCAATCATGTGAACTTGACCCTAAACCACTCTGATAGTGCATATAGGCATACCTCCCAACCAGCCAATGTGGCACAAAATTGTGTGACAAATGGCCAAAGTGTGGGATGCCCATTTTTTGATGCGCATAAATTTGCCTGCTTTTCTAGACCCTCTTAAGTATGCAAACAAAACAAACAAATAACACATTTCTGGATAAATAAGGACTTTTCAATGCACACAAAAGCAAAAACAGCACAATCAATAAATTGAAACTAGACAAAAGTGTTAAAATATTGCAGATTTACTGTTCAGTTTACATAACCTGCATGCATTCACAATAGCAGCATACAGGCTGTGTGCACACATACATGCACACTTTCACTTCACAATCAGGCTCAGACTGGGCTCTGGTAGGTGGCAGGAATTTCTTGAAAAAGCAAAATGGTCCAGAAAAGGCATTAAGCTGGCAGCAACAATAACATGAATCAACTACTGATAGATGGTGCGAATTATAAATTTAATGTGAAGTTTAGTGAACTGACCGCCAACTGAGTGACTGAAGGCTAACTCATTGAGTAACAGGAATGGAAGGCAGAGGGCATGACCAAGGAACATTTTTTTATTCACGGTCTGAGGGTCACGTCATGCCAATGTGTGATTTTGAATGAGTCTGGAGCATATGTACTTGCCGGAAGAGAGGAGGGAAAGAGGGGACGTGATAGAAACATTCTAGTACATCAAGGGTATAAACAAGGTGAGGGGGGGAGACATGTTCCAATACAGGAGCACAAGAACAAAGGGGTATGACATGAAATTGGAAGGTGATAGGTTAAGAGGGAATTTGAGGAAGTTATTCTTCACAGAGAGGGTGGTGGATGAATGGAATGGTCTGGCTCAGGAGGTGGTGGGAGTGAGCACAGTGGATGGATTCAAGCATGCTTGAGACAGGCATGGGGAACCATAGAGGTACAGCAGCAGGTGGGTCGGAAGCAGTATTCCTGTACAAGGGCTTACGGGCAGACTAGATGGGCCAGGTGGTCCTTATCTGCCAACAATTTCTATGTTTCTATATCCTTTTAATTTAACTCTGGGTCTGGAGTTTAAGAAATCTTTGATCTCCTTTACTCATCTTGACTCATTCATATTTTGCAAGAGGGCCAGAGAATGGGAGCAGAGTCATCTCAGGACATCATCAGCTAGTATAGTCTCACCAGCAAGGGGAGTTGACTATTAGCAGTGTTTCTGTGCATGCATAGTTGAATTTGAGTCTGTGTGATATGAAATGATTATTTAATACACCAAGCTGTGCAATGCACTAGCAGCCTTTCCTTTGGTTGGTCACAGAGTTCATTCAGGTTTGGGGATGGGACAGTGAAAAACACTCACCCTGCTGACACAGTGGCATGGAGGCTGAGGCACTTGCATCTCACCTGCCACCATGCCGGCAACCTGGGTTCAGGGGGGATCTCAGGTTGCTGGGGTTCAGCGGGGGGGGGGTGTGTGTGGAAGGACTGATTGTCCCATGGACTGCTCTCTCCTCTGAGGAAAGGGTGCCCTAGCCATCTTGGTTTGACTGCTACTAGGCGGAGGCCTGGGGGTAGTGCAGGCTCAAAGAGATTTTGAAGGGTGAAGACTGTGATTTCACAGTTCATGTGTGCCTCCACATGCAGGCACTTACGTGCTGCTACAGCCCGGTGGAGAATAAAAATGGAAAATGGAAGTCAGGCAGGCTTAATAAAGCCCAGCCTGCCCTTCCTTGGCCCACACTGCCACTCATTCCCTGGGGTACTTCTGGATTGCGTTCCAGAGTGGAGGACAGCCCTCCTTCCTTTGGCCCCACCATGGGGGAAATCTACAGGGGATTCAAGCCTCCAGGACAGGTGGTAGCTGGTCATGGGAGATGGGCACAGGGCTGAACAGCCACCCGCCTGACCTGAGGAAGACAAAAAGCTTTATGGTAAAAAGAAAAATACTCACCATGCTATAATAAATAAAGCTGAGTAGCTGACCGTCATAGTTTATTTTGAACATGGTGTGAGAAGGGTAGCTAGGGGAATGAATTCAATGAACTGATTCCAGATCAGAGGTCTTTACTCTTAATAGTGCATAACACAAAATGTGAGCTTCTTGGTGCCACTTTGTTTACTCTAAAAGTTACACAAAAAATTTAATTGAGCTGATGGAGAGTGACTGACTCTTAAGTCGCCTATTAAATGGCGTGACACGTAGGGCAGGAAGGGAAGCAAAGTTTTAACTTCTTTTTAATTTTACTGACCAACACTTTCTTATCAGAGACAGGACAGTAGAAACAGTGTGTCTGGGTGAAGAAGGTGTTAGTATGCGTGTGCTTGTATTCTTTTTGTTAGCTATACTGTGGACATTGGGCAAACAGTCTTGTTGACCACTGAAAAAAAACTTGAGACCACAAGCTTCAAACTGTTGAACCTTAACAAATAGCCTTTTCAGCAGCATGGTGGTGCGGAGGGCTGAGGTGCTATGTACCTTATCTGCCCCACACCAGTGACCTGGTTTCAGGAACAAACCCAGATTGTCAGTCAGCTGTCAAGAGGAGGATTGAGCATTCTGCAGGATGCTCTCCTCCTCTGGGGAGGGAAGAAGGCTATGCTATGCCATGTGATTGCCACCTAGATGATCATGCTAGCAGTGCAGGTTTAAACAAATTCATGGCAGGGGAGATTTTCCGATTGGTTGAGGTGACCACTGATGCTCTACGTTGCACTGCTCAGCTGGCATCTCTAAGGAGTTGGGGTGAAAAATGCAGAAAACCCCCAGCCACAGTGATACAACAGATGCTGCTGTGCCCACAGACCCCACACCCACAGACCCAAACATTTGTGGTAAGACCTAATCCACTGCCACCACCCTCCACCATGGAGAGAGGATACCATGGGCTACTGCTAGGAAGTTAAGAAGCACTGGGAGAGGACAGGGTGATGAGGTTGGGGGCAGGGGCAGAACAAGAGCGTCAGACCTGAGTGGAGCCTGGAGGCTGGCTAGTGAACCAGGAGGGTAAACTGTAAATAAAAAAAAAAAACACTTGCACCATCCATCCGTGGTCAATTCACATTATTGTTGCTGCAGCTGAATATGTTTTTTTGACTGTTTTGCTTTATAAACAAGAGTCAGCAGTGATGGTATTCGCAAATAAACTTATGTCAAATACTAGTACAGCAACCCCAAAAAAAAAGGATTGACAGAGGGGAAGCAACATAGCCTACTAGAGCAAAGATCTATGAATCTGGAGACCCAAACTTAAATCCCTCGGCTACCACTTTAGTCAATCTGCCATTCCTGTGCTCAAATTCATCTCTGTTGTTTTTTCTCCATTTACTCCCCCCCCCCCATATCTCTTTTCCTCAATCTCTGTTGATGTTCAAAGACTGCTGCCATCTTTTCATGGATTGTAAAGGCCTGAGGTTCCCAATGCATCTTCGTCCAGCTATATAAAACCAAACCAAACTCCTTTTTAGAGTTGTCTCACTCTTGCAGTGTAATTATCACAAGTTGATAAGGAACTTCTTTTTAAACACGTGTGAAATAACACTTACTTGCCAGCTTTTAAGTCATATATGCAAACTCTCAAACTTTTTGTGCTCTGCGGAAAAGACATTAGAGACATTTAAGTTTTAATAAAGAAGTGTATCTCATTTTAAGGGAAACACTATAAATGGAACTAAAAACTAACCCTAAAACATTGCAATGCTTACTTTTAGAAATTGATGGCTTAACCTTTCTTAAAAATTGTATAAATAAGTGACTTGTCGGTCATCCAAAACATACCTTAAGCCGAAGAGCCTGATGGATATCTGCTGCCAGCTCTCCTTTCTACCATTACACATCAAGCTCCACTGGGTGAAGAATGTCAAACAGTGAAGTAATGAAATCTATAATCCTGAGAAGAAGGCTATATTACAACTCAGTACTGTGACCTCCCCTCCAAGCACTTCACCTGGGCATTGCACTTTAGCCAACATTTTATTACCAATGCGCCCAAAAGAGCTACGTAGCCTTCTTCATTCGCACTTAATTAAAATCAACCAATGATTGAATTTATTATCTTGATGTTCCGAGAAAGACCTCTGGCATTAATAATGAGCAATTTTCAGGCAGCACACCTGAAAATAGTTCAACAGATCTGTCTGACCATGTAGTCGGTTTACCTTGCTTACATCTGCTTAGATGTCTGTTCTAATGAGTTTAGTAGATTGTGCCTTTGCGTGTTTATCTGTGTATGCTGTCTGTAGTGAGTTTTCTCTTCAGGTCAGCAGTTTTGCTGCACGCCTACTCTCTGCGTGGACTGCCAATAAAGCTTGCGTCTCATACAATAGAAGAGAAAAAAAGGCAAACGTGTATTCTCCAGGCGAAATCAGACTGATCAAACTGACTACATCGAGTCCTTACAAGATTCACAATACAGGTATATAAAGTTAAATATTATACAATGTGATAAATTGAATAAGCCAAATCCTGCAACCTGATCGGTTGGCTGCACCTTTCCCAGCACTGTGAATCCTGCAGTGTACCCACTGGAAAAGGTACCAGCCAACTTCATCTTGTGCCAATCAATGTATCAATACAACACTTTTACTTCAAATAAAACCGCCGCCATTTTTCCTGTCGTTGCTTCACTAAGACTCTGGAGTAAATTTTTAAAAATTATATCTTCTTTCAAACTGTATGACCTCAGTGATGTAAAAACAAAAATAAAACATTAAATAAACAACATTTGACATTGTATAATAGCAATTTATCCCTCCAGGATGTGGGTATACTGGAGGGCTAAACACGACTGGTGTGGTTCAGTTACTCGGCTGCGCCTCGTGACCAAACCACACTAGTCGTGGTAAATCCTCCAGTATACCCGCACCCTGGAGGGATAAACTGCTTAAGTAACCAGCACCCTCACACAAGAGACTCACAGTGAACACCTGTGACAGGCAAACATACCAATACAATGCTCTTTAAAAAGTAAATAACCATTATGCATTAAAACACAGTTTACTTAACTGGCCAGCAACATTATTTTTAAAACAGACGAGAAGGTGCTATGGCTGCCAGTGACCTGTATGCCCACACATTTGTGAGTTTGTCTAATGAGGAGAGGGATGAAGAGGGGCCCATTGGTCTGGAGGACAGTTGACTTGTTGCTGATTATACACCTGCCAGATACAATCTGAAAGCTGACCGCTACAATCAGGAAAGCCCCGGCAACACAGTTGATTGTTTCATGACGTGATTGCAGTGGCTCACTTTCTTTGATCTAGTGGCCTGCTCATTAACTGCTATCATTTACAGCATGCTCCTCTATTGGCGCGGCAGAGACCAGCCCAGAAATAGACTGCTGCTGTTGGCCACAACACTGCCGCACCTCCACAACCTGCTTGTGAAGAAAGGTAACGCAATGTGTTTCTTGCACATGCATGCAAGCAAACACAAAACGGTTCTCGAGGACTACTACTGTATGTACTCCTGAACTGGTGAAGGTAAGGAGGGGGCTGAACACATTCATGGATGAAGAAAATACAAGTGCCATGCCCTGAGAGGATTGTTTTGAACAAAGCATATGCAATTAAAGCTGGGGCAAATAGTCAACATTATACATCGCTGTTACATGTGTAGCTATATATTTGACCAAAAACAACTTTATGCAAGCCTCTGCTTTCTTAATAACAGATAAAGATCCTGACTGTTTCACTTGTGGAATGTGAAGTATCCTTGGGATTCATGTATATAAGGCAGACAAACTGAAGTTCAACTCCTCTGTCCTTCCCAGCTTTCCCAAACATATGTAGCCTCATGGGATATAGACAGACGTATTCCTCTTGTTTTATTTACGTGAAGTGTGTAGTTTGGAGTGGGTGTTTTGTTTCTAAAAATTAATTCCACATAAAAAGAACACTCTCGCCAAGATGGCGATCGCAGCTAATTACTTCTCAATTGCTCTGCATGATGAAACCTGACAGCGAGCACAATGTGATGTGATCTTTTTTTGCAACAAACCCAATGATGAGTATGAATAAGCATGATCCCATTCTCAAAGTGCTTCAAGTTGTGTTTTACCTTGTTAAACGGGGCCATTGGAAACAACTGTGTTAGGCACTGAAACAACAGTATGCAGGCGGCTGCACAGGCGTGCATGTGAAAACTGTCTGTATTTGGGTTTAAAAGTGTCAACTGATATACAAGGAACGACATAATTGATTATTGCCTGTAAAGTACAGTTACATAAGAACTTACCGTAAAAGTAGATCTTCGAGAACAGCTCTTGAGCAGGTTAAACCATTAGGACTGAAGCCGGCAGGCGTCAGGACCCCACGGAAATTTTCTAGCTAGCAGTCTTCAGCGAGGACCTCCTCCAATGTCGGTCCGGCCCCCGACATCAGGCATAGTATATAAGGAGGCGGTCCCCCCACAATCCTCAGTTCTCCCGCTGGAGACTCCTGGCCGCTGGATGACATCAGAAGAGGAGACCGAGGATCCACCACCAGATGGCAAAGACTAGTAAATAGGAATGACCCATCCCCTAAGATGGGTGCTTGACTATGACCTACCTCCAAAAGGGGGATGGTGGGTGGGACGGTACCTGCTGCAAGAGCTGTTCTTAAAAATCTACTGTTACAGTAAGTTGTTATGTAACTGTACTATCTTACATTGAGATACAGCTCTTGCAGCAGGTTACACCATTAGGACTGATTTCCAAGCAATAATGGCAATCATGCACCACTGGGAGGAGGAAAGGCAGAGATCTCGATATTACTCAAGCCTAGGACAGAAGTCCCTGAAGGACGGCTAGATCAAACCCTACTCTTCGCCTCAATGCAATATCCAGACTATAATGTCTGATAAAGATATGCACAGAGCTCCAAGTAGCTGCAGTGCAAATAGCTGAGGTGGAGACGTTCATTAACGCTGCAAAAGAAGTAGCCACCTCTCTTGTGGAATGACCCTTGACCGCGCCCGGTGAGGGTTTATTGCGCTTGTCATAACAGAAAGTGATGCACTGGATGAGCCACCTCGAGAGTCACTGTTTGGAGACAGGAGCTCCTTTCATCTTGTGAGCAAAGGAGACAAAAAGTTGGTCCACCTTTCGAAACTGTTTGGTTCTGGTCAGATAGTATCTGAGGCACCGATGCATGTTGAGGGTGTGCAGAAGGGCTTCTCCTCGATTAGTGTACCTTGGGAAATACACTGGTAAATCAATATCCTGGTTAAGGGTGAGGGCTGAAACCACCTTAGGCAAAAACTTTGGGTTTGTCCTTAGGGATACCCTGTCCTGATGGAAAACCAAATAAGGCTCTTTGCACATAACAGCATGCAATTCCGAGATCCTTCTCACCTAAAAATAACATTTTCCAAGAGAGAAAATGTAGCTCACAATCTGTGGCTAGTTTAAAAGGTGGCAGCATAAGCTGCTCCAGGATGAAGGGTAAGTCCCAAGGAGGAATTGGATCCTTGATGGGTGGCCTAAGGTGGAGGACTCCCCTTAAAAAGGCACAAGTGGTGTCCCACTGGGCCACCATCCGGTGGCCTACTGGGGCATGGTAAGCAGAAATTGAACAAAGGTGCACTTTAATCGAGGAGTAAGCCAGTCTGGAATGGAAAAGGGAAAGCAGGTAGTCCAGAACCAGCTTTTTGGGACAGTCTAATGGCGAAAAACCATGCGCTTGAGCCCACAAACAGAATCTACGCCATTTCATGGCGTACGTTGCATTGGTTGCCAGTTTTCTGGCAGCAGAGAGTACATCTGCCACTTCTTGCGAGACCCCGTATCACATCATGGCTATGTCTCTAGAAGCCAAGCATGCAGGTTCAATGAACGTAAGTCTGGGTGGACCAATGAACCCGCCTCCTGAGACAACAGATGGGAACTGATTGGCAAAGGATCTGGAGGTTCTTGGGATAGCTGGTGCAGAAGAGGGAACTAAATTTGTCTGGGCCAGAAAGGCGCAATCAAAATGAGTGTCACTTGCTCCCTGTGAAGTTTTAAGAGAACTCTCTGGATCAATGGGAAAGGAGGGGAGGCATAGAGGAATCTGCCCGCCCAGGAGAGGGACAACACATTTTGCCAGAAAGCACCAGGCCCTGGATCTAGCGAGCAAAAACTGGGCAGTTTTGCGTTGGATGGGGATGCGAAAAGGTCTAACTCTGGAGTGCCCCATCTGTGAAACAGATCTTCTGCCACCTCCTGTAGAAGTTCCCACTCATGGACTCTGGCCTGAGAGCGACTCATACTGTCTGCGATGGTGTTGTCCACTCCCGGGACGTGTACTGCAACTAGGTTTGCGCCGTGTTGCAATATCCACTCCCACACACTCATAGCGCCCCTGCAAAGCGGGTAGGAGTGAGTGCCTCCTTGTTTGTTGAGGTAATACATCACCATGGTATTGTCTGTTTGTAACAGGAGTGTACCCGGTGGAATCTCTGAATGGAAGGCTTGCAGAGCGTAAAGGACTGCCCTCATTTCCAAAATGTTGATATGGAGGTGAGACTCCTGTGCTGTCCAAAGGCCCTGAGACTGAACAACATCCAGGTGTGCTCCCCACCCGAGCCCTGAGGCATCTGTGGAGAGTGTCACAGTCGGAGACGGTGCTATGAAAGGAACCCCGCGGAGAGGTTCCCCGGATCTAGCCACCATTGCCAATCCTGAATCACGGCATTCATGAGAAGCCAGTCATCCAGGTATGGGTACACGTAGTGGCCTTGTCTCCTCAGAGACGCCGCTACGACCACCATGCACTTCGTAAAAATGCAAGGTGCTGATGACAGCCCGAAGGGAAGAGCTCTGAACTAATAATGGCTGCTCTGGATCTCGAAGCACAGGAACCTCTGGTGCGCTTGAGCAATCGGAATGTGTAGGTAGGCATCCTGCATGTCCAAAGATGCCAGAAAAGCATCTTGCTTCAGCATGGGAATTAGGCCTGGAAGGGTCACCATGCAGAAGCATTTGTAAACGACTGACAGGTTGTGGTCTCTGAGGTCCAGTATTGGACAGAGGTCCCCTGTTTTCTTTGGAACCAGGAAGAAGTGAGAATAGCACCCTAGTCCTCTCTGGTTCTCCAGGGCATGCTCTAAGGCTTCTTTTTCCAGAAGCGCGAGCACCTCCTGCTGTATGAGCAGGGCATGCTGACCCGAATATCAGGAAAGCAGGGGAGGTCTTGTAGGTGGACTGCCTACAAATTCTATATAGTGGCCTTTTTTGACCAATTGCAGAACTCACCTATCAGTGGTGATCGACTGCCACCCTGGCAAGTGGTGTGCGATGCAACCCCCGACTTTCTGTTCCCGTTGATCCTGGGGGGGCAGGGGCCAGGAAGGAGTCATGCTGTGACAGCATTCAATCCAGCAGGCTGTGCCAACTTTGAAAATCGTTGGCCTCTGCCTGGGGATGACTTGGCCTGGGCTTTGCGGGTGAAAGTGCCCCTCTGCTGTTGGCGGGAACGTGGCTGTTGTCTTTGTAGCTGGCCACAAAAGCGGATCTGGTTCCTACGAAAGGAACTGGGCTGAGATCTGTACATGGCCTGTACAGATCTGACTGCCTTCCCTGCATCCTGAAGTTTGGTGATCACCTTCTCGGAGGCTTCACCAAATAGGACCTCACCGTTGTAAGGGATGTCTAAGATGTTTTTCTGGATGTCTGGGGTAAAACCGGTGACACGGAGCCAAGAGTGTCTCCGGAGACACACGCCTGAGGCTGCAGCTCTGGCTGAAGAGTCCGCAGAATCATATGCGACTTTGAGCACCTGGGTCCCCACATCCGAACCCATGCGGAGGAGGTTCAAGAGCTCCTCCTTTTGGTCGCCATCGGGCATCTTCTCGACCAGGTTCTGCCCCTGTCCCCACAGTGTGTTCTGGAATTGAACCATGTTAGTGAGGTAATTCAGTGACCTGATGGCGCAAGTCGCAGCCGTGTACGTGTGCCTACCCAGGACATCCGATTGCTTGGATTTCTGGTCCAGTGGCTGTGTGCTCAAATGCTGAGGTCTTTGCGACCAGTCATGCAAAGCAGTGATGACCAGGGAGTCAGCCAGAGGATGGTTCACCAGATACTGGTCCTCCCTAGGGGCCTTGTATAGGCAGTCAGCCTTCTTCAGCACTGCAGGAGTGGAATGCGGACATTTCCAGGAAGCCTTGGTGACGTCCGCAAAGGCATCCACCAAGGGCGGCACTACCACAGGCTTTGGGTCTTTCTGCTGAAGGTAGCAGGCAAGGCATTGTCTCTTGGGGTAGAGCTCTTCAGCATCCCACCCCATATTCTCCTGGATGTGCCTCATGATCTCCGCAAAAGAGGGATCATCCGGAGGAGACCTAGGTGTGGGTCTGGAGAGGGAATGCTGATGGGAGAAAGAGATCTGGAACACCCTGAGGTGTCAGATTTAGAATCCTCCCCAGACGGGGTGTACCAGCGTCGTCTGGGTCTCTTAGGACTGGGTGACCCTGAAGCAGATCTGGAGGGAGGTCTTCTCTTGTCTGAGGATCTGTCCCAAGGAGGTGGTGTTTGCTCCTTTGGGGTTGGTGACCATCCTACAGGCCCCTTGGGAGGAGGAGGAGGCATAGGCGGTGAAGGAGTAGAAGGAGGCGGAGTTGGAGTAGGGGGAGGACATGTGGCAACCACATCTTTTCTGATGGTGTCCCACCAGAAGGTAAAGAGCTCCTTTACCTCTGCCAAGTTCATGCCCGATGACGGGCCTGGTGCCGGTAGCCTGTCACCGGGGTCGGGTGTCGGGTCCCGGGGATCTTCCGCTCTGGGGAAGGTTCCCGTGGGAGCCCAGTGTCTCCGGTGTTGCCTGCCTGGTCCTTGGGCTGTGTGGTATCCTCCTCTGACGAGTTCTTCCTACCGGCATCAGCCAGCGACGGTGGTGCGGTCCTCCTCTCTGGGGAAGCCGACGTTGGTCCCCTGGCCAATGCCCTCAGAGGTGAATGCCTGGCTGGCGATGGGTGCTTTGGTGTCGCCGACTCCTGGGAATGCCGGTGATGCTTGGTCGACGTCAGGTCCGACGTCCGTTTGAGGGACGTCGGGTACTTGGTCTTGCGAGGAACCAGGTCCGACCCACTCAGAGGCTGGGAAACTGACCTGGCGTATAAGTCCCGCCAGCGGGAAGAAGATTTGTGGCGCTTCCCAGACTTTGACGAGGCCTTAGATGGAGTGGAAGATGCTGACGGCCTGGAAGTCTTCAGGGGCTGCAGAGAAGAGGAACCGCTGGAGGATCTGACCTGAACCGGGGGAGGTTGCGACTGAGCCCTGGAGGGACAGCGGTCCAATCACGAGCCGGAGCTTTGGGAGTCCGAGGCCCTCGCAGGAGACCTGGGCCTTTCCTTCTCCCGGTGTTTCTCCTGGTGCTTGTGGGTTTTACCCGATGACTACTCCCTGGAGGAAGGTTCCTTGACCATGGTTTTCAGTTTCTCCTCTAAGAGAAATGCTTGAAGGGCCTTCTGGCGGTGGATCCTGGTGCAACTGTTGAAGCCCTGGCAGAAGGAGCAGGCCTTGGTATCATGTTCTGGGCCTAGGCAGTGCACGTAGGCCGAATATGGATCCTTGAAGGGGATCTGTTTGCCGCAGGCACATTTCAATTGGTGACCCTCCAGAGAAGTATTTGGAGATGACATCAGTTGAATCCAGAGTTGAAGGAAGACAAAATCATCGTAGCCCTAAACGTTGTCACATGCTAGAAAAAGGACTGAGAGGCCAATACTTGCAATGCCGACGACGGGAAAAGAACTGGAGATTGTGGGGGGACCGCCTCCTTATATACTACGCCTGACGTCGGGGGCGGGACCGCAGTCGGAGGCAGTCCCCGCTGAAGACTGCTAGCTAGAAAATTTCCGTGGGGTCCTGACGCCTGCCGGCTTCAGTCCTAATGGTGTAACCTGCTGCAAGAGCTGTATCTTGAAGTAAGATTAGATATACATATAATATGCTCTCGTTCAGATTTAGCAGGCGTTCTCCCTAATAAACAGGTCAGTTTTCTCCTTGTATGAAACACAGGGTTGCATCAAAAGAGCTGCCAATATTTTCACATTCAGGAAATCTCTGCACTCGCATGTCAGTTGAATCAAATAATTCACCAATCATTCTTTGTGTGAAATCACAGATATTTTTATTGTGTACAGATTCACATATACTGTGCCACTTCTTCAATTTCCATATAGAACCTATTCATTGCATCCACCAACAAGCATTATATCCCAGTGCTTCAAGCACAGATGTGGTCTTCCTCAGGGGGTAGATAATGCTAAGGGACCCTCTCCTTTTATAGCCACACTGCCAGGCCTGGATTGCCCCTATTGGTTATCCGACAGAAACAATTAAATATTTCAGTGGCTCTGGTGAGTCTTGAACCTTGGATTATACTTTCTGTTCTTTGTTACATTTTTTCATTGCTTTTCATATTCATTCCTTTCAGTATTATTTAAACACCTTATAACACCCATTCCAATCCATTATAATATACAAAATGCAAATTAAAGTCAAAATTACACATACAAAAAAGAAAAATGATTTCATAATGAAATTACAAAAGAAACTCAGAGCTTAGGCATAATGACCCATTTTGGTAATTTTTAGTCATTTTAACCATTTTTAACCAATTTTAACCATTTTAGGTGGACTCTAATCTGCTGGCAAATAGTTTGTTAGTATATTAGAATGTTAGGATTTATTATTAAACCTCTCATGGTCATTATTAATGCTTAACAATTAAATGCCATTGCAGTTTTAAGGATGTGTTGAAAACAATTGCACCCAGTATTGTATTTACACTTTTAACAAAACATTAATTTTTTTCCCTGGGTTTGTTAAATCAACCATAAAAAAATGTGCAACTAATAGCACAAACAAACAAAGATCTGAGGCAAGGTTCATTTAATCTTACTTAATAAATGGTAAATGACCAAAAGGGAAACTGTGGACTCTGGCCCTTTATTGCAATAATCCCTTCATTACTGACTCCCATGCAATTGCACTGTAGCTGCCCAAAAGATTAAACTGTGGATTCTCCTCTTTAGCACTATAATGTCTCACCAATCCCAAGAACTAATTAAGCATATGTTTTACTATTAGTACAGACTCTGTAGCTATCATAAACCTACAAACACTCATGCTGTTCTGCAATTCTCCCTAATTTTTTTCTTTTATTTTGTAATGAATTACTGATCTCCTTAAAGGAGCAAAATCAACAGCTCACTGTTCATTTTCATAACAGGTAAAGCATAGGTGGCTTCTTTGCAAACTTTCCAGTGCTGCCAATGGTATGCCCATCTGGCTACCTGCATTCCACCTCCTGGGTGCTCTGTCAGTGTCCAAGAGAGAAGCTAATCAAAAATTCACTCAAGCTGCAGTGCTTGGCAGGCCATTAATGCACAGCAGATGCATGGAATAGCCCATTTGCAGGACCAGGCCTGCTTTCTTTTTCCCCATGACAGAACCATAAAAACTTGTTAAAAAAAATGAAATAAAAGCTACATCATATAACTCCCTGCTCTTCTGATCATGAGCCTCAACTAAAGAACAGGTGTCCCATGGTCCTAACATAGAAACATAACATAGACTTTGACGGCAGATAAGGACCACTTGGCCCACCCAGTCTGCCCATTTCCCTACCTATTGGATAAGCTGCAGATTCTAGTTAACCAACAGTCTACTTCCTGCAAACCCCCCACTATAATTGCCTTATGTCTGTCCCATGTATGTTTGAATTCCCCCACTGTTTTAGACCCCATAACCTCTCCAGGAAGGCTGTTCTATGCATCCACCACTCTCTCTGTGAAAAATAATTTCCTCACATTACCCCTGAGCCGTCCCCCCTCTAACTTTAAATTGTGCCCCCTTGTTCTTACACATCTCTTTTTCTGAAAGATGCTACCCTCCTGGACTTTGTTGATTCCCTTGAGGTACTTGAACATTTCTATCAAGTCCCCCGTCCTCCTTTCATCAAGAGTATATATTAAGCTCTCTCTCAGTCTCTTCATATGATTTCTGATGCAGACCCTGCACCATTTTAGTTGCCCTCCTCTGACTGTTTCCATCCTGTCTATGTCCTTGCGAGATGAGGTCTCCAGAACTGCACACAGTACTCCAGATGGGGTCTCACCAACTGTCTGTACAGAGGATAACCACTTCCTTTTTTACTTGTGATGCCCCTCCCTATGCATCCCAGTATCCCCTGGCTCTCCTTACTGACTTCACATTGCTTACCCACCTTTAGGTCATCTGATATGACTACACCCAGATCCTTTCCATTATTGTTGTTAGTACTTCCCTGCTATTGTGTACTCTTCTCCTGGATTTTATTTCCCAGGTGCATTACTTTGCACTTCTTTGCATTGAATCTAAGTTGCCATATGTCTGACCATTCCTCCAACCTTGCCAAGTCCCTTCTCATCCTTTCTACCTCGCCTTGTGTATCAACTCTGTTACAGATCTTTGTGTCATCTGCAAAGAGGCATACCTTTCCTTCCAGACCCTCTTCAATGTCATCTATAAAGACATTAAAGAGGACTGGACCCAGTACTGAGTCCTGAGGTACTCTACAAGTAACCCCTCTTTCTTCAGAATGTGTTCCATTCACTATTACCTTCTGTGTCCTGTTGTGCAGCCAGTTTGCTACCCAGGCTACCACCCTGGGACCCACACCCTGGCTGGCTAACTTGATTATTAATCTTTTGTGTGGGACTGTGTCAAATGCATAGCTAAAGTCAAGGAAGCCCCTTCCTGGTCTATTACTTTGGTCACCCAGTCAAAGAAATCGATTAGATTCATCTGACATGACCTTCCTGCTGTGAATCCATGCTGATTTGGGTCCTGTGCCCTACTGGCCTCTAGGTACTGAACAATTCTTTCTTTCAGAAGTGATTCCATCATTTTCCCCACCACTGAGGTCAAACTAACAGGTCTGTAGTTTCCTGCTTCTGTCTTGCTCCCACTTTTGTGAAGGGGACACACATCTGCCCTCCTCCAGTCCTCAGGCACCACCCCATCTTCACATGATTTGTTAAAAAGTGTGGTTAGTGGTGTCACTAGGTCCTCCCTTAGCTCTTTTAGGATTCTAGGGTGAATCTCATCAGGCCCTATTGCTTTGTCCACCTTGAGTTTTAGGAGTTCTTTCAGGACTCTTTCTTCTGAAAATGGACTGCGTCAACCCCACTACCCAGAGTACTTCTATTATTTGGTTTAGGTAACTCTTCCTCTTCTTCTTTTGTGAATACTGAGCAAAAGTATTCATTCAGTATCTCTGCCTTTTCACTGTCTCCCTCTGCCCACCTCCCCTCTCCTTTATTAATCTTCACTATCCTTCCCTTAACCTTTCTATGCTCCCTAATTTACCTATAAAAGGTTTTATCCCCCTTCTTAACTGAGTTGGCTATTTTTTCCTCGGTTTGGGCCTTTACTTTTCCGACTGCCTTCCCCACTTCTTTCTGCTTTAATTGATGCAGTTCCCTGTCATGCTCCTTCTGTGACTCCTTATACTTTCTGAATGCAGCCTTTTTCTCCTTAACCTTCCCTGCCACCTCGTTTGAGAACCATAGTGGTTTTTTATTCCGCTTTGTTTTCTTTATTTGTTTCACACAAAGGCTTATTGCCTCCATGATGGCAGTTTTGATTTTTCTCCATTGTTCTTCCACCCCTCCTTTCTGGCCATTTGCTAATGCATTCCTCAGGTATTCACCCATTATGCCAAAGTCAGCCCTTCTAAAGTCCAGTATCCTTGTCTTTGTATGGCTTGTCTCCATGGTTGTGTTTATTGTGAAGCACACTGTGCAGTGACCGCTTGTTCCCAGATGTCTACTGACTTCTAAATTTGTGATGCTCTCTCCATTTGAGAGTACCAGGTCTAATATTGTTCCCTCCTGAGTGGGTTCCACCACTAGCTGTCTAAGGCATGCCCCCTGTAGGGCATCGAGAATGACCCTGCTCTTGGATGTGGCTGCAGTCCATGTCGCCCAGTTAACATCTGGCATATTCAGGTCCTCCATCAACAGTATCTCCCCTTTTTCAACCATTTTGAGAATGCCCTCTGTCATTGTCTTGTCCATTTCCTCCCCTTGAGACAGGGGTCTGTATACAAGCCCTGTGCAGATTGTGATGCCATTCCCTGTCTCCAAGGTGACCCAGAGTGCCTCTTGTCCTCCCCCTTTACTTTTTAGGTCTGTAGCTTTGATCTCTTCCCTTATGGTGAGAGCTACTCCACCTCCTCTTTTACCCTCCCTATCCCTTCTGTAGATTGTGTACCCTGGTATGTTGACATCCCAGTCATGGTTCTCCATGTGCCATGTTTCTGTGACTGCCACAGTATCCTAGTGTTCCTCTTCCATCAGGGCTACTAGCTCTGGAAGCTTATTTTCCAGACTACGGGCATTGGTACTCATTGCCCTCCATTTAATGTTGGCCTTATCCTTTTTTACCCCATACCTGCTCTTATTGCCCTTGTCTATTTTTCCATTTACCCCTGTCCTGCCCTCTGTCAAGCTATGTACCTCAGTGTTTACCCTACTACCTGCCATGTTTTGTGGGGGGAGGCTTGAATGTTCCTGTTTCCTATCAGCACTTCCCCCCTTGGCTAGTTTAAAAGTTTGCCAAGGAAGCCTTTAAACCTGTCACCTATGAGCTTGTTTCTCTTCCTGGACAGATGCAGGCCATCATGCCAGTATACATCTTCATCTCTCCAGGTGGACCCCCAGTCTCCAATGAAGCCAAAGCCATGTGCTCTGCACCAGTTTTGCAACCATTTATTAAACTGCATGGTGTGCAGTACCCTAGCCTCACCCCTGCCATAGACTGGCAGCTCCTCTGAGAAGGTTACCGTGTTTGCTACCTGTCTGAGGCCCCTCCCCAACTCCACAAATTCATCCTGCACTGCACTGATCTCATGCCTAGCTAGGTCATTTGTCCCAAGGTAGACAATGATATCTAGTTCCCTCTCCTGTGATGCTGCTTCTGCAATCCTGAGGATTTGCTTCCTGTCCCTCCAAGCCATGGCACCAGGCAGGCACCTTACTTCCCTCTCCTCTCCTCTCCTCTCCCCAGGTCTACACCCTTAACAACTGAGTCCCCTATCAGAAGCTGTTTCTTTCCCCTGTGGTGTCCCTTGCCACTCTTTTGTGAGTCTCCCTTGTGGATGTCCCCAGCATTCTTCTTGGTCTCCACTGAGGGTGTCATCATAGAGAAACCTTGATTTGCCAGCCTGACATATGATTTGTGTAGAGGTACAACTCGGGGGCTATGCCTCTGTTCCACCACCCTCACCCTCCCAGAACCTACTGTGGTCCATCTGCTCTTCACAGTTGGCAACCTCTGAGGCAGTAGTTATGGAACTGGTGCTCTTTGGGTGGGGGAGGCCTCCTTAGTCCTTGCCAGTTCAGCCTGGAGGTGGGCAACCTCCTCCTCCCTCAGAGCTGAAAGTTGCCTGCAAATAGGGCAGCAACGCAAGTGCCAGAATATCTCCAGGAAAACTGCTGCCCCACAGCCAGTGCATTGCATCACTCCCCAAGTGTCCCTCTTCCTTATAATATACAATGAGTAATTTATAAAATATATATATATTTTTTTTTGGTGTGTACTTACCCTTTATGCACTGTGCTGGGTTATTAAGAATATGACAGTTCTGCCCCAAGACCTGTTGAAGAAGTGATGTCAGAACCTTGGCTATAAAGGAAATGCCATGCCTGGGGTGGGTGGGGTGAGAGGAAGGGTGGGTAGGCCACAACCACTGGTGACTGTTAGAAACAATCAAATACACCACTGCTACACCACCCTGGTGAGTACTGCCCTTTATAATAAGTCAACCAACACCACAATTTACTAGACCACTGCTCCTACACAAACCACTCTACTGCGTCCAGGGATAAAAATGAACTTGCTGCTCAGCCAGTAGGACACTTCAAAAATGTTGCACAAATATCCTTCCAAATCCTATGTCTCTAGCACAGGAATCAAGCAATTTCAGTTGTATTTCACCTCCTCTGGTTATAAAATTAGTACACTTTAATGGAATCCTGCAATTCTCTTCTTGATGCCAATAAAAGAAATGAAACTTTCTGTGGAAAGCATAGCTTACCTTACTAACTAGTCCCTAACAATATCATGTCTTACCAGGTTCCCAGTTCCTCAAATGCGTTCTAGTTTGTTCTCTGCAGTATAGCAAGTTTCTCAGCTTTCAACAGAAGCAGCCAAGTCTTTTCTGACTGGCTCCTCACTGTGTAGTTTGCCTAAGACAGTTCAGTGATAAAATCCCCACCCAGAATCAATTGATTGACTAGTGACACCTGTGATGTAAGCATGCCTTTCAGTTGAGGCACTTTGCTATGTCTGATTCTAATACACAAACCCTTATCTGAAACCAGGGATAAACTCACTGCTCAGCCAGCAGGACACTTCTAAAATGTTGCACAAATATCCTTCCAAATCCTAGGTCTCTAGCACAGGAATCAAGCACCTTCAGTTGTATTTCACCCCCTCTGGTTATAAAATTACTACACTTTAATGGAATCCTGCAATTCTCTTCTTAATGCCATTGATGTGCTGGAGGGGGCTTTCACATGCTCTATAGAGGTAGTTACTAAATGTTGTTCCCTTGCTAAATATTTGGCAGTGCATCACTGGATCCTCTTGCCTATGGAATCCATGGAAGGATCTACCTCCAGCAAACTGCCACTTTGTGTTTGGAACCAATAATTAGATTGAAATTTGATTCAGTCTCCTTTCCTGAAGCGAGTCTGCATGTACCTCATAGGCTAGAGTTTCAAAACGTCTGCACATACCTTTCAACTTTTATCCATTAGAATGAGGGACACAGACATTCAAAATGAGGGACAGTGAGGGACACTGACCCTCATAATGAGGGAAACATCCTCAAATAGAGAAAGTCAGTTTGGAACATTGTGAAAACCATTGATATTACTTGTGCAAAGTTTATTTTAGATTTAGAATATTAAAATGTCATGAATTTCTGCTTTAAAGTATGAACTCACAGCACACACTCTATGTAGGCAGCACCTTTTTCATGAGGGACAGAGGAGGGACTGATACATTTTTAAGGGTAAAATGAGGGACATCCCTCGTAGGGACAGTTGAGAGATATGCATCTGCATGATCAGTTTGATTACACGTGAACATTTTAAAACAGGTTTGTTTGGGGAAAACAAAAACAAAAACATCTGCCAGAAATCACCACCATGTTCTAAGACTTCCATCAGAACTTCTACATTAGCAAGCCAACTGAAGTGACAGACTAGCAGTCATAACAATACTGTAATGGGACTTGGGAGCAGCCCTCCTCCAACACAACTGGCACACTGCTCCGGGAGTCTGAAGAAGCAGTAAAATGAGTCACAGGAGGACCCCTAACTTCATAGGGTCTAGTCCCATGACAACCAGGGATAACAAAAGCAAGGAGATAAGGTTGGTCCCTGTTGTTAAGGAAACCACAGTCCTAGGGATGGGAAGCTGGCAATGCAGCTACACACAAGTCAAGCACGATAATGAGTCCTTCCTTCCCCCAGGGCTTTACCTGTGAAATGCCTGAGGAATGTGCCATGGGCCCACAGACTGAAGACCTGCTGTACTGACAGGTTGATAGTCTAGTCACCCCACTGCTTCATGGTGCGGTGGCGGCTCATCGTTACCACTCTCTGGCTGTACATTGCAGTTCGGTGGTCCGCAGCTCCACCATGATGGCATCAAGGTGGAGGTCACAAGGAGCAGAGCCGCTGCTTGCCACTTTGGTCAGGGCTTGGGGAACTACAGGCATCAGGACCCATGAGTCAAAAATAGATTAAGGGAAGCTCATTAAAAACACCTCACAGTTCCGTGCCATCTAGCCTAAATATAAAAGAAATTGTATTGGTTAAATTTTAGTCTGAAATGCAGGACAGACCCTGTCGAGTTGGTGTTGTTGTAGACAGCAAGTGTGGGGGTCTATTTTTAATTTACTGTAAAATAAATTGTAGAGGAATGTCACACAGATGGTGGCAGGCTCTGGACTTCTGTGTTACTTGGGCAAAATTTAAAGTTTAGTATAAACAAGAGAAAAACGTCAGGTTCCCCAAACCAAGCAGAACACTTCAGAAAGGGATCCTATTCTGCGGTGCATGCTGTAAAATAAATGTCGGAGAATCAGTTTCCCAGATTTTTGGCCAGACATCAGAAATTCTGAAAGAACTTGCAGACATCTTACAAATTTTTGCCAGTTTATGACTCTCCTTCAGACTGTTTGGTCCCGGTTTCTGCGGCACCAGATGGGGAAGGGAGTCGGCAAAGAGGCAGTTGGTTGGCGGTGGGGCAAGTGCTGGGGAATGGCTGAAATTGTTCATTTTTGCACCGAAAGAAAAACCCTGGGAGAGAAAGAGAGTGATTAAACAACACTAGGGCAGGGGGTGGCTGCAACAATCAGGGACCGCTCGCCATCGCACTGTCAGCTTGTCCTCTGCACTATTGAGACCCAAAGGAGAGGTGGGTGGCTGACGCTGCAATGATGAGGTGCTTCCTGATTGCTGCAGCCAAATTGTTTCAAGTTGGTGGCATGCTTGCTGAACTAGTGTCAGCAGCAGCGTGCCACTGCATTTGGTAAAGATGGCCAAGCCCAGAAATGCAGTGGTGGCATTGGCTGCCACATTGCCGCACCTCCACAACCCGCTTTTCTCCTAAGCTGCCACATAATGTTTCTTGCCCATGTGCGCAAGCAAACATCAAAAGTAATAAGTAGTAAGAATAATGGTTTAGGAATATTAGGGGTAATTGAGACTCTATAGGTCTTTATATAGTAATAAGCCATATTGTAAGCATATTTTTAGCTGTAAGGCCCTTGTATATGAGAGTAAATCTAGTATTTAATAAATCTAAATTAACTGTTTTTAATTCAGTATAGTTTATTCAATATAACATTTACAGCAAATGTCAAAATAAGAGCAGACAATGAAAAATAACAGGTTACCAGTTTGTATAACAGTTCCACCCATTTCAATCGGTTTACAAGTGATTATCTACTAAAATACAAAGAAAACACAAGGTTAAATAACATAACTAAAAACTAATCAACTACAATCTAAGTTAACTTTAACAGTTAAAGATTTTATTTTATTGAAGGAGAGGCACCACAGAATCAAGAAATAAAGGTACATACAGGATCTGAAGGCTTACCGCAACATTTGGTATGACCAGATCTCCATAACAGAAGACAAAGGGTACTAACACAGGGCACATTCATATTATTTTAAGTTGGTAACAGTCTTCAGAAAAAGTAAACACATGATTGGTCGGATCCGGAGGTGACTGAGTATCCAGTGGCCAATGCAAAACATAGGAGATCTTATAAATTACCATAGCATGACCTTCTAGGTTAACATTAGGTGCAGTAAAGAAATCTGAGACATATACTTGTATATTGTGATGCACAATGGTGAAACAGATAAAAGAGTACATACTAATAAGAACTACATACAAAAGGCAATCCAAACTAAGGGGAGAGGGAGTCAGCACACAAAACTACTATGCCGTATGTGAGGAGACAGGATCAAGAGGTGTAGGAGTTGAGGGACCCATTCTCGCACCAGATGAGGAGTCCTGTACTACCATATTTAAGGGAATGTCATGGCAATAGTCGGAGTTAAGGTAGGGTCCCCAACATGCCTCATACTGTGAGATTAAACCTCCAGTGAAGCTAGAGAGTCTCTCCAGCATAGCACCTTGGCCAACTGCCAGAAGGAAATCCTGAAAGGAGGGAACAGCAGGAGATCTCCATTTCACCAGGATTAATCTTTCGGCTATGGCTCCTATACTGGTAATCCACTTAGCCCCAGGAGAATGTTTCGGTGTGGATGGGGTCCCACATCCCAGGAGAAGAAGAAATGGGTCTGGTATAATCTTGGGGAAAATGTGTTGGCACATACTCTGAATGGAGCACCAGAAGAGGTGAAGAGAGGGGCAGGACCAGGGGATATGGAAAAGGTTGGCCCCTTGATTTCCACATCTCCAACAGTTGTCACTGGGTGTGAGGCCCATCCGTTTAAGTTTAGCAAGGTCTCGGTACCATCTATGAAGGGTTTTGTTCTTGATAAGGCAGGAACGTCCATCTCTGCAGGCACTGTGGATTTTTATCCAGCCATGAGTCCATTGCCTCTCAGAGATGTGACTATATAAATCTGCTTCCCATTGAATTTTAGAAGAGTGAGTAGGGTCTTCAGAGGCATCCCTAAATGCCATGTTAATCTTGCTGGCTCTATTTTTTTGAAGTTGACCTCATAAACTGATGGGGTGGGGAACCAAAGGGGGCTGCGTCATGGTCAGGGTGCTGGGCAAGTTGGCAATGGCATTCCTGATTTGGAGATATCTCCAAAAGTGGGATGGGGAAGATGGAAGTGAGTTTTCAGAGCTTTGAAGGAGTTAAGAATACAGGTGCCTTGGAGTAACAGATCCTGTACCCAGCTAATACCGTGACATTCCCAAAATCTCCAAAGAATCATGTGCTGTCCTACTTGCAGGGTAGGGTTGTTCCACAGAAGTGTAAATTCTCATGAGGTCAGGTTATAGCCCAGACGGGCAAGGGATTTTCTCCAGTACTGAACTGAAACCCTTATGGTGGGAGAGGACCCGGAGGAGAGGGGTGTTTTACTGTATAGGGCTATTGCGGGGGAGGGCACCCTCAACAGTGAAGCTTCCAATTGAAGCCATGGAGGGGAGGCCTGACCAATCTTAGAGAATTATTTAGTCATCTGAAACGAAACATATGCCATGTGGTACCCTTGTAGCTAAAGGAGGCCCCAACCACCCCTACTCCAATGTCGTCTCAGCTTAAGTTTACTAAACCTAGGACAGGATCCCTCCCACAGGAAATTACCCATTATGCATTCCATTTTCTTAAACCAATTCTGAGGTATAGGGACTGGTAAATGAGCCAAAATATATAACATTTTTGGGGCTGCCATCAGTTTAATGGAGTCAATTTTCCCAGCTAGCGACAGTCTTAGAGTTCTCCATCTTTCAAAATCAGGTCTGAGAGATTCTAGAAGGTTAAGAAAGTTAATAGAGATCATTTTGTCTAAGTTGGGGTGCAAAATAATGCTCAAATATTTAATACCATTAGGGGACCAATTTAACCCTAGGGTAACAAAGATGTCCTGTGAGGCAGCTGAATTTAATGGTAGGACCTCTGTTTTAGACTGGTTCAGTTTAAGGCCTGATACCTGGGTAAACTTGGCTAGGATATTAAAAATACTCTGTATCACTTGGGGAGTGTATTCTGTGGTAATAAGAAGGTCATCTGCATAGAAAAAAGTTTTGAAAACTGAATCCCCTCCTCATAACCTGGGTATCTGGGCAGATTCTCGGAGTGCGATGTCAAGGGGCTCTATAGCTAGGACAAATAGGAGTGGGGAGAGGGGACAACCTTGTCTTGTACCTTTCTGTAATAGCAAGGGCACTGACATGATACCATTAATTAGGACAGAGGCCATGGGAGATGCATATAGGAGTTTAATCCAGGAAATAAAGGAGGGACCTATACCCATAGCAGAGAGTGTATGAAAAAGAAAGGGCCATTCTACTGAATCTAATACCTTTTCAAAGTCAAAGGCCAGGGCTACAGAGGGTGCGAGGGATGTTCTAGCAAGCTGCATCAATGTAATTAAGGTTCTGTGATGGTCAGACCCTAAATGGCCTTTAACAAACCCAGCCTGGAAGAGGTGGATTAATACTGGGAGATGTTCAAGCCTAGAGGCTAGAGCCTTGGCCAGGATTTTAGCATTGGTGTTGATAAGTGATATAGAATGGTAACTGCTAGGAAACAGTTGGTTTTTCCTTTTTTTGGGATAACTGTTATGGTAGCTTCCCTCAAGATAGGGGGTAACATGCCAGCTAGAAGGGAGTGAAGGAATGCTCGGACTAAATATGGGGTCAGGTTAAGGCCTGGAAATCTGTAGAAGTCTATGGGCAGCCCATCCTTACCGGGGGCCTTATGGAGGTTCATGGATCAAATCGCGGCATCTACTTCTGCTTCTGAGTGTTGGGATTCGAGGGCTATGGAATCCTTTTGAGGAAGTTGGGGAATCAGCAACGCAGCCAAGAAGCCTTGAATCTTAAGTGTATCCAGTGGGTGAGAAGATGAATAAAGTTGCTCATAAAACCGGGTCATAATCTCATTAATGCCTTTTTGAGAATAGCAATGCCCCCCTTGTTTATCTGCGAGAGCATGTATTGTACGGGAAGCTTACTGCTGTTTCAAGCGATAGGCAAGGAGTTTACTGGATTTTTCCCCTCCATCCCAGAAAGCATGTCTTATCCTTCGTTAATTCAGCTCGATTTACTGAGTAAGGTGGGCATTGAGAGAGATTCTAGTGCTGGCTAGTTGGGATAGTAGAGTCTGAGAAGGGGCTTGTGAGTTGAGTGCTTTATATTGAGCTTCTAAGGAATATAGTCATTTTTCAAGGGCCCATTGGTCCGCTTCCCATCGGCGTCTCCTGGCAGAGGCAAATGCAATTATTTTATCCCTAATAGTAGCCTTAAAGGCCTCCCAAAGTGTGAAGTCCAATACCTTAGCATTGTCATTGTATTCCCAATATTCTGCCACTTCGGGTCCTATCCATTTCTAGAATTCCCAGTCCTCTAGCAGAAGGGTGTCTAAACGCCAAGTGGAGGTTGGGAGGGATACCTGCCCTTGCCTGATCATAAAATCAAGGGGTGCATGGTCAGAGATGATGATTTGGTGTATATGAGAATGAACCACTGATTCGTAAAGCTGAGAGGAGATAAGCCAGAGGTCAATCCTACTAGATGACCCATGAGCTGTAGAGAAAAAGGTGAAATCATGGTCCCCTGGATGCTGCGCCCTCCAGGCATCCAGGAGTACATGATCATTCATGAATCTCAAAACAGCCAACTTAACTTGTCTGTGGGGTTCAGGGAACTTATTACTCTGATCTTGTAAGTGGTCCAGTGTCAAATTAAAATCTCCCCCAGTTAGTATTGGAACTTGTTTGGAGTTAAATTCGGAGAGGGTCTGGTTTAGGGTATGGAAAAACTGAGGACAGTCTTCATTGGGGGCATATAAATTAACAAGGATCAGGGGGCCCTCCGGGGTATCCATTTCAGCCATGACCCATCTGCCGTCCCTGTCATGATTATGCCTACTCAGTTTCCAACTCAGGTTTTTATGGAACAATATGGAAACTCCTCACTTGTGTGATTTCGCCACACTGTGTATCTCTTCACCAACCCACCCTCCTTTAAGTTTCCTAGCATTTACAGAGGAGATCTTCATCTCTTGGAGGAATGCAATAAGAGGGCTTAATTTTTTGAGATGCAGAAGAACCTTTTTCCTTTTAACTGGTGAGTTAAACCCTCTAACATTCCAGGAAATCAGTTTAGTTTCCATCTTGTCTGGGGTGTAACATGTCTGAATATAGCTAAAAATAGAAAGTCACTAGTATCAGGTTAAACCCAGGATAGATCAGTGGCCAACCTCTAAGCCCTTTACCCGTGTGAGAACCTCACCCCTTCCCATGGATTGCCATATATAAGAAAAACACTAGGTGGCGCCAACTGTCCACTTAATAACAAACTTTTTAAACATACAAATTGGAAAAACCATTGCAGAACAAACAGCAGAGTATTTGACAAAACCCCGCTCCCCTGCCCACCCACCGACTGAAAACCTATCCGCGGGTGATAAGCAGCTGCTGTGAATATTGGCTATGACCCAGCCCAGATTACAGCAGCAGTCGCTGGGGGGTACAAACCCTGCAACATACATCAAAAGGAAAAAAAAAAAGAAAAAGGAAGGGCGCATAGAGCACCAACCTGCCCCAGCTCTCCCCACTTAGGACGAATACTATGGAACCTTCCACTCATTGTAACATAAAAAGCAACTCTAAGCCAGGGATAAAACTTAGAGGCCAGCAAAATGAGCTCTTAGCTTTAGCCCACCCTCCACACGGGGTGGGGTGGTAAACCAGGCAAAGGAGCTGAAAGACTGCCCAGACCTGCAGGAGAACTCCAGGTCTCTGCGAGACTTATTTGTCAGAAATAAAAGGAGGTTTATCTGGCAAGCTGTGTATATGGCACACAAAATGGTATTACACCGAATGACAGCTTATACAGCCCTAGAAACAGCCCCCATTATTAGTAAAGCTTATAATGCTCCCATATAGGCGTATGTGCAGCATGCTACGCAATTACAAACCAGGTATAATCACCAGGTACAGTGCCTGGCCAAAAGGCAAGCTGATAGCAAGGGAGTTGAATTCAAGTTCAGCTCACATCGTTGGTATCTGGGTTAGCTTCAACGGTATCATCCCCATCAGCAGCTGGAGTAGTGTTTGTTGCGGCCCCCGGAGAGGTGATCCTTGACAAGCATGCCCAGGAGAGGCTTCTCGCGGCTTGTGGCCTGCAGTTCTTGTTAGGAGAGTTCCTGGGGGGCATGGGCAGCACCAGTGGAGGGTCATCAGTGGGTAGATCCATTAACACACTAAACTGATTATTGCTCAAGTCCAGCAGGCTGCATGAAGAGGCCGCATCCGGACTCTCACTGTGGCTTCTGGAGTAAAGCTGGGGTGTTTTGTCTATATGAGCCCCTTCAAACCTTGCTCTATTTCTGTTCCTCCGTTTGCTGCCTGGAGGTTTCTTAGATGGGGTATGGCTGGGCAGCTGCAGATGCGAGGGGGATGGGGTCACTGGGTCAGCTGTCTGTCGTCCAGTCTCCATCGGCTGTGGTAAGGTGGTCTCGGCTCTGGAAGTGACTCTCTCCTTGAATTTACCCCAGTTAAGTTTGGGGGCTTGGACAGCAAGAAAAGTCTCAGCAGAGGCCGGGCTGTCGAACAGCCGTGTAGTGCCATTGAAGATTACTCTGAGGGAGGCAGGGTATCGGAGCGAGTATTCAAGCCCAAGTTCAGCACAGGCTCTAAGTGCGGGGGTGAAGGCCTTGCATCTCATAGTGACCTCCTGTGAGTAGTCTGCAAATATCTGTATGCGGTGTCCCTGCCATGCAAGTTCTTTCTTTTCTCTGGTGGGCTTAGCGATAAGCTCGTTATCCTGAAAATGTAGAATATGGGCAAGGATAGTGTGAAGACAAGCCCCAGCAGTTGGACGAGAAGCCAGCAACCTATGGGCCCTATCGATCTTGGGAGGGTCCCAGTCGCACCAGTCCAAAATGAAAGGAAGTACCTTCTGGAGAAAAAGAATAGTATCTGGCCCCTCACAACCTTCTGGGAAGCCAACAAACTGTAGGTTATTCTGTCGGCTGCGAATCTCCAAGTCCTCCACCCTGGACCATAATAGATTGATCATCCTCTCTTTCTCTCATAGCTTGGCACTCAGATTATGCCCACTGTCTTCGGTTTCGGCCAGCTGGGTTCCGTAATGCTTACCTGCTGGGAGAGATCAATAATGTCAGAGGAGTTCTGCTTCGTGGCCAGGTCCAGATTATAGATCTTGTGCAAGATTTTGGCAAACATTTGCCTAATTTCAACCAGATTCCCCTCCACTCCAGCCGACACTGTGGCAGGCTCCATCCCGAGGCTTGGAGAGATTTGCAAGGCCTCACCAGTCAAGAATGGAAATAGTCAAATTGCACATAGAAAATTACCCAATCGGGAGACAGTCACCGATCGCTAGACAGGCAAGTATTCCCTTAGCTGTTTTATTCAAAGGAATCACACCATGACTAGGAAGGATCCAAATTATGTAGGGTTTATATGGGGTTCGGCTGGGAGCTCAGAGCTCAGGCATCCATTCACGATGGTAGCAAGACACGCCCCCCTAAGTTAACTTTATATAATTTGTATTAGTACTATGAAAATGAATATGTGGGTTTTGAAATTTGTTGTGGGATGTTATCTGCTTAGCTGCTGCCCGAAAGTGTTACAATCTAACATAACTGGTGTTGAGGAGATAGAACTGAGGGATTATAAATATAATATCAAATGCACTCAGGTAGAATGGGAGGATTTAAGGCATAATTGGGTTGGTGAAACAATAGCGGGAATGCTGTTTCACAAAATGGAAGTTAGTTTGATATATTGGGTAACATTGCAGAGATTTGTTTTGGTTGGTTGGGGACAAAGTAAATCATCTGTTAGTATGCAGGAAATAAATTCTGCCTGGGGTAGAAGCCATAGTAAACATTTGTTTTAAGGATTCTGTAAGCAATTGTTGGTGATGTGTTTGTTGCTGGAGGGGGACATCCATCCAAATCCTGGACCTCCTGATTTGGGGCATGGTGATATTAGTAATAGTCCCTTGGATATGGACTCATTGGATACTACCACACTTAAATTAAAACAAGGTGGTATGTGCATAGTCCATATGAATATCTGCAGTTTGCTCAAAAAAATTGAGTATATAAGGGAACGGACCATTAAATATGGTCCTGATGTTATTGCAACAATGGAAATGTGGTTAAATGGGAAAACTGCAGACAATCAAATTGGAATAAAAGGATATGGTGTTTGGAGACAAGATAGAAACAAAAGGGGGGGGTGTGATTTACACATCAAACATTTTACGAGTAAGGCAGATTGATCAACACCTTAATTGGTATGGCTCTGAAGTTCTGGTTTTAGAGATGCAAATCCCTTATATGAAACCATTACTGATTTTGAGGGTATATTAATAATAATAATAATAATTCTTTATTTATAGTGTGCCTTTCAAAACCAAGGTGCATAACAATAAAAATAATTAAAACATATAAAACAAACATATTGGCCACCTAGATGTACTCATGAGGTATTTGATGTGTTATAGGACTTTCTGGGGAAGTACTTAACCTCACATGAAATCCTCTAAAATGGTGATTTCAATGTAGATCGGAAGACAGTGGAAATCATTCATAAAATTAAGGAAATTTTGGTAAATTTAGGTATGACCCAATTAATTGAGGGAATTACTAGGGTTAATAGTAGATGCCCAGAAACATCAACCACTCTGGATCTTATGTTTACCACTGATCCAAAGAAATATGTAGATAGTGGTGTGCTCTCAGACTCTTTTTCTGACCACCAAATTATATTTTGTATAAACAAACAGAGAAGAAGTAAACAACTTGGTAAGACTGTTCGATTTAGGTCCTATAAAAATTTTGATTATATAGAGAATAATGTATAGGCAGGTGGTTAGTATGAGAATTTTACACACACCCGAGGTGTGGATGCCCCATAAACCCCGAGGCGGCCCCAGGGGTTTATAGCATCCCACACCGAGGTGTGTGTAAAATTCTCAAATAACCACGTGCTTATTACTTTATTTTTATAATTGTTGATCATTTTATAATAATCTATTGAATTTGCAAATAAATGAATAAGGCAGTTGTGGTATAATGAAGAATTTATTTGTGGTGGTTGTACAACATTGCAGTTTTTAATTATTTTAAAAACGTGTTTCTTCAACTGCCTTATTCATTTATTTGCAAATTCAATAGATTATTGCTAAAAAATTGAGACGGAGGTCACTGTCTGTTTTTCTTTGGTATTTAGATTATGTTTCTACTGTAAATTGTTCTGTTATATGGGAGTCTACGATTTAAAATCTTGTCTCCATTTCTTAAGAATCTTGTGCTGTTGCTGTCGCTATTTTACATCCGTTTTTTTAAAAGTGGTCCGTATTTGTTTTGTTTCAGAGCGGTAGATCTGACAGAGACACGTGACGAGCTGAGACTGCATTAGTTTGCTTCCTTATGTCTCGCTGTGCTCTGGAGCAGAGTAGCGCGTGTTTGCCGTTATAACTAGCCGAGGTAGTTATAACGGCAAATTATAACTCGCTGTGCCCGTGTTAAAAAAATTGTGGCCAGTAATTATATGGAGTTTATGCTTGAATTGGACACCCATAATTGGGACTGACTGGCTATGGCTCCCACTGTACAAGATGCATGGAATCTATTCTACAAAGATTTTATGATTTTCTGTAATCATTTTGCCCCTATTAAATATAGGAGAGTTAAATCAAATAACTCTCCTTGGTACAAAGGACAACTTATTAAGTTGAAAAGAAAGAAAGATAAAGTATGGAGAGCTGCTAAAAACTCTAATAAGGAAGTTGATTGGGTTAAATATAAACAAATTCTAAATAAGTATACCTTTGCACTTAGGAATAGTAGGCAAGAAAACTTTAACAAAGAACTGACATCTAATTTATCTGGGAACCCTAGTGAGTTCTGGAATATTTTGAAAAGGTAAATTGGGTACATGTTATGGACTTTCCTGAGACTTTTGAAATAAATAACATTAGTATACCATTAGGCCCACAAGTACTGAATAGTTTCAACAATTATTTTGTTACAATGGGCACAGCATCACTTTCTCAAAATCCCAATAAGGTTTCTGTACTTATTTTGCCCCCAAGAGGCTATTGATCAGTTATCCAATGGTTTTGAATTTGACTTAACTCCAATAGATATACAAAGATAATTCTTAAAAATTAAAACAAAAAAGCTGGAGGATTAGATGAAACATAGAAATATAGAAACATAGACTTTGACGGCAGATAAGGACCACTTGGCCCACCTAGTCTGCTCATTTCCCTACCTAGAGGATAAGCTGCAGATCCTATTTAACTAACAGACTATTTCTTCCTAACCCCCACAAAAATTGCTTTATGTCTGTCCCATGCATTCTTGAATTGTCCCACAGTTTTAGACCCCACAATCTCCTCAGGAAGACTGTTCCATGTGTCCACCACCCTCTCTGTGAAAAAATACTTCCTCACATTTCCCCTGAGCCGTCCCCCCTCTATCTTCAAATTGTGTCCCCTTGTTCTTGCTCATCTCTCTTTCTGAAAGATGCTACCCTCTTGGACTTTGTTGATTCCACTGAGGTACTTAAACATTTCTATCATGTTCCCCCTCTCCCTCCTTTCCTCAAGGGCATACATATTAAGCTTCTTTAGCCTCTCCTCGTATGGCTTCTCTTGTAGACACTGTACCATTTTAGTTGCCCTCCTCTGAACTACCTCCATCCTGTCTATGTCCTTGGAGATATGGGGTCTCCAGAACTGGACGCAGTACTCCAGATGGGGTCTCACCAACTGTCTATACAGGGGGATAACAACTTCAAGTTTTCTGCTGGTGATGCCTCTCCCTATACATCCCAGTATCCCCCCAGCCCTCCCTACCCCCTCCTCACATTGCTTGCCAACCTTAAGGTCATATGATATGATTACCCCCAGGTCCCTTTCCATTTTTGTTGTTCTTACTACCTCCTCTCCCACTGTGTAATTTTCCTCTGGGTTTTTGTTTCCCAGGTGCATTACTTTGCACTTCTTTGCATTGAATCCAAGCTGCCATACTTCTGACCATTCCTCCAACCTTGCCAAGTCCCTGCTCATCCTTTCCATGCCTCCTTGTGTATCAACCCTGTTGCAGATCTTAGTGTCATCTGCAAAGAGGCATACTTTTCTTTCCAGTCCCTCTGCAATGTCACTTATAAACACATTAAAAAGAACTGGACCCAGTACTGAACCCTGTGGTACCCCACTAGTAACCCCTCTTTCTTCAGAGTGGACTCCATTTACAATTACCTGCTGTGTCCTTTTGTTCAGCCAATGTTTTACCCTGGCTACCACCCTGGGACCCACTCTAAGGCTGGTTAATTTGACTACTAATCTTTTGTGTGGGACTGTGTCAAATGCCTTGCTGATGTCTAGGTAGGCTATGTCCACAACCCCTCCCTGGTCTACTACTTTGGTCACCCAGTCAAAGAAATCAATTAGATTCATCTGACATGACCTTCCCACTGTGAACCCATGCTGCCTTGGGTCCTGTGCCCCACTGGCCTCTAGGTACTCAACAATTCTTTTCTTCAGAAGTAATTCCATCACTTTCTCTACCACAGAGGTCAAACTGACAGGTCTGTAATTTCCTGCCTCTGTCTTGCTCCCACTTTTGTGAAGCGGAATCACATCAGCCTTCTTCCAGTCCTCAGGTACCACACCATCCTCCCATGATTTGTTAAAAAGGGTAGTCAGTGGTGTCACTAGTTCTCTGCTTAATTCTTTTAGAATTCTGGGGTGAATTCCATCTGGCCTCATTGCTTTGACCACCTTCAGTTTTGGAGTTCTTTCAGAACCCTTTCTTCTGTGAAAGGACTGGGATCGACCCCCCTCTTCAGAGTGCTTCTGTTAATTGGATTAGGCACCTCCCCCACTTCATCTTTTGTGAATACTGAACAGAAGTATTCATTCAGTATCCCTGCTTTTTCACTGTCACTCTCTGCCCACCCACCATCCATTCTGTTCAGCCTCACTATCCCTCCCTTTGTCTTTCTAAACTCCCTGATATACCTATAAAAGGTGTTATCCCCCTTCTTAACCGAGTTGGCTATCTTTTCCTCAGTTTGTGCCTTTGCTATTCTGACTATCCTCCATGCTTCCTTCTGCGTTAACTGGTACAGTTCTCTGTCCTGCTCTTTCTGTTTCCTTATTCTTCCTAAATGCTATCTTTTTCTCCCTAACCTTCATCGCCACTTCTTTTGAGAACCATAGTGGTTTTTTCTTTCATTTTGATTTGTTTATTTGCTTCACACAGAGGCTTATTGCCTCTGTGATGGCAGTTTTGATATTTCACCATTGTTGCTTCGCCCCTCCTTCTAGCCTGTTTGCTCGTGCTTTTCTAAGCCACTCTCCCATCTTGCCAAAGTCAGCCCTCCTGAAGTCCAGAACCCTCACTTTTGCATGGCTTGACTCTGTAGCTGAATTTATCATGAACTACACTGTTTGTTGGTCACTTGTTCCCAAATGGCTACCCACTTCTAGATCTGAGATCCTTTCACTGTCCCCATTTGAGAGTATGAGGTCTAAGATTGCTCCCTCATGAGTAGGTTCCAAAACTAGCTGTCTGAGGCATACCACCTGAAGGGCATCAAGAAAGGCCCTGCTTTTGGATGTGGCTGCAGCAAAGGTAGTTAACATCTGGTATATTAAGGTCCCCCATCAATGGTATCTCACCTTTCTCTGTCATCCTAAGTATGCCTTCTATCATATCCGTTGTCCATTCCTTCCCCCTGACATGGGGGTCTGTATACAACCCCGTGCAGATTGTGGTGCCATTTCCAGTCTCTATGGTGATCCACAGTGCCTTCTCTCCCCGTTTACTCTTTAGTTCAGTTGCTTTTATACCTTTCCTTACATAGAGAGCTTCTCCCCCCCTCTTCTGCCCTCCCTGTCTCTCCTGTAGGTTGTGTACCCTGGTATGTTAACATCCCAGTCATGGTTCTCTGTGTACCATTTTTTCTGTGACTGCTACGATATCCAGGCATCCCTGTTCCATCAAAGCCACCAGTTCAGGGAGCTTGTTGCCCAGACTATGGGCATTGGTACTCATTACCGTCCATTTCTTTATGGCCTTACCCCTTTTTGCCCTATCCCTGTCCTTATTGCGTCTGTCACTTTCTTCATTTACCCCTGCGCTTCTCCCTATTGACATCTCTATGTTGCTGTCTACCTCACTTAGTACCCTGATTTTTTGGGGGGGGCTAGAATTTCCCTGCTCCTTTCCAGTGCCTCCCCCCCTTTGCTAGTTTAAATGCTTGCCAATGAAGTATTTAAACCTATCACCTCAATCCTGGTTCTCCTCCTGGACAGATGCAGACCATCATGCCAGTATAGGCCTGCATCCCTCCAGGTGGACCCCCAGTCCCCAATGAAGCTAAATCCCTGAGCTCTGCACCAGTTTTTCAATGACTAATTGAATCCCATGGTGTGGAGCACCCTAGTCTCATCCATGCCATAGACAGGCAGCACCTCCGAGAAGGTTACTGGTGTGCTATTTGTCTAAGGTCCTTCCCTATCTCCACAAACACTTCTTGCACTGCTCTGATCCCTTTCTTAGCCAGATCATTTGTCCTTAGGTGGACAATGACATCCAGCTCTCTCCTCTGTGCAGCTGCTCCTGTGATCCTGAGGATTCACTTCCTGTCCCTCCAAGCCATGGCGCCAGGCAAGCACCTTACCTCCCTCTCCCCTCCCCCCCAGTTCTACCTTCCTAACAATGTAGTCCCCACCAGAAGTTGTTTCCTTCCCTGTGGGGTCCCATTCCACCCTCCTGTGGGTCTCCTTTGTGGAGGTTCCCAGCATCCTCCTTGGTCTCCACTGTGGGTGCCTCCATAGAGGAACTACGCTTTTCCAGAATGGCATAGAAATTGTGGCAAGGTACAACTGGAGGGACATGCCTCTGTTCCACCACCCTCACCGTCTCTGAGCCCACTGTGGTCCAACCGCCCCTTTTTCTTGGCAACCTCTGAGGCAACGGCAGTGACCCTGGTGGTCCCTGTTGGGAGAGGAGGTCCCACAAATCCTGGCCAACTCAGCCTGGAGATGAGCAACCTCCTCCTTCAACCCAGAGAGGTGCCTGCAGATGGGACAACACTGCATCCTCCAGAACGTCTCCCAGAAGACTGCTGCTCCATAGCCACTGCACTGCACCACTCCCATCATGTCTTTTTTCTGGCCCCCTAACTGTTGTTTGGAATACTTACTCTTGCCTCTGTTTCTTTTTTTTTTCTTCCCCTACTTATGTACTTACTGCCTCTGTGCCCTTTTAGCTCCTGATCTTCCTTTTCTGAGACAAGAAGTTCCTATATTTCTCAGTAGTCTCCTTACTTGGTCAGAGTCAGACCTCCAGCAGCTGGGGGAGGACGGAGAGCTACACTTGCCCTTGTAGGATGGTGAGTCTTTGGTGGCTCTGTGATTACTCACTTCCTGCTCCCAAACAGGAAGTTCCTGTTGTCAGTTAAATCCTGTGCCTATAAAAGTAGAACTGGTTTAGGGTGGGAGGGTGGAGGGGATGGAAGGAGGGCAATATAGTCCCAGTAGAGAAGTTTTAGTTATACTAGTAGCTCCTTCCTCCTGGTGTTCTGTCTGTTCTCTGGCACAAGCTACCTAGGACAGTGCTTACATCTGGTTTTAACCTGGCTTCTTCTAGCTAAGCCACTCCCCCTACTTTGCAAATCTTTCTACACTTAGTTAATTTCACAGATAACAATTCCCTTCTGACACCTGTGACAAGCACCTAGATAAGTACACAGATACCGCAGATAACAATTTACTTCAACTACCTCTGATAAACACACTAACTCTTTTTTTTTACCCTAAATTGAAGGTCCCAGTACAAGAGTTCTAGTTCTTAGTCCCAGTAGAGAAATTTTAGTTATACCAGTAGCTCTTTCCTCCTGGCGTTCTGTCTGTTCTCCTAGTATTTTACTTAAATATGCAGCTCTAGTCATTTCGCATCCTTTGGCATTTGTTTTTAATAAGGTTATCAGAGATGAGCAATTCCCAGATATTTGGAAAAAGGCCAAGGTAACTCCTGTATTTAAAAATGGATTAAAATTGAACATAGAAAATTATACACCAATCCCTTTGTTGCTGGTTGTAGTGAATATCTTTGAAAAATTAATAGGAACACAAATGCAAACATCTTTAGAAGTAGGTGGAATTATGAACAAACCATTCTGGGTTTAGACCACAACATGGTACTATTACCCAGAACTATAAGTATTTAGGAATGTACTTGGATAGTGCCATGAAATGGAATACACATGTGGACTATGTAATAAAAAAGGTGTGAAGTCGTCTGGGGGCCTTATATAGAATTAAAGGATGTATGTCTGAGCATATTAGGACATATGTTTTCACAACACTAGTTCTCCTGCTTTTGGATAATGGGGATATTGTTTATATGGGCTCAACGAATACAGTATTAATTAAGATAGATGTGATGTTCAATAAATTGGCTAGATTTATCTTGGGAGCACTGAGAATGGCACATAGACAGAAGTTATATGACCTATTGGGATGGGTGTATCCTAAAGATAGGAGGCTACTCCATGTATTAAATGTTATGGTAAAGTGTAATAAGGGGAAGATCCCTGACTATGTATTGGATGAATTACAAATTAGGGAAGCAAAATCAGGACAACGGTCTGCTTGTGGTATTGAATATAAACAACCCAAAATGAGGACAAAATTTGGATGCACACATTTTTCCAAAAAAAAAGGTCCCCAGATTTGGAACTCTGTGCCATATGGTTGCAGATTAAGGACCATGGGTGCATACCACAGTGAAATTGTAGCCTGGTTTCAACAGAAAGCTATTGGGAATGTTAGGGAGGATATTACTTGATATGTAAAAAATTGATATAGGTATCCCCATTGTTGTTTAGTTTATAATGATAGTGTTTTTTTGTGTTATATATGTATAATGTTTGTTTGTAGACAAATGTTTTATTATGATGTTAAATGTATGTGATATTTATTATGATATTTTGTAGTTTGTACTGTCTGCTTTTATATTAGATGTATTTAGGGCCCATTGAAAATAAGCTTGTCTCAGTCAAGTTGTACATATTCACTGATATGTATTTCAGATGAATAACATTTTTACTACTACTACTACTAAGACATGACAACAAAATGTGGGCAACAGTGAGAAAATGGAGGCAAAAAAAGGTATGAAGCAATATTTTATTTAATAAAAAAATGTTCGGCTACATCTCTGGGGCATACTTTCACTATAGAGGGTACAACAACATGACCACGCAACTATGCATTTGATCTTTAAGGTGGATTATTTTAATGTGTGCTGAGAAATCAAGATTACAGTCCAGTCAGGCCCTGAGGACATTAAGGAGGAGACATCCTCAATCGCAGCACCATATAGGGCGTGGAATGACTGAAGGGAGGTAAGTATGATGAGCCTCTGTTGGGAGCCAAATGTCACATAAACTGTTTTTTTTTTTTCACATTAAGGGGCATTATGTTTGAACAGACCCAGTGCTGAATATTGTCAAAATCCAGCTGTAGCTGGACAGAAAGATCACGGGAAGAAGAGCCAGCTGTAAAGAGCACTGTATTATCAGCATGCATATGAATGGATGCAGAGGGACAGGCAGAGGGAACGTCATTCAGGAATATGGAAATTAGAATGGGGCTCAGGACAGACCCTTTGAGGGAAACCTGAACAGATGGGGAATGGGGGACAGGGATCTTCTGATCTGGACAGCTTGAGACCTGCCCCAAAGGTAGGCGTGGAACCAAATGACTGAGGAGGCACAGAGGCCTGCAGCCTTAATCTTGTGCAGATGGCTGGGATGTGTCACAGTGCCAAATGTTTTAGCTAAATCAACAAAGATGGCAGAAGTGATCAGGCCTTGGTCCACACTTGAAAGGATCGAGTCGATAAGCCTGAGGATGGAGGTGGAAGTGAAATGAGATTTCCTGAAAACAGACTGGAAAGGAGTGAAGAGGGAGCAGGAGTCAAAGATGGAAGAGAGCTGTGAGAGAGAAAGGTGCTTCTGTAACTTAGACAAAGTGGGAAGGAGACAGATAGAACAGAAGTTACCAGAAGATGAAAGATCACCACCTTTAGGGAGTGGGTAGCTTGTTTCCAGGCTTCGGGGACAGTGGTGGAGATGAAAGAGAGATTAAGGAACTGGGTAATAGGATAGTGATGGCAGAAGCTGACAGAAGTAGGTGCTTTGGACAGAAGCCATCAGGCCTTCTTCTCTTATGAGGGTTAAGGACTAATGTGGCCTTAAGGGAAGCTGAGGGAGAGGTAGGAAAGAAGGAGAAAGAGTGGAGAGGGAAACGTGGGGGAGGAGGAAGAGGGAAAACGAGGAGGAAACGAGGAAAAACAGAGAGCATAGGTGGTGAAATAGGAGTTAAAGGAAGAGGCCACAGAAGAATAGTCAGTGATGAGTGAGTCACCAACCTTGAGGACAGGCGAGAGAGACTAGGACAGAGGAGTGAGAGAAGAGAGTGAATAACCTTCTGGAGCTTGGAGGAGTGATTCATGTTTCTGGAGTGCAGATGCAAAATACTCAGACTTTCCAAGCCTGGGGACTTTAGTACCAGTGTTGCAATGGTTCTAATTGCTGGCAAAAGCAGCCAGGGAGTCAATGATCTTACAGGACTGCCAGGCAAGTTCTCTGGTACAGAGACAAGCTAATAACTAAGATGATATCCAGGGGATGCGGAAGTCCCATATTCTGTTTTTCTTCTGGGGTGCATGGTGATCCCCTACAGCCATAAATTTGATATGAAAGGACTGGGGGCTGAATTAACCAGAATTAACATTAGAGGTCACAGAGACAGGGGACCAGTCAGAAGCACATAGGTTGCAAAGACAGAGGACAAGTCCAGTGACCTAAAGGACCCGAGATTGATGAATTTGTTTTCGGGAGGCAGGGGTTAGGGTGACAAATCTTATGTACACAGTAAACCATGGAATGGTCACTGAAGGTGTCAGAAAGGCTACCAGCATCACATATGCTGTGGGAATGTGATTAAAGGACCCAATCCAAGAGGAAGGGCAGAAATCAGTTGTGATAATTGGAGGGATTTCACATTTTAGGAGAATTTATGTGCTTTAGGAAAATTTGTGCTTTATGCTTTTGAATTTATTCTAAGGCATAAAACCTAATGTACTGCAAAATGTGTAAACACATTCTTTTACAATATTTGTTTGGTGTGAGCTGTATAGGAAATATCAAAACTAGCACTACAGTTTGCCTGCCATGTCAGTACTCTGGCCTCAACACACCTGACTCACTAACACTAAATGCAACAATATTTAAGATCTGCTCAAAAGATTACACATGACCCCAAGAGGAGGATGCTATTGATTGCCAACTAAACAACAACAACAAAAAAAGTCTAGCATAGGTAAAAGAAACAGCATAAATAATCTCTTCCCAAAGCCACCCATACATGTCCCATTGCATGTGGATGCCATAAACCAAGAGCGCCACACAAACATTGTTGTGCTTTACAGGAATAGAACAAGTATCTGAATTACTGCCAGCAGAGAGATAGTTTCGAAGATGATCCTCCCCATCTTTGATTATGGTGACATGATTTACAGCACCACTTCAAAGTCCATCCTTGCAGGCTGCACCTCATTGTTGATACATTTTCCTACTTTACCTTGGAATGTCCCCCACTGCACCCTCTACTGCTCCCTGTACTTCTCCCTCTCCCTTTCCTCCCTTTATGCAAAGCACCTCACCCATTGTGCTTCCTTTATCTCCAAATTCTGTCTTGGCTCTCTTCCTTCGTACTGTACCTTGCCTCTCTCTCCTCTCACTCCCCATACCACCTCATACTCCCTTTGCAATACTGACTCTCACTTCCTTTCCCTTCCTCCAGTGAAATTCACTGCAGGTTAAGCTGGCTTCTCTTTCTGGTTATCTACTCTGTACCCCTGACCATTTGTTCTGCCGCTTCCTCCACTCCTCAAATCTCTCCTCCATGACATCAGAACACAATCCTGCACTGGATCCTGCTCATGTGTCATGAGCTGCTGTCCACCACCCTCTAGCTACTGCTCTCCCTATGGCCTGCATTTACACTAGTGCAGTTCCCTCATTCTCACCCTCCTCTTATTGTAGTTGTTGATTATACTCTGTCCTTAGATTTGCCTTTTGCACATTTGCAAATCTTATTATCCTAATGCACCTTACTGTATCATGTTTCTCTTGCCTTCTGCAAAATTGTTACTGTACTGTACTTTTTGCACCTTGCTATACATTTACTGATCTCCCCCATCCTCTCTCCATGACACATCTGAAATGAGCTATGTTTCTATCCTGGTAAAACTTTTGAAATCAATAAATAATAATAATAATAATAATAGTAATAATAACAAACATGGCCAACTATAGGCACACACAATCAGCCTAATAAAAAAACTAGTTACAGGACATCACTGATATCACAGATAAAAGTCTACACCCCCTACAGCAATAGAAGCAACTCTTGCAATATTGTAATGCAACTGTACACATTCACACAACAGTGGCAGGCTCCTCAGATTCCTGCTGCTACTGCTGCCCTGTGTGTTCAATACATGTCCTGATAACATCCATGGCTGTGTCGGATGTTCTTGCAAAATATCCTTCAATCCATGCAGGTCTACCTCAGTCTTGAGCAGGTTACTTCCCTGCCTTCACTGTGATGTTGCTGTGAAGGCAGGTTATTCATATGCCTTCAAAGCAACATCACAGTCTGTGCCTATCCATGCTTGCCTTGCTGCTGTGTGCCACATCCACATGCACCACCTGTAAAACAGATGTGACAAATAACCATGTATGTTAGCCGCACTGTTAAACACAGCCACTGTTGGCACCCAATGAAACATGAAGGTAGCCATGCTGAGGTATGCTACCTAGGTACCAAGGTGCAAGGCCAAGGGATCCCACAGAACACCCTTGCATACAGTGGTAACCATTGTCATTTGTAATGATGCCTATATTTATGGCTAGCCATGGCTTGACATGACAGATTAAGTTAAATGGCGGAAAGTAAAACCATGGCTGGATATCACTGGTTATTGTCATGGATGGCCATAGCCACCACTACATGTTCCTGTGTGCAAACACACATAGGCATTGGCCTGCTTTGTGCAGTGTGTTATATAATGTCATAAAAACACTATTGTGTGTGGAATACACAGTGTGAGACACATGACAAGTGGCATGTGGACGCAGATGCCTTGCCTCATTTGAGCACTGCGAGCATCAAAATACAATGCACACCGGCACACAAATGTCATCCATTAACACAAGCATGAGTGATGTGTACATGTGATGTTTCAAGGATAAATATCCATACACATACACACCTGTCCTAGCACAACTCAACAGCACGGTAGCAAACATTTGGCAGTCCATACAGTATGTGTGATGAACATGTTACTATCATTAATATTGTTCCCCTTCACCACAGTTACAATACACATGTATTCACCTGGTGTGTGAAGTCTCATGACCCCTGTCACAGTGGCGCCACTGGCATTTTTCTGTTAGCATGCTCGATCCTGATGCACCTTGTCCATACTCTGACACCTTCCATGTCACTGTATTGAGGAACTGCATTAACAGCCAAGGTGATGCAAACAGGATGATGTTAGCTGTACCAGTCATGGAAGTTTGAAATATTTCTGGTGCCATGAAACACATTGCTGCAGTGACCATTGTTTCACTTTACAATTCTTCTCCAAGAGAGCACATGTAGTTGCTGAAGCAACTGCATGTGCCCTGGAAAAATTCTGCTCTATGTGGATGACGTGGCAATCTTCTGTAGCCACCCCAGCCCTGATTCTCTCCAGAATGCCCTGCAGGGTTTTTCCACTGAAGCTGAGACAGACATGGCCACTGCTTAGTTCTAAACTAAAAGAAAATGAAATCAATGATCTTTGCCTTTCCGTCAGAGTCCTCATCGTGACTTCCCACTGACAATCATCAAATCACTAGGATCCCCACTTGAGCTGGTTGAGTTGTTCAAACATCTAAGTGTCACCCTTCACACGTCCCTCATCTACCATGCACATATCCAACAACTGTCCTCTGTTATCAACTCCAGACTCAGGCTTCTGTACCATCACAAACACTGCCTTCCCCCGATGGTTATCCATATGGCCATTACTTCTTCTGTCCTCTCCCTGGTAGATTATGGCATAGTCATCTACAGCACTGCTGACCCCTCTGCATTGCGATGCATCAAAGTCACCCACAACAAAGCATGCAGATTGGTCATGGGTTGCGACAGATGGAAACACTCCTGTGATCTCTACAAGTCTGCTGAATGGTTTCCATTTGATGCCCATCTTAGGTACCATACTTGCCTCCTGGCCAAGAAAATCCACCTTGGTCAAGCCCCGCCTGGTCTGCATAGCCTCATCCAACCCGCCCCGTTGGTCAGAACCTCCCATAGTTCTACTGGGACCTCCATTCTCATCCATCACTGTTGAACTTCCCTTGGCCAAAGAGCCTTTTTATACAGAGCACCCCCAGTTGGCTCAACGGCCTCCCCCCTGTCTCTCTGGAACCCAGGATCAGTCCCTTCAAGACTAGTCTCAAAGCTCTTCTGCTAGATTCTTCAGCCTGTGACTGTCCCTAATCCTCTCTTCCTCCTGCTCCCCCATTTGTCGGGGCTCTGTAGTATAACTCTATCTCATAAATGGTTTGCTATATACAGAAAAAAATGTGTATTCATGTATTACCCAAATATTATGGATATTATGGATAATGCTGGGTCCTCCTGTCCAAAAGACTATTATTCTGTATTCCTCATCTGTGTGGCTTTGTGTATTGTCTTTCTTCCCTGATAACTGCATTTATAATACTGTATAATATGTATGCATAATTCCATTCCTTGCTGTTTGACGTGGAGCCTTTGTAAAGGAGTCTATGACTCAAAGGGTTATAATTCTGAATATTATTAAATAAATAAAAATAAATAAAACAACATGTCCCTGTTCAGTTATCAGCAGGACACAGTATTCTCATCACTCAGTTCCATAAATTGATGTCATTGTCAGAACACTCTTGGCATTGTGTGCATGCTCCCTAGCAGTGTGTTCTCATTTATCCTCCATGCTCCAAACACTGCCATGAAAAAGACCATTTCTGTGGTGGTCTGCATTTTTTTCTGTGAGAGGATGCTGGTTCCTCAGTAGACTGCTGCTGGTTTCAAACAGTTAAAGCATGCTTTTCCAGATCCTTAAGTACTGGTGTACTAACAAGTTAATTGCATGGACAAAGGTGTTTCAAATATTGCACTGTGCTGTTTATTCATGTCTTTACCCCTTGTTTGTGCAACAAATTCTTCCCCTTTAGCACTGACATGCAATCCATTTTTGGATGGTACATATTCATATTCAAGTACTGTACAGCAATTTCAACTCTCAGTGCCCTAATTAATACTTTGCATAATGCTATCCTTTTTGCAACATGCACATTTTTTCACTATCAGGATCATGATGAGTAATTATGTTCCTCTGTCTAAATGAAGGAAACTGCAATTAATTCATCCCCATTGATTTGGGAAGATTTTTTATTGTGCTTTACACTGCCTCCTTGCATGTAATCGTCTCAGTGCCTATGTTATTATAGAGCAAACGTACCTGTCAGTAAAGGGTATTAAAAGTTTTGGAACTAAGTTTGCAGGCAACTCATTTCCAGCTACTTTAAACATTTTTAGTTAGTGTTAGTAGTATCTATACATTGTAGTGTTTGCAGTAAAATGGAATGAGGAGTTAGCATTTTTTGTTTTTAGAGAGGGAAGTGGGTTTTTAGAGAGGGAAGTGGAAGTGCAAGCAGACAGATTATACAGCTGGGTAATCTAACAGTCAAATGCTGTGTTCTCTGTGATTAAGAATCTTCAGTAGCCACTGACATTTTACCTGGCATTCAGTTTTGGTTGTGGCAATTTTTTTGATCCAATTTGAACTTCTTTTCTCTTCTCACCCTTTCCATCTTTTTCTCTTAAGAAAACTGGACTGAAACAGCTAAGCAGGAATTGCCTGCAGTCTGGTTAAGTGGAGAGGAATGCCTCAAAAATTGTATTCAGGAGTGAGAACTCAAAGGTGAAGTAGGTGCCAGATCTTGGGGGAGCCGAACGCCAATGAGAGAGGTGTTCTGGACTGGAGGCAACATTAAGGAGTCCCTGAGACAGGAATCCATGGGCCAAATACATCTGTGTAAAGTGCAGGCTTTAGACTGTGGCTAGTGAGAGAGGCCTGGTTGGCCTGCAGGAACCAAGGACACCGGAGAAGAGACAACATTGGTTCTAGAGGGGAGCTTGTGGATCCACGTAAGCTTGGTTTGGAACAAACAGGTGATGAGTTGTGGGTTCCCTTTTGTGCTCCATAGTATTTTTAGCATTGCTGACATTTTCATCTGTAGTTATGGACCTAACTCTGAAACGGAGTAGAATCAATAGAACTGGATTGTGAAACATCTACTGGGTGAAATGTATGAGATGAAATGGCTGTTCGAAGATTATGAGCCATTTTTGGGATTATTTTAGTCTTTAGCGAGGGCTTGGTGCTGTTTTAAACTGAGAGTCGAGAGAACTACCTTTTAGCATTTAATATTTATCTGAGTGGACTCATCCTGGAGTTTTCTCTAGGGGAGAAGTAGAAGTTTAAATTTACAGGTGTTCTGCTTGCACCACAACCATTGGATTTGTTAACTTTGTACTTGTTTTGGTTAAACTGGCTTATTATTTGAGAGAGTCAGGGAATGAATGGTGGATACAAATTTACTGTATAGAATGCATGGGTATATGTTGATGTGACTGTATGTTTGGGAATGAAAGTTTTTGTAATAAAGAGCAGAGGGGGGAGACTGGGTGGGGTGGGTTGATAGTGTTTTTTTGGGGTGGGTTAAGACTAGTTATACTGGCAGTGTCATCATGTGCAGAACCCTAAGCTCAGTTACTCCCCATCTCTGCTCCAGGACTTGTGCCCTTTGTATGTCACCTATCTTTCTGGTGCTGCATATTACCACTGCAGACTGCAGGGAGGTAGGAATTCATAGGAGGTGGGAGGGGCAGATTGAAGGAGTACTGATTGAGGGGGGGTTAATTAGGACTGTGAGGACCAGGAGATTCCCTAGGGTGAAATTTGGATTTGGGAGAAGCCAGACATGTTTAATCTCTGTACCCAGGGAACTCACCAGACCGAGTGTGCAGATAACTGATGGGACAGGTGCTGCAGTGTTTCCTTCCTGGGCAGTGCTATACAATGCCAGACTGATGAGGAGCAAGACTGCTATGATAGTAGGTTTTGTATCTCATTGCTTGCTGAATCTGGCATGCTGTATGGGAGAAATGACTTGGTGATGATTCTGGTCCTATTTTGGAGGCAGCTGTCCCAGCTTGTTTCTTCATGGTGCACTGCATTGAGGAGGATCACAATGAGGGGGTGGGCATCTGTTTTAGATATGAACTGAACCTGTTAGTGCACCCAGTAGGAGAGTACTCTGTTATCTGAATCTGTGGCTGTACATGGGGTCCAGGTGGAGGTTGTAGGATCCTCATTTACCAGCCTTGACGATGCAAGGGGGGTATTATGCAGGAATTCATGGACTTCTTCACTGATGGTACGTTAAAGTGACCAAGGTGGCTTATTCTTAGAAACTTCAATACCTGGGTTGATGATTTTAGCAGGATTTTCTCCAGAGTATAGACACCGTGGGCCTCGCACAAGCTGTTGATTCTGTAATACACTAACATAGACACACCTTGGACTTGGTATTCTCCCTTGGGCTTGAGATGGAAAACCTCAGGACTAATCCAGTAAGTTGGTTGGATCCAGTGCCATCTGATTTGGTTTCAGGGTACAGATCTACAGTCCATCCCCCTGTGGAGATGGTCCAGTACCATCCTTAATGAAAGCATAGACCAGATGGACTTATGGTCATGCTGGACACCTTGGGTATGCTGGCAGCATGTGCTGGGGCATCAGAGGAGTCAGAGGTCATTTATAATAGAGCTGTTGGTGTAGCCTTTGACCTCATAACACCAGTTCATATACGTTAATTGGTTTCATACCTTGGCTTGCCGTGATTTAATAGTAGGCAGGGGAGATGAAAGCACATGTGTGAAGATTGGAGCATTGCTGGAGGAGATCAAGAGCAGAAGAGGGCAAACTGGCTTTAAATATTCACTACGGTGAATATCAAAGGGAAATTTCCTGTAGGATAGCAGAATTCCTGTTCATGAAGATTGCTGCTGGAAGGAACCAACCAGCTCAGCTTTTTTAGATGTGGACAGGCTTCTCCATCCTGCCTGTTTATAGTCCATTATGGCTGTTCCATTCATTAAATACAAAGTTTCCTTGGTTCTTTTTGGACAGAGTGTCCTCTCTATTTGGGCTGGGATCCCACAAAGTGAGCCATTACAACCCAACAGTATCGAGCCAGAAGGACACAATAGCAGTTAGTGGTCCTGAGGAAAGATTTTGGCAGTAAAAAAGGATGAGGTTGGAGAAGTGATCTCAGAGTTACATCCAATATTTTGTGAACTGGATCCAGGCCTGACCCGGCTACTAGTGAACTGTGTTGGGCACCTGGATCTGGTGTTCACTGAGATTGTTTGGTGCTCCTTGTCAGAGGGGTTTTCCCCGTCTGCATTGAAAATTGCATTGATGAAGCCCTTCTTGAAGAAGCCATCATTGGACCTCGATCTCTTGGCAAATGACCACCCTATCTCTAACCTGCCTTTTTTAAGCACAGTTACCAAGAAGTTGGTTGCACTGAAACTTGAGGCACACCGCATAGCATTTGATACGTCACCTCTCCAGTCTGGTTTTAGGTAAAGGCACAGAACAGTACAGAGACTGCATTGGTCAGGGTGCATAATGACCTGCTCAGGAAGTGCAAGAGAGAGAGTGGTCAGTTCTTGTCCTCCTTGATCTCCTCTTGGCATTTTACACTGTGGACAATGGCCTTTTATTGGATAGACTCAGGGAGTATGTAGGACTCACCGGCAAAGTCATCTGCTGGTTTGAGTCCTATTTCATGGACAGGACACAGAGGATAGTTATAGGAAGTTTTGCCATACTGCCAATGGACCTGTATTGTGGTGTACCCTTGAGGTTGGTCCTTTTGCCCATGATGTTCATGATATAGGTGCTGTCCCAGGGTAGGATCGTTTGACAATATGGATTTGGGTTTCATTGTTATGTAGCTGATATTCAGCTCTATCTTTATTTTGCACCCGAGACATTTGGCACAGTGGATGCGCTGAACTAGTGCCTGGCTGAGATCCAGGACTGGATGTCGCTGAACTAGCTGAGATTTTATCTGGATAAAACTGATGTACTGGTCCTTGAGCCTAGTTGGTTGGGGAGAGTGGCATCTGCTGAGAGGGAGACAGGGCTTTGACTCAGCACCTCCAGGCTTTTGGCTGCTTCAAAGGTGGGAAACCTGGCAGTCATTCAGGATGAGGGATTGACAAGTGAGGCTGAGTTGTTGGCAGTAGTCTGGAATTGCTTTTACCATCTTAGGATCATCAGCCAAATTAAATCCCTTATGCCCCTAGATGACTTTCTCTCAGTGGTGCAGACTGTTGTGTCCTCACGGCTAGACTACTGAAATACTTTGTACATTGGTGTGGGTTCAGGTACACAGCCACACCTTCAGTAGGTACAGAATGCAGCTTCTAGGTTGTTGACTGGCCTTTTGAGGTTGAGACATATTTCCCCAGCACTATGTGAACTGTGCTGGCAGCTGGTTGAATGGTGTATTCCCTGTAATGTTGGGATACTAACTTATAAAGCCCTACACAAGCTGGTCCCAGGTTACCTGAGTGATCTCTTGCACCCTTACATGTCCACGCACCCTCTCTGCTCCAGTGCAAAAGGCATTCTGGTTGTTCTCTTGGCCAGGCTTAAAACCTCAGGGGACTGGACCTTTGTGGCCATGGGTCCAGTCCTTTGGCATTATCTCCCAAGGGCCCTGAAGGAGATTCCTTCCATTGAGGCCTTTAAAAGTGGTCATAAAACTAATCCTTTTACTCGGGCCTATGGGGAGTGAGAGTCCCTACACGTCATCCCAGTATTATTTTAGATGGGTGCTGAAATTTTTACGTTAGCATACTGAGATTTTATTTAACTATATTATTTATTAGAGCAATGTGGATTATAAAATTCCACCCGCAGAATGCCCTCATAATTACCTTTCCAATTCTGAATCCATGATGGCTGCTGGAGCCCAGTGCACATGCGCGGGTCCTTGCACATCCACAGAGAACTCCAGTGGCCATCTTGGACTCGACGGACAGTACTGTGTTCCACTTGTTCCATGGAAGAGGTTGAAAACCAAAAAGCCTTTAGTGAGATTAGACACCAGTTATAAAGTTGAGGGTGAACTATTAAATAAAACACCCTCAATTGTTTTAATAAATGATAATGTGAGGCTGTAGGCATTTGAGACAATGGAAGAGGCATAGGAGCTTATTTAGAGGCACTGGCAGATTCAATCTGACTTAAAGGACAGACGTTTTTTCAGCCAGTACTGTACATCCCAAATCCCCTCAATATAAGTCACGTACTCTGTAGGAGCTTCTCAGGCTCAGAGTGACCAGAGCAAATACTGTATGGAATCAGTCTTCACAGAAATTAATTAGCAGTGAGAAAAATAATTGATCCTTGCAGAACATGCCACTACATTCCTCCCAATGCAGCAAAATATCAAGACATGCACAACACAACAAAGAGGCTCATCATGAAGGTTATATGTTAGTAGACCAGCTCCATGCACAGCAGAAAGTGAAGCAAAAGCTCCATCAAAAGCAACAAAACATAATCAGACTCTGTAAGGTCCTTTCCTGTGCATAGCACTATATAACCTATGTCTTATGATTTTCTTTCCTCAGAGCAGAAGACTGATTAATTCAATAAATCATAGGAAAACATCCAGTCTGCAAAGTATGCTTACTTGATTATTCATCTCTCCAACACCCCTCCCGATCTGAGATTTTCTTTGCAAATATTTCATTGTCCCGGATTCCCCCCTTTTCCCTCACAAAAACACAGAGACCATTGTTTGTTGTTGTGCTCAGACTGGCAATTAATTTATTTATATTCATAAATCCATATTCCATTTTCCATCTCTTTATTATCATATTTCCATAATTTCCATTTATTTTCCATCCATATATCTCTCTCTGATTATCCATCCCCCAGGCGAAAACCTGGGTGCCTTCTTCTTCTCTTTTTCTGTTAGGTAATGGTGAAAACCGATTCTGCTTTCTCCTTCATCTTCTTCCTTCTCATGTGTTATTCCTTTTTTCTTCCCCCCTCCCGTCCCCCCCCCTTTTTCCCCCTGCCATCCACCTTGGCAGTCCATAGTCCTATTATCATCTGCCACCACTTTTTTGCCAGTCCCAAAGCATTTATCATCTGCCATCCACCTTTGGTAGTCCATAACCATATTATCACCTGCCATCCACCTTTGGCAGTCCATACCATATTATCACCTGCCATTCACCTTTGGCAGTCCACTGTCCTCCCGGATGCATCTGTCCTCCACCATGACAGACCCATAACACGGCCCCAAATTGACCGTCTTTCCCTCGTACTCTGTCAAGTAGGGTGGGTGGGAGGAATCAAAAACTCCAGCAAAAAGTGGCTGAGACTCCCTTGTGCTGACCCTTATGTACCTCCCTTCTCCACTCCCCTTCCTGCTAACTGCCTATTGTTCCAACTCTTGGCTCCTCCACTTCCTTTTCCCTTCCCCTTCTGAGCACAACCATTCCCTAAGGGAGGGAAGGGGTGCACCAGGACAACCTGGTCTGCCCCTTAAAGGGCAAACTCCAAATTGTCCCGGCAAATTGTCCCGGATTCCCCCTTTTCCCTCACAAAAACACAGAGACCATTGTTTGTTGTTGTGCTCAGATTGGCAATTAATTAATTTATATTCATAAATCCATATTCCATTTTCCATCTCTTTATTATCATATTTCCATAATTTCCATTTATTTTCCATCCATATATCTCTCTCTCTGATTATCCATCCCCCAGGCGAAAACCTGGGTGCCTTCTTCTTCTCCTTTTCTGTTAGGTAATGGTGAAAACCGAGACCGCTTTCTCCTTCATCTTCTTCCTCTTCCTGTGTTATTCCTTTTTTTTTCCCCCCTCCCATCCTCCCTCCCCTTTTTCCCCACTAGCCAGTCTCCAGCTTGCGTTGGATGACTGGCTTCCTCCCAACTTAGGGTATCCCTCTCCCTTACTTCAGGGATGAAAACTCCTTCCTCCCCCTTTCTTTTTTTTTTTTTATACCAGCTTCCGTTTGTTTGCTCCATTCCTCTATGAAACTCATTGTTTCCGCATTGAACATGTCTATTGCTATATCTGACAAGTGTACCCCATCTGACCTGTAGAAGTCATCCACCCATTCTTCTACTCCCCGCAGTATCACTTGTCCCCCCATCTTCCTTATCAAAGTCCCCACCCATCTATTCATCTTTCTCCTGGCCCTCTCCACTGCCCTGTGGCTATGTTCCTGTCTCCATACCCTTCGTGGTATCATATCTGACCAGGCAAGGCGTATATGAGGTCACCACTGTCTTATTGCCTCTAGGTCCCTCTTTATCTGTAAATATGTGTGCACCCAAGGTCTACCCGCCAGGTCGTTGCCCCCTAAGTGTAAAATAATTAGGTCTGGACTGGGCCGTTGTCTCTTGAGTTCTTTCAAAGCAGGCAGGAGCTGTGCCCATCTCATCCCCCGTAGGCTGTGCCATACCAACCTACACTGTCGTACATCCTGGTACAATTGTTTTCCCCCAGCTTTCTTCTCTGCTCTCTTACCAGCCCAGTAAATATAGGAATGGCCACAGATCCAGACTTCTGTGCTCATCCCTCTACCTATGGGGTGCACAGAAAATTAATTAATTCACATACAATCTCAGTGCCCACATTGTATTATCCCCCCTCCTCCTTTTCCTCTTTTTTTTTTTTATTTTAGAGCTCTGATGTAACTTTTATAACTGGCTGACCACCAGCACCCTTTTTCCAAAATGTCCTTCACAGGCTCACCCGTTGCCGCCCACTGGGAGGCCCCAATCCTGAGGAATGGGAAGAATAATTAGCTGGGTTCTCCCCCAGAAAACCCATGCCCTTTTTCAATACTGCTGTAATTTGATAGCCGGTGACCGGTTTCCCATCCCCATGTACAAATAACTTCCCTGTCCTGGTCCTCTGCTCTGCGGCGAAGGCCCACAGGGCCTGTACTGGGCATATGGCAATCTCCGACCGTCCTTTAAGTGCTATGATGCACCCTTGCCCCCTTTGGTCCATCTTTGACCTCTTTAGCTTGATTTTTATTTTGCTTATCCCCCAACTCACATCTTCCCATTCCACACCTCCTTCCTTGTCATCTTTCCCATGGCCTACCACTTCACTCACTCTCATAGCCCCTGCCAACATTATCACATAAATTGTGTGAAATAGCTGCGCCTCCCCCTTTGATCTGCATATCGCCGGCAGCACCTCCTTTAACTTTATTAACCACTGCTTACCTATTGGCCTCCTGTTATCCCCTGGTCCTCGCTGCAGCCTACCCCATCCCTACATCATTCTCCTGATGAGCATTGATTTTGTTGGGTTATTCCAGCCTTTTAGGCTGCAGATCACACTGATCCCTGCCAGATAAACCCCCATTGTGGTGTGAGCAGTCCCTTTCTGCCATTGTTCCACTGTGAACATTCCCAACTGCTCCTCAGAGAGCGGCCTACTTACCTCCATCAGGTGTTCTGCCCTGAATGCTTGAAAAACCCTCCAGGCCCCATCGTAGGCCCACAGAGTCCGGGGCGCCCATAAGCTGCGAAACAACATTTCTGCTCCTTCCTGCCAATATCCCAGATGTTCGTTGGAATGGGCGTTTTGTGTTCTTCCGCTGCTGGTGCCAGCTTCCAGAAACGGACCAGCTGCAGACGGGAAAATGCTGTCAGCCAGGGCGTTGCGTATCCCTTCTATGTGTTTCACTCTGAAAGACATGTTCAGCTGCAAGGCCCTTAAAACTAACTGTCGTACTACCTGTGTGACTGTATCCGACTTGGCTCCCCTGCTGTTTAGTGCATGAACCACCGCTCTATTGTCACACCAAAATGTCACCTTCTGATCCCGGAATTCCTCCTCCCCACACCACGGTGCATGCCCATATGGGCATGATTTCCAGTAGTGTTATATCTCTCACTTTCCCGTCCTTTATCCAACTGACCGGCCACGGTTCAGCAAACCATCTGCCCCTTAGGTAACCTCCCATGCCTGTCCCCCCCCCACTGCATCCGTGTAGAGGTCAAGGTCTGTGTTGTATAGCCACTCCTCTTGCCAGAACGAACACCTGTTGTAGTCCTTTAAGAATTCTTTCCATATACTAAAATCCTCCCTGACGCCTTGAGTCAGATCAACCCAGTGATGTGGCCTGGTGACCCCTGCTGTCGCTCTGGCTAATCTCCTTGTGAATGCCATTCCTGGTCCTATAGCCCTGCATGCAAAGTTCAGGTGCCCTAGTACCTGCTGAACCAGTTTTAGTTGTACCCATCTCCTGCTGACATGTGCCCAGATTAGTTCCTTCAGCTTCCTTACTTTTGTGTCCGGCAATCTGAAAACTTCCCTCGTGGCATCTATCTCTATCCCCAGGAATTCCATCACCTTGCTGGGCCCTTCTGTTTTCTCTGGTGCCAATGGGACTCCCAACTCCTGGCACAATTCCTGAAATTTACCCAGCATCCTTTGTGTCTCCCTTTTCCCTTCCCGAATGAGGAGAAAATCATCCAGGTAATGGATGGATGACTGACCTATAACCCGTTTTTTCTTGGACTATCCACTGCAAACATGTGCTGAATGCCTCAAATGTAGCACATGCTGCTGAACACCCCATTGGCAGTGCTTTGTCGAAATAATACTGTCCCTCACTTTTAAAAGCCAATAGGCCCCAGTCTTCCCTCCTGACCGGAAGCAGTCTGAAGGCGGACTCAATGTCCGTTTTTGCCATCCATGCATCCCTTGTGGCCTGAATTATCCAAACTGCATCCTCTAGGGTTGTGTATGTTACCCTACTATGCTCCTCACTGATAAAGTCATTCACTGACTCTCCTTCCAGATAAGACAAGTGGTGGATCATCCTGTATTCACCTTCTTGTTTCTTGGGTACCAAGCCCAAAGGTGATATCCGCAAGTTTTCAAGTGGGGGGGGGGTCTCGAATGGGCCCTCCACCCTGCCTGCTGCTTTCTCTTTCTCAATCTTTTGCCTCAACATTTCCTCTTTCTCTTTTACAGACCCCAGGTTGCTTGCCTCCCTTGCTTGTCTGGGTCCCCTAAACTGCAAGGAAAACCCTGCTTTAAAACCACTCAAAATCATCTCCCGTATGCCCGCGTCCGGATATCCATCCAGGCAAACTGTCCATGCTGCCAGGTTGACGGGGCTCCTGGCCATACCAAATTGCTCCTTGTTGTGCCACCCACCCCCCTTTATTGACCCCTCCTTCCCTTTCTGCCTGACCTTCCCTGTTTCATCGATTTTGACCCCCTCTATTCCCACTCCCCCTGCCCCTCCTTCCCTTGTTCCATGTTTGCCCTTTAAATCCCAGGTCATCTTGAAAAAACTGTTGGTTTGATCCTTGGCCCCCCTGCTCTTGTGCTCCTTGTACCCCTGCCGTTCTGCACTTGCCAGCCGGGTGCCCCCTTCCGCATCTTGAACAGGTATGTCAAAAACGACACTGAGGCCATGAGCAGATAGCCCTGTTATAAGCCCAGCAGTTTCTCTGAAGCGTAAAACCCTTTCTGCTCCACCCACTCTCGGGTGTGGACTGATCTGTCATGTAATCAGTCCATAAGTCTATTTGCTTGGTGTCCCACCTTACATCCCCGAATGTTGCCATTCTTTGACGAAAACATTCATCGTAATATATCCAACCTACTCCACCTTTTGCTTTTGCTCTCCTTATTATCAATGAATAGGTAATGAGCGGGATACCTAGCTCCAGCTTCTTTTCCAGCATGATGGCTGAAAAAATTGCAAAACCTAGAAACCACCCATCCCAAGTCTTCCCTTTAGTAAACTTGTCATCCTCTTTTCTTCCTAAGATCACTATGCCAGCTGCCATCTCACTCTTACCTATGCTCTCAGTTTCTTCATATTTTGCCGCCGCCTCCCGGCTCACCAAAGCGCAAAAGATATCCACATATTCCCTCTCCATATCTTTTCCTTCGTGGCTAATGGCACATGCTCGCCTATTCTCATCCCAGGCGCACCTACCTCTCTTGTACCCCTTCCTTCCCTTTCGGTTCCCTTTACAGTATCTCCTGATGCCTCTTTTCCTGTCCTAATTTCCGCCAGAGCAGATTCCATTGGCCCCAGCCCTCCTGTCCCCAGTGCTGCCACAATTTGCCCTATATATGCTATCACCCACCGCATTGGATGTGTTACCTGTAACCTTCTCCTGGCCGAGCTGCCTGGAATCCTCGGAAGGTCCCCTCGATTCTTCTTGTGATTGAGGTGGGGGTGGAGGGTGAGTTACTGGGGCCTGCGGGCCGGACCTCTTATTCTGGGCTTCGTGTCCCGGTTCCGCCGGGGAGGCTCCCCTTTTGGCTGGGGTGGGTATTGACGTCACCGGGTCCGTGGGCCTTGTGGGTACTGGGTCGCCTGCCTTGGTGGGCCCCGGTGTCCCCAGTGTCACCTTAGCGGGGCTGTATAACCCTCCAGCTGGCCTTTTCCCTTTGCCACCTTTTCCAGCACCCACCTTTCTCTTCTCCCCGGTCCTCCCCGGTTCCTCTCCCTCCACTAGGTACCACATTTTGTTCGCTTTTTCAGCCAGGTCGATTATAGCCTTGTAGGCATCCTTCTTCGATGGCCTGCTCTTCTTGGGTGCCATGCTCATCTGTGAAAACAACTATGGGAATGAAAAAACAGAGTTATTAGAATATCTGTATTTCCAGTACATCCTCCTCTTGTCCATTGAACACCCCCCATGCCCCCACGTCTGGAGCCACCCGTGCCAGGCCCCCTACCAGTCTGGCAGGCCGCCATCATCTTTATTTTTTTTATTTTGTTATATATATAGAGCCGGGTCCATCTTCCTGCGACCCCTTCCTCCACATGGTACTCGTGGCGTGTGGCTCCCTCATCGAGATCCCTCGTCAAATGGCCCACCTCTGCTCCGAGGCTCCCTTACATCCTGTCGGCTTGCCATGAATCCCTCCCATTTCATGGGTTATATTATTGTTAGTTATTATTGGACTTCCCCCCATTTATCCCATATATTTTCTCTCCTTGTTTTCGTTATTTTTTTTTGAAGTTTCACATTGTGCACCCAACCGCTCCCCACAGTCAAAAACCCAGTCTCCATTCTTCCTTTTAGGCCTTCTGCCTCTTGTGCCCCCTCCCCCCTGGCGTGTGACGTCACGCCACATGGTCGCCATTCCGCATTCACTTTTAAAAACCGCCCCACTGGGCCTCCTTCCACCTGCAACTGGACCATAAAACTTTATGACTGCCTCAGGCCAGGAAATGGAGAGGGTGGAAGTCATCAACACACCACATGGCATGCCCTGCCCCTCCACATGGTCGCACACTCGCGTTCTCGCTCCTTCCCTTAGAAAAAACAACCATTCACTCTTCCCACACACAAACCCCTCCGTTGTCCATGCGGTCCCAATAAACTGGAGCAGGTCTTGCCGCAACCCCAGTGGCGCATGCTGTCACGCCAACTGGTCCTCCCGTTCGCTCCCTCATTCGCAAATCCAAAAGCCCAAAAACCAGGCCTAACACCCCACCAGCCAACCATCTCATGAACAATAAAACACCAAACCAGTGGGGCAATGTGCATCACGATCCCCCCAGGCATGTGGCGTCATCGCAAGGCATGGACCCCCTCCCAACCCTGCATGCACGCCATCCGATTGTACCATGCCTGCGATGTCGCTTCGACCCCCTTCCCACAACTGCACCCAAAAATGCTGGGCCCAATGCCCGTGACTGTCCAAACCATCCCCCAGCTGCTGCCCCCATCCTGGGAACTCTACCCTCCAAATCGCAGTGTTCCAGGCACGCTTCTGGGGAGAAGCTGCTCACAAAACCACAGGCTACCATCTCCCGAGTGCACCAGACAGGCCCCCTGCCTCCCTTTCGCTGTAGGGCAGTCACCATGGCCCAGGCAATGGGGCACCTCCTTCTCCCGCCCCATGTGGCATGTGACGTCACACTGCGTGGCTTCAGTTCCCGATCCCTGCATGCCTTCTTCCAGGCCTCTTCCAGGCCTGCCCTATGCACCCTAAATCACATACGACACACCATTTTTTTCTCTCCTTATATTTTCTTGTTTTTTTTTTTTTAAAAACAAAACCTCCTCAGATGCACCAAACCTCGAGCCTGGCTCCTCGCTCCCAAATAGCCTGCTGTAGTTGAGGCTTGGACTCACAACCTCCACATTGTTTCACTTTATCAGTACTACACACTACTGATAGCGCCACTGGAATTCTCAGACAATCTGTGCATTCTGGTATCAAACGCACTATTGAAGTCTTCCTTACCATGAGCTCAAGAAAAACATCTCCCATGCCTGCCCTGCTCTCTTCCCTTTCCTCTTTGTCTATTATTTTTATTTTTTTTTTATATCCCAATTTCAGCAAACTGGCTCTCCTTCATTGCACTACCCACAGTCAAAATCAAAATGCCATCTCTCTCTGTCTTCCATCCTATCCCATTTCCAAGCTAAAACCTGCCATCTAACAACTCTGCACACTTTAAAACCAATTCCATAACCTTAACTTCTTCTTCCAGTGACCAAACCTCAAAATTAATGCCAATCCAATGTGCTGCAGTTCTTGTGCAATCAAAAACTCCAGCAAAAAGTGGCTGAGACCCCCTTGTGCTGACTCTTATGTACCTCCCTTCTCCCCTCCCCTTCCTGCTAACTGCCTATTGTTCCAACTCTTGGCTCCTCCCCTTCCTTTTCCCTTCCCCTTCTGAGCACAACCATTCCCTAAGGGAGGGAAGGGGTGCACCAGGACAACCTGGTCTGCCCCTTAAAGGGCAAACTCCATTATTCCTGAAAGGCTACAGGGCTTCAGAACTAAATCACTTTATTGTACACTTTCTGGAATGCAGTTTCACCACTGGAAGTTAATAGCTGACAGCCTCAAATTGGTCTGCTAAGGAAGTGAACTACCTACAGACTATCAGCAGCTAGTTCCACCCACTTAATGAATAATTCATGTATATTTTTGATTACAGAATTATCTCTTTCTAGCCAATTTTAACCAAAGCAAAACTATCTACTCAACTGATAGAACATATTTTGTTCAATAAAAGGTCATTCATTGTATAAGTCAATATATTTTGGTGTTCTTTTTATAAAAAGTGTTCTTTTAGATGCACAAAGAATGCATAATACAAACAAAAAATTACAAGAATTTGGTATTGGCTAACACATAAGGAATCAACTTCTCCTAAACCGTTTTAGTATTTCTTTTTCTTTGGGTAACCATATTTTGTGAATCTCAACCTCCCTGCTTTTTAATTTTTTTTTAAAAGCTTTATTAACATAGAAACATAGAAGTTGATGGCAGATAGGGGCCGGCCTGCCGGTGCAGTGGTAGCACTACCACTTGCGAAGCTGATGACCCGGGTTCAGGAACGAGGCCTGGGAGTCAGAGGGCCGGCAGGGGGAGAAGACTGAGCATCCTAAGGACTGCTCATTTTCTCCAGGAGGGAGTGGGGACAGTAACCCATCACTTGACTGTCCCCAGGCAGAGGCCTGAGGCACAGTATGCACTGAGTCAGATACAAGGGGGAAGACATGACGAACATTAGCTGTCATGCCATGACGTCGGGCGCATGTCAAGCCTGTCAGAACAGGAGAAAAATACTCTCCAGGACCTGGGTAGACAGAGCTAGAGAGCAGACCCCTCATGGCTCACACCTGCCTGGCCAGTCCTGGATCCTGATGAGACAAGAAGTGTTTGGGGAGTAACTGCCCCACCTCACCCCCACCCAGGGGGCTAAATCTGTGGCTCCATGGGGGATTCCGGGATGGCTAAGGTAGGTGGCTGAAGTGGGGGCAGACTCCACTGGGGCTCCTGGAGGTGCAGGGGCTGTAGAGAAGGGAAGGAGGATAAAATACAATATAAAAAAAAAAAAGAAGTTGACAGCAGATAAGGACCACAAGGCCCATCCAGTCTGCCCATTTTTTCTACCTTATGAATGTGCCATAGACCTTTACTCTGTCAATGGCCTATCTTTAGCATTTTCAGTTAAAACAGACATACACAAACAGCACAAAAACTGCTGTTACACTGGAATACATAAGCATATACTGTATGTGCTTATGTATTAGTCAGTGTGTGTGTATATCACAACGATTAGAAACTGCAGTTAGGTGTCTCAATGGTTAGTGCAAAAACTGCTAGTTTACACATTTCTCACTGCCCACAATACCATTCTTTTTCAGCCATATTGGCTCTTGCAAGGATTTGTTCACTTAGCCATGAGTCAGTCACAGGGTATCTCAATCAATCAAGTTTATTTTATACTGGAAAGAGTGTGAGCAAACATGCCCGTTTTCACAGTCATCCGGGTTGCAGAGTATCACAACATATACGGCAAAAGAAAAATACAAGAGCAAACATGCCAAATTTCACAGTCATCCAGGTTACAGAATATTACAACATACTGTATGCAACAACAGAAAAACACAAGAGCAGAAATAAACATATTTACAACAAATTTAAATAAAAATTAGGACAGTCATAAATATTGGTGAGGATGAGGGAGGTAGATAGTTGGAGGGGGAGGTAAGGATGAGACAGTAAACATAAAGCTGGGGGGGAGGCTGGGGGGGAGTGTGGATGGAGAAAAAGTAGGTGACATGAGAGATGTCCTTAAGGGAGAGGAGCAGAACCTCACAACTGCTATATGAAACTTACCTCAGGGGGCACTTACAAGAGTAACTCTCCAGCAGCAAATTTTTTTTGCGGAGGCAATAAATAAGGGGATGGAGTCACAGGACTGGGTGCTAGGATGTAGGTTATTATAAAGTTTCACACCCTGATAGCAGATGGTGTTTGTGCATGTGTAGTATGATGGAAAGGAACCTCAAAAATGTGGCTGGTGCTCCCTCTGGTGCCACGCTTAGGGGCAGATCTGGGGAAAAGGTCCAGAACACTTGGTGGCAATAAGTTAAGATTAACCTTATGTGGAAAAAGAAGTGTTTTATGTTGAAACCTTCCTCCCAGGGGTAGCCATGAGAGAGGAGGGTAGAGGAATAGTGATGGGTGGACAAGGGGAGGCCAGTGATGAAACGCACAATGTTGTTGTAAGAGGTTCTCAGTTTGGAGAAAAGAACAGACAAGGGGAAGGGTAGTAGACTGAGGAGCCATATTCAAGCAGAGGAAGGAGCAAGGAGCAGGCAAAGTGAGATCTTGAGGCTGGAGGAAGGAATTTTCTGATCTGGAATAGCAATCCTAACCTCATGTTTATTTTCTTGATAAGATTAGTAATGTGTACTTGGAAAGTGAGGTGTGGGTGAAGAACCAAGCCCAGACATTTAAATCTTTGACTTTATCGATACTGTTCTGATGATGGTCAGAGAGGGTGAGATTTAATTCTGCATTTTTTCTGGGGTCTGCAAAGAGCATGTACTGAGTTTTTTAAGAGTTAAGAACTAGGTTTTTGTGAAGGAACCAAAAGAGGAGTCTTAGGAAGTCAGTTTGAAGATTAGAGAACATGGTGTCGGGGTTTTTATCACTGCAGTATAGAGCTGCGTCATCTGCATAAAGAACTATCTTGGTCTTTTGACAGATTATTGGGAGATTATTAATGAAGAGAGATAAAAGCAGGGGGCTTAAAATAGAACCCTGAGGATGCCACAATTAATATGGCAAACGTTTGAGAGTACCCCTTTTATGGTTGTCCTGTGAGATCTATTTGAGAGGTAACTGTCTACTCAGCAAACTACATCCCGGGATATATGAAGGCAGGAGAGAAAGAGAGAGCCTAGGAGGAGGCTGTGGTCCATCAAATCTAAAACTTTGGTCAGATCAACAAATACTGACCCTGAGTACTGACCATTGTTGCTTGCTTTAGTAATATCACTGGTGAGTCTCATTAAAGCTGTTTCTGTGCTGTGGCTTGCTCTGAAGCCATGCTGTGCTTCAGTGAGGATATTATGTTCTCAAAAAAAAAGAGGTTAGTTGTGAGTGAACAACCTTCTCAATGATTTTGGAAAGAGGTGCCAGAAATGAGATAGAGCGATAGTTCCCTACATCACTCCTGGACCCCCTGGACAGAATGTCATGTTGCTTATTGGCCCCTATGCATGAAAGGGCAGAGAGGCTAAGCACCATGTATCTGTTGCATGGAACCACTCCTCTCCCATTGTGCCCCCCATGTGGGATGCACTACTGGGGGCATGCAGCCCAGCTGCATGGGCAGCAACGCACCGGGGGTGGACGGGGGGGTGTTGGTGCTATGCAGCAGTCATTACCATGCATAGTGCTGTCTGCAGGGGTGTGGAGGATGATGCAGGCTGTGGCAGGGGGTATCCTGCCATAACGGCCATACGTTGCATTGGCCATGCACTCACAGGGCCCCCCAGGCTCAACCTGTCCCAAGCTCCATCCCTCCAACAGATGAAGTCTCCCCCTGCAAACATATGCCTTGAGCCAAGTTGGTTGTGGAGAGTGGCATCTATTGAGAGGGAAATGGGGCTTTGACTCAGCACCTCCAGGCTTTTGGCAGCTTCAAAGGTGGGAAACCTGGCAGTCATTCAGGATGAGGGATTGACAAGTGAGGCTGAGTTGTTGGCAGTAGTCTGGAATTGCTTTTACCATCTTAGGAACATCAGCCAAATTAAATCTCTTATGCCCCTAGATGACTTTCCCTCAGTGGTGCAGACTGTTGTGTCCTCACGGCTAGACTACTGAAATACTTTATACCTTGGTGTGGGTTCAGGTACACAGCAACATCTTCAGTTAATGCAGAATGCAGCTGCTAGGTTGTTTGACTGGTCTTTTGAGATTGAGACATATTTCCCCAGCACTACGTGAACTGTGCTGGCTGCTGGTTGAATGGCGTATCTCCTGTAATGTTGAGATACTAACTTATAAAGCCCTACATGAGCTGGTCCCAGGTTATCTGAGTGATCTCTTGCACCCTTACATGTTCACGCACCCTCTCTGCTCCAGTGAGAAGGGCATTCTGGTTGTTCCCTTGGCCAGGCTTAAAACCTCAGGGGACTGGACCTTCGTGGCCATGGGTCCAGTCCTTTGGCATTATCTCCCAAGGGCCCTGAAGGAGATCCCCTCCATGGAGGCCTTTAAAAGTGGTCTTAAAACAAATCTTTTTGCTTGGGCCTATGGGGAGTGAGAGTCCCTACATGTCATCCCAGTATTATTTTAGATGGGTGCTGAAATTTTTATGTTAGCATACTGAGATTTTATTTAGCTAAATTATTTATTAGAGCAGTGTGGAATATAAAATTCTGCCCACAGAATGCCCTCATTATTACCATTCCAATTCTGTATCCATGCTGGCCACTAGAGCCCAGTGCACATGCATGGGTCCTTGCACATCCACAGAGAACTCCAGTGGCCATCTTGGACAAGACGGACAGCACTGTGTTCCACTTGTTCCATGGAAGAGGTTGAAAACCAAAAAGCCTTTAGTGAGATTAGACACCAGTTATAGAAGTTGAGGGTGAACTAGTAAATAAAACACCATCAATTGTTTTAATAAATCATAATGTGAGGCTGTAGGCATTTGAGACAGTGGAAGAGGCTTAGAAGTTTATTCAGAGGCACTGGCAGCTTCAATCTGACTTAAAGGACAGACGTTTTTTCAGCCAGTACTCTACATCCCAAATCCCCTCAATATAAGCAACGTACTCTGTAGGAGCTTCTCAGGTTCAGAGTGACCAGAGCAAATACTGTATGGAATCAGTCTTCACAGAAATTAATTAGCAGTGAGAAAAATAATTGATCCTTGCAGAACATGCCACTACATTCCTCCCAATGTAGCAAAATATCAAGACGTGCACAACACAACAAAGAGGTTCATCATGAAGGTTATATGTTAGTAGACCAGCTCCACGCACAGCAGAAAGTGAAGCAGAAGCTCCTTCAAAAGCAACAAAACATAATCAGACTCTATAAGGTCCTTTCCTGTACATAACACTGTATAACCTATGTCTTATGATTTTCTTTCTGCAGAGCAGAAGACTGATTAATTCAATAAATCATAGGAAAACATCCACTCTGCAAAGTATGCTTACTTGATTTTTCATCTCTCCAAGGCCCCTCCCAATCTGAGATTTTCTTTGGAAATATTTCATTATTCCTGAAAGGCTACAGGGCTTCAGAACTAAATCACTTTAATGTACACTTTCTCGAATGCAGTTTCTCCACTGGAAGTTACCAGCTGACAGCCTCACATTGGTCTGCTAAGGAAGTGAACTACCTACAGGCTGTCAGCCACTAGTTCTGCCCACTTAATGAATTATTCATGTATACTTTTGATTGCAGAATTAAGTCTTTCTAGCCCATTTTAACTGAAGCAAAACTATCTACTCAACTGATAGAACATATTTTGTTTAATAAAAGGTAATTCATTGTATAAGTCAATATATTTTGGCGTTCTTTTTATAAAAAGTGTTCTTTTAGATGCACAAAGAACGTATAATACAAACAAAAAATTACAAGAATTTGGTATTGGCTAACACATTAGGAATCATCTTCTCCTAAACCATTTTAGTATTTCTTTCTCTTTGGGTAACCATATTTTGTGAATATCAACCTCCCTGCTTTTTAATTTTTTGTTAAAAGCTTTATTAACATAGAAACATAGAAGTTGATGGCAGATAGGGTCTGGCCTGCCGGTGCAGCGGTAGCACTATCACCTGCGAAGCTGATGACCAGGGTTCAGGAACGAGCCCTGGGAGTCAGAGGGCCAGCAGGGGGGAGAAGACTGAACATCCTAAGGACTGTTCATTTTCTCCAGGAGGGAAGGGGGACAGTAACCCGTCACTTGACTGACCACAGCCGAAGGCCTGAGGTACAGTATGCACTGAGTCAGATACAAGGGGAAAGACATGATGTACATCAGTAGTCATGCCATGATGTCGGGCGCATGTCACACCTGTCAGAACAGGGGAAAAATACTTTCCAGGCCCCATGTAGACAGAGCTAGAGAGCAGACCCCTCATGGCTCACACCTGCCTGGCCAGTCCTGGATCCCAATGAGACAAGTAGTGTTCAGGGTGTAACTTCCCCACCTCATCCCCACACAGGGGCTAGATCTGTGGCTCCATATTCTGAGATGGCTAAGGTAGGTGGCCGAAGTGGGGGCAGACTCCACTGGGGCTCCTGGAGGTGCAGGGGCTGTAGAGAAGGGATGGAGGATAAAATACAATATCAAAAAAAAAAAAAAGAAGTTGACGGCAGATAAGGACCACAAGGCCCATCCAGTCTGCCCATTTTTTCTACCTTATGAATGTGCCATAGGGGTTTACTCTGTCAATGGCCTATCTTTAGCATTTTCAATTAATACAGACATACACAAACAGCACATAAACTGCTGTTACACTGGAATACATAAGCATATACTGTATGTGCTTCTGTATTAGCCAGTGTGTGTGCATCACAACAATTAGAAAGTGCAGTTAGGTGGCTCAATGGTTAGTACAACAAGCATTTGTCAATGCCGAATGTTTGCTTGCTGGCATTGGCATTGGTAATGTAGAAGTTACAGGGCTGCATAATAGAAATGGCAGTGAAGTATTGAACTGAAGCCAACCCCACCACCACCCTGCAGAGAGTGACAGGCATTGGGGTGTGCCTTTGGGTCATCAGGCATAACGGCCACGCCATTTCACCACACCCTACCCTGCAGACACTGACAAGTGTGCGGTGTGCCTTGGGGTCTTTGGCCCTTATGTGCACCCCATTGCATCAGGAAATACAGTGAGATGGGTGTGGTATAGGAGAATAGGGTGAACTTTGGGACCAAAGAGTCCAAGGCATACCTCAATGCCTCTCACTGGCTGCAGGGTGTGGAATGATATGAGCATTACAGGCAAGAATCCCAAGTCACACCCCTGATGCCTGTCATTCTCTACAGGGTGGAGCATTATGGGTGGAAACTCTAACACCTCAGGCATTCGTTGGTATTTTCACTCCAAATTTTCAACATGTTTTTTTTGTGACCCCCACCTCATGAACAGTGGCAATATGAGTTTGTTAGCTGAAAGCTGCTTATGCACAGCGACTACAGCATTTAGCACCACAGGTGCAAAAACACATTCCGAACAGGATGTGAAAAATGACAGCGGTACTGTTCATGGGGAGGTGTAAAAAATGGCAATGTTGCAAATCTGCAGTAAAAATATTAAACAAACTGGTGAAGCCACAAGTGTGCATAGAAACTGTGCAACGCACACCCGTAATGTAATTAATTTGGGGATTTTTTACAGCAAATTGTCAACACAGGCATTTTGTGACCTCCGATCATGAACAGTGTCACTGTGATTTTCTTTATCTGTCCCGAGCAATGATTTCCCACAGCGACCATGCATCTCAGCGCTGAAAGTGTGAAAACACATTTTGGCCATGTTGTGAAAAATGACAGCTGTACTGTTCATAAGGAAATGTGGAAAAATGCCACTGGTGAAAATCTGGACTGAAAATATTACAAAGTCATGAATTTACGAGGATGCTAGGAAACTGCGCAATGCTCACTCGTAACACAGTCATTTTGTGGACTTTTGTTATCAAGTATTCAACATAGCCATTTTAAGACCTCTGCTCATGAACAGTGTAACTGTAATTTTCTTAATCTGTCCCAAACATTGCTTTCGCACACCGACTGCACCATTGTGTGCTACATGTGCGGAAACACATTTGGGGTGACATGTGGAAAATGGCGGCTGTACTGTTCATAAGGAAGTGTAATAAAATGTCAATGTTGAAAATCTGGAGTGAAAATATTGAAAATTCGCAAGCTTACAAGCTTGCGTAGGAACTGCGCAACACGCGCACGTAAAACAGTCATTTTTAGGATTTTTTTCACCAAATTTTCAACATAGCCATTTTAAGACCTATGCTCATGAACAGTGTCACTGTGATTTCCTTAATGTGTCCCATACATTGATTTTGCACACCGACTGCGCCATTGTGGGCTACATGGGAGAAAACACGTTTTGGGCAAGATGTGAAAAATGACAGCTGTACTGCTCATAAGAAGGCATGGTAAAATGGAAATATTGAAAATCTGGAGTGAAAATATTGAAAATTCATGAACTTATAAGCGTGCGTAGGAACTGCGCAATGCACGCTCGTAAAACAGTCATTTTTAGGAATTTTTCCACCAAATTTTCAACATAGGCTTTTTGAGAGCCCACCTTATGAACAGTGGCAGTGTTGTTTCGTTACTCAGTCCCAAAAAGTGATTTCACGCAGTGACTGCAAAATCATCCTTCGGGCCCGATTAACACCAAGACAGTGATAGCATTCATGAGAAGGGGTCCCAAAAACCCCATGTTGAAAATTTGGTGCAAAAATTCCAAAAAATGCCTGAGAAATGCAGCAAAATTGAAAAAACCCTATCTATCCCATTATACAGCTTACCGGCATTTCCTCAGTTCACGGTCGGCTTTGAAGAGTGCAGACGTGTTCCCAGTCCACCGAAGATCATCGTGCCAGAGTCCAGAGGTAAGTATGGGGTGCAGGGGGGTGTGGGGAGGCGAGGTGCGCAGCAGGTGGGGGCAGAGACCGTGAGGGACCGTTTTTCAGTTTCAGTTTTTTTTTTTTTTTAAATGATGACATGGGACGTTTGCCACTCTGGGGTAGGCTCCCAGCATGGCACAAGGATGGCTGAAGGGGCAGGGGGGCGTGGAGCCGACTGGGGATTGGGCACCCCCTTTGGCAACAGCATATGTTGCCATACTGGGGTGGGCTCCCAGCATGGCACCCTATATTCTGGGTGTGTGTGTGTGTGTGGAACCAATGGAGCTGACGGGGGATTGGGCACCCCCATCGGCTATATGATGTGTGGCCATGCTGGGGTGGGCACCCAGCATGGCATATGGAACACTATTTTGGAGACACAGCACAGCCGATGGGGATAACACCGTCCGGGCTACACAGTGTGTGCGTAGCGGCACGCATCATGTGTGTGTGTGTGTGTGTGTATGTGTAGGGGGGAGCCGCGATGAGCAGGTGATATATCTTAACGCTGCTCACTGAAGTGTAGCTCCTCCTTTCAACTGTACGCCACTGCATTTTGGAGCTGTCATAGACAGCTCGAGCAGGCATTGGAGAACTGCGGCCATGCCTGCAAACACACTGACTGAATTGGAAGAGGGCTGCCACACCTCTGAAAACTCAGATGATGGCACTATGTTTCTTGCACATGCATGCAACCAAACATAAAAACTGCTAGTTTACACATTTCTCACTGCCCACAATACCATTATTTTGTAGCCATATTGGCTTTTGCTAGGATTTGTTTACTTAGCCATGAGTCAGTCACAGGGTATCTCAATCAATCAATCAAGTTTATTTTATACTGGAAAGAGTGTGAGCAAACATGCCTGTTTTCAAAGTCATCCAGGTTACAGAGTATCACAACATATATAGCAAAAGAAAAATACAAGAGCAAACATGCCCAATTTCACAGTCATCCAGGTTACAGAGTATTACAACATTTTGTATGCAACAAAAGAAAAATACAAGTGCAGAAATAAACATATTTACAACAAATTTAAATAAAAATTATAGGACAGTCTTAAATATTGGTGAGGATGAGAGAGGTAGATACATGGAGGGGGAAGTAAGGATGAGACAGTAAACATAGAGCTGGGGGAGAAGCTGGAGGGAAGTGTGGATTGAGAAAAAGTAGGTGACATGAGAGATGCCCTTAAGGGAGAGGAGCGGAACCTCACAACTGCTATATGAAATTCACCACAGGGGGCACTTATAAGAGTAACTCTCCAGGAGCAAATTTTTTTGTGGAGGCAATAAATAAGGGGATGGAGTCACAGGACTGGGTGCTAGGAGGTAGGTTACTGTAAAGTTTCACACCCTGATAGCAGATGGTGTTTGCGCATATGTGGTATGAAGAAAAGGAACCTCAAAAATGTGGCTGGTGCTCCCTCTGGTGCCACGCTTGGGGGCAGATCTGGGGAAAAGGTCCAGAACACTTGGTGGCAATAAGCTAAGATTAATCTTATGTAGAAAAAGAAGTGTTTTAAGTTGAAACCTTCCTTCCAGGGGTAGCCACGAGAGAGGAGGGTAGAGGAATAGTGATGGGTGGACCAGGGGAGGCCAGTGACGAAATGCAGAATGTTGTTGTAAGAGGTTCTCAGTTTGGGGAAAAGAACAGATGAGGGGGAGGGTAGTAGACTATGGAGCCATATTCAAGCAGAGGAAGGAGCAAGGAGCAGGCAAGGTGAGATCTCGAGGCTGGAGGAAGGAATTTTCTGATCCGGAATAGCAATCCTAACCTCATGTTTATTTTCTTGATAAGATTAGTAATGTGTACTTGGAAAGTGAGGTGTGGGTCAAGAACCAAGCCCAGATATTTAAAATCTTTAACTTTATCGATACGGTTCTGATGATGGTCAGAGAGGGTGAGGTTTAAGTCTACATTTTGTCTGGGGCCAGCAAAGTGCATGAACTTAGTTTTTTAAGAGTTGAGAACTAGGTTTTTGTGAAGGAACCAAGAGTGGAGTCTTAGGAAGTCAGTTTGAAGGTTAGAGAACATGGTGTTGGGGTTTTTATCACTGCAGTATAGAGCTGTGTCATCTGCATAAAGAACTATATTGGTGTTTTGACAGATTTTTGGGAGATTATTAATGAAGAGAGATAAAAGAAGGGGGCCTAAAATAGAACCCTGCGGGATGCCACAATTAATATGGCAGACGTTTGAGAGTATCCCTTTTTATGGTTGTCCTGTGAGATCTATTTGAGAGGTAACTGTCTACTCAGCAAACTACATCCCGGGATATATGAAGGCAGGAGAGAGAGCCTAGGAGGAGGCTGTGGTCCATCAAATCTAAAGCTTTGGTCAGATCAACGAATACTGACCCTGAGTACTGACCATTGTTGCTTGCTTTAGTAATATCACTGGTGAGTCTCATTAAAGCTGTTTCTGTGCTGTGGCCTGCTCTGAAGCCATGCTGTGCTTCAGTGAGGATATTATGTTCTCAAAAAAAAGAGGTTAGTTGTGAGTGAACAACCTTCTCAATGATTTTGGAAAGAGGTGCCAGAAATGAGATAGAGCGATAGTTCCCTACATCACTCCTGGACCCCCTGGACAGAATGTCATGTTGCTTATTGGCCCCTATGCATGAAAGGGCAGAGAGGCTATGCACCGTGTATCTGTGGCATGGAACCACTCCTCTATCATTGTGCCCCCCATGTGGGATGCACTACTGGGGGCATTCAGCCACTATGCACCCAATCCCCCAGCTGCATGGACAGCAATGCACTGGGGTGGGTGGGGGGTATTGGCAATATGCAGCAGTCATTACCGTGCATAGTGCTGTTTGCAGGGGTGTGGGGATGATGTAGGCTGTGGCAGGGGTACCCTGCCATAACGGCCATGCGTTGCCATGACCAAGCACCCACAGGGACCCCCACCGGCTCAACCGGTCTGAAGCTCCTTCCCTCCAACAGACGAAGTCTCCCCCTGCAAACATATGCCTCATTCCCGGTGCAGGTGGTGGAGGAGGTGTGAGGTGGGCATTGCCGTCGGCATCCCATGGCCACTGCACCTCCTGCCGGGTCAAAGGGATGGGGGTGGTGTGTATGATGTGGTGGGTGTCTCCTTACATTGTGCAGTGATACCACAGAATTGGGACCATTGGCCCCCTGTGTTCTGGGGGATGGGGGATTCTGCTTACGTCGGCCACCCACACTGTGCTTGGGTACCGATGCACAACCCCCATCCCACGCTGTCCTGTGTGGGGGATCCACTCTGGGTCTCAGGCAGGCCATTTGATTGGCCACCTGCTGGGACAGAAACTCTGTCCCCATCCACCCCACATGGGCCTGTGTGCTGATGTGGTGGGGCCGTGAACAGGTGGCTGGCAGTCGTGAATGCCGCCAGTGCACATCTATCTGCAGGTGCGGAGCTCTGCAGATGGCATACTCGTCTCTGGTACATAATTCCCACCCCTATGTGCATTGGGGCCCCGTTTGCTCTGTAGTATGTTCTTTTAATACAAGAAACCAAATACTGTATACTTTTGCCTTGAACCTACTAAATAGGTCCCAGTCCAGGCAAATCTTATCTGCTAAATAGGTCATATGCCAGACAAATCTTTTAACTTCTGAACAATGATGGCTAATACTTTTAAGTTTCCTTGTCTGCACTGCAGTTATAGTGTAAGTACACTGTCACTGCTTTGCAATTGTAATGTAGTTACATGAAACAAGCATGCAACTACAGTATAATTATGCCTGCTGCACGGTATTAATAATTACCTATCCCATAATTGCATTAAAACTGACACTTAAAATAAAGTGTGACCCAATTTTGACCTGCTCTAATGAACTGCACAAGGGCAACATTCTGTATGAGATGTCTTGGAGGAGCATTTTCCACCCTCAGCACAGTACAGTTATTCCCCGAAGTGTACTTTAATATGTTGCAGTAGAAATGTTCAAGGGCTCACTTGCCTTCCATTCAATATAAAGAAATGCATCCTGTTCTGGTGTGCATTGTGATGTAAAGAATAAATTGGTAGAAACTTATAGTAGAAAATTAGATTTTGTCAGCAAAAAGAGACCCAGAGATCCATTCAGTCTACCCATTTTCACTGCCTAGCTACAAGCTGGACCTAATGCTGGGTTAGATTTAGAGATCTGATAGCCCAAGTGACTTACTGTTACCATTTCTCAGGTCTCCCTTCCCCTCTTCTGACTGTGAGTCCCACTCTTCCCTTATAACTGTCCCACCCAAGTTTAAATCTTGTCATGGCATTGACTTCAACCAGCTCTTTGAGCAGTCTTTTCCACTGGTTCACCACACACTCCATAAAGAACCTCCTCATGTCCAGTATGAATCTCCAGCCCCTCAATCTCCATCCATTTCCTGTAGTCACTGTGTCCTTGTTTTTCATGAACAGATTCTCACAAAGTTGAATGTCTCAATCATTTCTCTCCTTTCCCTTCTGGCATTAAGAATACACAAGTTAAGATCTGCCAAACTTTCCTCATATGACTTTACCTTCTGCCCTTGGATCACCAGCATGGTCTTCCTTTGTATTGTATCTATGTGGTCCTTGTCTTTCTTGAGGTGTGTACACCAGAACTGTGCATAATACTCCAGGTACAACATCACCAAGTTTCTGAACAGTAGCAGAATCACCTCCTCCCTCCTACTATCAAAACATACATCCCATAATCAATCATGTATGTCTTCCTGTGTGCTTTGTTGCAATGAACAGTGAATTGAGGCTGCCATTAATGGTAACTCCCAAGAATCTCTCCTCAAGTTGACTGTACCACCCTTACTTCTCCATTCAGTTGTCTGCTTTAGGAATATATCTAACAGTGTGCATCACTTTGCACTTTTTGTTGATGAACTTAAGTTGTCATAATCTGGACCACTTTTCCAATTTCTCCAGGTGTCGTTTCATTTCTCTAACTCCCTGCTCAGTCTCCACTCTGCTTAACATCTTATTGTCAACAGCAAAGAGGTATACTTTGCCTTGGATTCCAACTCCTGTATCATAAATGAAGATACTGAAGAGCACTGGTCCCAGAACTGATCCTTGCTTTACCCCACTTGTGACTACCCTAGGCTATGAATGCAACCAATTGATGGCAACTAAATGAACCCTACCCTCAGCCAGTTTTCTATCCATGTGTTATGTTTTCCCTACCCCAGGTCACTGAGGTTTTTTTCAGACTTCTGTGTGTTACAAAATTGAAGGCTTGCTAATGTCAAGATACACTGCATTCAGTGCTTGGCCCCTGTCCACTGCCTTTGTGATTCAATCAAAGAAATCAGTCTTTTTTAGCCTGGCATGATCTCCCTGCTACAAACCTGTGCTGCCTCCTGCCCTGCAGTCTATTTACTTCCAAGAAACTTACCATCCATTCTTAATGAGGGTTTCCAGCAGCTTGCCTACAATCAAGTTTAGATTGACCAGTTTGTAATTTCCTGGGTCATCCCTGCCCTCACTTTTGTGAAGCAGCACCACATAGGTCACCCACCAGTCTGCTTGAATTACCCTTGTCTCTGGGTAACAATTAAACAGGTGTGTCAGCAATGCTGCCAGTGTCTGCCTCATATCCTTCAGCACTGTATGCTGCAATCCATCAAGATGATGTGCTTTATTCACCCTCAGGGTTTTCAGACCCTTGTGCACCCTTTCTTCTGAGACTGGTCTTAGCTGTATTCCTCTCAGTCCCTCTCTTTGGCCTGTACTCTGCATGCTCATGGTGCCCCGCTATAGTGAATACTCACAAAATTAATCAGTTTATCAGCCTTTTTCCCATCCTCCTCCACCCATGCTCCTTCTTTTTTTATCTGCTAATACACTCCTTAGTTGTCCATTTGCTCAAATGTGCCTACATAATGTCCACTGACACCCTCCATTATTGTCAGCTCCACTTCCGCTTTACTTTTTCTTACCACTACTCTGCACACATTCAGCTTGTTCAGATAATCTTCCCAGTTGAACTTACTCTGTTCTTCCTTGTATTTTTGGAATGCAAACCTTTCTGACCTTACTACAGCTCTTACCTGTAAGGAAAACCAATTTGGTTTGTTGTGCTTTTTATTCTTCCCAGCCTGTCTTTCCAACCTGTCTCATGCACAATGCTGACACCTCCATTACACCCCTCTTTATGGCAAACTATTTGGCTTTTTCCCCTTACACTCCCTCTACCACTACCTGCTTATCTCTCAGCATTTCCACATATTGCCAAAGCCCATCCTTCTGAAGTCCAGGACCACAGAGTTTGAACTGGAGTGATGTTTTCCTGTGCTTACAGTATATGGAACAACACTGCATTGTGACCACTCAACACTAGTGGTTCCCTCACCTCTACTTCTCAGACTATATCAGTGTTTGACAGAACCAGATCAAGGGTGGCCTTCTCTTTAGTTTTACCAACTGCATGAGAAAGCAGTCTTTTACTACATCTCCAGCACCTAATTCCCTGCACTGCTGACTGCTGGGATTTTCCAGTCCACACCTGGCATATTGAGGTCACCTTCTAGCACCACCTTATCTTTGACTAATGTCTTCCAGATTTCCTCCTCTTATTTCATGTCTCTATACTCCTTTAGGCTTGGGAGACTGTGCGCCACTCTAACTTGACATTTTTACCCCTTATCCTGCCAGTTACACTCACATTGATTCATTCCTGCTTCCCCTCTATACTTCACTGGTGTGACCACATATGGAGTATTGTGCCCAGTATTGGGCACCTGGGAACAAGGGAGATATAAAGGCCCTGTAGATGGTTCAAAGAAGGGCAACACAGAGAATTAAAGAGGTTCAAGGATGCAATTATGAACAGAGGCTACAAAAACTAGGGTTGTATTCGTTGGAATATCGCAGATTAAGGGGGGACATGTGCCTCATTTTTCGAGCACTGTCAGATTTGCATCTGTGGGAGCAGCTGGGACTAAACCTGAGATATCAGAAATATAATACCAGAGCACACCCCTTACAGTTAAAAGGAGAGAGATATAACACACATACACGGAGACATTGGTTCTCTGTGAGAGTAGTTAAAATGTGGAACGAACTCCCAGTAGAAGTAGTAGCAAGTAAAACCATGGAGGCATTCAAGGACGCCCTAGAGTACTACCTGATTAGTGAAAATATTACTGGGTATCCCTAAACTTAAGCGAGCTATAATGGACTTTGGTCTCTCTCAACAGAGTTCAGAAAAAACCTATGTAACCTATTCCATTCCCCATCCCAAAGTAACATCTACTGTCGCCTCTGTACCTCCTCTAATGTAAAATACCACCCCTACTTTGCCTTTTTGTCAGTCCCTCCTGTAGAGTTAGTTGTCTGGTACGTAAAGGTGCCAGTCCTTTTTTCCTGTTGTTCATTATTTTTTAATGGTTAACAGATTCTTCTTATCCTCTGATGCCTCTGCCTGGTGCTCACTCAGTTTTTTTCCAAGGTTTCTTGCATCTAAGCAGACCACACTTTAGCACCAATGTCTCCTACTCTTGCCCCTTTATCTGACCAGGCCTACCATACTCATTCGCTGCATAATTGTCCTCCAACATTTTTCCAGATGAAGCCTCAGAAAGCAAGGAAGAGAGGGTTCTGCCACAGGGGAGCATGAACTATTCACAGCTGTATTAAGGTGATAACCAAGGCCAATGTTTTTTACTTTTCACTGGAAAATCCGGTAAAATTCCAGAATTAGGGCTGCTTGAAGACCGGCAAAAACAAAAATTTCATGGAATCTGGCATTTTATATCAAATCAGTAAATCTACAAAACTTGTGTTTTTCTTTTAATTCCTTCCTGTACTATTTTCAATTTGCTTTATCTAATCCTCTGTATATTAAGCCTTCTTTAATTCTGATTATTTATGCATACACAAAAAGAATGATAGCAGAACCCCAATAAAATCCAGAAATTAGAGTAACAATTACCGGTGCAATTCCAGAATCTGAAATCTTGACAATGGAATTTCATTGTTTTAATCACAGTAAATTAGAGGCCTTGGCGATAACATAAATGAAAATTATATTGTAAACTACAGATTTACAAAATAAATAATGTGTTGTATTACCAAAATTCAGAAAAGCTGAAAAAAATGTTATCAATTATTTTTTGTTTTAATCCATCACCTAATTTATAGTGTTGATACAAACAAAAATTATACCATAAAACAGTATCTCAGGTGGGGGGGAGGGTGAAATATCACTAACTGTAGCATCTTGAGTGAGCTGTACACATTTAGTAGCCAGTTTAAGTTATATGTTTTTTGTGACTAATGGAAAAGCTTTATGCTGTACACATTAAATGATATTTTATGTATATTTACATAGACAATTTGCATTGATGTAGAATGGGTTGTTGGTTACTACACTTTTGTGTTTCACACATCATGTTTGCAGTTCCTTAAGTAATTGGCCAATTAAATATTGTGTTGTTATGGCTATGGGGTGTTTAAGATATGGTAACACAGGTTAACTTTGCCTCCTGATGAAGCCTTGTCCTGAGACAATACTTGGAGGTGTTAGCCCCGTGCTTACTCTATGAAACTGTGGCAATGACACGTTACCTTTTTAGTATCCGAACCTGGTGTGCACGCATCCCTTTTGTTCTCTTATTGTGTCCAGTGGGTTTGGCTGCAGCATCTTTGCAGGTTAAGGTGAGCACCCCATTTTGTACTTTTACACCCTAACCCCTGCAGCATCTGCCAATAACAGCAGGCCCAGACATTCAGGTAACCCAAATCTGCAACTCTGGGTCACAGTCCTTGCCCAGTGCTACAGAAACCCCTCAACTCTTTTCTAGGGTTTAAAACCTTAAGCACATGATTTTGTACTTTTTGGCCTATACATGAATTGCTGCTCTCTCTGTTCCACTGGGTAGAAGTTACGAATGTCATCACAGAAGTCAGCTGGAACAGACAATGCAATCTAAGCTTACAGGATGAAAAGATTCACTGTGCTGACACACTGACAGCTGTGGCAAAAACAGTGTAAAAGTGTCCTATACATAGAGGGGCAACTAGCATCAGCCTGAGCTCTTTTAGTATCCTTGATTGTATCCAGTCCCACCCTATAGCCTTTCCACCTTGAGACCGGTAAGTCTCCTCTGGACACTATCCTCTGACAATTGGCTTGTGTTCACCTCCCCCACTTGTTCCTGCTACCTTGGATGTCTACTCCCTTCCTTCACAGTGAAGACTGAGCAGAAGTACATGTTCAGGATAGCAGCTTTTTTTCTATAAATCACATTATTTTGTAAGCAAATTGAGTGGAAAACCCTATTTTACCTTTGCACCCGATAACAATACAAACATTTAAGTACTGTAGGACATAAAAAGCATGCATACATAAAAAATACAATTTCATTTACAGCACTCACAATGGCTGTACACTAGTCAGCATAACAGAAATTTAAAATGAGAAATAGTAAAATTTTAAATTTGGCAGCATTTTGCATCTGCAGTCATGTACAGTATAGGGAAGAGAATATGGTGAAGATGAAAGTACCCACTTTTGTTGTTGTTTTTAACAAGAGAAAATGAAAACAAATCGTTGGTCCTCAGCTTATGGTCAGTGTGTCTTACCACGAATAAGTTAGTTAAATAAATAGGAACTAGGCCATATAGGATTTTACATACTGTAGTAAGGAGTACCAATGTATGATCCTTCTAGCACTGAAATAAAGTTATCAAATAAGCATTTCCTGGTCCTCTTCTGCACAATATACCCCTGCCACCAACTTAACACTCACTGTCTCTTCCTTTGCTTTCCTCTTCTCACTTATGTATTTGAAGAAAGTCTTTTCCCCTTTAGCTACCCCTTTGATCTTCCTTTTCTCTGTCTGCAACACTGCTCCCCTCATTGCCTTTCCTGCTTCCCTCTGTTTTATTTGGTATACCTCCCTGTCCTTTTTCCTCCAAATTTTCTTACAGCTCCTTTTTTTTAATTATATACTTTTTGACCCCAGCCTGGCTGTCTTCAGCCCCGCTCTCTCCCAGCCCCATCACCAACAATCCCTGCAACTCAGCTTCTGACAAGTCAGTGCTCTGAGCATTACCCTCCATGGATGAGCCTCCTGGGTTCCCCAAGTCCAGCAGGAGTTAGAGATGAGATGAGGGTATTAACCCTGTGAGCGGTGTAGGGCCAGCAGAGGAAAAAGGTGGTGTCATGATGCTGCAGGGCACAGAGAGGTTTTCCTTCCCTATTAGTCCCTTCCCCCAAGCACTTCACGGGCTAGGGTCTAATGGATGTCTGCATTCAAGCCTGCAGAAGTCTTGGCCATGAAGCACCCTCCCACTCATCATGTTTCTGCTGCACTGCTACCTTTGGTCACCCAGCTGGCAATGTCATAGTGAAGCACACAGTCTTCCTTCCCCAGAGGAGGACAGCATCCTATGGGATGCTGGATCCTCCTCCCCCCAGCAGGCTCCGGTACTATGAGATATGAGTTACAGAGATACCATGACTGCAACATGGGCGAGTGCACATCGACGAATGCAACAATGGCAATGTGCACTATTGCAGAACCAAAATGAGTGAGGCTCAGAAAGATTCTCTATGGATCCGATCTGGACCAATATTTTTATGTGGGGGGCTCCGCATCACTCATTGTTTTTATAATCAACTCCAGAAGGGGCCTGACTCTGGGGTAAAGGTCAAATATTTAGGGGGGCTATTTGGGGGCAAGTAATCAGTGAAGGGGATGCTACAGAACACACACCAGGAAGGGGCCACAAAAAAAAAATAACATGAGTACCACAATCCTAAAAAACTATTGAAGATTTATTTCTACCCACCCAGCTCCGAACCCAGGTCGATCACACCAGATGCATAACTCTAACCATAGCACCAAATGGGCAGTTGTGAACTGCCTGGCCAAACATGCTCCTTCATCCTTGCTTCCCATAGCTCCTTATACTGGTCACTCATTGACGTTGATGTTTTGTCCTTCCCTATTCACTCTAACCGCCCCTCGCCCTTCATTCATGGTCAATGTTATTACAGGCAGTCAAACTGTGTCTCTTTAATTGAGTCGCTTAATTTGACCTGCCATATCATGGGTCACCGCAGGCTCCTGATGACCCGAGCTGACTTCTGAACCTGGGTCACCGGTGTAATGAGCAATAGTTCTACCTCTGCATGAACAGGCCAGCTTCCTTACGCCCCCTGCATGCCACCCATTTTTCATTCACCACCTTACCCACTTCCCTAGAGAACTATAAAGGTCTCTATCTCCTTTTCCTTTTACTCACTTCCTTTAAGCAGAAGCTGCTTCCTGGCACTCACCCCTCCAACCACTAGCTCTCACCTTGCAGGCTGTACACTGCACCCCCACAGAGGCTCCTCCTTGCTCCTTAGGTAATGGTGAACCAGTTCCAAGCTGCCTTAGCAGTGGCTAGTATACCAACAGATGATGAGGTGACCTGTCAGTCACATTTTAATTTCCAGCGTATTACAAGTATATCATGCTTAAAACAAATGAATATAAGATTTACGGACAGAAGAAACTGTTACATATAGAAAATAATGGATAGGTAAATGTGTGTTATGGATTTCTTTGGCACACCAGAGGTGTGTGATGACCCATAAACCTTGAGAGCAAAGCTCAAGAGGTTTATGAAGTCACCACACACTGAGGGTGTGTCAAAAATCCTTAAAACACAGTTGCTATCCTTTATTTTTTATAATTACTGGTGCAGGGAGTGAATGGCAAAGTTAGTGATGCAGTTCTCTCACAGACAGACAGACACACACACACAAACACACACACACACACACACACACACACACACACACACACACACACACACACACACAGACACACACACACACACTGACTACCTGTCCAGTAGAAACTTTTTTTGTTATTTTTATTTTAAAAAATTAAAGTGTTGGACCACAGTTAAGTCATGGTTTAGAAGTGAGGTACAGTTTCACTGGTGATCGTGCCGAATTGGACCCCCGGTTTTCTGAACCTGATGCATAGCAGGATCAACCTGATACAATTTAAAAATTGTAGAGGCAGGATCAACCAGATAATTTCTTCTGAAAAAGAAATTAAAAAAATAATGAATTAAAAACAGTTTTACTGTAAGGGAAAGCATCAGTTTCTGTACTCATCATTGCTAAGCAACAAACTGAGCTGCTATGTTTACAGAAATGTTTAGCCCACCCACACACACAATAGGAGCCAATGAGGTAGCACAATGAATGTGACTGATGGGAGAGTTAAAAAAAAAACACCGTAATAACCGGGTAACCCATTTATTACAGCATTCGAAACATGACTCTGCACTATGCATTACGGGGGGCACAATAATTATAATTATATGTAGAAAATGGGCACATGAAATGCTGTATTCTGATTTGCTGTTGCCATTCCATTGCCAAATGATTATGTGTGAATACTGCCCAGTAAAGAAAAAGGTCCAGTCATATGGCATGGAACTAGAACAGATCACATACTGAATTTATGAGTCACTTTACTCATTTCTGACTTCTGTCACATACACGGCTGCCACCTTTACTCTTTCCTAAAAACTTTCAACTAGGCCCTAAAAATTAAACACTATTAAATTAAATTAAATTAAATAATCAACTGTTCTTTCCACTCATGATCCCGTCCTTATACACATGAATTTAAAAAAATCAAACACGATTAAGATTTTTCATTTCTGATGTTTCTTTGATGACCATGAAAACTCCCCCTCATATTTTAACCAGCCTGACAGCGCAACCTCTGCTGCTAACCTTGCAAACCATTAACATTGAGCCCCTGGCTTTTTAACTGGCTTGCACATAGTGCAATACTGCATAATTTTGAATTCATTCATTCCTTGTTAACATTCCATGTTTTGAAGGGATCAGGAAATGAACATTCTACAAGAGGAATTATGCAAACTATTGAATTCTTGTGTTCAATGGTAAACACACAAACCTACTGCATGTGTAGAAAGACAAAAGACTGACAGGTAGAAACCATCTGTGGAGGAAATATTTGACATTTTCTATTCAATTTTTTAATGAAATTTTTCATATCTTTTTTAACTTTTACAGCTTGTTTTATTTATGTATTTATTTATTTTTTATTTATTAAATTTTGGTGACTGGGTAAGCTCACTGAGCCTGGAGGTCCCTTTTTCAGGGGCGAACCGGGTGTTACATATCACAAGAGATAAGTACAGCATTTGTTCGAGTTACAGGAGTCACAGAAGCACAGTTAAAATGGCTAAGCAGATCATAAACAGTACACAAGGTATAGAATAGGTTGATCATCAGTGAGTTACAGGCATCACAGCAACAACAGTTAATATGGCAAAGTCAGTGCGTAAATGTACACAAGGAACTGAATAGGTTGGTCGTCAGTGACACCAACTGTGTGGATGTTAGCAGTGTGACATGGAGTGTAGTCAGTGGCGGAGACTAGGAACTGGTTAGTAATTTGCCCCTCTGTTCCTGTCAAGGGCTGGTACAGCGGCAGGTCCTGGCCTCCGCTAGGTGGACCTTGAGCCTAGTGCGGAAGTTTTTGATAGTCGGGGCTTTCTGCACACCAGGGGGGAGCTGGTTCCACAGTGTTGGAGAGGTGAGGGCAAATGACATACCGCCCGCCTTGGTTCTGTCCCTGGGGACATCTAGGAGAGTTCGGCCAGTTGTGCGGAGGTGTCGGTGATTGGCCTTTATAGCCATGAGGCCAGAGAGGTTGGGGGGGTCTGTCCTATTAGCTTGTGAGCTAGGCAGAGCAGTGGGTACTGGAGGCGCGCCTCTAGTGAGGGCTAGTTTAGGAACGTTAGGGAGTCACAGTGGTGATCCCTTGGATTGGCCTGTGAGGTGAAGCTGGCCACCTTGTTGTACAACACCTGTAGTCTGTTTCTCTTCAGCTTACCCAGCCCTTGCATGACTGGGGCAGCATATAAGAGTTTAAGGAGAAGGACACTGGTGGCGATTGAGGTTCTGGCTTAGGGTACTAGCTGGCCTTTCTGCCGGTAGAGGATGCCTAGTTTCCCATGTAAGGTTTTGGTGACTGAGTCCACATGGTACTTCAGGGTGAAGCCCTGGTCCAGGGTTAGGCCAAGGTATTTCAGGGAGGGCACAACTTCTAGGCAGTAGCCAGACGCAGTGGTGAGTTGTAGGTGCTGTGTTCTGTCCTGACCAAGTGTTCTAGAGCCAAAGAGCATTGCTTTAGTTTTGGACGTGTTGAGGACCATTCTGTTCTTGGTGAACCAGTGCACCAGTGACTGGAGGTCATCTTGGAGTAGGGGGCTAAGTCCTCCCGGGTTGGCGGTGGACCAGTAGATGACTGCATCGTCTGCATACTGGACATCATAGCCCCTGCCACAGTGGTCAGCTAGTTCATTAATGAATAGGGAAAAGAGGAGGGGGCCGAGTATCGACCCTTGAGGTACCCCCTCTTTTAGTGGGAGTGGCCCAGATAGGGCGTCCTTCCATCTTACACTCTGCATCCAGCCGGTCAAATAACTCTCAAATCACTTTAGTGCGTGGCAGTCTAGACCCATGTTGTTCAGTTTAGTAAGAAGGAGATTGTGATGGACTAGATCAAAGGCATTGGAAAGGTCTGTGAAGACCGCACCAGTAGGGGTAACCTTGTCTAGGCCTCGGAGAACGTCTGCAGCAAATTTGGTCAGTGCAGTGTCTGTCCCATGCCCAGTTCTGAAGCCATGCTAAGAAGGTGCCAGGATTTTATGGGCCTCCAGGTAGTCTAAGACTTGTCTGTAGATCAGCTTTTCCTGGATTTTTGACAGGATGCAGAGTAGGGAGATTGGTCTATAGTTGCCAATTGTCTCCTGGCAGCTGCGCTTGTGGATCAGTACCACGTGTGCCTGTTTCCACTGTGTAGGGATGATGCCCTCCTTCACAGAGTGATTGATGAGCCAGGATAGGGGTATGGCCAAGGCCGGGGCCCCATCCTTCAGTAGCTTGGGGTGAATCCCATCAGGACCCACCGAGCCAGAGGTTTTTAAAGTTTTGAGTTGTAGCACAGGACCTCTTTGGGCTTGACTAATCATAGATGAAAGGATGGGCGGTCAAGGTCAGGGGGAACCCTTGTGCAGGGATCCATGGTGAGGGGGGTAGGCCAGCCTTGTAGGGGTCTAGGTTAGTGAAGTGGTGGTTTAGGGAGGAGGCAATTAAAGGGCCCACGTGAATTAGTTGTCCATTGACCTCAATGGGGCCAGGTTCTGACTTGCCTTTCCCCTTCACCAGTTCATTGATGTGGGCCCAGAAAAGTCTGGGGTTGCATAGGTTATTTTTCTGGAGGCCTGTGACGTACTCTTTTTTTTGCCTTTTTTATGGCCACTTTACATTTGTTCCTAAGGGTTTTGTATGCCACAAGGTCTAACTGTTAGGAGGAGTGCTTGAACTTTCTCCAAGCCTTGTCTCTTTCAGTCATGAGGACCTTTAGTGGCGGGGTTACCCATTTGTAACATCCACCCTTGGCTCGCAGTTTTTTCATGGGGACAAGGAGGTTAGCTATCTTATTAAACTTTCTCTGAAAGAATGCCATGGCCTCATCCAGGGTAGGGAGATGCTTGATCGGGCTCCAGTCTAGGTTGCTTAGATGAGCAGAGAATTGCTCGGGGGTGTAGTGGGTGTAATCCCGTACATACATAAGATGAGGTGGCACTCTGGGCACCCTATTCTTCCAGATACAGAAGATAGGAGAGTGATCACTCAGGGCTTCAGCCAGGATGCCTGCAGACTGGATATTACAGGGGTTAGTCACTAGAGCCCAATCTAGGGTGGAATGATTCCCTGTTTTGTGATTCAGTCTGGTGGGTTCCGAAATCACTTGTACAAGGTTAGCATCTTGTATCAGGCCCAACAGGGACTGGGTGGAGTCCTGGGCCCAGTTCAAGTTGAAGTCTTCCAGTATGAGGTGTTCAGTGGTGATGTATCTGACTGTGTCCTGGAGGATTGCCTCCAGGGCTTGATGGGTGTTCTTAGGAGAGGTGTATATGCACCCTATGGTGAGGTGCTTACTGGAGCCGAGGGTGAGGTGTACGAAGACTGATTTGCTGCCAGTTGTGTCATTGTGGTGCATGATGACCTCAGTTGAGTCCAGGGTATCTTTTACATAAATGAGTACCCCCCCTCCCTTTTGTTGTTCCTGTCTTTCTGGTAGGAGTGGTACCCAGGGGCAGCAACCTCATGAGGGAAGATGCGGAGTTTGAGTCAAGTCTCTGACACAGCCAGGATACCTGGCTTGTAAAGATCCAGCCAGGCTTGCACTTCTTGCTTCTTGGGTCACAGGCTGCACATATTCATGTGCACGATCCGCAGTCCCTTTGAGGCCACCCACTGAGGGTCCTGCGGGGAGGCTATCAGGAGATTGACAGTAGTGGGGCATGGGTTCTGATGGATGTCTCCTGACAGGAGCAGCAGGGCTCCAAAGAGGCATAGTGAAGTGGGGTTAAGGAATGTGAATAACCCTCTATAGCGAGACCTCCTTGAATAGTGGGTGATGGAGTACCAAGCACCATTTTTAGTGAGTTTTGAGGTTTTGAGTTTAATTTACCCATCCCATTTTCTTAGCACAGCAAGACCCTTCAGGATATGGGATATTGGTGGATACCCACATTTCCAGATGTTATAAGACCCTCTGTGATGTTGGGCACAATCACACCCCTGAGATATCGACCAATACCCCATACCCTGTCAAGTCTTATTGATTACAAGGCTAGTCCTCCCTTTTTTTTTTTTAGATGGTCTTTATACTCCTCTGCTCCATGGCCCTCTCAGTCTGGGGGAGCCCCAGCTCCATCACCATAGCATCCACCATCTGGTGCTAGCTCCCAGGGATTACCCCCCCAGCAGGGTTGGCAGAGGGGGCCCTTCCCCCACCTAGACTGGATCTGTGTGTTGCACCGTGGCTGGCCAGCTGTGGGGCCTGTGAGCTCCCCCATCATCCTCTGGGAGCTGTTTTCCTGGTTATTCTCTTGCCCCCTGTGGTCACGCGGCATGCAATGATGCCTGCAATTGGGTCATGCACGTTCCCGTGCACAGCCCCATCAAGTGTCTGTTATGCACTGCCTCCCATGTGGTAGCTGCTCCATGGCACCGAGCCCCAGCCTCCGCCAGAGGTCAGGCATGCACCGGTTGCCGAGCTCCCCCCTCCCCAAAGATGGAGAGCAGTCCTTTGGATGCTCGAACCATCTCCAACCCTGCTAACCCCCAGCAGCCCATGCTTATTCCCGAACACTGGTCGCCGGCGTTGTGCAAAGTAAGGTGCTAGCGTCTCAGCCCTCAGTGCCACCAGGCCGGTAGTCTAGTCCCCTTTTGAAATATTAAAAGACATGTGAAACACATAAGAAAAATAAACAAAACCCTTAACAGGAAGTGTCTCCTCCTGAGTTCGGCCAGCCCCTTCTGATGATCTTCCTAGAACCTCCCATAAAATAAGAAGCATTGAGGCCCATCCCAGGGTCCAAATACTCATTAGCAAACTTCTAAGTAAGTTAAACTATTTTAAGCACACTCAGGAATTTACTTCTCACACATTGGAAGACTCCTAAGCTAGTTTTTCTATAGACAGAACAAAATCTTAAAATAACCAGAGAAGTGCTTTTATATCTTTCCTTTTGTATTTAAATGCTTCAGGGCTTGCCAACTCATCAAACACCACTACTGGTAACTAACAGTAGAGTTTTCTGTTTAATGTCTATATGACTTAGCTGCACAAACTATACGCATTTAATTGTTTACAATGTGTCTTTTTAAAGTGTTTAATTGTTTACATTAGGGGTTGCTGAAAAGTAGAAAAGGCAGACATAAAATCTGCCTAGAGCAAACAGGCAGAACTCCAAAGAGTTCTAAATCTTGGAATAAATGCCTGCACTGAACAAACAAAAGAAGGGCAAAAATGAATACTGTATTGTAGTTACATTAAGAAAACCTTGGATTCTTTTTCATATAGATACCTTCAGCTACTCTAAGAAAGCAGGCACTGAGAAAATTAACTAGGTAGCCCTGAATTTACTCTGACAAGGCTCTAGCTCTGGTGAGAGATCGAAAGGCTCATACCATCTTGGTCTTTCTTGATCACTCAGCAGCCTTTGACACTGTGGATCATGGGGTGCTTTTGGAGACCCTGTGGTTTCTCCGTGGACTGTCGGGTACAGTCCTCAAATGGTTTTGATCGTTCCTCATAGGCAGGGTTCAGAGGGTGGTCACTGGAATTTATTCCTCTGACACCTTCCCCCGTCCTGTGGAGTGCCGCAGGGCTCCATATTGGTGCCCATGTTGTTCGCAGTGTATATGCTGCCATTGAGAGATATCATCAGGTGATACAACTTGAGTTTTCACTGCTCTGAAGATGACACTCTGCTGTATATGTTCTTTGTGCCTGGACAGGTTGATGTGGTCTCTGTGCTAAATAATTGCCTCTCTGAGATCAAAGGCTGCATGAGCTCCAGTTGGCTGAGACTGAATCCATATAAGACTGAGGTGTTGGTTGTGGACTCGGGTCACCCAGGGGCTGGTTTGGGGGCTGGGCATGTGTCGGGCCTGTGGCTTGATGGTGTCCAGCTCACTACCTCAGATTAGGGGTGGAACCTGGGCATTATTTTTGACGACGGCTTGATCATGAAATCTCAGGTGTCAGATGTAGTTAAATCCTCATTTTACCATCTGAGGAATATTGCCCATTTGAATCACTTGGTTCTGCCGGGTGACTTTCCAACATTGGTCCATGCCTTCATTACTACCCGTCTTGACTACTATAATGCCTGCTACCTCTGGGGCTGATATCTGCCACTTGCAGCTAGTGCAGAATGCTGCAGCCAGGCTGTTGACCAGTACCTCTAGGTCCAGTCACATTACAACTGTGTGGCATGGACTGCACTGGCTGCCGGTTCAGTGACGGATCACCTATAAGGTAGGCTTGCTTACCTTCAAAGCCCTACACAATCAGGGACCCGACTACCTGAAAGATCTCCTGACTCCCTACTCCCCCATCCCTACTCCCCCAATTGCCCTGTCTGATCTGCCAATGAGGGATTGCTAGAGATTCCAAGGGTTCATCTAAAAACATCTGGAGCTCGTGTTTTTTCATTTGCAGCACCAACCCTGTGGAATTTTCTACCTCATTGGTTAAGAGAATGCTTGACTGTCAGTAGTTTTAAATCCTTGTTAAAAACGTATTTATTTTCACTGGCTTTCCCATACTGATTTTAAAATGTATACTGTTGTTTGATCGCATATTTATGGTTCATACTCTGTACAGTGCCTTGATATTGAAAGGTGCTATATAAATAAAGATTTGTTTGCTTGCTTGCTTGCTAGCCAAAAACACGCACTGGCAGGGCTTAGGAAATCAATCTACATCTCACATTTAATTTTAACTGATGTTGCTTTTCTTTTAAGGTGGTCTTTATACTCTGCTCCACGGCCTTCCCAATCTGGGGGAGCCCTAGCCCCATCACTCTGGTGTCCACCATCCAGCGCTAGCTCACAGGTATTACCCCTCTTGGTGGGGTCAGCGAAGTGGGCCTTTCCTCCACCGAGACCGGATCTGTGTGTTGCACCATGGCTTGCCAGGTGTCGGGAATGAGAGCTCACCCATCATCCTCCAGGAGCTGTTTTCCTGGAATTTCTCTTGCCCCCTGCAGTCACACGGCATACAACGATGCCTATGATGGGGTCACACATGTTCCCGCACACAGCCCCATCAAACATCTGCTGTGCACCGCCTCCCATGTGGTAGTGGCTCCATGGCACTGAGCCTCAGCCTCCGCCAGGGTTCAGGCATGCAGCGGCCACCAAGCTCACTCCTTCCCCAAGATGGAGAACAGTCTGTAAGATGTTAAATCCATCTCCAACCCTACCAACCCCCGGCGCCCTTGCTTGTTCCCGAACATGGGTTGCCGGCATAACACGAGGTAAGGCACCAGCACCTCAGTTCTCAGTGCCACCATGCTGGTCTTTTAACTACTGTTTCAATAGAAAGTAAAAAGAAATAATAAGCCAAGAGATACCCTTGGTTAATCAAGCCACAGGTAGCAATGACAGAAAGCAAGAAAGGATGGACAAGAGAGACAGATGAATGTCCAGCTGAGAACAAGGAAAGGGTAGTACAGTTGTCATTTTAAGTACTGTAGCTAGGATCCTCTTTATTTTTTATACCTAGGTACTATTCTATTTGTTGTCTGATGCCTTGTGGGGTTAAAAAGAAGAGGGTACAGTCCTACCCTACCACATCCTGCAAATAATTATAACATAGACCTGTCTGTAGTGTATTTTTTTTTATAATATGCTCCTTACTGTGAAATTAATAAGATTTAACAGATGATAGAAGAAAGTAATTTATTCAAAGGAATAGTATGGTTTGAACTGTAAATACTGATATTGTTTTGCTGTAGAAGACATGACCTTTCCATCCTGAGGAAGAGGTGGAGCAACACCCTGAAATGCTGGCAGGTCAGAGGAACTGCTAGAGAGATGTTCAACATGACTTTAAGTAAAGTAAAGAAATAACATCTAAAACACTGAAAACCTTGCTTAGTGAGTCATTCTGTTCCAGTATTCAGAGATTTGTTGATAGCTATTATTGGATCAAATCTCTGTCTCAAAAAGGAATTTTGTTTAATCCCTTATAGTGACGTGAGGCTATACTGAAGAATCCTGCTTCTGATGTGTGCTAATGCTAGGAGTCTGGGATATAACATCTGTGACTCATGCCAATAATAGCTTACACAACATTGGACATCACTGCTGTATAAGAAACAAGGGCAACACAGCACTATGAGTAGGAATTAAGGGGACCAAGGTACATAAAGACTGGGGGTGATAGGGTACAGGAGAGAGGGGTTGGGGTGGGGATGCACTGTACATTGGGGATAGTAGCAAACCTTTCAAAATGCAGTAAGTAAGGAGGGGTACAGGGATGGAGGCAGTCTGGGTCCAAGTAATTGTAAGGGGGAGGTGATCAGAGTAGGGGCGGTGTACAGGCCATCAACAGAGAGAGAAGAATCCAGCAGAATTTCTATGTGAATAAATGTGAAGAGCTACAATATGTACAGTAATAGGTACTGCTTTATACTGGGGGAGGGGCTTGTTTTTCATCAATTCGGCCTTAGAAAATTTAGTGTAGTGACACTGCAAAGGGAAAGCTTTATGCTCAGTTTTATTGATTACAGGTAAATACACAGAAAATATGCATAAGCAAAAATAAGCCCAAAGTAAAAATGGAATGGCGATGTGACAGGGAGCTCCTGCCACTCCAGAAGACCAAACTTTTCTTAAATCTGTTGCAACAGTTCTTTTGTTTCTTAGCCTAATCTATTCTTTACAATTTCTAATCCATAAGGTTGTCCACCTCTGGGCACCCCTTCCCCTTTCTTCAGCATGCTATAGTGTCCTCTTTACATTTTCATTTTCCTTCTCAGGTCCTCGTACAACAAGGTTATTATGGTGATCTCTGAGCTGATGTAAAACAACCAGCTGTGTTTCTCATTGTTGGATTTAGACTGCAATAGCACTATGTCATAAAATACATTGATGTATATACCTTATGTATATAAAACCTATAAATGTTGAAAACACTATGGCACTAGGTGTTTTTGATAAAGGTAAAATGTTACTAAGGGACTGTATTATAAAAAGTAGGTTAGTTGTGTTGTTTAAAATGCATGTAAATTGCTGTAAGTTGAACAAGTCTAAATTGTCATGGTGATTTGCATATATCCATGATATTTTGCATTATGGAAGTATGTGTGATGTTTCTTTGAAACTTGACTTATTGTCACTGACCTTTGGGGTAACCCTTATTTCAGTGCTTCTGCACTGAGGTTCTTTGTCTTTAGCTTTTTTTCATTTGAGCCCCCACCACCCAATCAAACAAGGCCCTGATAGGGGAGGCTGAATCTCAACTGATAAGTTAGATCAGAGATCAGTAGGTGCTGGCTAAGTGTAGAGAAAGGACATACATAGTATGTTGCTGCACAAGGATGTATTGAAGAAGAGATATGCTATTGCTGAATGTTATCTCCTGTATTTTGAATAAACATCACACAGAGATTGTGTGTTGAACCTAAAGTTCGGTATCTGGTCCATCTGTTATCCCACAACCTCTCCACAGAGTTGGTGTCAGAAGTGGGATAACTTGCTAGAAGCATCTGGACTGGTCAAAGAGGGATGTTTTCTGGTGGATATCACCCAGATATCCCAGGTGGACCGATGCAGTAGGATTTGCCAGAGTAGAAACCCGGAGAAGAATGTCCATGGAGTTCTGACCAGAATCGTGGGTGACAGATGAAGAGAAGCTGCTGCTTGGACTGGACCTGGGAGCTCAGAGGAAGGCCAAGCCTGAAGATGATGAAGAGATGAAAAGGGTTGAGGAACTACTGTTGAGTCAAGGCAGGCTGACTACGCAGGGAGGTAGAACACTGGTGCCAGGTGCTCAAAAGATCCCTGCTAGAGAGTTTGGATAAAGAATTGGAGGAGGATTTTTCATGGGATCAGCTGGAGGAGAACACCCTGACTTGAGTAGGATATTTCTTTGTTGCCTCCGTTCCCAGGATGTTACCTGTTGGAGGTCAGATATGCAGTTATAGAACTTGAATGTGAAACCCAGGTAAGACTGTGCCTAGTGAAATTGTGCTGGGGTTCAAGACTCCAAGCAAGCAAGAAGAAGCCCATGAGGCTGAAGGGACTTTTTCTTGTATTGATACAGCTAAATCTAATAACAGTATTGACTGGAGTATACTGCAGGCTAAAGATGCTAATGTTGCCAAACTGTTACAGTATGTCAAGGTCAAGGAGGGTAAGAGCAGATTAATGATGGTGTGGGGGCAAAACAATGTTTGTGGTATGATCTAAAGAAGGGTGTTCTGTACCACATGAGGCTCAACCCCTTGACAAAAAGTGTGGATACCCAGGTAGTGGTGCCTGAGGCCTACAGAGAACAAGTGATGGAGGCTGCCCACTTCAGTCCCTGTGGGCATCTGAGCCATGGTGGGGTATTAGCTCGATTAATCCTGTATTATTACTGGCCAGTAATATACAGACAGGTGACAGCCTATCTTAAGATCTGTCTTATGTGCAAGCAGATACAGGTACCTGCTGGGGACAACAAAGGACTAGTACACAGGGTGTGGAAAAAGTGTCCTAAAAGGTAGAGGTCACTTAAAAAATGATACCCTTGGAAAAAGGGAAAACTCTCACACAGGTCTCAAGATACTGGATGGTAACAGATGGCTGAAAATAGCACAGTGATTAAAAGGATGTTTATTAAGATACCCCAGAGTTAAAATGTTTAGGAACCTGCTACTTAACATTGGAGGATATTCAGCATGGGAGGTTTCTTGGCTTCCTGTAGGTTTCTGTAGAGACCTATCAGAGGATAAGATGACCAAGGATTTGGGGTCATAGGTTATCATAGGTTGACATAGGAGAATATAAGCTACTGTTGCTCCTTCCATATTCCCACAAACACTTTGTGTAAGACAGAGGGGTCAAGGTAGTTGCAGGCAAGGCCAGATGTGGCTCTGCAATGGTCCCTTTCTGTAGGCAAAAGTGTAGCATGTTTGGTTAGGTGGTGGGCCTGATGTCAAAGAAAGAGGTACCCAATTGTTCAAGTTCAAGTTCAAGTTTATTAGCAGGAAAAAAACCTCTGTTGAGCAGGATCATTTACAAGGAGGTCATGATTAACAACCAGGACATTACACAAGCAAATATACAAAGTAATATGCATTAAACACACGAATAATCCATGAGAAGAAAATAGGACAATTATATTTACATCATGTATACCTAGGCACACTAAGGCTAGGAGTTAAATGGTTAGCACTGGGTAACAAGATAGTGCCACATGAGGGAAGTAGAATTACAAGGCCAGCAAGGAAAGTAAAGATAGTGGCAGAGGTGGGGTAGGATAAGGTCAGAGGAAGGGGGACAGAGGATGGTAAGACAGAGGTAATAGGGGCAGACAACAAGGTGGAGGGAGTGGGAAAAGTGAATATAACAGGGTGGCTATGTTGGCTGGGGCAAGGGCACTATGGAGGTGGTGGGGAGAGGAGGTAGAGATAGAAGGTAAAGAAAGGATAGCTGTAGATAAGGGCAGGGACTATTGAGTGATGATATGTTGGATACAGACTGGGGTAGCTCGTGTGGTGATGGTAGTGTAACATGGAGAGGGGAAGGATGAGAGAAATAAGAGGGAATGGAGGTATAATGGCAAGTCTCTTAGGGGTGAGGGTGGGGTGGGCAAGAGGATAGAGCAGTTACTGCAATAGACCAGGTAGGGAGAAGGTGCTTTATCAACCACAGTCACCATCCCATAGGTTGTCTAAAACAAGTCTTTTGAAGCTATTTAGTATGTATTGCAGACAAGGACTCTGAGGAATCTGAGGTGGTATGTATGTTTTATTCCTTTCTGAGGGAATATCTACCAAGAAGGAGGTGGGTGGAAATGGATTGGAACCTGTGTTGGGGTAACACCAAAAGAGTGTCAGTAACAAGTGAAATGAATGAATGAATAAAGAGACATAGTGGGTTTATGTAGAGGGGATGAATTAAGGACTGGGCCCCTGCATAAAAGTGACATGTCTGGTGGGGTTGGAACAGGTAATTACTCACCCCAGAGAAAGTATTTCTATGGTACTGGACTTTACAGCCATCCAGAGTTTTGGTTATGAACTATGACAGACTTTCACTAAAAGAAGATGAGAAGGTACTGTTAGTCTCTGTTGAGCAATGTGTTAATGCCTCAGGGTAAAGAATGATGATATCTACTATGTTTATGATGGAATGTTTATTAGTAATAGAGACCCCGAGACTGAGCTTATGAAGATGGCTGGGTGGAAGCTCCATCAGCAGTCTGCAATAACTGTTTCCCTCGTAAGGTGGGGATATGTGACAGGGAGCTCCTACCACACTTGAGGACCAACCTTTTCTTAAATCTGTTGCAACAGTTCTTCTATTGCTTAGCCTAATCTATCCTTTACAGTTTCTAATTCATAAGGTTGGCCACCCCCTCCCCTTTCTTCACTATGCTATAGTGTCCTCTTTAAATTTTCTTTTTCCCTCTCATGTCCTCGTACATGGAGATTATTGTGGTAACCTCTGAGCTGATGTAAAACAACAAGCTGTGTTCCTCATTGTTGGATTTAGTATTCAATAGTACTATATGATAACATACTGGCTGGTCCTGGTATGGTGTCCTGACCAAATTTCCCTCATTCACTAAAAATACCACCAACAGCTTAATCTGGTTCAAGGTCAGTTGGCATTCATCTGTATCCCCCTCCCCCGGGTTGTGCCTGAAAATAGGCAGGATTTGTCTAGTGCACTTACCCAGTCAACAAAACTAAAAAAAATAAAAATACATTGCTGTATATACCTTATGTGGATGAAACCCGTAAATGTTGAAAATAGCATGGCACTTGGTGTTTTTGATAAAGGTAAACTGTTACTAGGCGACTGTATTATAAAAAGTAAGTTAGTTGTGTTATTTAAAATGCATGTAAATTGCTGTAAGTTGAACAAGTCTGAAAGTTTATGGTGATCTGCATATATCCCATGATGCTTTGCATTATGGAAGTATGTGTGATGTTGTGTTTCTTTAAAACTTGGCTTATTGTCAATGCCCCCTGGAGTAACTCTTGTTTCAGTGCTTCTGCACTGAGATTCTGTGTCTTTAGCTTGTTTATTTCTTATTTGAGCCCTCACCACCCAAGCAAACAAGGTCCGCATAGGGGAGGCTGAGTCTAAGCTGTTGAGTTAGATCAGAGATCAGCAAGTCAGTAGGTGCTGGATAAGTTCAGAGAAAGGACATGCATAGTCTGTTGCTGCAAACTGATGTACTGAAGAAGGGATATGCCATTACTGAAGTTTATCTTCAGTATTTTGAATAAACATCACACAGAGATTGTGTGTTGAACCTGAAGTTCGGTGTCTGGTCCGTCTGTCATCCCACAACTCCTCCACAGGAGTGTTTTTTTTCTTTTGATAAGGTGGAGATGTTAACAAATTCCCACTCCCAGGTTTCTAATGTGGCTTTTGCTGCTGTGACAGAGTTCTCACAGCAGGACTAGGTTTTACTGTGTGGTGATTCACTCTGAGCGAACCCAGAAACAGTGTGAAAATAGCTCGTGTTTAGGGAAGCCTTAAACTAGAAAACATAGAAAACCCACTGTAATACAGGAAAGGGGTTGGATCTTTACTCAGCCCCATGGGTTACTGTGTCAGGGTAGTCAGCTAGGTAACCAAAGTTACAGACAGGGATAGATTAGGGCAAGGGAAAAAAGTGAAGTTCCTGTTTTAGTGGCAGTGATTTTGTTTTAGATAGTATTGTGTTTGCTATTTAGAAGAGAACCAGCTGATAGTCGCAAATAATATAAAACATACTGTAGAAGCACTAACTAGTAACAAACAGATATGTGAACATTTATAAAACTGTTCCTGCTATAGAGTTACAATGGTAAGATGATGTTAGTAAGCTGAAACTGTCTGATCAGACACTTTGAATAAAAAAAAAATCTTTTAACATTACACCTTACCCAGGGCCCCATGTACACTGCAGCAAAGTGGTCCTATTGTACATTTTGTGTCAGGACCCAGTAGCTGCTGTTGCAGAACTACTAGTGATTCACAGTGATTCCACAACTGGACTCCAGTTCTTTGGCAATTAAAATGAACTAAACACATGCTCATAGCCAAGGACAATTTATTGAAATAATTATGTAAATACATTCTGCAATGTATTTCATATATATATATATATATATATATATATATATATATATCACAACACTAAGAAGGAAAAGTATGCAAACATGCAGAAACCGTAAGAAATAAACACATCTGACCACCAATAATTTATGAATCAATATGCAATAAAAAAGTCCAACATCCAAAATGAAAACAACTCCTATAATTCAATCTATGTGAAAAACGCCGAAGTAAAAACTGTACATGTGGTTAAAACCAAGAACACCTGTATTATGGATGATCATATGTACAGTACATGTATATTTTTATGTAATTTTACAATTTTAATGGTCTATCTAGTCATTTTATTTTATTTATTTATGACTTTGATAACCGGGTAGGTGCACTGATCCAAAGGACCATTTGCAGGCATGGCCAATTAGGCACGAGGTACAAGATTAAAAATGCAATGCAATGGATACATAGTAAAACACAGTGGATACATTCAAATACAGAGTTAGGTAGGTAAAGGGGTACAACAGTTGGCATTGATAATGGTATAAATACAGCAGGAACAATAAATACGGCAGGAACAATAAGTACACTAGTAGATACCATAATAAATTAGCACAACAGCAGTACAACAATAGCCAAATAGTAGTAGGAAGGGAATAGCGTAAGAGTTGGCCAACGTAAGGATAGGATTAGCGAGTTGGCTAGGGAGGCTGTCTAGGCAGACAGTTACAGCTGTGCTTGGTGTAGAGCCAGGATCTGAGGTTAAGTTTAAAGGAAGTGTGGGTGCTGGGGGATCTGAGGGGTGCAGGCAGCCCATTCCAGAAAGAGAGAGCTGCCATAGATAGGGTGTTCCCACCAATATTTGTTGTGGTTCTCGGCACCTTAAGAGGGGAGGACAGCAGAGGACTGAAGGCACCTTGGCATGGTATGGAATTTACAGAGGTTCAAGAGAGGTGAAAGAGCCAGTTTCTTAAGATGGTGTCTACAAAAAACCCAAGGGTGAGTTTGAGGCAGCCTTGTAGCGAGATCCAGTCAAGAGAGCAGTAGAGGTCGTAGTGATGCATGGAGTAGGAAGCAGATAGCACAAAGTGACAAATGCTGTTGTAGGCAGATGAGAGCCTATTCTGAAGGGTGGCAGAGACTCAAGAGTAGATGGGGGAACAGTAGTCTAGTAAGGGAAGGAGGTTACCTCTGACAATGGCGAGGCGAGCCTCGTTGGACAAGTATGGTTTTATGTGGTAAGCAGCCCAAAGTTTCTGGTTGATTCTGCTGATGACAATATTGATATGGTCTGCAAAGGAGAGGGTGGAGTTGACTGTAATCCCCAGGTATTTAAAGGAGGATATATTTTCCAGGGGGGCCTTCGGGCGAGAAAATAAGGAGTGAGGAGTTATCAGCAGTAGCTTTGAATTGGAAGGGTTTAGAAGCAATTAACATGACCTTTATTTTTTTTAGCATTAACCAGCAGCCAGTTAGAAGTGAACCAGCTATGGGCAGTGATAAAGTTCTGGGTAAGGACAGATGATATGCGGGGGAAGGGATTTGTCACTATGGAATAATACAAGGTAATCCATATAAAGGAGAGTATTGCATTTAAGGCAGTCTGGGGGGACGGTGTTGACGAAGATAGAGAATATTTTACATTAAAGCAGAGGAAGTCAATCCGGTGCACACTGTCTTCTGAAAGTTTGCAGTGCTGTTCAAAAAACATTAGATTATGTATTCTGAATATTCACTCAGCATCAGCAGAGTTCATCACAGAGTTAGTGCAAGACAGAGCTAGTGCTGCCATCAATGCTGTTCTTTTTTAGGCACTTTTCAAAAAGTAATCCAGTTCTTTTTCCTAGTCCATGTTCACCACATAGTTTGGTCCAAGGGTCTTGATATAATATCAGGGAGGGGCTGTGGACATGGCCTACCTAGACTTTAGCAAGGCATTTGACACAGTCCCACACACAAGATTAATATACAAGTTAGCCAGCCTAGGAGTGGGTCCCAAGATGGTAGTCTGGGTAAAGAATTGGCTGGAGAACAGGACACAGAGGGTAATAGCAAATGGAGTCCACTCTGAAGAAAGGGTGATTACTAGTGGGGTACCGCAGGGTTCAGTACTAAGATTGGTCCTCTTCAATGTCTTTATAAGTGACATTGCAGAGGGACTGGAAGGAAAAGTATGTCTCTTTGCAGACGACACAAGGATCTGCAACAGAGTTGATACACAAGGTGGGGTGGAAAGGATGAGCAGGGACTTGGCAAGGTTGGAGAATGGTCAAATGTATGGCAGCTTAGATTCAATGCTAAGAAGTGCAAGGTAATGCACCTGGGAAACACAAACCCAGGGGAAGAATTCACAATGGGGGGTGAGATACTAACAACAACAAAAATGGAAAGTGACCTGGGGGTAGTCATATCAGATGACCTAAAGGTGGGCAAGCAATGTGAGAGTGCAGTAAGGAGGGCTGGGAGGATACTGGGATGCATAGGGAGAGGCATCACCAGTAGAAAACAGGAAGTTGTTATCCCTCTGTACAGACAGCTGGTGAGACCCCATCTGGAGTACTGAATGCAGTTCTGGAGACCCAATCTCCACAAAGACGTAAACAGGATGGAGGCAGTTCAGAAGAGGGCAACTAAAATGGTGCAGGGTCTGCACTGGAAGACATATGAAGAGAGACTTAAGAAGCTTAATATGTATAGCCTTGAGGAAAGGAGGGAGAGGGGGGACATGATAGAAACTTTCAAGTACCTCAAGGGAATCAACAAAATCCAAGAGGGTAGCATCTTTCAGAAAAAGAGGTGTGCAAGAATAAGGGGGCACAATTTGAAGATGGGGGGAGGCGGCTCAGAGGTAATGTAAGGAAGTATTTTTTCACAGAGAGGGTTGTGAATGCATGGAACGGCCTTCCGGAGGAGGTTGTGGAGTCAAAAACAGTGGTGGAATTCAAGCATGCATAGGATAGTCATAAGACAATTCTAGGGCGTGGGGGTAGGAAGAAGTAGGCTGCTTGTTAACTAGGATCTGCAGCTTATCCATTAGGTAGGGAAATGGGCAGACTGGGTGGGCCAAGCGGTCCTTATCTGCCATCAAATTTTATGTTTCTATGTAATGGAGCCAGCCAGATTGTTATGCAGTACCTTGCAGTAAATAACATGTCACAAAATACTGTATGACAAAAGAGCTTACTTGCCATTGAATTGCACTGTTTTCTAGATAATATTGCAGCACTCTGCATTAATTCTGCAGAGTACTATGTTGTAACCTGGGTTGCTCTGCTATGTATAGCTCAAATTCTTCAAAAGGCACATTATCCCATCAGGGGCTTGCAGTGTAGTCCATTTTCTTCTGTGGCATTAAAGTCTATCTTGTTTGATCAGATAAATCTGATATCCTTTAAGACCTGATGCCCTGCCTAACAATCTGCTGACAATTACTATAGTTGTCCAACTTTTTGACCACTTCAGTGAAAGAATCCATTACCACCGGGTATACTGTGGTGCACTGTCTGAGGAAGGATCGCAGGGGTGGGGGAGTGGCAAACATTTTTTGATCCAGTCCCCTCTGTCCACTGACTGCCTCTTTGCTGTACTGCCCACAGACCACCAGACCGAAGTTTCACCCCGACAAGGGTGCGTTTGCTGCAGCAAGCAGCCCGGTGGGTCCCCTCTGTCCACCGGCTGCCTTCTCACTGTACTGTCTGCAGACCACCAGACCAAAGCTTCACCCCTGACAAGGGAGCCTCTGCTGCTGCAAGCAGCCAGGTGGGTCCCCTCTGTCCACCAGCTGCCTCCTCGCTGTACTGCCTGTAGACCACCAGACCAAAGCTTCACCCCTGACAAGGGTGCCTCTGCTGCTGCAAGCAGCCCTGTGAGTCCCCTCTGTCCACAGGCTGCCTCCTCATTGTACTGCCCGCAGATCACCAGATCGAAGCTTCACCCCTGAAAAGGGTGCCTCTGCTGCTGCAAGCCACCCAGTGGGTCCCCTTTGTCCACCAGCTGCCTCCTCGCTGTACTGCCCGCAGACCACCAGACCGAAGTTATGCTGCTGAAACTTTTGGCGTATCCACATTGACTGGCCAGATCCATTGGCTCTGCCTGCTGATTGGCTGCTACACTTTTTGTATTCTTTGCTACTCCTATTTCTTTTGGACTTTAAGCCAATTTTATTTACTGATTCTGTACTGGTTAAGTTTCTCCAAACTGTCCTGTGAATGCTAACTTAAATGTGAATCTAAGTCTGTTTACAGCAATTTTGTACTCGAGGGTTGTTTGCAGTGCACGATCCTTTAGAGTGCAGGTTTTTAAGGTTTTAAAGTATTACAGCTCTCTTAGTTTTAAGGTCCAGTGGTACTGTACCCCTGGATCAGAAACTAAGCTTAAAGTGATACAGCAATTTGTGAACACTTCTTTGTGTAGACCAGGTTTCATTTGTGACACAGTTGTAGCAATGCCCTGCAAGTAACCCAATTTATGTTTCACTTTCTCTCCTTCCTGCTTAAATGTTTCACCCATCCCCCCTCCCCCCCTCCAGCCTTTGTTAAATACTCTCCCTCCCCCAGCGGCACCGCCCAAGGAAATCTTCTTCCTCCCCTCTCACTAATATTGCAACTCCCCTTAAAGATACAGAATGCAGTTATAGGGCCCAACACTTGGTGTTAATCTTAACTCTTTAAGTCTCATTTACTGTGTTGCATCCTCTGCCCCTGGACCCGGTGCCAACGCGTTTCTTAATGAGATGCGTTGGCTCTGTTGGCCCGGTGTTTGCCATGATTGTATGGTGCTCCCTGTCCGAGGGTGTCTTTCCGGATGCCTTGAAGGAGGCTCTGGTGAGACCCCTCTTAAAGAAGCCATCTTTGGACCCGGAGATCAGGGCAAATTACCGTCCAATCTCTAACCTTCCATTTTTAGGAAAGGTTATTGAGAAAGTAGTAGCGCTTCAATTGGAAGATCACCTCATATCCCACGAGTTGTATGAACCTTTCCAGTCGGCTTTTCGTGCCAGACACAGCACTGAAACTGCACTTGTTCGGGTGCAGAATGACTTACTCAAGGCTAGAGATCGAGGAGACAAGACAATTCTTGTTCTCCTCGATCTCTCATCAGCTTTTGACACTGTGGACCATTGTGTGCTGCTTGCTCGCCTTGGGGAACTATGTGGACTCACCGGCAATGTCATCAAATGGTTTGAGTCCTTTCTAACTAACAGGAGGCAGCGGGTTATGATGGGAAATTTCTCATCTACACCCAATCTGCTTCTCTGTGGAGTTCCTCAGGGATCAGTATTGGCTCCAATGTTGTTCGCAGTGTATATGCTGCCTCTGGGTGGGATCATTAGGAAGTATGGCTTGAGTTTTCATTGCTATGCCAATGATACTCAGCTATATTTTCATACGCCCAGGAACATCTAATGCAGTGGGCGTGCTTAATATCTGTCTGGCGAGATTAGCGACTGGATGGCCTCCAGCTGGTTCGCGGCTGAACCCGATAAGATGGAGGTATTAGTAGTGAGTCGAACAGAGTTCGTGATAGGATGGCCTCTGACACAGAAACTGGGCTTGTCCTAGGGTCTGTGCCATTGAAGGCCTCCTCTTGGATGTGTAATCTCGGCGTGATTCTGGACAGAGATTTAACCATGGAGGCTCAAATATCCTCTGTGGTTCGTACCTGTTTTTACCATCTCAGAAACATTGCCAGAATTAAACCCCTTGTTCCGTCTCTGGACCTCCCTACTTTGATACATGCCTTAGGCACATCTAGGCTTGATTACTGTAATGCGCTCTATCTCGGGGTCATGGGAGGATCTCTACGTAGATTGCAGCTGGTGCAAAACGCAGCTGTCCGATTGTTGACCGGGCAGCAAAAGTTCTGTCACATTACACCAGTTTTGCGTGAATTGCACTGGCTGCCAGTCAGGTGGAGAGTCCTCTTCAAGGTGGGTCTTCTCACCTATAAGGCCCTACACGGACAGGGCCCTGGTTACCTGTTAGACCTTCTGTCACCTGCCTCTCCTCACGCCCTCTTCGTTCCTCCAGTGAATGCCTCCTGACCATTCCCAGAACTAGGCTGAAAACAGCCGGCGATAGAGCATTCAGTGCCGCAGCCCCCGTTCTGTGGAATTCCTTACCAACTATGGTCAGAGAGGCTTCATCGGTGGATGTTTTTAAGGCCCAGTTAAAGCCTTTTTTCTTTTCTAAGGCATTTAATGCTTAGATATGGATTTATCGTTAGGCTTAGTTTTTGTAATGATCTGTATTTATATGTAAATTTATATATTTATTATGTTAAATATGTTTGTTTAAATGCCTTGTACAGCGCCCAGAGCCTCCGGGATAGGGCGTCTTTTAAATAAATTTTGCCTTGCCTTGCCTTGCCTAAGTTCTTATCATAGTATTTGGGTGGTATTTCCACCATACGTATTGGTCTTCCGATCTGCCTAAGTAAAAACCTAACCCTTGACAACAACAAACAACATGAGCTGCACTACTCTCCTACTCATTGCTGTCACAATTGGGTCAGTGGGCCCAGGCACCCTTCAGGTCACCTGCCCTTCTTCAGTCTACCCAGAACACTGCCTCAGAACTGGCCTCTAGCTAACAGTACCAGGAGTAAACTCCACAGAGGGGGCATACCAGCAGTCCTACTACAATGGGACCACAACAGGGGAGAATGCAACTGACACACACCACAGCTCCACCAAGCTACCACCTCTCATACACACACCCCTCAGAAAGTGGAGAAGCCTCTCCAAGGTAAAATAAGGAAATGCAAGTAACGAATCTCTATAACCCTCTGCATCACAGTGAGGAAACGTATCCTAATGCTCCTCCTGTTATCTGGGAATGTGCACCCAATTCCTGGCCCTCCGCTGCCACCTGGATCTATGGGTATCAAGACAAAGGGCCTGACAATAGCTGCAATTAATATTTGCAGCCTAACAGCAAAGTTTACACAATTACAGGCCTGGATGGCTTAACACAAACTGGACATAGCATGCCTAACTGAGACTTGGCTGACAAGCAATATAAAAACAGTGAAATAGTGCTACCTAGATACTAGGTATTCAGGAGTGCCAGGCATGACAAGAAGGGTGGGGGCTGTCTTATCTACACAAAAGACTCCCTCCACGACTCCATCCTTCCTATCTCCAGGATGGCTGCAGACCACGAGCTCCTTGTCATGAAAATACAAGTCGGACAGCTGGGTAAAACACTGACCATTGCATCAGCCTACCTGCCCTCCAAAAAATCACAGGATGGTGTGCCAAAGGTCCTGGATGCAGCGGCCACCTTACCCAAGGATAATGATTTAATTATCAAAGGGGATTTCAATATAAACTGGGAAAGCGAAAACTCCACACCACTCAAGGATACTATGGCAAGTGCATACCTAACACAGCTAGTCACGGAACCAATGAGAAGGAACCACAAGACAGGTAAGAGCTCGTTCATTGACTGGATCCTCACAAACTCCCCATCACGAATATCTGAGGTCAAGGTGCTACCAGGTACGCTGAGCGGCCACTCCCCTGTCACCATCAGAGGGTCAAATAAGTTCAAAAACAGCCCCCCACCATCACTATTCAGAGCAGGATCCTGTAAAGAGGTCAGTTAGGATTGCTTAAAAATGCTGTATCCCGCCATGACTGGTCACCCATTGACACACTGCCAGACCTGGACCAGGCCCTGAAGTACTTCACAGATGGAGTCAATGATATTTAAGACTGATACACACTGTTAAAAAGGAAGAAAGTGCGGGGTACCATTAATGGTTGGATCACAGGCGAGCTCCTAGCCATGATGAAGGAGAGGGACAACCTCTGGTCAAAAGCCAGGGCCTCGGGTAAAGACCATGACCACCAGCTGTACCGGGCAGCTAGAAACCGCTGCACACATGTAATATGGAGGGCTAAAGCAGATCGTCACAAGGAACTGCTCCATAAAAGCTGAGGTGACAGCAAAAGGTTATGGGGAAACATAAAGAATCTCTTGAGGGAAGAAGAAAAGAGAAACCCACAGCTGCTCCACATTAATGGCTCTACTACCACAGACTCATGCCTCATTGCAGACCCTTCAACTCTGCCTTTACAGATCTAAGCACAATACACTCTCCTGACTACCTACACTCCACCAAGGTTCCCTCAGATGACAAAGCACCCAGTATCTCTCACCCTACCTTCTACCTCAAGAGAGTTACTATAAAGGAGGCAGAATTCTACATAAAAAAAGTGCTCGGGAAGACCAGAATGGGTAGCGATGGAGTAAACATGAAGCTGGTGTCTCAAGCTCTTGACGTGCTCATCAAGCCTATTACAAAGCTATTCAAAAATTCCCTGACCCTGGCACAATTCCCAGTCACCTGGAAGCAAGCACTGGTCACTCCTGTCCATAAAAGTGGGGACAGGACCAATGTGTCCAATTACAGGCTGATCTCAATCCTCTCCCCCCTATCCAAGGCCCTTGAGAAGATTGTGGTGGACCAACTAACAAACTACATCAGCAAATACCAACTGCAATGCCCCAACCAGCACAGGTTCAGGCAAGAGCATAGTACCATGATTGCACTTGTAGAGTTCACCGACTATGCTCACAAAGCTATGGATGAATGCAAACTGTTAGGGGCAGTGTTCATAGACTTAACAAAAGCCTTCAGCACCATCAACCACACCCTCTTACTGACCCAGCTTCAAAGCCTAGGGGTGGCTACCAATGCAACACTCTGGTTCTGAGACTACCTGTCCCTCAGGTCACAATGGGTAAAAACAGGACAAACAGTGTCTGACTCGAGGGAAGTCATGCTGGGTGTCCCCCAGGGATCCATCCTGGGACCACCTGCTCTTCAGCCTGTTCCTAAATAATCTCCCTCAAGCCTGTGATGCCAAGATAATCTTATATGCAGATGACGCTGTCATCCTCAATAGCAACTGTTGAATTGAGCCACTCCAAGCAGCACTTCAGCACTCCTTCAGTAAAATAGAAGAATGGTTATGTGAGCACAAACTTCTGCTCAATTATTAAAAAAAACAAGACCATGCTCCTATCCAGCCCCAAGCTCAAGAAAAGGTTCCCCACCATAATCATCACCAACAATGTAATCACCCCCTTGGAACAGGTACACTCCTTCAAATATCTTGGAATCACCCTGGACGACACCTTATCCTATGCTCAACATATTGACCAGGTGGTCAAGACAGTCAACACCAAGCTTGGTGTGCTTTACAGGCACAGAAAACACCTTACCACAGCAGCCATCCACCTATCAGTCACTAGCTCCACCCTCTCCACCATTGACTATGGCCTGGTTGTCTACAGTGCGGCATCAGACTTTGTGTTCAAGAGGGTGCACGTAGCTCTCAACAAGGCCTGCAAGCTCATCCTGAACAGCGATCGAATGACCCACACCTGACTAAATTCCTCACATGCCTCCAAGGCAAAAAAGCATTACTGGGAAAAGCCCCCCCTCCCAATGCGTAGCAGGCATATTCTCCTTCCCAGGCTCAGAATATATAACCAGAAACAGAACGCAGGGGACCCTCAAGGTGCCATTCCGACGCACAGCTCTTGGACAGCACACCTTCTCCTAGAGTCCCTCTCTGGCTTAACTAGGTACCCAAGTCCATTAGAAACTCCACTAACCTGTCCAGCTTCAAATCAGACCTTAAGCACTACCTGACCTCCAGCTCTCTATGCACCTGCTTCTCCAACAGCTGATAGACTCTGGATGACAAGGCCTAGCTCTGCTAACAGCAACTATTCTTAGCACAAGACAGAAGCCACCCTCTCACACGCTCCTTGACAATGCCTCTGAATCACTCTAAGGGGCTACTCCTGTATACCCCTCACCTCTGCTCTCTGTCTCCACACTAGGATTGGTCTATGCTTCCCTGGCCTCAGCCCTGCCTCTTTGAGCACTTTTACTAGAGGCCCCACCTACCAAAATCCTGTCCTTACTGATCCTCTGCCCAGCCTAACCTAACCTCTAGTGCCACTGCACCTTACCTGCACTTGTAATCAGATGAAAGACTTGCCTGTAGTTCGCTGGCCAAGCAGCCAGCCACTCCCATTTCCTGAGCTATATAAGCAGTTCCTCTAAGCCTCACTGTGAAGCATTTTTTCTTTGCAGCTGAAGGCTCTGCTGGTTTGTACTCTTGCTGGTTGGGTCTCCTTGGCTGGGGCCCGCCCTACCCTCCCTCTCTCCCGTTTGTCTCTGCAGGGCTTCTGTGTTTGCTTTCCTGCTTCTGGTTTGTATTTTGCCTTCAGCTGTGTGTGCTTCCTTCTTTTTTTTGGGGGGGGGGGCTTTTCTAAGCTCCTAGCTTGCTGCTATTTTAGAGTTCATACTGCTTGCTTTCAGTTACTCACAACTCTCAAATTACTGGCACTGCAACTGCAAACCTGATTTGTGTGTTTCAGCTCTACTAGCTGTTCCATAACATACTCTATTACTGTCTTTTGACTCAGTTTTACAACCTAGCTCTACAGATCACTCATGCTTGTTCTAATTACCTCATTGAAGCAGTCTCATTGCACTGCCTGGTGACAGTGCCTTAAGAGCATTATGCCGCCTTTTAATTATTGCAGTTACAACTCAGTGTACTCATTTGTTTTCACTACTGCTGCACAGGCCTAATTGCTTCCTGCTACTGCTTGTTTACTCCCATTGCTATTGTACATTGTGTTACTCTGAGGTTAGCTAACACTCCTGCTGAGGCTATTAAATTAGCTTTATATCTGCATGTGATTCTCGGCCCTTCCATCACTTCCTTGTTTGTCCTACGGCGGGGACTGGGAGGTGTTTGGGGGGTCGTGGCCTCTGTGGCTAATTAATTCTGTTCTAAATCCTATCTTTGCTGCTGAAAATCCTCAGAGTTTGTCACCCTGATTTGGTTTTGAACTGTCTGGCTGACTTGCCCTTAATTCAGTGCTGTTTATTGCTATACAGTATGTTAAGCAGGTCCACCTATTACTACTACTGCTTACTGACCTAGCAGGTCCACAGTTGCGTATGCAACTGTTGCTCCTTGGTTACGCAAACCATTGCTTCATGCCTACTGCCATCCCCTCAGCTTCAGCCTGGGATTCTGCTGCACTCAATCTGCATTCGACCTTGCAAGGTCTCAGCACTCAGTGCTCATTACGATCTCAGCACGTCGTGCTCATTCTGCTCACCTGCTTTTCAGCTCTCAATCAATTTCTGGGGCATGCCAGCCATTCTATTCTGGTGCAGGGTTCCTGCAGCTGACGGTCTCTCTATGCTTTTAGTCCGCATCTCGAGTGTGTCCACCTTCTCACCTGGCCCATAGCTGGGAATGTCCTCACCCCAGGCTTGGCTGTAGCTGCCTACTATGCGACAGCAGCTCCTGGTGAAGAATTTAAGACTAGAAGTGAAGGGTAGTTATGACGATCTCCTTTGGCTCTAGTGTTCCACTATATAGTGTTTCCCTAGTGAGGCACCTTCACCGCATCCTCCCTACGACTGCCTCTGGTTCACCTGGTTTGATTTAGGGCAGATAAGCCAGGTGAGTGCCTCAGCAGTTGTTGCTCTCTTCCTGCACCTTGGATGCACGTATTGTTGCAGAGTTTTCTTGCAACCATCCACGGCAATCCTGCTACAGGGTTTGAGTGACAGCCTTCCTCCAAACTGGAATATTTTACACCTCCCTTTGATTGGGTTTTCCAAATTGCAGCTGCAGAGCGGTCACTAAATAAACTATCCCAAGCCTGGAGGGAAGGCAACCTAGGCCTTGGATCCCCAGAGATTTCCTTCTCATAGGAGTTGTTCTCTCTCTCTCTCTCTCTCCGTTGACTCAGATCATAACACTTAGCTTAGTTGTTACCCCAAATTTCTTTAGGTAGGTTCTGTTGTTGGATGGAGGTGGAGAATGTCCTGCCATTCCCTGTCTCCTTAGGGGATCCCCTACTCTCAAAACAAACCATCAGTATCATGCTATGCAGACTTAGGCAGTCATTACGACAACTTAGCATCTCATTGCATTATCAAACTGCCTATACTTCTCTACTACTATGTTACAGTTACTACTCCTATGTCTCAGTTACTGCTTGCTCATATGCTTCATGTTGCCTCCTTTTTGGGGATGATACTACATTTTTTGGGGGGGATTCCTAAGGTACCTTTAGCCACGGGAACCGTCCTGTTGCACCTCTAGGGGTGGAACCCTCTCCAAGGGTTCCTTGCCTTTGTACCCCTACAGGGTGGTAATTCCTCTGGAATAGAGAGTGCGAATGGCCAAAACCAAACTAACACAGTTGCACAAGCATAACACTATACTGGCTGCATAGGCCAGTGAAATGAAAGGCTTGCCTGTAGTTCGCTGGCCAAGCAGCCAGTCACTCCAACTTCCTGAGCTATAAAGCTTTTCCTCTAAGCCTCACTGTGAAGCATTTTTTCTTTACCCCACCATCCTCCTCTCCTCCTCCAGTGGCACCACTCTCTCCATAGGGGGATTTCTAAGGTACCTTTAGCCACGGGAACCATCCCGTTGCACTTCTAGGGGTGGAACCCTCTCTGAGGGTTTCTTGCCTTCATACCCCTACAGGGTGGTAATTCCTCTGGAATAGAGTGCAAATGGCTAAAACCAAACTAACACAGTTGCACAAGTATAACACTATACTGTCTGCGTAGGCCAGTGAATTAAAGTTGATGTCCATATGCTGTTTAGTGTTTTAAATTACTAAGAAATTCTGTAACCTTTTCCTGAATGTTGTGTTGTTCAGTGTTTCAAATGTCATAAAACTCTGTAGCCCTCTTGATTGAATGTCTATGCTCTGTTCACGTGATGTGGAAGCTTTGTAAAAGAGTCTTGGCTCAAAGGTTATTTTCTGAATACCAAATAAATAAATAAAAATAAGTCTTGGCTTCTTGGTGCACCCAGTTGGTTGCTCCTGATCCTCTGAGTATGTCACCGTGCTCGGGGGTACAAGTGCAGGTTATAGGATTCTCCTCATTTACCACCTCCCTGGGACAGGAGAGGAATTCCTTCAGGAGGTAGCGGACTTCGTCATTGACCAGGTGTTGGCATCCTCCAGGTGCTTAATCCTTGGGGACTTCAATCAATCAATCAAATCTCTATTTATTCAGGTGAACATCATTGAGCAGAGCTCATTTGCAAGATGGACCTGATAAGGTCAAGGGTTCAATAGTTGGTACATAAACAGATACATTTAAAACACTTATATATGCATAAACAGATACATTCAAAGCACTTATATATACAATAATCAAGAGACAGAAGCTGATTAAAACATAACAGGACAAGGTAGGATATATGAAAATTACACTAGAAAATACAGTATATACATATCCCAATGGAGGGAGTCAAGGTATGCATACAACATAAGGTACCCAAAATTTCCAGGTTCCAGGGCAAACTAAAGCAGGCAAGGAGACACAGTGTTTGAGTAACTGAGAAAATGGTGATCACAGCCTTTGGTAAATGACATGGAAGGGAGGGTATAGGGGAATCCGACAGGGGCTGGGGCTAATACTAGGAGGTATGAGGGAGTAATTAGGGTTGGGGTAAGGGCCAGGAGTTAGTGGGAGAAGGTTATAGTCAGGGGTAGCAAGATCTATGTAGGTAGAGTTATAGGGAACTGAGGTACTATAATATGAGGGCTGCCTGGGAGGGAGAACTGAGGAGATAATTAGTGGGAACTGAATTGCCAATTATGATATTTGTCTGGAAGGGGGGAGGGTTAGGAATGTGAATAGACTAGATCTTGTGGTAGCAGTTGCATTTCTCAGAGAAGAGACTTATGCAAAGCTGTTTAAAGGATGCTAGAGGTATAAGATTGGTCAGCTTCAGGGTCTTCTGTAGAGTATTCCATGCCATAGCTAGAGAATAGCTGATTGCAGACCTCCCTTGCCTGGTGTTGACTTTAGGTACCTTTAGCATGATGAAGTTGTTGCTTCTTAGGGCATAGGAGCTAGCTGTGGCCTGTATGAAGCAGTCTAAAATATAGTTTGGAAGTTTCTTAGACAACGCTCTATAAATCCATAGTGCAGCATTTCTGTTCCTTCTGAGGTGTAGGGATGCCCATCCAACTGCAGCATAGAGAGAGCAATGATGAGTGTTAAATGGAAGATCTGTTATGAACCTTAGTGCTCTGTGGTACAGTGTATCCAATTTGCTTAGATAGAAGATGGGGCAGTGACTATAGATGAAGTCTGCATAGTCAATAACTGAAAGAAATGTGGCCTGGACCAACCTCATCTTATAGTCTCTGGTTAGGAAGTGTTTTATTCTGAAGAATAGGCCAAGCCTTTGGCGAAGTTATTTCAGAAGTTCTTCAATGTGATGTGTGCAATCAAGCCTGCCATCTATCCACACACCCAAATATTTGAATTTTTCTACATAGCCCAGGCTTTCTCCAAGGATAGTGGATAGCTGGGGGAAATTGCTTAGTGAGGAGGTATTAGTATAGCTTTGATTGGAGAAGAACATTGCTTTTGTTTTCTTTGCATTTAAAAGAAGCTTTTTCTCAAGTAGTTGATGTTGCAATAAAGAGAATTCTGCTTGTAAAATTTCACAAGCTATTGCAGGCAATGGGTTGCTGACATACAATACAGTGTCATCTGCAAAGAGGTGAACAGTGACTTTGGTGAGGTTTGAGTCAATATTATTAATGTAAATGGCAAAAAGGATAGGGCCCAGGATAGATCCTTGCGGAACTCCTCTTAGAAGAGGTTTTAGTGGGGATAGATCACCTTCAGTTTTCACTTGCTGTGACCTATCCATAAGGTAACACCTGAACCATTTAAGGGAGCGTTGGTCTAAGCCTATGGAATGCAAGGAAGAGAGTAGCAGCTCATGGTCCACTGTGTTGAATGCCTTGCTTAGATCAAGAAATACAGCACAGACACTATTCTTTTTGTCCAATTCGGTTTGCCAGTCATTTGTAACTTTGGCCAGTGCAGAGATAGTGCTGTGCCTAGCCCTAAACCCAGATTGAGCTGGATTTAAGAGATTAGCATCTTCAAGGACTTCAATGCTTGGGTCAATGATGAATCCTCGTGTCTTGATTACAACCTCCTCCAGTTGATGCAATCACTGGGCCTGTCAAAAGTGGTTGCTGCTGCTACCCATCAACACAGCCACACACTCGATCTGGTGTTCCGGCTGGGTCTTGAGATTGACAACCTCAAGATTGGTCAGGTCGTTTGGTCTGACTGTTGCACTGTGGAGTTCAGCTTTGGGGCCCCCTGAAAGTCCCTCCCCTGTGGAGATGGTCAGCTATCACTCTTTAAGGGATGTTGACCCAGAGGGACTATTGGCTTTGGCTGACCTATCTAAGGTTGATGCAGCATGTGTGATTGGCACTGGAGAGGCTGTGGTCACCTATAATAGGGTGGCCACTAAAGCTTTAGATGCCATTGCACCAGTCTGTATATGACCCAGGTTTTCTAACTTGAGATCCCCTTGGTTTGATGGGGATCTCAAGGTAATGATGATCAGGGGTTGGAAGTTAGAGCACTGCTGGTGGAAGACCCGGCTGGAGGTGACAGGCTGGCCCTATGTACTCACTATGTTGAGTACCAGGGGGTAATTTCCTGTAAGAAGGCAGAATTTCTGTCCAGGGGAATTGCCACAGGGAGAAACAGACCTTCTCAGCAGTTTTGGACCCTGGACAGGCTTTTACTTACTGCCTGTCTCCAGCCTAGAAAAGCTTTTTCAACCACTTTATGTGAAGAGTATGCTGTTTTTCTCTGACAGAGTGTTGGCCATCTGGTCGGGGATTCTTTCTGGGAGGCTTTTGCTTCACAGTGGTTGAGTTGGGAGTTTCAGAGGCACTCTGTCAGTCTGGGAGGAGTTTAGGCCAGTGGAAGTGTCTGAAGTGACTAAGGTGATCTTGGAGCTGAAGCACACCTTTTGCAAACTGGACCCAGCACCGACGCATTTCTTAATGGGAGCTGTCGATGTCATTGGCCCAGTGTTTGCCAGGATTGCCAGGTTTCGATGGTGGAAGGGGTCTTCCCAGTTGCTTTGAAAGAAGCACTGGTGAAGTCCCTCCTAAAGAAATCCTCCCTCGACCCAGACGTCCAGGCAAATTACTGTCCGATCTCCAACCTGCCATTCTTGAGCAAGGTTGTTGAGAAACTGATGGCACATCAGCTAGAGGATCGCCTGGTGTCCTCGGATATCTATCAGTCTTTCCAGTCGGGTTTTTGGGCTAGACATAGCACTGAAACTGCTCTAGTGAGAGTGCATAATGATCTGCTTAGGGCTAGAGATAGAGAAGACAGGTCAGTTCCTGTGCTCCTTGATCTCTCTCTCTCTTCAGCTTTTGACACTGTGGATCACGTCGTGCTTCTTGATTGGATTTGTGAGTTTTGTGGACTCACCAGTACTGTCATCAAATGGTTTGAGTCCCATCTCTTGGACAGAGTGCAGCAGGTGGTGATAGGAAATTTCTCCTCCTCCCTAATGCCTCTGTCTTGTGGAGTACCTCAGGGCTCGATTTTGTCACCGATGTTGTTCGCAGTGTACATGCTGCCCCTGGGAATGATCATCCGACAATACAGTGTGGAGTTTCACTACTATGCAGATGATACCCAACTGTATTTGTCTTTTGCACCCAGAACATCGGGAGCAGTCGACACGCTTAATAGCTGTCTGCCTAAAATCGATGACTGGATGGCTTCCAGCTGACTAAGACTCAACCTGGTCAAGACTGAGGTACTGGTGATCAAGCTGGGTCATGGGCATGATTGGTTTGCCACAAGGGGCTGACTCTGGATTTGTTCTGGGGTTGGCTCCGTTGGTGGTTTCTCCAAGGCTGTGAAATATGGGTGTGATCATTGATTGTAGACTAACCTTTGAAGATCAGATATCAGCTGTAGTCAGCAGTGTTTTTTACCACTTGCAGAACATTGCCCGTATTAAGCCCCTCATTCTGTCCGAGGACCTCCCTGACACTAGTACATGCCTTCATGACTTCTAAGCTTGACTACTGTAAGGTTCTATACTTCCAGGTCATGGGAGAAACCCTCCACACTGCAGCTAGTGCAAAATGCAGTGGTCCGGTTGTTGACAGGTCTTTCAAGGTCCAGTCATGTGACTCCAGTCCTGCATGCTCTGCACTGGCTGCCAGTCAGGTGGAGGGTCCTTATCAAGATGGGTTTTCTCACCTTTAGGGCCCTATATGGGCTGTATCCTGGTTATCTGTCTGAACTCCTGACACCGGTGGCCTCTGCAAGCTTCCTCTTTCCTCTTCGAGGGGCCTCCTGGACATTCCTAGGGTTTGTCTCAGGACTTTGAGTGATCGGGCATTCAGTGTCTCGAGGCCGACCCTGTGGAACTCATTTCAACCTGTTGTCTGGGAGGCTCCCTTGACTGAGGTATGTAAGGGGAGGCTAAAGGCCCTCCTCTTCAGCCTGGCATTTGACTGTTAACATCTTTATTTTAGTTTTGGCCAGTTTCCTGAAGACTGATTCCTGAAACCCTATTTTATTGTATTTTCTTTGGATTTTAATTTTGTAATTGTTTTAATGAGCTTTTGTTATGTTATAAATAACTGCTCTCTGTTCTTGCTTGTGTACGGCACCTAGAGCCCTACGGGAGTGGGCACCTTATAAATAAAATTGCCTTGCCTTGCCTTGAATTTTTCCAGCAAATGGGTCAGTGTTGTAAGAAGAACACTTTCAGCTTCTGTCATATACAGAAGGTGGCCACTACCCTCTGTAGTGAGCTGCATTGTGTATTCAGGAGATTACACAGCTACTCCAGTGTATCAATTGTATCTGTGATAGTCAGGACTTGGCAATGAAATCTGTTGAGAAATCTGCAAAGTTTGCTGTTTTTCTAGCTGTTAATGGTTGTTTAAGTTTGTATTTGTGTAAACTCTGCATCTTCAAACAACAGATCTCTGATGTTCTGTAAAGATGTACATTAGGATTTTAAAATATTAATTTCCTTATTAATGAAGAGTCTACTAAATGTACTGTGGTATTAGTGGTAAACGGCTGCCTGGTACTTAGAACATCATTGGGTAGATCAGGAACAAGGTGGCATTGTTGTTCCTTTTGTATGTTGCACCTCTCTCAGATGCCTGAGGTACTGTGCCAATCTGCCACTCAGAAGAAAGAAAAACTTCCTGTACAGCTTCATGAGATTAAGTGCAAGAGAAAACAGATATTCAAGATCACCCACATCAAGGTCCATTACGTGGATAAGGCAGGTTATATGCACACAGTTCAGAACCAGGCCCTTCTGGATACCAGTGAATGTTTTCTTCATATAAGGTGCATTGTCAGAATCAAACAAGTAGATAGTCACATAATCAGTGTTACAGTCATAGACAGTTTTTATAACTGCCCATGGCAAACTGTTGTGATTGGCACCAGCCAGAAATATAGTGTCTAGCAGGTAGGGGCATATGTGGCCTGTGGCACCCTTGTCTGGTTAGCCTTATCAAGGTTCACTGATCTTATTGAGGTATGGACCCACTTTTCTTTACAAAGCCAGAAAGAAAAGTTCAGACTGATGGGTGGTTAGCTTCTTAAGTGGGATATTTGCATCTGGGTAGATTTTCACAGACTCCTGAGTGACAGTGACTTTTTCCAACTTGGCACCCATTTAGGGCTGAGCGAAATTTATCTTTTACAAGCAAAATTCTGGCAAAATGCTGGTTTTGCTTCCAGGAAATTTCACTCCCCAGTAGGCCTTACACTCAAACTTACTGCATCCCTGCCAAAACTGTATCAAAAACTATCTGAATGGCTGGTAGAATACCCAAACGAGTATGCCTCTGCTCTTACAGGACTCCTAACATGCACCTCTAGCTTTTGTTTACTGACCATGTGGTTCACTTCCCTAAACTCACTTGCCAACCAAAGGAGACCCATGACCACAACCTACAGAGTGAGTGACAAGCGGTAACCCTGCACATCGGCTGAGGCATGCCCTGCATTCCATGAATCTCTGTCATGTTTATGGTGTCCCTCGCATAATGCACCACACACCCTCCTTTCCTTCCCACACTGTCCCTCCTCAACAAAATATAGCTTAGTATGGCAATGTCCCTGTCATAGTTTTCACTGCACCATGACTCGATAACAGCTACAATATCTAGGTCTGCCTCAGTCATGATGGCCTCTAATTCTTGAATCTTATTTGCTAGACTTCTAGCATTTGCACACATGGCCTTCGAGATTTTGTTATCACTCTGTTTATTAAACCCCCTTTTTTTGTAATTAACTCCATTTTGCTACAGGTATTTTTCAAAGTGGATATAGAATTCTTCAAGCATGATCTCCATGTATTATAGCCTTTCCAATATGTTTTCTTAATGTTTTGGCCACACCACAATCAGCCATGGTCCATTCATGTTTGAACATGATTTGTTCAAGGTCATTAATGCATAGGATAGCAACCACATTTTCAAAATTATTTGCATGTCGGAATGCTGAAATTGACATGTTAAATGTATATAAATAATTCCAATACTATTTTTTTTTTGTAATTTAAGAAGAAAAAATAAGGTTTGCACAAGGAAATGAATTACTTGAGCATGAACAAATTAATGTGAGAACTCACCACATCTTAAAGGAATTTCATTTTATGGTGGTGTAAACAGCAATTAAGCCATTCTATCAGTTATGGATGATGAGAGACTCCCTTAGAAAGAAAAACAACTGCAACAATTGATAAGTAAATGAAAGCTATTTCTCAAGTGTGTGTGAATAATATGCATTCATTACTGAATGTTAAATCAGTTGGAAAAATGGAATTACTATACCTGAGCTGTGAAGAAATATGTTCTACAACACAAAAATGCTTGAAATACACAACCATGGATAACCATGGTCGGCAATAGTCAACTTAAATAACTCTCACACTACTTTGACTACAGTATGGTCATCCATTGTCTGTGCTCCAGCAGTTTATGACCAGTGGGTGTCCTTGGATAACCATAACTAATATTATGGGCAAACACTAAATCGCCCTGGCCACTAACCATTTACTGTACAAACATGGTTTGAAAATGAACCACCATAGTTTATCCATATTCCTAAAAGTAGAGGGGATTTTATTTTAAAGTTTGTGCCTTGCACTCTTACACAACTGACACTGTAGCATGAATACAGGTGGATTTTCCAAACATGTTTTTTATTGACTGGAAAGATTGCTATTAAAAGATGGTTATGAGCTATTATAAAATATTACTGTTTACAATTAAGGCTGAGGGAAGTGGGCCCTTGGTAACTTCAGTTTGGATTTGAGTTGGAGTCTTTGAATTCTGTTTATCTTCAAGAATTCCTCCTCGCCACCTCAGTTTCAAATGCAGTAATTAGCACAGGGTAAAGCAGATTACAAATAGGACATAAAAATAAAATGAGGTCAGCAATGAATATTCATTCATAATGTATGGTGAAGTTTTGTTCTGTATGGAAATCAGTGCCAGCAGAAACCTTGTTGTACTACAATTCAAAGGTCATGGAACACAAATGTACCCTTCTGTGGTACAAGATTCCAGGTATTTTCTTAATTGAACAAGCCACCTGTAAAACTAAACAGAAAACTACCACATGAACATTATTTAGGTGTAAGAGAAAGTAAACTGTCACAAGGGCAGTGGTGGTTTTCTCTAAAGCACTGGATGAGCCCCAGAAGTTTATGGAAGAACATGACAATAAATGAACCCTATAATAACCAGTAAATGACTTAAAAATCATCACTTCATATTTCAATGACCTTAGTTTAAATCAGATCAAAATGAAAGTGGGGGTGAGCACAGCAATATGAACAAAACAAACAAAAAACAGAGCAAATTGCATTTTTTAAATGTGATTTTTTGGGACACTATACACTATAAAGAATGCCAGATGTGCAACTATGCACAACCAGCCTGAGCTACAACCTCAGGGTTCTGATTCCCTAGGCCTTCTTCAGCTTTGCTCTTGAGGTCGCAGTGAATCAGTACCCCTCTGTGGCAGCACAGGCTGGTGGTGCACAGTTGCCCATCCAGTATTCTCTCTCTGTTGCTTGCTTGTGGCAAGTGCTGTTGGCATGTATATGCTGAACAGTTTGTGGTGCTATGACAAAAACATGGTCTAGTGTGAGCTACAATACCAGTTACTATTCATTGCTAACCTTAAGATGGAAAAGGTGTAGACTCGACTTTATTCCATGCCAGCTGCTATAGTCTCTCTGAAGTCTGGCCCCATTGAATTTCAATGTTCTTAGTAATACCCCCAAAATACAAGTTATGCATGGAAACAAAAAAAAATTGAAAATTAAATGAATGGCATTGCATTCCCCATCATTGGCCTTCTATGACTGATACCAAGGCCCGGATATTCAAATCAGTTGTGCATGGCACAACTGAGTTGTGCTGGTGCAAGTTAGGGCTTGCACCAAAGAGATATTTAGCAGGAGCAAGTCGCAACAAAAACCCATTGCGCCGATGTGCAACGATAATGAATGCAGGTGCAAGTGCAGGGGGCGTGCCCATGAATATCCAGCACAGTGTGATATTCAACCATGGAACCATGGCGTAAGTGCGGAGCAAATCCAAGGCGCATTGAGCAGACTTGTTCCTATCAATACAGGGTGCAAGCACACAGACAGCACTTGCGCCAGGCGAGAAGGAGAGAGATATAGAGAGAGACAGAAAAAATGAAAGAAGGAAAGAAAGACAGACAGAAAGACAGACAGAAAGAGACACAGTGAGCAAGTGAGAGACAGACAGACAGACAGAGGCAGCCACAGAGGGAGAGGGATAGAGGTGGCAGTGGAGAGGGAGACAGGGCAGAGAGAGTGAGAGGGACATGCAGGCACAGTGCCAGGCAGTGCACCAGGGTGGCACACAGCCCACAGCAGGCAACCACCCAGGGGGATAGTGGACATCAGGGGCCATGGATAGTGCACCCTTCATGATAGAGGCTGTAATGAGTGGTGTGAGGAGGCAGGAGGAACAGTGACGTGGCCGAGGAAGGGCCCATCAGTGGTATACCTGACACAGGCGGTACTGTGCCCACACCACCTTTGAGAACTACTCTGACACAGAGATTGTGGGATGGTACCACCTGAATAGGGCCATTCCGAGGCAGCTCTGCGAGCTGTGCAGTGAGGAGATGAAGGCACCCACAAGACGGAGCCGCTCAATGTCTGTGGAGACCAAAATGACAGCCATCATGTGCCTGCTCACCACGAGCACCTTCCAGAGACCAACAGGGGATACCACGGGCATAACCCAGTTGGCCACATCATGCCTCCTCACACAGCTCCTCAATGCTCTGCTGCCACATGCATCGGAATACATCCATTTCCCCAGCACACAGGCGGAGCATACAGCAACCATGCAGGACTTCCACAGGGTAGCACATATGCCTGGCATGCTTGGGGCCATTGACTGTACCCATGTGGGCATCTGCATGCCACCTTGCTCCAACGGTGTGGCCTACATCAATAGGAAGGGGAGCCTGAGCATCAACTGCTAGGTGGTGTACGATGTCATGGGGCGCATCACCAATGTATGCACCACACACCCTGAGAGTGCACAAGATGCATTCAACGGGCACAGCTCTGTGCTGTGCCACAGATTCAAACATGGGGACATCCCCATGGGTCACCTAGTGAGTGAGTGAGTATGGGATGGGCAAGGGGTGATGTGCAGAGCAGTCCATGGGAAGGGGGAGGGCAGGGTAGGCATGCAGGTGAGGGCACCAGGGACATGCAAGGGGCACAGCAAAAGATGGCAGAGGGCTAAGCATGTCATTATCCACACAGGAGACAGTGCCTATCCACTGAGGTCCTGGCTGCTCACCCCCTACCAGCGCCCATTGTCCCCAGCAGAGGAACACTACAACAAAGCACACTCGAGCATGCACAACATCATTGAGCATGTATTCGGCATGCTGAAGGCACCTTTTCATTGCCTAGACAGGTCTGGAAGTGCCCTACAGTACAGCCCCTCGAAAGCCTGTGACCTATTCCTGGCCTTCTGCATACTGCACAACATGGCCATTGACCGAGGGATAGCTGTCGAGGCTGATGAGGGTGACAGTAGTGGGGATGACGGCAGCAATGGGCTGGAGAATGGTGGACAGCCCCCCCCTCGGTGGAGGGATCCCCAGCTGCAACAGATGGAGCACCAACATTGGGACACCATCACACAGGAGCATTATTGCGCACACAGGTAGGTGGCATGAAACCCATGCATGAGCCACACACAAAGGTACAGTACACATGCAGGGGCGTGCATGGCAATGGGCATGCAACACAGAGGCATGGTGCAAGGGTAGGGGAGTAAGTGGCACACAACCACACACAACCGCACACAGCAACACACAGCAACACACACACACACCCATGCACCCACATACCCAGGTGTTGGCATGTGGCAGGGATCAGATGCATTGTGCATTGCACTGGTGAACAGGCACAACCGGTGCTGAACTGCCCTCATCACGACCATGCCACATGATTCAGAGGCTGGGCAAGCATGCACACAGGTAGCATGCAGCACGACACACGGGCGCCACACCAGTGGTATGCACACACACACGCCACCCATGCACATACAAGGCAGCAGCTGCAGACTGCGGTCAGGGCGGCACACACATCAGGGCTGCTGCATGGAACCATGGCCACTGCAGTCATGAGGTGGCCATGCCAGGGCCAATTGGCAACCACAGGCTTCTCATCAGCCACAGGGGGCATTTGCAACAGCCCCCCTGGGGTTGAACCAAGGGACCATGACCGGGTCCATGCAGGGGTGCGTAGGAACCCAAACAGGCCTGCCCAAGGCATGTCTGGGATGCCAGCATCAGAGCCCAGCATTGATAGTGTGGGTGTCACCTGACGCTGGGATCATGGGGTGGACAGTGCACTGTGTGGGGTCCATGGTGGCCAGTCATGCCCTGTGGCAGCCAGCATCACAAAGCCATCCATGATCGCATTTGCTGTGCAATCCAGGGACACAGTCGTAGCCTCCTGCATTGGCTGCATCCCTGCCAGGAGCTGCACAGTGCCCCTCTCATGATGCTTGGCCAACTGGTGCACCTCTGTGCACAGTGCACACACCCCAGTGGCAAGTTGCACTTGTTGCTCTATGGAGACCAACAGCAAATGGGTGTGCTCAGCCAGTGGATTGGCAACCTGGGGATCCCAGGTGGGACGCTGACCCTCCTATGGTGACCGGCCATGCTGCAGAGCCCCCCTCTCAGTTGAACGCTGCACAGTGGGGTCCTCATGGGGTATGTCCCTAGCTGGTGCCCCAGCGGCAGTCCCAGTGTCCAGCCACCCTGTGGCACCTGCAGCCTGCTGCCATTGCCCATCCGGCTGCTGAATGCTGCCCAGCACCTGTGCAGCCACACCAACACCACCACATGGCACAGCCATGGCAGTGCACACAGCTGCACCTGCAGTGGTGGCAGGCAGATGTTCCCCCGCTGTTAGGTTGCTGGGCGTGCTGCCTGTGTTGGTGTCTGGCATGGGCGACTCCCCCACAATATCACCCATGCTGTCCAGGATGATTGTGATGTCGTCATCGGTGTCGGAACCCGCCCCGATCAGTGTCTCCATGTAGAGGATACCGAGACTGGCATCCTGCAGGATCACATATAGGGTCTCATCTGACCGCATGCCCAGGACATCCGCCTGGACTGTGGTGGTGTGGTGCAGCCTATCAGGCCCACAGGTGCCTGTGGAGGTCCTACATCAACAGCTGCTGCTGGCACCCCATCCTCCGCACGCAGGCGTGCTGGTGCTGAAAGAGAAAATAGGTGTGTTAGTGATGCAATGCCCACATGTGCCCCCCAAACAGCCACTGCATGTGTTCAGCAGCATGGCATGCACATTGTTGTGCACACATGCACAGCACATGCACGGTGGTAGCAGGCACGCCAGCATGCCCATGTATGCACTCTCCATGCCACTGGCTGTGCATGGTTGACATAAGTACCATGCAGTGATGGGCTGCCACCCATTTGGAACCCTCCTCCAGGCACACCCTCCATGGTGCTGCAGTGCATGGTGACTGCCACCAACCCCTCCTGTGCTGTGAGCTGTGGCGCATCTGCAGGCCCCCCTCTGGTGGCATTCCAGGCCACACAGATGGCTGCCACCTTCTCCTTTATGCACCTTTTGTCCATACCCACCTTCTTGTGGCACTCCTGTGCCGACTGCTGGTGGCTGCCCTGCTGGTTCACACGTGCCACCACCTCCTCCCAGGCCTCAGCCCTGGCATGTGGTGTGCCCATAGCACCACTCAACAGAGGCTTTCTGTTGAGGTAGGCCTCGAACAGGGCCTCTGTCTCTGCCTTAGTGAAGTTGGGCCTGTGCTTGCGAGCAGGCCAATACTCCTCGCCCTCCTCTCATTCAGACATGCCGTTCTCTGTGGATGTGGACAGTACCATGTGTCAGTGGCAGCAGCATGCTGTTCCATCACCCCTACTGTGCTGGCTGCACCCAGTGTGCTACAGCAGCATACTCGACTTACCTCTAAAGGATGCAATACTGGTCCATGGCCTGTGCTGGGCCATGGTGCTTTTATAGTGCCTCGCATGCAAATGAGCTTTGGCACAATGGTAATGACATGCTAATTCCCCCAGTGTGCCATGCAGTGGCTGATGAGCTCTTTTGCATGTGGCATCTGAATATCGCAATTTTGCTCTGTGCGCAATGAGGTTGCTCCAGAGCAAGTCTCGGCACAATGCGCATGCATGCACAGTGCACTGGACCACAGTGCGTATGTGCCGGATGGTGTTTAGTCACCAGTTGTGCACTGTGCACTGACTGCGCGATGTGGGCCATGGCACATTCTGCACCAGGCCTGCTATTGTGCATGTTCGCACTGTGCGGTGGCTGAACTTTGACCCCTGCCATGACCTCTGCCCCGGTTGACCTGAGCACCCATGCCCCACCTAACCACACTCATGCCATGCATCTCCAAGACTGCGCAATGGGCAGACACAGTGCATGTCCGCTCAGCCTGTGCATCTGGCGCATGCTGTGGCCATGTACGGCTACTGCCACCATTGTGCTCACTGGCTTACACCTGAAGCATAGCGCAGCAGTAAGCACCATGAGCAGCAAACTGGACAGAGTTTTATTTTGTCAACCTTGCTGCCTACAACCAGCCCCATGCAACCCAACTATTTGGGCAGGCACCACTGCAGCAGCCCCAGGTGGCTGTGTGGCAGGTCATTGCTGCCACACTGCGGCAGTGCACAGGGGTGGCCAGGATGGGGGAGAAGTGTTGTCACCATTATGGTGACCTGGCACGGAGGAACCCAGAGTGCCTCAGGATCCTGTGCATCAGGCATGGGGCTATGCCACAGCCAGGTGAATAGGCCCATAATGCATATGTGCCCTGGTGCTGTACTGTGGTGTTGGCTAGGCTGCCTGGCATGTCCTGCAGGACAGTGTACTGCCATCGTACACATCATGAGGTGGCATCACCCTCCGATGCTTGCATTCCGATGCCACTGTGTAGGACGTGTCAGCAGGGGCTCACCCTGTGCACAGCAGTGGGGGTGGTGGGCAGCTGCTGTGGTTGGTTACTGATGTGTACCTGTCTCTGTTCCATTCCCAGGGCATGAAGACAGAAGAAGGGCCGTGGCAGCAGTGGTGGGATGGCAGGCTGCAGTGGCCTAGAGTGGCAGTGGAGGAGAGGCTCTGGCACCAGTGGGGCCACAGAGAGCGGGTAGGCACTGACATTGTCCTTCACACCATCCATGGGGGTAGCAGGGGTGTGGGAGTGGGCATGGCCACCTATGCTGTGTGCAGTGGCAGCTGTGTGTATTGCACTGTGTGTGGTGCCTGCCACTGTGGCCCATCCATTGGACATGTGTGCCAGCTGTTGGTAGAGTGGGTGTGCGCCCGGCTGCCACTGATGTTGCTGTGGTGCCACCAGAGCACTGTGCCATGTGACTGCCATGGTGCAGTCGAGTGGCCACTGTGTGGTGGGGACATCCCCACCACTGTGCAGTGTTGTGGTGTGCTGCTTTGCTGGCAGGCATTTGCCCACCCCCCCGTGGGTGGCCCTTATGAGCCCTCCGGGGGTGTGTGATCCCGCTGCCCATTGCGCGCTGTGGATGGGCATGGTTCCTTGGGATGTTGCACTGACCACCTGTCCTGTCCCTTGTCCTAGGTGTCTGGCAGCAGTGCAGGAGGCCCCTTTACTGCCGGCTACTCCTCCAATTGATCCTCATAACCTCAACAGCCATGGAGGCAATGCTGCACGTCTGGAGGTTGCTGCTAGCAGACAGGAGGCAGCAAAGACTGCGAGAAGCAGCAGGCCATGGCTGCTGCTAGTCAGGCCCTGGTTTCCCATGTTTCCACAGCTGTACCTCCCCCTCCAGTCCCCCTTCCCACTGTATAGTCCCTGTTCCTTATCCCCTTCCCTTACTTTTCTACCATCCCCCACACCTTTCTGTTGTGAATAGTTGATCTTCCAATATATATCATTTGACATATCTGCCTGTGTCTGTGTCTGCTTTGCAGGTGGCATGAGGAGCCATGCTGCAGTGGTCCAGTGCCTGTCCATGTGGTGTGCATGTGTCATGGTGCGTGTTGAGCTTCTGTGGATCACTGCTGTGTGCTGAGGTGTGTCTCACTGTGGTGGTGTCCCTCCCCTCGGTCAGTGGCTGTACCTTACAGTGCCCATGGGGAGGCAGTCAGGGGTGGGTGGTGGGTGTGTGTGCTTAGCTATGTGGTCCTGGGTGTGGCCTGCTCTAGTCTTTATGTGTCAGGGGCATGGCCTGCAGGCTGCGGGGGGCCCCCCTTGGTGGCCCTCCATCCACCATTGGCACCCCCTGTTGCCTACTGTCTCTGCCACTGTTGTGTTCTGGGGTGGGGGTCTGGGTGCCTGTGTGCAGCCTGCTGTGCCCAGCTGGTGGTGGCCTCCTGTGGCCTGTCACTGTGCTTCCCTGGCTCTGTCCCTGAGTCACCTCTCTTTGCTGTGCCCCCCTCTGTTGCTCTGTTGCTCTGCTCCCATGGTTGCCCTTAGGCTTATCTGACTGCCCATGGTGCACCTGTGTTTGCGCCATTGCACATCCACGATTGTGCCATGGTGCACCCATGGTTGTGCCATGGTGCAACTGTACCATATTCAGCTGGGTTGTGCTGGCACAGTGCAGCCAGTGCAATCTCTGAATATGGCTCCTGTTGCACCACGGTACATCGGAGTTGTGCTGTGCTGGCCTTGCGCCGGCCTTGGGTGTATTTCTGAATATCTGGGCAAAACTCTTTGATCTGTGCTGTCAGTGGCACACCTGGCCATATTGAGCTTGTTGGAGATGACAATGTGAAAACTGTTGTGCAGTAGGTGTCATCAGGAGGAGGAGGAGGAGGAATTGTGCAATTACTGTTAGAGTGGTGAGATAGACTGTGGTACCAATGCTGATGGGAGAAATCTAGGAAGACTCACCACCAGGAGGTGTTGGAGTGTTAACAGTAGTAAATGTCTCTTTTTGGATGTGACTAAATAAAATAAAAATTCACTCTGATTCTTGGTAATATGAGTTTGAGAAAGGCTTAGAATTCAAATTCTCAGGATCTAGCCTTGCATGAACTCGGCAGCAGAGGAGTAGGAGTATGACAATAAGGTTGTGAATACACATTGTTACTGGTTTTTCAAACTATCTTTGACACTCCACCCAAGTGTACACAAGTTTCTGTTAGACATAGGCTATGTCTCCAGGAGGAATGAACACATCTTTATATTTGAGATTGAGTAGTGTTAATATGCAGAATTGGATGTCCATTTTAAAGCTGGCACTCCTCTCTGCAAGTTGTGTCAGAAACATCTTTGCCACTTTTTTAATAGGTTTCGCATCCAACTACAATGATGACTCAGACAAACTAGTAGTGTTATCACCTCTTGTGATGGGTACCAGTCCCACTGTACCACATTGCTGTGAAGTGTGGGGGGAAGACGGTGGTGTAAGCCATAGTGATGCATGGTGAAGAAACTCTGATTTATGACAGTGGGAGAAGGAGAATGGTGGAGAGGATATGCTATATTTGGAAGCAAATCCCAAAACAAGATGTCTCTTGAATTGTTATCACTTGAAGAAGCAGGAGTAAAGCTTAACAGTTTAATGTGGGTATGTAATAACTCAGCCAGTACACTTCATTTTTACCAACACATTTAGCACTGCTGGGGAGCAAATGTTGGACCTGGCTCTGGTTCTTGATTGTGTAGAGGAGAATTACCACTCAGGTTTTTGTTGGGCAGTGGCTAACAGAAGAGACTATAGACAAGTTGCATCAGTAAGAGTAATAAACAAGTTTATTACACAAAAACAGAACAGGGCCCTAACATAGTTCTTACCTAGATACTGGGAGCTAGAGTATTCCCTATACCCCAGAGTATGCTGGTGGACTCAGGGCGAAAATATCATGCAAAAGTTCTTATGCTATTGATAATTACTATAGCAACATATTCTTATTATGCACATTAGAATTATAGACAAGCCCTATTGGCCAAACTGCTAGGTGGCTCCTCAGTATCAGAGATATACATTTGTATTAAAGTCAGCTAAATTAAGAATACAATGGTTTTTCACAAGTAATGAGAAAAACAAGTGTAGTGTTATAAAGATCCACATGAGGGTTGCAAAGATCATGTATTAGTTATACAGCTAAGATGGCAATATATGTTATAGTCAGAACACAGTACTTATGAGTGCATTACATGGCATAATGAATCTCATAGTAATTTGGTAGTACTGTAGGTCCCTGATATCTCACACTTATATGGAGGGTACCTGCACCCTAATAGGTTAGTAGTGACTGTAGCTATCATTAGAGCCATAATTAGGTAATATAGATGCTGTCAGGGGTGCACTGTAGGTTTCCAATATAGGTTAGGGGGCCAAGCCTAAGAATCACCACCTTGTTGCCTTACTGTAAAGACAACAACTAGTGGGGCAGTTATGGGTGATAGCTTTGTTACAGACCAGCTGCATAAGCTGCATAAAAGTATGATAATTGCACCCAGTGTTATTTGAGAGTGTTCCTGAGACAGCAAAGTGTTAGTACCATATAAATAATTAAAAATGCTTGTATAATGACAAAACCTTTTAATATTATTTGTAACCAGGTATTGGAGAGGGTGGTGCTGAGGTCACCATCATGAAATAAAGCAGTAAAGGAATTTTCTGCCTTGGCAATATTAATGGACATTGAACAAAATAGTCAGTTGCTTGTGCTATATAATGAGGTTTTGGGATAGGAACAGGGATAAAAACCATATGATAAATAACAGTCCTTTCATGTGTGACAAAGCAAAAGTTAGGTTTAGAAATAGTGCATGACAATTTATCATACAGAAACATTTTATGATTTATTATGACACAGTATTATTTATCACCTGAAAAACCTTGTTAAAACTGATATATAGCATACAGATTGTCAGGGTAACTGTGAAGGTAGTCCTATTCTAGAGTTGTTACAGGGGTAATCACAGATGGACCAAGAACTGAATGGTTTGTTCATAAAGCACAAAGCAGAAACTAGGTATGTCAACACCACAATTGATATGCATGTAAAAATGGTTATTGATGTTTGAAATTGCACAACATAGTTTGTAAAAACAGTATTGGATGCATTGTACAACATAATATAACATGATGCATCACTGTCCATTGATAATAAAGAGTCCATTTTGAGAATGGATAAGGTAGGTGAAGGCGGCATGCATTTTTCTTGATCAAAGAATCTGTTGAAAATGTCTTTTGACCATAGCTCGAAAGTCATTGTTAAATGTGTATGATCAGTCCATAAAGTTCAAGTGAGTAACCACAAAGTGGTGTAGTTCCATGCAAAATGTCATTTGCAGAAAGACTTTAACCCCCACATGGCACAGGGGGCTATGCAGATGTTTAGTTGAAGATGAAACTCCAGCATGGTAAGAAAGTCAATGTTCATGTTGCTGGCTGCTCGATGGCTGGATTTGCAGAGATATAGGCAGCAGTATTTTGTTCATTGAGTCCTTTAATGGAATAGCCACACACAGTGGCATAGTTTTTTTTTTGTTTTGTTTGGAAAATGATCACACGCCTGCACAAGTATTGACAGTCCATACTAGAACAGTCAGTTTGTATGAGGTGCCATCCAGGCTTGGAAAACATCAGCAGTGAAGAAAAGTTAATGTGTTGCTTGAAGATCATACACATGCCACTCTATTGAAACCTGTAAACTTGTAAAACTCTGTTAGAAACACAGTTTATAAAACACACATATTGTAGCTATTTTGGATGGAAAAATGACAAGGTTATTAGCAATGTCTTTAAGTATGTTGTGGTGTGACATAATCTAAATTCCTGGTAGTCATGAGAGAAAAGTGATGGCATCATCCATGTACTTGGAGGTGCAGGCCGAGGTTCACTAAGTAGGGTAATACCATTTCGTCATTTGTGAATACATTCTGCTTCTAGGTCTCAGAAGAGGTTGTGACGGTAGTTAAAACAGTTTCCCTGCCTATGTGTTGCTGTTTGGAATGACAAAGTTTGTCTCTTGATTGTAGTCAAATCTGCTAGGTTTTAAATGGACATACCAGTTTTAGAATAAATTGATAACAGCACCTGTTGTGCCTGTGACATTTGAAAGGGGTCCCTCTTTTTTTTTGTTTTCTGGAATGGAATGTTTCTAGGTATTCATTAGTGTGGAGACCTGTCATTGGAGCTTGAGTGCATACTGTTATGCTACATTTAAGTTCAGTAACATGGCACTGTGGAACCTTGAAGCATTTAGTTCTGGAGCAGAATCTAAATTCAACCATATGATGGTGAGATTTAAAAATCATGGGCACATGCACAAATTGCACATTATGTACAAGGGTACCATTGTGTAAGATTCTGGTGTTGGGCCAACCTTGAAAGGTGTCTTTGGCTATGTGAGCCATGTGGATTTGTTTTCCATTGCTATCAGTCTGCCACTTAATGTGTAGTGAAGACTGGTCAGGTGCCATCACCATGGTGTTTAGGTGTGTATAATTTACCTTGTTGTAATTGATGTGGATGGGGCAGCTATGCAGACCTCTTTGTATGAGTTTGGTGATGGCACCTAATCTGGAGTAAAGAAGCAGTCATTTATGGGGTACAGGGCACAGTGAAGCCTCTTTGGATTTGGGATCTTGTTAGGAGACTTTGGAACATTTTGAGCCTGTGAAAACAACTAATTTGTTTTCCAAGTTGTTGTGTATCCCCCCTCCCATGTCAGATTGACAGATTTACCCCAGATAGGGCTACTACACTCCTCACCAGGCCTGTTACACCCAAATCTCGCAGGAGGTATATTGAGTGGAACATCCCTAAATGTAGAGCAGATCTCAGAGCTTGTATTTGATAAGCTGCAGCTATATGTAAAAATATAATAGCATGAAACCTAAACATATTTACAATGACACAGTGAACATGTTGGGCATAGTGCAACACAATGTATCTAGATTTACAGAGACACAAATGTAGTGAACATTCCTAAAACAGAATTCTAGGAATGGAAATTGCAGTCAGGCCCCTTGGTGAACCTGGTTTGAAGGCAGGCCTTGTGAAGGCTGTGATTGAAAGGAGGAGGTGTCAAAGTGTACGTAAACAGTTTGTTGGTCACCTGGTGGGATGAGTTGCAGAGGATGGGTATACCATTAAGTTTGTGGAACCACATGGTGTTGCATGTTTTTATTAAAGAAGAATTATTTTGGTATTCTACCACTCTGAGTTTGTGGGTTTGAAAAAGGGGGCCTAGCTTAGCTGTATGTATTGCCAGGCATATGGTTCAGGATTGGCAGAGTCTTTTCAGGGTATGCCATTTGGAACCATGGAAAAATTAGGTGTAGCTCATGTATGTCTGAAAAAGGCAGATATTTCTTGTAGGCCACTCAAAGTATTTTGCATTATCCTGTGAGGAGAAGGAGGATTAGGTGAAGGTACAACCCCCCCCCCACCAGCTGAGCTAATTACTTACTAAGGGTTTAAGACCCTTGCACCAGGTTGGTGCTGGTTGGCATGAAGCCACCTGTTAACAGGTTTTGTGCAATTTGATCACCGCACTTGACAAACAATGGGGCTGAGCTGGTTTACAGTGTTAGACTACGTGGGGCCTTTCCCAAATTTTAAGCAACAAAAGTATTATGTGCAGGCATTTCTTGCTTTGCAACTTTGGGAGGGATATTGGTATACCTTCTTTATTTCTGAATCTGACAACTGTGGCTCATTCAGGTCCAGAAGGACTTTTTCTTTCTGTTGTTTGCAGCCACCATAGGTGTTGCACTGAAAGGAGGCATGGTCCACCCCCGAGCTCCTTCTTTTGTTAAAGAGGCAGCTTGGTTATTGTAGTGATGGAAAGGTTGTGCTTTGGGTTGACCAATGCTGGAGCAGAGGCTGGGTGACAAATTAATGTAAATTTCCACAAAATTTCCCCGTAACAGTTTTGCATAGATGTCAGATGACACTCTATTTACAGTAGGGGTGGGGACGTTTAACCACAAATGCTTTGGTATTCTTATTTGCCAATCAGTCATCACCTTAAAAGGTGTATGCTGAATAGATACCGATCGGGTGACCCCAATTTGCCATTAGTATTAAGGGCAATAGAGCATCCCAATGTTTTTCAAACTTATAACAGCATTTGAAATTGGCCCTCTTCATACATTGCCAGAGGTGGTTTGTAGATTATTAAGTTTTGTTGCCCCCCCACCTCCTGGATGGGTGTGTGTTTGTGCTTTTGGTAATTCCGTCCCTGGTCACAGGGATCCTCTTCTCCCTGAAAGAGAAAGAAAAACAAAACACACACAAAGAGCAAGGTCTTGTAGACCATTTTCTCTATGATAGATTAGCTTTGATTTTTAAAATGCTGCTGCATTAGCATTATGCAGATGTATGCCTTTGGCTACCCCAGGCAGGGAAGTTGGTCCTGTGGATGCTATCCACACACTACTCGATTCAGGAAAATCAAATAGAATTAAAATAAAAATCAGAGGAAAGGCATCCCTCTCCTCCTGTTTTTAAGATGACAAAGCAAATTCAGCTTAGTTATACAACATCCAGATTAATGCCAATAGTTGCATTTTATGGCATTATGTACGTACATTATTGAACATGTAAAGTTAGCAACATTCAGGCTTGAAACAAAAAATTAAAACAAGTCAAAATGATTGGGAGCATCTCCCTATTAATCTGCCCCTAGTGGTGTCTCATAGGCACAGTAGGTATTACAGAAATGAATTTGTGAAAAAACACAGTTCTAATATTTTTCTTTTCAGCAGTTAGAACTGCATAGCAAGTGACTTTGCTTTCTTTTTCCTGTGAACTGTCAAAGTAAACAGTTTCTTATGGATGCTGGAGTGTTGGAATATTCATGCTCCCTTCCCCTCTGATTGCCTTGCTTGGCATAAGAATCACATGTTAATGTATTGAGAAGCCATGCTGACAATGAACCTCTGTGAAAGAACAGCATACATATGGTTGGGCATTAGAGTACTGGCACCAAACCCAGAAGAAACTACCTGTCTTGTTGCTCAGACTACAAACACTGCAAAAAAAGGTAAAATGCCAGGGATTACAGTTGATGTGTGTCTCTGAAAAATTGCATTCAAGGGAAAAATAGTTGCTTAATTACGGAATCACACCAAGACTGAACTGGTAGTCAGATGTAACTTGGGAGTACAAGGCGGTCAAGTGACTTGCCAGAGGTCACACAGTATGAAAGTGATAGCTGGTGGGATTCAAACCCAGTTGTATCTCCAGAACCCTTAAGAACTAGGTTTATCAAGGTTTATTTAATGATAAAAGAACACAATAAAAGCTGCTGGCTGAGGCAGTGAGGAGTTGCTTAACACAGAATTTATGATTACAGTGGCATGGCATGAGAGTCAGTGAGTGCTGACGTAGTACCTATAGTTTTGTTTTGTTACAGTAAACTGTAAAAGTCTTCTAAACATTTGCTACCTGTTTTCTTCCTTTCAACAAATCAAAACCCTAGAATTAACTTGAACCAGCACATTAATGTATCCATTCCCAATCCTGCTAGAGTGTACACATCTTTCAACTTTTGAACCGGTTTATAAACTAAAATAAAAAAAAAATCACCATATCTGTTCCTGTCAGACCAGCAATGTCTTATCCATAAGGGGTTAAAAGTGAAGTACAATGGCAACAGAGAGTTTTACTGTCAGTGAAGACACATCAAGCAGTCTGAGCAATGCCCTTGGCTAGATGCCAGAATCTGGCTCTCGGCTATTTTGAAACTTCTGTTATGAGCATAGTTTCAATTTTAGTTGTCTACTACTTATGATGTGGAACCTTTGTAAATGAGCACCTCTGCTCAAAGGTTTTCTCAGAATATGCAATAAATAAATAAACTTGGTCAGGCACTACTAAGAGCAGTATATTGTGGCCTTCATTCATGTTCTCCAGGAATTTATTATTTGTTGCTGACAAGTGGGCTGGGGCTTGATTACCATGTGGGACAGGGCAGGGGGAAGATAGATGACTTGCAGAAGGTAGACTGAAGCTGGGCTAATTGGTGATCACATGGAATGCCATTTGCTGTGGGTAAATGAATGTGACTGCAGTCAGCCACTTGTGTAGCTCCCATCTTAGTCAAATTTCTTGGTGTGCCTAGTGACTTCTCACTTGAGGTCATGTTAATGCCACAAAGCAGGAGTGTGGCATCTTACATAGGAGCTCTGCATGGCTGCATATGATTCTGAAGGAGTGAAGATCATATACCTGCAGTTAATGAGCTTGCAGATGTTTAATGCCCTTGTTTAAGTGCCTAGCTAAAGTACAGTAGATTGTATTTAATTTGTAGTATTACTGACTACAGTATTGCTAAGAAAGTTAAATATTAGCATCTACCTATACAGAATAAGGTTGTAAGACAGGCAACCTACACACTACTTAGTAACCCAGTCAGTTTTATAAGCACTCAGCAGGCGAGAATAGAGCATAGAGTGAGTGAATAAGTAGTCAGCTCTGTATATTGTGTGGTATTGAATTGCATGGCTACTATATGTTTGAAGGAAAGAACACTGAACAATACAGTATGTCAGACATTCAGGAAGCTCTGTACTCAGTTGGCAGCAGCAAGAAAGGACATTTCTTAGCTGTGACTCCAACGAAGTTGTTGCCCCAACCCGGCCCCTACCCAGAGGTCCACTGGCTTGGGGATGGATGGTGATGGGGAACAGGAAAGGGAGGAGATTGGTTGTTGGGGCAGTCACACAGCAGTCAGCCATACTTAAGATATACCAATGGCACATCATTTTTGACCCCTGGAAGAGGCACAGGTGTCTGACTCTGATGAGAAGGACCTTGAATCATTTAGTGTTGAGAGGAAAGCAGACATCATGGCACCTGGGGAAAGAGTAGTCAGAAGCTGGTAAAGAGGATTCTAACAACAAGGGACTCTGTGGTTAGAGGAATGGAAAGAGTAGCAGGAAGTGTTGGGAAATGGAGGGGGGGGTCGTCTGATGCTTCCCTGGAGCACCTACATGGTAGGGAAGGGCTTCTGGGACAATAGACTCTTCAGATATGATGGTCTATATCTGATATCTGAGAGGGGACTAGTACATTACAGCTGAAGTTTGATGTCTACATTTGCAGTAAGTTAAACTAACTGGTGCTCAGAGTGTGGCCAAGGATTCCACAGCTGAGGATGGTGAAGTGGGGAACCTATTTGGGGCACCCCAAGGGATGGGGGGGACAAAGTGTGAAAGAAGAAGTAGCAGCAACAGAGTGGAAAGAATTCAGGGAACTGGAGAGTACAGCTCAAGGCTTATTTTACATTTTACTTTTGTTCTTATCATTGGATATTATGTATTTGTTTTACTGTTGGTTTCATTACCAGTTCTAACATATACTGTCATTGTCCCCCCAGAATAAGATTTAGGTGTTGGAGCCGGTTATCTCTGGATTCATCGCATGACCGACACCAGCATTGACTTTCCTTTGTTTTCAATATTCAGAACAATTGCCTCCCCAATCCCTTGGTATTTATTAATTGGTCCTCAGGTAGTTGTAAGATTTATTCAGAGTCTTATTTGGAATCCAACCTATGATCTTCCTTCTCAAAGGGCCATAAAGTTAATGGTCTGAAAATGGTTGCTGTCTTTTTTAAAACTTACAAATCAATCAGAGATGTTGTATTTTTATTTTATTTCTTTTATTTGGCTCTTTTCACCCTCATCCTGGCCTTTATGTTAAAAAAGAACCTACTGATTGTATACGTGATAAAACACCTTCCAATTGTCCATCTTAATTTACAGAGTCCTTTATCAAAAAAAAATCCAAGTTTGAAGCCTGGGTTCATGAGGGCAATTTTGATATAATTACACTCTCTGAAACTTGGTTACCCCATAAGATTGATAATTCTTTTATTGAGTAGTCCCACTATGCACTATTTAGAAAGGGTAGAATTGGTAAAAGAGGGATTGTTGTTTAGTTTATGTAGTTAAATAATGAATACATAGATACATAGACAGTGTCGGCAGATAAAGGCCTATGGCCCACCTAGTCTGCCCATTTGAGTTTGTAACTTCAGTTTATGTTTTCCTAGAACTCTGTTGCCCCTTACCCCTGACCTCCAGAATTCCTTTATTTCTATCCCATGCATTCTTAAATCCCTTGATTGTTTCAGCCCCCACCACTTTATCAGGCAGGGTGTTCCACTTGTCCACCACCCATTCTGTGAAGAAATTCTTCCTCACATTTCCTCTGAATCATCCTCCCTCCAACTTCATCCCATGCCATCTAGTCCTGGAACATCTTTTTCGCTTAAAAATAGTGTATTCTTGCACCCTGTTCCTCCCTGTAAGATACTTGTATGTCTCTATCTTGTCCCCTCTCTCCCTCCTCTCCTCCAGGGAGTACATGTTCAGTTCCTTCAACCTGTCCTCATAGGACTTGTGATGCAATTCATGTACCATCTTTGTTGCCCTCCTCTGAACCTTCTCTACCCTGTCTATGTCCTTACGTAGGTAAGGTCTCCAGAACTGTACACTGTACTCCAGGTGAGGCCTCACTAGTGTCTTGTATAGTGGGTCCGATCCTGTTTAATGCATACATATCGGACATCAGGGAGGGTATAGGGTGTGAAATGAGTCTCTTCGCGGATGACTCCAAGATGGGAGCAGTAGTTGAGGGAGAAGAGGGGAGGTTGGCCCTGCAAGGGGACCTGGACACCCTGGAAAGCTGGGCTCACACATGGAAATTAAATTTCAATATCACCAAGTGCAAGGTGTTGCATCTTGGTCGAGAAGCTCCCAAACACAGGTACACCCTGGGAGGGACGCTGGAGGCCTCAATAGGGAAAAGACCTAGGGGTCATGGTGGATGCATGTATGAATAACTCTGAGCAGTGCAGGAGGCGGCTAGCAAGGCAAACAGGATGTTGGGATGCATCGTAAGGGGGATCACCTCTAGGAGCAAGGAAGTGATTCTGCCACTGTACAATGGACTGGTTAGACCACAACTTGAGAATTGTGTACAGTACTGGAGACCACACTTGAAGAGGGACATACAGCTCCTGGAGAGGGTACAGAGGAGGGCAACAAAGATGATACGAGGGCTAGGGGATTTGACGTATGAGGACAGACTTAAGGAGCTCTGCCTGTTTTCATTGGAGGAGAGGAGAGACAGGGGGGACATGATTGAGGTCTTCAAGTACCTCAAGGGAATAAATAGGGTAAACATGGAGGGGATCTTTAGACTAAAGCAGGGAGGTGTCACCAGAGGGCATGGTTTGAAGTTGGAAGGTGGAAGGGTGAGGGGGGAAAAGAGGAGGAGATTTTTCACTGAGAGGGTGGTGGACCCTTGGATTGCACTGCCTGGTGAGCTAGTTCAGAGATCCATAGTGGAGGGCTTCAAGAGAGGATGGGACAGACACAGAAAGTGGATGTATCAGATGATGGCCTGTCCCAGGGGGGTGGGGATGGATGATATGGGTTTCTGGAGCACAAGGGATGGGAGGGTCTCAGCACCCAACTAAGGATCTAAAGTTCGAGCAGACTCGATAGACCGTAAGGCCTAATCTGCTGGCAAATAGTATGTTAGTGTGTTAGTATGTTAGTGGAATCATGACCTCCCTTTTCCTGCTGGTGATGCCCCTGCTTATGCATCCCAGCATCCTATTTGCTTTACCTGCTGCCTTGTCACACTGTTTCCCTACCTTGAGGTCATCAGAGATGATAACCCCAAGATCCCTTTCCTGCTTGGTGCATGCTATATCCTCAACCCCTAACTGATATATTGTGCCTGGGTTTTTGTGCCCCATGTACATTATCTTGCACTTCTTTGCATTGAATTTCAACTGCCAAACCCTGACCATTCTTCAAGTTTCTGCAGGTCCTTCTCATTCTGTCTACACCCTCTGATGTGTCTACTCTGTTACAGAGCTTTGTGTCATCAGCGAACAGTGAAATTCTGCCTTCTAGGTCCTGTGCAATGTCACTGATGAAGATGTTGAATAGGACCAGTCCCAGCACTGATCCCTGTGGTACCCCAATGGTCACTCTTCCCTCTGTGGAGTGACAGCCATTTACCACCACCCTCCTGCCACCCAGCCAGTTATCTACCCACCACACTACTGTCCTGCCCACACCCATATTCCCAAGTTTGTGTAATAGTCTTCTATGTGGCACAGTGTCAAAGGCCTTGCTGAAGTCCAGATAGGCCACGTCCACTGCCCTCCCCGATCCACCTCCTTATTCACCCAGTCAAAAAATTCAACGAGGTTGGTCTAACATGACCTCCCCCTGGTGAAACCATGTTGCCTTGGATCCTGCAGTCCATTGACAACCTGATGTTCCACTAATCTCTCCTTCAGTAGTGCTTCCATGATCTTCCCCACTACCGAGGTGAGGCTGACTGGTCTGTAGTTCCCCACTTCCTCTTTGTTCCCACTTTTGTATAAGGGGACTACATCTGCTGTTCTCCAGTCTTTGGGTACCTCCCCTGTTTCCAGTGATCGGAAAAACAGGATAGCCAGAGGTTCAGCCACCACCTCTCTGAGTTCTTTAAGGACCCTGGGGTGCACCCCATCTGGCCCCATTGCTTTATCAACTCTTATTACTTCCAGTTCCTTCAGGACCCTTTCTCATGTAAAGGGACTTGTGTCCATTTCTGCACCATTCTCACCCCTTGTACTCCCTTCAGACCCATTACCCTCCTCTTCCTCAGTAAAGACTGAGCAGATGGCAAAGGAAGTTACTTTTGATTTGCCTGTGAGTTTATAACAGCTGAATTGGGGTTAAACAGATTAAAAAAATTAGTTCTGTTTATTCTCCACCTGGTTGTATTGATAATTGCTGGGACTTTCTTCCTGAGTTTAGGAAAATTGTTCCGTCTAATAGGGAGTGGATTGTTTTAGGGGACTTTAATTGTAATTGGGAAGATGAAAATAACATCTTTAGAGAATGTATAATTGAACTTGGATTACAACAAATCATTACAGACTCTATCACAATAATTATAGGATGGGCTCTGAGACTGTTCTGAACCTAATTTGTGTAACTCACTCTAACAGGATTATTACTATACTAAGAAATAGACAGAACTTGGCAACACTCCAGTCCCCCCTTTTTTCTCCACCCTGGAGAGCTCCTCCTTTACCAAGGTATCCACCTTCAAAAGCTTGATGGCCACCTAGATTTCTCCTCTCACATTGAGTCCATCTGCACAAAACTCTGAACTAAACTGGCAACACTGTATCATCATAAGGACAGTATTTCTCTCCCTAACTGTTGTGAACTGGTTTCCAAAATTATTCTTCCAGACATCGACTATGCCAACGTGGTCTCCGGCTCTGCCCCTGCTTCTAACCTTTCTTGGCTTGACACACTCCTTAACTCTTTCTGTTGCTTTGCCACCGCTGCACCACCCTCACTCACCACTGTCAATTTTACTCCACCCTCTCCTTCTCACCATTATTTCATAGCAGAATGGTCTATTATGTCTCATTCATTGCAAAATACTGGTTCAGGAGTTTGTTATCCTACCTTTCCTGCAGCCTCTCACCATTGAATACCTCAGCTTACACCCTCCAAAACAGGGACAAACATTTTTTTAATCTTCCACGTCCAGACTCAGCTGCAGGCCAGTTATCCTTCTCCTATCGCATTTCTTTCCTCTGGAATCAGCTTTCGTCTGATCATTGCCTATCCCTTTCTCACTTCTCCTTCAAAGTTCAACTCAAACAACTCTCCCCTACCCAGTGTTCTCTCCTCCCTACCCCTACCATGAATCTCTCGCCCCTCACCTCTGCCAACTATTAATTTCCCCAGATCTCTGTTTATCAGCCCTTGCTGTAGATCATTCCCATGATGGAGGCAGGCAGAGCAACAAGATGGCTGCAATGCTGCTCTGCTACCTGCAGCTCTGTCTCTGTAGTGGCATTCATAAGTTCTGTAACACTATTTTATTCAAGCTGATAAATGGAACTTAATTTATTTTTGTACTCTGTTTGCCATCCTCATGCTGCTTTATATTTTTCTTCCTCGGTACTTTGGTTTAGTGCACCTTTCTGGTGCCAGGCATCTGATGGTGTGTTAAGTTTATTTCTTAAGTCTTGTAATTGATGGAGAGGGTCTCATGTGTTGAGACATTTGCCCCGATGTTTGTGGCTCCTGCTTCACTGCTTAAAGCGTCATCGCAAACAATGTTTTAGCTACACTTTCTGGTGATAGAATAAACTAGAGATTGTTGAGGAGGAAAATGTTATACAAAAACACTACTGCTGTGGGGAAAGTTGGAAAGCACTCCCTGTGCTGAGATGCAAAAAGCATTCTATCTAAAGGTGTGCTATCGAGTAATACCTCTTGAAAAGTGTATTTTTAATTATTTCTTTTTTTCTGGATGGTAAGCAGTGAAGATGCTTTGATGTTAAGTGCATTGCTCCTCTGAAGCTAATTTTAGTGACTTCCATTATTGTAAGTATCCTAGGGGCTCCTCAAAATGACCAGATATATTGTTTGCTCAAATTTCATCTTGCACCCTCTTAAGACTTGCAAGGAAAACTTGTATCAGTTTTCTAAATGGGTGTAAGAGAGGTCTATTAAATATGTCTGTTTGCTTCTTGTTCCTAAAATCTAATAATGTTATTGTGTGCACCTGGATGATAGAGTTTACTGCTAGTTGGAGTGCCGGTACTTTGCTGATTTTGAACATGAAGGAGCCTCATTATGAGATATTCATGTTGTGGTTTTTAGATGTTTGAATTGCTGAGCAAAAGAGATTGCTCCCCCCCTTTGGTAGCAGTGTTACTATTTTTATGTTAGGTCTGTGGCTGACTTACAGCTACTGAACTGAAACTGATTCTCAAACCCAGTGTACCTCACATCTGCAGATTATTGGGGCCTGGGTGAGTTGCAGGTTCTTCTGGGATCCATAGCTGTGGTTGATTTTTAGTGTGACTATAAAAGCCACTGAATGAGGACTCTTAGACATGGAGCCATTTGCCACAAACATTGCAGATGCTTGAAGCTAATAACACTTGTTTGACAGGATACAACCTGGCTGTTTCTAATTATACCACATCTTATGTCCTTAATAAACTCCAGATGACATGATTTTCTCCCGCATACTGTGCTTTGAAACTTCTAGCCTGATAGATTAAAGTACAGAGTCCTGAGTTATTGGAGCCTTAAAAAACTAGACTTAAGAATGACAGGTTTTATAAGTGTCATGAATCTACAATTGTTCTTACCCAAAATGTAGTTTTGATATTGTGTTAAGCTATGAGAGTGTAAATTGGGGTTTAGTCATTAGTGCAAATTAAATAAGTTGTTTGTGAAACCATTTTCAGTTAACATAACAAGAGATAATAATGGAGTCTGGCAAGCTATATTATTTTAACAAAATTAAGGGTCTGGGAATTTATTGTATTTATAGTATATAATCTAGTATATAATTTAGCAGTGTCAGTGGCTCAGTAGGTAGCACACTCGCCTCTGAGGCCAGGAGATCAAAAGGCTGTGGGTTCAGTTCCCACATCTGGCACTTGGGTTAATATCCCAGTACTGACACTGTAGTGCAGCATGAGAGGGGGTGCTGCACTTCTGAGGTACCGTCTTTCGCATGAGACGTTAAACCGAGGTCCCATCTGCCTGGATTGGTGGTAGTTCAGGTGGATGTTAAAGATCCCATGGCACTTATCGAAAAGAGTAGGGGAATTTCCCCGGTGTCCTGGCCAAATTTCCCTCATTCACTAAAAATACCACCAACAGCTTAATCTGGTTCAAGGTCAGTCGGCATTCATCTGTATCCCCCTCCCCTGGGTCGTGCCTGAAAATAGGCAGGATTTGTCTAGTGCACTTACCCGGTCAACAAAAGCTAAATAAAATAAAATAAATAAATAAATAAATCTGATTTAATCTCTGTTATTGGATATGTGAGATTCGATCACTCAGTTTTATAGAAATGTGACTGTTGTTACAGTACTCCTAATGACAAATGTGTTCTTTCAATACATTGTGACACTTTTTTAGATGTTTCAGATGCTTTTTATGTTGTAATGGTTTTTTAACCGAATGACAATAAACAATAAACTACTTTGTGTCTATTAATTTACCAATCCCTGTTTTATGAATCCCTTGTAGCCTGCATCAGTCTGTTACATCTATATTTTATATGCTAAAATGTACTGTGTAGTACTGATCTAATGTGTTGTAAAACATTGTTCAGTGCCCTCTGTTAGTTGATCTTAAATTGTATTTATCTCTGTATTGTTTTTTGCTTGTTCAAACAATACTTATACTGTATCTATTCCTCTGTGTATCCCCTTTCCCCTGGGTCACACCTGGAAATGAGTCTCAGCTCAGGGTGCCTTTCTCAGTCACCAAATTTTAAATAAATACATTACCTCTGTTGTACTAGCTGACAATCTGAGTGATCATGTACCAGTTTTTTTGCACTTTAGATTTAAATAAGTCCAGAGTAGATCCTACTTTTATTGACTATTGTAAAATTAATTATGATTTGGCTAGTGTCTTTAATGAAACAATTTCCCATACTGATTTGTCTTTTCTAAATAATATCACTGATATTGATTTGGCCTATTCTACATTTTGTTCTATTTTCACTGGAATTTGTAATTCTGTGTTTCCAGTTAAAAAGCTTAGGTTTAAGGAAAGAAAAAAATAGTGGTTTACAGGGGATTTGATTGAGATGTTTCATAGATGTAATAAATGTTGGAAGGATTATAGGAAGAATAGGAATCCCAAACTTTTAATGCAATATAAGCAATTTAGGAATAAAGCAAAACTGCTTGTTGGAATGCAAAGATCAACCTTTCCAAAAAATAACATTTGAGTATTTCACATGATTCAAAAAAAGTATGGCAAATCCTAAACCAAATGTTGGGTAAAAGCAAAAATAATTTCCTTATTACAATTTAAATGAATAACACACTAACTGACTCCCCAATTGAGGTAGCTGGGCTGTTTAAGGAGTTTTCTGGTAATCAGAAAAAAAATGTTGTTGCTCAAGAGTTCGTTTTTTTTTTTCACAACCCATTGCTAATAATCATGCCCCTTCTTTTCATTTTACATTTCTCATATCAACTGTGGTTATGGACTGTATTCAAAAAAGTAGCCCTAAACTATCCATTGGACTGGATTAGATAGATGTTTGGTTAATTAAAATGGCTTGTCCCTCTATTTCATTCCATCATGCTCATTTATTTAAGTATTCACTGTGTCAAGAAATATTCCCTAAATGTTGAAAAACATTCACTATAAAACCAATTCATTAATTTGGACCCATGAATATTTTGTCTAATTATCATCCAATTTCACTGCTCTCCCCATTATCAAAACATCTTGAGAAAATTTGATCAGGTGAATGACTATCTTCTTAAGTATGACCTTTTGTCTGAGAGTCAGCATGGCTTTAGACCAGGTAATAATACTCAGATGGCCTTGGTGGGGTTCACAGACTATGTCCATGGGGCTCTGGATAGGGGCCTTCATGTGGCATCAGTCTTCATGGACCTAATCAAAGCCTTCAACCTTGTTGATCATGATCTTTTGCTGTGTACCATGTTTAATCAGGGTTTTTCAGCTGATTCAATACTTTGGTTCAGAAGCTATCTGTTGGGGGAGATCCCATTGTACTGCTATTGAACAGGCTCAATCCGATTTCAAGGAGATATGTTGTGGAGTACTCTCAGGGCTCCCTATTGGGCCCTTTATTATTTTCCATTTTTTTGAATTCCATGCATCTGGTTTGTACTTCTTCAAAACTAATTTTGTATGCAGATGACGCTGTTTTGTTTAGTTCTGACAAATAATTTTATTGTTTACAAAAGACCCTCCAAAGTGATTTTAATCATATTCATAACTGGTTTCTGTCTACAAGTTACTTCATAATTCTAAAAAACCCATAAATTTATGTTTTTTTCATGTTCCAGTGAACCACTGACACATGGTATTCAGATTTTTGATTTAAATTGGCTTCCTATTGATTGTGTTTATATTTTCTTTCATTTAGGCATACTTTGGAATTGTTCTTTTGACCTCCATGTTACCCAACTTATAAAGGTAATACACAACAGATTGGGCATGTTATATAGAATGAACCAGTACTTGGTCCCTGAATCATGAAGGTTGTATTGGCTAACAGTCTGCATTTATCAAAGCTTGATCATGGGAGCATTTGTTTTATCTTTATTTGACTGATAATCTTTTCAATAAGTTAAATATGCTCCATAATTCTATTTGTAGGAATGTCACTGGGTTGAGGAGTTAAATTCGCCACTGCTTGCTTTATAGTGCAATGGGATGTCTTCCATTCAAACAATGATTTGAATTCAAAGCTTTGATTTTTTTTCACAAAATTGTCTTTGCTCTCATGCCAAACACTGTAAGTGAAGTTTTCTTGATGTGTTAATACCTCTTCTACTAGATTACAAAACAAATATGTATTTTCCATCCTTCACTTTTATTCAACATTTGGTAAGAGATCTTTTAAATATAAAATGATTACTGTTTACAATAACTTACGTCTGTCTGTTATGAATGATGTATTACTGTTCTTTTTTAATTTGGATTGTACAATATCTTGCAGTTGGATTCCAATTGTGCATGCTTCAAGTAATGTTTTAATGTACTTTATGTACTGGTTGCTGTGAAAAATGAAATTTTTACTAATCTGCCTACCAGTTAAAATAAAAATGAAATGAAACGAAATGAAATAGATCAGTATAAAAGCAAAAACACATGGCACTATGGATATTTGGGAAATGTGGTAGAGGAAGTCATAAAGAACAAAAAAAGTGGGTGTGCAAGTTGGAGGGTGGTGTCCCTCAACACCAGGAGTCTGGGTAAAACAGCTAGTGAGCTTCAGGCACTGGTGTCAAAGTCTGGGCTAGATCTAGTGACCATCACAGAAACTTGGTCCAATGAGAACAATGTTTTTGGACATGGTGATCCCTGGATACACATTATACAGGCATGATAAAGGGGTGGGTAGAGGGTGAGGAGTGTCCATTTACATCAGGGAAAGAATAGAGGCAGTAGCAGATGCATCCATAGGCAGAAAAGGGATGATAGAATTACTATGGGTACAAGTCACAGAGCTGTCAGGAAGAAATCTTTTAATGGGGTGATATACAGGCCACCAGGTCAGGGGGAAGAGAGGGATTAGGAAGTAGGACCAGAAGAAGGCAAAAGGGTGGCAAAAGGAGAGGTTGTAGGAGTAGAAAACCCCAATCTGCTGGACACTGATTGAGACATCCCAGCAGCCAGGAACATAAGGAGCCAGGTTCTGCTTATACTTTACAGGACTGCATGTCAGTGTGCAGGTCAATTAACCCACTAGACAATCTGCCATTCTTTGATGTGGTACTCATTAACTTGGAAAGAGTGGGAAAAGTGTGAGTTGGGGAGCCACTGGGGTCCAGTGACAACAATACTATTTGGTTTTAGTTGACCTTGGGCAACAATAAGTATTCATCTCAGACATAGCGCAGGGGGTGGTGAGCAGGATTAGCCTGTTCACCAATTACACCAAAATGGGGGCAGTAGTAGATGATGAGGGGGGGATGGATGCAACTACAGAGAGACTTGACCAAGTTGGAGGAATGGTCAGGAAAGTGGCAGCTGGGGTTCAATGTGAAAAAATGCAAGGTGTTGCATTTTGGGGCTAGAAACCCATGGAGGGATTATTGCCTAGGGGGGATCACACTGGGGAGCACCGATTAGGAAAAGGACATGGGGGTTTTGATAACAGTGAGCATGAACAATACTGCCCAATGCAGGAGAACGGCGGTGAAAGCAAAGAAGATGCTAGGATGCATAGCACGGGGATTCACATCCAGGCACAGGGAGGTGATCTTGCCCGTCTACAGGGTGCTTGTCAAGCCGCACTTGGAGCACTGTGTGCAGTTCTGGAGGCCGTACCTGATGTGGGATGTCAAGGTGCTGGAAAGTGTGCAATAGAGGGTGATGAGGATGATTCAGGGGATGGAGGGAATGGACTATGAGATGAGGCTGAAGGAGTTGAATATGTATGCACTGGAGGAGAGGAGGGAGAGCTGGGATATGATCGAAACCTTTAAGTACCTGAAGCGTATCAAAAAGGTGGGGCAGAGGTGGTGTTGAAACTAAGGAGTGGCAGGGAAACTAGGAGGCATGGGCTAAGAATAGAGGGAGGGAGATTTAGAAGGGAGATGAGGAAACATTACTTCACAGAGAGAGTAGTTGCAAAGTGGAACGCACTGCCAGAAGGGTGATATCAAGCAAAAATGTGGTTTGCTTTAAGAACACATGTGACAGAGTATGGGGTGGGTCAGGGTGGGTGAGGAGGTCAACGAAAGGAGGGCAAGGGGATGGGGAGGGTCAGCTGCCTGGTAGGAAGCTAGCTGCACATTCGAGCAGACTTTGAAAGACCAGTAGGTCTGTTCTGCTGGTACCTTCTTATGTTCGTATGCGTGTTCATAGTAAGTGATTGTCTAAGGCTGAGGTGCTAAACTTCCAAAGGGTGGAATTCAACCAAATGAGGGAATTTGTCTAGGGCAGGTTAACTGGAGTATTTAGCATCAGGGGTGTGGAAGAAAGGTGGGGTTACAAAAGGGGCCATTCTGAAGACAAAAAAAAATATGCACAGTAACAGTTATCAAGAGAAACTAGCACAAGAGACCAGTGTGATTCTCAGAAAAAGCCACAGAGCCCTTGAAGGCCAAAAAGGCCTTTATAAATATTTATGCAGGGAAAGTAATATGAGCAGAGGTATAAGGAGCTGGATCTGTACATGCTGGAGACAAGGAGGGAAAGGGGAGACATGATTGAAACTTTTATTTTTTTCTTTATCACTACTATTTTTCTCCTTGCTGCTGCACACTCCAGCTTGGGGCATCAAGCCACCGGCTCCACCCGCCCGGAGAGTTGGGTAGCTTGAACTGCACCCAGGAGGATCCAGGACAGCCATCATGCCATCCTGCTGGAGGGCTCCCCTTTGTCTCTACCAGCCAGGACAGCCCCGTGCCTTCCCTGACAGGACTCCACCAAAGTCCTCCGGGCAGCTCGGAGCGCAGCCATCAAGCTGCATGGTCGCACCCAGCCATTTTCCTCCTATGGCACCTGGAGCATGGATGTGTAGTGACATCCAGGCACAACGTGCTGACATCTGCTGTGCTCCCCCTCTGTTGTCACCGATGCTGGTAGTGCCCCTGAGCATCCCCAGGGGCTGCCATAGTGCAGTGAAGTTCCCCAGCCCACTCCAGGACCAGGAGAGCAGTCTACAGATGCCCAATCCAAGTCCTCCCCCACCAACCCCCGATGGCCCGGGCTGGTTCCCGAACCTGGGTCGCCGGTGTTGCGTGAGGTGTTGTGTCCAGTGCCTCAGTCCTCAGCACCACCAGGCCAGCACTATGATTGAAACTTTTAAATATGTAAAGGGGCTCAATAAAATGTGAGAAGAGGGTTTACTTAAGAGGTAGGAAGGGGTCAGAACTAGAGGGCACTGCCTCAGACTGCAAGGAAAAAGATACAGGGGCAATGTGAGAAAGTGTTTTTCCATGGAGAGGGTGGTGGAGCCCTGGGACAGACTACCAGTTGGAGTGGTGGAGGCTAAATTGATGGAATTCAAGAGGGCATGGAACAAGCATATGGGGCTGATTATCGGGGGTGTGTGGGACTGGCAGGGAAGGGGAGGTGTAAGGCAAAAGACAGCAGACTAGATGCACCGGTATGGTCCTTTTCTGCGTCAAGCGTCTATGATTCTATGATATGATTCCATGATAAAGTGCAAGGGAAATCAGTGGATGAAGAATGGGATGAATACTAGGAAAACAACCTACAGGGCCAGGAAGAGAGTCAGCATCGCAATGTTAGACACAGAACTGTATTTTGCAGAGGGGGTCAAGAAATGGGAAAATCTGTGTTTCCAATATACAAGGGAAAAAGACAGGTGTGAAGGGGCACTGGCAGGCTAAAGGAATGAGCAGGGTAGTAGATGAAGACAAGCATAAAGCAGCTGTGCTGAATAACTACAGCTGCTCAGTATTCACTAGTGAGAACAATGATTCTTGCCAAAGAGTGCATATTGACAGCTGATTGAGAGGTCCCAGACATGAGACTATTGAAATATATTATCAAAAGAGCTGATAGTTAGCTACCCTGAGGGTAAAGAAAATGCCCAAGGGCTAGATGGGATGCATCCAAGGGTACTAAAGGAACAAGCATCAGTGATAGCTGAACCCCTGGCTGGGTTGTTCAATAGCTGTTTGCAACAATGTGTGGGTCCCAGTGACTGGAGGATGGAGGATATAGTTCCATTGTGGGGGGGGGGGGGGACAAGGAACAGCTGGAAAACTACAGACCAGTCAGCCTTACCTCTGTTGTACAGAAACTGATGAAGACACAACTGTAGTTAAAGAGGACCTCGTAAAATGTTGCTCTCACTTTTTTCAATCACCAAATATCGTTGCTAAATTCACTGGTGTAGCTTTGGCAAACTGCTGGAGAGGGTGTGACCAGACCTTTGCAAACACAGCTCATATTTTTTGGACATGCCCATCAATCCAGCAATTTTGGCAACATGTCATAAGATCTGAAGGCTGATCACTCTCTCTTTACTTTTACTAGCCATCAAAGCAGAAGAATCAAGACTTGATCATGCATGCCTTTGTTTACTACTCATATCGACCACTGCAGCAAATTGATCACATGGCTTTGGCACACACCCTAAATTTCAATGCTGGAAAGCTGGAGATCCATTATGATTGATATTTATGATATGGATTGCATGACACTCAGTTCTCCCGATAAATTACCTTATTTTGAGATTTGCTGGAGGAAATGTGTGCTATATCAAATCACCCATTACTCTTATTTTATACGTGGAGAGGCCCACGCCCTCTCCTGCTTTTCCTTCCCTTGATTCTTAATGTAAATACTTTGTTTTTCTTTCTATGCTTTCTTTCTTTTTTACACTTTCTATTATTCATTCTGAAAAGGAGTGCAACACCTAATTGTACCTGTTGTATTGTCTATATATTGCTTCATGTATGCACTCCAATTTTAATATCTCAGGATAGCATTTGGCCTTCCATACACTTATTTCCATGTCCCTAACAAGATTTGTACTCCTTGTTTTATGCTTGGTTACTTTAAGTTTCCTCAGATAATAACCGATAAAGTCATATTTTCTGTGTTGGCCCATGTGTAGGCCTTTTCTACTATTGCTTCATCTTGGATTTTTTTAAACCTGCATGGAAGATCAATCATTTAATGGACCTTTGAGGCCTTAGAGACATTGACTCTTTATTTTATTTATGGGACAACACCTATGATAATCGACTTTTGCTTAAACATTGTATGATGTACTTTCAATTTCTGTTTTTAGATACTGTAGCTGTCTTAAAATATAATAAACATATAGTTTAACCAACAATAAAGAGGACCTCATGGAATACCTACAGAAAAATGAACTTTAGGATAGTAAGCAGCATGGGTTCATGGAAGGGAGGTCTTGTCAGTCAAACCTGATAGTTTTCTTTGACTGTGTAACCAGGGCACTTGACAAGGGATACTCAGTAGACTTACTCTACTTCTACATCAGCAAAGGGTTCAACTCTGTGCCACACTAAGTGCTCCTGAAGAAAAAGGGGCCTGGGAAGAGCTAAGGAAGTAGTAAGGTGGTCAGGGATTTGGATGGAGAGGAGGCAGTAGAGTGCTGTGGTGAATGTTGTCAGATTAGTGCAAATAAAGGTCACCAGAGGAATACCACAGAGATCAGTCCCACACCCAGTCCTCTTCAGTATGTTCTTCACTGACATAAAACAGGGAATTCAGGGCAGCCCATGTCGATTCACAAATTACACTAAACTCTGTGGGAGGGCTGACACTGTGGAGGGGGAGAAGAGCCAATTAGTCTGCCATGTATAGTTAATAAACTGATGGAATCTCTTATAAAAGACAGACTATTTGAACATCTACATATTGCTGGATATAGGGAAGAGAAGCAGCATGGTTTAGGAAAGGGCAGGGCCTGCATAACAAACCTGTTAAATTTCTTTGAGATATTTAATACTAAATTGGACAAATGCCATATATATAATGTTTTCTTTTATTTATTTTTATTTGGTTAGTTTAGGATTAATTCCTTTGAGTCAAGGACTCATTTTCAAACGTTTCAAGTCAGTCAACAAACAGATAGAATTGCATACAGAATACATACATACATCATTGTACATTAAGTAGGGTACAGGAAGGTTACGTAAAGGTTGCACTCACTTTAATACTCAGTAATACAGAGGAGTCTAACAGCAACTATCATCACATAGTGCGAACAGTACAGAGTTACAAAAAAGTGCAAAGGAGAAGGTTTGGGATGGTATCACAGCTGGGATGTTCAGACTGAAGGGATAGAGGGAGCTGTCAAAAGGCATGCATTGTCGATCATGCGCTTCAGAAGTAGCCGAGGTGGGGGGAAACCACGGCCATTGGTAGACATTGTCAAGTGTTCGCTTCTGAAGTAGATTGGCTGGGAGAGAGGAGAGGGGAAGGGGAAGGAGAAGGAAAAGACCAGTGCATTGTAGGGATAGGGAAGGTTACATAGGAGCGTAATCTGTGTTAGCAGGTATTTAAGGGTTGGAAGATTTTTGGGGGGAAGCAGGAGGGGGAGACCAGGGGCAGCAGGGTGGAGGTTACACAAAGGGGTAGTGGATGTAGTTAAAGTGCCCTTAGCAGGGGTTATGTGTGCAACTACAGACTTTTTTCCAGGTCCAACAGGGAACAAAGCCTGGTTTTAAGATGGTTTGAGTTTGGGACTATCAAGCAGTGCAGTAGGCAACTCATTGAACCAATTTGGGCCCTGGAAGGAAAGGGATCTCTGTGCCAGTTTAGTGCATTTGAAAGGCACCTGGAGTCCTCCTTTTGTGGCACCCCTTGTCTGCTTGGTGGGTAACACCTTTGTGAAGAGTCTGTTTGTGGACTCAGGCATAATCACTGGCATGACTTGTTTAATTTGCAATACAGGTTTGGAATTGAGCTCTGGGTTGGAGTGGGAACCACCCTGTCTCACTATAGAGGGTGAAGGTGTGGGTAGAATGATCAGCCCCTAGAGTTAGGTGGCAGGCCTTATTCAGAAGAGTGTTAACTCTTTTGAGGGCAGTGTCAGAGCCAACTTCATAGACTGGTAGCCCATAGTATCTGGAGGCTAGCACTGAGCTGCTTATGGCAAGTTTCAGAGCTGCAGATGATAAGGAGTGCTTGTGGCAGTAAAGGACACCCAATTTCATGTTAGAGGTCTTGATGACATGATCGATATGGCTGGTGAAACTGAGAGTGTCATCAAGGTATATACTGAGGTATTTAAATACGAAGACTTGTTCTAGGAGTTCTCCCTTAAGGCTCTGAATTTGCAGGGGGCTGAACTTTTTTTTTTATTTGGGGGACTGCGAATATCATTCTCTTGTTTTTTTTTTTGTGGTGAGTAGGAGTTTGTTCTGGCAGAACCAGGATTCAAGCTTATGGAAGCTGTCCTGCAGCTCAGTAGTGATGTCATATTGGTCTCTGCCAGGGACAGATATGACAGCATCATCTGCATTGAGTATGATTGTGTGGGGCAGGCAGAAGGAAGGGTGTTTATGAAAAGACTAAAAAGGAGTGGGCCGAGGATGGATCCCTGAGGGACTCCTAGGCTCACCTTCTTTAGCTCAGAGTATATGTTGCCTATTCTGACACATTGTGTTCTATGGAAGAGGTAGCTCCCAAACCAAGACACTGCTTCAGGGGACAGGCTAGTTGATAACAGGCTGCAGAGGAGAAGGTGGTGGTTAGCTGAGATGAAGGCCTTAGTGAGGTCTATAAATATAGACCCCACTGCCATCCCTTTATCCAGTGCTTTGTATAGTTGGGAGGTGTATTCGACAAGTGCAGTAATTCCTGAGTAGTTTTTACGGAAGCCATGCTGCTAGGAGCTGAGCAGGTTATACTTTTTCAGGTAGTCAGTGAGCTGGTCAGAGACCACTCTTTCTAGGGCTTTCAAGAGGGGACAGGAGGATTGAGATAGGCCTGTAGTTAGATGTGTTGGTTCTATCTCCAGTTTTGAAGACAGGAGTGACATGAGCCTGCTTCCAGGAATCTGGGAACATGCTCGATCTAAGGGAGGAGTTAAATACCTTTGTGAGAGGGTTGGCCAACTCATTCAGGGTTAAGGCGACCAGCTTCAGGTCAACTGGATCACTCCCTACCTTGGTCTTGTCAAGGACTTGCTTGACATACTTGATTGTCTCAGTTCTTGAGATCTGTTTGAAACAGAAAGGTGGTGGTTCATTTCCTGTGGGTGTGGGTGTGCACAGGCCAGAGGGATGTTTCATTAGTGGTGCAAAGTATTCTCTAGGTAAAATTCCTGTAAGATCCATAAATGCCAAATTGAAGGTGTTTGCAATATCAAGCAGTTCCTGGAGTGTCACAGTAGCTGAGGAAATCATGTCTGGTGGTGCTTTAGTGGCCCTACCAGTTAGTGATTTCATGGAGCACCAGAAATCCCTGCCTGATCCCCACAGTCTGTTGAGGTGATCCTTATAGTAGGTGGCTTTGACCTGGTGAACAAGCTTTATGCAGTTGTTTCTGATCACTCTATAGGTGGCTGTCATCCTGTTTGCCAGGTACCTTAGCCTTATGCCAAAGTTTGTCTCTATGGTGCATGAGCGCAATTAAAGCCCCAGTGACCCAGGGGTTTGTAGCTCCTTTAATCTTCTTGATGCTGTAGGGGGTGAAGATAACACATGCCTGGGTAAAGGTCCTGAGGAAGCAGTCCAGGGCCTGGTTACCATCTCTGGCTTTGTCAGTCAGGGACTAGTCAATCTGTTTCAGATGTGCAGTGACTTGAATGCGTCCAGGAGTCCAGCTCTCAGGGTGCAGTTTTGGGATACTTTAAGCGGGCACTTTGTAAACTTGTTTGATCAAATGCACATGACTGAGGAAGGGTCACTGAGGCTGTCCGATAAGACAGATACCTCAGAGATGTATTCTGGGTGGGAGAATAGGAGCCAGTCTATGAGTGTGCCAGTTCCAGTTTGGTAGTTAAGGCAGGTGATTAGTGTGACCATCTGGGTTACGCAGAGTCCATAAATCTGGTCTCTTGCTGATGTTTCACCCTGGGAAAGCCAGTTAATGTTAAAGTCACTGACTATTACCTGCTCCCAGTTTTTGCCCACAAGCTGCTGATTATTTATGAAATGTTTGAGGCCTGCAGCCTGTTGACCAGGGGGTATGTAGACAATAGGACTTTGTTCTGTTGTCCTATGGAGAGTTTTAGGTTTAGGATTTGAGCTTCTTTACAGAGCATTCTGCTGTACATGGTATGTGCTTTGATGTCACTTTTGACGTAGACTAAGCATCCACGCCCTCATTTGGAGAGCCTGTCCTGATGGTAGGAGATGTACCCGTCAAGGGAGATAGCAGTGTCAGTGCTTTTTGGGGACAGCCAAGTTTCAGTGAGAGCTATGACATCAGGATTAATGAGCTCCACCCATGCCTGGTTATCTGTGAACTTAGGAAGGATGCTGCCAATGTTAAGGGATACAATCCTGAGGAGCCCCACCCTGGTGGTGGTGGTGCTAAAGTTAGATGAGCCAGGGTTTAGATGCATATTACCAGATAGCAGTAGCAATAGGAAGATCAACTTACAAGCAAAATGGGACCAGAGTGCCCAGCTGAGTTTGGTCTTAGGCCCTGCGTGCTTAAGGTTATGGGTGTTGGCTGTCAGGGAGCAGCTGTGCAGTAGGGCAGATAGAGTGATGAGAGGGGAGTCCAGTGCTCTGTAAATTTGTGAGGGGGACAAGGAGGACTTGAGGATGGATGCTATTGACAATCATGCCCCTTAAGCTGTGCATCTCCTGCCAATGAAGTAGCTGGGTGGGGGAAACAAAGGTAGTTTTAACCTGCTTCCTCCATGTGTCTACTGTGAGGTAGGCTACCAAAACTATTGTGAGAGTCAGCTGAAAGCACTTCTGCATTGTAAGGGATTTCACAGTGCAATGAGCTCAGCCGCAGAGATCAGTAGGGCAGAAAGAGTCTAGTCACATTCCTGCCATAGTGTTAGCTGATTAGTAGGGCCGCAAGATGTAGGCTTCTAATGCACTGTTTCTAATAACAGGGATAATAAAACTATGTTAGCTTTGTACCTACTAGAGTTGCTATCGAAAAGGGGGAAAATTTATGATCCGAGATGAGGTGTGGTTGCCACAGGAGGTTCTTAAAGGGTATGGACACAAGCTGTTAATAGCAAACATCCAATAGGAAGGGAGGAGAGATGGGGAGGGAGGAGCTAGCATGCATTTAATAGAGGCCAGGGTTGGGGCAGGCAGGCGGGATGAAAAATCAAGTCAAAATGTTCCTGGCTAAAAACACCATATTCCAGGATGAAAGTTTCAGGTCAGAGGGCCATTTCAAAGAAGATGCCAAGTGTCAAGACTGTTGGATGCCGTGCTAGAATGTTTTGGCCAATGGAGAGCCTGAAGCAGGCACTTGGAGCCAATCAGCTTTGTAACGCCTGGACCAGGCTTTCACTGTGCAAGGAGGCGAGGTACCTGGTGATTGCTGTGGGCAGAGGGTTCTGTTCAGTTGGTCTGGCCTGGAGCCAGGTCAGCAGGAGTGGGGTGCCTGACCAAGGGAATATTCTTCGGGCAGGATCTGGTGATTGCTGCATGCAGAGGGTTCCATTCAGTGGGCCTGGCCTGGAGCCTGGTCTGCAGGAGCAGGGCGCCCGATCACTGGCAGATTCTTTGGGCAGGACCTGGTGATTGCTGCAGGCAGAGGGTTCCATTGGGTCAGCCTGGCCTGGAGCCGGATTCACAGGAGCAGGGTGCCTGATCAAGTGCAGATTCTTTGGGCAGAACCTGGAGGGGTCTTTGAGTGATTCAGGCTGCTATATGTAAGATGTTTGATGTTGTTCTGCTTAAGGACATTGGGTGCTAGGTGCTAACAGGCAGAAAGTATGCCCCTAGGGCATGTACCATACTTGTGTACCTACGTGGCCCCAGACAGGCACAGGGTGTACATTATGCATGACTGAATGCACCCACAGTGCGCCTGTCCATGGCCATGCACCCCTGGTGCACAGAGTTACACGAGGTGGTCTGGTGTGGAGCCACAGACCCAGTCGGGAATCCAATCAGATGCCCGGCCCTGGTACTACAGTAGATCTCCACTCTATGGGGGATACACACCTTCCACAGGGACATTCCCTTGGCTGGTCTGCATGGGGGCAGGGCAATAAGGGGACTTATGACAGGGTGCACTCTGGCATAATGGCAACCCTCCTATGCACCCCAGATACAGCATATTATCACTTTGTGCCCCATTTCTGAATACTGCAGAGGGCCTGCAGGACCCCTGCTGCACAGCGTTCACATGTATCTATGCTTACATGCCTGGTTACCATGCACATAGGTATAGTGTAGAGGGCCGATTATTTGTAACCTATGCAATATAAAGGTCAGAAATTATCTTTTGAATTGAATAGCAGCCTGAATCACTCAAAGATCACATAAAGTAGTTATCAATGGATATACATCAAACAGTGGGCAGGCCACTAGTAGAGTATTTCAGAAATCAGCCTTAGGGATGCTCTTGTCTCCATTTTCTATAATGGAGGTGCATGAAGTGATACATGCTATAGTTGGTTTATGCAATATGCAGGTAAAACTAAAACTGGAGTGAGAGATGATCTGTTTTGAACACTCCATACACATAAGGATCTGGACACTCTCATGTCATGGGCAAAGTCATATGGCAAGTCATCAAAACGTACAGTCTTACATACCATATGTGACATACTAATCAGTGTTTCCAGTATAAATGAGACACTATATACTGATGGAAAAAAAGAAAACAGAACAAGATCTAGTAAGCACATAAAGCAGTGTGACACAGCTGTAATGAGGGCCAATAATATTCTTTATAGTATTTGATATACTGTAGTGTGGCCACTATGAATGAATACATTTGGGGCAGAATGAACAGGTCATATATTCAAACACACTTAGACTATGCCTAACAGTTTTGGGAACCACACCTGAGGGATGATATCGACAAGGTGAAGAAAATACAAAGGAGGTTCACAAAAATAATATGGGGAATAAATGACTCAATATATATACAGAGACATTAGACAAATTATGGCTCTACAGCTTACAGAGTAGAAGAATCAGGAGTGATGTACTGCTTCTTTTTGATATTTGTAGTGCCATTGACCTAATGAATGAACTCAACCTTTAATTTACAAATATAGATATTCAGCTATGGGGTCATAATAAAAAAAGAAAACTTTATTACATTCAGCGATGGGTTAGTACTTGGGTCTTGTTGGCAGAATGTGTCGCAAACTGTAAGACAAAAATATCCTTCAGGAAATAACTTGATAGGCACATGTCATGGGCAGTAACTGAATTCTACCACTGAACAGTGGGAAGGTAGACTGTATGGATCTCTAAGCCTTTTTCTGCCCTACAAACTCTAGTATGACTGTAGTATAAGGGCATTGCAGAGAGACCTACAAAGGCTGGACAATTGGTCCAAAGACTGGCAACTGAAATTCAGTGTGAAGAATTGTAAAGTGATGGACTTAGGAAACAAATACCCCAGAACAGAGTATTGGTTAGGAAGGATTGAGCTGGACAATGCATTAGAGGAAAGGGATGTAGAAGTCATCATTAGAGACCCCTGTAAACAAAACAATGAATGTAATAAGGCCTTTAGCAAGGCTAACAGGATGCTATGGTATATTGAGAGAACTTCGGCAGTAGGAAGTAGGATATACTGCTACCCTTGTATAGGTCACTAGTGAGACCACATCTGGAGTACTGTGCCCAGTTCTGGATTCCCCATTTAAAAAAATGACAGGGTAGGCATGTGATGGTACAATGCAGAGTGACCAGGATGATTCAGGGTCAGGAAAACAGATCCTCTAAGGATGAGTTAAAGGTGCTAAACTTGTATTCAATTAAAAAATAAAAAAAGAGAGGGGGCATACACTAGAGTCCTTCAAGTTCCTGAAAGGAATAAATAAGGTGAAGTGTGAGAAGCTATTGACAAGGAACAGAGAAGCTAGGACATGGGGTCATGAGTGGAGGTTAATGGCGATAAGGTTTAAAAAAATGTGAAGAAGTATTATTTTTCAGAAGGAGTGGTTGAGCCATGAAATAGTCTGCTGGCAGAGCTGGTGAGTGCAAAAACCATAAAGGGCTTCAAACATGGCTGGGATACAGCCAAGGATATAGTACTGTAGGTACTCAACAGGATAAGAGAGATAGAAAAACAGTGTATAAAAGGAAGAATAGGGTACATGAAGACAACAAAGAGACAATAGATCCCAGGTATAATAACTTGATAGGGCACTATGGGCAGTCTAGATGGACCATTGGTAATTTCCAGCCATCATAATCTATGTTTCCATATATTATAATGTCAGAAATTCTTTACTAGCAAGGCCTGCAGCATACTTCAGCGGGAACTGCAAGTCCATTTTCAGATTGTTATACAGGAATACAACTTTCCACCACAAAAATATTATAAATGTAATAGAAATATGTGATTTTTCATATCCTGTGATATTTTGTTATGATTTGGCAGTAACATTTTCTTCCTAACTAGATTCTATATGGGTAGCTGGAAAGGGAAGTCAATTATTACTTTAAAAAATTGTAAAATCATACAGATAGACAATAGAGAAAACATATAAGGGCAACATGTATTGCCAAAAGAAGAATCTGTTTCTTTTGAAAAAGAGAAAAATAACTTTAGTTTCTCTGTGAGTTACATTGGGTCAGGGTCCTTAAAGAACTAAGAGAGGTGGTGGCTGAACCTCTGGCTATCCTGTTTAGCCGATCACTGGAAACAGGGGAGGTACCCAAAGACTGGAGGACAGCAGATGTAGTCCCCTTATACAAAAGTGGGAACAAAGAGGAAGCAGGGAACTACAGATCAGTCAGCCTCACCTCGGTAGTGGGGAAGATCATGGAAGCACTATTGAAGGAGAGATTGGTGGAACATCTGGTTGTCAATGGACTACAGGACCCAAGCAGCACGGTTTCACCTGTGGGGAGGTCATGTCAGACCAACCTCACTGAATTTTTTGACTGGGTGACTAGGGAGGTGGATCAGGGGAGGGCAGTGGACATGGTCTATCTGGACTTCAGCAAGGTCTTTGACACTGTGCCACATAAAGACTATTACAAACTGGGAATATGGGTGTGGGCAGGACAGTAGTGTGGTGGGTAGGTAACTGGCTGGGTGGCAGGACACAGATGGTGGTGGTAAATGGCTGTCACTCCACAGGACGGAAGAGTGACCAGTGGGTACCACAGGGATCAGTGCTGGGACTGGTCTATTCAACATCTTCATCAGTGATATTGCAGGACCTAGAAGGCAGAATTTCACTGTTCGCTGATGACACAAAGCTCTGTAACAGAGTAGACACACCAGAGGGTGTAGACAGAATGAGAAGGACCTGCAGAAACTTGAAGAATGGTCAGGGTTTGGCAGTTGAAATTCAATGCAAAGAAGTGCAAGATAATGCATATAGGGCACAAAAACCCTGGCACAATATATCAGTTGGGGTGAGGATATAACATGCACCAAGCAGAAAAGGGATCTTGGGGTTGTCATCTCTGATGACCTCAAGGTGGAAACAGTGTGACAAGGCAGCAGGTAAAGCAAACAGGATGCTGGGATGTATAGGCAGGGGCATCACCAGCAGGAAAAGGGAGGTCATAATTCAGCTATACAAGACACTAGTGAGGCCCCACCTGGAGTACAGTGTACAGTTCTGGAGACCATACCTACATAAGGACATAGACAGGGTAGAGAAGGTTCAGAGGAGGGCAACAAAGATGGTGCATGGATTGCATCACAAGTCCTATGAAGACAGGTTGAAGAAACTGAACATGTACTCCTTGGAGGAGAGGAGGGAGAGAGGGGATATGATAGAGTCATACAAGTATCTTACAGGGAGGAACAGGGTGCAGAAAAACACTATTTTTAAGCGAAAAAGATGTTCCAGGACTAGAGGGCATGGGATGAAGTTGGAGGGAGGACATTCAGAGGAAACATGAGAAAGAATTTCTTCACAGAACGGGTGGTGAACAAGTGGAACACCCTGCCAGAGGAAGTGGTGGGGGCTGAAACAATCACGGGATTTAAGAATGCATGGGATAGACATAAAGGAATTCTGGAGGTCAGGGGTAAGGGGCAACAGACTTCTAGGAAAACAAACTGAATTTACAAGCTCAAATGGGCAGACTGGGTGGGCCATAGGCCCTTATCTGCCGACACTGTCTATGTATCTATGTATTGGGATCCAAAGTAGTTGGAAGTTTCTGAGATCACAGTACAGAACTCTGTTGAATTATTTTTACTAGCACTGTGAAAAGCAAAGATGAAAACTTGTTTGGCTGCACAAATATTTCATTATAAAAGTAGAAAATAATTACTAACTCTGAACATCAAAACACAACAAAAATGCTCAGTTGTCTATCAGACGTGAATACATGCTCTTTTAACAAAAATTACTATTACAGAGATAGGAAGGATTCATTCAGGCAAAGTTAAAATCCAGTGAATGCAATGTAGTTCAGTTTATACAGTAATAACACCACTTCATCCAAATGATATGTCTTTTGATTTATATGTCTTTTGATTTTCTTTTATTATAGCATAATGCTCGAGGAACACCAACATTTGGACAGTATAAAGTCAAGGATCAGTTATGTCTTTTTGGTTATAAAGAATCAGGTAGTAATTGCATTCAGAACAGTAGTTATTAGCATGGATGTGTGTATAATGTATGGTAAGTGCCTATTAACCACCATAATCAGCAGTTACACAGCTTTGTTATGCACTGTTTAGAATTTTAAAAGTTGTTAACCACACTTCAGAACTTCCAAATAGTGGCAAAACAAAAAAGAATGCACCAGAGTTCCATAATTCTCACACATAGAATGCAAACAGTGTTTTTTTGACCATACACTATAAAAGATGATGGCTGGTGATCGAGTGACAACCATGCTGAAATCACCTCTCGTGGTTGCTAGGGCTACAGTAAACCTCTCGAGCTGCACTCTCGAGGTTTACCATGTTGCCCTAGTAACCACTCGAGGTGATTACAGCCTGGTTATCACCCGATCCCCAGCCATTATCCTCTATATAATGTATGGTAAATGCCTATTAACCACCATAATCAGCAGTCACACAGCCTTGTTATGCACTGTTTAGAATTTTAAAAGTTGTTAACCACTCTTCGGAACTTCCAAACAGTGGCATAACAAAAACGAATGCACCAGAGTTCCATAATTCTCACACATAGACTGCAAACAGTGTTTTTTTGACCATACACTATAAAAGATGATGGCTGGGGATCGGGTGACAACCACACTGAAATCACCTCTCGTGGTTGCTAGGGCTACAGTAAACCTCTCAAGCTGCACTCTTGAGGTTTACCATATTGCCCTAGCAACCACTCAAGGTGATTACAGCATGGTTATCACCCGATCCCCAGCCATTATCCTCTATGTCATACAGGTATTTGAAATGATTGATTACAGCTTGTTGACTGATTCTGATTAAAGAGCTAAATCTCTTTTTATTTTTCATTCCTATGTGATCAGCTCAATACAAAAACCAAGTTAACTAATTTGTAAAGATTCCAGAGAAAAGTAGTTTTGCTTTATTCTGTGACACCTAGTCTACTTGTATTCATAAATAGTTCATCATATTGTCCCAGTATGAAGAACTTCTTTTTAGCTGTTATTTAACTTTATTTTAATAAACAAAATACCGTAAGTTTTTATTTCCAGATCCGATCCTCAATTAACTACTGTACACACATAAAGTAAATTAACATATTCCATATTAAAGCAGCAGTGCATGTTAGTGATGAAAATTTTGATCCACTCTTTTTTATTCTATTTATAAATTGTCAATTATTTCCTATCTTGTGCAAGTATGATGAGTTTGTTTTTAGAGGTGTGCAACACCAGATAGGTTTTGGTTTTGCCAAATCACCCCTGGTATTGGTTTTGGATTTGGTTTTGGATCCATGGTCAATATTCTTTCAACATAAAAGGTGTCCTGTACCTTCATTTTAAAGTGCATATAAAGGAAACCAGGTTAAATTATGTGGAAAGACAGTTTATTAGCATGGCAGCTACAGTAGCAAGGTCCAGCTCTTAGTAAGTTCACAGGAAATTCTGTATTATTTTGAGCCAGTGCTAAAGCTGAATAAGCACATAGTTTAATTTGCTTGCTGTCTAAACTCCTAGCAATAAATTACAGGAGACATGATGCACTGAATACAGGGACATAAACTGAGGCAATGTAACAGTTGAGTATAGCAGTATAGCCTGACAGTATAGTCTAGAGTTAGAGTAATGATCTGTGATGGAACTTGGTCCAGCAGACCTGGATTTGATTTCTCACAGCCTCCGCTTGTGTACTGTGTGACTCTGAGCAAATCACTACTTAACCACCAAAGTACTCCCTGGTCACCCCTGAAAATGGGCACTTTTGCCTAGTGGGAGTTACCTGGTTATCAAAGAATAATACACACACACACACACACACACACATATGCACACACACACACACACACACATATATATAACCCCTGACTACCTTCTTTAGTCTGTTAAGCAAGGTGCGCACTGCTAACAAAAGTGACTTGCTGACTGACTGAGGGTAACAGGACAGGAGGACACAGTAAATGTCAGGTGATGGTCTGAGAGGAGATATTATGTAAAAATAAAGGTAGCAGCATGTACACATAAAATTGGACCCTCCCACCCATGCTTTTGAACTGATTTTGTTTTTGCTAAGCCAGCTTTGTTGTTTATGTTGCCAGTGATGGGGGCCCACAGTTTTGACAATTTTGTTTTTACTCAATTTGGATGTGCATGCACGCTACAATTTTATTTTTTTGTAGTACAATGCCATGAAGTCAGACTAAGGTAGCACGATGATTTGTGAAAGAGAATACCCACTTTTATGTAGGGGTTGTACATTTTTTTCTTTTATCAATGACTATAAATTCAAGAGCAGCAGGCAGTCAGAAGTCAGGATGGAGTTAGATGTTATGCAAGACAGAGACTTGGTGCACAGGGTACATAACTGGAAGACAACTACCAGAAATCAATAAAGTCATTTACAAATTTAAGTTAACTTTGCAAATAAATGATTGAAGAAAAATTGTGTGCATGTGAAATTCTTTCAGATATTCCACAGAGTCAGATACTAGCCCCTAGGTTTGTAGTCTTACTAGACAGTAGTTCAGTGGAAGAAATAAAATGGTGACTGGCATGAGACAGGACACAAATGACATGAGAGACAAGTTGATGTAACATTCTCTTTCCCTAGTACTGGGCCAGTAGTACTACTATTCTTCTTCAACATCACTGCCTATAGAAGTGAAACCAGTCATGGCACTCACCAGAACAGGCAATGAATGAAAAAAATGAAGTCTAGAAATACTTTCAAAAAGGACAATTTCCTTTGTTTATTGGATAAATAACATCAAGTTCACAAAGACCCCACTGGGCCTGGAGGACTCCAAAAAGACATTTACGTTTCACCTGCTTGTGAGGTGCAAAACCCCCTGTATTACATGTGGCACTGGGTCTTGTTGTTTTTCATTGCTTGTCTCACCATTTACACTTTGTGCTGTTCTGCACTGTTACTTTGATGGTACTTAGTGCTTTTTTCATGTTGTTTTGTTTGCGCTATTGTGCTTGTGCTGTTATCATCTAGTACCCTGTCCAAGCAGTGTTCTGAAAGTGCCCCTAAGTATTCTGCAAATAAACAATAGTTTAGTCTAACAAAAGTTAGAATTTCAATGTTTTCTGGAAGAGTTTTCTCCTCCTTGTACTTGCAACATAGCAAGCAGTGCTAAATATTCTTTCTGAATAGGGTCTTGTTGTTGGGAAACTTAAATTATAAAGGGCCACTTTTTGCAATGTTGGCCATATCACATGCTTTTCATGCCAATACAGAAGTGGGTAATCTCGAACATTTATCTTTCTGGGATCCTTTAAGAAGTCATCCACCATACTGCATCCTGAGTAGCTTGTGATGGGAGAAATAACAGCATTGTCTTTCTTTATGTCATCCAGTCCTGCCCAAATGTTGTCCATGGAGGCACCATACAAATTGGCCCTCTCTTCCGACTCATAATACAAGGCTTTTCTTATTCTTCTGCCTTCACTGGAATCTGTTTCTTGGACATGAGTATGGCTATTTTCATGATCGGCAGGTGTAGCACTTCAAGTTAGAGCTTCTGTTGTCATTTTTAGAGTAACTTAATTAATGAGCAGTTCTTTATAAAGGTCAAGGTCTATACTACCATAAAGGAGATGACCTGGCAAACTGGTTTGGAAACATGGATCCAATATTGTTGCTATCACATAATGCTGAGATTGCAAAATCATGGCTATCCTGCATTCTGTTTCCAGAGACAAAGAACACTTTTCAGAAGTAGAGACACCCGTGCTTGCACCTTGCTCTTCAAATGTTTCTTGGAATATTTCCGGTCTCTACATAAGAAGACATATCAAAGGAATGACTTCACTCATGGATGTGCTTTCAGCACTCACTTCATGTGTGGCTTCCTCAAATGGCTGTAACAACTGCCATAATTATGATATAAAATTCTTCTGCCCAGAGGTGAGAGTAACATTCCCTTTCCCTACTGCATGGTCCATGGTGTGCAGATACACTGCTTTGCATTGTTCTTGGAGCCTCTGTAACATGTAAATGGTGGATTTCCATCTAGTGGAAACTTCTTGCTTTATCTGGTGAGTTGATGAATCATTCTATTTTTGCAGTTCCTGCAAAATTTTACAAGCTTTTGCAGAGTGTCTAAAGTGACCACACATCTTACATGCAGCACCAAGCATATTCTGCACATTTCTGTCTTCAGTGAGGAAGTCTTGTATTACTACATTGAGTGTGAGTGCAAGACATGGTAAATGCAGAAACCCATCATTTAATGCTTTCACAATGTTAGCTCCATTGTCTGCAACCACAAACCCTGGGGAAAGGCCATTAGAAGAAAGCCATTCTGAGAACTATGTCTTTAGCTCCTGTAAGATGTTCACACCAGTGTGATTTTCTTTGTTCAAGCTTGCAATACAGAGGGCAGCCTGTTTGTGAGGATTTTGTTGGTCATTGGTGGTGCCAGAGGATGAGGAAAATGATAATTAGTGGGCAGTGACAGTCATATATTCTTCTGTTTGGCCACTCGTCCACATATCTGTTGTTATATGTACTTCTTTAATAGTTGATGACTGCAAGGAATTGTTATCTTCTGGTGCAGTTCCCTGTAAAGAGCTGGCACAGCCTTTTTGGTGAAATATGTCCTGATGGCAGCTGATATCTAGGGGCAGCAAGTTTCATCACCTCCCAAAACCAAGCAGAGTCAGAAATAGAAAATGGACACATGTCCTATGCAATCATTGCAGATATTGGTCTATTTAACTGCTGAGCAGCTGGATGGGTTTGGTTACATTTAATTCTCCATTCAAAAGCCTGCTGCATTGTTAACTGTTTCTGAGGTATGACGGGCACACTAAAACAGGCTTAAGGAGATGGAGAAGAACTCTTTCTGTTGTCAATTGTGGAGCGTTTTGATTCTTAAAAAGACCTAGCAGATAAAGGGGTCAATGCAGTCAAAGTCCTGCTTGATGTCTGAGGGGGTCATTGTATATGGAAAAATTTAGCTTAACCAGAAGTGTGAGTACCAGTGTTAACCTATGCATCCTCTGCTATGTCACCTTGTGACTTATTCCTGGTCCAATGAAGTTTATATGGAAGATTTAGCTTAACCAGCAGTGTGAGTACCAGTGTTAACCTGTGCATCCTCTTCCATGTCACCTTGTGACTTAGAAACATAGAATTTGATGGCAGATAAGGACCGCTTGGCCCACCTAGTCTGCCCATTTCTCTACCTAACCAAAAAGCTGCAGATCCTAGTTAACCAACAGCCTACTTCCTCCCACCCCCCACTAGAATTGCCTTATGTCTGTCCCAGGCATTCTTGAATTCCCCCACTGTTTTTCACTCTATGACCTCCTTGGGAAGGCTGTTACATGCATCTACAACCCTATCTGTGAAGAAATACTTCCTCAGATTACCTCTGAGCCGTCCCCCCTCTATCTTCAAATTGTGCCCCCTTATTCTTGCAAATCTCTTTTTCTGAAAGATGCTACCCTCTTGGACTTTGTTGATTCCCTTGAGGTATTTGAAAGTTTCTATCATGTCCTCCCTCTCCCTCGTTTCCTCGAGGCTATACATCTTAAGCTCCTTTAGTCTTTCTTCATAAGTCTTCTGGTGCAGACCCTGCACCATTTTGGTTACCCTCCTCTGGACAGCTTCTACCCTGTCTAAGTCTATACAGAGACAGGGTCTCCAGAACTGTACACAGTATTCCAGATGTGATCTTACCAGCTGTCTGTACAGAGGTCCAACAACTTCCTGTTTTCTACTGGTGATGCCTCTCCCTATGCATCCCAGTATCCCCCAGCCCTCCTTACTGCCTTCTCACATTGCTGGCCCACCTTTAGGTCATCTGATACGACTACCCCCAGGTCCTTTTCCATTTTTGTTGTTGTCAGTATCTCACCCCCCCATTGTGTACTTTTCCCCTGGGTTTTTGTTTCCCAGGTGCATTACCTTGCACTTCTTTGCACTGAATCTAAGCTGCCATACATACTTATTCCTGGTCCAATTAAGTTGATGTGTCTGCTGAAAAAGTCTTATTAAGGTTAACGTGCCAAGGTTACTTGCCTGTCTTCCTGTGCTGAAAGGGGCCTTACATAAATAGCATATTGCGCACATACTGTTCTTTGGATCAAGGTGAAAAAAATCTTCAAATGGAGGTGGATGTCTTTCTCAGTTTGGTTCCTGGCATTGCAATGTCTGAATCATCATCTGGCAGGTCTATGTTAATGTCTATATTTTGATTATTTTACTCAATTTCACTGGATGATTGGGTGCGAGACCTGACCTCAGCAGAGGAGACAGGCAAAACAGGCATAGCTTCCTTTTCAGTTTCACTGGCTCTTAATGACATTTCCTTTGATTACCTTTCCCCAGGTTTTTTGTTCTGGCATCTCACAGGTTCCTCTGGCTCCAAGCCTTCATCATCAGAGTCCCCATCATGCACTGCCTGTCTTTTAGGAATGTACTGTCTGCCACTGCTATCCACATGGTCTAACTCTGAGGAATGAGAACTGGTAGACTCTTAAGAAAGTGTCACAACATATGCATGTGTATTTATTCTTTCCTTTCCACTATATGTAGTGCCTGCAACTACCTTTATTTTTTTAATAACTGTACCTTTGGCAAATCTACTTTTCTTAGTTGCTGGTGCAGAACCTGAGCTTTTCTTGCTACCTTTTACTTGTCCTCTGTTTGTTAACTGGGTATCACCTGCATCAGCAGACAAACATGACAGGATCTCAGAAGACATGAGGAAGCATCAATCGTAAAGAAGAGGATGCACCTACTGCAGTAGAAGAAGCACTTTTTGGTTTTGTGAATATTTTTTTCTTCAGAATTGTCTTTTTCTTGGAAACTTATTTTACAGACCTACTCCCTTCCATCATTATTTAATAACAGTTTCTGATCACTAACAAAGCCAGCTCCCTTGCAAGAAAAGACTCAGTACCTACTGTACTACCTTCCTTGGTCACCTTGGGGAAATAGGTGGCTATGATGATGAGTAGTTAGTGCAAGTCAAGGCAAGGAATATGAACTGGTTAACTAGCAAGACTACAAGTTAGGGTTACTATAAAACTGCCAAGAGCTGCCCCTCCCTCCAAAATGTGTCACACATGATGCAATCCTTTATTTGACAGGACTAAAAATAAAATATGGTCCTCCTGTCCCAACTCTTGCTTAGGTGGGAAAAGGCTGGTAACACTGTGCAGCCAGAGGCTACTCAATTGTCAGGCTGCCCCCTCCATCTAAAATGTTTCATATGTCATGCAAGCACTTATTTGACAGAACTGTGCAAAAAATATGGTCTTCTTGACCTGACCCTACTTTCGTGGGAAATGGCTAGTGACACTGCAGACAAAGGCTACTCAAGTATCAGGCTGCTCCCTCCCTAAAATGTTTCACATGTGACACAAGCCTTTATATGAAAGGACCACAAAACAAGATATGGTCCTCTTTTCCTGACTCCTGCTTTTGTGGAAAATGGCTGGTGAAACTGTGCAGACAGACACTACTCAACTGCCATGCTGCCCCTTCCCCAAAATGTTTCACATGTGATGCAAGCCTTTATTTGACAGGAATACACAAAAAATATGGTTCTCCTGTCCTGACTCCTGCTTTTGTGCTGGTGGCACTCTGCAGACAGAGGCTACTCAACTGCCAGGCTGCCCCTTCCCAAAACATTTCACACGTGACGCAAGCCTTTATTTGACAGAACTACATAAAAAGAAAATATGGGCCTCCTGTCCCGACTCCTGCTTTTATGGGAATGGTGACACTGTGCAGACATAGGATACTCAACTGCCAGGCTGCCCCATCCCAAAAGTATTTCACATGTGACACAAGCCTTTATTTGAGAGGACTGCACACAAAAAAAATATGGTTCTCCTGTCCTGACACCTGCTTTTGCAGGAAATGACTGGTGACCCGGTGCCGGCAGAGGCTACTCAACTGCCAGGCTGCCCCCTCCCTCCAATATGTTTCACATGTGATGCAAGCCTTTATTTGACAGGACTATATTAAAAAACATATGGTCCTCCCATGCCAACCCCTGCTTATGTTGGAAATGGCTGGTGACACTGTGCAGACAGATGCTACTCCACTGCCAGGCTGATCCCTCCCTCCTAAACATTTCACACATGATACAATGTGCAAGCCTTTATTTGACCGGACTACACAAAACAAAAATGTGGTCCATCCAGTCTGACTCCTGCTTATGTGGGAAATGGCTAGTGACACTGCACTTTTGAGTGGTAACACTGTGACTTCCTCAGCCAGTGTCTCACGGTATGCCAAACCAGTATCCTTGCTGAGCTAAGTTCAGTTAATGCTCTCTCAGCTTAGGCCCACTATGCATAGGTGCCTGTTTTCAGGGGTGATCGAGGAGCACTGGAGAGGTTAAATGATGTGTTCAAATCAGATAGCATGCAAGTGAAGCCTCTGGGAAATTTTGAATTGTCTACTGCTGGATGTCCCACAAAGCCCATTCACAGCATACAATTCTTACAAGTCTGCAGCACTTTCTGAGCCCCCACCCCCACACACACACATACAGTCAGTCCCTAGTCCGAGTCCTGACCCTCTTAGTTTTTTTTATTAAGTTTTCTGACCCTCTGTTTTATTGGTGGTGTTGGTGGAAACTGGTCCTGGCAAGACCCTTCCCTTCTTTCCCACATGACCACTTGGATCCTCTCTCCTCTACTCCCCAATCCCTGGCCCAGGTCTCTCCCGAGTCCCTACCCAACCCTCTCTGTGTTTTTTTATGCTCCTTTTTCTTTTCATGCTGAGTGCTCACAAAGTATCCAACTCCTCCACACATTTGTCTCTGACCACAGTTGGAGAATCTTTCACTTCCTGCCCAACCGGTCACTTGCTCACTCGACTGACACAGCTCCTCTTTCCTCTGTGGCTCGACTCAAATGGTACAGAGGATGAGAGCTCTTCCAGCTATATATCCAGTTTGGACACGCACAAACCCGAGTATCTTCACTTGAACTGCCAATTGATGAGCTCTCACCTGTCACATGACAGGCAAGAGCTTGACAAGAAGGAAAAAAAAGTCAGAGATCTGAGCTGACAAGGTTCAGCTCGGGTCTCATGGAAACCTTGCTGTATGTGTTTGGGATGGTTCATTTTCATTCCTGGAGTTTCAACACACCTCTACTTCCTTCCCCATTTGAGTCTTAGCAAGCCTTTTTTTTTACATCTGAAATAGTGTAATAAAATGAGAACTCCCTTTAATATGCATTGGCTTAAGTTTTCATTCATATTCTCTGCTGTTTTTGAACACTCATTGTTTAACATCACTTGTGACTAAAAGGAACAACTATGTAGTAGACACTGCTCTCTGACCTTATGGAACAAAAGGTGCACAGAAAGAACTGGGAATATTGATAAAAATCCTGGTCCAGGCCACATTAAAAGGTATGCTCTTTTAATTATTCCAAATGTAACAAACTCTGGCCAGAGCCTAAAGGGCTACATGTGTTGGGGGGGGGGGTTAGAGAGGGAGATTTGGTTGGGGAGGATATCTATAACTTAAAAACAAAATCAGCAGCATTCTGATCATGGCACTGGGTGACTGGTCACAAGATAGAGTGAATAGGTTGTACTTCATTGGTAGGCTGATTAGAATCCTGCTGGACAGGATCAGGAGTATCGAGTAGCATGCCTGCCTGGCCCATTCCGGGATTATCAGGATCATTGTGGCTGGCTCTCTGCTGAGCATTATGAGGACTATTGGAATGACTGGGAATGGTGGGATTTCATGCAAGAACCTCCCTGTCCAGTCCAGGACTAGGGCATCCTCAGGGGCTGTACTGTTTACTGGTAGTCTGCAACATCACCTGGACACCCACTGGGATAGCAATTGGGATGAGCAGCCGAAAGGACCTCAGTCAACATCTCATCCAAAGGATGATGTACTTCATATTTCAGCATCTCCCTAATACCGCATCTGCGTGCAAGCATTTGAGGTATGAGCCAAAGTCCCAGTATGGGACTAGAACACATGACCTTTTGATCCAGAGCTGCATGTGCTAACAACTGAATCATACATACATGCTGAAAGGAAAGGAGTTGGGCTTTATATAGGAAATTTCATGCACATTGTATCCCAAAGCACTTTACAAGCCACAAACTGGTGCAACAGCCATTAGGAACAATGTGAGGTTAAAAGGCCCCTGACCCCATGGGACAACTTTAGAAAAATGTAATATTTAAACATAATCCATTTTATATTTCATGTCTCTTTCTGTAATTCTCACCATTACTAAACACATATAAATTGTGTGGTTCCTGCACCTATCATGAAGATGATCAGACTTATCTAGAGAAATTGAAAAGAGCCACCAATTCAGTTTTCTGGTAAATGACTAGTCACCACAGGTAAGTTACTAATCAGAGACTACTAGAATAAAGGTATAGTCAAGCAGTGTTAATGTGGACTTACTCCAGTTCCTATTTTGCCTGGCCTCCTTCTGTTAGGTAACAAATATGAGGCAGCCCATCTTAACAAACATCAATACAATCTAGTAATTCTAGCCAGTATGGGAGCAAACTGCCTTCTGCTGCATACATGTGCACCACTGAAATTCCATCTCTACATGAGTTTCTGAATGGTATGGTGAAATGGCCCAATATGAAACACTTTCATACCTGGCTACATATTCTAACAATCTCTATGATAAAATGTGGTCTACTTTCCACTCTTGTCTCAAGAATAGAAACATAGAAACATAGACTTTGACGGCAGATAAGGACCACTTGACCCACCCAGTCTGCCCATTTTCCTACCTACTGGATAAGCTGCAGATTCTAGTTAACCAACAGCTTACTTCCTGCCACCCCCCCCCCCACAATTGCCTTGTGTCTGTCCCATGCATGTTTGAATTCCCGCACTGTTTTAGCCCCAACAACCTCCCCAGGAAGGCAATTCCATGCATCCACCACTCTCTCCGTGAAAAAAGATTTCCACACAGAATACCTCAAATAGGCAACCTCCAACTACCCAACACTCCTTTTTACCTCCTAAAACTGGAATAGGATAGAGAATCCCCTGCCCTTCTCTTAATATAATCAGTAGAGTGAAGATTACCCCCTTTTTGTTTTTTGTTCCTTCTATGAACCTCCCTTCATGCTCTGAATGGCTCTAGAAAAATCTAGAGGAATACTGCACAGGATTTCATATGAATAAATCTAAAGATGCGGTCCATAGACAAAATTCCATTGGTTGCATTGTGTTAACTTTGTAAATAGTTGTGTTGTGCCTTTTTGGATCAATATAAACTAATCTCAGCTTCTTTCTTGAATATAATGCAATAATGCAGGCTAAAATTCAGTATATGTAATATATCAAGCTATGTTATCTGATGCAGATGAGTATACCATTCAGACTTCCCTGTTAGTCTCCACATCATGCTCAATACTATCAATTTATATCTACAATATACAACAGGGTTTATAGATTCCTTTACAATGATAAATATGGTTTGTTTTACCAGCGTTCCTTTTCCTTCCCCTTTTATATAGACTGTCAAATGTCTCACCTCAGGATAGAATGATGTCCTTAGAATTTCGGTGTTTAACCCTCCCAGTGCCATGGGCTGCTTTAAGTGGCCCATGGTACGTTTCTTAAATGGCGGGCTGCTCTAAGCAGTCCAACTGTACACTGTTTACTTTTTAACTGATTATTTTAAATCCCATTAATCTTGATAAACAAATAATGGTTTATTAGTAACTAGACCCATTCCCCTGTCTGCTGTTAAAATTTTACCTCTGTAGCTTAATGTATGGTAAAGTACTGACAATTTAAAAATGAGCAAACATTTTTTTTTTATCGCTCTGCAGAATGCTCACTCAGAGCACCTGAAACAGCACCTTTGTGATGCTTGGAATGATTCTCAGCTCAGAACAGAGAAATCCACTCTGAGCTAAGAGACATGCTTTCTCTCTAATAAGGAGATACATTTTACTTTACCTTTTTTTGTGTACTGTGAGGTATAGTAATAAAAATTGCTTATGTGCAATTTATTTTAATTTGATATACAACAAAACACACCATTTTGCTTTCCAATTGATGTATCATTTCATACCTCAGCTTTCTCTGTGCTAAACACTGCAGTTCTTTCTACCTTGTAGGACCTAAAGCTCTGCCAGTTTCTCACTTGAGTTTTGATACAAAATTACAATTTCAAATCTGCTCAGCACCAGAAGCAGCTCAGCCTCTTTCACAGTTGAATTTTGATACAAAATAACAACTTTAGATCAGCCCAGCACCGGTGTGATAGCACATACTATGCTGTTGATAAGTTGACCAAAGGATTTACTTGGCAATGAGGAACTTTTTGAAAGCAAGTTCACTAAAACTAATACAGTGTTTTTGTGTGTGACTGTATTAGAACTTCAAAGCAAGCTTCTTGTCATGATTGATATATCATATTTCATTTCCCCATTATGTATTTATTTATTTGCTGTTTTGGTTATTCATTCTTTATGAAGGGGCTTGAAATTCATGGTTTGTCACTTTTGTTTTGCTAATGATCATCTTCTAGCAAGAAATTGATCTGAATGGTAAGAAGAGGGGAATGAGTTTTATTTTGTTTATGTTATCTATTATTTTTCTATCATTTAGCAAAGCTGTTGTATTTGTTACCCCCCCCCCCGCTTCCTGTTTGCATTTCTTGATGCTGACTGTAGTGTGAGTAAATGAGAGGTGAAGGAAAGAGTGAAGACTAGGCTACCAATCTTGCTTCCTTTCATGTAAACATGAATGCTTTATTGAGGAACTCAAGCTGTATTTTTTCTCCATTGTGATGGTTTTCTTTAGGGGTACTGTTTTGAAAGGCTGAAAAAACAAATGAGGATGTCATGTCCAGGCAGTTACAGTAAGTGCCTTCATGGCCATTTGCATGTAACCTGCATTTGATTGTGGTGGTACAGTATTCATAAATCATTTTTCCCCCTGTTTGTGCTTGACTGTTGCCTAATAGCAGCTTTTGGACCATGCGCAATCGAAAGGCTCAGCACAAATGTTTGTGCTGCAGTTTGTGAATCCTGCCCCAGGGCTTTTACTGATTTTAAAGTGCAAGCCTGTTTTTCCTAGGATTTTTCTGCCCAGAACTCTGGGACCAACAGAACTGGGCCTAAAAACAGAAGTCCCTAGAACTTGGAAAGTTTTAAGATTTAGTACCAAAAAGCACCTCCACTACAAAAATGCTTTGAAGGGGTTTAAAGGCAAACTGTACATTAATTGTATTTATTAAAAATGTGGTCACCAGTATAGGCACAGTAAGCCTGGACTGGTTTGCAGGTGCATCTGTGGGTGGGCGAGGTATGTCAGGGAATCCTTCAAGGGGTACAACAGGGAGTGAAACAGTAATAACAAAGTGATAGAAGTAGTAATGTAAACTTGTACTGTAAAATCATACAAGTAAGGAATTACGAAGAAGTACAAAAATAATGGTTATGGTGTAAATAAGCATGTGATCAGGAATGTCATGCCAAGAACATTTCTAGAAATGTGGCACACGTTACCCTTGGGCCTAAACGTAAAAAGCTTACCATAGGCCACAGGGGAAAATGGGGGGAGGGAAACCACATTAGAGGGGCCAATGCAGCAGGGTGAGGGTGGCTCCAGAGCAGGGCCCCCCCAGGCCTCAAGGGCTGGGGTCATCTTAGGGAGGCTGGTAGGGTGTACTGGTTGTGGGTCATCCATGGTACTGGATATACAGTAGTCTGGAAAATGGGGGGCATGCATGGTATGTAGGCAAATTGCACAGCTAAGGGAGGAGGTGGGATTGCTGAGGTGGACACTAAGATAGGAAAGGGAGAGGAGTAGCAGAGAGGACAGGAGGGGTCCCGCAGAAGGAGCTATTGCAGCTAGGGGGGCTAGGTGTAGTTAAAAGGTGGGCTGCAGGTGGACAAGAATCAAACATGGGCACAGGAAGGAAAAGATGGAATGGGGTAAGGAGGAAAATAGAGGAGCATGAAAGTAAGGAGGGGATGTAGGGGAAGGCTTCAGAGGGGATACAAGAATCCCAGATAGTGGCAGAAAAGGGAACAAGAGTAACCGGGGGGATGGCAGATGATAAAGTATAAGAGTCCAAAGCTTGGCTGAGGACAAGGGAGAAGAGAGCAATGGGAGTACCATCTGCCAGAGAGATATAGGCAGTGGGCCTAGAACAAAAAAATAGATTTGCTCCACTAATGGCACAAAATGTGAGGGAAGAGCAGGAAAATAGAGTTGAAAGAGCACACAGAGGAAATAGGAGAGACAGGCACAAATGAAGGCTCAGAAAAATAGGAAAAGGGGGATGCCCAATAAGGTAAGAACAACAGGCAAGCCCAAAAGGAGGCGGGGCAGTGTGCTCGGATACAGAGGTGCAAAAGCTGGATGGGGCAGGGAAGGGTGAGGGCCCCCAGGAAAAATCAGTCGGTATCACGGGCAGGGGCAGAAAGACACTGAGTAGCAAAGTTCACAGATAGAGAGGCAGAGGCGGGAAGCCTGGCAGAAAGCTCCTGTGGAGGTCACAAAGCTGGGGGGAGGGTGCAGAGTGAAGACAGTACTTTGGGAGGTAACATGTTCAAAGGGGGTATTGAAAATAGGGTAGTAAATAAGATACAGGGGGTTGGAGGTAGGATGGAAGGGAGATGTAACCAGAAGGAGATGGAGAGCAGGGTTCTACTGGTTGGGGGACTCAAAAAATTAATTGGGTGGGGGGCAGGGGGGACAAAAGCACATTGTGGGAGGATTTTGCCTGGCATGATGGCAGCTAAGGTCATTCACTATATCCCCTCAAGGGGGAAGCAACAGGATGAGAAAACACATCTGCTGTTCTACCTAGGAATGAATGACCTGGCTAGAAATCGCCTGATGGAGGTACAGGCAAGATTCAGAGCTTTTGCTACATACTGTAGGGGATCAAATTAGTGATTTTTTTCAGAGGTACTACCATTACCAGAGGCAAGCACTGATAGGCAGATGAGGATAAGGGAGTTCAATGAGTGGCTGGTGGGGTGGGTGAGAAAATGGGGTAAGGGTTAGTAGGGGACTGGGGCTGTATGTGGGGGGACAAGAACTTGTTTACACCAGACAGACTGCACCTGAATATGGAGGGGGTGGCAGTTCTAAAAAGCAAACTAGAAGAATTGATAGTGGATACCTACAATTTAAACTAGGTTGGGGGGAATCTGCTCCACAAGGAAGAAAGTTTGGGGTGCTGCAGGCCCCCCAGGATAGCATTACATTGTTGGGTAAGAGGAAGATGGGTGAACAATGGGGGAGGCTGGAGGAAGGGATTAGCAGCAAAAGCCAGACATTTGGGAAATAAGAGTGTGAACCTGGAAGCCAGAGGCATTGCTAGGGCTGGGCCTCTGGGGCTGAAGCCCCGAACATTTGTCTGGGGCCCCGAACCTTTTTTGTGATTCGTGGTGCGCTGTGCAGTGTGAGGTAGTGGGTTCTTCCTGTTTTTTGTACCACCTGCCTGCCCCTCCCTGTGCTCAACCAAGGTCCAAAAGTAAAAATTTTAAAACCCCTTTTTCACTGCAGCCCAGCCCGCCCAACCTCCCTGACTAGCAAGCATACTAGGAGCTCTAAAATAATTATTTTTATTTGCCAGTTGCCAGTGGTATGGTAGTAGTGCTAGTAACCCCTGAACCCCGCTCGTCGCCTCATATCAACCACCCAACCGCCCACCTATCGCTTGCTTCGGCTTGCTGGTTTTCGTTCCCATCATCGCCATGGCAAACAATCAACACACAGCTCCTAGTTCTCAGATGTGGTGTCTGATTGGTGAAGTGACCTAGTGAAGGCGCATGGGGCACTCAAAGGCAGAGCAGGAGCAAGTGAAGACATCTTGGAGGCTGCACAGGCTGGTCAGGAAAATGCACATCAGTCTCTATCTGAGACTCAGAAAAGGATAGGGAAGAAGAGCCCTAGTAGGGGTTAAGGGGTGTTCAGGACTACTTGGGAGTATTTTATTTTTTACCGGCACAGCAGCACTGCACTAGTCTTCAATTGGATTGGGGACGGGGAGGGAGCTGGGACACTGGAACAGACAGTTGGGACTTGGACAGCTGCCTTGGACGTGGGAGTTTGGGATTGTCTTACTTGGAGCGAGCGGACAGCTGGAGAAAGTAGAGAGACTTCAATCAGAAGACTGTAGAGACATGGAGCAAAGCCGGAGTGGAGAGAGAGGAGAGACAAGACAGAGAGACAGAACTGGATCTGCCATGAGGATGCTAATGCCATTGCCTACCTGCTGTGCCACTGTTACTGTGTGAGTGAGGTGAGTCAACTGTGAGATCATGGAGCCAGATGGCATGGCAGTGCTGTGACTGTATTTATTTGTTTGCAGAGGGGTGGGGGCAGGGGCCAGGCTCTTAAGGGGAGCAGCCAAGCCAGCAGTAGTCTGCAGCACAGCACATCACAGCTTGCTTTCTCTTATAAGTGCATCAAGTTATCATATTTTACTAGTCAGATTATGGACCTGTGTGAGTGTGTGGACAACTAATTTCATAAGGGTCACACTCAGGAGGCCATCTCTGCTGGCACTGGATGCCTGGCCTCCTCCGTGCCTAGCATATTTCTTAAATATCAGTAGATTTGGCCCAGATCTACTGATATTTACAAATCATGCTATTGATTCTATAGGACTTAATCCACAACATGTAGTTTTTGCCTGTCAAGTGACAAGCTAACCAAAAAAAAGACACAAAATAATGGAAAAGGAATGTGGGAAAAAACAAGGCTAAAGTAGCAGAAAATGTGTTATTTTACACGAGAGAGCACCAAAATTTCTACAGCTTCTGGGGGCCTAGGTGGCCCCCAGACCCATGGCCTTTTGTTTGGGGCCCAGGCCCCCAGTGTTAACTTATGCTGGCAATGCCTCTGCTGGAGGCCATCATGAGGGATGAGGGACTAGATCTAGTTGCAATGAATAAGACTTGGTGAACAGAGCATCACACCTGGAAAACAACCATTCCAAGATACAGACTGCTCAGAAGGGACAGGGAGGGCAAGCGGGGGTTTGCCTTATACATCAGAGAAATCTTTAGTATAACTGAAGGGCAGGAGGAGGAGGAGGAAGGGGAGTCTGAGCTGCTGTGTAACACTAGTTAGGAAGTAGGATGAATCTTCGTGATGGGTAGATAGTGACCTCCTGCACAAGGGAGGAGGATACAAATGGCTAACTCAGGCAATCATGAGGCTGCCCAGAAAGGAGAACTGCTATTGGTGGTGACCTTGAACCTCCCAGGTGTTAACAGAAATCCCAGATGCAGCATCGTCAGGCGCTAGAGACATATTAGACGAGCTGCAGAGGGTATTTCTTCAACAGCTGGTCAGGGAGCCAATGATGAGAAGCAACTTGTTAGATGTAGTCCTGACTAATGGGGAGAGTGTGGAGGAGGTACAGGTGGGAGAAGTCTTGGGCACCAGTGACCACAACACGGTATGGTTCAGGGTCAGACAAGGGAGGGAGACAGGCAAAACCAGTACGTCAGTCATGAACTTCAGACACATCAACTTTGATAAGATGAGTAAGACAGAGAAAAAATGGACGGTAAGATGAATATAGAAACAGTGGAGGAATTATGGAAAGCTATCAGGGGAGGGGTTCAGGAAGCTGTGGAAATGTGCATAAAAAAGGTCAGGTAGAGCAAGTGGAGGAGGAGACCACTCTGGTTCACTAGGGAGGTGGTGGGGTGGGCCAAGGAAAGGAGGAGAGTTTCAGAAAATTTAAGAGGACACTCTGAGAGGAAGATAGGGAGGAGTACAGGAAGAAGAGGAGTTTGGCAGGGAGGGAGACCAGAAGGGCAAAAGCAGCCACTGAGGAGAAAATAGCCAAAAATGTTAAGAGGGGGATAAAACATTTTACAGATACATGAGGGAGAGGAGAAGGGCTGGGCAGGGTATTGCTAGACTGAGGAGGGGAGGGATAAGCTTGGAGTAGGACTATCTAAACGCAGATGCATTAAATAAGTACTTTATCTCGGTATTCATGGAGGAAGAGGTAGGCTAAAAGTCTAGGAGGAGGGAGGGAGGACAAATGAGTGGATCAGGAGCCTGCTCACTGTGGATAGGGCTGGGCGGAGCTAGATAGAGTAAGGGTGGACAGGCGATGGGGCCTGACAGGTTGCACCCTGAGTGCTGGAGAATGAGGCACAAGTTCACTGCACCTATCACAAGGCTCTTCAACCAGTCCCTGGATACAGAGAGGGTGCTGTGACTGGAGGAAGGTAGGCATGGTGCCCTTGCACAAGGGAGGTAGCAGGGAGCTGAAGGAGAACTACTGCCCAGTCAGTCTCATGTTTTTAGTGGGGAAGGTAATGGAGGCATTAATCAAGGAGAGGGTGATGGATTACCTAGGAGGAGTGTGGTGTGCAGGACAGTAGCAGGATGACTTCATCAAGGGGAAATCATGCAAGACCAACCTAACTGAGTTCTTTCATTGAGTGACTCAGGTAATCAACCAGGAGGGGGCAGTGGACATGGCCTATTTGGACTTCAGAAAGGTCTTTGCCACCATCCCCCACAGGAGGTTGGTGAGCAAGATGGAATGCATGGGGTTGGGAGGGAAAATAGCAACTTGGGTGGAGGCATGGCCAGCAGGGAGAACTCAGAGTGTTACTAAATGGGGTGAAGTCTGAGATGGCAAGGGCAAGGAGTGGGGTAACACAGGGTTCAGTTTTGGGTCCACTTCTCTTCAACATCTACATCAGTTTATTGCAGAAGGTTTAAGAGGGAGGGTGTGCCTATTTGCTGATGATACAAAAATCTGCAATAGGGTGGACACCCAGAATGGGTGGAGGACATGAGGAAGGACCTTTAGATGCTCGAGGAGTGGGAAGTGTCAGCTGAAATTTAATGCCAAGAAATGCACTGTGATGTACCTGGGGAGTAAACACATTCATGCAGGGTACACGCTGGGTGGGGAGGAAATCAAAAAAATCAGAACAGAAAAGGGATCTGGGGATCATAGTCCCCTGAAACCTTAAGGTAGGATTCCAATGTAGCAGGGCGGAGGGAAGGGCCAATGAAATGTTGGCAGGCATAGGGCAGGACATTACTAGCAGAAGAGGGAGGAATAATGCACCTCACAAAGCTGGGTGAGGTCGCAACTAGAGTACAGGGTCTAGTTCTGGAGACCACATCTCCACAAGGATGTAGATGCATTGCAGAGGGTTCAGAGAAGGGCAACAAAATAGTGCAGGGTATGCAGGGGAAGACATACAAGCAAAGATATAAGGAGCTGAATCTGTACACGCTGGAAACAAGGAAGGAAAGGGGTGCAAGAATAATACTTTTAGATATGTAAAGTGGCTAAATAAAGTACGAGAAGGGGATCTGCTAAAGAGGAAGGAAGGAAGGAGGGAGCCAGAACTAGAGGGCACAGCCTCAGATTGCAAGGAAATAGATTCAGGGGCAATGTGAGGGGGTGCTTCTTCACATAGAGGGTGGTGGTGCCTTGGAACAGACTGCTAGACAAAGTGGTGGGAGCTAAAACAGTGGTGGAATTTAAAAGGGCATGGGACAGGCATGTGGGGCTGAGTATGGTGGTGGAGGGCATGGGCAGGTGGAGGGGGGTATGAAAGGGAGGATGGGAAGACTTGATAGGCCAGAAAGAGTCCTTTTCGCAATCAAGCTCTATGATTTTAAGGGATAGCCACAGTGGTCGGCTGGCTTACAGGTGCATAAGTTGGGGGGCACTGAATCCTTCAAGGAGTACAACAGGGAGTGAAACAGTAATAAGAAAGTGACAGCAGTAGGAGCGAAAACATGTACAGTAAAATCATACAAATGTAACCGCTAGGTGGCACTACCCCAAGGGCTACTACTCCTGCCTGCTTAGCTAGTTGCAGGTTAAGGCGACTGGCTACTGAAGTGGCTGCCTCCACCCGGAGGTCGGGGTTGTTAGTGGTCAAGCTAACCTGGGTACAACCTTCGGGACACTGTGCCCCCCTTTCCCTTCTAGTGGCCTGAACAATATACAGTGTGATCAGTTTTATGATGACCCTTATTCACTCATGCAGTTCCCACACTGTTTGCCACTTACCACGTGGCTGGTTCCACCAATTGACCCTGGAGACCCTTTGTAAAACAACAAGGTTAGGGCACAGCAAATAACAGTAATAAATGCTTTTGGTACAAACTGGAACCACAGTCAGGTTAAAATGCAACAACAGAACTAGATCTGATTTATTAAGGGGGCTTGAACAAGGAAGGGCATAATCAGGTAGATTGACTTAAGGGCTAGATTGATCAGACAGTCATGCATGTTCTTCCAGAGTCCTTTACAGTTACACACCTGGGTACCCGGGTGGGGAGCAAGGTGGCTAGCTAGGAAAGCTCGGGTAGGCCGTGTCGCAGCTGGTTGGGATCCTGTGATGAAAGAATGAAACATGCACAACACACACTATTTGTAATCCAGAGCTGGATGGCTCAGTTCGAAGGAAAGACAACAAGGGCAATCAGATGACAACACTTTAGATTTAGCTGTTCAGGAGTTACTTTGATGTGTCCTTATGATACCCAATACAGGACACAGGCAGGACAAAATTGAGACTGCAGGTGGATGAGCTGGAGTGCCAGAAGAAGCAGGGCCCACGCAAATCACCGAGGAGTCATTCCTGGTCAAGGCATTGAGCAGGGGGCTGATTCCCGGGCAGGTCTCTCATTGATGGCTTTCTCTTTGCAGTGGGTAATCTAGCTGGACCAGTATGGCAAGGCACAGGCCAAGTGGAGATGAATGCAGTTTCAGTCCGGTGGGGCTGGATGCAGCCTTCAGCAAGCAGAATACAGTTCAGCACACAGTGGAGAACCAAATCGTGACCCACTTGCAACACAAAGCACATTTATAGTAAGAAAATACCACTGTACTAGGTGGATGGCAGTCCGGGCTCAATTTCAGAGTCTCTGCACCAACCCAGGATTCTAGCAGTAATTGAGGTCCTGACAGGCCGATCGTGTTCAGGAAATCTTCGGTCTTCTGCAGGTTTCAAGCCTGGTCACAGTTCAGTGGCTTTAAACTCTCTCTCTCTCTCTGTCTCTCTCTATTAGGATTCAGTCTGAAATAACCCCAAGTTCCCTCTCAGGGACAGCAGGCAGGCCAAAATCAATCATTCCACAGTTCTCCCGTATGATCTACGCGGAAACTGCAGCTCAACTATCTTGAGCTGTTCACCCTTTCGCTTCCCCACTCAGACTTACTGACTGCAGCAGCTGAGAATTTCCCTTCAGTCCAAAAGGCTCTGATTGGCCCATTCTGGCAGTCCTGGACCAAGATGGTGGTGATAAACAGAACTGTCCATGCTGCAAAGAAGGCAGGTTAGACAAACTACAATACCATCACTGTTCTAATAGACAATCAGTAAATAAGTACAGCCTCTGACAGAGCTCTCTCTGCGCAAATAGCGAAGGCAGAACGGAGAGATTATCTGGCAGCCTGGGTGGGACTCAAGCATAGAAACACTCAGCCCCCTCAGAGTAAATAGGCACCACGTTATTGGCAGCTCTCTAAGGACAAAGCACAGAGGCATTAAAGCACTTTCACACAATCACTTTAGAATGCTAAGACACAGGATACTAGCTTTGGCAGGCATTTGGCATACCCATCGGAAGATTTTCAGCAACCCCATTTATAGGGGGTTACACAAATAAGGAATTTTGAACAAATGTAAAAACATTGGTTATGGTGTAAACAAGAATGTGATCAGGAATGTCATGCCAGGAAGATTTCTAGAAATGTGGCACACAAAATATGACTCGGTTGGATACTACATTCTGTCATGGTGTTATTGTGTCTGGTGGTGTGACAGTATGTATGGTGTGGAATGGCGTGACAAAGTGCATGGGAGTATGGGGTCATGAGATATGTCAGCATGCATGCTAGTATAGAGTGGTGTGACAATGTGTATGGGTGTATGAGGTGTTGCTGTGTGCGTCACAATAGATGGGTGCGTAATGTCTGTGTGTCAGAGTTCATGGTGGTATGTTGATGGGTGGTGTGATAGCATGTAAGGTGTTGAGTGGTGTGAGACTGCATGGGGGTATGGGTTTATGATGTATCTCAGTATGCATTCTGGTATGGTGCCAGGTTGTGTGGCAGTGCATGGAGGTTTGCGGTTGTGAGGCTTGTCAGCGTGCATGGTGATATGATGTTGCTTGGTGTGACAGCATGCGTTGTCTATGAAGTTGGGTGCTGCGCCAGACCGCATGGGAGTATGGGGCTGTGAGGTGCATCAAAGAGTAGAGATGTGCGGAACTGTAAAATTTTTCACCTAGGAAATATTTTTGTAATTTAATTCTGCATTATGCAAAATCTTTACCTAGTGAAAACGTATCATTCATGATTTCGTCGCAATGCTAAATTTCACCATCCAACGAAGACACATATACTTGAAGTTGAATATTATTGGCGTAGTTTGACCAAAAACAACATTGTTCATGTAGCGTTCAGATGGTTACCAGGCCCGCAGGACCGCATTATTTGTAAACCAGTGATGCACACACATCATTATGTGCCAAGGCGAGGCCCAGTCATTGCAGCCCGCCCCGCAACCCTGCCGTCTGTTGTTTTTCAGCGTTGTTCAGAAAATAATTTAATTTGCTAACGGAAATCTGTTACCCAGAAGTATGGTGGACTATCGGGTGGCTCCATTAACTATAAAGGTGTGGCACCACCCCCGGCGCTTCAATGCATTTGTATTGAAGCGCCGGGTGCGGCTCCGCACCTTTCAAGATACTGGAGCTGCCCAGTAGTCAGCCATACTTCCGGGTAGTGGACTTTTGGTTAGTAAATTAAATTATTTTCCTGGACACAGAAAAAAGCGCTTTTTGGAAAAAGGTTTAACTGGAGGGCAAGGTTTGCAGGGGCGAGAGCCCCTGCAAATGACTGTTTTCCTTTAGCAACATAATGATGTGTAGTGCAGTTGCATCCCCTATATACTGAGTTTGCAAATGAAATGCAGGCTCCTGCCGAAGGCTGTTGGCCATCTGGGCCTTGTGCATAGATTAGTGTGTTGTTTTTTTGAATTCAAATACCTTGTGTAAGTGGCTTCAACTCAAAGTTATACGTGCAAATGACTGTTTTCCTTTAAAAGGAATATTGTAGGTGTAGACAGCTCTAAGAAGTAACACACGCTACAAATAATAAAGGAATAAGGTGTTTATTAGGGGAGGGGTACATGGACATGGTACAGAACAAGTATAACAGATGACAGGCAGGATCAGGAGGACAAGGGTAATACAGCAATGAGCGGGGAGAACTAAGAGAGAGAGAACAAGAAAAGGGACTGAATTCTATAGGGAGCATAAGACAGTAACAAACAACAGCATCAATGGTCAATAAAAGTATTTTACATACTAAATAAAGAAACAAGAGGACTTAAGGAATGGATGTAGATTAAATAGGACAGAATAGTGTTTTTTTGTTTTTATTTTTTTATGGGGTGGACATACAAACAACATAAAGGAAGATAGAAAAACAAAACCAAAAAAGACTAATTTTTGCTGCCACATTAAGTGCCAGTGGGGCCACCACTGAATTCTGACAGGATGCACATGATTTTGTCAACATCACACTATAGTTTGGAAATCTCCCCCCAAGCATCACTAAATTCCTATCTGAAATCATTTAACTCTTGTCTGACATGCTGGATTTCAGGCAGAACAGCGGATAAGTCCTCACATGGCACTGCTGGCAAGGCAGGGGTTGCCTATGCTGCTGGCTTTGGACAGGGAGGGCCCTGGAGGGGTCTTGATGTTATTAACTGCTGCTGTTTTTATGGTATGGTGAGCACAGCGAGGACATTTAACTGGTCCAGCCATGACTCCCTCATGCTCTCCCCCTTCAGTGCTTACACCCACACTGCTCCCCACAGCTGCACTTGATGATGCCGCCACCTCCCGCAATTTGAGGCACCATTGCAGCAGGAGGTGGTGGACCATGTGGCCATGCTGGTCAGTTGTCCCAAAGTGGGATCCACACTTTCCTCGATGCACTTCCTGCCCACATAGATTGCAGATGACCACTGGGTCACCAACTGATATTAAGTAGAAGAAATCCCAGATAGGAGAACTTTGGGGATGACTAAGCCATGGGGGGGGGCTCAGATAATGTCTCAAGCACTGACTCCTCTGGCTGCTTTGGAGTGAGCACGGTCTCCTGCTACCTGGGAGGAGAAACAGTATCCTCCTGGTGTTGGGGAGGGGGCACTGTCTCCAACTGCTGCTGGTGAGGGGGCACAGTTTGCTGCTGGGTGCTGGAGCAAAAAGCTCCTGCTGTGGCATTTCATTTCTGATGGTTAGCTGAAACGCGCGTACAGGTGCCCCACTGTCTTCACCCTTCTGCATTATGTTCACAATCCACAAACACCACCAATTCAAATAAACAAACAAAAAAAGAAACAGAGACTCAGAGACAGCCGGGGGCGGGGATCACACACACAGAATCACACACACATAAACACAATCACCAGGTACTAAAATAAGAACTATGACAAAGACAAACAAAAAAAAGTTAGAAAAAAGTAGCACAAAATAAGCAATTTAGGTGTACAAGTGCACTCAGCAGTCACAGGGAGTATAAATACTGCCTGCTTCCTCAAGATACATAGTACAGGAAATGAACCACTCACTTACTGCCTGTTTAGACTCAACCATGTGACCACCAGCAAAATGAAATGCCCAGTTTCGCCTAATCTTGCCTCAGATGTGCAGGTGAAATTGGCGGTGAAATTTCGTAGACGAAATTTTGCCAAAAGGTCATAATTTCACAAAATGTTTCGCTAGGTGAAATTGGCGATTTCACCATAATTTCACCCGTGAAATAAAATTTCACTGCATCTCTATCAGAGAGCATGTGGGTATGGTGTCAGTTGGCTTGACAGTGTGCATGTGGTATAGTGTCACTGTGTGTCAGCATACATAGAGGTATAGTGCAGGGCTGTGTGGCAGCGTGCATAGAGTATGGTTTTAGGTGGAGTGACAGCATGCATTGGGGTATGGGGTTGTGAGGTGTATCAATGTGCTTGGGAGTTTGGTAATGCTGTGCATGTCATAGTGCACTGGGGTATGATGTTGGCTAGTGTATCAGGCTGCACAGTGGTATGGTGCTATGTGGTGAGACAGCGTGTATGGTGCATAGTGTTGAGTGGAGTGACTGTGTACATGGGACTGCGGGTTTGTGTTGTTGCGATATGGTGTTGCAGTGTGTGTTACAGTACATTGCATGAAGGTATTATGTTGGTTTGTGTGTAAGAGTGCATGGTGGTGTGAACCTGGGTGGGGTGACAGCATGCATTATCAGAACGCATGAGTATGGTGTCAGTTGATGTGACAAAGTGCATGAGGGTATTGGGTATTTAGGTGTGTCAGCATGCTTGACTAGTATCATGTTTGCTTGTGTGGCAATGTGCATGGAGTGTGATGTCAGGTGCTGTGCCAGATTGCATAGTGGTGTGGGGTTGTGAGATGTGTCAAAATGCATGGTGTGGGATGTTGTGACAGCATGCATGAGGTATGGTGTTGGGTGGTGTGACAGCATGAATATGGGTATAGGGTTGTGAGGTGTATCAGCATGCATGGAGGTATAATGTTGGTTTGTGTTACAGTGTTCATGGTGGTATGGTGTCAGGTGGTGTGACAGCGTGTATGGTGTAGAGTGGTGTGACAGAGTGCAAAGGGGTATGGTGTCGGATTATGTATTAGAGTGCAAAGGGGTATTATATTGAGTGGTGTGTTAGTGCACGTGCAGTATTCTGTTAGTTGGTATGCCAGCATGCATAGGGGTATGGGGTCATGAGAAGTATCAGCATGCATGATGGAATGATGCTCATTGCTCTAACAGCGTGCATGGTGATTGGTGTATGGTGTCTGGAGTGTGTCAGATTGCATGTGGTTATGGGGTCATGATGTACATCAGAGGATGTGTGTTTATTGTGTTGGTTGGTGCAACAGAGTGCATGCAGTATGATGTTTTTCTGTGTGTCAGAGTGCATGGGTGTATGGTGTCAGCTGGTGTGATATGGCGTGAATGGGGTATAGTGGTGGGTTGTGCGCCAGCAGTCATTGGGTATGGTGTCAGGTGTTGTGACACAGTACATAGTGGAATGGGGTGGAGAGGTATGTCAGTTTGCATGGTGATGGCTCTGTGCATAAAAAGGGGTTACCAATGGATCCTAAAGTTTGTAATGCAGTACATATGCAGGATTTTGAGTATAATACAGTCATTGATATGGGCTTTTTTAAGTAGCCTATGTGGGGAGATACATAAGATAACATTAATGGAATCAGATGGTTCCATATTTAAAAAATGCACTTTCATTAGTCAAAATGCATGCAAATTTGTATACTAATTTGTGACATGGCTACCCATGTGTGTGAAATAGTCTCTCAGTGTCATTTAACTAGACTTTTCTGGCAATAAAAATATTTTTGTAACTAATTCCGTGCCCTGCTCTCATTTATCACACTTCCTTATTGTGCTACCTTGATTCCCACCCACTTCCAGGGGGCCCTAAAAATGTGGTCTTGCGTGTAACCATTAATGTCCCCTTGTGTTACTTCTGAACTTTTGTAATAATCTGCACTTTGATGCTATTTGTGTTGTAATTTTGTCCCCGGGTTACTTGCTGTATGTGTTTAGGGTACTACAGTGCATTGCCCTGTTTCTTTAAGTACACAGCATGATCACATGCTGCCCCCCCTTTGCTCACCTGATCCTTTCCTGTCCCCCACCACTGGAAGTTCACGTGTGACAGCAGGGGTCCAGGGGAGCCACTTGTGGAAACATTTGGGCACTTATATCAGCGTGAGATTGGGGCAGGCCATGGGGGGATTTAAAAGACAATTCCTTGCAATTTCTAGCCCTTTCCTGTGGTTGACTGTCTTGTCCTGAAGAGCTCTTGTCCTCCTGTGTGACCCTCGTTACATCACTATCTTCACTGCAGCAGGTAAATACCGATCATGCCTGCTGCCAAAAATACTGTCATTTTTTTTCACTAGTTTTGATAATGTAAGCGAGCCATTGGGGGGTGGGGTTCATTAATAGTGCAGATGGACCCACACCCTGGATTTTCCTTTTTGCCTTCATGATTTGGTGTAAGGGGTGCCATTTGAATTAAAATGTGAATCTGGGACCTTAAACTTCTTTACGTTCCAGTTCACCATGAGGTCTTCTTGAAGGAGTTGATAAGGAGGTTGCATAGATCAACTTTCTAAGTTCCTATGCTTTATTTTAAATGCTCTTTTTATGTTGGGACTGTATTTCACATGCTGCTGTTACAGTCAGTTTTGGGGAGGGCTGGGATTGGGATTGGGGAGTGTCTGGGATTAGCACACTGCATTATTTGGTTATTGGGGAGGGTTTGGTACCTGTATCTAATCCGTGGCTCTTTATTTTTGGGATACTGATATTTATTTTGGTTTTTGGTTTCAATGCTCTGTTTTAAATGTGCTTTTCATATGTTGGGATGGTATTTTACATACTACTGTTACAATGATTGTTTTTCTTGGGGGTTGTTAAAAAGATTGAGTGCGATGTCTGATATTTATTGTGGTTTTTGGTATTTAAAAAAAATCTATATTTTCTGTATTTACCTGGGCACTGCAGTACAACCCACCAACACTCCTGAATGTGCGCTTTTTCCTACCAAAGAGTTGTATGAGCACTGTACCTCAGTACATTCCCCAGATGTGAAACACTGCCCCTTAGAATGTGGAACTCTTCATCAAATCTATTACTCAGAAGCTCAGACCACTGTTGAAATGTGTGCCTCTGTGGTCACAAAGTTTGCAGTTAAATAAATAATACAGTTTTCATATGAACTGCTATGCATTTTTGCTTTATAATGTTGTTGTTGAACATTGGACAAACCATCTCCATATGTAACAAGGAGCTTTTGTGAATAAAATGAGGAACTGTTCCTCATGATGCGGTACAGCTGAGAGGTGTGGCTTGATCAGATGTGCATGTTAGTTTGGTGTGGCCAAATTAGGCAACCACAAATGTTATTCTTTTTACCTTATTTGATTCTACTTCGGGTCCCCACCTGTTGCCATCTATCTTTCAGCCTCCCGCCCAGTGGTGAGAAGCCTTCCCCCTTGCTTAAACTCACCTTGATTAGGATTCAGATTCTGTGGGGTGCCATTCAGAGTCGGGCCTGCGGCGGGTGGTTGTCTTCATTCTGCTTGATCTGGGACCTCATTTTTCCTTGTCCTGTATTTCCCTCTGGGTAGAGCGTGCAATGTTGGCAATGGCCGTTCAGTGCATGCTTCCACCTATGGCACGCTGACTGGTTGCCAGCGTGGTAGTAGATAAAGCACAGATGCCTCAGCCCTCCATGCCACTGGGCTGGTGGCAACCACAAATTTAGGTGAAGTGGTAGGTTTGCCTGGCACAATCTTGAAGTTGGTTGTGATGGGCTATTGCATTGCATGATGTGTTTGTTACTGGCTTCTTTATTAGTGGGGTGCACCACTTCTGTTTTGTCATTGTGCATCACAGGGCACCTACAGCATTTTTTGTCAATCTGGTTACCAAACCATGTGGTCACCAATTATTTTTTTATTTATTTTGCTGGGGGCGGGGATTGGTGCACTATTTGGTCTGTGTGTATCAGGTCTGATGACCGTTTTTGACTGGGACCTGTGGTATGTTTTGCAGTGTGTCTCCGTTTTTGGTCAGCAGATGTCTAGAAGCATGCTTCCATTTTGTTTGCAGATGGCTAGATGCATACCTCTATTTTGCTTGCAGGTGGGTGTATGCTTCCTTTCATTTTGTTTTTAAAGGGGTGGATGTGTGCCTTCATTTTGTTTTCAGATTTGTGTATGATTGCCTCCATTTTGATTTGCAGATGGGTGGATACATGCCCCGATTTTGTTTGCTTATTTGTGTATAATTGCCTCCATTTTGATTTTCAGATGGATGGATGCATGCCTCCATTTTGTTTGCAGATTTGTGTATGATTGCCACCATTTTGATTTGCAGAGGTGTGGATGCATGCCTCCATTTTGTTTACAGACATATGGCTGCATACCTTGATTTTGTCTGCAGCTGTGTGCATGCATGGCTTCCTTTTGTTACCAGATGGGTGTATGCGTGCGGCCATTTTGTTGGCAGACCTGTGGATGCCTGGGTTCAGTATTATACTTTTTTTTTTCTTTTTGGCAGATGGGATGATGCATGTCTCGTACTGCATTTATTGTTTTTCTCTTTTTTTTTCTTCATTTAAAAAGTGATTTAGTAATTTGAACAGCTTTGTTAGTAAATTTGTGATTGTTTGAACATTGGATTAGGATTTTGGTATTTGAAAACAAAAACATGAACAAAATGAATTTGCTTATTTCATTTTTTTTTAGCTTGGACACCGCCCTACCTGCCATTTTGGTTTAAATTCAAAATCACCAAACAACCCCAGATATGCACTTTTTGTATTCAAACAGGTAGCTTGTACTGGTCTGGTGATCTTGGCAAAGCCCATTTTGTGTGTGACTATGTCCACAACTCCTACCCCCAAAAAAAACAAACAGTTATGCATATTACACATGTATTTGCTACACCGTTACACAATTACCTAGTCATGCACAACTGAGTTGTATGCCTAAGTAGGCAACAACTAATGTTGGTGGGGTGGCTGGTTTGTGTGCTGTGATTCATATGGTGTTTGGGTGATGCTGCTGCATTAGCTAACTTGTCTGGTGCTGCCTGCAGTATTCTATTCTTTGCACATTTAAAGTGTTTATTATTGTGCCTTTGTGGATTTTCTGGTTGCATCACAGGGCAACCACAGCATATTGTTAATCATAGCACAAAACCATGTGGTCACTGTTTTGGAGGGTGGAGCTTAATGTTAAAAACACTCTCCCATGCTGCTTGTTGTGGTGCCCTAATTAGGATACATTATTCTCTTGGTCAATACATATCATCACGTTATTATTGTGGGTGGGTTTGCACAACTTTGCAAGCAAAAAAAAAAACTTACTGTGAAAAATCAACTATGCTGTTTTCTTCGGGTGTTGTCTGTGTTCAGTTCACATGGACAGTACATTATTCAGGTGATATGGACTGATGATGCCCTGATTAGAATGCATACTTTAATGATGAACTTCATTAAAAGATTCCATCAGGTATTTAGCTGCATGCCTCTATACTGTCTGCAGATGGGTGGTGACATGCCTCCATGTTGTCTACAGATGGGTGGTGACATGCCTCCATGTTATCTACGGATGGGTGGTGGCGTGCCTCCATGTTGTGTGCAGACTGGCAGTGGTGTGCCTGTGGTGCTTTAATGTCCCCTGTTATATTTGCAACCCTGCTTTAATGTCCCCAGTTACAGGTGCAGCCCTGCTTTTATGTCCCCTGTTACACGTGCAGTCCTGCTTTTATGTCCCCAGTTACATGTGCAGTCCTGCTTTTATGTCCCTTGTTACATGTGCAGCCCTGCTTTTATGTCCCCTGTTACACGTGCAACATTGTGGAGGCTTCTTCTCAGACCCTGAAATTGGAGTTATCCCACACCATACTACATTTTTATAAGGTGAGTCAAAGCATTGAGAAATGCTTATAATACTCATTAAATTATAGAGTTTAAAAAATGACTCTAATGTCACACTTTGGTAGCCCTTTTTGCATGCATAGACCCTGGTATTGGTCTGGATGCTTGGTCACACTGCATGGGCTGTGGGGCTGTGAGATGTGTCAGAGTGCATGGGAGTACATTGTCGGGTGGTGTACCAGCATGTATGGGGTATGGGGTAATTAGGTGCATCAACTTACATTACTGTGTAGTGTCACTGTGAATGTCACAGTGCATGGGGGGATGATTTTGGTTTGTGTGCCAGAGTGCATGGTGGTATGGTGTTGGTGTGGTGGCAGCACGATTGTGTCGAAAGATGTAACAGTGCATGGAGTATGGTGTTAGCTTGTGTGTCAGAGTGCATGATGGTATGATATTCAGTGGTGTGATAGCATGCATGCCGTATGGGGTCAGGCCAGGATAAGCACACGGCTGTGGTATGGTTCACCTCTGAGATGTGTTGAAGCGGTGCTGATCAAATATAACCCAATAAATGGGGATTGAAGTGCCACTGCCAATACACCAGAGGGTAAGGTGCTGTAGTGCTGCTACCATCACACCCAAGGGGGATGTGATGCTGCTACATTCACCCATGGTAAGTGCTGGGAGTGGTGCTGCTGCCATCAAACCCAATATGTGGGGATTGTAGTGCTGCTGCCAATACACTAGAGGGGAAGGTGCTATAGTGCTGCTGCCATCACATCCGATGGGGGGAGGGGGGCTGTAAAGCTGCTACCTTCAGCCTGAGAGGTGGGGGAAATGGTGTTACTGCCATCAAACCCAATATGTGAGGATTACAGTGCTGCTGCCAATACACCAGAGGGCAGACCCTTTCACGAACTGAGCCTCCTGGTTGCGGATTACAAACTGTGTGTGGTCGTGCATGCCTTTTCTTTTCATTACAGGGCCCCGACCAGCTGCAATGTCGGCCTACCCCGGGCAACGTTCCAGGCTAGCCCACCTTACTTCCAACTGGGTACCCAGAGCGTGTGACTGTGCAGGGGCTAAAAGTGCATGCATTATTGCCTGACTAGATCAGTTTTAGAATCAATCCACCTGATTATGCCCCTCCGTTGTTTAATTCCCTTGAATAAATCAGATCTAACTCTTTTTGCATTTAATCTGACTGTGGTTCCAGTTTGTACCAAAAGCACTGTTAGAGATACAGCAAATTATTAATCCGCCTGCGAAGTTGTCGCGGAGTGAGCACTGCAAAGTGCTCACTTCACGTTATTATTATTATTACCACTTTGCATTGCCATTATGCCTTAATGCGGAGTAAGGCGAAGTGAGAAGAGAATAGGCACATCACATGGCTTGCAGTACTGTAAGTCACGTGCTTTAGCCAGGCAGGAAGGAAGTGAATCACCAGAAGCAGTTTCACTTTCTACTTTGCATTTGTAGAGGGAGAAAGCAGTTGTGAGAGGAGAGGAGTTACAGTGCTTGATTGCCTTGTTGCCACTTCCTTGCATTTCAGTTCCAGAAGAAAAAACAACAGCTTTTTTAAAAGCTATATCTTTATTTAGTTTTTGTATTGTATTTGTGGGGTTTTTTTTGTTAGTGAATCTTTTTGTATAAGTTTTGTTTTGTTTTGTGTGTGTGACTGACTGTGTGTGTGTGTTCACTGTCTCTGTGTGTGAGTTGGCCCATGGACTTCAGGAGAATGGACCTAGGAGAAGGCGAGTCGCTGGCCCTTGGGTGTGGTAGAAGGGGAGTGTGGACCCATGGGGGGCAGGGCGTCATGTTATGTTGGACCGCTCCCGACTCCTGGCCAGTGTTGCTTCCCCTGTTGAAGCAACAGGAGCAGTAGCAGCACCAGTGTCACCGGTGGCTGCTGCGTATCCATCTTCTCCGCCACTACCACCACCACCACCGGTAGCAGCAGCTGTTGGGGCTCCAGCAGCACCCCCTCCACCACCTTCACAGCCACAGGAGGTGGCCCCAGAAAATGTAGGTTGTGGTGGGACTTGTGCGAGGACTGTGTCTGGTCATCCTCCGAAGCTCCCCAGTGTGGGAGTTTTTTAACTGTGTGGGGGGAGACAACACAGTGGTGGTGTGCCATGTGTGTGGAGTGCTGGTGCACCGTGGCCCCCGTAGAACACATTTGGGGACCAGCGGCCAGTGCATCCACATGCTGAACCACCACAGGGCAGAGTAGCAGACTGTCACGGAAGAGTCCAGGCATCCACCTGCTGGCTCTTCTGTGGCAGTGGTCGAGGGTGCTGCTGGGGTGGGAGTTGTGCCTCGCAGTCACCGCCGCAGCAGGAGGAGGGCTACTACAGCAGCTGCTCCACCACCGCCACCATAGCCACCAGCACCACTCTGTCCACCACCACCCCACTACCTGGATTCCCCACTGCAGTGGACCCCGCCACAGTCTCTGCAACACAGTCTGACATCGGCCTGGTGTGGGCAGTGCTTGAAGAAAATAATGAGCGGTTCAGTGCTTTGCAGCAGCAGGTGAACAGAGCAGAAGCACAGCAGCAGCAAATAGTTTCAATGCTGCACCTGTTGCTGGACCACCACGGCATCCCACGGCCACAGTAAGTGAGGGGATTGTTTTCTGCCCCCCACCCCTGACCCCACCCCACTAATGTGTTGTACTGTTTTTGGGTGTTTTTTCTTTGTTATTGTTGAATCACACACATTTTCCCTTCCAGAGGAATCTTTCTTGCACCACATAATGCAATACATTTTTGTGAAAACTGCCCGTAATTTCATCACAGTGTGACAAGTGACGGAGGAATTCCCATTCTGAAAATCTGCCCACATTCTGCCTCCCTTCTCAGTTAGGATGTGATGGCAGGGAGAGCGTGTGTGCGTGCTCCTTACAGTGAATATCCAATTGTCCGGCAGGTTTTCTAATGTTTCTTTGTGTTATAATGGTCATTTTCTTCACTGAGAGGGTGGTGGATGTATGGAACAATCTTCCAGCAGGTGTGATCGGAATAAAAATAGTGGTTGGCTAAAAGCATGCATGAGATAGGTATAAAGGAGAACTGGTATCAAAGTGTGAGTGTGTGTGGGGGGGGGCTCAGACCAGGTAGGTAATAAGGAGACCAAATAAGCATAGAAAAGAAGGGCAGATTCAGCATTCTTTTTCTGCTAACAAATTATATGTTTCTATGTGGATCATTTGCAGTATGCCTGTCTCCCAGCTGAGAACCGATACAATAATGTGACACCAGAAAATGCACCAATTTACTCCGATGCCCCAGGAGAGAAAACTGTAAGGAAAACTACTTGCTAGGTAGGATGATGCAGGGCCCTTCACAGGCTTGGCACCACTGTCTGAAAAGGCCAGGCTTGATCCTGCTTTGGGAAACTTTCTAGTCCCTCCAACCCTGGTAGTATCTAAAGGTTAATTCCAGAGATGATAGGTGACTGAGCTGGGGATGGCTCATCCAGAAGAGGGCCATCAAGACAGCAGGAGCACCCACACAATAAAAAATTATTGGTATACAAGTGCAATAGCATTTATTGTATGAGTAGCACTTCAACACATGTGAGCTTTTGGCCACTCACATTTAGTTACTAACCAAATATTGGAAACCAAGCCTCAGCCTAGCGTGTCTTTTCAGGCCAGAAAATGATTTGTGTTTTACAAAGAAGCTTGAACTTAGACATGCGGTTTGTATGGGCTTCCTTTTTTGCATACGGTTTGTAACCATTTCTTTAATTGCTATGGTAACCCTTCTCTCCAAAATTCCAGGCTGTGAATGTTATGCTAAATATTGTATCCAATATGAGGCTAGCTGGCATATGCTTCTAACGGCCAGTGTGAATTTTTTTTAACCTCTTTCTCATCTTCTGATTTGAGGTGTTAGTCTTCATGTGTACTGTTGAGCTGAACAAATTCCTGCCTGGAACTTTTTAAATCAGTGTTATACTTTTGTGTTTTCAGATAAAGCTAACAGACTTACTGATTTCAATTTATCAAAAGATGCATATACAACTGACTCCTAAGTGGTAAATAATCATGAGTGGTGCAGCATTTGAATGCGCAGTTAGTTATGTGTTCCAAGTTTGATTATGCATACAAATGAAACATGAAAGAAAACACTGACATAATCAAATCTTTCTGTAAGATTCCAACTGTCTGCCAAACATCACAGCTTAACATTTCCAATAAATTTGTGTGACCCCCACACCAACATGTCTGGGTTCATATCACTACCTGGTGACTGTACAGAAACCACCTGAATGAGGGTGCAGGTTTCATTCTTTCTCTGTGGTAGGGTGTTAGCCCAGATCAAATAAGAAATGTGAAGTGGCTCCTGCCAGAGTAAATAAGTGGGCCAGATACTGTGTGTGGTAACACCTCCTTGGATGCAATATCTACCCACCTTCCTGCACTGGAATGGACCACCTCCTAAGGTCCAAAAAGACAGTTGTTACCTTCACTGATAAATATTCCAATCACGTTATGCAAATGTGGCACCCACACAAAAGTAAAAATTCGACAAATGAACAGGAAGGGAGTACTGTTAACTGTTGTACTAGGCAAGGAAGGGGAGACTGATGATGGTTGTACTCTGGCTTAGGGGAAGGGGCTGTTGACTGTTGAACCTGCTCGGGGGGGGAGGGCAGCTGACTGCTGTAGCCAGGGAGGGAAGTCAGGTTAGTGCTGTACCCATGCCAGGGAGGGAGAGCTGGAGACTGTGTAGAGCCCCAAAGTCCTGGTGCTCTCCAGATAGGGGCAGCTAGGTGTTTTGGGGCTGAGGTGACAGGAAGGTGCCCCAGGGTGTAGGGAGGGCCCTTAGCCAGGTATCCCCACCCCCAAACATGAAGTCCCAGCAGGGCTCCATTTTAAAAATAAAGAAATTTTTTCCCCTGCTCATTTTCCCTGCCTGCAGCCCTCCCCCTCAGTTACCTTGTGCCAGGCACCTGCTCTTGTGGGCCCAATCGTGAGGGAGTGCAGGCAGGGATGGGCTCATGAGGATTCTGAGACGGAATCCTCAGCCCTTTTTGAACAGCAACAGCTGTTCAGAATTTGGCTGGTAGAGCAGGAGCAGAAGAGGCAGCATCAAGTGTGAGAGGAAGCGCTAGGCCAGCCGGGACCAGTTAAAATAGAAAGGGACTTACCTGACTGTTGTACCTGGTCTGAGGATGGAAGGCAGGTGACTTCTGTATTCAAGCCAGAGAGGAAGGGCTGGTGACTGTTGTACCTGGGCTGTGGGTGAGTTGCTGGTGACTGTTGTACTCAGGCCGGGAAGGGAAGGAGGGTAATAAACAGCTGTACTTGGGCCTAGAATGGAAGGGCTGGTGACGTTTGTAACCGAGCCGGGAGGCTGATGACTGCTGTATTTGGGCTAGGAAGGAGGACTGGTGATGGTTGTACCTGGGTCGGGGGGCGGGTGAATGTTTTACCAGATCCTGAGGGCGGGTAGGTAACTACTATTCAGGCCTAGGAGTGGGGTGACAGACATCCTTGGTGCCGGGGTCAAGAGTGGACTGTCTAGTGTGGTCAGAAGAGGGCCTTCCGCCATAGCAGCTTGCCCTGTCACAGACATCATTGTTGCCAGAGTCAATAGACTGGATTCCCATAGCAATCGTGGTGAGCTAGCTTGTTTAGCTGACACTTGCTGTGACTTTACAGACCTTACTTCAAGGGGGAGCTCTTGCAGCAGGCTATAACCGTTAGGACTAATGCCGCAGGTCTTAGGACCCATTGGAAAAAACTTAGCTAGCAGTACCCAGCAGGGACCGCTTCCCCGGTGTCGGCTCCACTCTGACATTGGTCATGCTATAAACCGGGAGAGCCCCGACTCCACCTCGGTTCTTTTCTTGCCGCAGACACGCTCTCGTTGGGAAAGCGTTAGTGCGTGCTACTGCAGTTCCAGTAAATTTTGTCAGATATTTTCAGTTTTTTCTTCTTTTTTGAACTGTTTTATGCCTTTTCTCCATTCTTCTGATCTCCTTTCCAGCATATGTCTTCACCGTTGTTGGTCTCCTCCTCTGGTCCCAAGAAGATGAAGTGTGTCTGTGGCTGCCAAATTCCATCCAAGGATGGCCACCACAAGTGCCTCTTCTGTCTGTGGCCTGACTATGACAGTGCTGCCTGCAAGATCTGCAGAGGCTTCACCAGCAGGACTCACATCAGACGCCTGAAGGCCCACCTATTGGAACAGAAGATGGATGTCCTGCGAACCTCTGGGTTGGGGGCCTATAAACAACCCCCAGTCGGACCTTAGCCCCCTTTGGGGCATGCAGTTGTATCCAAATGACTTCTGACCTACCTTCTTCCCCCTCATCCCTGATGCATCCAATCCATTGCCTTATGTAAATGGCTACCCCCCCCCCTTACTTTTTTCTCTGTACCACCTGAATAATTTAAATCCTGGGATGGCCAAGTCCCAGTCATGGTTTTGGGTTGCCCACGTCTCAGTGATGGCTCCTTCTGCCAGCAGTGCCTGCAACTCTGTCATCTTATTCCCCAGGCTCCTAACATTTAGTGATACCACCCTCCACTCTGACTATCTCCCAGCTGCCGCCTTATTCTCCCTTCCCCCGTTCTAGACAATGTAGGCCCTATCACTTCTATTGGGGGAGGTCCTCTCCTGATTCACTCCACCTCCCCAGCACCCCCACAGCAAGTTTAAATTATACTTTTTAGAGATAAATTCCCTCAGTCTCTGCTTTAACACCCCCGAACCCTCCTTACTTAGCTGTAGCCTGTCCCCTGCATGTAGATCTGGGTTTTCCCATGTGTTGCCCCACTCTCCTACCCAGCCATACCCCATGGAATCACACCATTCTCTCAGCCACTTGTTGAAGTCCATGATTCTGCTTTTTCTGCCCGTACTTGCCCTTGGCACTGGCAGAACTTCTGAGAATGCTACTGTGCTTCCCTCCTCTCTGTATAGCTTCCACACTTCTATGAAGCTGTCCTGAACCTCCTCTTTCTGCTTTACTTTCAGATCATTTGTTCCCAGGAGAACAATGATGTGTGGTTCCCCTCACCTTCTGTCCACACTTACCAATTTGGTGCTGAACCCTACCTGCTGTCACGCCAGCCATGCCAGATGCTGCTTTTCCAGGCATTGTATCTATAACAAACAGCTAAACATCACACCTGTTCAACATTTCACATATATTTATCCATGTAAATAAGCAAAAGGCGTGTTTTGTTACTGTAAATTACTAGAAAGTGGACACCATCTTGTTTTAAGTCATGTGACCAAGACATCATGTCATTTGCCTATTCTATGGCTTGTCATACACTTTAACAACCCTGACAAGTATTTCTGTCTGTTTCCTGCCATTACTTCCTGGATTTAGTGAGATATAGCACATACTGCCATAGAATTGGTCACAGCCATGGTAGTGAGGTATGGTAGCCTATTTGACATAAACTGGAGGTGCAGTGTAATGTTCCAGATCAGAAATCACATCCAGGCACCTCTAGCTATAACAAAAAGCTAAACAGCACACATATTCAACATTTCACATGTATTTATCCATGTAAGTAAGCCAAAGGTGTGTTTTGTTACTGTAAATGACTATAAAGTGGCTGCCATCTTGTTTTAGGTCATGTGACCTGAGGCATCACATCATTTGCCCATTCTATGGCTTGTTTTACTCCTCAGCAACCCTGACAAGTATTTCTGCCTTTTTACTGCCATTACTTCGTGGATTGAGTTACTTACAACACACAGTGCCATAGGTGGTACACCTCAGGCCTGTATTGGACACAGCGCTGGTAGTGAGGTATGGTACCCTAGTTGAGATAAAATGGGGTGAAGTGTAATATTTCAGGTCAGTAATTATATCCAAGCACCTGTATCTATAACAAGTAGCTGAACATCACACCTATTCAATATTTCACATGAATTTATCCATGTAAATAAGCAAAAGGTGTGTTGTGTTACTGTAAATGACAAGAATGTGGCCGTCATCTTGTTTTGGGTCATGTGACCCTAGGCATCAAGTCATTGGCCCATTCTATGTCTTGTTCCACTCCTCAGCTACCCTGACAAGTATTGCTGCCTATTTCCTGCCATTACTTCATTGATTTAGTGACATATAGCACATAGTGCCATAGGTGGTACACCCCATGCTGAATTGATCACAGCCCTGGTAGTGAGGTATGGTATGCTATTTGAGATAAACTGGGGGTGCAGTGTAACATTCCAGATCAGTAACTATATCCAGGCACCTGTATCTATAACAAACAGCTAAACATCACACCTATTCAATATTTCACTTGTATTTATCCATGTAAATAAGCAAAAGGTATGTTTTGTTACTGTAAATGGCAAGGATGTGGTCGCCATCTTGTTTTGGGTCATGTGACCCTCGCCATTACATCATTGGCCCATTCTATGTCTTGTTCTACTCCTCAACTACCTTGACAAGTATTTCTGCCTATTTTCTACCATTACTTCATTGATTTAGTGACATATAGCACATAGTGCCTTAGGTGGTATACCCCAGGCCTGAACTGGTCACAGCCCTGGTAGTGAGGTATGGTACCCTAGTTGAGACAAAGTGGGGGTGTAGTGTAATATTCCAGATCAGAAATTATATCCAGGCACCTGTATCTATAACAAACAGCTAAACATCACACCTATTCAACATTTCACTTGTTTTTATCCATGTAAATAAGCAAATGGTGTGTTTTGTTACTGTAAATGACTATAAAGTGGCCGGCATCTTGTTTTGGGTCATGTGACCTGAAGCATCAAGTCATTTGACCATTCTGTGGCTTATTTTACTCCTCAACTAGCCTGACAAGTATTTCTGCCTATTTATTGCCATTACTTCATTGATTTAATGTCATATAGCACATAGTGCCATACGTGGTACACCCCAGGCCTGAATTGGTCATAGCCCTGGAAGTGAGGTATGGCACCCTAGTTGAGATAAAATGGGGTGTAGTGTAATATTCCAGGTCAGTAATTACATCCAGGCACCTGTATCTATAATAAACAGCTAAACATCACACCTATTCAATATTTCACATGTATTTATCCATATAAATAAGCACAAAGTGTGTTTTGTTACTGTAAATAACAAGAATGTGGCCGCCATCTTGCTTTGGGTCATGTGACCCTAGGCATCATAGACACATATATACATAGACAGTGTTGGCAGATAAGGGCTTATGGCCCACATAGTCTGCCCATTTAAGTTTGTAACTTTAGTTTGTGTTTTCCTAGAACTCTGTTGCCCCTTAGCCCTGACCTCCAGAATTCCTTTATGTCTATCCCATGCATTTTTAAATCCCGTGATTGTTTCAGCCCCTACCACTTCCTCAGGCAGGGTGTTCCACTTGTCCACCACCCGTTCTGTGAAGAAATTCTTCCTCACATTTCCTCTGAATCATCCTCCCTCCAACTTCATCCCATGCCCTCTAGTCCTGGAACATCTTTTTCATTTAAAAATAGTGTATTCTTGCACCCTGTTCCTCCCTGTAAGATACTTGTATGTCTCTATCATGTCCCCTCTCTCCCTCCTCTCCTCCAGGAAGTACATATTCAATTCCTTCAACCTGTCCTCATAGGACTTGTGATACAATCCATGTACCATCTTTTTTGCCGTCCTCTGAACCTTCTCTTCCCTGTCTATGTCCTTATGTAGGTAAGGTCTCCAGAACTGTACACTGTACTCCAGGTGGGGCCTCACTAGTGTCTTGTATAGTGGAATCATGACTTCCCTTTTCCTGCTGGCGATGCCCCTGCCTATGCATCCCAGCATCCTATTTGCTTCACCTGCTGCCTTGTCATACTGTTTCCCTACCTTGAGGTCATCAGAGATAACCCCAAGATCCCTTTCCTGTTTGGTGCATGCTATATCCTCACCCCCCAACTGATATATTGTGCCAGGGTTTTTGTGCCCCATATGCATTATCTTGCACTTCTTTGCATTGAATTTCAACTGCCACACCCCTGACCATTCTTCAAGTCTCTGCAGGTCCCATCTCATTCTGTCTACACCCTCTGGTTTGTCCACTCTGTTACAGAGCTTTGTGTCATCAGTGAACAGTGAAATTCTGCTTTCTAGGTCCTGTGCAATGTCACTGATGAAGATGTTGAATAGGACCGGTCCCAGCACTGATCTCTGTGGTACCCCAATGGTCACTCTTCCTCTGTGGAGTGACAGCCATTTACCACCACCTCTGTGTCCTGCTGCCCAGCCAGTTACCTACCCACCACACTACTGTCCTGCCCACACCCATATTCCCTAGTTTGTGTAATAGTCTTCTATGTGGCACAGTGTCAAAGGCCTTGCTGAAGTCCAGATAAGTCACATCCACTGCCCTCCCTTGATCCACCTCCCTAGTCACCCAGTCAAAAAATTCAACGAGGTTGGTCTGACATGACCTCCCCCTGGTGAAACCATGCTGCCTTAGATCCTGCAGTCCATTGACAAGCAAATGTTCCACCAATATCTCCTTCAGTAGTGCTTCCATGATCTTCCCCACTACCGAGGTGAGGCTGACTGGTCTGTAGTTCCCCACTTCCTCTTTGTTCCCTCTTTTATATAAGGGGACTACATCTGCTGTCCTCCAGTCTTTGGGTACCTCCCCTGTTTACAGTGATCAGCTAAACAGGATAGCCAGAGGTTCAGCCACCACCTCTCTGAGTTCTTTAAGGACCCTGGGGTGCACCTCATCCGCCACATTGCTTTATCAACTCTTATTACTTCCAGTTCCTTCAGGACCCTTTTCGCAAAAGGGACTTGTGTCCATTTCTGCACCATTCTCACCCCTTGTACTCCCTTCAGACCCATTACCCTCCTCTTCCTCAGTAAAGACTGAGCAGAAATACCTGTTCAGTATGTCAACTTTACTGTTGTCATCCTCCACGTGGTCCCCATCCTCCCCCTTCAGTCTCACTATCCCTTCCTTTGCCATTCTTTTTTCACTTATGTACCTGTAAAAGGTTTTGTCCCCTCTACCCACTGATTTTGCAATGTGCTCTTCTGTCTGAGCTTTGGCTTCCCTCACTGACCTCCATGCCTCCCTTTGCTTCTCCTTGTACTTCTCCCTATCCTCTTCTGCCTGTGTCTTTTTGTATTGCCTGAATGCAATCTTTTTGGCTTTCACTTTCTTTGCTACCTCTTTGGAAAACCATAATGGCCTCCTCTTTCTTTTCCTCTTGCTAACCTGCTTAATGCATAATTCTGTTGCTCTTGTAATCCCCATTTTAAATACTGCCCACTGTTCCTCAACCCCTGATTCCTGCCCCATTTTCCTTAATGCCTCTTTCAAGTATCTCCCCATTTTCCCAAAGTCTGCCCCTGTAAAATCCAGGATACGTGTTTTTGTGTGGTTTGGTTCTGCTCCTTCTGTGATTTCAAACCACAATGACTGGTGGACACTGTTCCCCAGGTGCTCCCCCACTGTTACCCCCATCACACTGTCCTTGTTTGTGAGCACAAGGTCCAGTATTGCCTTCTGCCGAATCAGTTCCATGACCAGTTGCTTGAGGAAGGCACCCTGAAGGGATTCCAGGATAAATCTGCTCCTAGTTGATGCTGCTGTTGGGATGCTCCAGTCCACATCTGGAATATTAAAGTCTCCAACAAGTACTACCTCACTCTTGTCTGCCATCCTTTGGATGGCTAGCATCAGCTCCCTATCTGTTTCTTCCTCCTAGGCTGGTGGTCAACTACCCTGGCATCAAGTCATTGGCCCATTCTATGCCTTGTTCTAGTCCTCAACTACCCTGACAAGTATTTCTGCCTATTTCCTGACATTACTTTATTGATTTAGTGACATATAGCACATAGTGCCATAGCTGGCACACCCCAGGGCTGAATTGATCACTGCCTTGGTATTGAGGTATGGTATGCTATTAGAGATAAACTGGGGGTGCAGTGTAACATTTCAGATCAGTAATTATATCCAGTCACCTGTATCTATAACAAACAGCTAAACATCACACCTGTTCAACATTTCACTTGTATTTATCCATGTAAATAAGCAAAAGGTGTGTTTTATCACTGTAAATGACTACAAAGTGTCTGCCATCTTGTTTTGGGTCATGTGACCCAAGGCATCAAGTCATTTGAACATTCTTTGGCTTATTTTACTCCTCAACAATCCTGACAAGTATTTTTGCCTATTTTCTGCCATTAATTCATTGATTTAATGACATATAGCACATAGTGCCATAGGTGGTACACCCCAGGTCTGAACTGGTCACAGCCCTGGTAGTGAGGTATGGTACCCTAGTTGAGACAAAGTGGGGGTGCAGTGTAATATTCCAGATCAGAAATTATGTCCAGGCACCTGTATATATATAACAAATAGCTGAATATCACATCTATTCAATATTTCACATGTATTTATGCATGCAAATAAGTAAAAGGTGTGTTTTGTTACTGTAAGTGACTAAAAAGTGGCTGCCATCTTGTTTTGGGTCATGTGACCCAAGGCATCACGTCATTTGACCATGTTGTGGCTTATTTTACTCCTCAACTAGCTTGACAAGTATTTCTGCCTACGTCCTGCCATTACTCCATTGATTTAGTGGCATATAGCCATAGTGCCATAGGTTGCACAACCCAGGCCTGAATTGGTCACAGCCCTGGTAGTGAGGTATGGCACCCTGTTTGAGATAAACTGGGGGTGCAGTGTAACATTCCAAATCAGAAAGCATATCTGGGCATCTGTATCTTTTCAAATAGCTGAGCATCACACCTATTCAATATTTCACATGTATTTATCCATGTAAATAAGCAAAAGGTGTGTTTTGTTGCTGTAAGTGACAAGAATGTGGCAGCCATCTTGTTTTGGGTCATGCGAACCTAGGCATCAAGTCATTGGCCCATTTTATGTCTTGTTTTACTCCTCAAGCACCCTGACAAGTATTTCTGTCTATTTCTTACCATTACTTCATGGATTTAGTGACATACAGAACACAGTGATATAGGCAGTTCTCCACATGCCTGAATTGGGCCCAGCACATATATTTGAATAAAAACCAACAATCCATGCATATTTTTTTTTTTATAAAATACGTATTTTGCCAATAAACCTGTATTTTGAAATTTAGATGTTACACCCGAGTATTCGCTGGGGGTCATGGTCAGTGAGCTGGTAGTATTAGAGGGTATCATGTTGGCCATCTTGGATTTGATCATGTGACAATTAAATTGTTTCCATACTATCAATGTATGGCTAAATGAAAAGAATAATAAGTTAGGAATTCAAAAATATATAGTTTGTTGAGGTTTTGACTCAAAAAAATACATGAAATACTTATTCAAATCTTAATAGACCCAATTACAGGAAAATGGCTGACATTTATCATTATTCCATTGCCATTAATAGGGTTAAACTACATGTCTGTCTTATGATGTATTATTCTGAATTATATACCAATGTTCATTTCTTCGTTTTTGTTTTTGAATACAAATAAATAAACATGATTAACTTAAAAAAGACCATCCTAATATATGGACAGCATGAATCTAGTATTTAGACTCAACAGGTAACCTCAGTAGATGAATTTTTTATTAATATGGGGTGGCAGACATATTTAATGACTTGAGTCATTAATTCAAAAATCAGCTATAAAAGTTGCTTTAAAAATATCAGAAAATTAAGAATACATTGAAGATGAATCTAAGAATGTCAGAAATATAGTTTTGCTAACAAAAAAACTAGATAATGACATGTTTTGCTGAATAACAAATGCTGCTGCTTTAGAGTGGTGATTTTTATTGCTGTCACAGAGTACTTGCAGTCTCCCTAGTCCCTGTATGTTTGTCTTTTTCTGATTTGCAGACATTAGTTGATGCCAGTTCCACTTGCTGAGTGGATATCACCAAAAGACTGAACTGGCATCAAGAATGCCTAGGAAACAGAAACAGACTGAAGTAAACGCTGAAGGAAGGAAATACAAAATGTAAAAGAATCAATCAATAAAATATCAGTAAATAAATATGTCTCCCTACAGTAAGCAGTTATTATGTTAGGCGGGAACATTCATAAATTAATCCCCCCTTTAATAAACGCGTTGTGGCAGTCTGACCCGGTAACTTTTTTTTCTATTTTAAAAGTTATGCGGCGGTCCCATACCTACAAGCATGGCCATTATGAGTCAGTCGGCTAACACTGCATTTTTCAGATTAGTGTTAAATATTCCAAGAGATCTGTGTGAATAAAAAGGATGTCAGCATTGTGAAACCTGCAAATGAACAAAGAGGTTCCAGCACTTAGAGCTATATGCATATGGTGTATAATTAATGTACTGGACTTGGCATTTGTTTTGCAAGCTTTTGGTCTTTGTGTTTATCTAAACCATAAAGACACAAGTTAGAAAATGTAAATCTTGAACATGTTTTGGGTTCTTAGTTTTGCTTTCTACTATACTCACTTCGTTTTTCAGTCCCCGAAAAGCTGCTGTTTATTTCCACTCAGACCTTTCCATTTTTATAAATGTACTTAGTGTGTGTCTCTGAAGCAACTCAATCAATCGCAGCCCAGAGTCAGGTCATCCATAGTTACTCCTTCAGGTTTGTTGATGGTTGCCATGGGCATGACTTTTCCATAGCTATCTGCAGTGAACTTTTTCAGCTGGAATGGAGGGAGGGCAAAGAGAAAGCACACACAGCAGAACAAATTCAACAGGCTTCAATCTTTTATGTAAAGTGAGTCAACAGAATTCGGAACAAACACATCTCATGTTAGCCACATTTGTGCACCCCATGGCCCTGGCAGAGGGACAGTTGCCTGGCATTGTCGAGTGAAGTACCTGTGCAAACACAAGCTCATTGCAGGGCACATAAAACCATCAATCAAATTTCTGGGCACTTAAAGCAAAAACATACAATCGAAATGCATACTTTATTTTCAATTAATATTAACCGGGTTATTTTATGGTAGGTGAGATCAAATAAAAAGTGGTCAAATACTTATAAGCTATTGCACATGTGCAGCTGAATTAGTAAAATAAATATTATTCAATGTATTGGGAAAAGAGAGGCAGACTAAGTGGGCCAGGCGGCCCTTATCTACAGATACATTCTCTGTTTCTTAGGTAAAGGTTCAATTCACGTAGAAGTGAAATTTTTCTTTTTATGTGTACCATTTGTTACATTTTAAAGCACCCCTTTCCTTTTTATTCTCCCTTTTCCTACTTTGAGTCTGACTTAGCAATTTTATTAACATGAAGACATTAAGTCTATCCTATATAGCTCCCCCCACCCACACACACACCCTTTTCCCAGCAAGGGAGGAAATAAGTATGCTCCCATGCTATCAACAGATTGTTGACCACTTCCGAAGTCTCAACAACTGGCTCATCACTTCGTTCTCTGTTCGGAGTGATCAGCTGTTCTGTCACAGTGTACAGCCCAGTCTCTGCCTGCAGCAATGACCTGTGAAGTTCATCTATGCAAGTATTTTTTTATATGCATAGGGAGCATTTTCTATTACTATCAAATTACCAGTTGTGGAGTGCTCCCAATAAAGTTTATGTATTGTTTTAGATTCCGAAGTGAAGTTTTCCAATCCTGTCTCAGCTGAATGGGGGGTTCTGGTGAGGCTGACAGGAAACTCGCGCTGTCTTAGCAGTTGGATTAATTTCCGAATCCTGTCCATACAGTACTGTCAGACAGTACTCACATGTAACTCCAGTTCAATCTGCTCTAAGCCTTAAAATGCTACAGAAAATACGATATTTCCCAACTGAAGTGCGACTATCTGCCTTTTTTTTATACATTGAATTTCTTTCAGTACTTACTGTACCACATTGTGGTCATCACATAATTAAAATATATGTTTAATTATGGTTCTGTTGTCTGTGACTGAGGTCTGAAAGTTTAATTAAAGATGTCAAAAATAAATGCTGTTTTCCTAACTGTACACATTGTCTGAATGTATAAAAGAAGAGACAGATGGGCATAGGAAGGAAAAGAGAGAGCCATCTGTCTGTCTATCCATCAGTGTATCCAGTGTGGAATGAAAAAGCGAAGAGAGAAAGGGTGCCAGAGAAGGGACGGGGTTGTGATGTGCAGAGAGAATCTGTTTCTTTTTTTTAATTAAGGAAAAAATGCAGAGTCCTCACTCTGTGATCATTAAAAGACTGCAGGCTCCACTCCCTGCAGCCCTAAAAAAGTGCAAATTCAGACTTCATGTGGGGAGAAAAGGGTATCATACAAGAAAATAGGTAATGGGCAATCTGAAATAGAAAAATAAAAGTACCAAAGGAAAATGGTGGTACCAAGGTATGAATGACAGAATATTCATAAATGCACACACACACACACACACACACACACACACACACACACACACACGTGGTGTTCATTACAACTTGCAGTTACAGTGATTTGTCCAGAAGGACTTCATCTATATTATAATATACAATGGTGTCTCCTGCTCCTAGATGGAATTCTTTATATTGCCACTGGCAGCTTATCAATGTTGCCAATATTTGCAGTTACTCTTTGTCTGACAGTTTAAGCAAACTGCCCCCACCCCCAAAAACTATATAGCCTGGTCCCAGCCGTCAGTATATTTTCTTGGTTGTTGAAACAACACCACCAGAAAGTTACACTATCAGCTTCACTGATGAAGAAATAGAGTTTGAGCAGCATGATAAGCAGCTGAAAACGAGATGAAAATGTTCTTGCTAGAGATTCCTAGGTGTGTGTTGGACATGAGTGCTAGTGCACTGCTGTGCCACTGCTAACTGTTTAGGAAAAAGTTACAATCTGTACTGCAGTCCACTGACTGCACCACTATACAGATCACACAACTGATGCATGGCCAACTCACAGAAGTGATAGCAATAATCTTGACAAAATTATTATAAAGGACCAAAGGTACCGAAAGGCCCCTAATAAAGTGATTTGTGTTATATACAGAACACATTTCTGACTTGCTTTATAAAATAAGTAAATGGGGCTCAGGAAATGTATCTGATAATCAAGAATGTCTCATCATGACTTCTTAGGTTTAAGAACTGAGTAGCAAAGCTGGATGGTTGTGGAACCCTAAGAAGTTACAATGTTATGCTTTGAGTTAGCCAAGAGACATATTTGGAGCCCCATTTACTTTTAATTTAGTGTTCCTTTTTTTCCCAACTCAAATTTGATTCCAAAGGGAAATACGATCTCTTTGGATTAAAACATGAAAAAGTCTGTAATGTTAGATAACTGAAACATCTGAAGAGCAGGATCTTGTGTACTGATCACCTCAATGCCTAGATTTCATTATGTGTCAGTGTTTTAGCCATCTTTATAAAACATGCTGCCTTTTGTTTTTGAAAACACATTTTAAATTTCCAATCATGCTAGCTGAATACACAACCTCAGAGTAAACACATATTGCACCATAATTCTGGCCCCCCAGATTCATACTTGGCGATCTGAGCCACATTAAATTGTGTGCAGTTAAGTGGGAGGAATGGTTATAAGGCAGCAAGTACACATATCTGGCTGTGGAAGCACCACACAAAGTACAGTACATAAGCACAGCATGCCATAGCACCTGGATGGCAACAGGCACCCAGGAGCAAATGGATATAACCTATCCCAAACAGAACAGAATCTTTGTGCCTGGCTGCCATATTCAGAGGCCTTCAAGCCAATGCCCTCAAATGGCATGCAATGGGCTTATGGGCCCATTGCATGCCTTTATGTGGAGATTTGTAGCTGTACACAATGTCTTCATGCATAGAAGGTCAACTGGGTTCCAGCGACCATCATATGGTTTAGTTTAGCATACAGACAGAGACTCAGTCTAGTCACACTAAGGCAAAGGTCCTGGATTTTAGGAAGGCAGATTTTACTAAAATAGGGAGATACATTAAGGAGACACTGGCAAGGAGAACAATAGGAGCAGGAGTGCCGGAGCAGTGGGAACACCAAAAGAGATCCATTGGGGAAGTGACAAGTCATTGCATCTGGGGGGTAAACAAGGTCAAGAGAAGGAAGAGGCCATTTTGGTTCTCAAGAGAGGTGGCAGGAAAAGTCAAGGCCAAAAGGGAGGGGTTCAGGAAATATAAGGAGGCTCAATGGGAGGAAGACAGGGAGGTGTACCTAAGGAATCTAAAGGAGGCAGGAAAGTCTGTGAGAAGAGCAAAGGTGCAGACTGAAGAAAGGTTAGTGCAGACAGTGAAAAAAAGAGTACAAGACATTCTGTAGGTACATCAGCAAGAGGAGGAAGGCCAGAATAGGGATTGTGAGGCTAAAAGGTGATGCAGACCAGTGTGTGGAGAGGAACATGGAAAATAAAAAAATACTGAACAAATACTTCTGTTCAGTATTCACTGAAGAGGGTGAAGGACAGGACCCACCTATTGGTAACAAACATGAGAGAGGGGGAGAGGTAGACACAAGCCCATTCCCAGTGGAGAGAGTCCTGAAGGAGCTCACAAAACTGAAGGTGGACAATGCAATGCGACCAGATGGCATACACCTAAGGATATTGAAGGAACTACGAAGGGAGTTTGCAGCACCTCTGGCAGCCATGTTCACAGAGTCACTCATTACTGGAGTAGTTCCAGAGTACTGGAAGCAGGCATATATGGTGCTTCTGCACAAGAGTGAGAGTAAGGAGGAGGCATGGAATTATAGGCCAAATAGCCTCACCTCAGTAGTGGGTAAGATCATGGAAGCACTGCTTAAAGAAAGAATAGTGGCATGCTTGGAAGCCAGTGGGGCCCAAGATCTGAGACAACATGGATTCACAGCAGGTAGGTCATGTCAGACGAATCTGATAGATTTCTTTGACTGGGCGACAAGGGAAATCAATTAAGGGGGGTAGTAGACATTGCCTACCTAGATTTTAGCAAAGCCTTCAACACCATCCCACACAAGAGGCTGGTTAACAAGATGGGTAGTCTGGGAATGGGGAACAAGGTGGTAAACTGAGTTAGAAACTGGCTAATGGGCAGGATGCAGAGGGTGGTGGTAAATGGGATTCAGTCAGGTGAGAGGAGGGTGACCAGTGGGATACCTCATGGATCAGTCCTGGGACCAATCCTGTTTAATGTCTTCATTAGTGACATTGCAGTGGAGCTAGAGAGAAAGGTCTTCCTATTTGCAAATGACACCAAGATTTGCAATAGGTTGGGTACCCCAGATGGGGTGGAGAGGATGAGAAGGACCTGGAAAAGCTTGAAATATGATCTGAGGTGTGGCAGCTGAGGTTCAGTTCCAAGAAGTGCAAAAGAATGCATCTGGGAAGAGGAAACCCTGAGGTAAGCTACAAAATGAGGGGAGCAATTGCATACTATCACCAAAGAGGACAGGGATCTGGGAGTCATCATTTCTGACAACCTAATTATGTCAAAGCAGAGTACAAAGGCTGCAGGAAGGGCCAGTGGCCTGCTGGGGTGTATAGGCAGAGGTATCACTAGTAGAAGGCAGGAGGTGGTGATGCCTTTATATAGAATGTTGGTCAGGCCTCACCTAGAGTACTATGCACAGAACTGCCCACACCTTCGTAAGGATGACGCAGGGATTGCAACATAAAACATATGAGGACAGACTCAGAGACCTCAATATGTTCTCGCTGGAGGAGCGGAGAGTCTGGGGGACATGACAGAAACATTCAAGTACCATGAGGGTATAAACTAGGTGCAGGGAGGAGACATCTTCTAGTACAAAAGTTGTAAATGGGCAAGGGGGTATGACATGAAACTTGAAGGAGGCAGGTTAAGGGGAAATGTGAGGAAGTTTTTGTTCATAGAGAGAGTGGTGGACCCATGGAACAGACTGCCACAGAAGGTTATGTGAGTGAGCACAGTAGAGGGTTTTAAACATTCCTGGGACAGGCATTAGGGAACATTAGAGGTGGGAAGAAGGGGAGAGTAGCCATTGACCAGTTAGAATCAAAGGCCATAAAACAATGTACGGTTAGGGCAGACTAGATGGGCCTGGCAGTCCTTATCTGCTGACAATTCCTATGTTTCTATGTAGATACAAGGAGGTATTTTGCAGAGCTTCTGCCATTGTCCCCACCCTCACCTAATCCCTGTACACTAATGTACAAATTGTAAGCAGTCTAGTGGTACCCCTCAGTTTCCTCAAGCTCTATTATGAAATGAAATTACCCTGGTAGTCCAGTGCTATGTCTTCACACCCTGTTCCCCAACATGAAAAGAAATTACACTGGTAGTCCAGTGGTACCCCCTTTCATCCCAACCCCCTTTGTGAAAAGAAGTCACCATGTTAGTTTAGTGATACCCCATCCTGCCCAAATCCCTGTTGTAAAATAAATGACATCCAATTCTCCCTGGCCTGGCCAAATCACTCAGCACCCTCCACCTTCTGTCCAGTACCTGACACACCATAAAACGCCTGTGGACATGGCAGGCAGAAAGGTGGATGATGACTATCACAGATCTTTCTCTTACCACCTTGACCCGCTGTCATCTGAATGACAGAGACGGAGCTTGCACGTAATATGATTCTACTGAAGAATCAGTTTGAAATGAGAGTGTAAAGGTTGTCTCTGATGTAGTCCCTCTTTGTTTCTCAAGCCACAATAAATGCCTGTTATTTGTTATCCAACCTGGTTTATATTTTTAGATGTACCACAGTTTTGTGTAATTGTGACTCCGTCCTACACTGCTGCTGAATGTTCGCTTCTCTAAATATCTTATATTTACTAATTTTGGATTCGAAGAAAAAAAAGACTTGCTTTTTGATTTTGTGCAATAATAATATTACTTTTACAAAGAGGGTGTCATCTAAAACAACTATAATTTACTTAATAAACAAAGATAATATCCAAGGTACTACCATTGGGCATTATGCATGAAGGTGCAGAAGGGCTACGTGCCATGTAACCTGGGTGCGGAGCCACCCCGCACACAGGACCCTATTCACAAACAGTGTGGATGGGTTACACACCATATAAACCTGACGAATAGCCCACCCGCACCTGGCCACACACACTAGGCCCCCTGCACACCATCAGGATCCCAGTACACTCCTCATTCACCCAACATGTCAGCCGAACATGCAGCTCTCCATGGGGGCAGGCCAGGGACAGGTGCGATGGATGTGTTAGCACTCTGTGTCATGCATGACAGCGCAGGTGCCTTGCATGGGGGGGTGATGGCTGCACCTTTTGAAGGCAGCCGTAACAGTTATGTGCCCCCCAGATGTCGCTGCTGGTTGCAGAGGGGATGGTGGAGGTCAACAGACCCCTCATTGTGGTCATCTCTATTAGTGGGGAACATTTGGAAGGGTGGGAGGCTGGCAGATGTGGTCCCCAACACCTCGGACCTCTGTCCTCATGCGCGCCCATTGGAAACATGGCGATCAACGGGCACAAGGGATACACTACAGATCCCAGTCCAGGCAGCCAATTGGCTGCATGGCCAGGTCTGCAGCCCTGCACCAGACCTCCCCCACCTAACTGTGCACTGGGGGGTGGGGCCACATAACGGAGCCAGGTGGGGACTACTGTTTTTGAATGCTGTCTCCCATGGATCTCCATTGGGGGTGGAGCTGTATGTGCAATACACGCATATCCCTCCACTGTTCATGAATAGGCTGCAATGTGCACCCCCCACATGGGATGTACAAACAGGTGGCATGCAGACCCACTGCACCTGACCCCCCCTCTTTGCGGACCACAACATACTGGGGGCATTCCGGGGGTGTGCCAGCACTACATGGTATTCACTAAACCACATAGTGTTGGCTGCATGGGTACAGAGGGTGATACAGGGAATGCCAGGGTAGACCCTGCCATTACCCTCTGTGCACCCCAGAGACTCCATTTTCCTGATGCTGAGAGACCTGGACAGTGCTCTCTGTGCTGCTGCTGCCCACTAGGGCAGGGACAGTGGGACAGGTGAGTGCCCAACACTGCAATGTAGCCATGGCACCGGGGTGTTGCAGGGGAGTCTGTGGCACATGCTCACCTACGTGGGCTCAGGGGTATGGGGATATGGCCACATTGTTGGAGGGGCTCATCTGCCATTGTGGGCATGCAGGCCAGAAGTGGGTCCTGACTCTGGGGTCCTGCAGTGTGCCTGGAGGGTGCTGATTGCTAATGGCTGAGCTGGTGAACAGGTCTGGGTGCCTGCAGTAGGCATGAACTACCCCGGACCCATGCCCTGCTGTGTGAGGGATCCACTGTTGGACACAGGTTGGGCATCCCATTGGTTGCCCACCTGAGTCAGCAATTCCTTCCCAGCCACCCTCCAGAGAGCTGCGTGTTGGGGAGAGGAGCAACAGACAGGTGGCCAGCATTAATGAATGCCAGTATGGGCACACCTGTCCATGGGGTGCAGGGCTTTGGGCGGAGTATGTGACTTTTCTGCATACCCCCACCCACTTGGTGCATAGCACCCACTAACGGTATACAATTTTTAAGCAAGTTAAGTTGTGTGTTTCAGAGAAACATTGAATTTCATGGACATCAAATCTGACATTCTGTAAAATCCTTAATACCTGAAAATGATTAGTGATTGTTTTAAACTTATCATAGCAGATAAGTAAAGCCCAGACAGGCTTTTTTCCAGTTGTGACCTAGGGGAGGGGGAAGGGAGCATTAGGAATAATAAATAATGAACAAAACAGGTTATGCAATAAAACAGATCCTCACTCTCTCTCACTGTCTCTTGCTCTGTTATACAGCTGTGGTCATGCCTGTATATTAGGGTTCAATGGTCTCTTCTATGTTAAACCCCACATTTTGAAATTTAATAACTTTGCAACTGTTTTGACTGATTCACATAAAATTTTGCTTGCACTTTGGGAGGCCAACGATCTCTTCAAGTGGGAAGTATCTGAAACAGTGCTAGTGGATGCGCTGCAACAGCAAGAGAATGAAACACAGGAGAATTGTATAAGTGACGCATTAACAATGGAAGACCTGCAACAAATGTTATTATTAGCCAATGAGGAGGAATCAATGGGACCAGTGGGTGGGGAGTTGGATTCAGATGTGGAGACAGGTCATGAACACTATGTGATCAGGGACTTAGTAGTAAAACCAAAAGCAAAAGTTAAATCAATTTTCTCTCCTAATACAAATAGTGATGCCATTAGAGTTTTTCAAGAGGTAGTATTGAGAGATGTGGATAGTGCGATAGTGTCAAATAAAACACATCATCACTGGAACAATTTAAGTGGATCTGAAAGGGTAGCATTAAAGGAGCTTCAGGAAATGAAGGTCATAGAAATCAAGCCCTCAGATAAAGGAGATAATATTGTAATTCAGAGTAAAGAAGCTTATCATGCAGAAGAAATGAGACAATTAGTTGAGACAAACACATATGAGAAGCTATCTAGGAATCCAGTGAAAGATTATAGAGAGAAATTAAATAAGATTTTGGTAGAATCAGTGAAGAAAAGAATGATTCAACAAAGTGAATTGAATGCTCTATGTCCAGATCACCCCAGAGCCCCTGTTTTTTACCACATCCCAAAACTCCACAAAAATAAGGAGAATCCCCCAAGATGTCCCATTATATCTGGGAATAATTCATTGTATGAATCTTTGGCAAAATATGTGGACAAATCTTTGCAGCAAGAAGTTGTGTCTCTGAAGTCTTATATTAAGGACACAACTTCCGTACTTAAGAAATTGCAGGACTTTGTCTGGCAACCTACGTACACTTGGCTAGTGTTAGATGTAAATTCTTTGTATACTAGTATCGATCATGGTCACGGCATAGAGGCAATAAAAATGATGTTAACTGAATCTAAAAAGGTGTATCCTGTAGCTTTTGTTATTGCAGCACTGCAACTTATTTTGAGAGGGAATTTTTTTTTTGTTTTTAATGATCAGTATTACGTACAGAAAAGGAAGGCAGTGATGAGGTCTTCTGTGGCTCCCTACTAAGCCAACCTTTTTGTGGGTTGGTGGGAGAGCGGGCCATATTTCACCAGCATCGCAACCCTTACTTTGATCATGTAATATTTTATTTGTAGTTTATAGATGATCTTTTGATCATTTGGGATAATACAGAGTTGCAAATTAATGGATTTTTCAAATATATTGACCAAATTGAAATGGGAATCACATTCTCCACTAAAAATGATAAGTTTGAAATATAATTTTTGGATTTGCATTTAGTTGGAGTGAGTGAGGAGAGAGTGACCACAAAAGGTTACAGAAAAAGTACAGAAGGAAACAGCATACTGTACGCACGTAGTGCAAATCCTAAACATCTAGTTGAAAGTCTGCCCTACTCACAAATAATAAGGCTAAAACAAAATAATACCAGGGAGATAGATTTCAAAAGGGAAAGTGAAAATCTTTTTCAGAGATTAAGAGTGAGGAGTTATTCTGAGCAAGTATTAGAAAGAACTTTAAAAAGAGCTAATGAAAGAAAAAGAGAGGACCTCTTGGAGTATAGACAAAAAGAAAAAGAGACAAGAACGAGTTTTGTCACAACATACTCAGCTGTGTCCATGGATTTGAGAGCAATAATAAATCAACACTGGCATCTCTTAGGTGTAGATAAAGATCTTAGAAAATTAAGTGAGACAGCTCCTTTGGTATCTTTTAGAAGAGGTAAAAACCTAAAAGACTTACTTGTACATAGTGAATACAAAAATTCAATTTCTGATGGCAGCTGGTTAAAAGTTAAACCTTAAGTTTTTTTCCATGTCACAATTGTGTAACATGTACTAATGCCACGCAGGGTAATGTATTTACCAACCCAAGTACAAGTGGCATAACACAGTTGCAAATAAACCACTTCATTACTTGTAATACCACTTTTGTGGTTTATGCAATTTGGTATATATGTGGTTTAATTTACATAGGGCAGACTACATGTAAGTTAAAAGAAGGAGTGCAGGAACACTTTAGGGCAATTAGACAACAATATTTACAACATCCTATTGCCAGATACCGAGATGGAATGATAAATGACAAAGAACATTCAGTTTACTATATGGGTATAGATCATGTACGGGGATAGGGAAAATATTTTGGATCAAAAATAATCTAGACTCATTTTTTGTTTAAAAACCTTAAAACCAGCATGGTTGAATGATTACATGGACTGGAAACTCTTTTTGTAAAAGTTAACAGGAGCAGGGGATAGTCTTCATGGAGCATTGTATTTTGATTTTGAGTTAAAGTAGACTGAATGACTCTTTAGGAGTATTTAACAAGGAAAAATATGTGTTTGGATGCTTATATATAGTATTTAATTTTATGTGTTTGAAGATTGTTTTAATTATAAGTTTGTCTCATTTGGAGGGTTGGGTAACTACAGTGTGCTGTCAGGCAGTTCGATTTGGGGCTTTAAGTTTGGAAATATGCCATTAACTTATGCCCCAGTTAGACTAAGAAGAGAATGGCAACACAAAGCAGTCACTAACCTTCCATTGAGTAAGCTGAGGAGTTTTCAAAAATAAACAAATCATTCCTTATGTGCATGATGGTTGTTTAACACTTTAGTAATCAATTAATTAGTATATAAAACTGATTCAATCACATGTTGGTAACAATGGAACACAGAGTATTGTTAAAGCAATGAGTCAATAATTGTGCTTTAAAGATTATGATAGATAATAATTGAATACAGCTGAGGTTTAAACACTATATAAAAGTGCACACCACTAGAAGGCAACACCCCTGACGAAGAGGTCTTTGTGGCCTCGAAGCCCTGGGCTGCTTACATTGACATGGTATGTGAATCTTGCACATTGTGTTTTATGAATTTTGATCACATATTGGATATATGTATTTATTAAAATACTGCTTTTTTATTATCAATATGCTCTTGTCTAAATACAAAGACAAATAATAAAATGAATGATTCTTAAAGATTTAAAACTGCCTGAGTGCCTTTCTTTTTATATAGTACCTTCCAGAGAGCTGTATGCTGGGGGGAGGAGCAGCAGACAGGTGGCCAGCATTAGTGAATGCTGGTAAGGGCACACCTGTCCATGGGGTGCAGGACTGCGGGTGGAGTACGCGACTTTTCTGCATACCCCCACCCACTTGGTGCATAGCACCCACTAACGGTATACAATTTTTAATCAAGTTAAAGTTATGTGTGTCAGAGAAACATTGAATTTCATGGACATCAAATCTGACATTCTGCAGAATGCTTAATACCGGAAAATGATTAATGATGGTTTTAAACATATTTTTTTTAATTTATTTTAGTCTTTGGTAACCGGGTAAGACCCACTAGGCACAAATGCCTGTTTTCAGGGGTGACCTGGGAGCACTGGGCAGTCAAGTGACTTGCTCAGAGTCACACAGTATGCAAGTGGAGGCTGTGAGACTCAAACTCAGTTCTGGGCTGCTGGATGTACCAAGCTCTTTCATACCTCGTTCCTTTAACCTACTAAGGTTCATACTAAGGACTTAAAAAGAGCAAGAAGGCGTTAGCCCATAATGATCTTATAGTAAGCCAGGTGGTAATATGAAAGGTCATAACCAGAGTTAATTAATCTATCAAGTCTGGATTTGAATATACCCTTAGTTTCACTGATAATCACATCGACATGTAATTTATTCCATGGACCCACTGTTCTAAGTGTAAGGAAATATTGTCGGCTAGTGTGTTTAAATGGTTTCCTTATTAATTGTAAAGGATGACCTCTAATGTTATGAGTATGATCTTTGAATTGTAAACCTAATTCGGTCATGAGATAAGAGTCCTGAATAATGTCAAATAAGAGTAATAAATCACCACTTAAACAATGGGTAGCTAAAGACCTCTAGGCTATACTGCCAGCCCAACATCATAGCAGGTAAGTAAAGCCCAGACAGGCTTTTTCCAGTTGTGACCTAGGGTAGGGGGAAGGGAGCACTAGGAATAATAAATAATGAACAAAACAGGTTATGCAATAAAACAGATCCTCACTCTTTCTCGCTGTCTCTTGCTCTGTTATACAGGTGTGGTCATGCCTGTATATTACGGTTCAATGGTCACTTCTATGTTAAACCCCAAATTTTGAACTTTAGTAGCTTTGCAACTGTTTTGACTGATTCACATAAAATTTTGCCTGCACTTTGGGATGCCAATGATCTCTTCAAGTGGGAAGTATTATTCCAGTCAGATGTGTAGGTGCGGAGATATGCAGTGTCAAAAAATTTGAAAATCACCACGTTTTGTCAAATTCTTTGTCACGCTGCTGGAAAAATGTCTTGGGGTTTTGGTCTGACATTTTCAGGGTATATAGGTCTTAGGTCACAGACGTGGCTGTTGAAGGTTTGGTGAAAAAACATTAATATGTTCAAAAGTTATTAAATTTCAAAGTTTCCTGTTATTTCATAAGGGAAAAGTTAGATGTGCCTTATGAAACAGGTTTCTTGTTTCACAAAACAGGATTCTTGTTTCACAAAACAGGATTCTTGATCGCAAGTTGCAAAAAAATAAATTTGATATAACAGTTTCTTTGTCACCTCATATCAAAGAAATGGTTTAGAACGATGGACTGAAAATTTCAGGGTAGAAAGGGCTTGCTCCTCAGATGTGCCTTTTGCTGGTTTGATACAAATATATTACTTTCTTCTGGAGTTCTGCAGCTTTACATTTTGCCTAATTTCCCATAGGATAATATTGCAATGTGAGGTGTACACAATCATTTTTTTGTCACTTCATGCATGGGTGCACAAGGGCCAAAGAGCCTTGCATTCTCACATAGAAATACAGATAATTTTAAGGACTAATACATGGATGGGAGCACAGAGCCCAGAGGGCCTTCTGCTCTCACACACAAATACAGATACTATTAAGGAGTAATGCATGGATGGCAAGAGACATATGGATACTACTAGTGACTGATGGATGGATAGTGGGCCCTGTGCTCCCACACACAAATATGCAGAAGAGCATGGAGTGATTGGCCTACAGGGCCCTGCGCTCCCACAGAGAAATAAGGTTACAATTGCAATCTGTTAAAAAAATTCTGGAGGGTTAGGGATTAAGGAAAATGTTTACATTCATGAACACTTAGGAGGGGACTTGCACCCCTCCACTTTGTGCAGTTTGGCACACAGAGAAACATATATGTAGACTAATACTTAACTTCCAGTAGATTAGAAATAAGGGTTATGGTTATTGTTAATGGAAATGTGTACAGTCAGGAAAGGGTAGGAGGGGGGCTTTGACCCCTCCAGACTATGGGACTTACCCCAAAGAGTCTCATAAATTTAGATTTGCATATGCAGCCCATGATGCTTTGTATTGTGGGGGCATGTGTGATTTTGTATTTCTTTGAAACTTGGCTTCCTGGCCAAATGCCCTTTGGGGGTAACTATTGCCTCAGTGCTTGTGCATAGAGGTTCTTTGTCTTTTAAATTGTTTTTTGTTTTAATTAGGTTCACCACAACATAACCCAGATAGACCATCTTAGGGTAGCTGGTTGATTTCACTGGTGTGTCAAACAGATGAGGCATACTGATGAGTCCTGGTAGGATGAAACACGTGTCTATGTCTTCTGTTGGCACCCTTTGAAAACTGTGTGAGAGGCCTTTTGGCAACATGCATTTCTGCTTAAAGTTGAACCAGCATACTAGTCTGTGGCGATTTGCATTGTGGGGGCATGTGTGATTTTGTATTTCTTTGAAACTTGGCTTCCCGGCCAAATGCCCTTTTGGGTAATCATTGCCTCCGTGCTTGTGCACAGAGGTTTTTTGTCTTTTAAATAGTTTTTTGTTTTAATTGGGTTCACCACAACATAACCCAGATATAGCATCTTAGGGTAGCTGGTTCATTCCATTGGGGTGTCAAACAGACGAGGCATACTGATGAGTCCTGGTAGGACAAAACACATGTCTATGTCTTCTGTTGGCACCCTTTGCAAACTGTGTGAGAGGCCTTTTGGCACCATGCATTTCTGCTTAAAGTTGAACCAGCATAATATTCTGTGGTGATTTGCATATGCAGCCCATGATGCTTTGTATTGTGGGTGCATGTGTGATTTTGTATTTCTTTAAATTTAGAAATACACTTAACTCACAGTGGTTTAGGAATTATCAATACAAATCTGGTTTCAGGTTTTTAAGGCAAAACTCCATCAATGTTCAATGGAGTTGTCCGAAACGTGGTGAGAGTATAGTACAAGAGGCAGTAAACATGTGTGTGGAGTTTGGTGAAGATTGGCCTTGAATTCTGTATTTGGTACCATGTTTAATTTTGGTGGAAATGCTAGGTGCTGTGGGTACCCTGTGATGACTGTCTTTGGTATGATTCATTAATGCCACATTTCCCTAATTTTGTCACTTTAATCCTAACGTGTGCATTAACAGAATTTTTCTGCAACTAATTTCCTTATTTTTTCAGATAGTATAATTATTTCCTTATTTCCTGTGGGAGTGCACTACCCTCCAGGCCCTGCATTCCCAGCCCTCCATAGATGCATATATGCATTTAGCTGTGGAAGTACAGGGCCCTCAGGATGTGTGCTTCCATTTATAGGACAACAGTGACAAAATTGTCAGCATAGCCATCTTATTACCACACCTCATGTAACTGGTACAGAAAATGTTCAAATCACCGCCAAAACATAATTCTGCACAAGTACAATGCCATTCTATGCCTCATGTGAGAAAACACATTTTAGCCAGGATTTGACAAATGGCAACTGTGGCATACATGAGGTGGGGCAATAAGAAGGTTATGTTGAAAATGTGGTGTCAAAATATTTAAAATTCCCAAAATTATGAGTGTGTGTAACAAAAATGTAACAAATGGTCATAAATGTCCTGTTTTTAATAATGTTGACCCCAGATTTTCAACATTTCCTTCTTATGATCCCACCATGTGTACCCAATACAGAACATTTTCAAATCCCTGCCAAAATGTAATTCTGCACAACTGCAACACCATTCTGTGCCAAAGGTCTGAAAAAAACCCATTTTGGCCAGGATTTGAAAAATGACAGCTGTGACATACCTGAGGGGGGGTGATAAGAAGTCCGTGTCGAAAATATGGGGTGAAAATATTAAACGTTTCTAAAGTTACGAGTGTGCACAATGAAATTGCAACAAATGGTCATAACACTGCCATTTTTAATAATTTTCTCCCCAGATTTTCCCACATACTGTAGCCTTCTTATGACCCCACCTCATGAACAATGTGACTGTTGTGACATGAACCCCACTGGAATGGTGATTTCACTAACTGACTGCAAAATCACCTTTCCAGCAGAAGTTGCATAATGATGGTTGTATTGTTCATGAGATGGGGTCCCCAAAAGGCCATGTTGAAAACTGGGGTCAAAATCTCATGAAATGCCGAAGTTATGCAAAAAAGTTGAACCCCCACCATTAAAATAAATTGAAGCACATTTACCTTAGTTTTTCATATTGCAGTCACCGGTTCCAGTAGCAAATCATGTCTTTGATCAGGAAAGCAGATCTCAAACCTGGGACCCCTTCAGGTGACTGATGGTGTGTGGAGGTGTCAAGGGGATGTGGAGAGATGGGTGCACAGAGGAAGGTCACGTGGAGGTGCTGGTGTGATTGGCAATGAAAGTTTTCTTTTTTCACAGGTTAAAAATCTGAAAAAAAGACAGCGAAGAGTGGTTTTATTATTTACAGCATAAAAACAATTTGGGAGGGTAGGGGATGCCACTAGCCACCAACAAAATAAAAAAATGGGCATTGAGGATTGGGGAGGGAGGGCCATTAAACCAACAGGAAATTGCAGGGATTAAAAGTAACAGTAATATTGGGGATTGGGGAAGTAGGGCCACTAGACCACCAGAAAATGTCTATGAACTAAAAAGTAAATAACATTGGAGATGGGGGGGTTCACATATAACAATCGGGGAGGGTGGGGGGAAGCCACTAGCCACCAACAAAATCCAAAATGGGCATTGGGGATGGGGGCGGAAGGGCCACTAGAGCACCAGGACATTGTAACCATTAAAACTATTAGTAATATCAGGGATCGAGGACTGAGGGCCACTAGACTACCAGTAATATGTATATTAATGAAAAAGTAGTGAACATCATGGACAGGAGGGTTACATTTAGGAAATGGGGATTAGAACTAGGGGTGGTGAAACAGGGACTGCAGCACCACAACTTTTCTTTGGGTCAGCACTGCACTAGTGTGCTGCAACCTCTGTCTTCCGTAGGCAGCACAGTGCCAATATAAATTGCAGGAAATTATTCATGTTTCCCGATACAACCTAACCCGTTCTCGCAATTTGTGGCAGAACATAGTTGTTTTGAGAAACAAAATGCTGCAATTTGTGGCAAGACAATGCCTCAGATAAAATAAACACATTTCTGGGTATTGTTTAAAAAAATTGACCCCAGAATCAGATTCCTTAAAGCCCAAATTGGTAAACATAACTGTCTTTGTTTACCAATTGGCAGCATTTTTTAAACTGTTTAAATTTGTTTGCCTTGCTAACTGAAAACAAGATGGTGGCAGCACTAAAGATCATTCCCCATTTGCAAACGAGAACGACACATTCATGATCAAGAAATAGTCTTTCACATGGGACATCTAACTTTTCCCCAAAAAATAAAATAATAGGAAGCTTTAAAATATAAAATTTTTTTCACCAAACCTTCAAAAGGCAATTCTGCAATCCAAGCCCAAATATACCCTACAAATTTCAGACCAAACCCCCAAGCAGTTTATGAGAAATGGCATGATAAAAAATGTACACAAAAATTTAAATTTTCACATTTTTTGACACTCCACATCTCCACACCTGCACATCTGATCCAACCAGAATGAAATTTGCCACATCGAAGGATCTTTGGTCCTAAATGGTGTTTGTTTAATTTCATGTGAATCAGATGAATAGCAGCAAAGTTATTAAAGTGCAAAATGTGGAATTTAACATAGAAGTGACCATTGAACCCTAATTATAGGGGCATGGCTAAGCCCCTATAATATATATTATATCGGCATGGTAGCACCCTATATTTAGGGTTGAGAAGAGGTTTCTATGTTGAACCTCAAATTTTGAACTTTAGTGTCTTCACAGCCATTTAACAGATTTGCACAATGTTTTACACATGCAGTCTTGTTGGATAGATCTTTTAAAGTGCCAAGTTTTGTTCTGGTGGAATATGTAGATTCTGAGATGTGGATAGTGCAAAAATGTAAAAGAAAATTGCAGTTTTTTCCTGTTTTATTGTCATCAGCTTATGCACAGATGGTTTGGAATTTTAGTCAGAAATTATCAGGGTAGAAAGGGCTTGGCCCACAGATGTTCCCTGTCGCTTGTATGGTAAAAAAGTATTAATTCATTCAAAAGTTCTTAAATTTTAAAATTTCAGTTTCTGAGCATATGCAGTACAATCTTTTGGATAGCTTCCTGGAAAGGAAAAATAATTTGGGCAAAATGAAAAGGATCCTATTTTTATTTGGATCAATACTTTTTCATGAGGAAAACTTCCTTTTTTGTTTGCTGCCATCTTGTTTTCTGTTTGTTTGTCTGTTTGTTTTTCCAAAAAAAAAAAAAATTAAAACCTCCAAAAATACTATACTGCATAGATACCAATACATGCATTTTGTTGATTGGGACCCTGTTACAGTAGATGGATTCTGCAGTTCACTGCTGCTAAAATGATCCCCAAATGTGTTTTTGTTTCACATTTTGAAATCCTTTTTCATGACTCACATCTGTATTTGCCAGTTCCACATCATAACATCGAAAAAATAATAATGACATCTATATGAGATCTATTCACATATCTGGAATGCGTAGTATGGTATGGGCTGCACGCCCATTGGCTCACGCTGTGGACCAATGGGCGTACACCCTACTGATAGTATCAGTTGGTGGGTGGCAGGATGGCAGGCGGGTGGGATGCTGCCGCCACTGCTGACCGGGGTGCGGGGCAGTGGGGAACAGTGGCGGGTGGGGGTCCACTGGACCACTAGGGATGATAAGTTTCCTATTATTCTACTGCAGCCCACGATTGGGCAGACAGGTCCACTGGACCACCAGGGATATTGAGACTTTTCATTCATTTACTTAGCCCGTGATCGGGCGGGCAGGTCCACTGGACCACCAGGGATAATGATAATTTACATTTTTTATTTAGCCTGCGATCAGGCGGGCAGGTCCACTGGACCACTAGGGATAATGAGAATTTCATTCATTTACTTAGCCCACAATTGGGCGGGCAGGTCCACTGGACCACCAGGGATTTATGCTTTTTCTTTTTGTACTGCAGCCAGCGATCGGGCTGTGGGGCACATTGCCGCGCTGCAGGGGGCATCATTCCTGATGGCTGCTGCCTGGCAGGGTACCAGGTACAAGTCATCAAGGATCAGTGCTCCTGCATGCAAATGGGGCCATAATGACATGCAAATGGCCCCATGTGCGCCTTGCATACATTATGGCCCCATTTGCATGTCTACTTTTGAATATCGCAGTTGCTGCGCCTTGTGCAATGGAACTTGCACTAGCGCATCCCCATGCTCCACTCTGGCCACTGGGGCTGGCGCAGTGCCACTGCACCAAGTGCACTGTGGGTGGCCAGGGTGAGATATTCAATGCTGCTGAGCCATGGCGCAGTTCCATTGAATATCGCCCAGTCCACGCCCCTGCGCAGCCAAATTGAGCTGCATCTGGGCTTGCGCCACAGCCTGGTGCAGTCTGAATATCTAGGCCACTGTGTTTCTCTATGCAGTTCTCCAGCAAAAAGAGGGTATGTGCTTCTGTTACTGTTACACTTACTGTTTCCTCTTGCGTTTATGTACCTGTTACTGTTCCCATATGCACCACCGTGCGTGTTACCCTTTGTGTTGTCATTTGCCCATGCATTTTCATTACTGTTACCATTTGCATTTCCACCTTGTGTTTGCATTGCTGTCCCTGTTACAATGTCACAAGACATCACGTGGCGAGAGCGCAGGGTCCAAAGGTCCCAGCACTCCTGCCACCGCAGTACATTCAGTATTTCTCATCATCATTCTCAAAAAGAAGGGAAATTAGAGGTAAAAAACACTCAGTTTAATGCATCAGTTAGGGTTGTTCCACAGCTACAAAAGTAAGGAAATTCGGTGTTAGGGTTGAAACCCCTGGACACCTCTCCAGCTGGCCAGCCGGCATTGCGGCACGTTGAGCCGCCAGTCCCAACTCGCCCAGTTCTTCTATACCTCTGCTTCATTACACATGTGATGGGGTGAGAGTTAGAACCGATGACCCCAATGCATACCCCAAAGCCAGCTGGGGGTGGGCTGGAGGTGTCCAGGAGGGTTTCAACCGTAACACCAAATTTCCTTACTTTTGTCGCATGGAACAACCCTAACTGATGCATTAAACTGAGTTTTTGGCCTCATATATATATATATATATATATATATATATATATATGCAATGGGGGTGAGGATGAAATGTGGCGAATAATAGCACTATGTTTGTCTGGTCAGATCTACAGGGAGAATATTGCATTTATATTCACTGTAGGCCATTTATCCTCACTGTAGCTAAAAATGAGAAAAAGTACTGCACATAAGCAAAGCCCCCCAAAACTCTCTCATTGGCTTACCACAACCTGCACGAGCCCTCTTTCCACCAACCACATCCAACATTTAGCTGTGCTCACTCTCCCAATCAGTCTGAGAAAGACCAGAACAAGCCATTCCCTGATGAACAAACAGTAAAATTCTGAAGGCTCCCATTTGAGCTTCAACTGTGTAGAATAGCACGTCTAGCGGTCCAATAAAACAGCAACACAAACACCACCTCTGAAGAAAAAAACGCCTTAAAAATGACTTCAGCAAATGTTAGTTTTGAGGTAGAGTGTGAGAATCTCCTACAAGCTTTCACACAAGATGACCCTCTTCTGGAAGAACACACAATAGAGATAGCAGAAGAAGACAGCCAAAAAGCAAGCAACACCACAGCTTTCACGATGCCTGGCCTGACAACACTAGAAATAGAAGCGTACATGAATGCCAGCAAAAACAAGAATACTACAAAATAATGGCAGCAGATGTATCGCTAATACAGCGCTATCTAGTGGACAACTACTGTGAACAACAGAGCATTGACAGCATCCCACCTAATAAACTGAACACCATTTTAGCGAGATACTTCATGGAAGCCACAAAAAAGGACAAAACACCATATGAGCCATTGACACTATGCTCCCACTTCCAAAGTATAGAAAGGCACCTCTGAGCAAAATGTTTCCCAGCCTCACTGTCAACAGACCTCATATTTGAAGTCCTATCTGCCCCCCCAAAAATTTAAAAGAGCAAGGCAAAGAATGCAGAGAACATGCTGTTGATGAGCTCACTGATGAAATAATTGCAACTCTTTATGAAAACCAGCAACTAGGTTCTTATATCCCCCAATCACTACTAAACACTATGTGGCTAATCTGCACCACATTTTTTGGCCTCCGAGGAAATACTGAAGTAAGGATTTAAAATGGGGAGATGTCACATTGGAAAAAGATGCAAACAACACAGAGTAACAAGCTTCCTGAATTAGTGGCCTTGATGGAGGAGGAACATCTGGATATCGTGGCAGTCACAGAAACATGGTACACACACAGAACCATGACTGGGATGTAAACATACCAGGATACACTATCTACAGGAGGGACAGGGAGGGTAAAAGAGGAGGAGGAGGAGTAGCTCTCTACATAAGGGAAGGAATCAAAGCAACAAAACAAATGAGTAAACAGGGAGGAGAAGAAGCACTGTGGGTCAATTTGGAGGCAGGCAATGGCACCACAATCCGCACAGGGGTTGTATTCAGACCCCCCCTCTCTGGGGGAGGAAATGGACAAGGAAATGATAGAAAGTATACTTAGAACGGCAGATAAAGGGGGAGATATTGCTGATGGGTGATCTGAATATGCCAGATGTTAACTGGAGTGCAGTTGCAGCAGCCACTTCTAAAAGTGGGGTTATTCTAGATGCCCTACAGTGGGCATGCCTTAGACAGCTAGTATTGGAACCCACTCAAGAGGGAGCAATCTTAGACCTGGTTCTCTCAAATGGAGATGGAGAGAGGATCACAGATGTAGAAGAGGGTAGCCATCTGGGAACTAGTGACCATCGAACAGTATGTTTCACAATAAACACAGCAATAGAGTCAAGCCATACAAATGCAAAAGTACTGGACTTCAGGAGGGCTGACTTTGCCAGAATGGGTAAGTGCCTAAGTAATGCACTAGCAAATGGGCAGGAAGGAGGGGGTGGAAGAACAATGGGGAATAATAAAAAACTGCCATCACAGAGGTAACAAGCCTTTGTGTGAAGCAAATAAACAAAACAAAACGATGTAAGAAACCACTATGGTTCTCAAAGGAGGTGGCAGTGAAGGTTCAAGAGAAAAAGAAAGCATTCAGAAAGTACAAGGAATCACAGAAGAAGCAGGACAGAGAATTGTATCAGTTAAACAAAAGGAAGCTAGTAAGGCAGTCAGAACAGCAAAGGCCCGAACCGAGGAAAAGATAGCCGACTCAGTTAAGAAGGGGGATAAAACCTTTTTTAGGTACATCAGGGAGCGAAGGAAGAATAAGGGAGGATAATGAGGCTTAATAAAGGGGAGGGGTGGGCAGAGGGTGACTGTGAAAGGCAGAGATACTAAACAAATATTTTGCTCAGTATTTACAAATCAAGATGGGGAGGTACCCAAAACAAACAGTAGAAACACTCTGGATATAGAAGTTGATACCAGCCCATTTACAGAAGAAAGGGTTCTGAAAGAACTCTTAAAACTGATGGTGGACAAAGCAATGGGGCTTGATGGGTTTCATCCCAAAATTCTAAAAGAACTAAGGGTAGAACTAGTGACACCACTGACTACCATCTTTAACAAATCATGGGAGGATGGGTAGGTACCTGAGGACTGGAGGAGGGCAGATGTGATTCCCCCTTCACAAAAGTGGGAGCAGGGCAGAAGCAGGAAACTACAGACCTGTTAGTTTAACCTCAGTGATAGGGAAATGATGGAATCACTTCTGAAGGAAAGAATTGTTGAGTACCTAGAGGCCAGAGGGGGCACAGGACCCAAGGCAGCATGGATTCACAGTGGGAAGGTCATGCCAGATAAATCTAATAGATTTCTTTGACTGGGTGACCAAAGTAGTAGATCAGGGAGGGGCTGTGGACATGGCCTACCTAGACTTCAGCAAGGCATTTGACTCAGTCCCACACAAAAGATTAATATACAAGTTAGCGAGCCTGGGAGTGGGTTGCAAGATGATAGCCTGGATAAAGAATTGGCTGGAGAATAGGACACAGAGGGTAATAGTAAATGGAGTCCACTCTGAAGAAAGGAGGGTTACTAGTGGGGGTACCGCAGGGATCAGTATTAAGACCGGTCCTCTTCAATGTCTTTATAAGCGACATTGCAGAGGGACTGGAAGAAAAAGTATGTCTCTTTACAGATGACACAAAGATCTGCAACATAGCTGATGCACAAGGTGGGGTGGAAAGGATGAGAAGGGACTTGGCAAGGTAAGAGGAATGGTCAAATGTATGGCAGCTTAGATTCAATGCTAAGAAGTGCAAGGTAATGCACCTGGGAAACAAAAACCCAGGGGAAGAGTTCACAATGGGGAGTGAGATACTAACAACAACAAAAATGGAAAGGGACCTGGGGGTAGTCAAATCAGATGACTTAAAGGTGGGCAAGCAATGTGAGAGGGCAGTAAGGAGGGCTGGGGGAATACTGGGATGCATAGGAAGAGGCATCACCAGTAGAAAACAGGAAGTTGTTATCCATCTGTACAGACAACTGGTGAGACCCCATCTGGAGTACTGTGTGCAGTTCTGGAGACCCAATCTCCATAAGGACATAGACAAGATGGAAGCTGTCCAGAGGAGGGCAACTAAAATGGTGTAGGGTCTGCACCAGAAGACATATGAAGAGAGACTAAAGGAGCTTAATATGTATAGCCTCGAGGAAAGGAGGGAGAGGGGGGACATGATAGAAACTTTCAAGTACCTCAAGGGAATCAACAAAGTCCAAGAGGGTAGCATCTTTCAAAAAAAGATGTGTGCAAGAACAAGGGGGCACAATTTGAAGATGGGGTGCAGCTCAGAGGTAATGTAAGGAAGTATTTTTTCAGAGAGAGGGTTGTGAATGCATGGAATGGCCTTCCGGAGGAGGTTATGGAATCAACAACAGTGGCTTGAATTCAAGCATATGTAACCCCCCTGCAAATGGGGGTTCCCAAAAGACTTCCAGGAGCTTGCTTGAATGCTCCAAGCCTGAATGGTGTTTGGCGTTTAAGCCATTTATCTGTGAGTGTTTTTAGAGGCTCTGGTACTGTCTCTTTAAGAGCTGTCTGCTTGCAGACATAATTAGTTTGTATGGGGGGACTGTGTGTTTCTCTGCTTGAGTACCACTCGAGCTGTTGCCAATTTGCTCCATTTTTGCAGTCACTAGGAGTGCAAAGGGAACCTATCTGAAAGATGTAACTGTTTGCCAGCAATCATTTAGAGTAATAACAAAAATACAGTTTGTCTAGCCTACTTTCTTTGCAATCAGAACTGTGTTTGCCTAGTTCCCCATTCTAATTTTGAACTGCTGAACTGGACCAATCAGTGTGGGTTAAGGTAGCTCTAAAATGGTGCCTTGGATGAATCAGAACCTGGACTCGTAATCTGAGCCAGCCACAAGAGGATTGTATGGGCAGTGACTCTGGGAGATGTAGTTTGGACTTCGGTGCCTTTTTGGACCAACAGGGGCAGTCTATTGTGAGTGACAGCCAATCCAGCCAAGAACTGGGAGGAACTCAAATGAAGTGCCCGGTTTTGTCTGCTGGAGGTTCAGTTGAGCTCTGGCAGTGAAGAGGGAAGGAGCCCTGTGCTTTTTCGGTGTGCAGTTTTAGTCAGAAACACGTAAGGCCCAGAGTTCCAGTCTGCAGCTTGTGTAACTGCTTGTTAGGACTGAATCCATCCTGTGAAGAGATCAAAGGATATCTGAAGAGTAGAAACCAGGCTCACCCTGTAGAAGACTGGAGAAATTGTTGAATTGCGCTCGGTCTGTCAGGAACTGAATCTGCTGTGTGTTCTCCCGGGTATTGTGCAGTAATTGCGATCGGGATAGAGAAGCAGCCTGCCTGGTATAGTACTTTCTTTTTACCATATAAATGTGTGAGGAGACTTGTGTAGCTCAAGTGAATCCTGCTGCCATTAAAGGTCTTTTGCCTGTGACTGTTTACCATATAAATGTGTGAGGAGGCTTGTGTAGCACAAGTGAATCCTGCTGCCATTAAAGGACTTTTGCCTGTTACTGTTTACCATGTAAATGTGTGAGGAGGTTTGTGTAGCTCAAGTGAATCCTGCTGCCATTAAAGGACTTTTGCCTGTTGCAGTTTGTCATATAAATGTGTGAGGAGTCTCGTGGAGCTAAAGAGTAGCCCTGCTGATGTTGAAGGACCCTATCTTGTTTGGAGGTCGTGATTACTAATTCAGGGTCGCTAACTGTTGAATTGCCACATTGAATCCAAATGGAATTACTGTACTGCTGACTGTTTAACTAATTTTTCTTTTCTCTGTGTGAAAGGGCCCCTACCAGCTGCCACGGTTTGGACTAGCCACTAGGGCTTGGGTACCCAGGGACAGTAACTGGTAGGGATAAGCCTGTGCACAGAGCCATAGGTAGATGAGTAAAGTGATAAGCTAATTAACCTGATTTCCTGTCCTTGTTATATCCCCTAAATAAATCAGAGCTGCTTGTTTCAGCAAAGTTATACTGCCTGAGGTATTTGTCTATGTTAAAGTATTGTACTGTGATTGTTGCACTGTATCTTCTTATTTTACAGGGGTCCCAGTGCCTGAACCAGTCCTGGGGGTAAGTGTATACTGTGAAGGTAATTTGATATACTGTGTGGGCCACTAGTGGGAAGAAAGGGGTTGCAGTGTCCCAGAGGGCTGTGACCAAGTTAGTTTAACTATTGCAAACCCTGACCTCTGGGTGGAGGCACCACCATCGGATCCAGGCCCTCAACCGGTTAGTGGCAAATCAGGCAGGGGTAGTAGCCCCTGGGTTAGCGCCATCTAGGGGTTACATCTTGGAGGCTCACCGCTGGGATTGTGTGTCCTCTAGTGGCCTTATTTACGAACCACTGTTAAGAAAACAAGAATTTGTCAATGCCGAATGTTGCTTGCTTCTATGTGCTGTTTAGGTATTTGGAAGTCATTGGAGTGCAAATATTGAAAATTTGCAAACTTACGAGCGTGTGTAGGAACTGCGCAATGCACGCTCGTAAAACAGTCATTTTTAGGAATTTTTTCACCAAATTTTCAACATAGCCATTTTAAGACCTCTGCTCATCAACAGTGTCACTGTGATTTAGTTAAGGTGTCCCATACATTGAGTTTGCACACCGACTGCGCCATTGTGTGCTACATGGGCGGAAACACGTTTTGGGCAGGATGTGAAAAATGACAGCTGTACTGCTCATAAGGAGGTGTGGTAAAATGGCAATGTTGAAAATCTGGAGTGGAAATATTGAAAATTTGCAAACATACAAGCGTGCGTGGGAACAGTGCAACGCACGCTCGTAAAACAGTCATTGTTTGGAATTTTGTCACCACATTTTCAACATGGGGTTTTTGGGACACCTTCTCATGAATGATGTCACTGTCATGGCGGTATTTGGGCCTGAAGGGTGATTTCGCAGTCACTGCGCGAAATCACCCTTCGGGCCCGAATAACGCCATGACAGTGACATCATTCATGAGAAGGGGTCCGAAAAACCCCATGTGGAAAATTTGGTGCAAAAATTCTCAAAAATGCCTGAGATATGCAACAAAGTTGAAACCCCTATCTAGCCCATTATACAGCTTACCGGCATTTTCTCAGTTCGCGGTCGGCTTTGAAGAGTGCAGACGTGTTCCCGGTCCACCGAAGATCGTCTCACCGAAGTCTGGAGGTAAGTATGGGGTGAGGTGTGGGAGGCTGGGTGCAGTGGTGGGTGCGGGTTGTGGGAGTGGGTTGGAGCGCCATGGGACCATTTTCGGGTTTTCAGGTATTTAAAAAAGACGACGGATTTTGCCACGCTGGGGTGGGCTCCCAGCGTGGCACGAGGAAGTTGGGGGCATTCAGCTGACGGGGGATTGGGCACCCCCATCGGCCATAGAATTTGTTGCTACGCTGGGGTGGGCTCCCAGCGTGGCAAAAGGAGGGGGGGCATTCAGCCGATGGGGGATTGGGCACCCCCGTCAGCCATGGAATTTGTGGGGGGGGCATTCAGCTGACGGGAGATTGGGCACCCCCGTCAGCAAAAGGACCACTTGCCATGCTGGGGTGGGCTCCCAGCGTGGCAACTACTACTTGGGGGGGAGAGGGATGCAGCTCAGCCGATGGGGATTGGGCACCCCGTCGGCCATACAGTGCGTGTGGGGGCGCGCACGCCTGCAGATGGGGGGGAGCTGCGCGTGAGCTGCCTCTTATCGGTGCTCACTCAAGTGTAGCTCCCCCTTTCAACTGTATGACACTACATTTTGGAGCGTGTCATAGACAGCTCCAAAATGCATTGGCTTACAGGGGCCGTGCCTGCCAGCACACTGCCTGAATTGGAGGAGGAGGTGACACACCTCTGAAATCTCCATGATGGCACTATGTTTCTTACACATGCGTGCAAGCAACATAAAAATGGGTACCCCGACAGAAGTGGCTGTGCACCGGCTGGTAGAGTGGTGTACTGGGGAGGAGATCGACCCCCAAAATGCTATGCTTATCCTGGACATCCCCCTGGGTATCAATACAGGCACTGTACAGTGAGTACTTTCCAAGGTGGAAGGTTTACAAAACCCTGTGGTGGTGGGTCGGCATGCAAATCTGCTCACCCACACTTTCCTGGCCCTAGTAGAGTTTAAAGATCCCATAGATAGCTCCAAAGTGCCACAGGCCATTACCCCAGAGGGAGCCCTCACTGCCTGGAGAGAGATAACTAAGGACAGTAAAGACCCGGGGGGGAATGAGCCCCCACTACTGTTTGAAACTTTTGAGGAGAAATTTGCTAAATGGTTGCTGGGGGGAGGGAAAACTGTGGAGGACTTGAAGCAACTATTCTTGCCACCTGGGGGTGCTCCTCCCCCAACACCCTCTCCCACTCCAGTACCCGTAATGGTGGCTGAACCAATGCAGACTCCTATTTCTGCACCTGCTATTAGTCACGACTCTTACCGAAGGTTGAGGATCTCCTCTGGCACCCTCCTCACCCCCCAAGGGGAGGATGACTGGGAGACCTGGATAGACTATGTAGCCCCCCAAGTGCTAGAATGGCAATGCTTGGAAGCCAAAAAGCAAAAGAAGGTTAGTGAGAGCCTCCGAGGTCCTGCCCTGGCTACCATCCATGCTAAATGGGCCAGTAACCCTGAAGTGACTGCACAGGCCTATCTTGAGGCCTTGGAGAATGTGTATGGGAGCCCAGATTCTGATGAGGACCTATGGTGGAGAGTAAGAAATGCACAACAGTACCAAAGGGAGTTGTTGTCTGTGTATGTATCTTGGCTGGAAAAATTGTTGCTAGAATGCCTCAGAAAGGGTAGTTTGCCAGCGATTGAACTGGACCGAACCAGGCTGGACAGGATCCTTAAGTCTGCCCCTTCTCAGAACTGCTGTGCTTCAGTTACACCTGGCAAATCGACTGGAATCCCCACCCTCCTATGATGAGTTAATGAGAGAAATTCGAGGAGTTAAGAAAAAGGCGACCTGGGAGGGACCTGCACCAATAGCTGCGGCTACGACCCGAGTGACTGAGGTGACCCATCAAGTGAAGTTCAAGGGCAGAGGTTGGCAGTCAATGAGTGCTCTGACAAGGAAAAAGATATGCCACAATGGGGCAAACTGTTGAGAGAGATCCGGGAATTCAAAAACAGTCCCTTTATGAAGGCCACCCCTGCAAGCATGGGCCCTGACCTATATCCAACTGCATCTGCTATGGGGCTGCGGGTACCCACCCATGTATCTTCTACTGATAACAGCTCCAAACTCGATTCCTTGACCATGGAAGTGGAGAAACTGACGAGATGTCTCCAAATGCTTATCACGCCGCAGACAGAGATGGCACCAAGGTTTCCAGTTAGTAATACCCCCACCCTGGCTCCCAGTGTGGCGCCTCGGCCAGCTCAAACTCCAGAAAGTATGTTTTGCTACAATTGTGGGAAGGATGGGCACATGAAAAGGGAATGCCGGTCCCCAAAAGACACTGACAAAGTTGCATATAGGCTACAAGGGGAGCTTCGGAGAACAAATCAGTGGTTAAGAGGTGCACAAAATGATCCCAGTGAGGGCACCAAAATGCTAACTCACGTCCTTTGTGGCAAGGTCAGCTGCCCAGGCCCCCACTACCGCCTCTCCAGACTGGTCCAGAATAGTGGGTCCCTCCATGGAGATCACTGTAAAGGTGAATGGAGTGTCTACAAGAGCTGTATTAGACAGTGGCTCCCAAGTGACAATTATGTTCCTGGACTGGTATCAGAAGCATTTGTCAGACGTACCCTTACAACCATTAGAAGGACTGCATGTATGGGGGTTAAGTGAGAAGGCCTACCCCTATTCCGGGTATATCCAAATTTGGCTGTCTTTCCCACCTCCCGTTGGTTGGAGTGGCCAAACAAGTAGAGACCCTAGCCTTAGTGTGTCCACCCACTGGACTGTATGATGGTCCCTTTGTTGATTGGAACAAATGCTCAAGGTTCGAAGGCTGGCACAGCTGTGTTATGAAAACAGGGGTCAAAGACTAGTAGAGCTTTAAGAGTTCCGACTTTAATTAAGAAGGCCTATGAGGCACAGAGAGATGCTGAAAAATAGAACCAGAGGAACCGTCGAATTGTATGGAAGAAGGATCCTGAGTCTCTGATCCTGGCACCAAATGCCCAGTGTACCTTACAGGAGAGGTCCGTATCAGAAAGGATGTTAAGAATAAAATATTAATGTTGGATGCACCAGATGATGGAAAATTGCCAGAGGGACTGCTGGTCAAGCTAGTATTTTGCCGCTAGAACCCATGCTTATGCCAGAAGGGTAATGGTCCAAGTTCATAATGTGTCTGAAAGAGACATTGAGGTAAATAAGATTGCATCCTGGCTAATGTGCATTGTGCAGACACTGCAGTGGTACCCAGCAGCAAGAGTTCGAGGAAGAATGACAGAGTAACGCCTGACTTGTTTGATTTCAGCGACTCCCCGTTGCCAGCTGAATGGAAAGTGAGGATCAGTGAGAAGCTTGCCCAGAGAGACCAGGTGTTTTCTTTAAAGGAATGGGATGTAGGATGCGTGCAAGGAGCTGAGCACAATATCCGGCTGCATGATGAAAGACCATTTCGTGAGAGGTCTCGATGCCCGGTACCTGCTGACATAGATGATGTGAGACGGCATCTGCAAGAGATGTTAGCTGCTGGTGTAATAAAAGAATCCAGAAGCCCTTATGCTTCCCCCATTGTGGTAGTGAGGAAAAAGAATAGGACAGTAAGGATGTGCGTGGATTATCGCACCTTAAACCGGTGGACTATCCCTGATCAGTACACAATGCCCCGCATTCAGGATGCTTTGGACTGCCTAAACAGGAGCAAGTGGTTCTCTGTGTTGGATCTCCACAGTGGGTACTACCAGATCCCGATGGCCCCAGAGGACCTTGAGAAGATAGCCTTTATCTGTCCGCTTGGCTTCTATGAATTCATGAGGATGCCTCAAGGGATTTCAGGTGCCCCAGCCACTTTTCAACGAATGATGGGAGCGCAGTGGAGGACATGAACCTTACTAGAGTGCCTGGTATACCTAGATGATGTTATTGTGTTTGGCAGCTCACTGGAGGAACATGAGAGCAGATTATTTAAGGTATTGGACCGACTGGAGGACTTTGGCCTTAAACTGTCCATTGATAAGTGTCAATTCTTTCAAACATCAGTAAAGTATGTGGGACAACATAGTATCCACCGAGGGAATAGAGACCGACCCAAGTAAAGTTGAGGCTCTTGACCACCTGGCCACAGCCCAAAAATTAAAAAGAACTGCAAAGATTCCTGGGATTCTGTGGTTATTATTGGCATTTCATCAAGGACTATTCAAGAGTGATCCGCCTTTACTTAACCTTACTCAAGGGATCCCCAACCCACAAAAATACCAAAAGTCAGCGTCCTTCAAGACTGAAAGAGTGTATTTTCATCCAGTGAAGTATTTGGGGCCCGCTGGACTCTGATTGTGAGACTACTTTTCATGAGATCATATATCAACTTACCCCATGCTCCAGTGCTGGCCTATGCCGATCCAAGAAAATCGTATGTCCTGCACACTGATGCTAGCTTGCAAGGGTTGGGGCTGTGTTGTACCAAGAGCAGGAGAATATGGCCTGAGACCAGTGGCCTTTGCCAGTAGAAGCCTGACCCCATCCGAAAAGAACTATCCTGTACATAAGTTAGAGTTCCTAGCTTTGAAGTGGGCTATTGTTGACCAATTCCATGAGTACTTGTATGGGGCTAAAATACTAGTAAAACTGACAATAATCCTTTGACCTATGTGCAGATACCTCAGCTAAGTTGGATGCCACTGGCCATAGGTGGCTTTCTGCATTATCTACATATGACTATGCTGTTGAATACCGAGCAGGCCTGAACCACATAGATGCTGATGCTCTCTCCCGGAGGCCTGTTCCCCAGAATGATTGGGTCAGATTGGCAGAACCTGACATTCAGGCATTCTGCCGGAAGTTTGACAGGGAGGAACAAATGTCCATGGACGCAGTGGACTGCATAGTGGATTGCTTGGGACCCTCTGAGAATTTCATACCTGCTGCTTATTGCCACTTTTCTGCAATAGACATTGGTGCACTGCCTCAGCTGGACAATGACAGTATTCGGCGGGCTCAATCCCACGATCAAATCAGCTTTAGAAACCCTCTGTGCAGGAAAAGATGTGTCCAAATTACGCTCCACTGATATGAGAACTGCACTGTTATACAAAGAAGGTCCTAAGTTGAAACTGATCAATAAACTGTTATACAGAGAAACAGTAGACAGAGGGGGACAAGTAGACAAACAACAACTAGTGCTGCCCACTGCCTTTTGAGACTCAGTATTGAGGTCCTTGCACAACCACATGGGGCACCTTGGTATAGACAGAACACTTGACTTGGTGAGATCCAGATTTTATTGGCCTAAGATAGGGGCTGATGTGGAGCAACACATTTGAACTTGTAGTCGCTGCTTACAGAGGAAAGCTTTGCCCCAGAGGGCTGCCCCCCTTGTTAACATCACCACCAGTGCACCCATGGAGCTGGTCTGTATTGATTTTCTGAGTTTGGAGTCAGATCAAAGAAATATCAGTAATGTGCTGGTGGTCACTGACCATTTCACGTGATATGCCCAAGCTTTCCCCACCAAAGACCAGAAAGCATCCACTGTGGCCAAAGTACTTGTAGAAAAACTTTTAGTTCACTATGGGCTCCCAAAGAATCCATTCTGATCAAGGAGAGACTTGAGAGTCGCCTGATCAAAGAGATGCTTTCTCTGTGGGGAGGCGAAAGTCCAGAACCACTACTTACCACCCCAGGGGACCCACAGCCTGAATGTTTCAGCACTTTGCTAGATATGCTAGGCACCCTGCACCCAAAGGACAAGCCTAGATGGAGCCAACAAATTAGCACCCTGGTACATGCTTATAACTGCACCAAAAGTGATGCCACTGGGTTCTCCCCCTACCGCCTGATGTTTGGAAGAGAAGCTCGACTACCGGTAGATGTGTGTTTTGGGGTCTCTCCTGATGGGGTTCAAGCTGACAACTATTTACAGTATGTGCAAAAAGTTAAAGGCCCAGCTAACTCATGCATACCAACTGGCTCAAACCATGGCTGCCAAAAGAAATCTGGCCAACAAAGAAAGGTATGATAAAAAGGTGAAAGCACAGGAACTCCAGGAGGAAGATCGGGTATTGCTAAGAAATCTGGGACTGCATGACAAACACAAGATTGCTGACAGATGGCACCATCTCCCTCACATTGTAGTGGGCAAACTAGATGATCTGCCAGTGTACAAAGTAAGGCCTGAGAATAATTCAAAAGATGTAAAAACAATGCATAGAAATCATTTATTGCCCATTGGACAAATTTTGATTGAGTCTGAGCCCCCAGAAGATGCCCCCTCTGGACCAGTGACTAGAGCTGCTGCTAAGAAAAGATCAAGAAAGTCTGCACCTACAGAAGCAGAGTTAAAGTGTTCCCCTCCATAAGTCCCAGCTGAGCATGACTGTCAGTCCATATCAGAAGAAAGTGAGAGTGACTTTGAATACTATCCTTCTTACGAACTGAGTCAATTGTTTCGGGGCAATCCCCTAGTCAATACTGGAGACAAAGCTGGGCCTTCTGGACTGTCTAAGCCCCCAGCTTCATCCCTGGAGCCAATGCTCCCAGAAAGTGAAGTGCAAGCATCAGATCAGATGAAATGGAATCATTGTGCATGGTTGAACTGTTTGAGCTTTCAGGAGGAAAATGATGGATTGGGGCAGACTGGTGATACACCAGAACAAGAAGAGTATTTTGAGTGCCCTGACAGTCCACTGCCAGTGTCCGAAAGCTCTCCATGTGAGCCAAATGTTGTGGACTCAGAAACTGTAACTCCTGGAGCTGAAAGCGCCCCAAGTTCTAGCCTGTCTACCCCCATGGGACTCCCCTGACAAGTGAGGACAATGCTGAAAATGAGGCTCAGAGTGCAGATACTGTAACAGTTCCCCCTAGAAAGACTGGTCGAGCTGTAAAGCCTGTGGTGCACCTCAGTTATGATTCCCTTGGGAGGCCTGTGGACTTGCCTCTCAATGTTGTCCATAAAGGAGTGTGGTGTCCCGAGCTCATTGCCCAAACTGGCGTCAGTGCTAACTCCAAGTTACTTCTGTTACCCTCTAAGTATGGTGCCCTTGCCCCGTCCAGCCCCAAGGTAACTAATAGGGAAGGGCCCCCTCTCTTCAGGTTTCATGTACAAGAGGTAATAACTTGAGTTATGGTACAATGTGTGTGTAATACTGTGTAAAGAGTGACGTACTGCAATGTTTCAGAAATGTGTTCTTGGTAAAATGATATATCGACTGATGATTACCTGTGTGAGCCTAATGCAAATGTATATGGTTGCAGTTGAAACTTATGGGGGGTACTTGCTTGATGCAGACGTCAAGCTTTCCCAGGCCAGGAACGGTGTAACCCCCCTGCAAATGGGGGTTCCCAAAAGACTTCCAGGAGCTTGCTTGAATGCTCCAAGCCTGAATGGTGTTTGGCGTTTAAGCCATTTATCTGTGAGTGTTTTTAGAGCCTCTGGTACTGTCTCTTTAAGAGCTGTCTGCTTGCAGACATAATTAGTTTGTATGGGGGAACTGTGTGTTTCTCTGCTTGAGTACCACTCAAGCTGTTGCCAATTCACTCCATTTTTGCAGTCACTAGGAGTGCAAAGGGAACCTATCTGAAAGATGTAACTGTTTGCCAGAAATCATTTAGAATAATAATGAAAATACAGTTTGTCTAACCTGCTTTCTTTGCAGTCAGAACTGTGTTTGCCTAGTTCCCCATTCCAATTTTGAACTGCTGAACTGGACCAATCAGTGTGGGTTAAGGTTGCTCTAAAAATGGTGCCTTGAACGAATCAGAACTTGGACTCATAATCTGAGCCAGCCACAAGAGGATTGTATGGGCAGTGACTCTGGGAGATGTAGTTTGGACTTCGCCGCCTTTTTGGACCAACAGGGGCAATCTATTGTGAGTGACAGCCAATCCAGCCAAGAACTGAGAGGAACTCAAAGGAGGTGCCCGGTTTTGTCTGCTGGAGGTTCAGTTGAGCTCTGGCAGTGAAGAGGGAAGGAGCCCTGTGCTTTTTCGGTGTGCAGTTTTAGTCGGGAAACCTGTGTAAGGCCCCGAGTTCCAGTCTGCAGCTTGTGTAACTGCTTGTTAGGACTGAATCCATCCTCTGAAGAGAATCAAAGGATATCTGAAGAGTAGAAACCAGGTTCACCCTGTAGAAGACTGGAGAAATTGCTGAATTGCACTCGGTCTGTCAGGAACTGAATCTGCTGTGTGTTCTCCCGGTATTGTGCAGTAATTGCGATCGGGATAGAGAAGCCTGCCTGGTATAGTACTTTCTTTTTACCATATAAATGTGTGAGGAGGCTTGTGTAGCTCAAGTGAATCCTGCTGCCATTAAAGGACTTTTGCCTGTGACTGTTTACCATATAAATGTGTGAGGAGGCTTGTGTAGCTCAAGTGAATCCTGCTGCCATTAAAGGACTTTTGCCTGTGACTGTTTACCATATAAATGTATGAGGAGGCTTGTGTAGCTCAAGTGAATCCTGCTGCCATTAAAAGACTTTTGCCTGTTGCAGTTTGTCATATAAATGTGTGAGGAGTCTCGTGGAGCTAAAAAGTAGCCCTGCTGATGTTGAAGGACCTTATCTTGTTTGGAGGTTGTGAGTACTAATTCAGGGTCACTCCCTGTTGAATTGCCACATTGAATCCAAATGGAATTACTGTACTGCTGACTGTTTAACTAATTTTTCTTTTCTCTGTGTGAAAGGGCCCTACCAGCTGCCACAGGTTTGGACTAGCCACTAGGGCTTGGGTACCCAGGGACAGTAACTGGTAGAGATAGGCCTAATACACAGAGCCATAAATAGATGAGTAAAGTGATAAGCTAATTAACCTGATTTCCCCCTGTCCTTGTTATATCCCCCTAAATAAATCAGAGCTGCTTGTTTCAGCAAAGTTATACTGCCTGAGGTATTTGTCTATGTTGAAGTATTGCACTGTGATTGTTGCACTGTATCTTCTTATTTTACAGGGGGTCCCAGTGCCTGAACCAGTCCTGGGGGTAAGTGTATACTGTGAAGGTAATTCTGATATACTGTGTGGGCCACTAGTGGGAAGAAAGGGGTTGCAGTGTCCCCAGGGCTGTGACCAAGTTAGTTTAACTATTGCAAACCCTGACCTCTGGGTGGAGGCACCCGCCATCGGATTCAGGACCCTCAACCTGTTAGTGGCAAATCAGGCAGGGGTAGTAGCCCCTGGGATAGCGCCATCTAGGGGTTACACATGCATGGGACAGTCATATGGCAATTCTAGGGGTTGGGGGTAGAAAGAAGTAGGTTGCTGGTTAACTAGGATCTGCAGCTTATCCATTAGGTAGGGAAATGGGCTGACTGGGTGAGCCAAGCGGTCCTTATCTGTTGTCAAATTCTGTGTTTCTATGAGTACCTAGAATACAGCTGAGAGCGATACACAAAGACAAGAACTGGCCAAAACACAGAAGACATTTGTAGAATTAAGCCCGGCACATACAGTAACCCAGAGAATGAGACAAAATGCCCAGTAGCAAACTACAGAGTATACAAAGCCCAACCACCAGCAGTCTGCCTACAAAAAGAAACCCCATTCCTCCTATCTATAAACACCAACTAACAACTGTACAAAACTTCAGCATCTTGGTTCAAAAATCAACCACTGGGCATTAAGAAAACTGGAACAATTGTAAAAACAGTGTTCGCTCACAGAAACATTTCAACAGAAAAGCACCTTACAAATCATTCAGCCTAAAATAACTTGGTCCAAAAGTTAAACTATGCAGGAGTCCCACCAACAGAAATAATGCAAGTAACTGGCCACAAAAGTATTGTAAGCATAAACGACTACTGAAAACTAAACGATGACCAGCAAAACAAAATATCTTCAATACTACACAATCAAGGAGAACAGCCAGGAACTTCTTATCAACCCACACCATACCTATCTACCACCAGCAACATCTGTGCACCCAGCGACAACAGCAGCAGGCCCCAAAACAGCCTAGAAACATACTTCACTGATCCAATCTTCAATGCCAAGAACATCACCATACAAATAAATCAAAGTAATTGCAAAGCAACCCACCCACGACCCACCCATCTCACTAAACAAGATTGTAAAATAATTTCCATAGCACTAATAAAGCTTGTATCCACCCACAGATAAGCCAAAGGTTGCAAGAAAAAAAGTATCTATGTGATTGAAGACTCCAGCAGTGACAGTGATTAAGCCACAAAGGTAACCCACACCCAAACCCAGCCGTGTTAAAAAAATAAATAACAAAAATTTGCAAACATAGCATCTCTGGCACCGTTAGCCAATATCCCAAATCCCAAAGTCCCTCACCACCCCAATATATCACACACTCCCACACCCAGTAAGCATTTTACATTTAAGCACATACTATTGCAACTGATCATCCTTCACAACCCTATGTAACCCCTCCCCCCAGGTCGCACCATGAGACGAGCAATTTGTTGTTCAGTGTGCCATCCTGGTGAAACATTTCAACAAATAAAAATAAATAAATTTTCAAAAACCATCATAAATTATGTCTTCTTTCTTCCACAGGTATACGAAGTCCAATGAGAATCACATAAATCCCACCATCTTCTGGAAAACCTAAGGAACCACATGGAAATTACTCAATAAACAATGTGGACTTATATCCTACTACTGTACACAGCAGAAGCCAAACTCAGCAAAAGGAACTGTGGACTACCCAACAGACAATGTGGACTTTATTTAAAAGAAAAGCAATACAAAGACTATTACTCAAACCTTTGCTCTGAAACAAACAAAAAAGTGTAAACATCTGTCTTACAATTAACAGATCAAAGTTAATAACATTACTGTAATACCATACAAGAGAATAGCTTGTTGCCATTTAAAAAGGTATTTTCTTTAGTAAATAAAGTTAATGTCCCATATCTTAATACAATGGTTATAATGACTTTAAACTAACACAAGTTCTGAGCCTCACCCTAACTAACACCCCTATCAACCCTCACTCAGATTACGGTAGATGTTCTCTTACCTTTCGTTGCACTTATCCTGTTGCAGTGTTTGCACCGAGTTTAAAAAGTAAAATTTTGTTGCAGCAAAATCCAGTTGTCCTCGACTTTCCTTAATCCAAACAAAAACCCACCCAAAACAAAGAAATGACAAAAAAAAATCCAACTCACGCCACAATAAAAACAATAATCTAAAAGGACAAGACAGCCTTCCATCATCCTGTGCAAAAAACATAAATCCAAAGATCCCAGGATGGCAGCAAGTAATCCAACTACACGACTGATCTTTCCTTTGTCTCATGTCACCAAGCAGACCACATCCATCTCTGGCTCCAACAAATCGACCAACGTCATATATCCACCAGTACCGAACAGCCCCGATCTTCCAAAAGCATGCAGAACACCACACACTCCGATGGGAAGAATTCCACAATGACCTGCAGCTCCACCAATGTCCATAAAGGCCTGTACATCCATGGCATCATTCAAAAACAGAGCAACCAGGCACAGCCACAATCCTTGAGACCCTATTGCCGTCAACTGACGAAACTGCACAATCTCCACATATATACCCTGCCCAATTAACGAGCACACCAATCACACAGACGCACACTCTAACAGACACCTCCCCAGCCAATCATATTGCAGCAACCTCTAACCAATCACAGCACAGATCCCATGTGGCACCCATCACCTCCATCCAATCACAACAATTGTCCCATAATCTGATGGCCAATCACAAACAGCCTACCCAGTTCACTGTTGAAGTCCTCAAGCCCAACAATTTAAACCATAAAAATAAAACAACTACTGAAAATAAAGTTAAAACCACATCATAAAACACAAAAATACATTCAAAACCATTTCATAAATTGAATACACCACAGGTCCGGCTGAAATAGCTCCGATATTTATTCTCGCACCGTGTGAATTATGGCATCACTCGTGGCTTCGCCACTTGAGATGACATAATTCACATGGCACTTGAATAAATATCGGAGGTATTTCAGCCAGAACTGTGGCATATCCCATTTATATCTATATCTATATATATATATATATATATATATATATATATATATATATATATATAAAATAATGGCACAAGGGTTCAGCGGTCACTTACATATGAAAGTCAAAAGGTTTGGTGTTAATAACTTTGGACCCATTCAATGGATTTGCCTGAAATTTGGAATGCTTGGTGGGGCATGGTAGGTCTCTTGATTTGTCAAATTGCGTTTTGGTCAGACTTACCGTCTTTGCATACGAAAATGCTGAAAAATGCAAAATTATCTGTTTTGGGAGGCAGCTTTTGGGATTTTGGATGTAGCCCTGCACAGCCATTGTGTGGCGTGCTGCTCAGTGAGATGGCTTGTTTTAAAAAGCTATGGTGGCCGAACATGCCGCTTTTCATTTGGTGAAAAAATATTAAGGCATTCAAAACTTATGCCACTTCTAAGTTCCCATTATAAGTCAATGGGAAAATTTATGTGTATGTTTTGCGAACAAAGAATGGGGTTCTGGCCATCTCGTCCTGTCTGGCAATCAGAGAATTTGTAGCCTCGTGGTTCAAGAATCTTTGTCCTGAGAATTTTCAAAATTCTTTGATCGTGAGGTCCGCCATCTTGTTTTTCAATTTCTGATTGGAAAAACTCAAATATCTTGGCTCAAGAGTCACTTCTGAAGTAAAACTTGGATGGGTTTTACTCAGGGGGCTCCGATCTATCGAGCCATGCCTTTGGTTTCATCAAAATTGGTCAGCAAATAGAGCTATAAGCTTTTAAAATCTTAATTTGCGGCTCGCTAACGATCTTTGATCGCAAGCCTGCAAATTCTTTGATTGTGTGATTCTTTGATCGCGATCTTGCATCACAACCTAAAAGCACTAATATCTTGGCTCAGGGGTGGGTTAGGGACACAAATGAGGGTGGGTTTTGCTCAGGAGGCTTAGTTCTATTGAGTCATGGCATTGGTTTACTTCAAATCTGTGAAATAAATAGTGTTTCACCATTTTTTATTCTTTGATCGCGAGCATATAATTTCTTTGATTGCGAGCCTGCAAATTCTTTGATCATGAGATTCTTTGATCGTGATTGTGAAATCATGAGCGAGGGACGAGATGAATGGATTAAAAATCAATTTTATCAGCCCAGGGGTGCCCTAGGAAGTCAAATGAGGGTGGGTTTTACTCAGGGGCCTTCGTCCTGTCAAACCATGGTGGTGGTTTACTGCAATTCCTTCAATTTTTTGATTTATAAGATTTTTAATTCTTTGTTCATGAGCCTGCAAATTCTTTGATCGTGAGCCTGCAAATTCTTTGGTAGGGAGATTCTTTGATCGTGATCTTTGATCGCAAAATAGGGACAAGATGGCCAGATTTTTTTATAATGGAATAGATAGGGATATTTTACTAATTTTTGACATGTTATATCTTGGACACAGTTTGGTCTTTTTACTTGAAATTTGGAGGGTGTTTATGGCATGTCCTGTGGATGTAAATTACAGTGTTTATGTGTTGGAAAATTTTTTGTATGGAGATATGGCATGGCGCAGTTTACGTTCTGCAGACAGCATTTTGCTTGTGGTGATAGCTTGAAATTGATAGGATACCTAGCCTTAGTGTCATGGATGTAGTTTTCAGTCTTTGTGTGTGTTAAATGTCAACATGTGTGGAACTGTGCCACTCTGATGAATTGAAAATTTCAAACTTTGACATGTTATATCTCGGACATGGTTTGGTCTTTTCATTTGAAATTTGGAGGGTGTTGACAGCATGTCCTGTAGATGTGAATTGCAGTGTTTATGTGTTGCACAATGTATATTTGTTTGTGATATTGTGTGGTGCAGTTTACATTTTGCAGACAGCGTTTTCTATTGTTCTTCTGCATTAACATTTCTTTGGTGGCTGACCGTGGTGTTGTCAATGTACTTTTTAGTCATTAGGTGTGTAATGTGGCTTGACACTAACAAGTTGGAGGGGCCCTGCACTCCCACTGCAACTTTCTACTTTTCTATTCTTTCTTAAAAAGTAAGGAAATTCTATGCAAAAAACTTTGTTAATGCATCACTTAGGTTAATTCTACAGTGACAAAAGTGGGGAAATTCGACATTAGGGTTCCCACCACTTGCACCCCTTGCACCCCACCCCCACCAACAGGCATCAGGTTGTGCATTGGGGTCATTGGTCCTAACTCTCACCCCATTCTCTTATACTGCAGCACCTAAGCTTGTTTACACATGAGATGGGGTGAAACTAGAGCTAGGGCTGATGACCCCAATGCACACGCTGATGCCTGCTGGGGGGAAGGAGTGCAAAAGGTGGGAACCCTAATGGAATTTCTCACTTTGTTGCTGTAGAGTAACCTTAACTGATGCATTAACAAAGTTTTTGAATAGAATCTATATATATATATATATATATATATATATATATATATATATACACACACACACACACACACACACACACACTGTATATACATTGGCATTGGTGGAGGTTGACCTGAATTGGAGGGGGAGAAAGAAGGGATACTGAGGGTGGGCACCCCAGTCCACTTAATAATTAAATAAATAGACAGATAGACAGACAGACAGACAGACAGACAGAGAGACAGAAAGAGATAGGGAACAGAGGACCACTGGCTCTCTACTTCTGCTGAAGCTGGCATCACAACCTCCAGCTGTGGGTACAGTACTCAAGAAAGTCTAGCTTTTCTTATTCAGAGAACATGGGTGAATGGCTTCCTAGCTGGGTATCCTGGATTTTGTGATGACCAGAAAAGGTATTTCTGGCTATTATTAAAAAAAACAAACATCAGAATCTAGCTAAACTGGTTCTACAACTCAACAGTGATGATGGTCTCACCAGTTAGGGTTCAGCTTGTGACCACTAAAGTAGGGAAATGTGGCATTAGAGTTTCACCCTTCAAACAGAAATAGGACAATACCACATAAGCAACCACAGCCAGTCGTCATCAGATAAGACAAACATCACACAGTTGTTTCCAGATGACGCAAATCCTGTAGCACTAATGTGCTACCTTCATGGATTTGAATTTGTGGTATACAAGACATACAGTACACACTTACTTCTGGCTGCAGATAGAAATCCACTATACTCAAATCACAACACTACCTCTATGTGCAGAAGTACAGGCCCCTGCAGTCACAGATGCAAATCCATGATACCCAAATTACAAGAGTTCTTTTGTCTGCAGAAGTCCAGACCCATATGGGACCAGCACATCTGTACCCAATGGTACTAATTTATACTGTACCACATGAACACAGCTGTGGCTGCAGAAGCACAGGCCTCTAGGAGCCTGTGCTTCTGCAGCTGCAGGTTTAAGACATACAGTCTGACCTCTGGCTTCAGAAGCTCAGGCCCCACAAAATCCATGATACTAAATTTGCAACAGTACTTCTGCATGCAGAAGTGCAGACCCTGCAGGTCTAAGACATACAAAAGTTCTGGCTGCAGAAGCTCAGGCTCCTGTGGGGCCTGCATTTCTGCAGTTACATATAGAAGTCCATAATACCAAATCTGCAATAGTGCTTCTGCAGACACAGGTATTGATGAATCTTGTAAAACATGCACACACAGTTGTGGCTGCAGAAAAACAGGCCCCTCTGGGGCAGTGTTTCTGCAGCCATAGATACAAGTCCATGAATGTAGCTAATCAGTGTTACTGCATTTGTGTCATCTGGAAACAGTTTTATGTTGTTCGTCTTATCCTATGTTGGTTGTCATTAGCTGCTTTTGTGTTCTTGCCCTTCTGCTGCTTGAGGGAAAGTTAAGGTTGGAAACCTTAAGCCATATTTCCCTACTCTGGTGGCAGTAAGTTGAACCCTAACTGGTACATTAACACACTTCTTTTGTAACTACTTTCCTCTCTTTTTGAGACCATGGAATTCTATTGTCATTCATGGCCCTATGCCAAGGGAAGAGTCCATCTACTTGTGGAAGTATAGGGCCCCCTGAGTCTTGCACTTCCATGCAGCAATGGATATTAAGAAATTGTAGAGCTGCTTGGCAGGCTGCAGAAGTGCAGGGTCCTCTTGGACCTGCGTTTCCATGTTGCTACAAATACAGATGCACAGGGCAAAGAGTCTATCTCTCAGCCAAATTGTAGGGCCGTCATGAAGACATAGGTACAGGGCCATATGCTGGGCTTCATTACATATTACTTGGGTCTGTGTGGTCAACCTTCTATCTTCCATTCCCAAGCTACAGGGTGATTCCACATCACAGAATCATCCCTCCAGTCTTAACCAATCCTGCTGGTTCACTGATCTGACCCCTGAATTCACCAGTATAGGATCAAAAATCACTACCCACTGGACTGAAGTCTGGTACTGCACACAGCATTTCTTAATTTTGTTTTCTAATATTACCCAAAGGCTTTCAGCATGCTCATTTATGACTTAACCTTATAAATATGACTTGTGCCATTTATAGAATACTGGTTAAATGTTAATTTATACCAAAAGTGCAAAAACTTGTTTTAGCCAGGATTTGAAAAAAATGACACCTGTAACTTTTATGAGCTAGTGTGAAAAAATTATGTTGAAAGTTTGTAGTCAAAATATTGAAAATTACCAACCTTATGAGTGAGCATGGAAACATTTCAACATACTGTACAGTCACAACTTTGTTGATTTTTTTAATATTTTGACCCTAAATTTTGAAAATACAGTGAAGCCCACTGTGATGAAACCAAATTCTGCAAAATTCTGCAGCAGAGTTACTGCAGAAAACAAGGCAGTTTCAATGGAAGTTAATCCCTTTTGTCATATGGGAAACTGAGACACTGCACTTCATCCTGATGGGCTGTATTATTGTCCTATGACCATTTGCCATGAATGTGGTAATTGAAAGCTTTGAAATTCAGCCCAAAAGGAGATTGTTGTGGCCCAGATTTGAAAAATTTCACCTGCCTTGTTCATGAGGTGTTGTTCCAAAAATGCCATGTTGAAAGTTTGGTGGAAAAATATTGAAAATTAGCATAGCTGTGAGAGAACGATGAAATATTTCAATGTTCAGCTCATAACTTGCTCAGTTTACCATATTTTTTTCACCAAATTTTTAACATAGTCTTTTTATCACCCCACCTCATGAACCGATTAAGTAAACATTTTCAAATTATGATCAAAACGTGATTTCACAGAGTGACTGAAAAATCATTTATCAAGCCGAATTCAAACGTTTCACTTACCCTGTTCATAAGGTGTGGTCCCAAAAGGCCATATTGAAAATTTGGTGAAAAAATATTTTAAAATGACAATGTTATGAGTAAAAGCTCAAAACACATTGAAATACCATAACCAGACTTACCTAAGTTCCTTATATTACAGTTGCAGTTCCCAGAAGAAGATGTAATTTGGATTGGAGCATGTATAAATGAAATGGAACCCTCTTCAGGTGAAAGAGGCTGTGAGGAGTGGTGTGTGCTGAGTGGAGGGGTCATGGTAGGGTGAGTGAAGGGGAAGCAGAAATTGAAAAGGGACCATTTTCTTCTTTACATGTTTAAAATAAAGAAACATTATCAACAAGGGACAGTTATTTATTTATTTATTTTTCAGGGGGACTGGACTAGCACTGGCAAGGCAAGGCATGTTTATTTATATAGCTCCCTTTTTGCAAGAGCTCAGGGCACGTACCAAACAATAACAACATGGACATCTTAAAATCCAGAAAAAAACTGTTACAATATAGAGAGGTACTGATTCAGTACAGAGTAATTAGCAGGTCCTTAGGCCATTTCAAAAAGATAATTTTCAGGCCCTGTTTAAACACCTCTACTGAGGGGGAGTTCATAAGATGGTATGGTAAGGAGTTCCAAATTGCAGATACCACCATAGAGAAAGCACTATGACCAGAATTATCAGTTGTGATCTCAGAAAGGTTAACAACATCTCCTCAGTGGAGTGGATTGAGTGGCTAGGAGCATACCAGGTCAAGATATATTTAAGTTTGGCAAGGGCTGAGTCATGCAGAGCTTTGCATATTAAGAAAACAGTCTTGAAGTTGGTGTGCCACCTAATTGGAAACCAATGCAACTCCCTCAGCACAGGGCTACTATGATCTCTGCATGAAACACTTGCCCCAATTCTGGCTGTGGCATTCTGCACCAGCTGCATGTGATGTACAAAACCCCAGATAGCCCTAGGTATAGAGCATTACAGTAGTCCAGTCTCAAGGTCATGAAGGCATGTACTAGGGTCACCAGGTCATCCTGCATGAGATAAGGTCTGATCCAGGAGATATTCCTTAATTGGAAAGATCCACTGTGGACCACAGCCAACACCTGATGTTTGAGTGTGAGACATGAGTCCACAATACCTGCCAGGTTTCAGACCCTATCCATGGCTGCCGGAAATGTGTCATTCAGAGGTGGAATTCTGACAGCATAGTATCTGCTACCCAACCCTCAAGAACCTGGTTCCACCAGTATTAACTCCATCTTGGTCAGATTGTGATTCAGCCACCAGGAGGCCATTCAGTGTGAGATTTCCTTAAGACAATGCTCTAGCACTGCCACCGGCCCTCATCCATCTTATGTAAAGAGCATGTACAGCAGATTATCATTGCCATAGTAGTGAAAAATCAACCTGTACTGTATGATTAGCTGTCCCAGTAACAGCAAGTACTTTGGGCACTATATAGGGGACCTAACTGAACCATTCAGAACACTGCTATTGATCACAGCTGGCTGTCACAATAAGTCCCCATCACAACCCACTGCAACTCACCATTGAGGAAGGAGTCAAACCACTTTAATGTCTCAGTATCCTCCAAAGTGATGTATTAAGACCCCATGGTCCAAAATATCAAATTCTGATGGGAGATCAAGGAGAATGACAAATGTGCACTCCCCATATCTCTCGCTAGCAGCAGATTATCAAATACCTTGATGAGCTTGGTCTCTACTGTGGCATTGTCTAAAGCCCAGCTGGAATGGGGAATGGGTACCACAGTTTTGGCATAGTGTCTAGGAGCATTGGGGTGGTGTACCCCAGTGTTGCCACCCATGTTTTTGGGGGCAGGAAAAGTGGAGACGAGGGGCTTGTGAGTGGTACCAGCAGTAGACACAAGGAGAACTGCTTTGAGTTAAGTGATTTAATGAGCTGATCACAAAGATGTATACTCACTATGGAATGTAGTAACAGTAGCACATGATTTATTTTTTTATTTCTAGATTTTAGGACTATGGACCGAACATGCAAGCAACATTAATTTTGATTCTGCCCAAAATAACCAGTGATGTGCATCTTGTCCCACTGCCATATATATTTTACAAGTAGTGGACCTGTTTACTTTATAAATGATGTGTGTTACTTTCTGTAAAAGAGCACAGGGACGGATGAGGGAGGGCTGACTGAGCTGGTAGGGGAAGGAAGCATACAGGATGTGAGAAGGACTGCTTTGGGTGGGAGACAAAAATTCCACTGTCTCAGCACTTTGTGTGCAACAAGGGCATTGTCATCTCACAACCTTCAGAATGACTCCTCACACTAAGTTGGCCACCCACGATATTGGGGTTCTTAGAAAAGATATTTCTGGTCCTATTTAGAAAAACAAACACCAGACTCTAGCTAACTAGGCCTCATTTACCTAATTTCAGCTGTTTGTTTTTTGATAATTCATCATTTTTATGTACAGAATGTTCCATGTCTTTTGTTAAAAAAAAAACAAGATGGCAACTGTCAGAACCCAAAATTTTTCTCACAACCAAATACTGTTAATTTTGCAAAAAGAAAATGCTTCCAGAAGCAAAACTTTAGTGTTGTGTCAGAGGATTATCCTAAAACCTTATTGTGGTAAAAAAAAAAAAATAATATTTTTTCACAAAACCTTCAAACGTCAATACCTTGGCAAAGGCTCCTTCTACTCTGAAAGGTTCAGAACCAAATTCCATACCATCTAGGCTGTAGGTGAATGCAAATAAAGTGTAATAAATCCTAAAAATGTTAAAATGTTCACTAGAAACATAGAAAGGACCAGTAGGGCCATCAAGTCTGCCCTATTTACCTGCTTCTAGTACTACACCATGGACCCTATTCAGCCTCAGAAGTCCCTCCTTTCTTGTTTTCCTTTACTAAATATGCCAATGTGCCTATCCCTGGCATGCTTTTTTTCAATATATTTTACTTTATTGATTTATAGTAAAACATGACACAAAAGAGGAAGATGAAAGAAATCAATACAACAACAGAGACAAACATTAAACAATCCATTTATAAAACAATATATAACCAAACAGTGTCAAAATAAATTACACCTCACCCCTACCCTCTGAGTGCTGCTTCTATAGTAAAATATCCCTGTTATGTGAACTACTGTGCTATGTCAATTTTGCAGACTTGGAATGTTTCTTCTGCAATAAATTCTGCTGATTGAATTAAGTATTTCTCTGGGCTTTATTTGGGAAACACTTCTGGGACTTAGTGAGTGCAAATAATACTGTTATGTATTGTTGTTTGGGGATGCTTACCCCTTATTTGCACTGCCTTCTTACCAGTGCACAGTGCCTATTTTGTTTTGTTTGATTGCTTACAGCATTTGCACCTGCAGCCAGTACAGCAATGCGTTGCTGCCAGAAAAATACTAGTCCACATCTCCTTAAAACTCTAAGGAACTTTCATAGCTATATTTCAATTGATGGAATTGTTGAACGAATCAACACCTGGTTATAATATTGTCATCTGATCCCCTCCTGGGAATAAAAAAAAACTCTCCACTCCTGCTAGTTTGGATGCTTGTTGGCAACAGTTTATTTTAGGCACTAAGTTAATATTTACATTGCCTTTATCATTTCACATTTATATGTTACATTCCACCAACAGTAACTACAACAGTCCATCATTTCCTCCAGAACTTTCTTCCTTTCTGGTCCTCTTCTTGTTGCATTATTCACCTTCAGGGTCTGACCCCCCCCACCCATCACCAGTACCAGGTACCAACTTACCAAGACCTCCTCCCCCCTAGGTCTGGACACTAAGATCCGACTCCTAGTCTGTCCCCTTCCCCTTCCCCCTTTACTTCCATGCCTGGATGCCATTTGCTCCAGCCTGTGTTGCCCTGCCCCTTTCCCCTTTCCTGCCTACCCTTCCTTTTTCTCCCTCTCTTTCTCCCACCCTTTTCTTCCACTGACCCATCTCCCACTAGCGATAGAAGATAGGCCCCCCCCTTGAGGTCTAGTGACTAGGAACCTTCTTCTCACGCTCCCCCACCAGGTCTATTAATTTCTTAGGAATGAACACATGCCAAACTCCAATAGGTGGACCCCATCAGACCTATAGACCTCCAACATCTCAAAAGAGATGTCCCTGTGCTGTGTGTGTTCTCCACCCATCTCAATCACCATTTTTGCCACCTTCCTGTTGAGCTTCTTCCTCCCCTTCTCCAATACCCTAACTTCTCTAACCCATCTCCATACCCTACGGGATGTGATCTCAAACCAACCAATCACCAGCCCCAGCAACCAACCCTTCACCCTTTCAAAATCAGCTGTTATAGCCTGTACCAATGATCCCCATGGTGTCTTGCCCAGGTCATTCCCCCCTAAATGTATGATGAGCAAATCCAGCCTGCTCCACCGGACTCTGAGTTCCTCCAACAACAGCATCAACTGGGCCCATCTCATGCACTTAGCCCCTTCCACTGCACCCTTGTGTGCTCCAAATCCATCTGCAGCTGCATCCCACCACTCCTGGGTGCTGCAAAGTTCTCAGCTTAATAGATAAAGGAGTGCCCCACCATCCAGACATGTTGCTTTGTTCCTGTCGGGAAAAGAGGAACAAAAACAGGGTGAACATTCATTCTGTCAACACCTTACATACTTCTTATAACAGCTCAATCTCCAGTGCCCCATCTGCTTCACCTCCTCCTCAGACCCACCCTGGGATATGGCTTCCACGCCACTCTGATGTGAAAAGAGTGTGGGGTGAACCTGCCTGGATCTTCCATGACAAACGCTAGTGCCTTCTTAAGGACACCCCTGACCTGAAAACCCATCACAGGGCTCCCATCTCCGTGGCAGAACCAAGTCCTACCTCCTGCCCCCTGTGTTTGCCCATACTCCTCAAACTCTTTTATGGTGCACACCTCCCCAGGTCCCTGCCTGAGCAATACTACAGTCTCACCTCTTCCCACCTGATCTGTTTTTGACCATGACAAATGAATGACCACCCTGTCCTGTCCAAACTTAACTGCCCCAGCCTGAAGCCAACTGTTGTCTCAGACTTCCTTGGGCCCAGTATCTCTCTGACCCTGAAAGCCCCTTTTGCCATTGACTGCAAACACCATTTAAAATAGGCAAGCCTCTTTCGCTGTTGTGCACACATGCTGCAGTGCTCCCATCGTGCTCCTAGCAGCTGACCCATGATGGACTGCCTCCTGTCCTACCTCACCCCATACCCTCTCTACCAGCCTGAGACCAAGCATGTGACAGACCTCCCTATGGTTGCATCCGGCCAACCTTTGTTCTTGCAGACCCATCCTATCCCAGCCAGTTGCACCCCCATGGTGGTTTGAGCCATCCCCTCCTCCACCTTTTCACTATGAATTGCTTCACCTGGTCCTCAGAAACTGGCCCCTCTGTATCTAAACCTGCACTGGCCTGGAACTTCTGAAATGCCTCCATGCCACTTCGTATGCTCTCAGCATGTTGGGTGCCCAAGAGTTCCCATATAACCATCTGGCCTTTTCCCTCCAATCTCCCATAGATGGTCTGGGACCCTGGTCCTGTGTACTACTGCCATTGGAGCCAAGTATCGAAACCTGTTCAACTGCAAATGGGAAAGACTGTCAGCAACATCATTCTGAATGCCTTCAATATGTTGCGCTTTAAATGACAAGTTCAGCTGAAGCCCCAACCGGACCAGCCAATGCATAACCCCCCTACTGTGTCCATAACCCCCCTTGTCTATTTATCACTTCCACCACCCATTTATTTCCACACCAAAACAATATGCACTTCCCCCTCTTCATGTCCCCCAAACCTCCAGGACCATGAGAATGGGAAAAATTTCCAAGAAGGTAATATCCTTCAGTAACCCAGCTTCCCCCCATGAGCTTAGCCATGCCTCTGAGATCCACTCACCTCTGAAGTAGGCCCCCATCCCCAGGGCCCCCAAAGCACTGGTATACAGCTAGAGGTCTGTGTTGTAAGCCCATTCTTCCTGCCAGAATATAACCCCATTATAACTGTTGAGGAACTCCCCCCACACTCCCAGATCCTCCCATATCCCTTTTGTGATATCCACCCAGTAATGAAGCTTTTTTGCCTTCCCTGTGGACCTTGCCAGTCTCAAGGTAAATGCTCTGCCTGGGCTTATGGCCTTACAAGCAAAATTAAGGTGTCCCAGCAGCTGCCGTACCGATATCAGTGGCACCCTCCTCCTCCCTTTGACTTGTTCCAACAAACCCCTAAGCTGGGCAACTTTGTCCCCCAGCAGGTGGAAGCATTCTTGCACTGTGTTCACCTCAAGCCCCAGGAATTCCAACTGGTGGGCTGGGCCCCTCTACCATTACCAGTGGAATGCCTATGCATCCACATATCTCCTTAAAATTTGCCAGCATCCCCTCTGCCTCTCCCCCCCATGAGGAGGAAATCATCTAAGTAGTGTATCACCCACCTATGCCCATATCTCAACCCAAACACCCATTTCACCAAAGAGCTAAAGGCCTCGAAGGTCAAACAGGCCACCAAGCAACCCATAGGCATGGCTTTGTCAAAATATAGCACACCCTGAATTGAAAACTCAAGAGATCCCAGTCTTTGAGCCTCACTGGCAGCAGCCAGAAGGTGGATTCAATGTCCGTCTTTGCCAACCATGACCCTTGCACTGCCCTGATCAGCACCACTGCCTGATCCAATGACTTGTACGAGACTGCCCATAGGTTGTCTGGAATCCCTTCATTTACCGAGGCCCTTTCTAGGTAGGAGAGGTGGTGGATGAGTCAAAATTCCCCCTCCTGTTTCTTTGGTACCACGCCTAGAGGTGATGCCCGTAAGTTGGAGCAAGGAGGTTCCATGAAAGAACCCTCTCCACTCCTGGCCTGTGCCTCTTTCTGGATTTTTGCACAGACTATGTCCTCTTTCCCCTTAACTGAGCCACAATTTTTGCCCTCATTGCTCTTCATCCCCCATCAAAACCCAACTGAAAACCCACCTTGAAACCCTTTCTCAGGAAATCCTCCTTCACTGCATCTGGATAGTCCTGTGTCCAGGCCTCAACCACTCTTCGAACTATGTGAGTGCAAGCCAAGGGAAAACCCCAGCACTCTTCCCCAACCTCCCCTTCAGTTCCACCCATAATTGGAGGTGTACCCTCCCTTCTTGTGGTCCCCCCACCCCTCCCAATTCCACTGCCCCAACCACTCCAAAAGGACTGCTCCTGGTACTGCCCCCCCTTGCTGTGTACCCCTGTCCCCCCACCTGGCAGCTTGCCACTGGGTGCTGGCCCAAGCATCGGGAACAAACATGTCTGAATTTACAGTTTGCCCAAGTGCACGAGGCCCTGTTGTACCCCCAGCATGTCTTCACCACCATGGTGGGGGCACCCTTCTTGCTGTGTTCCTCTTGGGCCCTCCAGCTGGACCCGATAATGTTCTTACCCACAGTTCCGAATGTGTGCAACCCACCTGAGGTCTCCTTTTGCCGCCATCAGTTTTCTGATTGCCTTGTCAAACTTTAGCCATCCGTACCCTAGTTTCACCTTATACATGTCCCTAATGATGGCCGTGTATGTCAGGAGGGGAATTGCTAACTCCGGTTGCTTTTTTAAGACCAAGGTGCTGTATATCAGGAAACCCACCCGCCATGTGTCTATATTTTTCCCCTTGTAATTTGGCTTCCTCCTTCTTATGCCCCACTACTGCCAGCACCACTGCCATCTCTGATTTACCTACTGATTCCTTCTGCTAATATTTTTGGGCAGTATCTTTATCCACCAGACCAAAAATATCCACATATTCCCCTTTCCAGATCTTGTCTTTGAGCCAGGATGGTAAGTGGTCTCCTAAAGTGAAACCCAGTGGCCCTTCATATAGCTTCTTCCCCCTGTCCAATTTCCCACTGGCCCATCTCCCTCCTTGCCACCACCCTTTGCTGCTTGCAGTGCCTGCTCCATCTTCTCTACCCCCTTGCCTCCCATATCACTTATTAGACCTTCCAGGTACTCCTTCAGGTCCCTCCCATTTGTGACATCTACATTGACCTTACCCCTGTTTTAGCCTGGTCCAGTTGGTACTGGTGTGGGTTCTGGTGGTGAGATGGGCAAAGGCCTGGGCCCCACTCCTCATGGTCTCTTCCTTCCCCTGCCCCCACGCATCCACTCTTCTCTCTCCTTCCTCTTTTTAGATACCTCCTCTTCCTCTTCCCACTGCCTGGCCACCTTGACCAGCTCCGTCATCTTGTACATCAGCTTGGCACTGGAAACTAGGGCTCTCCTTGGTGCCATCTTCCCACTGCATGATATAGGGGAGGAAATGACAAACCATGAGGAGCAAATCAGGTGCCCCATCACTCTCTGCTCTCCAACACATTACCTCCAAAAACCATATAAACACTACAAACAGGTATCTGCCTCTATCTCTGAAATCAAATAAAGAGGCAGAAGACACTGCAGAGCAGGACACTGCAGCACAGGAGCTAGCACAACAATACTCACCCAAATCAGGAACCAAAACTAAACAAGCACAAAGGAAATCCAAAAAACTTGATCATAGGAGACTCCATGATTCGGGAGTTGATACCATCTCTGAAATAGGGGGTGATGGTCAGATGTCTCCCAGGTACATCAGCATGGAGACACTGACCGTGATTACAAAATTGTTCACAAAGCAGGAGAAAACATTGATGTCCTAGTACACATAGGGACTATCGATCTCGCCAGCCGGTCAGTTGTAGAGACCAAGGAACACCTGACTAGGCTGGGTGACAAACTATCATCTATTTCGTCCGGCATCTCCTTCTCTGAGATCCTGCCAGTCTGGGAGAAGGAGCAGATGGACGGAAGGTCAGAGAAGGGGAGATAGGGAGCTAAACACGTGGCTCAAGGACTGGTGCCAGGAAAAAGGACACAGATTTGTAGGGAACTGGCAACAGTTCTGGGAGCGAAAGTTCTTTAAATTTGATGGACTGCATCTGACTAAAGGGAGTCAGTGCATTGGGGCAGAAGTTTGACGTCTTTGCAGAGTATTTAAACTAGCAAATGGGGAGAAGGGTGCAGCACCCCATGTCGAATGGGAAGAACACCCTCCCCTCAGCTAGTGGTCAAACAGGAATTCAGTGTGTTTGCCGTTCATTGCATCACCAGGTAAGAAAAAGGTTTGTCTCCCATACGATGCACAGGGGTAATGCCAAACTTCACCCAACAACTAACACACCAAAATCTGGCCAATGGAAAATCATGTACACAATGCTCACAGCCTGGGAAATAAGATCCCAGACCTGCAGGCAATAATGTCAGAGGCTAAACTGGACATAGTAGCAATTAGTGAGACGTGGTTTACCAGTAACCACACTTGGGAGACTTCAGTACCTAGCTATGTATTGTTCAGAAGAGACCGAGGTGCAAAAGGGGAGGTGTGGCTGTATGTTAATAAAAAATATCAAATCTACAGAAATTCAGAATACACATAAGGAGCCAGAAGAACTGTGGGTCACCCTGGAAACAGGAAATGGGACAGCCATAAGAACTGGGGTTGTCTACAGGCCCCCAGACCAGAGGAGGACATAGACACATTACTGTTAGAAGATATACAAAACATGACAGCTAAAGGGAGGTTCTGATAATGGAGACTTCAACATGCCAGATACAGATTGGTCAATACCAGCAGAAACATCTGCCAGAACTAGACTCATAGTGGATTCCCTGCAGGGAGGGCCTCAAACAACTGGTACAGCAACCCACAAGAGACAGGGCTATCCTAGATCTAGTACTGACTAACAAAGAAGGGATCACAGATCTCCAGGTAGAAGGTCACCTGGGGCCAGTGACCATCACATGGTATGGTTCAATTTGGCTACTACATCTAAATCATCCCATTCCAAAGCAAAAATATGGGACTTCAGAGGAGCTGACTTTGATAAGATGGCCAACAGAGTTAGCTAGCCCTGGCAAAAGAAACACAGGTGAGAAGGTACAGGCAAAGTGGGCAAGCATTAGGATACAATACTTGAAGCAACATCCCATTGTGTTAGACAGAAAAGAAGTGCAAAGAAGAAGAAACCACTTTGGTTCTCAAATACAGTAGCAGAAAAGGTCAGAGCCAAAGGCTGGCCTTCCAGAAAATATAAGGAACACAGCGGGATGAAGATAGGGAGGCATACCAACTGCCCTAAGGGAAGCAGGTAAGGCAGTAAGGCAGGCAAAGTCCCAAACTGAGGAAACACTAGCACGAACAGTAAAAGAAGGTGACAAGACTTTCTATAGATACATTAGTGAAAGGAGAAAGTCCAGAGGGGTATTGCTAAGCTTAATGGAGAAAAGGGAGCATGTGAGGAGGAGGACCCTGTAAAGGCATCTATCCTAAATAGATACTTTTGCTCAGTATTTACTGAAGAGAAGGTGGGGCAGGGCCCACAGCTCAGCATCATGGACACAGGGGGAGGTGAGCACTACTCCCTTCACAAAGAAAGGGTCCTACAAGAGCTTGCTAAGCTCAGGGTGGATAAGGCAATGGGACCTGATGGCATACATCCCAGGGTACTTAAGGAGCTAAAGGAGGAACTAGCAGAGCCGTTAGCAGAATTGTTTAGTGAGTCTCTGAGCACAGGAGAGGTCCCAGAGACTGGAGAAAGGGCTCATGTGATCCCACTCCACAAGAGTGGTAGCAGGGAGGAGGCGGGAACCACAGACCGGTCAGTCTTACCTCAGTAGTGGGCAAGATTATGGAGGCACTCCTTAAGGAAAGGATAGTGCAACACCTGGAATCCATAGGGCACAGGATCCAAGACAGCATGGGTTTACAAAGGAAGGTCCTGTCAAACTAATCTCATAGATTTCTTTGACTGGGTAACCAGAGTGGTGGACCAAGGGGAGCAGTTGATGTCGCATACCTTGACTTCAGCAAAGCTTTTGACACTGTTCACATAGAAGATTGATAAATAAGCTAGGTAGGCTCGGTGGGTCAAGTTGGTCAACTGGGTGGCAAACTGGTTGACTGGCAGAAAACAGAGTGGTGGTAAATGGTATACAGTCAGAAGAGATGCAAGTCACAAGTGGGTACCTCAGGGATCAGTCCTGGGGCCAGTCCTATTCAACATCTTCATTAGTGACCTGCTAGATGGACTAGAGGGTAAGGCTTGTCTGTTTGCAGATGACACCAAGATCTGCAACAGAGTAGATGATCCAGATGGGGTGGGCAGAATGAGAAGAGATCTGGATAAACTAGCAGAATGGTCAGAAGAGTGGCAACTGGGATTTAATGCAAGAGTGCAAAATCATGCACATAGGGAAGAGAACCCTGAAGCCACTTATAGGCTGGGAGAGGAGTTGCTAGCAGTCACAAGGAAGAAAGAGACTTGGGCATCATCATCACTGATGACCTAAAATCATCAAGCAGACCTCTAAAGCAGTAGGTAAGGCTAGGGGGTGTTAGGGTGTATTAGTAGGAGTATCACAAGTCGTAAGAGGGAGGTAATAATCCTCTGTACAAGACATTAGTTAGGCCCCATCTGGAGTACTGCGTGCAGTATTGGAGCCACACCTTCACAAGGACATTAACCAAATTGAGGCAGTCCAGAGAAGGGCAACCAAAATGGTGCAGGGACTGCATCAGAAGACATATGAGGACAGATTAACAGACTCAATATGTATACCCTTGAGCAAAGGAGGGAGAGAGGTGATATGATCGAAACATTTAAACTCCTTAAGGACATAAACAAGGTGAAAGAGTCTAACATGTTTAAATATAAGAAAATAGCAGGACAAGAGGACACAGCATGAGATTAGAGGGAGGCCGATTAAGGGAATGTGAGGAAATTCTTTTCACAGAAAGGGTGGTAGATGCATGGAATGGCTTACCACAAGAAGTGGTGGCTATGAATACAGTGCAGGGCTTCAAACAGGCATGGGATAGGCATAAGGAGCAATACAAATGACTATGAATAGATAGGTCACTGACAGAGCAAGGCCGATGGCACATTTATAAGGTAGAAAAAGAAATGGGCAGACTGGATGGAGCCTTCTGGGTCGCCTATCTGCAATCCTTCTATGTTTCTATGTTTCACCAGGTGCCATGTCCTCTACCTCAAGCCCCCCTTTCCATCTTCCCGGCCACTTCCAGGCCACCGTTCCTTCTCATGTGCCCATCAGGCACCCACCGTACACCTCACACCGGGGTGCCACCCGCCCCATTCTGCCTGTCATCACCCATCTTCTCCTTCCACCCCCAGAGATATTTCTGGGCTGCTGTACCACTCCAGGTCCCTTGGTCTGCACCCTGCTGCCCCCCCCCCCTTCTTTTGGTGTCGCCAGCCTTCCTCAGTGCATCATCCCCCTGCCCCCAAAGAAATCAATACAACAACAGAGACAAATATTAAACAACCCATTAATAAAACAATATATAACCAAACAGTGTCAAAAGAAATCACCCCCACCCCAACTCTCTGAGTGCTGCTTCTATAGTAAAATAGCCCTGTTATGTGAACTTCTATGTTATGTCAATTTTGCAGACCTGGAATGTTTCTTCTGCAATAAATTTTACTGATTGAATTAAGCATTTCTCTTGACTTCATTTGAGAAACACTTCTTGGACTTAGTGAGTACAAATAATACTGTTATGTATTGTTGTTTGGGGCTGCTTACCCCTTATGTGCACCAACTTCTTACCAGTGCACAGTGCCTATTTGATTTTGTTTGATTGCTCACAGCATTTGCACTTGCAGCCGGTAAAGCAATTCGTTGCTGCCAGAAAAAATACTAGTCCCCATCTCCTTAAAACTCTGAGGAACTTTCATAGCTATATTTCAATTGTTGGAATCCCTGAAGGAATCAACACCTGGTAATAATATTATCTCGCTGAAGTGCTTCAAGAACTCTCTCTCACCAGATGTAAAATAATGAAAGAAAACCACTCTGATAGTGGAAGTCTGAACACAAGTGCGGAGGATTTTGCACTGATTGACCAGGCCACTACGGAGAATCTTGCAACATGGAAACTAGAGGCTAAAACAAAGTTGGGACATCAGCCAAGCCAAACAGCTGTGGGCAAGTCACTGGAGCTGAACAATCATTTTGCTACCTTGGAAAGACTGTTATTTAAGGAAATCAATACAAAATATAATGGGCCAGGTTCTAGAAGGGTTACACCTGGTGTAACAGAAGTTCCGCCAAGTAGAATGGCGCATGTAGCAACTTACACCAGCAGTTGCGACATGCGCGATTCTACAAAGTGACCTGCGACATGTCGTAGGCCACTTGCACCGAACAGCTGTTATGCCACATAAACCCTCTGTGATATGGTGCTAGGGAGTTTACAGAAGCAGTTGCTCCCCATTCTAGAAGGGCAGCCAAAAAGTGCCCACATCTGGATTCTACAAGATCCCCCAGAGGAGATCCAGCAATGTAAATTATACCAGCATTTAGCTGGTATAACGTATGGACGCCCCGGGGGTCCTGTAGACCTGTCGGCTGTCCAGTGGACAGTGCACAGTTTCCCTCCCCCCCATGCCCAGCACACCCCAGTGGGGCCCCACAGGACTGCCCATATCCCCAGCCCCCTGAAACACTCATTGGCAGATGTCCCACAGGGCAGCACTGCCATCCCCCTACCCGTGCCCTGAACCATCATGAATGAAAAATAGGCAGCCCCAAATCCCAGGTAGTCTAGTGGTCCCCCCAGCAATATAAAATACATATTGCAAGCTCCATATCCCTGGTAGTCTAGTGGCCCCCAGAAATATATAATAATATAAGTCTGTCTTTTGGATGAGACGTTAAACCGAGGTCCCATCTGCCTGGATTGGTGGTAGTTCAGGTGGATGTTAAAGATCCCATGGCACTTATCAAAAAGAGTAGGGGAATTTCCCTGGTGACCTGGCCAAATTTTCCTCATTCACTAAAAAAAATATCACCAACAGCTTAATCTGGTTCAAGGTCAGTTGCCATTCATCTGTATCCACCTCCCCCAGGTCGTGCCTGAAAATAGGCAGGATTTGTCTAGTGCACTTACCCGGTCAACAAAAACTAAATAAAAAAATATATAAGATCCCCCAAATCCCTGGTAGTCTAGTGCCCCCCCAAACTGTATAATAATACATATGAGCCCTGTCTCCTGGTAGTCTAGTGGCCCCCCACCCAGCTGTGCAAGCCAACCCACACCCTCCACCCATTCCCAGCCGGTGACTGGCACAGCCCACCTATCACCTCCATGGCTAGCTGCTAACCGAGATCTGTATGAGCGCTTACTGTAAATGCATTCAGAAATTAATTTCTGAGTGTGTCTTTCAATGCACATACAGATCTCAATCGGCTGGCAGTGGGCGGTGTAAGATTGTGCCGTGCCAGTCACTGGCTGGAGACAGGTGGAGGGTGCAGGATGGCTGGCACAGCTGGGGGGGGGTGGAGGCCACTAGACTACCAGGGAGACAGGGCTCATATGTATTATTATATAGTTCAGGGGAGCACTAGACTACCAGGGATTCAGGGGGTCTTATATATTATTATACATTTCGGAGGGGGCTACTAGACTACCAGGGAATTGGAAGGTTTCATCTTTGTACATTGATGGGGGAACACTAGACTACTGGGGTATATACCGCATATGCAGCTGGTGACTCTGGGTCGGACACGGGTGGGGAGGTTGTCTGTGCCACCACGCCGTTGTGGCTTGCTACATGCTTGCATGGTACGCCTGCAGTATGGCATACCTGGTCACATGTCACAAGTCACAGGACTTAGCTACGATGACCTTGCTCCTTTTAGAATAGGGCGCAGAGTCAATGTTGCAGTTGCGAGTGGTGCAAGTTAGTTTAGTGACAGCTTAAGTCACCCTTCTGAGAATCGACTATCCTGTGTAACCCAGAACAATATCTTGAATTGTAAATAGCACCACGTGGTTTTAGGATTACCTTAATTCCATCAGATGGTATTGATTAATTCATTCAAACCACTGAATGGAAAAAGCAGCAGCATTGTGTGCGCCAACTTTTATTGAAATATTGATTAAGGAAGACAGCCTTAAGCAACAGGAACTCACCAAAAAGACTGCCAAAACCAAAATAGAATTACAGAAATATTCTAAAAGTCTGGAACTAGCAGATTTGAGTAAAGAATTAAATAGTGAACTACAAAAAACACTGGCTAAACATGAGGCAGACCTAATCAAAAGAAAACACAAAAAACTAATAAGAGACTACAGGGAAGGAAGAATCTTGAAGTGGTCACGTCAGAAATCAGTTAGCCATGGTTCTGGTTTAAGGGGAAGGTCGAGGTATCAACAATCCAGAGCAAGAAGTGAGCAGACAAATTCATCTGCATAAGGTGATAAGGCTACAGATCCTACTCAGACAGAGGAGACACAAGATACCTCCGGGAGTCAGAAAGAGATGTCTTTTTCCGAGGTGGACACAACAAACAAGGTAAAGGAAAAAAATAAAAGCTTCATCAGCAAAAGAGACAAAAGGAGCAAAAAACACAAAAAGACAAGAAGGGGCAAAAAAGGCGGCTGTAAAAACATCACAAGGGCACCTCGCAACTCAGAGTAGCAAATTATAAACCTGAAGGAGGAAATCTTCACCGACACACAAATCAGTGTATTACAAAGAGGACTTTCGTTTGTCCCAACAGTAAAACCCAATAAATTTGATATTACTGTGGATGCTGAAAAATGTAAAGGAAGTCATATTTGAAGGACTACTATTCTGAAATTGTTTGCAGGGAAAAAAACTGTGGGGGGGTGTCCACTGTGGATATTGCAGAAGTAAGTGAAATGGATTTAAATCTCTCCATGGATGTGTCTCTGTTGGACTTTTCGAACTCTGACATCAAGAGTCAAGGACTGGAAACAGAAATATTCAATGAATGCAAAGAATGTATACAAATGGACTGGGCCAACTATTTTAACCCGTCTGCTTTGTATGAAGAGAGCAGCCGACAAGATTCAGGTAGGCAGTGTCATGTCTGTATATATGACATCAATAGACACAATCTGAAAAAGAACAGAAACAGGTTATTTGCCCCAAAGACACAATGTAGTCCAGTTACAGGTAACTCCCTGATAAATGTTTATAAGAAATCAGTAATGAGAGATATTTATGCATTACTTAACAATGATACTGGTAATAAGCATTTCAACGTAACAAAGGAGGAGAATATGTCATTAAGGGAGTTACAGGATAAAAAATATTTGTTTCTTAAGCCAGCAGACACGGGGGCAACATATTAATTATGACTTCAGAATTTTATAAGAGGAAGGTTTTGGAACCTCATTCAGATGACAGTAGTTATGTAAGGCTCCCAAGTGACCCAGGTTTAACTTATAAACAGGAATTATAGCATTTATTGGATTTTGCCTCATATAAAAATGACATTTCAGAAAAAAATAATTTAAGTTCCTGTTACTAGATCACCCCATTACCCCTGTGCTATATATCTTACCTAAAATTCATAAAAATCAGCAGGGACCCCCTAGGTCAACTTATTGTATCGGGTGTGGCTTCCATTATAGGCAATCTGAGCCATTTCATTGATTTTCTAACAGCACAGTGTCACATGGCTTGAGTTCCATATTAGGGATTCAATGGACGTGCTTAACAAATTTAAAAACTTTATTTGGCAACCTGACTACAGATGGCTCACAACTGATGTACAATCTTTGTACACATCTATCAGACACATTGCTGGTGTGCAAGCTAGCATGCAGTACCTTAAAAGAGACCCAATGAAAAATGACAAGCCAATCAGTCTAATACACTATGGTTTGGAATGTGTATTGAACCATAATTATTTTGAATTTAATGGCAAAAATATGTGGGACTGCCATGGGGTCCTCAATGAGACCATCCTATGCAAATCTATTTTTGGGAAATTGGAAGGAGGGTTATATTTACAGCGCAGCAGTAAACCCTTATTATGATCATATTATTTCTTGGTTTCACTTTATTGATGATATTCTGTGTGTCTGGAGAGACACAAAAGTGAACATACAGAATTTTATTAACTGGGTAAATATTAACAATCTTAATTTACATTTTAAGCATCAAACAAGTGCTACAAGTATCAATTTTCTTGATATTACCTTGAGGTCAGCAGGTGACAGTGGTCAAGTACAGACAAATGTATATAGAAAGGACACTGCCACTAATAGTTACCTACATGCCACCAGCAATCATCCATTAAGGCTCAAAAATTCTATTCCATATGGCCAGTTCCGTAGGCTCTGTTGCAACTGTTCAGAGCAAAATGAATTTGAGACACAATCCTTGGAACTTAAAAATAGGTTTCTAGACATATGGTACTCTGAAAAAATTGCAAAAGAGGCATTTAAGAATGCTAAATCACTAGCTAGAAATGCACTATTAACTCCAAAACCTAAAGCACAGGTTATTTCTGAACAAGTGTGTTTTGGTACAGAATACAATCGCCTGGCATGTCAAATAGGGGTATAATTCATAAATACAGGCCCATACTACTATATGATGAGGTATTAGTATGAAACATTGGTTCTGAACCACTTATAACTTTCAAGAAAAGCCAGAGTAGTTGGGACAAATTGTTTCACAGTGAGTACAGAAGTAACAATGGCATCAGTAAAATGTGGTTACCTATTAAACCTCCTGGCATGTTTCGATGTGGGAACTGTAATGTCAGCTATTATGGTAATCAGGGTAAATAATTTAGTCATTGTACTTGTTCTAAAACAGTTAGAATCCATCAGTTCATATCCTGTGTCACTTCATTCTGGTCTCCTATGTGCACCCGGGGTAGCGGTCGACTGGCTTCCTGCAACCGAGTGGGAGTTGCCCTCTGTATCTCTGAGGAGTCAGAGTGTTGGTTGGGCATTTTCAAGATCCCTTGTGGGTCATTCCTTGTGGAATGCCCCCAAGGGGATTGTAGCTGTGGGTCACAGGCAGCAGGGTGTTGGGACCAGTAAGTTTGGTGCATTTGGAGGGGAGGGCCCCTTGAGATCTGGTTTGCACTCCCCAGCCCACTGATATGTCATGGATTTCCTGGATTGTATCCCAAAGGTTTATATGGCTGCAATTTGGCCTGTGGCTTGTTTTTTCTTTGCCACTAAGAATAAGACTTTGTTTCTGTGTCAATTTAATTTGACCATGTTGGACTGCTCACTGAGAATGACCCTGGTTTGATTTACATTACAATCTGTCCTCTTTTAGTGAGAGGTATATCTAAAGTTGTGGATGTACTGGCAGTGGGTTTGTAATTACTTGACTGAATGTGATTGAATATTTTTAGTTTATAATTTAATATTGTTATTTTATTTTTGTTAGGTTTGTTGTCTGTTGGATTTATGAAGATGTGTTGGGAAGGTATAAGAACGGTCGGGTATTATCCCCCCCCCCCCGGCTCAGGTACCTTCGTCCTTTTTCCTGTCCTCCACTATCCCCAGATGTATATAGAAGGTGTAGAGCCTTGAGGATTGTTAGAGGGAGGAGGGCGAGGGCCTAGCCTGGAGATGAAATGGAAAGGAGTGGCCAGATAGGAATAGTTGGGACAAGGAGATGTCCTGGGGTGAAATGGGTCCAGGAAAGGGGTTCTCCCTGTCTGGTTCCCATACCCGAGGGCTCTGCTTACAGCAGGCAGGTAACCCGGACTTCCTCGGGTTCTCATCCTATTTGGGTGGTGTTAAGCAATGCCAGGTCTATTAAGAACAAGACCACTGTAATAGTAGATCTTTTTGAGTCATCTGACCTGGCTTGCATCACTGAGACCTGGCTGGATGAAAATGCTGGTCCAGTGTTGGCATCAGCAATTCCGGCTGTGTAACACAGAAACACAGAATTTGATAGCAGAGAAGGACCGCTTGGCCCACCCACTCTGCCCATTTCCCTACCTAATGGATAAGCTGCAGATCCTAGTTCACCAACAGCGTACTTCTTCCTACCCCCACCCCCTAGAATTGCCTTATGACTGTCCCATGCATGCTTGAATTCCACCACTGTTTTTGACTCCACAACCTCCTCCGGAAGGCCGTTCCATGCATCCTCAACCCTCTCTGTGAAAAAATACTTCCTTACATCACCTCTGAGCGGCCCCCCGCCCCCCATCTTGCTCACCTCTTTTTCTGAAAGATACTACCCTCTTGGACTTTGTTGATTCCCTTGAGGTACTTGAAAGTTTCTATCATGTCCACCTTCTCCCTCCTTTCCTCAAGACTATACATATTAAGCTCCTGAAGTCTCTCTTCATATGTCTTCTGATGCAAACCCTGCACCATTTTAGTTGCCCTCTTCTGGACTGCCTCCATCCTGCTTATGTCTTTGCGGAGACTGGGTCTCCAGAACTGCACACAGTACTACAGATGGAGTCTCACCAGCTGTCTATACAGAGGGATAATAACTTCCGGTTTTGTACTGGTGATGCCTCTCCCTATGCATCCCAGTATCCACCAGCCCTCCTTACTGCCCTCTCACATTGCTTGCCCACCTTTGGGTCTTCTGATATGACTACCCCCAGGTCCCTTTCCATTTTTGTTGTTGTTAATATCTCACCCCCCATTGTGTACTCTTCCCTTGGGATTTTGTTTCCCAGGTGCATTACCTTGCACTTCTTAGCATTGAATCTAAGCTGCCATACATTTGACCATTCCTCCAACCTTGCCAAGTCCCTCCTCTTCCTTTCCACCCCATCTTGTGTATCAACTCTGTTGCAGATCTTTGTGTCATCTGCAAAGAGACATACTTTTCCTTCTAGTCCCTCTGCAATGTCACTTATAAAGACATTGAAGAGGACCGGTCCTAGTACTGAACCCTGCGGTACCCCACTAGTAACCCCCCTTTTTTCAGAGTGGACTCCATTTCCTATTATCCTCTGTGTCCTGTTCTCCAGCCAATTCTTTACCCAGGTTATCATCTTGGGACCCACTCCCAAGCTGGCTAACATGTATATTAATCTTTTGTGTGGGACTGTGTCAAATGCCTTGCTAAAGTCTAGGTAGGCTATGTCCATAGCCCCTCCCTGATCTACTACTTTGGTCACCCAGTCGAAGAAATTGATTAGAGTCATCTGACATGACCTTCCCGTTGTGAATCCATGCTGCCTTGCGTCCTGTGCCCCTCTGGCCTCTAGGTACTTGACAATTCTTTCCTTCAGAAGTGATTCCATCATTTTCTCTATCACTGAGGTTAAACAAACAGGTCTATAGTTGCCTGCTTCTGCCCTGCTCCCACTTTTGTGAAGTGGAATCACATCTGCCCTCCTCCAGTCCTCAGGTACCACCCCATCCTCCCATGATTTGTTAAAGAGGGTAGTCAGTGGTGTCATTAGTTCTACCCTTAGTTCTTTTAGAATTCTGGGATGAATCCCATCAGGCTCCATTGCTTTGTCCACCTTCAGTTTTAAGAGTTCTTTCAGACCCTTTCTTCTGTAATTTATTTATTTTATTTATTTATACAGGCGAACATCATTGCGCACAGCTCATTTGCAAGATGGACCTGATAAGGTCAAGGTTCAATAGTTGTTACATATACAGTTATGTTAAAACACTTAGATACAATATACAAAAACATTGTTGCATAAACATAAAGACAAATAGGAACACATTGATGTACACTATCTAATCTAATATATACATATCAACAATGGAATGATCTTTAGTAAATCTCTTAATTAAAGCAGCCAATATTTCAATGCTCAGGGGTAAGAACCATAATGGACAAAGGAGATACAGTGATAAGGTGTAGGAGTGACCTGAACAGGGGCTGGGGCTAGCCCCAGGTGATGTGTGATAGGGATGAGGACTACGGTATGTGCCAAGAAGTAATGGGAGAGGACTATAGACAGGATGTACGGAGTCTATGGGATTGACTTATTAGAAGGTGTAATGCCACCTGATGTTGGCTGCCTGAGGAGGGGAAGGTTAGGAGTTTGAGTATACTAGTACTAGTGGAAGCAATTGCATTTTTCTTGGAAGAGACATAGGTATAAATGCTTAAAGGATGCTAATGATATAAAGTTGTTCAGCCTCAGGGTCTTCTGAATCGTATTCCATGATGTAACTAGTACATAGCTGATAGCAGATCTCCCATGCCGGGTGTTGAATTTAGGCACATTAAGCATGATGAAATCATGGCTTCTTAGGGCATAGGTACTAGCTGTGGCCTGAGTGAAGCGTCGATGATATAATTTGGGATCATTTTAGTCAGCTCTGTGGGTCCATACTGCAGCATTTCTGTTTCTTCTGAAATGTAGAGATGTCCATCCGACTGCCGCATATAGATAGCAGTGGTGAGAGTTGAAAAGGTAGATCTATTAAAACCTCAGTGCTCTGTGTATAAGTGTCAATTTGTTTAGATAGAAAACAGGGCAGCGATTGTAAAGGAAATCTGCATAGTCCAGTACTGAGAAATGAAGCCTGGACCAGCCTCTTCTTGGAGTCTCTGGTTAGGAAGTGCCTTATTCTGTAAAGAGACCAAGCCTCTGTCGGAAGTTTTTAGAAGTTCTTCAATATGATCTATGTAGTTAAGTCTGTGTCATCCAAACCCCAGATACTTGAATTTTTCCACATATTCAAGGCTTTCACCAAGTATAGTGGATAGCTGGGGGAGATTGTTTAGTGAGGTGGGACTTGTCTGAATTTGGGTGGAGAAAAACATTGCTTTGGTTTTTTTTGCATTTAGAAGCTTTTTTTCCAATAGCTGATGTTGTAGGATGTGGAATTCTGCTTGCAGAACTTCATAAGCTGTAGCAGGCGAAGGGTTGCTGACATATAAAACAGTGTCATCTGCAAACAAGTGTACAGATGCCTTGGTAAGGTTTGAGTCAATGTTATTAATATAAATGGCAAAGAGGATGGTACCCAGGATGGATCCTTGTGGAACACCTCTTTGCAATGGTTTGAGTGGAGAGAGGTCTCCTTCAGCTTTCACTTGCTGTGTCCTTCCAGTAAGGTAACATCTGAACCATCTAAGGGAGGATGGATTTAGGCCTATGGAATACAAGGAAGAGAGGAGCAGTTCATGGTCCACCGTATCAAATGCCTTACTTAGGTCTAGGAATACAGCACAAACACTATTTTTTTTTTATCCAGTTCGGTTTGCCAGTCATTTGTTACTTTGGCCAGAGCAGAGATAGTACTATGCCTGGTTCTAAACCCAGATTGTGCTGGATTTAGAAGATTAGCCTCTTCAAGATATTCTCTTAGTTGGATGCTCACTAGTTTTTCTAGCAGCTTGGATAGCACAGGAAGGATAGAGATTGGCCTACAGTTGTTAAGGTCCATAGGATCCCCTGATTTCAGTAATGGGATAACTTGGGCTGTTTTCCAGGTTGCGGGAATAGAACCAGAAATTAAAGAAAGATTAAAGAGGTGTGTTAATGGAACTGCGAGTGCATGTGTTGCAATCTTTAGAAAATAGGGATCAAGGGCATCTGCACCTGCACTTTTTTTGATATCCATCTGCGAAAGTAGGTCCTCCACTTGTTTCAACAAAACCGGTTTGAAGGAGAAGGAGGATTCAGATATCAGAGTTCCAGTACTCTGGGAGCTTAGCTGAGCACGTAGAAGATTAGCTGGAGAGGTGTCAAATGCGAGACCAGCAGTAGTAAAGTGAATGTTGAACGAATCCAGTATTTCCATTCTATCTGAGGTTGTTCCCTTGTTGTGGTGTATCTGAGCTGGAAGTGTAGTACTAGGTTCTTGTCCTGTTATGCCCTTTATGGTGCTCCAGAATTTGGCAGGGTTGTGATAGGAGGAGTCGAGTTCTGTTATATAATAGGCAGCCTTTGCATCCCATACTTTCCTGGTACAGCTATTTCTGGCTTTCTTGAACATCATCCAGTCATTTGGGTACTTAGACTTCCTTGCCTTCTTCCAAAGCTTATCCCTCTCAAGGAGGGCAGATTTAAGGTCAGTTGTAAACCAGCGGCACGTTTTGGTTTTTACACGTACCCTAGTAATAGGTGCATGAGTGTTAAGGGCACCTAAAACTATGCCATTTAACACCTCATGTGCTTTTTCCACTGTGTCTGCTAGATAGAACTCTTTCCATCTTGTAGAGTGATTTAGTTCTTGTAGATATGCCTCAATATTGAATTTCTTTTTTGATCTCCTCAGTAGTAATTTAGCCGGGGGGGTTAGTTTGCTGGATGATCTTATTCCAGCAATAAGGCAGTGGTCGCTTATATCACTGAAAAGCACTCCAGCGTGCGTGAAGAGGTGAGGCTTGCTCACCAACATGATGTCTAGTAATGTGCTGTTGCTCAGGTTCTTTTTGTTGATTCTGGTTGGTTCATTTATAAGTTGTGTAAGCCCATTTGTATCATAGAATGATATTAAGGGTGCTGCTGCTGTCTTGGATAGCCAGTTTAGGTTCAGGTCACCTAGGATTATGGTTTCTTCTGTACCCATCTTGATTAGGTTTCCCAGGTGGGCTAGAAGCTTAAGATCAGCTGAGGGGGGGCCTATAGCAGCCAATTAACTGTAATGCTGTGGAGTTGGAGAGGGCCACTTTGAGGGATAGGCACTCGAATTATTTGGGCATAGAAGTTGCATCTAGGCAAGTTACAGATAGATTGGATTTTACATATATCGGTATTCCTCCACTCCTTGTGTGACGATCTGCTCTGAATACTTGGTAATTGGGTAAGTTTATGTCTCTGTCAGCTGTGGCAGGTCTGAGCCATGTCTCTGACACCACTAGAATGTCTGGCAACATATGAATAACCCAGGCTTGTAACATCGTGAGCTTTTTTAGCAGGCTGCATGCATTGATGTAGAGAAAAACTTGGTCCTTTGGTCGAGCCTAACTCTGCTGGTGAGGTAATGCACTCTGGAGGGCCTGGATTAATTTCTATATTTCCAGTGCAAGTCAGTATGAAAATTAAGAGTTTCACAAGAGCTTCAAGAGATAAAAAGAGGAGTCTATCTTTGGCCCTCCTTTTATCTTTCAGGGGCCTCCATTTTAATTTAAGCCAGTCAAATGAGGGGTTATAGGTTCTTGCCTGCTCACTAAATAGCAGTCTGGTGGTCAGGCATAATGGGGAACTGTATGCCCAATAGTGGAGCACCGACCCATATGAAAGTAGATCAACTTGAGTCCCTTCATGGAGGTTACCCCACTGATTGTGTTGCAACATAGGTAGGTCAAAAAGAGGATCCAGTCATTTTTTAATGTTGGTGTGATAGAGAGAGTAGGAAAGTGAGTTGTGTTTTTCAAAGTGACAGTGAGAATAGGAAAGTGGGTAGCATTTTCCAAGATGACAGCAACAGGAAGGATATCTTCCACCCTACTCGCCATGAGTAATAGAGCAAGATGTATCCAGAGGGTTCCCCCCATTATAAAAGCAATATTGTTAGTTAATACAAGCTAAAATATGGCAATGTAGTCAGGGAGAGAACAGTAAGGAAAGGGGCTGCTGATTTGTCAGCACAGCAGAGTATATGGTGCAGATTACTGGTCAGCGCGGCTCTGGGGGCGGGAATTGTGATTCGTCGGGAAGAAGACTATAAAAAAACACACAAGAGAGGGGTGGCATGGGTGGGCAAAAATGTTGCGGCTTTCCCATACCTTCCCTCACTGTCACAAAAGAAAGGGTCCTACAAGAGCTTGCTAAGCTCAGGGTGGACAAGGCGATGGGACCTGATGGCATACATCCCAGGGTACTTAAGGAGCTAAAGGTGGAACTAGCAGAGCCATTAGCAGAACTGTTTAGTGAGTCTCTGAGCACAAGAGAGGTCCCAGAAGACTGGAGAAGGGCTCATGTGATCCCGCTCCACAAGAGTGGTAGCAGAGAGGAGGCAGGGAACTACAGACCAGTCAGTCTTACCTCAGTAGTGTGCAAGATTATGGAGGCACTTAAGGAAAGGATAGTGCAACACCTGGAATCCAAAGGGCACAGGGATCCAAGACAGCATGGGTTTACAAAGGAAGGTCCTGTCAAACTAATCTCATAGATTTCTTTGACTGGGTAACCAGAGTGGTGGATCAAGGGGGAGCAGTTGATGTCACCTACTTTGACTTCAGCAAAGCTTTTGACACTGTTCCACATAGAAGATTGATAAATAAGCTGGGTAGGCTTGGGGTGGGTCAAAAGTTGGTCAACTGGGTGGTAAACTGGTTGATGGGCAGAAAACAGAGTGGTGGTAAATGGTATACAGTCAGAAGAGATGCAAGTCACAAGTGGGGTACCTCAGGGATCAGTCCTGGGGCCAGTCCTCTTCAACATCTTCATTAGTGACCTTGCAGATGGACTAGATGGTAAGGCTTATCTGTTTGCAGATGGCACCAAGATCTGCAACAGAGTAGATGATCCAGATGGGGTGGGCAGAATGAGAAGAGATCTGGATAAACTAGCAAAATGGTCAGAAGAGTGACAACTGGGATTTAATGCAAAGAAGTGCAAGATCATGCACATAGGGAAGAAAAACCCTGAAGCCACCTATAGGCAGGGAGGGGAGTTGCTAGCAGTCACAAAGGAAGAAAGAGACTTGGACATCATCATCACTGATGACCTGAAATCATCCAAGCAGACCTCTAAAGCAGTAGGTAAGGCTAGGGGAGTGTTAGGGTGTATTAGTAGGGGTATCACAAGTTGTAAAAGGGAGGCAATAATCCCTCTTTACAAGACACTTGTTAGGCCCCATCTGGAGTACTGCATGCAGTATTGCAGACCACACCTTCACAAGGACATTAACCAAATTGAGGCAGTCCAGAGAAGGGCAACCAAAATGGTGCAGGGACTGCATCAGAAGATATATGAGGACAGATTAATGGAGCTCAATATGTATACCCTTGAGCAAAGGAGGGAGAGAGGTGATATGGTCGAGGCATTCAAACACATTAAGGGCATTAACAAGGTGAAAGAGTCTAACATGTTTAAATATAAGAAAAATAGCAGGACAAGAGGACACAGCATGAGATTAGAGGGGGGCCGATTAAGGGGGAATGTGAGGAAATTATTTTTCACAGAAAGGGTGGTGGATGCATGGAATGGCCTACCTCAAGAAGTGGTGGCTATGAATACAGTGCAGGGCTTCAAACAGGCATGGGATAGGCATAAGGGAGCAATACAAATGAGTATGAATAGATAGGCCACTGACAGAGCAAAGGTCGATGGCACATTTATAAAGTAGAAAAAGAAATGGGCAGACTGGATGGGCCTTGCAGTCCTTATCTGCCATCAACTTCTATGTTTCTATGTTTCTATGTCCCTCCCAGTCTGATGGTCCCTGGAGGTGGCTAGGCAGTTGCCGATCACCCGCTGGTGGAGCGTGGCCCCGGCACTCAAATGAGGGCTTCAGGCAGGGATCCAAAACTATGTAAATGGACTGGTATCAACTTCTGTATCCAGAGTGTTTCTATTGTTTGGTTTAGGTACCTCCCCTTCTACATTTGTGAATACTGAGCAAAAATATTTGTTTATTATCTCTGCTTTTTCACAGTCACCCTCTGCCCACCCTCCTCCTCTTAAGCCTCACTACCCCTCCCTTGGTCTTCATTCGCTCCCTGATGTACATAAAAAAGGTTTTATCCCCCTTCTTAACTGTGTTGGCTATCTTTTCCTTGGTTTGGGCCTTTGCTGTTCTGACTGCCTTCCCTGCTTCCTTTTGCTTTAACTGATACAATTCTCTGTCCTGTTCCTTCTGTGGTTCCTTGTACTTCCTGAATGCTTTCTTTTTCTCCCTAGCCTTCCCTGCCACCTCCTTTGAGAACCATAGTGGTTTCTTCAAACTTCAGACTTTTTATTAGATATCAAATTGAGATAATATTATCTCTTTTGCAATTGAATCCATAATATAACATCACAAAACAAAACAGACTTACATACAACATTTCAGTTTCAATACGAAGTTAATTTTACATTATAATATAAGCATAAAAAACATAGTTTATCCATAACAATTAAAGTGTTTGTTGTACAAAGTCATCAAAGAAGACCTAAAACATTTAAATGGTAACAATACTTGACTGCCTATCTATTTAGACAGTCGTTCCCATGTTTTGGGCACTAAATTTGATATGGTTTCATCTCTGAATTTTGTCCTAGATCTTGACGTATAAAAATGTATTCGAGTAAAAGACCTTAAGGAATATTGTTTTTGTGTCCTTATTTGTAATAAGTTTAATACAAAAAATGATAATAATTGCAGCACAAACTTATACACCAATAAATTCCAGTGAATATTTCTCCTATCAAACAATGAGAAAAAACTTGAGTATTAATATAGAACACAGCAATGAGTTCTAAATGGAAGATTTGTTACAAATCTTAGAGCGCTATTGAATAGAATATCCAGAGAACACAGTAATGATTTTTTTCCATTTTTATAGATTATATCACCATAACCCAATATAGGTAAGAACAAAGTAGAAACTAATAGTTTCTTAATCTTAAAATTAAAAAGGGATCTATTCCTATAAAAGAAGCTCAGAAGTCTCTTTAATCTTATAGATATAGCTGTTATGTGCATTTCAAAAGTCAAGTTTTTATCTAATATAACCCCTAAGTATCTATAGGAATCTATACGTTCTATGATAATTGTTGATAAAAATCAAGTTCTTTTTTAGTTGTCTCTTTAAGATCTTTCTTCCCAAATAACATCCACTGGCCCAGATATTCAAACTGCGCTTAAAATGAGCGCAACAGCAGGAGCAAGCACAAACCAGTTGCGCAAATGCGCAACAGGTGTGATATTCAAACATGGAGCAGCACAAATTGCGCAAGCAACCAACGTCTGAATATCGCACATACTGCGCCATCGCACAACCAGGAAGGAGAAGCTGAGCCGAATGTTGCGCTTATGGAGCAACCAGGGAAGCTCAGCTGAGCATTCCAGAGCTGCCATGGTGCAAGCAGAGCCCCCCCCCCGAGCAATGGAACTGCACATCCAGGGAGGCAGGCTGGGGCCCACCATCAGCCATGCCACACATGGGCACAGGAACACACTGCAGAACCCACACCACACCTGCACACCCCAAGCACAGCATCACTGGGGGTGTGATGGATGATCTACTGGCCCATGGGGACAAGCCAACACAGCATAGCGGAGCTATGACATCCCAGCACAACCACTGGCATGCTGAGAGTGCCACACACAGGGGGTTGACAACCATAGTACACAGCAGCCTGCTGTACGCACAGCACACCCTGCACTGTGATCCCAAGACACCACCTATGTGCAGTGACTGGCACTGCAGGAAACCATGCACACGCCAACCCCGTGCAGCACAGAAGCCTCCAAGCTAGACACACCCTGTGCACCAAGCAGTGGGTGGCGGCAGACGGCAAGACCAACAGAAAGTCACTGCCATGCTGGAGATACCTCCCCATGCACACACACGCACACACACCCAGGACCAGACCACCCCAGATGGCATGTACACCCCTGCAACTGAGCACCCATAGCCAGCTGCAAATCAGAGACCAACACAGTATTCATATATCAAAATAGAAATGTATATTGAACATATTATAACAACAATAGAAACTATTTACAGGGGGGACGGGTACAAGGAAGGGTGTTCAAGGGGGAGGGATTAAAAACTTGGAGAGGGAAGGCAGGTGGTAGGGATGGGAGAAGTGGGAAGGGTAATGTCAGCTATGGCCCAGCTGGCTCCTGGTCCCCTTCGCTGGCGCACCGTCCTGTGCCACCTCTGCTGATGTCCATGTCGCCGGATGGCTTGAATGATCTCCCGGTTCTTGACGCTGATTTGTGAGGCGCCTCACATCACGCGCCATCCTCCTGAGAACCTCGAGGCCTAGGAAAATGGGAACACAGTCAATGGCTGTGACTGACCACAACCCTGAACACCACCCAACCTGCAAGCCATATAGCCCAATGTCCCGCACCTGTAATGGCATGCACCCACCCACAGTGAACATGCACATGGCCATCACAAACAGGCGGCACCAGCTATACGCACCACTGCCCACACACACTACCCACGTCCATCACAGTACAAACCAGGCTGGCAAGTGACGTGGCAATGTGGTGCGATGCCAGTTACACAGCTATGTGCCCAGTGCATGCATGGGGCACCAGTGACGATACACAGACGCGCTGTGATACTGCACAGTGATGCATGTCACCTGTGTGCAGGTATACAGACATAGACACATAGACAGTGTCGGCAGATAAGGGCCTATGGCCAAGCCAGTCTGTGCATTTGAGCTGTAAGTTCACTTTGTTTACCTAGGAGTCTGTTGCCCCTTACCCCTAACCTCCGGAATTCCGTTTTGTCTATCCCGTGCATTCTGAAATCCCATGATTGTTTCAGCCCCCACCACCTCCTCTGGCAGGGTGTTCCACTTGTCCACCACCCGTTCTGTGAAGACAGTCCTTCCATGTGTCCTCTGAATTGTCCACCCTCCAACAGCATCCCATTGCCTGTAGTCCTGGAACATCTTTTTCAATTCAAAATAGTGTTCCTCTGCACCCTGTTCCACCCTGTAAGATACTTGTATGTCTCTACCATATCCCCTCTCTCCCTCCTCCCCTCCAGGGAGTACATGTTCAGTTCCTTCAACCTGTCTCCATAGGACTTGTGATGCAAGCCATGCACCATCTTTGGTGCCTCCTCTGAACCTTCCCTGCCCACTGTACGTCCTTACGTAGGGATGGTCTCCGGAAATGTGCACTGTAGTCCAGGTGGGGCCTCACTAGTGTCCTGTATAGTGGAATTATGACCTCCCCTTTCCTGCATGGTTGTATTGTGCAGGGCTACTGGTTTCCCCCAGCATGCAATAGCATCGATGACATCATGATACTCACACTGCTCAAGCAGCTCTGTCTGCCGACGTTGCTGCTGCTGTTGCTCCCGCTGCTGCTGCTGTAGGGGTGCCACCCCTGCTGGCACCGGGTCCCTGGCCTGCCCCTCTTCAGGTGGTGCTTGCCTCCTGACATCCCGGCCTGTGGGAGACATATGTTGAGACAAACATCAGTGTGACTCAAAAGCAGAGTGCCCCCTGCCCCAGTGAGAGTGCCTGCCCACACAGCCATAACCATCCATCGCACAGCTGCACACACTGACACAGCCAACCGTGGCCGAGCTGTCACCTATGCACAGCCACCAAAGCACACACACACACCCCTACAGAGAATATAGGTGCATAGATGGTACACTCACCTGGCCTAGGCACCACGCCCTGCCTGGCACGTGAACGCAGCCGCGTCAACAGCTCTGCTTCCTCCGGCGGAGGTCACTGTACCGGTGCTGGCACTGCTCAGCAGACCGGCACTGTCCAGTGACCCCCACCAGGTCTGTGGCCACCTGCTGCCACACCCTTGTCCTGGCTATGGTGAGGTGTGCCCCACCATAGAGTGCCTCATAGTGGGGCTCCACTAGGGCCACCAGGTTTGCCACTTCCAGCCAGCTGCAACACACAGCCCTCCTCCTAGCCATGTTGGTAGCTTTACAGCAGGCAATATGGCACTCCGCTGCGCCGTAACCCCACATGGAGATGTTGCGCAATAGACCACCACAGACTCCAATTGCGCTGTTCGAACAGCGCCGTCACTTCACATAGCGCTGTCACCAGACAGCGCAATAGGGACGTACACATGGCATGCGAACAGCGCCAGGGGGCAAAGGGCATACACAAGGTCATGGCAATGACGCCAGGCTACGCACAGCGCCATCGGACTTATGGGTATCCGGCGCAACTGACAAGCTGCGTACCAGTGCCACAGTGGACTATTGCGCAGTAGTGCCTCAGTGCCATATAGTGCCCAGTGCTGTAGCGCCACTGGCACAATGGTGGCCATGGCCTGAATTGCCGATCGCACTCAGCACATCTGCAGCATGACAGACGCATGCGTAAGCTATCTGGGCATGCACAATGCAGTGTACCACGCAGGCACAAATCTGCGCCATTGGCTCAGCCGACTCTTCCGTATTGCACAAAGTGCAGATTCGCGATATTCAGCCGACATATGCAAATCCTCTGATCAGCCATTCAAGGGCGCAGTGGCGCGATTTGCATGTCATTAAAGTTGCTCCACTCCTAATTTGCATGTGTTGCTCTATAAATGTGCGACAGTGGGCTGTGCAGGCCAGATTCGGTTACTGCAGGTGAGAGGTGAGTTACATGCTGTGTGATGCTCAGGACAATGCTCATGGGGAAATGCTGTAGACTGCACAGTGATAGGTGTCCACTTCCACCCATACAGATCACCATGACCGACCAGAGCCAAGGTGAGGGTGAGGACAATGGGCATAGGAGGAGGCCGAACTTCACAGCGGCAGAGATGGAGGCCCTCTTCCAGGCCTACCTGGAAGATGAGCCACTATTGAGTGGACGGAGGGGCACCCCTCAGTCCCATGCGGCTGCATGGGAGGGGGTAGCTTGGGCCGTTAACCTGCATGGAAGCCACCAGCACTCCGTGCAGGAATGCAAGAAAAAGATGGGGACTGACCGCAGGAGGTTGAAGGAGAAGGTGGCAGCCTTCAGGGCGGCACGTGCTGGCACTGGCGGGGCCCGCCAGTGGTGTTGCAGCTGACCCCACATGAGGAGACACTGGTCACAGCCATGCAGCCCAGCATTATGCGGGCATACCAGGCGGAGGATTCCAGACAGGTGGAAGCCCATCACTGCACGGTATGACATGGTGGTGGTGTTTGGGGGGTGGCGGTTGTTCACATGCACTCACATGTACTCTCTTTCTGTTACAGATCCTGTTCGTCTTCAGGAGACGGTGGTGGTGGGTCCAGACAGTGATGCGGACCTGCTGGACATGGAGGAGGGACCATCCACCTCCACCACCAGCCAGCAGGCACTGCAGCAGCATGCACGCCAGGCCAACAACTCTGGTGTCAGTGATACGGGTGCGGGGGGTGCACAGCCTGTGTCTCAGCAGTCTGGCATGCAAGCATGCCAGCATGCTGTGACCATGGCAGTAGCACGTACCTGCACCATTGATGATAGAAGGCCTGCAATGGGCAGTGATAGGTGTGTGTCCGATGACAGACACACGGCAGGCCAGCACATGCCCCTGGGCCTTTCTGGTTCACACCTGTGTACCAGCATGCTGGCACAGTCCCAGGCTGCGCCTGTCAGCACCGGTGGGGCAGCACCAGTGGCTGTGCAGGTGTCTGGCACTGTTGCCAGCACAGCGGTGGAACAGGTGGACCTGGGGGCACAGCAGTTGGAGGGGCAGCAGCAGCAGTCGCACACCAGGTCTGGGGGTACAGTGTCAAGCAGTGGCACATGTCCACCGCCCTTTGATCCGCCCATACCTGGTCCTGGTGAACAGCGCCCACCCTCAAGGGGTGATGTGCATCAGGACCGTCCACACCCTGGGGGGTCACGATGCCATTGGGGCACAGTACCCATTGGACGCACACACCCGCCTGCTGCAGGAATCAGTACAGCTGCAGGGGTGGGTTGCAAGGTCCGTGGAGGCACTGTCTGTGTCTGTGGAGTGGCACAGCAAGGAGTGTGCTCGGGACCGAGCCGAGCTGGTCTGTATGCGGACGGATGTGACCGCCGCCATTGACAGGCTGACCCAGGCAGTTGTCTCTGTCGTGGACGCATTGGGCACACGGTCAGGTGCCCTGTACCACACCCACGTTGCACTCTCACTCCCGTTCCAGCGTGCGTGCGACACAGGCCTGTCGACGCGGGTTCTACTGTAGGCATCCCGAGCACCCCTGGTGCAGGGTTTGTTTGGCGTGCTGCAGACCCCCTGTGCGGGCAAGGTCACGTTTGTGAAGTGGGACCCTGGTGGTGCAACAGTGCCACCCCATGTGGCCTCCTAGCCTGCCCATGCTGTTGGGTCGACGGGGCCACACGCATCCGTGGTGGCCGTGGGACAGTGCTGCATGACTGAGCTGTCTCCCAATGCGGGCCCTGTCTGGTGCTGCCCGTGTGCAATGTGTGTCATGGTGGGCAGTGCACTGCTGGGTGCTCTGCTCACCACGCCAACACACGGACCACCTGCACACCCTCCCAACTGCTGTCCACAGGTGCATGTGCATGATGATGCCTGCATTGCACTGTACACCAAGGTGCAAGGGTGCCCAGGTTCTGACACGTGCTGGACGGTACAGGTGGTGGGGTGGTCGGTGGTGCTGTGTGTTAGCAATGTTGGTTCTGCAGTGCTGTGCATCTTCCCATGTACGCTCTGTGCCTGGTGTGTGTGTGTGTCCATATGAGTGCTCACCCCTCCCTGATGGTGTGTTGGTATGCCTGGACCCTTCCACTCCCCTGACCTTCATGCACCCATGGTGTGTTCCCCATTGTGCCTGTAGTGTTGGTTGCACATGTCCCCTTGACTTACCTGTGTTGTGTGTAGTGCTCCTCTGTGATGGTGTCCCAGTGCAGCTGGGCCTGCCGGATCAGTCGGGGGTCCCTCCGTCCTAGGGGGGGCTGCTCATCACCATCATCACCAGCACCACCGGTGTCCCCATCGCTGTCCCCCTGTTCGACCTGTACGGCTATCCCATGGTCTTTGGCCATGTTGTGCAGGATGCAACAGGCCAGGAATATTCCACAGGCCTTTTGGGGGCTGTACTGTAGGGCACCGCCGGAGGTGTCTAGGCATCGGAAGCGTGCCTTGAGCATCCCAAACACCCGCTCTATGATGTTGCTTGTTGCAGCATGTGCCTCATTATAGCATAGCTGCGCTGGGGTCATGGGGCGCCAGGTGGTGTGAGCAGCCAGGGACGGAGTGGGTATCCGCAGTCACCTGTGTGGAGATAGTGGAGAGCAGTGTCATGTTCAGGTCCATATTGGCCATCTCCCTGTGTGCCACTACCATGGCACCTGTGTCATTCCCACCCTTGCCCAGAGTTTGCATTCCATACATGTGTACTCACCCACTAGATGTCCTGTGGGGATGTCCCCACTCTCGAATCAATGGCACAGTGCAGACTGATACCATATGAAGGCATCATGTGCTCCACCAGGGTGTGTGGCACAGACATTGATTATGCGCCCAGTGGCATCACACACCACCTGGCAGTTGACACTGGAGAATCCCTTTCGGTTCGATAGGCATGGCCATCAGGGCCAGGTGGCGTGCGGATGGCCACATGGGTGCAGTCTATGGCCCCTAGCATGCCAGGCATACGTGCTACCCTGTGGAACTCCTGCATGTTTGCTGTACTCTCTGCCGCGGTGCTGGGGAAATGGATGGACTCCACAGCCCGTGGGAGCAGTCTCTGAGGAATTGGGTGAGGATCGTGGCGTGGCCAGCTGTGTGATGCCTGTGGTGTCCCCTGTCGGCCTCTGGAAGGTGCCCGTGGTGAGCAGGCACATGCAGGCTGTCACCTTGTTCTCCACCGACAGAGCGTGACTCCGTCGTGAGGGTGTCTGCATCACATCACTGCACAGCTCACAGACCCATCTCAGTATTGCCCTGTTCAGGCGGTACCGGCCCACGATCTCTACATCTGTGTACAGCTCAAAGCTGATGCGGGCACAGTACCGCCTGTGGGGGGCATACCGCCGACGGGCCCCTCCACAGCCACGTCCCCCTGCAGCATGGATTCTCACCCCTTCATTACAGCTTCCATGTGGAAGCTGGCACTGTCCATCTCCCTGGCTTCTACCCCCCCGGCTGCTGTTGCTTTGTTACCCCCGCTGTCCTGACTGCTACTTCCACTGCACCGGGCACCCCACGCTGGCCTCTACAAAGTATGGGAAACAGTTTCCTTGCCTGCCCTTTTCAGTCTGTCTGTCTGTCTCTGTCTGTCTCTCTCTCCCCCACTTTACAGCCTGGTAGCGTTCTTGCGCCGCTTCCTTGAGCCTTTTTATTTTGGCTCATTTCCACTAGTGCGCAGTTTCCGGCTGTGCTGCTATTGCGCATTGCGCAGGTGTTTGAATATCGCATTGCGCTCTTTATGCATGGATCCGCCCCCTTCGGTTGCGCATGCCTTCATTTTCATTGCGCTATTGCTCAGCATGTTTTCGGGGGCACAACTGCCTCCTTCTGAATATCACAGAATGGCGCCGTTTTGGACTTGCGCATGGCGCAACCCTTTTGAATATCTGGGCCACTGTGTTTTTTGCTCGTTCAGAAGCAGTCTCAATTTAATAAATTCCCTTTGTATTTTATTAAAATCTTGCTGCAAGATCATCATTGCTGAGTCCACATCATCACATCTGGTATACAAAATAATGTCATCAGCATAGAGTTGTATACAGGTCTTAGGTGAACAATAATTTGTTAGATCATTTATGTATAACAAAAAAAGAAGGGGACCGAGCACAGACCCTTGAGGTACCCCATTTAACAGAGTGGTTGGAGTAGAGCAAACACCCCCCACCCTGACAGATTGTAACCTCCTATTCAAATAAGTGTAAAACCAACCTAATGCTGGAATACCTAAACCAACCTTTTTTAATTGATTTAATAATATAATATGATGTACAGTGTCGAATGCCTTTGACAAATCCAGGAATAAAGATGGAACCGCCTGGTTTCTGTCGAAGGCACTCAACATGTCATCAACCACTTTTAATATTGTATACGTTGTATTATGCCTTTTCTAAAACCAGACTGCAAATGTGTTATTATGTTGTATTTGATAAGATAATTTGTTATCTGCATACACACAAGTTTTTCACAAAATCTGCACATACTGGTAATACTGAAATAGGTCTGCAAGAACCTGGATTAGATGACCCCCCCCCTTGAATGTAGGAGTGACAAAAGTTGTTTTCAAGTCAATTAGCAATTCACAACTAGCCAAAGAAAAATTAAAAACGTATGTTAAATGAGGTACCACTATTTCAGCTGCCAATTTCAAAAAGAAAGGGGCGATCTCATCACATCCAGGACCTTTTCAGATATCTAAACTCTGCAACTGTTTCTTAACATCCTACATTTCAATTGGGCTAAAAGAGAACATTGTTTCTTACATCGTTTTGTTTTGTTTATTTGCTTCACACTCAGTGATACACCACCCGAGGATGGATCGTAGGGCCGGGGGTCTTGCCATGTGTTTTAGATCCAATCTGGGCCTAATGGAAGTACCAGTGTGGACTACCAACTCCTTTGAATGTATCATGGTTGAGAGAGTGGGGTGCAGGATACTTCTCGTCTACCGTCCACTAGGAGACGAGAATGTTCTCATGCGGGAAGCTGTGGACTTCATTGTCAACCTAACCCTGGGATCCCCCAGTTGGTTGGTTTTGGGGGATTTCAATGCCTGGATCGATGATGAACTCTTGCAGTTTGATCAGGACTTCCTACAGCTAATGATTATGCTGGGTTTCACACAGAATATTTCCTCCCCGACCCATATTGGTGGTCATTCATTGGACTTGGTGTTTCTCCTGGGGATGGAGATATCTGATTTGGTGGTGGAACCAGTTGGATGGTCTGACCATCACACCACTGGGAGGCCACCCCCAGTAGGCTAGCCTCTACAGGGATGGTCCGGTACTGCTGTTTGAGGGATGTTTCAGCAGAGAGCCTAATGGCAGTACTGGACCTATCGGGTTTACCAAGTGAATGCATGTATCCCGGGGACCTGGTACTTGCCTATAATAAGGCGGTGGTAGGGGCCCTGGATTCCATTGCTCCTGTTTATGTTCATCCCCTCACTCTTTGCTCCAAGTCTCCTTAATTTGATGAGACTTTGAGGGAGCTGAGGAGAGTGGGACGAAGGCTAGAGAGGCACTGGTGGTAATCCAGCCTGGGGGGGTGACAGACTTAGTTTGATGGACTATTATGTGGTCTATCAATCAGCAATTATGCATAAGAGGGCAGTATTCCTGTTCAGGGAGATTGCTGCTGCACAGAATCGACCAGCTCAGCTCTTCCGGACCATGGACAGATTGTGCAGTCCAACTTGTCTTCAGTCTGGAAGTGCCTTTTCTCAAGAACAGTGTGAGGAGTTTGCTCAATTCTTTTTTTAAGATAAGGTTGCTGCAATCAGGTCGAGTATCCACTTGACCCTCTCTAATGGGGGCTGCGATGGTTGGCAGGAGATGTTGGCTGCCCAGTTTTTGTGGTGCGACTTCAGCCTCCCCATAATCAGTGACATTGTGATGGTCATTCAGTCATTGCATCCGACCAACTGTAGTCTGGACCCGGGCCCCACACGTCTCCTAGTGGGATATGTGGATAAAATCGGTCCGGTCCTTGCTGAGATAGTCTGGATGTCCTTGGAGAAGGGGATCTTTCTTGATCCTCTAAAGGAGGCCATGTTTCAGCCCCTTCTTAAAAAATCCTCCTTGGACCCAGACTGTCTGGCTAACTACAGGCCTGTCTCTAACCTGCCCTTTGTGGATAAGGTTATTGAGAAGGTAGTTGCGTCGCAGCAGGATGGTCATTTGACCGGCCACAATGTCTATGATTCTCTTCAGTCCAGATTTAGGAAGAGACACAGTACCGAGACAGCTCTTGTCTGGGTACTTAACTCATTCAGTCATCAGGAGCTCTTTGGGAGTTCCACCCCTTGTGCCCTGTATACCTTTAACGCTGCATCCTGGAGCTTTCAAAGCAAAATCAAGCCATAAAGAGCATGCCACAAACAAATGCGAATAGCTCATGAACCGTAGGTGCTACACACAAAGTATGAGTGGCAAAATTGTTCAGCTCTAAATTACCGTTCAAATGGTACTATGCACTTAATTATAATCAATTAGTTTTTTTTAATAATAGTTGAAATAGCAGAAAAATTGTTTTCTATCAATAAAAATGGCAATTTAACCATTTTTAGTGGGGTAATATGTGACATATCAACACCAAATTAAACATCCATACAGTATATATTGTTACCCGAGTAATTTTGTACTGAAAACCAAATTTTGTTATATGTAACATGGATTGTTTACCCATTTTCTTCAAGGTGGTTAAGTGAGGCTTGATACAGAGTTGTCAGGCATATAGACCATACCATAAACAAATGTAAATAACTCCTAAAGTATACATAATACACACATAGTCTCAGTGTCAAAGTTGTTCAGCAGTAAATTACCTTTCTAACGGTCTTATGCTGTCAACACTACTCACTACAGTTTTTTTTATACTATCTGACATTCAAAAAAGGGTTGTTTTCTCAGGTAAACGAAGCAACGTCAAACATTTCTGTGGGAAATATGTGCCTGACCAGCACCATACCATAAACAAATGTAAATAACTCCTAAAGTATACGTGATACACCTAAAGTCTCAGTGGCAAAGTTGTTCAGCACTAAATTAGATTTCTAATGGTCCTATGCTGTCAACTCTACTCACTAAGTTTTTTTTTTTTTACTAGCTGACATTCAAAAAAAGGGTTGTTTTCTAAGGTAAACGAAGCAACGTCAAACATTTCACCCACATACTGAATTGGTCCGTATGTCAGGGCATATTTCCCTTTAGGTGGAAATCAGCCTCCATCACCCAATATTTAAAAATGGTGACCATTCTATCATCAATAGCTAATGCCCCATTTCCATTCTTCCCCCCATCCAAGGCCTTGGAGCGGATTGTCTCTGATCAGCTCACAGACCATCTCAACAAGTATGATCTGCTCTGCAAGCAACAGCATGGCTTCTGGAAAGTCACAGCACTACCACCACCTTCCTCCAGTTTATCTCACACATACACGCCACCCTGGGCAGGGGTCATATCACTGGTGCAGTTTTGATCGACCTCACTAAGACATTTGACACAGTCAATCACTCCCTCCTCTTAACCATCGTATCCAACATTGGTTTCTCATGGGTTACCCTTGGTTGGTTCTCTGACTATCTCTCTAACTGCTCCCAGCAGGTCAAAATTGGCAACACCCTATCCAAAAGGCTGACTGTCCTCTTAGGTGTCCCTCAGGGGTCCATACTAGGACTTCTACTTTTTACCCTCTTCCTCAACTCCCTCCCCATGGCCTGCCCCGGTAATGTGTTACTTTATGCAGATGATGCCGTCATACTCTCCTCCGACCCTGACCCCGCTGAACTCCATTGTTCCCTGTAATCCACTTTTAGCTGGGCAGAGAACTGGTTCACTTCTCAGCGCCTTATCCTCAACTATAAGAAGACAAAAATTATGCTCTTTTCTCACCCTCTCAGCACCCGGAAGGTGCATTGCCCCCAAATTCTCACCAACAACCAGACCCCCTTAGAGCTAGTGGACTCCTTCAAGTACCTGGGCATCACACTTGACCCTGTGCTCAACTTCCACCAACATATCCATCTCCTGTCTAATGCCCTTAATGCTAGGCTGGACTTCTGTACCACTTCAAGCACTGCCTTACCACTGAGGCCCTTAGTGTCACTGTCTCCTCATCTGTCCTTTCACTGCTCGACTGTGGTAAACTCATTTACAGTGCTGCTAGTTCCACAGCCCTCCATAGACTTTGCTTTACATTAACAAAGAATGTCACCTCATACTGGGATATGATCGTCTCACCCATACTTGCTCCCTCTATAACACCACCAACTGGCTCAACCTCGACAATAGGATGAAGTTCCACACCTGCCTTATGGCTAAAAAAATCACCCTCAGCCTCACCCCCCCGGTCTCACCCCTCTAGTCCACCTGGTTCCAAAGCTTAAGTGCACTCAGAGTTCTGCCAAACCACTCCTTGCAGTTCCTTTCTGCCAAACCTCACAATTACAAAGGTCTTTCAGCTTTAGAGCCCCCTCTGTCATGAACAGCCTCCCAACCTGGCTTGTAAATGAAACTAGACTTGGCCCTTTCAAAACACTTCTTAGGCACCACCTCCAGACCACCAATACCTGTGACTGTTACCTAAACCCCACCCTCTCCCTTCCCCCACTGTCCTTCCCCACTGGCCTCTCTTCCTAGGCCTCAAAGAACCAAGACTTTCTCTGGGCATTACTATTTATCTCCAACTGTACTAGTTCACCCTAGTCTCTGATTGTTAGCCTTCACTCTCTCCTTGTATTCATTGCTGATTGTGTACTCATTGTATGGTTATGTAAAGTCTGTTATGTTACCTAATTCTTGTGATGTGGAACCTTTGTAAATGAGTCTTTGACTCAAAGGTATTTCTGATTCCTCAATAAACAAATAAACAAATTAACCCTCTGGCAAACAGCAAGATAAACAAAGAAAGACATTCCCAGCTGCTGGGGGTTCAGCCCCCATAGTCTGACACCCAGCACAGAAATAGAAACACTGATTTTGGCCATCTGGCAGTCCACCCCCACCCTCCCATCCATGGCACCAAAGCCACACTGCAGACCAAGGAATGTTTTGTATATGATGGTGCCAGGTATAGGAGGCAGTGGGAGCACTGGACACCAGGGAATGATTTCTGTATATTTGCACCTGATATCGGAAAGTGTGGGGATTGCCCCGACATGGGGGAATGCTTTTATTTATTCTGGGGCTGGGCATGGGGGGGAACATGTCCAACTCTCCAATACACAGCACCAGTATGCACAAAGCATTCCCTGACATCAGGGGGTTCCTCCCTTACCCTCCAATACCCCGCACAAAAATAGTGACAAAAAAAACCCTGGTGTCCAGTGGTACTTCCCCACCCTCCGATAGCTGGCACCATGATAGCAAAACCCTTCTCTGGCATCTGAAGGTCTACCCCCCACCCTCCGACAAACAGCAAGATAAACAAACAAAGACATTCCCAGCTGCTGGGGTTTCAGCCCCCACACTCCGACATCCACCACAGAAATAAAAACACTGATTTCGACCATCTGGAGTTCCACCCCCACCCTCCTGTCCATGGCACCAAAGCCACACAGCAGACCAAAGAATGTTTTGTATATGATGGTGCCAGGTATCGAAGGCAGTGGGAGCACTGGACACCAGGGAATGTCTTCTGTATTTTAGTGCCTGATATCGGAGAGTGTGGTGATCGTCCCAACATGGGGGAATGCTTTTGTTTATTCTGGAACTGGGCATGGGAGGGGGGAAAACATGCCCAACTCTCCAATATGCAGCACCAGTATGCACAAAGCATTCCCTGGCATCAGGTGGTTCCCCTCTTACCCTCCGATACCTCACACAAAAATACTGACAAAAAAAACTCTGGTGTCCAGTGGTACCTCCCCACCCTCCGATAGCTGGCACCATGATAGCAAAACCCTTTCCTGGCATTTGAAGGTCCATCCCCCAACCTCCAGCAGAAAAGAAAAACATTCCCAGCAGCTGGGGTTCACACACAAACACCAGCAAAACCCTTCCCTGGCATCTGAAGGTTCACCCTCCTTCAAACATATGGAAGTCTTATCTTGTCCTGGAGAGGGTTCTGGAAGCAGGAAGGTCAACAGCCTCTCTATAGTGGATATGCAGGAATGAAAACTGCAGACAGCAAAAAAAAAAATCAGAGTAGCAAGAGAGGAGCAAACAAGGGTCCAAAATGCCACAGAACTTGAGGGGGGGCACAAGAGATTTGGGTACATGCAGCATGTTAGTAAAGGGCCTGGAAAGACCAACAGCAAAAAGGAACAGGATGGGTGGCTGGTACAGTCCACTGTTGTGACCGCAGCATGTCCTGAAGAATGCGGCCCTCCACCTACTCCCACTGGAGGCTGCAGGGACCCACCTGACTCTGCAGACAGAGCACCAGAAAAAATGGAATAATGGAGTACGATGGGGGAGACAGCAGGATGGGCTGATGATGCAGGGTACAGTGGAATACTGGGGTCCATGAGGGCAGCAGGACAGGTGGAAGATGACTGGTACAGGGCCCTCCTCAGTCCACCGATGTGACCCTCACATGCCATGTCCTCAAGAATGAATCTCCCAATGCGGCCAATGCAGGGACCCAGAATAACAATCGGGCATAGAGTAACGGGGGGAGGGTGACGGAGGGTGCAGAAATGTGGAAAATAATTCAGCTCCCTACCGACACAATGCCAAAATGCCACTTGCTGCCAGAAGGGAAGGATAGTCCACCGCAGCTCCCTACTATGACACCGAGCCACACAGCCGCAATGCCACTTGCTGAAGGACAGCCCACCACAAGCTACAAAATAAAAAGAAAATAAACAGCGCATGCTATCAAAGAAATATAAAAAACAAAACGGGAAAATTGAGAAACAGAGAGATGAGAGGACTTAGACTTCCTCCACCCTCCATCACAAACTCCTTGGTGAAGCAGTTCTCTCTCGCAGATGAAAGCCATACAATATTTAAAATTAAGACAAAAACAGTACAGAGGTAAATAAATGTGACCTCTGCATTGCGACTTCAATAATTATCTGTGTATCTGTAAAAAGAATACTTTCTTTCCCAACCACCATGCAGACAAACGCTCGGTTTGCAGCCGCTTACAAATGGAGTCTCACAACGTGATTTTCTCTGTTTTTTCAAATGGGAGCCACCAGTTTGCCAACCAATCAATGGAGGGCTTACATGTGTAGTACATGTAGACTTACATAAATAAGTCATCCAATGGTTGGCTGGCTAAATATTTATGATTAAAATGCTGACACCCCCAGACGCACCCCGGCCTGGGAAGAAGTAAATGGAGTACATCTGGAGTCACTATTGACCTGAGGCACAATTAGTTCAGGCACCCTCTACAGACGTTTCTCGGCCTGAATGAGTTAATGACCTCTTAATAGCAAGAGATCAAAGGACCTGTTCTATCTTGGTCTTTCTTGATCTCTCAGCTGCATTTGACACTGTAGACCATGATGTGCTATTGGAGCATGTGCAGTTCATCTGTGGACTGTCTGGTATGGTCCTCAGATGGTTTTGATCTTTCCTAGAGGGTAGGACTCAGAGGGTGGTGACTGGAATTTTTTCCTTGGCATCACTCCCCCTATCCTGTGGGGTGCTGCAGGGTTCCATTTTGGCACCCATGTTGTTTGCAGTGTATATGCTGCTGTGGGGAGTGATTATTAGGTGGTATGGCTTGAGTTTTCACTGCTATGCAAATGACACTCAGCTATACATGTCCTTTGTGCCAGCCAGGATGCTGCCATTTCGGTCTTTAACAGCTGTCTCACTGAAATCCAGGATTGGATGAATGGAACTTGTCTGCGGTTAAACCCAGAAGAAACTGAGGTGTCAGTTGTGGACCTAGGTCATCAGGAAGCAAGTTTGTTGGCTGTAACACCCTGGCTGTTTATGGCTTGGGGGTGTACAGCTAACTACCTCAGACCGAGTGCAGAACCTGGGCATTATATTTGATGATTGTCTAACACTCAAATCACAGGTGTCAGCAGTTGTCAAAACCTCTTTTTACCATCTGAGGAATATTGCCCTGGTAAAACACCTGGTTCCTTCCGATTATCTTCCAACGTTGGTCCACGCCTTTGTTACTTCCCACCTTGACTATTGCAACTCCCTTTACCTTGGGTTATCGGGGGTTGATATCCACTGTCTGCAGCTTGTGCAGAATGCAGCAGCCAGGCTACTGACTGGTTCATCTAGGACCAGTCATATAACACCTGTGCTTCATGGACTGCACTGGCTGCCAGTACGGTGGCGGATCACCTTCAAGATTGGTTTGCTGACCTATAAGGCCCGACACAATCAGGGACCTGGTTACCTGCAAGATCTCCTTCATCCCTACTGTCCCTCCCACTCTCTCTGATCCACTGACAAGTTATTATTAGAGATTCCTAGGGTTCATTTGAAGACATCTGGGGCCAGGTCTTTTAGTTTTGTGGCTCCAACCCTGTGGAATTCTCTGCCTCATCAGGTTCGAGATTGCCCGACCATCCAAAGTTTTAAAACAGCATTAAATACCTTTCTTTCTAGTATGGCACATGCTGATTTTTAGTGCTGCAGCCATGGGTTTTAATATGTTTATTATGGTTTTATTAATTGATTGATTTTGATTGAACTTTGTACAAGTACCTTGGTTTTTGAAAGGCACTTTTTTATAAATAAAGTTAATTTGATTTTATTCATTTTGTATGTTATCTGCGGCCCGTGTAACTGTTTGTATGTGGGACGCACAACCTGTCCTCTTAAACAAAGAATTCAAGAACATGTAAGGGACATCAAGAATTTAATCTTGAGAATGCTATAGCTGACCACTTTTATAAAGCACATAACTATGATTTTAATGCATTCAAGCTCATGGGCATTGAACAAGTTAAATTGACAGTATGGTTGGAAATAGATTGCAGCATTTGCTACAATGAGAAACGTGCTGGATTTTCACTTTGAATGCACTGATGGGTTGACCAGATGGGTTAAACCAAGAGATTGACTTCAAACCTTATCTGTAGAATGTGTTTACTATTGAAAGTGAATGACATTATTAACATAGATTTTTATCTCTTTGAAGTATTCCACCCATCCCTCCCATTATTCACCATATGATTAAATAACCTGCTTCAGGCCTATGTCTCTCCCTCTCCCAATCCTTTTGCCTTTGTTTATATTCATTTTTTATGTTATTATTTTTTTTAATTTGATCCCTAAATTAATTACAGGAATAGAACTATAGAGATCTAAACTCTGATTCTTTGAATATAAATATGATAAGGACATTCCACCTTCTAATTTATATTCTTTTTTCTTTTCCTTTTACATTTGTGATGATGTTTGAGTGCAGAATTCTGCATAAGCCTGAATCTGAATGTTTTACTTCCAGATCCACCTGTCCTGTTATTGCACCTGAATCATTCTCCAAGTTTTTGGAAGGTTTAGTTCAGCTTGGCTGTTGTCGCTCTTTGTCCACAGCTAGTTAATTTTGAAAATTGCATAATATGGAAGGAGTACTTAAGCCCTTATAAATATGACAAAATCATTATTATTATTTTATTTTTTCTATTCAGGTAAATTGGGCTGGCAGTATAGCCTAGAGGTTAGAGTAATGAGCTGTAAACAAGCTTGGTACATCCAGCAGACCAGACCTGGGTTTGATTCTTACAACTTCCACTAGCATACTGTGACTCTGAGCAAGTCACTTAACCACTCAGTGTTCCCGGGTCATCCCTGAAAACAGGCACTTGTGCCTAGTGGGCCTTACCTGGTTACCAAAGATTAAAAGAAAAAAAATCCAGTTAATAGTGCTGGGCAGGAAATAGCCATGAGTTTATTTATGATGCAGTTATTCCCTAACCTGCTTATAGAAGGGTACTTTCTTTTTAAGAACCTCTAATATTTGATTTTTAATTATTATAAAAGCACTTTGATATGGATTTAAAAATGTTCTTTGTGTATTATTTCCTTTTAAAAGCACTACAGAAGTTTGGAAAAAATCTGATTATGCTAATGTGAAAAAAGTAACTTAGTGATTTTCACCTAACATATATATCTATAAATATATATATATATATATACATATATATATATATATATATATATATATATATATATATATATATATATAGATACATATATATAGATAAAACTAAATAAAATAAAATAAATATAGCTATATATGTATGTAAACATTGTTCTGTAACTAATCTTGATGTTATATGGCCGTATAACAATATACTGCTCTTAACTATACCTCATTGACAACATTAACTCACACTTTCAGTTTGTGACAATTCTGAAATGTAAAAACATTCTAAACCTTATAGAAGGGAACATTGTAATGTCATGTATGGCAAACCATTATGGGAGTGACAGTGTTGTCTCTGTAACTAAGCAATGATGCTTATCTGACTAGTCATGGGGTATATGAATAAGCAGTATTGTGCACAATGTTACTCCCTGAGGAAGCTCCAGCGAGTGAAGTACTGGAATAGTACTCCTCTTTGTGGGTCTGTTGATTTCTACCATCAATTTTGCAGACCTGGAATGTTTCTTCTGCAATAAATTCTACTGATTGAATTAAGCATTTTTCTGGACTTCATTTGGGAAACACTTCTGGGACTTAGTGAGTGCAAATAATACTGTTAAGTATTATTGTTTAGGGCTGCTTACCCCATATTTATTTGCACCACCTTCTTATCAGTGCACTGTGCCTATTTGGTTTTATGGAATTGCATCATCCATCCAGTGCTGAAGTAGTACAACCTTGATGGCTGCTGAAATTATGGCTATATAACCCTTCCAAGGCCCTAGAGCTTTACCTTTCTAATATCCAATGAGGCAGATTTCAGGGATAAAAAGATCCATTACATCTAAGGATGGATCTAAGCGAGACCTAATTTTGGCCAAGAAATGTATAGCCTTATCATAGGATGATAATATATGAAATAACAAATCTTCCAGTTTATTGCATCTGGAACAGATGGGATGATCTTGTTTGTTCACTTATGAAGTCTTTGAGGAGTATAAAAAATATTGAGATGTATAATAAAGATTACACAAAATTTTAAATTGTACCAGTCTGTTATAGTCTTTTTTCAGGTATTTATATGTATCCAGCCATACTCTTCGCCAAGCAGCAGCAGTGGTCCAATCTAGATTTAACACTCCTTGCCAATAAAAACAAATGACATATAGTTTGCCTGGATCTAATACTTGAAGGGCATGATATAATTTAGATACTGGTCAGTGAGATTCAGCTGCTTGACTTATTTCTTTAAGGAAATTAATCCCATTGTCCTTCTGTGAGGAAGAGCCCAAATGGGAAGAAAAGGTGTAGGATAGTTATAAATATTTTTTAAAAGCTGCCTAGGTGATGAGTCATATTTATTTTGTAAAGTACAGTAAACTAGCAGATGACCCATTGATGTAATTATCTTCACAATAGTCATTTCTCACAATAGAAGCAATTCGCCAAAATGGGGCCATTTGCTTTTTTAAAAGTAGGATAAAAAAACAGTTGGGAGAGATTATATGATAATGAAATATGAAAATATTTACATAGTTGTGTGTGGGCTCATAAGGGCAAGTAAATCTGAGTGTCCTTAAGCATAAGGGGGGGAGAGGTCAGGAAAAGAAAAAGAATAGCAGATGGCTGAATGCCAACTCCATGACATAGGGTCCTCTCAAGACCAAACAACTGTGGTTCATAGTAATTTGTTATCTCACATGGGGTTACTTGCCCCCATTCTAAGTATTTACTACTCAAAAGAGCTAAATAATACAAATAAAAATTAAGGCTCTCCTAATTGATTTGCCTGCCATTGGAAATTGTTGAGTATCATCCATAATTGCAAAAATAAAAACAAGATTTCAGCAGTACTATATTTCACATCCCGAATGGATATAACTTTCAGGGTAAAACATTCATTTTAACCATATTAATCTATCCCAACAAAGTAAGGAGTCGTGATACTCATCTCTGCAAGTCCAATTTAATAATGAAAATAAGCAGATCTAAACTTAATTTTCAGAATTCGGGTAAATGTTTTGAAATAAATATCCCCACATATTGTAAAGCTTTTGACTACTATTGTAGTCCAAAATCAATCATATCCTGTTTGATAACATAGGGGTTTAAGAGTATAATGCAAGATTTCCTTAAATTTAATTTACACATTGCACTTTAACAAAATGTTCAGTTTCTGCTAGGGCAGTAGTAATGGAGGTGTCCAGATAGGTCAGAAACAATAAGATATCATCAGCATAAATCAAGAATTTCTATTCCTCCTAAATCAATCCAATTCCTTGTATTTGGGGGTTTCCTATAAACCATTAAGCTAATGGTTCCAGATATAAATTAAATAATAGAGGCAACAAAGGACAGCCTTGTCTAGTACCAGTGGTAATGGGAAATATCTTATAAAGAATCCCATTGCAAAAATTCTAGCAGGAGGGTTAGTACAAAGGAGTTTTACCCATTGCATAACATCATCATGAATATTATATGTTTTAAGTGTCTCAAATAAAAATGACCAGGCCACTCAGTTAAAAGCTTTCCTGGCATCCAAACAGACCAGGGTTGCAGGGGTTCTGGCCTCCTTATAGGATGAGATTAAATGGTATAATTTACAGATGTGATCACAAGATAAACAACCTTTCATAAAGCCCATTTGCTCCAGACAAGTTACACCAGACCATACCACTTCTAATCTATGGGCCAACATATTTGTAAATATTTTTAGATCCATGTTTATGAGAGAAACAGGTTGCTCATTTTTAGGGAGAAATTCATCCCTGCCAAGTTTTAAAGAAGGGTACTATGGGCTTCTGTAAATGATTAATCAATACAGCATTCAGAAGAAAGATAGTTAAATACTTCCACCAGGATTGGAGTAAGTTCTTCTATAAAGACTCTTTAAAAGTTCACAGAAAACCATCTGGGCCAGGTTCCCAATTAGGTTGAAGATGGTTAATTACCCAACATATTTGCTCTGCTGTGATAAGACCTCAAAGAGAAGCACATGGTTCACTTCACAGAGAAGGGAGAGGTGCATCACGTACAAAATCAGTAATATAATGCTCTATAGTGGTCTCTGAGTGGTCACCAGAATATAAACAGTCATTTCCAAAAGACCTCAAAAATGTCTCTTGGTTGCGTGACCAAATCTGGAGATCCTTCAGTCCTAAGATCTCAAACTACCCTCAAAGCTTCCTGCTACCATAGCTGTAACGCCAATAATTTCCAGGCCTTCTTAACCTGTTCCACATAACGTATCTTGGTCCTAAAATTTGCCAGTTCAGCATTCTCATTTAACACAGTAACATACCTGGAACAAAGGGAGTGAAGAGTCAGCCATACATGCTCGGGGTGGTTGGAGAAAGTTTTGCCTCAATTGATCTAATTTGAGTAAGTAACTCAGTTGTGTTTTGATGGCATTCTTTGTTCTTCTGAGTGGCAAGACTAATGCATTTGCCTCTTATTGCCGCTTTCGCTATCTCCCACAACACATCTAACTTGCAGTATCTAATGTCCCCAGATTAATCTCAAAGAAGTATTGGAGATAGCTCAGTAATGCCTCTACAATCCCATCATTTCACAGGAGCTGATTATTAAAACATACAAACAGAGGACAGAAAGAAGTAAGTGCCTGAGATGGAACTTAAACACAGACCACCCAGAATACTATTCTGGTCATGTAAACCAACTGCACCACAAAGGCAACTGGAACCTGGGCTGTCCTGGAGCACACATTACTCTGTCTCCAATGCAGAACCTGGTACTGTACAAATGATTACTTCATTTTCAATCACATGGGTGCAGTGTGCATTTTTATGGAACACATACAAACAGAGGAAAGAAGTAAGTGCCCCTGCTGGGACTTGAACCCAGGCCACTCGAAATACCATTCTGGTTGTGCTAACCATCTGTGCCACCAAGGCAACTCAAACCTGTGCTGTCCCAGAGCACATATTACTCTTTCTTCAATGCACAACCTGGTGCGGCACAAATAATTACTACATTCCGGTCATGCTAATCAGCTGCACCACCAAAGCCCCCCACAACACATCTAATTTACAGCATCTAATGTCCCCAGATTAACCTCAAAGAAGTATTGAATTTATTTCTGTAATACCTCAACGGTGCCATCATCTTGCAGGAGCTGATTATTAAAACACCAGATTGGAACCCTTTCCAATCCACTGCTAATATTATGAGATACACCAGACTGGTTTGTGATACAAGAGGCCTGTTTATTTAATCTCACAACCTAATATCATAGAGATACTCTCTTGGTTGACTAGAAAGACTTCCAAGTTGGGGCAGATACATGGGATGTAACAAATGCCATGGGTCAGTCAGACCCATGAGGTTCATACTTTCTAATTCCCAACTGTTCTATCTAGATTGGGTTGATAAAAACTATTCTAATACCCCCAATTAAAATGTGATTGTGAGGTGCTGCATCGGAGGCAGAGTTGGAGAGCTAGGTGTGTGGGAGGGAGGGAGGATGGATGAAGTTATTAATATTTGTTGTTTGTTTATGTTGATTGTATTATTAGCCATTGTATGTATTTTTTTATTTGTTTATTGAGAAATCGTAATTACACCCTTTGAGTCCATGGACTCTTTTGCAAAGGCTCCTCGTCAGTAGTCACAGTTCAAAGTTACAAGTACAGGTGCAGGACAACAAAACATCAAACAGTCCAAATATTACATAAGAAAGAGCTGGGTAACATATTGTAGCAGAGGGCAGAGACAGCCCAGAGTCATGTGCAAAAACGACAGCAATAAAAAAAAAAACATTTACAGAAGAAGATACAGAATGTAAGGCAGGTATTAACGCATCCCTGCTTACAAAATGTTGTTTTTTTGTATTCTAGTTATTATTCCTTTTTGGAAACTCAATAAAGAACATTTAATTGCAAAAAAAATGGGATTGTGAATAAAGTGGGCAAGTAGTGGAACTAACCTGGTAAACAATTTTGAGTTGTCAAAATTTGGACCATACTCAGAGCCTAACAGAATGTCATGCAGTCCTCATCTCCCATGTATAAATATATATCAGCCCTCATCATCCCACCTTTTGGTATCTATGTGAAGTTTAACCTACCAAGCAATAACAATACAGACCTCCTTTTTCTTAGCACTGTCCCCCAACCCATAATCCTGACCCACAGTATGCAATCTCATCCAAAAAAGGCAAACTGGTCCCATTTGAGATGTGTTTTCTATAACTGTGCAATATCAGTTTCCATCCATCTCAGGTACTTTAAACTGGCATACCATTTTCATATTTTCTGAGTGCCTTTAACATTCCAGGTAATGAAGTTGTAGTTTTTCCCAGCCCTGTAGAGGTTAAAATAATAATATTCTCCAGCAAACTCGAGGAGATCTGTTCTTATGTTAAGAAGCACTTCCATCTCTTCCTTTACTCCACAAAACCTGGTATAATTCCACGCAAACATGCAATCCAGAAGATAAGAAAATCAACAAGAGCAATAATATATATTCCATTTCTCCCCCATTACACTGCCCACAATCCTAACAATAAGCCCCTGATCATTGACACCACCACATGGTACCATCAGGTCCATGAGCAATCCCCACCATACCTCTGCTGAAGTAGTGCTGTGCGAAACTGGAATATTTCACCCAGTGAAATATTTTGCGTAATTAACGCATTTCGCAAATATTTTGCTAGGCAAAGTGAACAATTTCACCCGTGGTTGTGAGTGAAATTTCATCCCCAAGCCAGTGAAATTTCACCACTGTAGGCAAAATTTCACCACTGCTGGTGGAATTTCACTACCCGCAAGTGAAATTTCACCTCCTGCAGGTGCAATTTCTCCATCGTGGTGGACTGGTGAGCTGGCGAAATTACGTGTGAAATTGCAAAATTTTGCCACATTTTGTGAAACATTTCACTCTGCAAAATTACCAATTTCACTGCAATTTTGCTAGCGAAATTTAATTTCACTCCATTTCTACACTGGAGCAGTGCCCCAACCAGCCTCTCAAAAAAGTTAAGAATAAATGAGCCCAAAACATAAAGGTAGAGGTTGTATATGAACACTATATTATAATAAATCACTGTATCTCAATCATAGTGCTTTAGGGTCCTCCCCCCCTTCAATATGTAAGAAGTCTCAAACAACAAGCAAACAATATGACCAGTATAATATAGCTATATCCGCATCAAATTAAGGGTACAGATCTGGATGATAATGCCCTCAAACTGGCCTAAAACAAAAACTGAAACATATTTAAGACTAACAAAATGAAACAAGTCACAGAGAACCCAAGTCTTTCAAAGCCATATCCCTTTTTAGAATCCATCTGAGACAGGAAATGCAAACACCATCCCCCTTACTCCAATAATACAGAGTTGATAGTGAAACAGATCAGAACTCAATACATGTAAAATAAATGAGTTCAAATGTCTTTCTAATGAGGCAATAAACATTGGTGTTAAATCATATAGTAAAGAGTATTTGAAGAATATTGGAGAAGACTGGCATTTATAAAAAGGAAAAAAGGAATTTAAAGTGAATCCCCATTGATAGGCCCTCCGAAAGTCTAACCAGTCACAAATCATCATCCAGGATCAATTTGTAATAATACAACTAGAAACAATCAATTACCAGTCACTGTACTCATCTTATGATATAGGAGACTCATTCATAAAGTAAACATAGTAGCAGTCCAGAAACATCATGCACATGCTGTTAAATACAAGGAAGGGGGACGTGTGCCCAAAGAACTAATTGCAGTGCTAATATAAAGTTTGCCACTGAAAGTCACATGCTGAACTCCAGTCTGCAGAATAAAAACACACTCTCGAAGTTTTGAAGACCACAGAACATGTCCATGGGGGAGCCAGCCAAAAAAAAGAAACTAACAAGTAAGTCAGTCATGTTCAGGTTAAAATCTATGAAGCACAGCCACAAAGGGAGAAAAAGAACACGTCGCAAGAAAAATTAAATCCATAAAGTCCAAATCAATGCTCAAAAAAAAATTAATAAACATCCAAAACTATTGTCCTGATAACAGTCCACATGCTTTAGATAGGTTCAAATGGTTCCCACAGCGAAGAAACCTCCATGTTCAGGTCATTTTAAATAAACCAGGAAATAACCCAGGCAATTCAGGCTTTGCTTGTTTTGTGGATAAAAATATTTTGCACTCCTCCTTAACAGTAAGTTGAAGTTTCATTGGGTACAATAATGCAAATGTAATATTGGCAGCAGATAATTTAAAGGTTAAGGAGTGGTAAGGCTGCTCTGTTCTGACAAATGTGACCAAGTTCTGGTCAGAGCCACTACAGCCACTAATGCATTAACTTGATAAAGGTAAAGATAAATTGTTGGAGTCAGCTCCACCATGGTGATCTATAGTTCCCTCCCAGCCCTGGTCTGCCTGTATTGTAAAACATAAAATAAATAATTCCCTGGTGATCAAGCAGTACCCCTATCCCCAATCTGGCCATTCTGTAAAAGGTATAATAAATAATTATTTGGTGAATTAGTGCCCCCCCCCAGGCACCAATCTGCCCATAAAGTCAAATGTTATAATATATATTTCTCTGATGATCTAGCAGACCCCCTCCCTCCCAAGCCCTGATTCTGGGAGTGGGCTGTAACTCACTGAGTGCATACAGTATACAGTATGCTCTCACTGAGTGCTCAGTCTGCAGCTGGCCATTATAGTGAGTGGTGGGCTGTGCCAGCTGCTGGCTCAGTTTAGAGAAGGGGGAGTGGGGTGGTGGGGCACTGCCTGCTGAGTTGGGGGTCCATTAGACCGTCAGGGATGTGGTACTTTTACATAACAGGGCATCAGAGCTTTGGAGTGTCTGCTAGATCACCAGGGATGTTTACAATATTTCACACATGGAGATCAGGTCTTAGGACAGGGGTCCGCTAGATCAACAGGGACATTTTTATTGTAAAATTTGACATTATGGGCAGATCGTGCTGGAGGGGGGCACTAGATCGTCATCATCATCATCATCATCATCTTTATAGGATAGCATAATTGAGAAAAGAAATTCTCTTTTACAAATGTGTCTAAATATACATTACAAACATTTCACAACACACCGACCAAGTTGCAGTCAAGAATTAAAACATAATTCTAGGCGAGTTAATCGTGTCAATATGGATAGTGCAATTTTAGCTAAAACAGTTACAATGCTTACTAAAAACAATTGTTAATAATACTCTAAAATGTGCTAAGGTTGGCAATTTACACAAATCCATCTTGCTCTTGATCATATTCCAGGGAATTATTTATTTTACGTTTTACAGTACAGTCAGATCAGGGCTGGAGGGGACCACTAGATCACCAGGGAATTATTTATTATACGTTTTACAGTACAGTCAGATTGAGGATGATGGGGGGCTAGATCACCAGGGAATTGTTTGTTATAATTTTTACAGTTCAGGCAGATAGGAGCTGGGGGAATTGGCTAGCCACCAAGGACTGGCACACAGCCACCCAGCAACTTGTGGCACACCATGCAGATGCATCTTCTGTTAGGTGCACTGCCATGGTTGCCACAAGCTATTGGTCTTTGCCACCAGTACCCTACCCAATAGAAAATTGGGCACATGGTCCCTGGTGCACCAGACTTTGATACAACATACCTTTTTCCACAGCTTGCATCAGTCTAGCAGCACTTTGAGAATTCAGTCCAAAATATATGTTTTAAGTCAGGTAATTACTTAGCTGTTATATACTGTATCTGGAAATATTGAGAAATATCACAGAACTTGATGAGTTGCAAGTGCTATTGGCTGAAAGAGAGGTGGACATGGCATCCATCACAGAGACTTGGGCCACACTGAACCATGATTGGGACCTTTTCATCCCCCAGTGCAAACTATATAGATGGGATAGGTGGGGGAGTTGCACTGTACATAAGGGAGGGAATAATCTGTACAAGAGAGGATATGGAGGGGCAGACTGAGATGTTGTGGGCACAGGTACAATCCACAAAAAGGAGAAAACATGGGCTGACAGTGGTGTACAGACCACCAAATGAGGAGGAAGAGATGGGCAGGGAGCTGGGGTCCAAAATAGTGGAGATGTTGAACAAGGGAGAAGTGGTGATTATGGGACACTTTAATCTGCCTAGCGTGGATTGGACAACCCCAGTTACTTCCTGTACCAGGTCACAAGTTATGCTGGATGCATTTCAGAAGGGGTTACTTTAACCATATATTCTGGAGCCCATCTAGGAGAGAGCCACGCTGGACCTAATGCTGACAAATGGAGAACATGCTCAGGAGGTGTGAGTGGAGGAATCCCTGGGTGGAAGAGACTACTACACAGTGTGATTGCATCTTAACATGGGTCACCAAAACCAGAGTATAACATTTTAGGAAGGCAGACTACAACAGTAAGGAAGAGATTCTAAGTTGACACCTTGCTGGCATTAAAGAAGAGATGGGACTGGACAAGAAATGGGTCATAATTGGGGGGGGGGGGGGCTGGTGGCTTCCACTAACAAGTGTGCAAAATTGAAAGGTAAAACGTCCAAGGCCAAAAAGCCCATCTGGTTTGATAGGCAGGCAGCTCAGGTAGTGAGTGGCAAATTGTCAGCCTTCAAGAAATTCAAATGGACCCAGAAGGAGGAACACAGGATGGAGTACAGTGCTAAGGCTTGGGAAATGGGGAGAGCAGTCCTGTTGGCCAAAACCAGAAAAGAGATGCAACTGGCAAAGGGGGTGAAATGGGGGAGAAGGCATTCGTCCAATATATGTAATTGAAAGGGGTTATGAAGGATGGGATTGTGAAGCTAAAAAAATGAGGGGGTGATCAGAAGTCAGTGAGGAGAAGGCAGGAGTACTAATTAAGTATTTTTGCTTAGTCATACATAAATACATAGATGTTTCTGGCAGATAAGGGCCTTGTGGCCCATCCAGTCAGCCATATCCCTCTTTCTAATGCTTAAGGTACCCTAGATGCTACAAGCCCCACCCCTTCACTCTAGCTTGGTAATTCCCATGTGCCTGTCCCATGCATTCTTAAATCCCTGAACCATGGCCACCCCACCACTTCCCAGATGAGACTGTTTCATCCCTCCACCACCCTTTCAGTGAAGTAGAATTTCCTCAAGTTCCCTCTAAGTTTTCTACCTTTTAGTCTCATGCTGTGCCCCCTTGTTCTGCTATTTCCCTTCCTGTGAAAGATGCTCCCTTCTGGTACACTATTGATCACCTTTAAATATTTGAAGGTCTATGTCATATCCCCCCTCTCTCTCCTTTCCTCCAGGGAGTATTTAGAGCTCTGAGTTTCGCCTCATATGACTTATGCTGCATCCTGGACATCATTTTTGTCATCCTCCTCTGTACTGTCTCCATCCTGTCTATGTCTTTTTGGAGATGGGGCCTCCAGAACTGAACACAGTACTCCAGATGAGGCCTTTCTAGGGAGCTGTACAACAGTACTACCACTTCCCTCCTTCTATTTTCTATACCCCTCCCTATGCACCCTAGCATTCTGTTAGCCTTTCCAATTGCTTTGTTACACTGTTTGGCCACTTTGAAGTTGTCTTCTAGGACTACCCCTAGATTCCTTTTCTCTGTGGTGGCCTCCAGTTTTACCCCATCTAGGTCATACTCAGCCCTAGGATTCCCTCTCCCTAGGTGCATAAGCTTGCACTTTTTTGCATTGAAACCCAACTGCCATTCCTTGGACCAGTTTTCTAGCCTCTTCAGATCCCTCCTCATTTTTTTAATACCTTCTTGTGTATCTACCCTGTTACATAACTTTGTATTATCTGCAAACAGGCTAACCTTCCCTTCTAGACCCTCTGCAATATTGCTTATGAAGACATTGAAGAGCACTGATCTCTGCACTGATCCCTGGAGTACACCACTTGTTACCCATCCCTCTGGTGAGCTAACCCCATTAACCACCACCACTTTTTGTGTTCTGTTATTCAACTAGTTTCTAACCCACATGACCACCTCTATACCCACCCCCAGATTTGCCAGCTTGTGGATTAGTCTCCTGTGTGGGACTGTGTTGAAGGCCTTCCTGAAGTCCAGATAGGCCACATCTACCACTCTGCCCTGGTCTATTTCCTCTGTCACCCACTCGAAGAAATCAATCAAGTTGGTCTGGCATGATTTTTCTGCAGTGAATTCATGTTGCCTTGGGTCCAGCAGTCCCTTTGTCTCTAGGTAGTCCACCAGCCTTTCCTTAAGTAGGGTTTCTGTCATTTTACCTACTATCAAGGTAAAACTGTCTGGGCGGTAGTTTTCTGCCTACTCCATTCTTCCACTTTTGTGCAGTCTTCACCAGGGAAAAGGATTGTCTGATGCCTCAAGAGAATAATGGGGTAGGAAATAGGACAGGAAGTGACCTTACAGGGATGTTGGTAGGACAGGATAAGGATGGGTTTGAGGGCCTTGAAAGTGGACAAGTCCCTGGGCCTGATGGCATGCATCTAAAGGTGCTGAGGGAAATGGCAGATGTGGTAATGGGTCCCCTGATGGACCTGTTTAATAGTGCACCAGTGTTGGGGGGTGGTGCCCATAGATTGGAGAACAGCGCATGTAGTGACACTCCACAAAAGTGGGCCTAGGCTTAACTTTGGTCACTACAGACCAGTCAGTCTACCTTAAAATAGTAAGAAAGCTTATGGAGACCATACTAAAAGAAGAACTGGTATGCTTTCTGGAGGATAATGCATCCAGGATGAGAGGCAGTATGGGTTCATAACAGGGTAATCTTGCCAAACAAACCTGATTGATTTCTTTGACTGGCTGACTAAACAGTGCATAAAGGCCAGGCAGTGAACTTCCTGTATATGGATTTTATTAAGGCTTATGACTGTGTTCGCCACAGGAGATTAATCAGGAAGCTGGAAGATCTGGGAGTAGGGGTTAAGCTAAAGACATGGGTGAAAAATTGGTTACAAACAAACACAAAGAACTGCAGGCTACACGGGAACCTAATGTGATGTGCTGCTATGTTAAATGACAGACTTTCTGTGCAAAAACACAGACTTAAACAGCTCACACCATTGACAGATTCAATACCAAAAAGTGTAATTTATTCAAAATTTATCCAGCTAACAACAATCATGGTGCTTTGAGGACACACTGCCTCTTCATCAGGGGTCATGATCCAGGAGCCACCGTCATCATTTTTATAGTGCAAAGTCTTAAAAGTAACATAATTAAAATAGTAATACAAAAATGCAACAGTGCTAATAAAGACATTTAAACTCTATAAATATTCCTGTTCACGGTGTGAGATGGTAATAACATTGACATTTCTGTTACCAAAGAATTCAATATTGAATCTTAACTGCATCTTATTTGCATGGCAGTCCCAACACTAAGACCATGAGTAATTCATTTCATGTCAGTATCATCATTTGTAAAAATGGTGAGCAATTTGTAACATGAAAGGATATTCCAGAACAGCCAATCCTCTGAACAAATAAAAAGAAACTATGTATTAGTGTATTGGAGAATGGGGAGGGGCACAGACCAGTAAATGGCTTATGCTAAAGTATCAAATTAATTACTAGAATATCAGTCCACTCACCCAAAAACAAAGCAAAAAAACTGCTTGACAATATAAAAGATTTATTGGTTTGACATCCAGAAATACTTCAACATTTTGGGTAAACCCTTCTTCAGGAAACTGGTTCATCTAAATATTAAATTAAAAAATAATCACCATAAAAATAGATGTAATGTAATAAGGAAACAAAGTATCATGCCCCTATAACAATATAACTTTTGGGTACCTTTTCTTAAGACTTTAAGTTGTTAAAGTTCAACAGGATTGATAGGTAATTTGTTTAACACCCACATTCAGAATAAAATAAACAATAATAAAAATCTGAACTGTAACCTAATAAAAAAATATAAAATAAATGTTTTTTTCAAATTAAAGAAACCATTGATAAGGCTGACCTTTCAATCAGAAATATCATAAGACTTGCTTTTTTTTAAATTCCATCAATAATGCACCTGCAAATGTAAAATAAACTATTCTGTTAATTCTCCACAACAAAAAACAGTCAATTTCTAGTTCATTGTGCTCTCATAATCACAAAAAAATTCCCTATTTTAGCTAATAACTATCTCAACACTTTTATGTCTATATCACACTGATACTCTCTCTTTCTCTTCAAATTGTTAAAAACAGTCTCTTAAACCATTATCACCAAACATTCTTTTCTCTGTTAGATACAGCCTCTTATTAAATGTTTCACCATGCATTGATAATACTCATTCCCTATAGCAAACTACATCTATTTTAAATTCTTAACATTGTATAGAAAACTCTTTATTTTGCACTTTGTGATTCAGAGACTCTACTTAGAATTGTTGTCCTTATATTTATGTTTGTTCAGTCCAAGCATCTTAAATTCAAGTAAAGCCTTCTGTCTACAGTTGTTGTAAAGATGCATAGGAAAGTAAAGTTGCAAACTGTCAGTGCTTAAATGCAATATTCACATGGTTTTAAAAGGCTTACAAAGTACCTGTTCTCGTAGCGTGTGCAGTGTGTCTGTTGGTGGGAGTAATGTGCAAGGCACAATGGTGCTCTTTATCTACCCTCAGGACCCTAAGGACCCAACCTGGAATTCAGCGCATGATGAATAATGTCAAAAGCAAACCACTAGTGCTTGCTTATGTATCGAACCCATCCTCTTACAGCACCTAATGATTAGGTGTCCGGGGAAATTGTTAACTGTTTCACTACCTTAGAGGAATTTTTAGTAAATAAGTTTTTAAGTCAGAAAATTTAACTCCATTCATTTTTGACAATAGTTGGACACAGCATATGCTCACATGAGAATAGAATTTATAAAATTGGTTGCCGATGATTTCATTTAAACCAAAACTTGGGTTAGTTGTCTGAAAATAGTTTATGAAATAAGCTTCTCACAACAGATGCTTGTCATTAAAATTGCCACCCCTTGGATCTCTGTGTACCTTCTTAATACCAAAAATTTGCAGGGTAGGCAGTTGATGACCACATGATAGAAAATGTCTTGCAATAGGTGAAGTGGTATCTCCATTTCTTATATAGCCCTTATGTTCACCCACTCTCTGTTTTAACATCCTTTTAGTTTTTCCAATATACATCAAATCGCAAGGGCATTAAATGGCATAAATCACTCCTTGAGTTTGGCAATTTATAAAATCACGGCTTACAAAATCTTCATTTCTGTTATTGTTCCTCTTTTTTTTATTTTATAAGTATTTCTGACAGTGAACATGTCTGCCATAACTGTGACTTCCTCTTAGTTCTTATTTTGTAAACTATCTATGTGTTGCTTGTTGTGGTATTCTGTGGTTTGTATGCACAAGTCTATCTGCTAAAGATTTAACTTTGTTGGCCACCACCTGTAATCCTGGCTGGAATGTTTTTTCACCCAAATTTGTATATCTAAGTACACGTCAATGTTTATGAGCAACTTGTTGGATATTATTAAATAAATTATTGTATTTTAAAACTAGTGTAATCTTATTTCTCTTAGGATTTTTATCTAATTCTGACTCTATAATTTTCTTCAAATCCTCTCTGTTCTTTTGTGCTATCTTATTTTTTTCCCTATAGCCCCTATCCTTGAATCTTTTTTCCATTTCTTTTGAATATAAAACCATATCTTCTTATAAAGAACAGTTTTGTCTCACCCTCAAAAATTGACAGTAAGGGATAGACTCGATCAACTTTTCTGGGCGAATGTTGTCAGCTCTCAACAATATTTTTCTATCCGTGTCCTTTATGAACAATTTTGTGCATACTACTCCATTATTCTTAAAGATTTTAGCAACTTTAGATGTTAAAGATCTTTATACATTGATTCCCCATAGAGAAGGAATTTCAGTTCTACAAGAAACTTTAAATCTCAATAGAACTGAAATCCACCCTCCAAATGAGTTTGTGGTACAATTAACTAATTTAGTGTTGACTCAGAATTATTTTAAATTTGAAAAGACTTATTACACCCAGGTTAAAGGTACTGCGATGGGGTCATGTATGCCCCCATCCTATGCTAATTTGTTTATTAATTTTTTTGAAGAAAAATTTGTGTATAATAGCAATTCTTTTCCAAAATATATCATAGAATGGAAACATTTTATTGATGATATTTTGATTATTTGGAATGGTTCAAAGAATGATTTAACTGATTTTCATCATCACTTGAACAAGTGTACAATACAAATTATCTTAAATTTACACTGACTATGGATATAATGGAAATCCCATTTCTTGATCTCTGGATCTTTAAGAATAATGGAGTATTATGCACAAAATTGTTCAGAAAGGACACAGATAGAAATACATTGTTGAGAGCTAACAGCTTTCATCCAAAAAAGTTGATTGATTCTATCCCTTGCTGTCAATTCTTGAGGGTGAAACAAAACTGTTCTTTACAAGAAGATATGGTTTTACATTCAAAAGAAATGTAAAAAAAGATTCAAGGATAGGGGCTATAGGGAAAAAACATTATAAGAAGCAAGAAATAAGACAGCACAAAAGAACAGAGAGGCTTTGTTGAAAATTAGAGAATCAGAATTAGATGAAAATCTTAAAAGAAATAAGATTGCACTAGTTTTAAAATACAGTAATTTGTTTAATAATATCCAACAAGTTGCTCATAAACATGGACATGTACTTAGATCTACAAATTTGGGTGAAAAAGCATTCCCAGCCAGGACTACAGGTGGTGGCCAAAAAAGTGAAATCTTTAGCAGACAGACTTGTGCATACGAACCATAGAATACCACAACAAGAAACACATAGATTGTTTAGAAAAGAAGAGCTAAGAGGAAGTTACAATTGTGACAGATGTGTTCACTGCCACAATACTTATAAAATTAAAAAAATGAGGAACAATAATAGAAATGAAGATTTTCTGATTTGTGATTTTATAAATTGCCAAACTGAGGGAGTGATTTGTGCCATTAAATGCCCTTACGATTTGATGTATATTGGAAAAACTAAAAGGATGTTAAAACAGAGAGTGGGTGAACATAAGGTCTATATAAGAAATGGAGACATCACTTCACCTATTGCAAGACATTTTCTATCATGTGGTCATCAACTGCCTACCCTGAGATTTTTGGTATTGAAAAGGTACACTGAGATCCAAGGGGTGGCAATTTTATTGACAAACTGCTTTTGCTAGAAGCTTATTTCATAAACTGTTTTCAGACAACTAGCCCACATTTTGGTTTAAATGAAATCATTGATTGGCAACTGATTTTATAAATGTTATTCTCATGTGAGCATATGCTGTGTCCAACTACTGTCAAAAATGAATGAAGTTAAATTTTCTGACATAAAAACTTTTTACTAAAAAAATTCCTGTAAGATAGTGAAACTGTTATCAATTTCCCTCGACACCTAATCATTAGGTGCCTCCAGAGGGCAGGTTTGGTGTATAAGGAAGCAGTAGTGGCTTGCTTTTGATGTTATTCATCATGCACCAAATTCAGGGGTGTTCCTTAGGGTCCTGAGGGTAGATAAAGAATGCCATTGTACACAGCACATTACTCCCATCGACAGATGTGCTGCACATGCTACGAGAACTGGTAGTTTGTAAGCTTTTTAAAACTGGGTGAACATTGCATTTAAGCACTGACAGTTTGCAACTTTACTTTTCTATGCATCTTTACAGCAAATACAAACAGGAAGCTTTACTTGAATTTAAGACTCTTTCACTGAACAAACATAAAAATAAGGTCAGCAATTCTGAGTAGAGTCTCTGAATTGCAAAGCACAAAATAAAGAGTTTTCTATACAACATTAAGAATTTAAAATAGGTGTAGTTTGCTATAAAGAAGGAGTATTTATCAATGTATGGTGAAACATTTACTAAGAGGCTATATCTAACAGAAAAGAATGTTTGGCGATAATGGTTTAAGAGATTGTTTTTAACAATTAAAAGAGAGTATCAGTTTGATATAGAAGTAACAGTGTTAAGAGATAGTTATTTATTAGATGAAAGAAGGAATTTTTTGTGATTATGAAAGCACAGTGAACTAGAAATTGGCTGCTTTTTGATGTAGAGAATGAACAGAAGAGTTTGTTTTACATTTACAGGTGTATTATTGATGAAATTAAAAAAGCGTGTCTTATGATTTGTCTGATTGAAAGGTCAGCCTTAAGAATGGTTTCTTTATTTTGAAAATAACATTTATTATATATGTTTTTATTAGGTTACAGTTCGGATTTGTATTATTGTTTATTTTATTATGAAGGTGGGAGTCAAACAAATTACCTATCAAGCCTGTTGAACTTTAACAACTTAAAGACATAAGAAAAGGTACACAAAAAGTTTTATTGTTATAGGGGCATGTTTCTTTGTTTCTTTATTACATTACATTCATTTTTATGGTGATTATTTTATAATTTAATATTTAGAGAAACCAGTTTCCTGAAGAAGGGTTTACCCGAAATGTTGAAGTATTTCTGGATGTCAAACCAATAATTTTTTTATATTGTCAAGCAGTTTTTTTGCTTTGTTTTTGGGTAAGAGGGCTGATATTCCAGTAATTACTTTGATACAATGTGTAGCATAAACAAAAATATATTAGCTTTATACAAATCAGAAATAAACACTTAAATACATATGCATACAGTCTGATTTGAGTTGGAAAATTAATATATTATCTTTACCATCCCTGATTGGGATACTAGAAAAAGGTCTGTATTAAACCAGGGATCTACCAGTTGGTGATCAACATATGTAAAAGACAAGGTGTGGCTACAAAGTATCAGGTGCTGCAAAGGCCTGAATGAAAACCAGACTGTAAAAATATGGGTGACTAGTTTTTAGAGGATATACTGTAGCAAGCACTGTAAGTAAAGGAAAACATCCAAGTCCAAATAAAAGAGTAAAATAAATTCACGCCTTGTGCTGAAGAGTGGAAAGTAGTCCAAGGGTAGAAAATGAATATTTATAGTGTTCAAATTTCTTTCAATTTTGAAGAAATTACACGTTTTGTTACTGAAGCTACCTGTATTATGTGCTATTTAAGTCTATGTTTACACTGAAACTCTGCAAATTAATACAGCAGCATACCATGTTTGGCTTCTGTGTGACACATAGCTCTTTGTGTTGTTTGCATATGTATTCAAGTAGATCCCTGTTTACTATGTGACTCCAGTGTTTTACCAAAAATAGGACACCTTAGCCGATGTTGTCTGGGTAACCTGTGATGTGGGTGACTGAATGATGGTGACTGGTCATAAGGGCTACTGCACAATGGTGCCAACAATGTGGGCAACCTTGGATTTCACCACTTTCCCCGTGTTGCACCCCCCCGGATTAGGAATCCTAATTAAGGGCGGTGTGTGGAGTGAAGCCCCCCATGAGGGTGTGCAGGGGGGGTGAAGCCCCCCGCATTAAATAACAAACTGTTTTTCAGTCACCCTTGTGATTGTGTGCCCTTAGGACCAGTCACTGACATTCAGTCGCCCTTGTCACATAGAATCAGTTGTCTGCTATTCTGTAAGGACAAGAAATGTATTACCGTTCCAACTTAGAGCAATTATTCCAACTAGCAGCAATCTGTTTTACAAGCACCCAATTACCCTGACAAAGATAAAAACATCTGACAAAGGAAAAAGTGTTAACTTTCCTGGAAGAGACTGGACAGCTGGACAGCAGGTAATGGCTTCATGGTGGGAAGGTCCTTCCAGACAATTCTGATTGAGTTTTTCAACTCAGTTACTAAGATAGTGGACCAGGGAGGAGCCATCGATGTTATCTACCTTGACTTTAGCAAAACCTTCAACTCAGTCCCAGACAGAAGGCTACTAAATAGGCTCAAACATACTGGGACAGGAAGTGGTATCATGGGTTATGATCTGGCTTAGTCAGAGGAACCAGTCAGTGATGGTCAATGGGGCAGCATCGGGGGATAAAGGGGTGACCAGAGGGGTGCCACGGTGTTCATCCTGGGTCCTGTACTCTTCAATAGTTTCATAAGTGAGATCACTGAGGGACTTGGCAGGAAGGTGAGTCTGTTTGCAGATGGCACAAAGATCTGCAGCAGAGTGGACACTGCTCAGGGAGTGGAACAAATGAAAAGCTACCAGCTCAAGCTAGAAAAATGGTCCAACATGTGGCAGTTAAAATTTAATACAAAAAAATACAAATTGATGCATCTGGGCAAGAGCAACCCAGAGATGGTCTACTACCTAGGAGGGGAACAGTTAACAGCTGCCAAACAGGAGTGGGATCTTGGGGCCATCATCTCTGATGACTTAAAATTGGGCAGACAATGTGAAAAAGTGGCACAAAAAGTCAGCAAAATGCTGTGCATATGAAGGGGCATCACAAGTAGAAAGAGGGAAGTGATCATCCCATGATACAAGTCCCTGGTAAGGCCCCCACCTTGAGTACTGCATATCATTCTAGAGGTCTTATCACAGGAAGGATGTGGATAAACTAGAGACAGTACAGAGGAGGGCAACTAAAATGGTACAAGGGCTTCATGAATTGCCATACAAAAGCAGATTATGGCAACTCAACATGTACACACTGGAGCAGCATAGAGATAGGGGTGGCATGACAGAGACATTCAAGTTCCTGTAGGGCATAAATAGAGTCCCTGCCCAGGAACTCTTTCTTATTAGTAGCTCCACAAGGACAAGGGGTCATGGAATGAAATTAAGGGGATGGAGGTTCTGGGGTAACATGCATAAGTTCTTCTTTATGGAAAGGATGGTGGCTTCATGGAATAGCCTTCCTGCAGAGATCATTGACTCCAAAACTGTAGGACAATTCAAATCTGCTTGGGATAGGCATAAGGTGATTGTCTCTATGAAATTCTAAAGGAGGGTAGCACTCAGGGCAGACTAGATGGATCTTGGTCCCCATCTGCCATCACTTTCTATTCTTCTATGTTTCTATGACAATCAAGCAAAGTATACTCACTTCCTACATATAAGAAATGAGTAACATGGAGAGCTTCAAAGTATTGAAGAGAGGAAAGTAGTCTAAGTATGGAAAATGAATATTACTAGAATGTGATGTTCTGCTGTACTAAACAACAGAGTTTCAGTGCAAACACAGGCTTAAACAATGCATATCACAGGCAGTTTCAGTACCAAAAAGTGTAATTTATTCAGATTTAATCCAGCAAACAACAACCATGGTGCTTTGAGGACGCACTGCCTCTTAATCAAGGGTCATGATCCAGGAGCCACCATCATCATTTTTATAGTGCAAAGTCTTAAAGTAACAGAATAAAAATCAATTATACAAATGCAACCATGCTAATAAAAAAATTTAAACTCTATAAATATTCCTGTTTAGACATGTGAGACTGTAATAAAATTGACATTTCTGTTACCAAAGCATTCTACATTAAATCTTAGTTGCATCTTATTTAGTGTTGTGCGAAACTGAGAAATATCATTACACTATATATTTCAGGAAAATTGCGCATTTTGTGAAATATTTTGTGGGTGCGAAATGCAAATTTTTTTTCTGACAGTTGCAAAATTTCACCCAGAAATGGTGAAATTTCACGGCAAAATGCAAAATGTTGCAATTTCAGACAAAATGTTGCTATTTTTGTGCACAATTTCATAATTTTGGGGCCAAGTTTCACAATCTTTTGGCAAAATTAAGTAATTTTCAGATGAAATTTCGCATTTTGCACCCACTAAATATTTTGTGAAGTGCAGAAGTTTCACAAAATATTTCATGCAGCAAAATTGCTGATTTCACAGCAGTTTTGCCGGCACAATTTTATTTCAAAACCTCTCTAATCTAATTTGCACGGTAGTCCCAACAGTAAGACCATGAATAATTAATTTCATGTCAGTAACATCATTTGTAAATCTGGTGAGCAATATCTTATTTGTTCATTTATTTATTTGAAAAGTTTCACCAAGAAAGACATACAGAGCTGCAATAGCTCATTTCCAGATACATCCTGGGGTTGTAGAGAGGAGCAAATGTATACAATCATTTTAAACAGTTAAGGAGCAAGGTTACATAACTAGTTGAGCTATACATATTCATTGGTTCACAGAGGAACCAAGGCAAGAAAAACACAAAGTGTTATTTAACATGAACAACAATTTTTTAGTGTATAAAGATCAGAAATAAACACTTAAATACATACACATACAGTTTGATTTGAGTTGGACAACTAGTAGATTATCTTCAGTGTCCTTGATTAGGATACCAGAAACATGTCTGTACTAAAAAGGGGTCTGCAAGTCGATGATCAACATGAGTAAAAGACAAGTTGTGATGACAAAGCATTAAGTGCTGCAAAGGTCCAATTGAAAACCAGACTGTAAAAATATGGGTGGCTAGTTTTTAGAGGAAATACTGTAGCAAGAAAGGTTAAGAGATGAAAACATTCAAGTCCAAACAAAAGAGTGAAGGAAACTCACACCTTGTGTTGAAGAGAGGAAAGTAGCCTAAGGATGGAAAATGAATATTTATAGAGTTCAAATGTCTTTTAATTTTAAATAAATTAGACTTTTTGGTACTGAATCTACCTGTGGTGTGTGCTGTTTAAGCCTCTGTTTGCACTGAAACTCTGCCAATTGATATAGAAGCACACCATGCTCGGCTTCTGTGTGACACACGGTTCTTTGTGTTGTTTGCACACGTATTTGGGTGGCTCCCTGTTTACTGCGTGGCTCCAGTGTTTTACCAAAAATGGGACCCTTTGGCCAAAGTTGTCTGCTATGCTGGAAGGACAACAAATTTATTATAGTTCCAGCTTAGGGCAATTATTCCAGCTAACAGCAACCTTTTTTGCAAGCACCCAAGTATCCTGACAAAGATAAAAACATTTGACAATCTAGCAAAGGATATTCATTTCCTACACATGTGAAATGAGTGACATGGAGAGCTCCAAAGTGTTGAAGAGAGGAAAGTAGCCCAAGGATGGAAAATGAATATGTATAAAATGTGGTGTGCTGCTGTATTAAACAGCAGAGTTTTAGTGCAAACACAAGCTTAAACAATGCACACCACAGGCTGATTCAGTACCAAAAAGTGTAATTTATTCAAAATTCATCCAGCAAACAAGAACCATGGTACTTCAAGGATGAAATGCTTCTTCATCAGGGGTCACAATCCAGGAGCAACCATCATCATTTTTATAGTACAAAGTCTTAAAGTAACGGAAGAAAAAAAAGTAATAGAAAAATATGGCAGTGCAAATAAAGAAATTTAAACTCTATAAATATTCCTGTTTAGAAGTGTGAGACTGTAATAACATTGCAATTTCTGTCACCATAGAACTCAATATTGGATCTTACCTGCACCTTATTTGCATGCTAGTCCCAACACTAAGACCATGAATACTTCATTTCAAGACAGTATAATCATTTGTAAAAATGGTGAGCAATTTCTAACATGAACAAAAATATTTTAGTTGTATACAGATCAGAAATAAAAACTTAAATACATACACATACAGTCTGATTTGAGTTGGACAATTACTAGATTATCTTTAGTGTCCTTGATTGAGATACTAGGAACATATCTGTACTAAAAAAGAGTCTACCAGAATGTGATCAGCATGAGTAAAAGACAAGGTGTGGCTACAAAGCATCAATTGCTGCAAAGGTCAGATTGAAAACCTGACTATAAAAATATGGGTGACTAGTTTTTAGAAGAAATAGCAAGAAAGGTAAACAGGAAAAGATCCAAGTCTAAACAAAGGAGTAAAGGAAATTCACACCTTGTGTTGATGAGAGGAAAGTAACCTAAGAATGTAAAACGAATATCTGTAGTGTTCACATTTCTTTTAATCTGGAATAAATTGCACTTTCTGGTACTGAATCTACCTGTGGTGTGTGCTGTTTAAGCCTCTGTTTACACTGAAACTCTACCAGTTATTACAGCAACACACCACGTTTGGCTCCTGGGTGACACACGGTTCTTTGTGTTGTTTGCACACATATTAAAATGTCACATAGTAACAGGGCTTTAACACATACATGCCCGCATGTACACACACACACACACACACACACATGATCTAAGAAGCCAACCTAAGTGAAAATGCTCAGATTTTAAAAAAAGCATTTCAGAAATGTACCTGCAATTAAGTTATGCTCCCATCTCTGCATGGAGGGCTGGTAGTAGTCAGCATAGCAAAATCCTACCCAGGAGTAGTCAGTTCACCATATTTATCTGCATGGAGGGTTGGTAGCAGTCAGCACAGCAAAAGCTTCACCATGAGTAGTCAGTTCACCATATTTACCATGCTGCAAACTATTCAGACTAAAACCAGTTGCTACTAACAAAGACATTAATCTGAAATTACCTAGCCATGTGTTTTAAATTCACTTAACAAGTTGGCTTACACCGAGTTCAAATCAAAACCTATTCATACACAGTGAAGTGTAAATAGTGAGTAGTTTCACCCCATCAGTGTGTAATCTGCAATTACCTAGCCAGGTGATGCAAATTTGCTTACATTCAGCTTACAGGGAAACAGCCAGTCAGATACAGGAGCAGCACAACCATGTTATAACTGCATTTTATAATTTCCCAATACCTTGTGAGCGCCAAAAATGTCACAATCATACATGACTGCACTCTTTTGGTAATAATCAAGTTCTGACAGTTGATTTGGGCTTTATACAACTATTCTTCTATGCAAGATAATCAACTAATCTGCCCACAACAATTGCTATTCTGATGTGGTGTTCAACACAGGTAAAACACTTAGCAGCTCTTTAAGAAATTGATATATCAACGAGAGAGAGAGAGAGAGACAGCCTGCTCGATATAGCACCTCGATTACAGCTGGTGAGATTTACTTGATGGGCAATGATATATGATCATTTTCATCTACATTTCATTGCACATCAGGATTATGAATTGTAAAATTTACTGTGGAATTATTACAATTTGGATAAATAACAAGCTCCTGGAGTAGACCTAAGAGAAGTAAAAATGTCTTGGTTTATCTCTGCATCAATAAACCCCATCAGTGTGTATGTGAGTATGGGGGGGTGTTGATATGGTATCAACAAGTGACTCTCACTCGTAGCGCTAAGTGGAAGTTGATTTTGAAAATGCCCAGGCTGTCAACAAGTTATACTCACTTGTGGCTCAAAGCACTAAGTGGGTGATGATTCCCATGGCATGTAATGAGCTGCAAATACGTTAAAATAATAGGAAGTGATAACGAGCCACAACAAAACCTGTAAAGAACTGCTTGCAGCTCGCAAGCCATGGAATGAGTACCACTGCTTTGGACTCTCATTAGTTATGATGCAGATAATGTTATGTCTATAGGTTGGGACAAAATGTAAACCTGTACACTTAAATGTGGTTTGACAGAATTGCAACCAGTGTCAAAGCTGGTAACAGTCCTCACAATATAACCATGCTAGATTCAGTGTGCTTGACAATAAATAATGAATCAAGAGAGTATTCTGTTTTCAGCTTGTTACTGGTTAAATTCCCCATTCCCACCACCCACCGTCAGTTCTCAAATTCCTTGGAACAGTACTAAAAGTTTGAAGCAATTTGCTGACATCGATGTTTGACAGCCAGGACTGTGTCTGTCTCAGGGGTTCCACATCTACAGTGTTTGACTGCATCCAAGTGAATGATAATATTTATTGTGCTTGCCAACTTGTTGCTAATTTGTTTTTACTGTTAAGACTTTTAAACTGCATATGAAGTTAAGGTTAGTTGACTCTCCTTTTTGTCATCCCCATCAACAGTACGTCGAACACATATCACATTCTGATTTTACACCATCCTCCTAACCGACATCAGTAATTGCCTGATGTAAACGATGTATTTGATAAATGTATAGGACTGAAACCCAGAAGTCTCTCATTGCTGAACAACAAGCTTCAAGTCTGTTGTATGAGTTTGTTGAAATTGTGGTAGTTTGTTTGTGTGGTTTGGTGTTGGGGGGACGCAGGTCTTGAACTATATGTATTTGGCACAATAAATGAAAAAAAAACCTGTACCGGCCATCCTCTCCCACCCACAAGGCAGCAACATTATTTCATGAGTTGTTTTTTTCACTTTTCAGCATAGTGAAGCATGCTGTGTGTTTGCTCTGTATGTTTTACATGCTAAAACTGATTACATGTAGGATAGTGTGCTTATTACACCTCCCCGGCATTTGTACCACAACGTAAAATAACACAAGCTGTAAAATCTTATAAAACTATTTCAAAGCTGGGACCAGACATAAGAAAGAACATAGTGAGCTGACAATCCAGTAGTACTGCTTTTAAATAACAGCCTCCCCATTTGGTACAGCTTTAAAATGACAGCGTGTCCGTTCACAAAATAAGCAAAAGTCTAGAAAAGAATCAAAACCAACTGCAAGTCACACTTAACAAAAATAAATATATGGAGACGACCTGACAAAGTGACAAACAGTAAATTCTAAATTAGGACACTGTGGACATGAAGAAAGAAATTATTTTCCACACTGGTGATCGGTATGGTGACAGAACTGTGGATCAAAATACTGGAACTGTTCAGGTTAGCACATGGATTACCCTACTGACACATGTAACATTCGGAGATTTCTGAAAAAGCTGACTGCAGGATTTAGACTGATTAGGTGAATGCAGGTACAAACTCAGAGAAAAAGAAACAAAGAACCATAAACACTGAAAGGATATGAGCATCTGATCTATTACAATAATGTCGACAAGACATATATGACATGAAAAGGTACTTGTAAATGGTATAGGTAAAACATATAGCAGCTCTTTAAGAAACTGATATATTTATTTATTTAGTTTTTGTTGACCGGGTAAGTGCACTAAACAAATTCTGCCTATTGTCTGGCACGACCCGGGGTCAGGAGGGTACAGATGATAGCCAACTGACCTTGAACCAGATTAAGCTGTTGGTGGTACTTTTAGTGAATGGGGGGAAATTTGACCAGCACATGAGGGAAATCCCCCTACTGAACAGTAGGGGGAGACGTCTCTCTGGATGTCAGACAAGAGGGTGGTGGATTGCAGTGCTGCAGGAGAGGAAGCAGCTCTGATAGCACAAACTGGAACTGCACAGGAATTGAAAGGAAAAGAAAGGATTGAAGTTGAAATGGAAACAGAAAGCTCAAATCTGACCTCAGAGACACCTTTTGCTGACCCAAATATTGTTCTGCAAACACCTTTAATGCATGGGTGTAGGCAGGCATACTCCAAACATTCCATGGTGTGCAGTTTTATTTGGGGGGAGTAGCAAATAGGCTCTGAACTGTTTGCTTTTTTCCATGAAAACTAACAAAGAAAATACTGGACCTTTCTGTAATTTTATTCATAGGAGTCAAAACTAGAAGGACTGGTCACTAATACTCTCTTTGCATCCCAAGGACAATACAACATTACAGGCTATGGGCTGGTATGTGGGTGTCTTAGGGAACAATGCATGGCATTTGTATTTACCCATACATGGCAACAACCACTGTCATGAGATACAAATGTTATATTTATTGTGCCAAATGAGGCAACAGACATGATCCTGGTGTACATTTGTATATTGTCTGGCTACACCCCGGGGGGGGGCTCACCCTAGCGGAGGGGTAATAGTGAGTCCACTTGGTGTGCAGATCTGAAATCCCTGGCTACACCCCTGCTTTAATTGACACCTCATTTCCAGAGCTGCCAGCAGAAAACTCCTTAGAAGTAAGTGAAATGAGTGAAACTCAACCTGATAATGTTGAGATTTCATATGATGTGCAGCCAGCAGAAGCAGAAGTGTTAAAACAGCTAGAATCTGAGGAAAAACTTTACTTGCTTAACAAAATGCAGCTCAGAAAGAAATTGAGGCCTGTCAGAGAAAAACAGCTGAGAGTAGATGATGCACAATCATCAAAGGATTTAGCCACAAACTAGGTGCAGGCTGTCGAGAATGCTGAGAAAGAGTTGCAGAAACACCCTGTAGCTATTGTGTCAGAAATGGCACTATTAGGTACCAGAGAACCTGGCCTAAGATGTGCTACAGGAAAAACACAAACCAAAGAACAACCCTGGTCAGTAGAGCAAGCACTCAGAGACTCTGGATGGGAAAAAGATGACAATACAGGTCAGTGGTTTTTGGGTAAATCCCCAATACAAATGCTAACTAAGGACATGAAAAATAAATCTGTGCAGGCAGTCATTTTAATCTTGAGGTGCCTTCAGATTTGGAACTCACACAGCACCCTGTGTTAAATTTGTCTGAAAAGACTGTAATTTCTGATTCCCAACAGAATGGGGGACACCCCACAGATACTGCTCAACCACCACAGAGGCCTCATAATCTTATTAAAAAGATGCACCAAAATCATTCACTTCACTGTTTAAATTGCCTATTTTACCTGCAAAAAGACATAACGCGGTAAGGTTGTCATATATTTGGGGAATGCCTGAACCTCCCAATAGGATTTTTGTTGCAAAAATGCTATTTAAGGATTCAATGACATTCTTTGCAAGGGAAATATATGCTTTAATTCACATCTCTGGTGAAACCACATTTGATGTCAGCTTCAAAACGTTCAGTGGATTGGAAAGGTTTTTGACCAGATATAATTCCCTGAAGAAAACCAAATTATGGGTGCCATTTCTTGCTATCCCTCTAACAAAGCTGGCACATGAAACTGTGACAGTACTATTCCAAAATGAGGGAGTGAACATTCACGATTTGACTCACTGGCTACGATAGAGATGCACTATAATTGAAGAATCAGAAGCCATACTGGACACTGAAAATATTTGGATGGGAGTGGATGGAAAGTTAAAGTTGTGTTAAAATCTACTGATCTAGGAGTAATACACTTGCCTAACTTTTTTTTTTTAGGAAGGGATCGTGGAATACTTTTTTATCCAGGGCAATGTAAAACCTGCTATAAGTGTGGTTCAGGTGCACATTTAAGTAATATTTGTGACACGTTAAGATGTAATGTCTGTGGGGAACTGAGGCATTCAGGCTCACAATGCACAATTGAGTGAAAATGTAATCTTTGTGAGGATGTAGAGCTCACATTCAAAAATTGTCAGTGGGCTGCACATAACCTCCTGGAACATGCAGATGGAGAGGAGCAGAGATTATTAATCACTGACACAAAAAAACAAAAACAAATTAGGTACTTAAAAAACACAGACATCTACAGAAAGCACTCCACAAGGCCCACCAGGCATTGATACTGCCTTGACATGAACAGAGGGTGAACAAATGGAGGTAGTTATTGAACAGAGGCAGCAGGTTGTTCAATTCCAACAGGTAGCACCACTGAAGGATGGTATAGGCCCCTTATCAAGTCAGGTAGTAGAAGAAGAACCTTCAACATTGACAGGACACAATAAGACCTGACTAATGACCCCCCTCCCGCCTGCACAAACTGAAGTACAGGATACACCAGGATAAAGGACACGAGTTTCTGCGACTAAGATATCCACTAGATCTACCCCATTATCTGTTACAAACCAATTTGATGTACTACAACAGGATAATATGGATGAGGATTCAGATGCATCCTCAAAAGTCTCCTCTATGCCTGAAATAACGACAGATACAGAAAAGCAGGAAAATATGAGAGGTCCTCAAAAGAAGAAGGCAAAACTAAAGATACAAAACACTAGAAGGGGAAAGTATAAATGAACACTGCATAAATGACAATTCTCTTTTCATGCTATACTCTGAATATAATAACTGGTGATCCCTGTTATCAACCCATTTTCGAGTACTGTAAAAAGTCATATCAACCCGCAGGATGATACGAAAAAAGTCGTATCAACCCACGGGTTGATATGACTTTTACAGTCTTGCACCAAGAAGCCTGCAGCACTCGCATTCCAGAGTAAACAGATTCAAACTCAGAGCATAACCTCTGTAACGTACAGATCCAAATGAGAAAGCGTAATCATTTTGAATGAATTCTGTAGCTTACCCTCTGGTTGAGAGATCTGTATGTGTGCAGCATTTATTTATTTCATTTATTTATTTCATAAAACCAACACAGAGACCCGCGGCCAAAATGCTTATACTTCCTTAGTAGTAGGAATGCCCCATTAGCCCCCACGCTAGCACGTTATGTGATGTCAATCCTTGAATAATGTGGGGGTGTGCATACTAATAAGGAAGTATGAGCATTTGCCCTACATCTCTAAATAATTTTCTATGGAATTTTTTTAGTGCCAGTTATTATAAAAAATAAAACATATGTGGGGATAGAAATGGAGTTTTTCCACACACCCTCGTTGTGTGATAATAGTAAAACCTCTCGAGCTTCGCTCTCGAGGTTTACATATTATCACACAACTTGAGTGTGTGAAAAAACTCCATATCAATTCCCTACATATGCTTTATTCTCTATGTAAATAGTATAAAAAGGGATAGCAAACAAAAGCTTGTTTTGTCTTTTCTTACTTCTCTGTCATTTGGGATTTATTTTTTACAGGATGTGCATTTTCACAGTATGAGAGAAATACAAATGGCCTCAAAAGGACGGTTGCATGGCACCTCCTATTGGTCAATAGGGATGGAAACTTGCTCAGGGGTGGGGATTCTGTTAAAAATCCCTGAAATAAAAATATTGAAATTATACGACTTAATTCCAGGAAAGGTATTAATTCTGGATGTGTTAATACAAGGCTCATTGTTCAGGTTATTGAATTTATATGCCCCTCAAGCCAAGACTGCTAGATGTGAAATACTTACACAAATACAGCCTTATTTATATTCCTCACATACAATGATTTTTGCAGGTGATTTCAATTGTCCTCTTATAGGAAAAACTTTGAAACAATACTGTGATTCAAATATGTTAGTTCAGATTGTACATAAAGCAAAATTAACAGACTCTTATTTCTCATACAGGAAAACTACTGTATCTACCTTTCAAAGGTGGACATTAACTTCATGTATTGATTATATATTTATTTCGAAACGTTAATATTTTTTCAGCTGAATTATTCCCAGTAGAATTCTAGGACCATAAAATAGTTGGCATAAAAACTGGAACCACAATCAATTTTAAAAGGGGAAGAGGATTTTGGAAAATGAATATCTCTATATTACTAGATACAAATATTTTACTAACACTGCAGCATTTTATTACAGCCAGAAAATCTGTATTTTTATTGTTTGACAATCCCTGTCAATGGTGGGAAGATACAAAAAAAGATATACAGCATCTATGTAAACAAGCTAGCAATGTGAACAGTACAACACAGTATTTTGACTATTTACAAAATAGGTGATTACTATAGCAATTACTGTCCCTAGCCAATGACACAGGGCAAAACTTGACTACACAAATAAATGAGGTCAAACAAAAAATTAGGGATTTTCAAGCACAAAAAGTTAATACATTAGAATACCAGCAAACATGTGGAATCATAGGGAAAACAGATATTATCTGCCCTAATGAAATGTACACTGCTAGGTCACAAATGAAGGAAATGACTGCTTTGAAAGACCAGTCTGAGATGGAATATAATAAACCAAGAGATATTTTTAAAATAGTATGTGATTATAAAGCACACATGTATGCCCCAATACAAACAGATCAAGCCTCAGTACAGTTATATTTATAGACCTTGGGGATTCCTATGCCAAATAATCACATTTTAAGGGAAATATCTCAACCAATACAGGTTAATGAGATGCTGGATGCATTGGCTGTGTTGGCAGGTGGTAAATCTCCAGGGCCTGATGGTCTACCAAATGAGATACTAAAGCTCATAGGGAAGGATTTTGTGCAAGAACGTATGCAGGTATTTAACTACATTTTATATTCCAAAGAAATACCATTATACATTAATATGGATATTCTTACTTACATTTATAAGAAAGGCGACAAGTCCCTACTACAAAACTGGATACCTTTCTGCTTATTACATTCAGATTTTAAAATTACTAATAAAGACCTTGGCAAACAGGTTTGCTAAAATTGCAAAATTAGTAATATCACCAGCAAAAACATATGCTCTAACTTGATGAAAAGTACAAGACCACATCTTGCTAATTAGGAAAATAATAGAACTGGGAAAATTGGGTGCAATAGATGGTTTCCTGGTCTCCTTTAGACCAGGAGAAAGCATTTGATAAAGTTAGTCACAATTTTTTATGGTCAGTATTATACACTTATCAGGATAGACTGGTTTAGAAGCACTAGGCCAAAAGGAGAAGCATTTATTCTACTGCCACGGTGATCCTGGTAGTACAAGGTTGGAGAGGCCCCCCGGTGCATGGTAGAAGAGGGGTGAGGCAAGGCTGCCCACTCAGTCCAATACTATATATATTTTTTTTATTGATCCTTTACTAAGATATATAAATACAAATCAGCAAATCAGTTCAATTCATACCACAAGACTACTTTCTCCACCAAAAATGATCTCTTATGCAGATAACATGACTGTCATGGTGAAGGACGAACAATCACTTGCCACTGTTATACATTCCTGTAATAAGTTTGGATGACTCTCTGGGGCTTCACTTAATTTAGGGAAATGTCAAGGGCAAAGACTTAATTATTTATTGAATTATAATGGTATGGTAGCAGGAATATTCATTACTCCAGATTCCATATGTATATTAGGAATTCTCTTTGGTCAAGGAGAGCTGGATGACCTGAACTGGACTAAGAAGCTAGAAATTAGAAAGAAAAAAGTACAACAATGGAGCAAATGGAAAATTAGCAAAAAAAAAAGAGAATATATTTAATTAAAACTTTCCTAGTCTCAATCTTCCTGTACATAAGTTATATCGTCCTCCTCCAAATATGGCAGGACTTTTATCTAGCCAAGTCCCTGACTACGGCTTATGATATTTTCTCAGAAATTGTGCTAGGGGCTCTCAACAAGTATGCTCCCATAGTAAAAGTCTGTGCCAGAAACAAATCCTGTCAGTGATTTACAGAAGACCTGAAAGATGCTTTGTGGAGTCGAGATGTACTCTGGAGAACTGCTAGGAAAACTCATTTAATAAATTACTGGAATTCTTTCCGGAGGGCGAGGAACCTCTATACCAAAATGGTCAGAGAAGCCAAAGCTAATTTTTACCACTCTCAGCAGGAGAGCTCCTTAAGAAATGCCTCCAAATTCTGGAGGACTATCAAAGACATTGAAGGTCATGCTACTGTAAATTCCTAACCTACTAAATTATTGATCGACAATACTGTCATCTCCGACAGACTGTCTATCCTCAATGCTCTCAATAATCATTTTGCCACTGCATGGCTAGCCTTTGACTCTTCTCTCTCGAATATCCTTTGCCAACAACTTAGATTGGATACATAAGAAAAACCCATCCCCAGTCCATCCTTCTCTCTGTAGCCTACCTCCCTGAAAGAAGTCAAAGATCTTCTCCTTCAGCTGGACACTAGAAAAAGTGCTGGGGCTGACCTCATTGACCCGTACTTCTTAAAGGTTGGCTACCATGTCCTCGCAGTCCCAATTACTCATCTGTTCAACTTATCCTTGTCTCAGGGTGACCTACCACCCATTTGGAAAAATGCACTTGTGGTCCCTTTGTTTAAGTCAGGAGATCGTACTGACCTCAATAACTACATGCCAATCTCCCTACTTCCAATTCTGTCAAAGATGCTGGAGAAAATAGTGAACTCCCAGCTTCGGAAGGACCTGGAATCAGAAAAATTGCTCAACCCGTTACAATCTGGTTTTAGAGCACAGCACAGTACAATCGCTGCCCTAGCCAAGGTGACAAACGACTGGCAGTTTGAATTAGACAAAAAAAAAAACTTTGCGCAGTTTTCTTGAACCTAAGCAAGGCGTTCAATACCGTTGATCACAGACTGCTTCTATCGTCCCTCTGGAACATTGGTTTGGATTCCCCTATCCTTTAAATGGTTCTTCAACTACCTCTCAGGATGACTTCAACAAGTAAAGGCAGAAGGGGAAGTTTCTCCACCAAAAGCCCTATTGGGGGTGTACTGCAAGGTTCCATTCTTGGTCCCTTGCTCTTCACCATTTATATTAACAACGTCGATGCCTCCATCAAAGAAGCACAAATACACCTATTCACAGATGATACGGTACTCTATGCTAGTAGCCCACACCTGAAGCTGCCTGTAAAGCCCTTCAAAATGAATTTGATCTGCTGCAACATCAGCTTATAAACCAGAAACTGCTCTTAAATGCAAAAAAAACACAAAGCAATGTTCCTCTCGCCCTTCAAAATGCAACAAATCCTGAAATTGCTTGGACACTCCCGCAGATCACTACCATTCTAGATGAGCCTTTGGACTACATATCAAAGTTCAAGTACCTGGGGGTCAGGTTAGACCATAGACTTACTTTTCACAGATCGCTTAGAAGAACTGGCAAAGAAACTTAGACAAAGCCTTGGTCGATTCTTTAGAATTAATAATCACCTCACAAGAGACGCTAAACTGAAACTGGTTCAAACTACCTTTCTTTCCCTGTTGGATTACGCAGACTTTCTATATAGTCCGGGACCTGCAGGTACTCTAGCCAAACTCAGTACACTTTACCACAGAGCCATAAGATTTATCACGGGTCTTCCATACTGAACCCACCACTGTGCATTGTACATGGCAGTGGGATGGTCATCCCTTGCTTACAAACGGCAACAAAAAATGCTGCGGTTTGGACATACAAAGCTATCTCAAATAAACTGCCCCATTATATCTCTGTCTGTTTATCTTTGTGCACTCTGGGGAAGTATGCCCTATGAAGCACCTCATATATCTACCTTTATGTTTACAAAGCAAAATCTTGCATTGGCAGAGCAGCCATCAGCTTTGTGCTCCCTCAACTGTGGAACAAGCTGCAAAAAACTTTGAAATTAACTCACCCCATCAGCCTAGCAGCTTTTAAATCTCTATATCTACATCATAATAAGGAGTTATGTGCCTGTCTACCCTAAATAGTGACTCCTATAAGTCCAAGCACACTCTAATTACTACTGTTAAAAGACTGATCACATCTATAATCGACTCTTCCCTCTCCCCTTTTTCTACCCCCATATCTGTCCCTTCCACAATCCTTTGACCCTAGTTTCAGCTCTAAATTCTCCATACTGTATCACTACATATCTTTTTATATTAGGTTTTATTTGTGTTCGTTGCACCTGATATGTATATTTCTTTACTTTTATGAAAAATTGTTTCCTACCCAAAACTAGCTGTGTCTTCTGTTCCAAACATATACTACTGTCTATGCTACCTGCTGATACTTTAAATATACTGTATTATTGTATCTCACTTTATTTGTATTATTACTATTTTCTTGTGTGTTGCATCCCATGTATATTGTCCCTTGTTCCTTGTTAACAAACCCAGGTCCACCTCGAAAATGAGCTTGCTCAACTGTGATCGCTTCGCTAAATAAAGACTTTGATTGATTGATTGGGAAACTGAACTCCTGAGTATCTTTTTTCAAGCCTGCTGGAATAGCAGGCTGGACCCAATAAAAATAAACATTTTATATTTACCATTAAAACAAGGTGGACTTAGTATGGTAAATCCAATATTATTTTTTAACAGCTATTTTCTTTTTACGAACATCAGACCTATGCTTGAACAGCAGACTCAAGGATGGGGAGCCTTACTGTATGATAAGTGCTATCATTGGGTACAGCTTTGAAACTCCAGTACATTGAAAACACTTAAGAAATCGATAAAGATTCCAGAGTACATCAGATGTACTTTTCTAAGATTAAAACAATGGCAGCTTATATCCCAAGTACTCCCAAACAATACCAGAAAACAGTTATATATTTTATTGCTATCTATGCTTTGAAGAGATTGTTTTAGTAAATGTCCATTAGAGTATGTGGCATCTTTAAAAAATTTTCTTAATAATCCCCATATTCCAGAGAAAATGTGGGACCCGCACTGGCTTGCATGCCATGAAAAAAATCAATATAAAAGCTAATCAGAAGCACAAACAATTGGAGAAACATTATTGTAGCAAACTGTCATGCATTCAGAAAGAATAAATAATAACACATCTACTCTTTACATGCCCTTTTATTCAGGATTTTTGGAACTACTTGGCAGACAAAAGGAAATTCTCCAATATTTAGCTCTCTACAGTATAAGAATATAATTTATGGTATATTTGATAAGAACTGGACAACGTGGAATACAAGCACATTACAAATAATAATGGTTGTACTTAAATGGAATATATGGCTTACAAGATGCAATTTTACTCTACAACAAAAGGAAAGCAGTGATCAGGAGTTATACAGCAAAGTTATGCAAGACATATCTTGTATATACAAAACAGAAAAGAAGGGACTCTCTAGGGATAAATTATTAGCATTATGGAAATACTTGCCTTGGATAACTGACAATGATGCACCTGTTACTTGAACTCTTAGGAAACATCTCCTTGCATTGTTTTTGCTAACACTTGAAGTTTATTATTTATGACACTTATCTTATTACTGTATGGGCTTTGGTGTTGTTTCTTTTTGACTTTTTGTAAGTTTTCATATTTGCATTACATTTGTGTATTTTCTTTATCATTTTTTCTATATTGTATGGATGTCTTATTTAGATTTATTGCACAATAAAATATTCTCTACTGTTTTCGAGAAGTACCATGGGATCTTTAACATCCACCTGAACTACCACCAGAAGAGGCAGATGGGACCTCGGTTTAACATCTCATCCAAAAGATGGCACCTCAGGAGTGCAGCACCCCCTCATGCTGCACTACAGTATCAGTATTGGGATATTAACCCAAGTGCCTGGTGTGGAGACAAGACATGACATGAGATATGGATAAGCGAGAGAGCCTACTGGCTCGATATAGCTCCTTGATTACAGCCGGAGGGATTTACTTTATGGACAATGATATATGATCATTTTCATCTACATTTCATTTCACATCAGGGTTAAGGACAGTGTAAAAAAGAGCTGTGCTATGTGTGGGCAGCAATGGAAAAAATTGTAGTGGTGAGGTGGAGAAGATAGACACAGTGGGGATATGATGGAGGTCTTAAGCTGGTGAAGGAATCACGCATCAACTTTACTACAGTTGTTTGCTCAGTTCCAGGTCTGGTGAGTGCTTTTCTGAAGCAAGATGTCTGCAGGCCCTGCCCCCACAGCCATAGAAAGGGGCATCTTGAAAAACATAGATGCACTTGTCTTCCCACAATACCTGTTGCATGACCCTGACTTTAGTAAGGATGTGTTGTTCATCTAGAAAATTTAAGAGTCCGAAAATCATGGCTCGAGGCTTATCTCCCTCTGCTAACATAGGCTGAATGGCTTTATGAGCTATTTCTATCGCATATTGTGGACCATTTTGAGAAGGGCAAGCTAATTTCTTGAAAAGACACGGAGTAAAAAGGATGACATCATTACCTTCACTTTGCTCGAGAAGACCACTACTTAATAAATTATTGTAGTGATGATCTTCTAATCTTGACACTTTTTAACAAACACTGATTATATCTGGGTCAATCCTGTTATACAGTCTTCAACCCAACTCACCCTCACCTCTACATCTCCCATACAGCGGGCAAGTTCAGCGATGGCAGGACGAACAGCCTTCATGTAATCTGAAAGAGACAAGATTATATCCCAAAGCAGAGCCAACTCTTGAAGAAAGCACTCCACAACCAGCACATCAGCAGGAACACTGGGGACTGATACAGATGTGATGTCTTGTTTAGCTTGCTTAGGGCCATGGTCTCTCTCAGGCATTGGAGGTGGTGTATGGCACATCATTAATTGCCCTGGTAATGTGTCCATCTCTTCAGCCATGGATTAAAGCAGTCACAACAGCAAGGCTTAAAAATAATGATTGCTGACAGAAAACATGTACTTTCCCAGGGAAATTAATAATTTAATCCAAATTTACTACTAGAATGGTCAGAGCGGCACAGGAGTGCTGGTGTTACTGCTGACTCATCACGTGACTCCCCATCCCTGACATGCTTAAAGTGTCCCGCTGTCTTCACCCCATCCCACCTCTTTTGGCAGGCTGTTCCAGGAGTGCACCACCCTTTCTGTGAAGAAGTATTTCCTTAAATCCCTTTTAAAATTCTCCCTTCGTGCTTCATTACATGCCCCCATGTTCTGGTGCTACTCCTCCTCTGAAACAGACTGCCCTCCTGCACCTTGTTCACCTCTCGAAGGTACATAGAAGTCACAATTATGTCCCCTCTAGCTCTTCTATCCTTCAGGGAGTACATGTTGAGTTCGCATAGCCTCTCCTCATATGGTTTCTTGTGCAACTCCTGCATCATATTGGTAGCTGTCCTCTGGATTATTTCACCTTATCAATACCCTTGCAGAGGTGGTACCTCGAGAACTGAACACAGTATTCCAGGTGGGGTCTCACCCATGAGTGATAAAGTGGCAACACCACCTCCCTTTTCCTGTTAGAAACCCCCCTCCCTATTCACTCCACCTTGGGAGCGGACTTTGTAAAATTTTTGGTGGAGCCTAGGGTTCAGGGGGTAAATCCCCAGCTCTGGGGCAGGCACATGGCCATTGTAAGTGGGAAGGGTGGGGTGAAGAGTTAAGTGGAAGGAATGGCCACTAGATCATTTGCAGTGTTGTTGGGCATGGTCGGCAAACTGGAAGGGTAAGCTCTGCCTTTTTCTGACATCACATTCTATGTTTCTATTATTTTTCTTACTGCATACTGAAAAATGGGGATTTTCCTCCACTTTTCTAAAGTACTATATGTGCAGAGTTGTGGAAAAGATCAGTTCACCTAGGATGTACTACTTCCAAAATACCTGGAACTATTAATTGCATTTTGTAACAAAGCACTGATATGCTTTTATCCTGAACTGACAGTTCAGTCTGCAACTGATCAGTGATCAAATTAAAGGAGAAGGTTACTGCCTTGCATTCAGCTGCTACCTGAAAATGCAAACATTAGTGTAACCCCCCCTACACATAGGAGTTCCTATAATGTCTTCCTGGGCTTGCCTAATGCCCACTATCAAGATGGTGTTCTTATTTATTTAGCGTTTGTTAACCAGGTAAGTACACTAGACAAAACATACGCCTATTTTCAGGTACGGCCCGGGAGAGTACAGGAGAATAAAGAACATACAGAGTACAAATTGAAGCAAGTGAGGCAGATACACTGAAGTCGGGAGAAACATAACATACATAATAGCTCAGATTACAGCAGTGGACACCGTCAAATGTGAACATGTAACAGCACAGAGTTTCTATAGCAATATGCCTAGCAAAAATATACAGAATATACACAATTTACACAGGGCCACACCCAGGCAGGCAGGCAGCAACAGTAGGGCCGGAGCCAAGTACAGAAGATAATGTGCTCGAGAACAGTGCAGGGACCAGAGTACTCAGGGAGGTCTGAGACAATTGCTTACTGAGGAGAGCTTCAAGTGCTTCCACAGGGAGGTTCGTAGACATGCATGGGAAGGGGAGATCTGACCTGGACAGGAAAGGAGTTCCATAATCTCAGGGCAGAGGATGCAAAATCCCTGTCCCCCATTTGGGTACGCATCACAGGAACCTTGAGGATAGTGGGGCCCAAGGACCTTAGAGAGTAGGGAGTGGAGACAGCAGGCACGAGAAACTCCACCAATCCAGGGGGAGTGCCAGAGCTTAGAACCTTGTCTGTGAAGCAGCCCAAGGCAAAGTTCATGTAGTTGGATGGGGAGAGCCAGTTAAGCCTGCTATACAGATCACAATGGTGAGTAAGACGTGGGGCTGCAAGAGCAAAATGGCAGATATTATTGTAGGCTACGGTCCACCTAGTGAGGTGGACCTTGGTAGTATGGGCAAACAAAAGGAGCCCATAGCATAGAGATGGGAAGAGCACTCCTCTGGCCAGTGCAAGGTGAGCAGCCGAGGTAAGATTATTCTTCGCCCTGTAACCCAGACCCAATTTCCAGTTAACAGCTCGGCACATATTGTGGATATGGTGACCAAGGTCAAGCTGAGGGTCAAGTGTCACCACAAGATATTTGACAGAGTTGGTGGTGAGCACGGGAACATCATCAATACCCGAAATGCACTGAGGGAAGAGGAGGCCTTTAACTTAGCCTGGGATTCAAACAGCATGGCCCGAGTCTTTCTAAGGTTTAGGACCAGCTTGTGGGATGATATCCAGGATTGGATACTCATGAAATCTTCACTCAGTTGGTGGTTAATGACCCCAATGTCCTGGGTGTGAGTGAGAATAACAAGGTCATCAACGTACAGGATGGCCTTGCAAGAGGCAGCTGAAGAGGGAAGGTCATTGACGAATATAGAGAATGGCAGGGGCCCGAGGACTGACCCCTGGGGAACCCCTGTGGACACTGCGGCGGCATCCGAGAGCACCTTACTACATTTGGTAAGGTGCTGCCTGCCCTGAAGATAATTGTGAAACCAACTGAGTGCAGGTGGGGACAGGCCCAATGTCCTAAGTTGCATGCATAGCAAGGTATGGTCAACTAGGTCAAAGGCCTTAGAGAGATCAATAAAGATGGCCCCAGAGAGTCTGCCCTGGTCCATAGCAGCCCTTATTCCGGAAGTGACAGTGACTAGGGCAGAAGTAGTACTATGCCCTTTACAAAAGCCATGCTGTGAGGGAGACAGTAGCTCATGAGACTGGATGTAATCTGTGAGTTGCCCGGCCACAACTTTCTCAAGAAGCTTACCAATAGCAGGCAGGATGGCAATTGGCTTATAGTTGTCTAGGATCCTAGGGTTGCCCTATTTGAGTATAGGGACAACCCTTGCCACCTTTCCACAGGTCAGGTATAACCCCAGAGGCTAAGGATAGGTTGACGATTTGGGCCACAGGGGAGGCAATGAAGGTAGCTACAAGGCAGAGAAGCTTTGGTTCCATACCATCATGACCAGCACTAGTAAAAGGGGAGAGATCAGAGAGCAATCTCTGCATCTCATGTACCATCACAGCCTTGAGGTAGAACAGAGGACGAGGGGAAGGTGCCCGGTTGAGATGAAGGGGCCTGGACAGGTCTGTCACTACCAATGGAGGAGAATAAAGAGGAGAAGGCAGACAAGTCTGAGAAATGTAAGTTAAATGCATTTGCAATGGTCAGCGGATTAGTACAGCTGGCACCCTCAATAAGCATGTCAGGGGCCTCACAGGTGGAGGAACCACTCACAATGTTTTTAATATTCCTCCAGAAGCTCCTAGTGTCCTTAGCTGAGGTCTGTAAGGCGGCTTTGCAAAATTCACTTTTTGCAGCCCTGATAGCCTTTTTACATTCATTCCTGAGCCTTCTGTAATGCTGGAAAATGGACTAGTCCATTGAGACCTTGAAATTGGCCCAGCATTTGTCCCTAGTCCTCATGAGAGCAAGGAGGCTCCCATGCAGCCATTTCGTAGTTGCCCCCCTTACCCTCCATCTGACAAGAGGGGCATGCTTGTCCTGTAGCACCTTAAAGATGCTAAGGAAATGGCAGACTGCTGAGGAAGCACTCTGGGCATCCATCACTGCAGACCAGTCTGTGAGCATAAGATCCTCCTGAAAAGCACCAAGGTCAAACCTGGAGAAATCCCTGACATGAATAATCTTAGGGGGATCTTAGGGGCCGAGACCTTCCATGTGCAATACACAGGGACATGGTCAGAGATAGAGTCAGGAAGGGTACCAGAGGAGCTGATCCTTTCAGGCCTATTGGACAAGACCCAGTCCGGAAGCAAGCTGGTACCACCAGTGGACGTCTACCTAGTGGGATTCTTAATGAGTTGAGACAGTGAGAAACCTGCGAGCAGAGTCTCATACTGCTTGGTATTGCTTCCAAGCCAGTTTAGGTTGAGGTCCCCTAGGATCAATAGCTCATTGTTCCTCGTCCTAGTGCCAACAAAGTCAAGAAGGGAGGATAAACCCAGTACTCCACCAGTGGGGGGATTGTAGGTACACACAATGTGTAGTTTCTTAGCGTTCCCCAGTAATAGCCCAGTATGCAGCAGTTCACAGGGAGACTGCTCAGGCTGTGGGCAGGCCAGCACTGAGAGGTTAAGGTGACTCCTGTAGTAGACCAGTATATCACCCCCCCCTTTTTACCTGGTCAGTCATGCCTGTCAAGGTCAAAGCCAGGGAGCACACAGGCCAAATCTGGGGTAAAGGGTTTCAGCCAGGTTTCAGTTATCCCAAGGATGTTAGGCTTAAAATAAGTGACCCAGGCAAGGAGTTCGGCCAAGTTGGGCAGAAGGCTGCGGACATTAAGATGAGCAATTTTTAGCCCATTGCCAGCCAGTCAGCCCACAAGAGAGGAGAAGGCTCGACATGAAGGACCAAGGTTCAGCTCCACGTCCTCTGCAAGGACTAGTATCACCAAAAGAAGCCAGAGAAGATGTCTCAGAGATGGAGAGCCAACCCTGGTGGGCGGCCAGTGCCCAGAATGCCTGACCACTATGGCAAGATACTGAAAGCTCCGCAGATTAAGGCAACAGATGGGTCAGGGAGACTGTCTATCAGAGGCTATTATGCTAGAGAAGGTAAAATCCATTTCATCAGGTAGCCCAGGTGGGATCTCAGATTGTCCCATAGAGGGAGCATAGCCCATAATGAAGAGAGGGAGGAACATTGCCATGAGCAGCCAACTGAGGAGGACAGTAGAGAAAGGGTGGGAGTCCACAACACTCCTGCAATGCTTAGGGGCCCGCATGTTATACATGCCCTCACCTGAGTCATATCAGTATCCTACATAGACACAGCAGGGTAGCAGGGAACAGAGCCGTCCAGACCAACCAAATTACCTATCAGCACAAATGGGAGCACCTCAACATAGCAATTTTCAGACTAAATGCAGCAAAACACACCCTGGCAAAGTACAACAGAACAGATCCTAAGGTACAGGCTAACAATAGCCCCTGGAGAGATAGCAAGCAGTAAATGCATGTAGAGACATTGGAATATCCAAAATACACAGCGCCCAATGCCCACAGATTGACATGTGGCTCAGAATGTGATTAAGGGGAGGTTACGACACACCAGGAAACAGGAATCCTAGTTGAATCCCTTTCTTTGCTGGTAAGGACAATAGCTAGCAGCTCTGGGCTCTGAAGTTGCTGTGCATGCACATGAAGATTAACCTGGCTCTAACTTTAAAACAATAAAGTGCTGATCATAGCTCAAGAATTAATAAACATGCACAGTCGTGAGCATAAGCTAGCTCTAACTTTGAGACAATACAATGCTGAATAGGTCTCAAGGATTGATATACAGGCTCAGTCAAATATTAGATTGTAGCAAGCTCCAGTAAGCATAGGGTAGAGCCACACATATACATTGGTATGTGACACCAGTAAGCCTGGCGCTGGACCAATCGATGAGGAGAGTACAGTAGGCACCCCAGTAGGCTCACCACAGATTAGAGGGAGAGGCTAAGGAGCATTTAAGGGGGGAGGGAATGGGACGAGTGGGTGGGAAGAAAAACAAGTCCAGCAATTCACCCTCCACAGCACTAGCCACGATGCTGCAGCCCCCGTCCCACTTCCGCACAGTCTTTATCTTTTTTTTTTTCTTTTGTCCACACTTTTCTCCCACTCAGTTTCCAGGGAAGGTCCACCCGACAATGGTAGCAAGCCGGCACCTCAAACCCCTGCGCGTGACTTATTTCCTTCCACAGTAAGCCCCGTCAGTCCGGGTGCAGGGGGGGGGCCCACTGTAGCAGGGTCTCCCTCACCTCCCACGGTCCCTCGCAGCTGGCAGCGATGAGCCACAGGGCTCTGGAAGCAGCCTAAATCCTGGTTGGCTACACGACGCTGCAGGCAGAGGAACCAGTCAGGCGATGGGGCTGATTATTCAAACTTTGGAGCCTAAACGCTCCTCCGCTTCTCTGAAAATTAACAAAATGTCCAGCAACAAGTCCAGCAATTCACCCTTCACAGCATTAACCATGATGTTGCAGCCCCCATCCCGCTTCTGCACAGTCTCTTTTTTTTTTTCTTCTGTCCACATTTTTCTCCTGCTCGGTTTCCAGGGCAGGTCTGCCCGACAATGGTAGCAAGCCGGCGCCTCATACCCCGGGGCACAACTTATTTCCTTCCACAGTGAGCACCATCAGTCCAGGTGGGAACCCACTGTAGCAGGGTCTCCCTAACCCCCCTCGGTCCCTCGCAGCAGGCAGCGATCCAGCCATTTAAAATTGCTTGCATAAGAGTGCTATAGTAAACATCTGTGCCTGTCTCTTTAAGAGAACCATTATGCTGTGTTAGAAAATTAGTCTGGGATGGGTCCGAGTGATTCAAGACTCATGACCAGCCAGCCAGTCTGTATTTCTGCTCCATTCTGCAGTTGCTACTTGTGCAGAGGGAGCTCTGTTAGGGAAAGTACTTATTTGTTGTTTATCTGTTACAATAATAATGCTGTAGGAGTTTGTCTAACCTGCTTCCATTTGCAGTAAGAACATTTGGATTGGAGCCACCATTTTGGTTCTGAAACTGCCAGTGTTGGACTAATCAGAACCTCAGGGGACCTACGATGGAGACTGTCCCCAGAGGTCTTGCGGGATTGAAATCTGTAGGAACTGTAGTTTTTATGGTTTGGCATCTAAATGGACCTGGAGGGGGAGCTCTTACTGTGATAGACAGTTCTATCAGCCAACTGAACCTTTTGGATCACTGGAAAAACCTAGAGCTTCCTGCAGCAGTGTGTCAGTTGTGAGTAGGAGCTTGGAGAATGAACAGCTCGAGTCATCGAGCAGCTGCTCCTACGTAGGAGTGCAGGAGAATCATCAGGAAGGCTATGATGGCCTACCTGTCACATCTTCCAGCGTGAAGAGCTGCCTCGAGTGTGAAAGTCAGATTTACCTGATTGCCTTATTGAGACCTGTGTCTAAAGAGAGAAAAATGTGTTGATGCTACTTGAGAGTGGACCGAAGACTTGCTCCAGAAGCGATCGGCCTGTCCGGTACAGAATTGAGCCTCAGATTGAAGGGTTTGCACAGAGAAGCTGCGATTTGCAAATAAACTTTATCCAAACTGTGGCAAGTTACTTTAAAGTGTTACAGATGTGCTGAATGTGTTGTGTGGATCGCGATTTGGTTTCCCACACCGAGTTCTGCTACATCAGCTGGAGGTTGTTCCAGCACTTTATCACTGACTTCATCCAAACTACCTATTCTGCCTGGGCCCTGCTCCCGATTCAGAGGCATTCTGGCAAAAGACCTGCTTGGGGACCCGGCCCCCTGCTCAACACCACCCAACAAGTAGTGACCACCATGGTGAGTCGTGTCAGCCCTGCTTCCCCAGTACAACATCCAGACGTCTTCATTTCATCTGTCCTGCATTCTGGTCTGGGTAGCGTGAGTACAAACAGGGTAGCTCACTTCAACATAAACTACAACCATTCATACTGGGTCATTATGTTGTATGCTTAATAGCGCATGACATTATGCCGAAACCCGGACCTGTGTGCTGTCTGTGTTGGACCCCCCCTGGAGTTAGAATCCTTAGTGGGAGGGTTCAGGGGGTGCAACACCCCATAACGGGGGGTGTAGGGGCAGAGCCCTCCACAGAACAAAAGTTAACATTGAATCGCTCAACGCGATTATGTCGCATGACATTCTTCCCCCATTGCGTGTCATCTGATTTGCTTGTTTTGGGATTATTGCAATGAACTGAGCCATCTAGCTCTGGATTACAAATTCTGGGTTGAGTGCATGCTAATTGTTTTCTTTCCTAAGGGCCCCAACAACAGCTGCAACGCTGGCCTACCCTGGGCAACGCTTCAGACTAGCCTGTTTAAAAACTGGGTACCCAGGGTTGTGTGACTGTGTCAAAGGGACTCACTGTGCATGCTTGCTCAGCCTCAGTTTAATCAGATCTGCTAATCGCCTGCTAGATTCATGCCTCACCCTTGTTCACATCCCCCTGAATAAACCAGATTGTGGTTGTTCACGATTAACCTGGCTAGTGTGCACCTTCTTGGTGCTGATATTGTACTGCCTTTGTATTGTTGCATCACTGGTCTTGTTTTCCAGGGGGTCTCCAGGGCAATTGCAGCAGATCCAGCCTGATGGTAAGTGCAAGGAATGTGAGCATATCATTACTGTCATATGGTAAATGTGAGTGTTCTATTTCTGAATTGTTTAGGTCACTAGAAGGGTTGGTGGGAGCTTATAGCATCCCGAAGGGCTATGCCAACAGCAGTTACGCTACCCCAAAACCATTCCTCCGGGTGAAGGCACCCATTCACTGAGCTCAGGCCCCTCAACCTGTACCTAATCACGCAGGCAGGGGTAGTAGCCCATAGGATAGCGTCACCTAGTGGTTACATTAGTACTTGCTCCACAGAATTGCTGGAATGCTTTGCACTAACCGGCGTGACATAGCAACATAGAATCTTCCACTGAACAAGGACTGCTTGGCCCACCTAGTCTGCACATTTTTCCCTGCCTATAGTATCACTGCAGATCCTACTTAGAGGATTTTTGGGTTCTTCTAAGAGTGATTTTTTACATGAACACCTGCACCCAGAAAACTCAGAAAGGGGAAAAAAGGCAAGAGAAAATGAAGAGGGTGAGCTCACCCCCCCAACACACAAACATACAGTACACACACCCGCTTGACATGTGCTGGTAGAATTTCCTTTGTATCAGTTGATTGCCCCAATGACTAGCCTTGCTGGCTAGCAGTTGGAAAAGTCTATTTCAACTGTGACAAATCTGGAAATTGTAAAGGACAGCAGTAAAGCTGGAAATGGGTCTGATTCCTTATTGTTTCTAGCCCTGCTGTACTGCCTACAAATGGTCACGGAATGAGTCACGGGTAAATGCAATATCCTCTACTCTGTCCCGTAGCATAAGAGTACAAACTATGGGATAAAACTGCAGTAAATACCCTATTTTGAACAAAACCAGGCTTCTGTAGAGAAAGTATGGTAGGCACACACACTTCAGAACAGGATCAAAGCACAGAGCCCGGAGACTGTTACACCAAGTGAACCTCACCTGTTCTCAAAGCAGCAGAAAAGCACATCTTCAACTTAAACTGTCTTCTCCTCCTACTTGTGCTTCTGTTCCATGATATAATTCAAGTGGAAATCTGTCATTAGACTTTGTTTTTTACTAAGCAGCTGATCTGGGACCAAGAAACCCACTGACAAGCAACTTTGCTCTTTGAAACACTGTGTTTAGATAGACTTTCAAGGACAGTTACCTTCTCAGCAAAGGTGAGCTTTCTCTTTGTCTTACTGCTAATGCCAGTATCAGTGGCTCAGTAGGTAGCACACTCACCTCTGAGGCTGGGAGATCAGAGGGCTGTGGGTTCAGCTCCCACATCTGGCACTTGGGTTAATATCCCAGTACTGACACTGTAGTGCAGCATGAGAGGGGTGCTGCACTTCTGAGGTGCTGTCTTTCAGATGAGACGTTAAACCGAGGTCCCAGCTGCCTGGATTGGTGGTAGTTCAGGTGGATGTTAAAGATCCCATGGCACTTATCAAAAAGAGTAGGGGATTTTCCCCGGTGTCCTGGCCAAATTTCCCTCATTCACTAAAAATACCACCAACAGCTTAAACCTGGTTCAAGGTCAGTTGGCATTCATCTGTATCCCACACCCCCGGGTCGTGCCTGAAAATAGGCAGGATTTATCTAGTGCACTTACCCAGTCAACAAAAACTGAAAAAAAAAAGCAGTCTGTAGGCTCTAACAAAGCAGAGGAAGGTGTTTAACAGATGATTAAACAGCACAGTATATTAGCACCGAATCAAAGAACACAACAGGAGTTGCTAGGGGAGTAGCCAGGTAACCGAGGTGAGGAACAGTAACAGCAAATGTTAGCACTGTCAACAGTATTTGACAGCACATGGAGCTGAAAACTGACACTTTAACCTATTTAAATTGGTTCTTAAATGCATTTAAAAGAAACAATTAACATTATTTGCACAGGAAGAGAAAAAAAAATCTGGACCAGAGAAATGCTTGCGTCTAAGAAGGGTATGCATTTAATAGGTTTAAACATGCATTTAAGTGGGTTGCACTGTATTACATGGAATTAATTACCACAACCCACAACTAATTGACTATCCCCTTTTCACAGTTCCTTAGAACCAAAAGGAATTGCAAGACCAATGAATCTTATGAGCAAGGAAGCAAAATGACTGAGAATAGATTTAGAGTGACAGAGTACAAAAAGAAAACAATGCAGATTGCAAAAAACAGAGCAGGCAGCATGTGACACCCATACAAGCAATGCAGGGTAGGCCTAAGAAGCTGGACTACAACAGGATAGTATTCAGCACTAGATATATGACACGAACAAATGGAACATCTATTATCAAATACTGGCATATTCTGAAGATGTGTGGTAGACTTATCACTAGGTTTAACCAGAAACCTCTGTTGTCATCCAAGAAGAATCATACAATACAGGACAGTTGTGCACATCACAATGTCATTAAAATGTCAGAACCACAATTGCAACAGTATCTAAAAGGACCATTGAGACTGGAGAGTTATCACTATGGAAGATGTCAGGTTTAAATTGTTCCCATACTTCAAGGAAACCAACTTTTATGAGTACCTTCAGTGGAGAATTCACTATATATGGGACTACACATTAACAGCACAACTAACCACATGGTGTGTGTTATTACATGCCCATGTGGCAAACTGAATATCAGAAAGACCACTACAGTTAAAAGTCAGCATACATAGATGTATCAGCAACAACTTAAGGCCAAAAAAATTGTTGGTGATCTGTTGCAACAACTTCAACAGTGCAGAACACAGTGTTACCTCTCTGAGCTTTGGACACTCTAATTAATACCCTAATACCCAGGCTAACACTAAGAAGAGCCCTAGCCTGCAGCTTTTTTTGTCTTTTCATGAACAGCTCACAGCCAATCACACCCAGGGGTTAGTCAGAGCAGAGTGAAGACAGTCTCATACTTGGACAACGAGAGATGGATGATTCAGCCAGATGCTGCTACTCACTTCATGACTGGTAAAGCTAAGCTTGGTTGCAGTTCTTTGGCTCTCTTCTCTTCTGTGCTCTTTGGACCTGTGCTAGCTCTCCAGCTCCAAAGCAGAATACATGGCATGGCTGATCCTGTCTGCGCCCGGATCCTGACCCTGGCTTCACTCACACTGGGCCACTGGCTGTAAGGTAATGGCACCCTGCCAGGCTGCCATACTCTTAAATTTTTGACTGACCACTTGGCACTCTTGCTGTCACCTCAGTTCACCCGCCTCACTCTGTTACTCCAGTCCTTGTTGCCTGGCATGCCACCCAATTGCGTTCGTCCTCTCTCTGCGACTTCTGTTCAAATAGGTGTCAAAAAGGGCCACCAACCAATAGGTGCGGGGGGGGGGGAATGCAAGTTTTTCAGCACTTTTGCACAGCGCTTGCTCACTCATTTCATGGGGTGGGGGATGGAGACCGGGCTGCAGGAAGCAGGTCACAGGAAAGTTCGAGGGGTAAAAAATGCTGCTGGCCTACTGCCATTTTGTAACCTGCTGAAAACCAAAGCCAATATTGGTGGGGCTGGGCCCGCTTTGCAGAACATTCCTGGAACCTGGGTCCCACGGGCCCATATAACCCAGCACCTATGCACTCCACCATTTCACTAGCCTTACATACTGCCTTGTTGCACTGTCCTTCATCATTTGGCATTAAAACCAGCTGCCACAACCTAGACCACTCCTTAGTTTCCCCAGGTCCCTCTGAATTCTTTCCACCCCCTTCCTGGGTATCCACCATGTTGCAGGTGTTTGTGTTATCCACACAGAGACACACATTTCCCTTCAGTTCCTCAGCAATGTCACTTGTGAAGACATTGAAGAGGACAGGACCCAGTACTGATCCCTGTCTCACTCCACTGGTCACTCTCCTGTCCTCCAACTCATTGCTGTGTACCATCACACTCTGTCTCCTATCCTTCAACCAGTTTGATACCCAGCTTACCACCTTCTTCCCATCCCCCAGGTTGCTAAGCTTCTTTGTTAGCCTCTTGCATGGTAGAGTGTCAAAGGCCTTACTGAAGTCCAGATAGGCAACATCCACAGCCTTCCACTAATCCACCTCCCTAGTTACCCAGTCAAAGAAATCAATGAGATTGGCTTGACATGACCTCCCCATGAATCTCTGCTGCCAGTGGTCCTGCAGCCTATTTGCCTCAAGGTACTCCATCTGTCTCTGCTTCAGCAGGGTCTCCATTAATTTTCCCACCACTGATGTGAGACTGACTGGCCTGTAATTGCTAGCCTCCTCCCTGCTGCTGCTGTTGTGCAGAGAGACCACATCGACCCTCCACTAGTCCTATGGAACTACCCCATCTCCAATAAGTTGCTGAATAATGTTAACAGATGGGTGACTAACACTGTACTCAGTTCTTTTAGTACCCTTGACTGAATCCTGTCTTGCCCCATTGCTCTCCTCAAAGAATGGACTTGTGTCCACTCCCCCTCTCTCTGGACCCTGCTGATACATGGTAGTCCATCTCCTCCCCCCAACACTATGAATATTGAGCAGAAATACTTGCTTTAAATGTTGGCTTTTTCTTAATCTTCTTCTTCTTCTTCTACACAGCCCCCCCCATTCTCCAGATCTTCACAATCCCACCCCTTGCTTTCCACTCACATACCTGAAGAAAGTCTCATACCCCTTTATGACCTCCGTGGTGAGCCTGTCCTCTGTTAGTGGCTTAGCTGCCCTTACCCTCCTTCCAACTGCCCTTTGTGTATCTAGATACACCTCTCAGTTGTTTTCTGTCTTGGTCTTCTTTTACTTCCAAATAGCTATTTGTTTTTCTCCCTTACCAACTTAGCCCCCTCCTTAGAGAAACATAGTGGCCTCTTCCTCCTCCTGCATTTGCTTACTTCCTTCAAGCAGCTTGTCATTGCCTTAGCTATTCCCTCCTTGATGCTTTTTAGCTGTGCCTCCACTACCCACCAGCCATCCCCCCTTGAAGTTATTCACTGAGTCAGTTGCCCATTTCTTAAAATCTGCCCTCCTATAGTCCAGGACCCTTGTTCTAGTGTGATTTTTCTCTTGTCCAATCTGTATGCCAGATTACACCATACAGTAATTATGTGTATCTAGGGAGACCCATTGTGATGTCTGCAATGCTTTCTCTATTTGTAAGGACCAAGTCCAGCACTAGCCCATCTTTAGTGGATTCTGTAACCAGCTGCCTGAGAAATGCCACCTGAAGGGAGTCAAGGATGGCCCTGCTTCTTGACATAGCTGCAGCCAGAATGGTCCAATCTACATCTGTAAGATTAAAGTCCCCAATAATCATTACCTCCCCACTGCTTGCCATTCTGCCAGTGAACTCCCCCAAACCATTGTGTAATTCTTCCCCTATAGTGGTGGTCTGACCTTCTCTAACATATAAACAATCCTCCTACCCTTTCCTCCCTCTCCTGTCCTTCTGAAACATACTGTAACCTGGAATAGCCACATCACAGCTATGGTTGTTGGTGCACCATGATTCTGTTATAGCCACTAGATCCAGATCTGTCTCTGCAATGGTTGCCTTAAGGTCAGGGATTTTATTTCCTAGGTTCCTTGTGTTGGCATACATGAATATCCATTCCTTTTGTTCTTCCCTCCCCAACATGGCCCCCTTCCTGATTCCATCTTTTTCCCTTTCCTTGTCCCTTGTACTGTTCCCTCTTTTTCATCTTCCTTCTGCCCACCCTCCTTATCTCTACTCTCAGCCTTACATCCACCTACCAACCCTCCCGTCCCTTCCTCCCCCTTGTCCCTATGCCCCTTTACTACTGGGGAATTTATTTCTCCTGGGCTTCTCTTTGCTGCACCATTTTCTGGGGCCGGGGCATTCAATCCCTCCCTTGTTTTTTCTGCCTCCCCCTTTGGCTAGTTTAAATAAACATCAAAGTAGCATATAAACCTTCCACCTAAGACTGCTGTTCCCTTCCTGGATGGATGGAGACCATTTCTTTTTACAGACGTCTATCCCGCCAGGTAGGATCCCAGTCCCTGATGTAGCCAAAGCCCTCCTCCCTGAACCATGCCTTTAACCAGTCACTGAAGGTCCTGGTGCAGTGTTCCCTAGTCTCCACCCACCGATATATATAGGCAGCACCTCAGTGAAGGTCCCATGCAAGCTGTCTTCTTCAGGCCCCTGCTCAGCCTCCTAAACCTTTCCTGTACCACCCCTACTGTATCCCTTGCCAAGCCATTTGTTCCTAGATGGACAATGACATCCAGCTCCCCCTCTAGCTCTGATTCTCTAGTAACCCTAATGATGTGCTGTTTAATCTCTCCATGCCAAGGTGCCAGATAGGCACCCCACCTCCCACTTCCCCTGCCACCCTGCTCCCAAATCTACTCACTAGCAACTGAGTCCCCCACCAGATGTTGCTTCCTCTTCTGCTGGGATCCTCTGCCACCCACCTTTGGGCCTCCCCTATGAAGAACCCTCATGTCCTGTCTGGCCGCTACCACTAGTGCCTTCTCTTAGCAGTCCCATCTGGCTGTAAACAGACACATCTGGATCTCAGGAACCACATAAGTGGCCAGGATGAAACTTCCCATTTCTTGAGAAACTAAAGTCAATAATTACCAAAATTGGAGCAATTTCAGCAAACAATGCCAAAATAATTATAGTACAAATTAAGGATTTAACACTGACCACTGCATTCAACCCTAACTATACTGGCAGTACCATGCCAGTATAATATTCAAAAGTTGACTGATGTTGTGGAATAATACAGTTGGGGTAAAAAGAAACACAACACAACACAGTTGCAGTAAAAACAAACCATTGTTATTCAATGCATATATATATATATATATATATATATATATTTTTTTTTTTACAATTTATTCATCCACCACTGTGGGTCTCTACTCCTGTCTGCCACCATTACCTGACTAGGGGTAATTTGGGAACTTCTGAGTGCTATGCATGGCCCGACGGAACGCAAGAGCCGGCATGGAGGCGTCATCCTGTAGGGACCCCCGATTTTTCTACCTTTACGCCCCTTAATTACCGGAGCCCCTGAAGTGGTGACACATGTGTGTGGAGGTGCACATTCACACCACAGCTCCAGTAGACAGCCCCATCTGCCCCTCCCAGCCTAGTGCCAGGGCCCCTCAGATGTGATGCTGTTACCCAGCCTCCACCAGGAGGCAGCCAGGCTCCGAGGAAGCCTTTCTTAACTCTTCTGAGGAGAAAACCTGCCAACTGGCATCTAATCAACATCTTCACCCTCCCCTCTGCTAACATCTGATGCCTCAGGTATGTTTCCGAACCCAGGTCACCGGCATGGCTCCTGGTGTGTCATCCAGTGCCTCAACCCTCTGCACCACCGGGAAGGCCTTCAATGCATATTTTTATAAAAACTACATTATATAACTGTTTTTTTTACAGCAATTGCATTATACAGCAGTACCAGTCAACTTTTGTACAACTACCATTGTATATCTAGAATATATATAATAGGCAAGGGTGGTATACAAGGGTGTGTACCCATCAAGGGGGATAATTGAGACTAAAGGCCATGAACCCAAAGGGCAAGTGACTTTATTGCTTTAATTAGCATCCAAGACAGGTATACTTCTCATTGTACTGTATATCACAATTATCCATTATTTATTTAATATTCTAGATTGTAATGGTTACTATTTCTGTACCTGCATGTCATTTGCTGTCTACAGAACTTCCTGGTTTTGTCCCATGGTACTTTTCATAGTTCAGTGGTTTTGTACTTTGTGCTTTTGTTGTTTACCTGTTTGGGTTTCTGTAGTTTAGTAGCATCCTTAATAAGGGATGTGTCTCTGGACAATCTTTCTATTAGTTCAGTGGAAGCATGTGGGTTCTGAATTTGGAAGTGGCAAGGTAGTGCAGTGGTTCATTGGAGGCATTTGGAGGAGTGGCTATCCAGTAGAAGTCTCTATGGATGGCATTGAAGGGGTACAGCAGGCCTGGACTGGAGCTTGAGAAGAGCCAGAGAGAAAGACATGGCATGTTCTGCATGCTGTGGAGTGTCAAGGATATTTTTGGTGAGACACTTTTCTTCAGGGTTTAGGCAGTGACATTGCTTTGTTCCAGTATGGTGCAACATTTTTTTACAGGATGTAATGTGCATGGTTTAGGGATTAGTATTTTGCAGGTTGATGTGAATTGGTTAATTTATTAGGTAATTAGTTACAATTAGTGTGGTCTCATAGGGTTGCATATAGTGTATGTCTATACTTTTAATTAGTGCAGATATATACTTTTAATTGATAATTTACTTGCCAGTGTACAGGGAAATAACTGATGACTTCTTAGATGTGGAAAAATACCAATCCAATGGCACGGTAGCACCACTATAGTTAGGGTTGAGCAGCAATTTCTATGTTAAACCTGAAATTTGGCACTTCAATAGCTTTGCAACCATCCAATGGATTTGCACAAACATTTGCAGGCATGGTCTCCTGGGGTAGATCTCTTGATGTGCCAAGTCTTGTTCAGGTTGGATATGTGGATTCCGAGATCTGGATAGTGAAAAAAACTGAAAATTCACCACTTTGGCCAGTTTATTCCTCATTGCGCTGTGCACAGATGGTGTTGAATTTTAGTCTGAATTTTTTATGGTAGAAAGAGCTTATGCAGCAGAATAGGCAAGAGTTTATTTAGTGAAAACATATTAATCAGTTCCAAAGTTATAGCATTTTTAAAGTCACCTTATTTTGAATGGGATTTTCATTTTTCAGGATAGCTGTACGGTACGAAGAAGGATCCTGGTTTGCCAGGGCATAATCCTGGTTTGCCAGTTGAAATCCTGTCTCAGCAGAAAAAATTCCTTGTTTGCCAGCTGCCATTTTTTTTTTATTTTCCCCCAGACAAACTGTTATGACTTTACCAGCAATGACTGTTTGCCACATTTCAGTATGATTTCAGCTCATGGGGAGTTGATGAGCTGTGCTGTGTGCTTACTGATGTTTGTGTGCCACTGGAAAGTTGTATTTTTATATTTTAAAATCCTTGTTCACCACTCACTAAATTCCAAGTTCGCCATTCCTGTTTCTTCCGGCAAACAAGGAAATCAGCTGGTGAGCAAGGATTCCAGGTCTGGCCATCTGGTCATGAAATTTTCAGATGAGATGGCTAGACTGGGGATCCTTGTCCACCAGTGATGAATCAGGATGGCCAACATGGACAAGGATTCTGTTCTGGCCATCTGGTCATGAAAATTTCAGGATGAGATGGCCAGATCGGGGATCCTTACTCCCAAGCCAATTTCCTTGTTCACCAGATGAAAAAGGAATGGCAAACAAGGAGATCAGCTAGTACTAGATGAATGGGAAAGGCAATAATAGTACCAAGTCAAAGAAAGGAGACAAGAGCAAATGTAAGAACTACAGAGGAGTCAGTTTGTATCAAGAAAAGTATTCATCAAGACATTGTAGAAGAGAATGAAGAGATTCATAGAAGAGGCACTTGCAGAACAACAGGCCAGGCACAGACCAGGATGGAGTACAATAGACCAGTTGATTGTGATAAGACAAAAATCAAAGAGGTATATAGATTACAGCATTCCCTATTGTAGTAACTTCATAGAGTTCAAACGGTGTGCAGACCGAACAACAAAACATTTACAGTGAAATCCCCCACAGCGACAATTTCAGCAGGTTTTGAAATTGTCGTTGTGGGGGACCTGAGGGTTAAATTTTGCCCTTTCATGGTGTGACACCACCCCCCTTCAAATTAACTCCAACTCGGAGCTGATAATCCCCAGAAAGGGGGGTCAGGAGGTGCAGCCCCTCACATGAGGGGTTCGGGGGCACAGCCCCTGAAAGAAACACTCCAATACTGGACAGATAAAATTTCGCCTGTCGACACTGGGGATCTCGCTATGCCAAACTTTGACAATTATGTCACTTCGGCATAGGTAAACCACTTCAAACAGCCATTTGACAGCATTTAGCAACAAGGGATATAGCAAGTTTAGCCAGTATAATACAGTGGTTTAAGGCTCTGAGCTGCAAACCTGGAGACCTGGGTTTGAATCCCACAGCCCCCACTTGCATACTGTGTGACCATGAGCAAGTCACTTAACTTCCTTGTGCTCTCAGGTCACACCTGGAAACAAGCTTTCAGCTTAGTGTGTCTCTCCTGGTAAAAAAAAAAACAACAACAAAAAAACAAGTTTTAAGGAAGTATAGAATCCATGACAAATTGGTCAGGCTGATACAAAACATTAACATCAAGTTAGTGAGTTAGTTAGAAAGATGGAAAGCTGATGGAATGGTTTAGGATGACAGAAGGAGTTAGACAAGGATGTGCATTTTCACCAGATTTGTTCAGTTTCGTACTAGAAGCAGTTATGCCTTTAGCACTAAAAGATGAGATGAGATGAGTCATGCTATATGGTATGCCAGTGAATAAACTTAGATTTGCAGATTATATTGATCTCACACCAATATCTAAAGAGGATCTACAGAGAATAACTGACAAGGTAGATCAAGAAAGTAGAAAGTTCTGAAATACTGAATGCAGAAATGATTTTGCTAAGGGGGACACTGGGTGTCTCAAGAACATAGAAAATAAAGAATGAGATAATAAGGAAGTAGCTTAGACAGGAAACAGCTTTGCTGCAGAAGATTCAAGAAAGATAATTGAGATGGTTCAGGCATGTATCAAGAATGGACACTAATAGAATAAAACTCATGGCAATGCATACAGAAGTACATGGAATAAAGCCTAGGGGAAGACCACAATTCCACTGGATAGATACCATCAAGAACAACTTGCAGCAAAAAGGATTAGAGATGAACAAAACCAGGGAGCTAGTGCAAGACAGAAAGTGGTGGAGAGACTTCATTCAGCCCCATCTTTGCTGAGAGAGCTGGTTGCTGGGAATCTAAGCTAAACTTGTATTTTGACTGACATTTTGAATTATACTGTAGCATGTCTAAATATTCTGTATCTAGTAGCATTTTTAATTTTTTTATTATTTATGCCCCAGCCCCATCCCCGACATCCACCAGTAGACGCCAACCATGTTATCCCCAGTGATTGCCCCCCGGTGGGGTTGGCTGGGGCGGAGCCCACCCCCACCGAGACATGATCCAGTACAGGGGCCAGTGCCGTGGCTATTCCCACCATCATTCACCTTGAGATGTTTTTCCTCCAGGTTTTCTCCCCTACAGGAGTGGAGCATGCAGGGACACTAGCAATGGCACCACATATGATCCCGTGTGTGCACTCCATCAGGTGTCTGCCTGCTCCTGACCTGATCTCTTCAGTGTCTGTGTGCCAGCCCCTAGCCACCGCTAGGAGCCAGGCATGCATCATCACTGGTCGTCCACCTCCCCGAAGAAGAAGAGCTGTCCCTGAGACACTCAATACTTCTCCTCCTCTGCTGACCCTGGTGGCCCACACTCGCTCCTGAACAAGGGTTGCCGATGTGGCATGAGGTGTGGCATCCAGCGCATCAACCCTGGCTCTATCTAGTAGCATTTCAATATCTCGTATGCTACAAAAGAATGAAATGAAGTGAACTTATACATTTAAATTATCATTTAAATATGTGCAGGCAAAGTACAGTAGTTGTTGAATATCACTGGCTAGACCTTCTTCAATACTGTAAATACTTAAGGGGTAATCCAGCTGCCCAAATCTGCCACAATCCTGAACCACCATGATTGCATAAAACACACAAAAAGCTTTGTCTCTCATTAGATGCAGTGGATCATAATGCTGTCAGGCTCCATGTGTCTTCTTCCACTCCTACACCACCCTGATTGCAAATGCAGCTCTGCTCCAAAATGGAAAACATAAGTCTCTTGCACAATAAAACACAACAAAAACATGGCTCACATCAGATGTTGTGCTGCCAGGGTCCATGCATTTACGGGCTGAATTCTGGTGCATGCACACTAGCCACCTGTGTCCCCGACTCTGTCCCAACAGTTGGCGCATGCATAGTAAGGCCCTGCCCTGACAAAGAGCTACCCGCTGCATACTAATGTGAATCCTTTGTTTCCCCTTTCCTTATAGGCCACAGAATCCCCCTTCCCCTTCCCACAGAAACTCTGCCAGACTGAAGAGCACATCTGGGGGACTCCACAGAGGGACTGTAAGAGTAAAGCCTCCCAGCTTGATTTCTGAAGGGGTGTTGGCCTGTCAGCTCTGTGTGCCAACTGCCCCACCCAAGCTCTGCTCTACATTTACTGCTGCACACTGGTCATGTGACCACACCTTCTGTACTGTGTCCACTTTTCCATTTGCAGCTTATATTTTCTGACCACTAGGAGTCACTGCAGTGCCCTGCCTAGCCCCTGTTTTTGCCTTCCTCACACCACTCTGTTTACCCTCCTAATCTACACTCCTCCTCACTTTCCTACTTCTGTACCCATACTTTAGCCCTTTTTTCCTACTGTCTCCTTGTAGGTCTCAAACCCTGGACTCTTGGCACCAAAGTCGGCAGCTCTACCATTAAGCCAATGGGTCAGGCTAATTTATTTCAGCTTTTTTACTCTCTTAAACCCTTCGCCCCCCCCAACTACCTTGTGCACTACCAGCTCTGCCATGTGGCTTGCACTGCTAACACTAGCCCCCCTCATTTTGCTAGGGGATGCTCCACATGTCTCCCAAAATGGTGAGCCAGAACCGCCTCTTATCAGGCTTCTCACCTTAGCCCCCCCAACCTCTACCAGTGTGCCACCCCCCTCACTTTACCGATGGACCATGCTTCCCCCACCCACATCTCCCCCTATTGGCACTGCCATGGTACAGTGGTGGACGCTACTCTGCCCTACCTCTCCCTCTCTACTGGACCTACCCATCCCCATCTGCATGCGCTGCTGTTCTCCCTCCCTACTGGTGCCTAAGCAGGTGAAGAAGTGACTAACACTGGCATCCTTGCACATACTCCTCCTCCTGCTCCTTCTCTCAGGAGACGTCCACCCGAACCCAGAACCTACTCAACCCCCCCCCCCAAGTTACTGCTCCTAAGGATCTAATAGTTGCCTCCCTTAATATATGTAGCCTACTCAACAAATTTGACTTTTTTCAAGGCTGGGTTGCCCAGAATCGCCCTGATGTCATCTCGGTTGTTGAAACTTGGCTCAATGACCGCACCCCAGACACTGCAGTCTCACTCCCCAGTTTTACTCTATACTATGCTGATAGAGCCTCTAAAAAAGGGGGTGGATGTGCACTGTATGTCCAGGACTCATTAGTGTCTTGCCTTCCCATCCCCAACCCTCGAACATGGGGTCCAGGCTCTCACTCTGAAAATCACCATTGCACCTAACAGAGCCCCCCTGTTCCTCTCCTCTGTATACATTCCTCCCTGAAACCAAAAGAGTGCCTTCCACTCTGTTCTATCCCAACTCCAGACACTCCCTGACAGGCTGAAATCATTGCCCTTGGGGATTTTAATATAAATTGGCTAGCTGATGCATCGGCTCCCATTAGGGATGCTGTAGCCTCTCAAAACCTGTCCCAACCTGTGACCACGGCCACAAGAATCAACCAGAAGACTGGTACTGCCACCTTCCTTGATCTTGTGCTCATCAATGCACCCCACAAAGTAACCCAGGTCAGGGTACTAACAATGCCCTGACTGACCACTCCCCAGTGTTTTGTCTTTGGTCGTATATTGTTAGAAAGCCCCCCTCCAAAACTATCCTCCAACCCCGCCTCAAACCCAGCAAACTTCAGTCCCTTAGACAGTGTCTCCTAGCTAGTGACTGGTTCCCCATCAAAACCGCACTGAACATTGACTCTGCCCTCAACCCCTTCATCGACATCTTCAACTCTGCCTGCGACTGGTATGCACCCCTAAGCAAAAAGATAGTTAAAGGGGTTGGCATACCTTGGATGTCACAAGTTCTGCTGGACCAGATTCGCGAATGTGACAATCTATGGCACATCGCTCTGGATACGGGTAAACCCACTGATAGGCAGTGCTACCAAGAAATGCATAATAAATATACTTGGAATATTCATAAGGCAAAAGCTGAGTATTACTAGACCTCACTCACTGCCACATGGAGCTCAGGGGTGCAAGTTCTGGGACTCCCTCAAAGAGCTCAGTGGCAAAGCCTCCACTGCACCTCCCTCCCAACTCAGGGCCAATGGGTCTATCACCACAGACCCTGCCCTGATTGCAAATACATTTAATGCCTCCTTCTCCGACTTTAGTAGTATTCTCCCCCCCAATTTCTTCTCCCCCACCCACCAGCACCACCTTGCTCCCTCTCCACCCCCCGTTCCACTTTAAAGCAATATCTCAGTGCAAAGCTGCCAACCCTTCTACTCAAGGCCCTCAGCAAATCACGTTTCAGCAGCAACACACTAGATCTTAAACTGCTTAGGCTCACCTTTAACAAAGTTCTCCCCCCTCTCACCATGCTTCTGCATCATTCCCTTTCACTGGGCCAGTTTCCCTCTAAATGGAAATCTGCCCTCATCACACCCATGCTAAAAAGTGGTAACTGCACTCTGCTTGTGAACTACTGCCCCATCTCAATCCTGCCTCCCCTCTCCAAAACCTTGGAGAAGATTGTGGCCACCCAGCTTAGGGACTACCTTTCCAAATATAGCCTCCTGTGTCCTGAGCAGCATGGCTTCCACCATAACCGCAGTACCAATACAGCCCTTTTGGAGTTTACAAACGCCCTCCACACATCTCTTGACACTGGTCACACTGCTGGTGCTGTTTTTATAGACCTTTCCAAGGCATTTGATACAGTGCACCACACACTAATCTTGGATTCCTTCACACAAATAGGCCTGTCTCCAGAGACAACAGGCTGGTTTGCCAGCTATCTGTCTGAGCGAACCCAGACAGTCAGGCTTGCCCAAACCCTGTCCTCCCCCCTCCAAATCAGGTTGGGGGTCCCGCAGGGCTCTATTCTCAGCCCCTTACTTTTCTCCCTTTTCCTCAACTCCCTGCCCAAGGATTGCTCTGGGAAACTACTCCTGTATGTGGACAATGCCATCCTCTACGGCTCCCACACCAATCTCACAGCTCTCTGTTCTGCACTCCAAAAATCTTTCATGAAAGCTGAATTCTGGTTTATTCGACATAGGTTAGTCTTAAATTACAAAAAAAACAAAATCCATGGTGTTTGCACACTCCCAAAACAAGAACATAAGACAACCCCTGCTCATATTGAGCTCTCTAAATAACCCCCTTGAGCAGGTTACCTCGTTCAAATACCTTGGTATCATCCTAGACTCTGGGGTCACCTACCATGACCACAACTGAAAACTGAGCACGGCTGTCAATGTGAGTATTGGCCTACTTCACCAGTACAAGCACTGCCTCCCACCAGATGCCCTCCATGTAGCTGTCTCAGCATCAGTACTATCACTCATAGACTATGGAATCATTATCTATGGGGCATCTGACAACAGGCACCTAAACAAAATTAGGCTGGCCCTTAATAAGTCCTGTAGACCAGCTACTGGCTGCGCCAGACTCACACATACCTGCACCCGTTATGCCTCAACCAACTGGCTAAACTTTGATGGGAGGCTCAAATATCAGACCTTCCTCTTTGTCAAAGAATAGGGCTAGTCCCACCTGCTCTCACCCCCCTACTCCAGGCACCATTGTCCACCAGCTTCACTTGGCAATCGGCGACAACCCACTTCAGGGTACCTCACTGCAAGACCACCTCGGGTCAAAGAACTTTTAGGTACCTGGCCCCTAGCTGCCTTAACTCACTCCCAAACTCCCTCCTCACAGAACCCAAACTTGGTCAGTTCAAGTCCCAGCTAAGAGATCTAGTCTCACATGACTCAGTTTGTGACTGTCCTTGATTTCTAGCCCTACCCACTTCCTCCCCCCCCCCATGACTATGGATTTAACTCAGGTCCAGCTGCCCCAGGGCATGCCTATATTTGACAATGGTCATCTCAGTCCAGCATAGGCCTGCAAATAACCACCAAGGCATGGCTGGCGCCACTGCCCTGCAGTGTATGTTTCTGTTACCTGCTACCGTCTGTACTATGTACCTATGCTTGGCAACACTCTGTATCTTTGTATCACCAGCTGCATTACTGTGTTATCTGTAACCATTTTGCAATCATTTCAGTAACTATTGTGTCTAATTGTTGCTATTGTCACTGATGTCTCTGTTCTCAGTGACGTGGAACCTTAGTAAAGGAGTCTTTGACTCATAGGTATGTTATCCGATATCTTCAATAAATAAATAAATAAGAAGGCATGGCACAAGTCGCCAACAATTGTAACTTGTGTCAAATGCCAGCTCATTCATTAAGTGTGTACTGTATACAGTAGTACGCGCTCAAAGGGAGCTTAGTTGGTGTCTGGATGTGACAGTGAGAGGTGGGATGAGCCAGTCGCCAACTGGGATTGGGTGTGGGGGTGGACTGGCACTGTTGAATGGGGGCCAGTAGACTACCACAGCATACAGGGACAGCATTTTTAATATTGCCAGCATGCTGACAATTGAGGATTGGGGCTTGAGGATGGGGGAACATGTTCAGCACTGTGGGGCACTGCTTGGGTACGGGGGGGGAGAGACATGTTCAGCCTGCACCTATGGCAATATTTGGGGATCGGGGCTTGGGGGTGGCTGCAGACCACGAAGTGCTTTCCTGGGTATGTGCCAATGGGGTTGGGTGGGGGCTTATGTGGGATTTTGGGGGGGTGGCTGTTGGGTGCACATGGCATAGTGGTGCACCCCCAGTGGATGCAAAGCACACTTAGGCCAGCTAATAGCTGGTCTAACTGTACTTAGACCAATGTCCTCCGGGGGTTCTCCAGGAATAGCAAATGTGCTGTCCCGACAGCCACCCTCCTGGAATAGGGCGTACCTGCTACCATAAACCCCCTTGAACCATGTCACAGGGGGTTTATGGCGTAACTAGTGGGGTAGGACCTCTTCGGCGCAGGTTGCAGGCTGTGTTTTGGAATATTGAATGTCGTTAGTCATGGTGCAAAGTGCTACTTGCACCATTTTTGGGGGCGCAAGTCACTTTGCAACATGCATAACCATTCTGGGTTCAGGACCATGATCCTTTTTTTAAATTAAACACTCAGTAGATTGAGGGGAAACTTGGTGAAAGACTGAGCAGGGAAGGGGGATCATTTTGACTGGCCTGTCCAGCAGTTGATTTAATCATGGAGTAAGAGAGCAGTATGGATGGTGAACAATAGCTTATTACAGTCCTGAACAAAATCTACCAGAGATCAATTACTTAAAGGCCTACTACAAGCAGACACAAGAAAAACAGTAAATGTAAGAGATGCTATCTAATTAGATTTTCTGGTAAATATAATTTTTTTGGATTATTGGGGAAGGTGTCGAAGTTAGAACTTTTTTTTTTTTGCAGTTTAAAGTTTATTAACCTTTTTACCAACAATACAAACAAAGCAGATATACGTATATACAGACCGTTTACTTTAGTCACCAGTAACTCTTAAATCTGCCCCTCCCCCTCCCCCTCCCTTAATCCCTACAGTCCCTTTCCATCCTTTCCCCCCACCCTTATCTACTAGGGCGATAAGTAGAATGACATACCATGCTAAGATTTATCCTATCTGGGTTAACTTCATGGCCCACTAATACATACATAACATATAAACCACCTTATAGTGAGTAGAGAGCATAAAGGGGGTCCCATATCTTTTTAAACCTGCTCATTGAATTATTCAAATTAGCAATGGCTTTCTCAGTACGTAAATTTTCCAGGATTTCTGTTAACCATTCATTATAGGAAATTTCTTGCTGGTCAAGCCAATGTCATAATACCAACTTCTTGATGGACATGGCAATGAGAGTTATATGATACTTCCGGTTATGAAATTTAATACCGGAAAGGTCTCCCAAGAGACAAATTTCAGGAATGAATAAATCCTTAAGACCTAAAAGGGGATCCGTAAATTGCATAATATTGTGCCATAGTGGGGATACCTTCAGGCATGCCCAGAAAATATGGAATAACGTCCCTTCCTGTTGTTGACATCTTACACATAGAGTGGTGGTCTTTAACCCTAACTTAACCAGTTTGCAAGGTGTATAATAAGCATTGTGTAGGATAGAGAGTTGCATTAGTCTTAATCTGTCCTGTTTGATTAGCTTATGGCAAGTGTACCAGATGGTCGTCCAGTTAATATTCTGGCCTGGGAAAAAGGATTCCCATAGACCGGTTGGTCCAAAGCTATCTGGAAACTTCCAGAGAAATAATGTACTATAGATTTTGGATATCGTCTTAGGGCCTCCACTGAGCACACCTAGTTCCTTGCGGAACGGAATGGAGTGAACTGCCCTAGGTTTATGGTCGAAGGATCGTATTAAAGCATATCTGAGTTGGATAACCCTGAATATATGCCTGTTGGAGATGCCAAGTTTGGCGAAAATTTCATGAATTGAAAGCCATGTGTGATTGTCATTAATAAACCCAGAGACCTCCAAGTCCTGTATTATGGGGAGCCAGGACTGGGGGATTGTTTTTCCCACTATTTTAAGGCAAAGATTGCCTACTATAGGTTGATTAAGATCCTTAGTATGATCGTACCTAAGGAATCGGCAAATCTGTGCATGAATTTTTAAGGATGTAGAAATTGTCGAGTTTTTAAGTTTTAAGGGGAAGAGACTTTCCCTGATATGTAACAATCCCTCAGGGCTTAAACCAGATGTCTGTATTAGCGAAAATTCAATTTTAAGCTAGGCCGGAGCCATATATAAATTTCCCTGGGATATCCATCTCATATATTTGTTAATATATGATGCCCAAAAATAGAGGGTCACATTAGGAAGTCTCAAACCCCCTTTGTTTTTAGGGGCCATCAGGGCATGATAGGCTATTCGGGAAGGTTTTCTTGAACAAAGGAATTTGGTGAATAGTGATCGTAATTTCTTGAACCAGGATAAGGGAAGCCAGATATCAAGCATGGAGAGGGGGTATAGTAAGCGTGGAAATACATTCATTTTGATGAGATTTATTCTTCCCCATAATGAAATAGGAAGGGAAGCCCACCTGTTCAAATCTTGGGTGATATTGTTTACCAAAGTGTCCAGATTTAACCTAACAATTTGCATGGGGCTTCGGGATAATTCTATGCCAAGATATCTGAGGGAATCTTGCTTCCAATTAAGTCCGAAAATGGCTATATCAGATCTAAAGAGTCTATGATTTAGCAGGAATACCGTTGTTTTGCCTATGTTTAATTTATAATTGGGCATTCTACCAAAAGTGGCAATAATGTCAAGCATATACGGTATGGACGAACCAGGGTTGGAGAGTTGAAGGAGGAGATCGTCCGCATAGGCGGAGATCTTTACTTCACAGGGGTGAATCGGGATCCCTTTGATATTCGGACAGTTCTGTAACCTTCTAATTAATGGTTCAAGATACAGGTTAAATAATAATGGAAATAAAGGACATCCCTGCCTGGTACCTGAGTGGAGGGTAAACTTTTCCAAGATCACACCGTTTCCTGACACCCGAGCAGAAGGAGATTTATACATTGCCCGTATCCAGCTTATAAAGCCAGATGGGATACCGAAGGCCTCCAAAACCTGGAAGAGATACTCCCAATGTACCCTATCAAATGCCTTCTCAGCGTCCAGGGAGACCAGAGCCGCAGGGTAGGGTGCATCCCTGGACAACGAAAAGACATGCAAAAGGGTTCTTAAGTGGTCAGCTGAAGACCTACCCTTCGGGAACCCAGCCTGCTCTGATCCTATCAAGGTATCCATTACCTCATCAAGCCGGCAAGCCAACAATTTGGTCAGGATTTTTATATCCTGATTTATTAATGATATAGGACAGTAATTGGTTACGCAATGAGGAGGTCTACCCGGTTTGGGAATCAGAACAATCATTGCTTCAAATAGCGAGGGGTCTGTATATGCACCCGATAAGATATACTGATACAAAGGGAGAAGCATTGGTATTAATTGAGTCTGAAACTTTTTATAAAATTAGGCCGAGGAACTGTCTATCCCCTGGGTTTTGTTCATTGGCAGATCATTAATAACCTCGGTAATTTCCACGGCACTTATCGGAGCCAAAAGTCTATTCTGCTGTTCCAGAGAAAGCCGGAGTAAATTAGACTCCTGTAAATAAGCCTGCAGTTGTAGACTTGTTGGGGGTGAATTCATAGGGCCATATAATTCCTTATAATAAGTCATGAACTTTTTTATAATTTCCTCTGGGTGCATTTTAAGGGAATCGACTTGCAAGGACAATATGGAAGTGACATAATGAGATGATTCCATTTGTTTAACCCTGAGTGCCAAAAGTCGGCCTGCCTTTTCCCCTTGATCGGTATACGAAGTCTGAGTTTTTAAAATTGAATAATCTGCCTTCTCTCCAAGGAGTTCCATGTATGCGGCTCTCAGTTTAATCAGTTCTTGCCAGGCGGTTTCTGTTGAAGTGGGGGAAAGATCTTCCTCTACAGTCTTGATTTGGGAAAGCGAGTGGGTCAATCTAGCACTGGAAGCCTTTTTCCTATATGTGGCCATGCTAATCAAAACCACTCTGAGATATGCTTTAAAGGCTCCCCATAACATATCTGGTCTGCCCTGGGGATCGTTATTAAAATGATAAAAGTTATCAATCTGTTCCTGTATCTGTTTAATAAGAGAGGTATCTTTTAGCAATAAATCATTTAATTTCCACCTGGAACCTCTTTTTGGGAGAGATACCATTGATATCAAACAGGAGACAATGGAATGATCAGAAGGGGTCCCGGGTAGAATCGAGGCCTCCAATGTTCTGGGTATAAGGGAATGAGACTGGAATATATAATCTATCTTCAATGAGGAGGAGTGAACTGGGGAGACAAAAGTATATTTCCTGTCTAAGGGATGTAATATCCGACAAATATCACACATTCCGGTCTGATCAAGAAATTCCAGGAATGCTCTTTGGGCAGGAGAAAGACCCATCTTCTGTGGACTTGACTGGTCCATGATCTGATCATACACTAGGTTAAAGTCTCCCCCTATGATCATAGGCGTGGAGAGATGTGGTTGCAAAACTTGTATTAATTGGGTAAAGTATTCGTGTGCGTCATTATTGGGCCCATATACATTACCTAATATTATCTCCTTATTGTAAAGTAAGCCGTGAATGAAAATATATCTTCCCCATGGGTCTTTAATCACTTTAATTGCATTAAATGGGATTTTCCTGTGGGTAAGAATCATGACCTTGCAGCTATTTGTAGTTCCTTCGGCGCTGAAAAACTGACCAAACTGCTGTCTACGAAGCTAGGGCGCCTCAACATCCAAAAGGTGCGTTTCTTGAACACAGACAATGTCTATGTTCAATAACTTTAAGTGATGTAACACCTGATATTGCTTCCTTCTTTTCCTACCCCCTCTGATATTCCATGTCGCGATACGTACACTATTAGCCATTGTGTCTAATTAATAAGACAGTGATCTCCATTTCCTGCACAGGGAGCCATATGGAAGCCCGAAGTGTACCAACCTTAGCCTTGTTGTTGCGCTCCTAGTAAATAATATCCCTTCCCTCCCACCCCCCATCCACCCTAAAGATGTACAAAACAAAAGTTAGATAACATCCTGCTCAAAAAGCCCCAACCTTCTCTCCCTCCTGTTATTGACACGCGGTACAGCTGGTCCTGTGTCAGTCTCTAGTATTCCCCTTCCCGCTGCCCAGGAGCTTAATAAGACAGCATTTCAAATCCAAATTATAAATACAAACCGTGTATAGATCCAAACCGCATTAGATATACAGAAACAGGATTATCACACCCATTAAAATCTGTATACAACTTCCCACAATACTGTCTATTTGCATTAGATGAAATTGCTCTGTGGAAAGTCCCCTAGTATTGTGAGGGTGCCCATTTTCAGTCTCTCCTAATTTTGACAGAATATTCCAGTCAAAGGGAATGATTCATGGCTGAACTTCCAAATGCCAGAATAACCTCGGTTGCAAGTTATTCACCATCATTTCCAACATTTGTGAGTGGAGAGTGCCCTCTTGTGGAGAGACCGCATTCTGAAACTTCCTACGTATGTAAACTAAAAGGTGATTGACCCGAACTAAATGATTGCTACATACCATACCCTCCCAAATAACGGAACAATCGTGGCCCACAAAACCTGTTACCTCCACAGGTATTAGGCAAATCTGCTGAAGGGGAAGAGAAAGAAATATAAAAGGCTATACGCCACCCTAGGTAAGCCCTCAATAGTGTCCTTAGTTTCCAGTCCTTCTAAAAGCCCCCCACAGATTTCAAAACAGAATGAATGGCCGCCGAGTCCACTAAACTCTTGAAACGTGTTATGAGTCACTATAAATGCCATAAATAATTCTTTGGTGATAAACTGGGTTCCTTTTGCAGTCTCTCAGCATGGTCTCATAGAAGCCCCAGTAATTCTCCCCGAGGTCACCGCTGCTTTCCTGCTCATTCAACGAGCTCCAAAGTGGTTGGGATATTCTTTCTGTAATGCCTTCAGAGCGGGTTCGACTTCGTCAAAGGACATCCAGGCACCCGAAATCACTACCTGAAGGCAAGCGGGATACCCCATACGAAATTTTTTTCCTGCAGCTATTAGCTTCGTTACTGTGGGATGAAAAAGGGCCCTCCTTTGGCTCACAGTGGCAGGGAGGTCTTGGGTTATTCGGATCCTGCTTTCTTCCCAGAGCACCTGCTCTAATTCCTTGATCTTGGACAAGAGGAACTGTTTTTCCTGGTAGTTAAGGAATTTAAACATCAAGGGCTGGGGTGGTTGTCCAGGGGCGAGCATCGGTTGCAGTGCTCTGTGAGCCCTCTCTATTGTATACGAGGCCCCAAAAGGAGAGGGACCAGCAAGCTTCTCGATCAATTTCTGTACAAATAGGATGGTATTGCTACCTTCCTCTTTTTCTGGAATTCCCAAGATCACCACATTGTTCCTACGGCTCCTCCCCTCTAAATCTTCGACTTTTTGCACCAACTTCTTAATACGTTGCCGGTTTTCTACCATTGTGTTATCTGTACGATCAGATTTCTTCTTTACAGAGATGAGCCGTGCTTCTGTATCGGACATTCTAGTGGATAAATCTTCCAACGCCCCTGACATCTGCTTGATTTCAGCAACAACTGACTTTAAATCATCTCTAAATTGTTGCAGCTCTTTTAAAAACAGCTCCAGGGTGAGGGGAGTTGTTTCCAAAGCCGGGATATGAGAGGCCATAGTAGTAGATTGTTTACCGCCCCCAGTCGTCTGGGCCTTGCTTCTTTTGCCAGATTTTTCTGGGGAAACAGGTGGGATGTGTCGGGGCAGTGCAGTTCTCATTTCTGCCTCCATTTCTGACCCAGGTTACCAACATGTAAATCCACACCTTGGTAACTAGCTCTGTGGTTCTTAGCACCTTATTTGGAATTGTTTTAATTGAAATATAAGCCCTGAATAGCGGGGGCCGAATCCAAGTGCTGCTACACAGTCTGCTGCATCACGTGATCCTCCAGAACATTTTTTTTTGATTGTTTGCTTTTTACTGTTATGGCAGGTTTGGCATTAACCCTACAAGCATTGCTGGCAGAAATTTGTTTAAGAAAACTTCTGGAAGGCAAGGCTACGTAGGGGCTCTGCATCCCAGTTGCTAGAAGGGTTCCCAACCTAGTGGCTGTCTGTCCATAAGAGCACAGATCTCTAAATATCTCAGTCAATATGGATACAGCATTATTCCTATCCATTTTATGAAAAAATAAACATTTTCTCCTCATGCAGGCCCATCCCTTTATGGGCAACAAAAATGTGCCAGTGCCCCTGGCCCAGATGAAGGGGCAATAGGTATATCCAGGTCAATCAGCAGGATCCCCTTCTCTGCATCACTGTCTGAGTATGCTGTAGGGGCAGCACAGGGCTAATTACTGACTGATTAGTGACTGTAGGGGGAGTGGGGGTCACACACACACACACACACACACACACCCCTTCTCTACAAGAATAATTTTTTGCTTATACACAGAGAGCAGACAGACTTAAAACTTCTTACAGTACATGTAACAAACCTCACCCTTCAGTAGGAGGCAGAGTTGTTACTATTCATGCTTTGTAGAGGGGTTAGGAGCCTGTGCATCAGTCTCCAGGGGATACTGAGTAAGGCAGAAGCATACAAATTATAAGAAGGGGCCTTGTGGCCTGAGGAGAGAGGATCTTGTCAGGAAGTTGGGGTGAGTAGCAGAGAAGCACTACTGAGCCCAGGAGTGATAAGGGAGATAGTCATATCCTCAGTGGTCTTACTACATGGATGTCCTCAGAGCATGGCAGGGGGACTGGTGCAGTGCTCTATGCCAGGGTGCTGACTGGGAAGAGCTCTGTGGGAATGCCAGCTTTGCAGCTGGGTGTCAGTGGTACTGATATACTCACAAAGGCACAGGCAAACATTGTGGCTTGACAGGTGGATGTGTTGGGACATTGGCGGGTTGTGCACAATTCCTGATACTGTCTTCTGCCTGGGTAAGTGGGTGCCTTGCTGCCTGCATTGCTGGAATGTGGAACAAGATCCTGGACCCCTTGCTCAGCAGACATGTTGCACAGCACATCATGCTGGCCTGGCACGCATCACAGCAGGCCTCGGGCACGGAAAATATTTTCGGATCTAGAATCAGATGTGGGAGTCAAAACAGGTAGCCCATTAATGGATAGTTGGAGGTTTCTGAGAAGAGATAGAGAATCTCATGGCAGTACCCTCTCAAGGAGTGCTGCATGACAGCCTTCATGTTGTCTAAAGATTACTCCCCACAAGAGGCATCGGGCTGCTTTGGATAATGGGAGGCAACCTTGGTGACTCTGCAACAGCCATTTCAGGAACAGAAGGATGAAATGAAGTCAGAGCCTATGTTGCAGAATGGGTCAATGTAAATGATTGTAGAGAATGTGGGGAGGGTCCCCAAGAAGGTAAGCTAGGCATTTGTTGCCATTTAAGCTGGGATGCCCCTTGAGGGGTGGGCTTTGGATACAGAGGGATAGTGCCAACCTGCTGGTACAACTAGCAGAGCACACTAAGAAAGCTGTACATTAACTTACTTTACTGCTGACATCACTCTTTCTGGTGCGGGAACTTTGGGGCTGTTTTCAGCACTTCCTCTGCCCAAGGTCACTTGAGGCAGGAAGGAAGTACTGCAGGGGACACTTTTCAAGGTTGAAATTAGTGGTCGTGTGACCTATTCCGACTAATTGTGCAGCTCCAGGAAGCAGGGAGAGCTGCATAAAAGCAGCCATTTTCTGTGTTAAGTGCACATTGGATACAGAGGAACAGTGTCAGCCTGCTAGTGCAACAAGCAGAGAATACTGAGAAAGCTGTATATTTACATACTTTTCTGCTGACTTAACTCTCTTTGGTGCTGAAACTTCAGGATTGCTTTTAGCAGTTCCTTTGACCAGGATCACTTCAGGCTGGAAGGAAGTGCTACAGAAGATGTTTTCAATGTTAGAGTCAAGAGGTCACATGACCTGCTCCAATCAATTGTGTGGCTCCAGCAAACAGGAAGAGCTGCATAAAAGCAACACAATGCAACATGAAATCTAAGCTGCTCAGTCCAGACTCAAAAGCTTTTTCCCAACAATCTTGGAGTAGTTAAAATGCTTTTATTGCATAAAACATACACATACTTATCGTGGTAGCACCCCCACATGTATTGCAACAATGTTTTATGTTCACATCACCCTGAAGCTTTTTGTCTTGATGACAGTAGACCAGTGATCACTATATAGTGTGGTCCAATATAAATATGGTTGCAGAATTGAACCACACATGGGTGAGGGTCCTGTACATCAGAAGGGCAGATTTTATAAAGATGGGTGAATGTTTTAGGGATGACTTGGTGGGGGAAATAACCTGGAGGGGGTGGACGAACAGTGGGCCAAACTAGTAGGAAGCATAGTGAATGCAACAAACCTCTGCATCAAGCAAGTGAGCAAAAGCAAGAGGACAAACAGACCATGATATTTTTTGAAAGTGGTGGCAGAAAGGGAAAAGGCTAAAAGGGTTGTATTCAGAAAGTACAAGGAAACACAGAGGGAGGAGGATATGGAGGTTTATTAGGGAAAACAGAGGGAAGCAGTGACAGTAGTAAAGAGCACAAGGGTGCAAACTGAAGAAAGAATAGGCCAGGCAGTATCAAAAGTGGACAAGACATTTTTTAGGTATGTAAATGAAAAGAAAAAGACCAAGGGAGGGATTATAAGGTTAAAAAGGGAAGGGAGGGACTGTACATGGGGTACCAAGTAAAGGCAGACATCTTGAACAAGTACTTCTGCTCATTGTTCACAGAGGAAGGAGAAAGGGAGGGACTGCAAAAAAAATAACAGGGGCTTTGAAGAGGGGGTGATGAACCCTAGTCCTTTTTCAAAGGAGAGAGTCGCCCTGCTAAAAGTACATGTCCTGTTGAATGCTTGTATTTCCACTGTTCTATGTCTGAAATATGAAATCAGTCCTATTAAGTACAGTACCTGTACAGGCAGGAAACAGGCTGTGTTCTCTGCCTAAAGCCATTGCATTCTGCCTGTGCAGGCACCAGTCAAACAACAGGCATCCGTTTAGCCATATCTAGCTCCATCCTTTCCCTGGTAGACTATGGCACTGTCCTATATGGTGCTGCCTCTGACACTGCCCTGTCCGGCATAAAGCACTCCCTTAACAAAGCATGCCAGCTTGCCACTGGCTGTGATCTCCTCGCACATACCTGCGAGCTCTACAAACGGTCATCATGGCTACATTTTCAGGGGCGAGTACATTATCAGACTTGCTTATTGTCCAAAAAAACTCCAACTAAGATTAGCCCCTCCAGGCTGTCTCTCTCCTACAAATGTGCTTGCCTATGTGGGCTACAAGACATTCCAACTCCACTACCTTTTGTATCGTGTTTGCCAGGACCTCCGTCTGCCAAAGGTTATTTTGCTACAGGGCCCCACTATGGATGAACTCCCTCCATGACACTGTTCTCTCCATTCCTAGGTTGAGGTCTTTTAAACCTGTGCTGCATACCCATATTATATCAAACTGCCACTGAGATTGCATATAATCTCCCCTACTTGTGCTAAGCACCTAAATCTACCCCACTTGTGCTAAGTATTCCGTTGAAATTGTTTTACCACTGATTCTTATTGTATTGACTTCTAATTTTATATGCCTGTGGTGTAGTTTTTTGCCTTATGTATTATCCTATTTTGTCTCTGTATTTTAATCGATGTACCTTGTAAACTCTGTGTTTGTCCTCATTTCAATGTATGATGCAGAGCCTTTGCAAATGAGTCCCTGACTCAAAGGTTCCTAAACTTACATAAATAAATAATAAAAAAAAATTATGCAGTACATTTACAGGAGCTGTTTAATGCCTGTCTAATGCCTGCAGTGTCCAAGAGATTTCCACAGGCCCTCGGTTGCTTGCAGTGGCAACACAGAACAGGGTCCCCCTCTGTATCTGTTTGGGGGTGTAACACAGCTGTTACCAGCAGCATGTTTAGCAGGAGCAATCTGCAAAAGTTGTTTAACTTTATTCTCTGTGGTGAATTTTGTTATGATTTTTTTGTACTGTTAGGAACTTTGTGAAATGCGGACTGCCGGACCCAGACCAGACCAAGCTGGTAAAAATTGTCCAATGGTCTGGGTTTCAGAAAGTCTCTATAAAAATAACAACAAAGATCACCACAGAGGAATAAAATTAAATAACATTCCTAGATTGCCCCAGCTGAATTATCCCTGTACATCCTTAACCAATCTATGTGAATTGTACATATCTGTAGGTCCCCATTTGTGCTATCATTATGGCCTGGGTCATGTTTGAAAATGGTCCAGTGGATCAGTGCACCTACCCAGTAAACAAATAAATAAATAAATAAACATGCTGCAGATAACAGCTCCATAACCCCCCACAAACAGTTACAGAGATGGACCCTGGTCTACAGTATGTTGCAACTGGTTATAATTTTTTTATACATTTATCTGACCCAGACCTAGACTGGACAAATGGTTACCTTTTTTTTTAAATTTACCATTAGAGGGCACACAGCTGGACTGCTGGACCTTGACCGGACAAAAATTGTGAAAACTGAACTGCCCAAATTGCAACAGGTCCGGCTGGACCCGCAGTCTGTTTTTTACCATTTTGGTCTACTCTGTTTGCATTCTTCTGTGGGATAATTAAGCTGTAATCAATCTGATATTGCAATAATGTTTCCTAATTAAAAAAAAATTTCTAGGGTGCCGGCACACAATTAGGGATATTGGTTCAGAGTGCCCAAGGAAATTAATTCACCTTGAACATTCTGGGCACTGTATCAGCAATGCTGGTACACATTCACATTGTGATAAAAAGTAGTTATGGAAGGGAAAGTGCAGGTGAGGAAAGGAATCCCAGTAGGTCAACAACTGCTATGCTGTGGCCCCGGATAAGTGGTATCAATTTGGGGAACCAAGATTCCAAGTACTAGGAACTATGGTGGGAGCAGTAAGGTTCTAACAGGCTTGGCAAGCACTAGGGAACGGTGACCTGGAGAGTCAAGGACATGAGTATAGATCAGGCCATGGTGCTGAGACCAAGGAATCACTCAGAGTTGCGCTGTAATAACTGTATCAAAGTCTGACTGCGGTCTCTATCTGTGACCAGAATAAACTGACTTTGTGCCACAGTGCCAGCTGCTTCAGTGAAGGAGTCAAGAAATCCCTGTGTCATTACTGTCATCAGACACTGAGTGCTCCTCTCTCAACAGTTCCTGGGGAAAGAAGGGCTGCCTGATTGCAAGAGGCTCCTGGCAAGATGAAATATCATTATACCCTGACACAGGAGCACCCTGACCCACGCCTATGCTTATCTTGAGCACGTCATGATGGTGGGCAAACCAACAGAAAGGGGGTTATAAATAAGTAGTTGGAGTCTTACTTCATTTTCTGAGGAAAGTTCTATTCCCTTAATAAATTCCAGGACCAACCCCTGCATGCATGAGGTGTTATCCCAGTTCACATGTAATCTGAAATGACCTCATCTTTTATATTCACTTACATTACTATTATTTTATTACAGGACCATTTATTTTAATTTATGCAACCTACTTACTTTGTTTTACTTTATTGTGACTCAGAACCCTAACAGAAAAATGTAATATCTAACAACTAAAACCTCGTAATGCAGCTTTTTCACTCACCCTGGTACCAGAGCCATAAGATCCAAAATTGATCATCTGAAAATGGGCCTACTTAGAAACATAGAAACATAGACTTTGATGGCAGATAAGGATCACTTGGCCCATCTAGTTTGCCCATTTCCCTACCTACAGGATAGGCCGCAGATCCTAGTTAACCAACAGCCTATTTCTTCCTGCCCCCCACAAGAATTGCCTTATGTCTGTCCCATGCATTCTTGAATTCTCCCACAGTTTTAGATCCCACAACCTCCTCAGGAAGGCTGTTCCATGCATCCACTACCCTCCTGTGAAATAATACTTCCTCATTGCCCCTGAACTGCCCTCCTTCTATCTTTAAATTGTGTCCCCTTATTCTTGCAAGTCTCTTTTCTGAAAGATGCTACCCTCTTGGACTTTGTTGATTCCACTGAGGTACTTAAAGTTTCTATCATGTCCCCTCTCCTTCTTTCCTCAGGGTATACATATTAAGCTCCTTTAGTCTCTCCTCATACGACTTCTCTTGCAGACCCTGCACCATTTTGTTGCCCTCCTCTGGACTACCTCTATCCTGTCTATGTCCTTGCGGAGATGGGGTCTCCAGAACTGGACACAGTACTCCAGATGGGATCTCACCAACTGTCTGTACAGGGGGATAACAACTTCCTGTTTTCTGCTGGTGATGCCTCTCCCTATACATCCCAGTATACCCCCAGCCCTCCCTACTGCCTTCTCACATTGCTTGCTAACCTTAAGGTCATCTGATATGATTACCCCCAGGTCCCTTTCCTTTTTTGTTGTTGTTACTACCTCCCTACCCATTGTGTATTCTTCCCCTGGGTTCTTGTTTCCCAGGTGCATTATTTTGCACTTCTTTGCATTGAATCCTAGCTGCCATACTTCTGACCATTCCTCCAACCTTGCCAAGTCCCTTTTCATCCTTTCCACTATAACTAAGAATGCCTGAGCAAAAAATTAAAAAGATATACTGTAATACTGTAAACACCATTGTCAAATGTGGCGCCCAGGTTTTCACTTCAGTACCAGGAAATTGAACTGTGTCATCTAACCAGGATGTGAAACATACAAGCGTCAACACGTTTAACATAATAAACTATTTTACTTTACTGTTATTTGGTATGTTTTAGTCATGCTCTGAACTCCATTTCAGTTGTTAGCGTGTGTATATAGATATATATATATATCTATATATATATATCTAACCCCCCTGTTACCCGGGGTTACTAGAATCCCAGTAAGACCTAGTGGCAGGCAGGGACAGGCAGCTAGTGAAACTCCACTTAAATGGATTTCACTATGTCTTGCTCTGTTTTCAGTCTCTGCTGAGCTGGAGCCATGACATCATTTAGAACTGCCACAGCTGCATGAGCCACACTGGAATGTTGCAGCTAGGGAAGTTAGGATAGAATGTTGGAGAATTTGAAGTCAGTGCAGTAGTAGTCTGAGTAGAGTGCTGAACAGGGATGAGGTGTGCTGCAGCAGCAGCAGGCCTTCAGCTCTGTCAAACAGCTATTTTTTTGTAGAGATGTGTGTTCTCACCTGAAGAGGAACACAAGAAGAGCCTGGTGAAGTGGTAGAGACCGCTTCCAGTGGTTCAGGGGAAGGATTCAGCCTGCTTCCAGGAGCAATCCCCTGGTCCAGCTAGAGGAAGAAGAAGGTGAGGATTTGTGCTGAGGCACCAGATGTTTTTGTGAGATTTCTTTGAGGAGAAAAAAACTGTGGGGCACCTGCAACCAAGGGGTGAGTCTGCTCTGATAAAAGGCCAATGTGTTTTCTCCTGACACAAGAAGAAGTTAAGTGGCTGTTACTGTGGGGTCAGGAAAAGACAGCCAAGTACAGTTTTTAACGTTGTGGGAATTGGACTGCTTAACTCTGTGGGGGTCTAGAGCAATGGACACAGCCACTATTTAAGTATGTTTCAAGTTCACCACAAGTGGGATGGAAGAACAGTAGATTAAATGTGATATACATTTAAAGATAATCTACACAGTAAAGTGTTTTCAACAATGAGGTGTTAAAGTCCAGAGAAAAATGGCTGGTTATGAATTATGGGAGCGAGAGGTGGGAGACCCCCATCAGTAGTAACCAAATTCACCTCTACGGGTTTGCTTTGGGAAACCTGTTGCTTTCTCTCAGGTACTTGGCCAGTGCCTGAGGAAAGTACCCAGACATGGGATTGATGAAAGAAATTCCCTGATGGAGCCAGAAGTGCTGAGAGGTGGTTTAGGGAGCCACTGAGAAATGTTCCATGCTACATGGAAAGTGTCAAAGGGCTGGCATGAGAGCCAAGCCATGGAAGAAAGGTAGTCCAGAGGGCTGGCAAGGGAGCCGAGCCAGGGAAACCAAAAAAAGAGTTGAATTAGGGCAATGTGCCCTGTGTGTTCTGAAACCTGAGGGTTTCAGTGTAAAGAGGATGTGTTCTGATCTCCATAAATCTGCATTACCAGCAGTGTAGCCCCATGGGGGGCCATCTATGCTTTGTTATTCTGTTGGATGTGAATAAAAGCCACACTTTAGAATCCCAACTTCTGGTATTGGACATTACAGTTATTGCTTCCTGTGTCCGGAGTTATTTGGGGGACCCTGTACAGAGTAACCAAACCTAGCCAACATGCCGAGTGACACCTTTCTCCCCAAGTCTCAACTTATAAAAATGGAGGCACCGCATCATAGGACCCAGGCCCCTCATTCTGTTCACTAGCTACACAGGTAGGGGTAGTAGCCCACTCAGTTTAGCGCCAACTGGGGGTTTTATATATATATATATATATATATATATATATATATTATTAAATATGTACACATCTTACAGTTTACCATATTGCTCTGTGGCAGAGGCATTACAAAGTGCAGCCACCATACTTTTCCAGTTTGCTTTGTGGCAGAGGTGCTACAAAGTGCAGTCACCATACTTTTAACCTATTTGGCTTAAGTTTGTGGGGAGAAAACTGTATATGTTACTGTAATATGCTGTCATTCTGGTTCGTAGATTGAGTTTTGTTCACATCGAATCAATGATAGGGTCTACTCCTGCATGTAAACTGTGGACGGTATGTATTTTAATCCATACCATCCTTCAACTGGATTTTTTAAAAGTAAAAACTGTATCTTCCCTTCGCACATGTGTGGTGAAGACAGTGCTTAGTAACATGATAGGTTTTCACACCCATGATTTCATTTTGTTAGTACTGTATTTTTCAATTTTTGTATCTTAATAAAATGAAGACATTTTAAACCTACATTCAATAATTTGTTTGAATGATGGGTTCCCACTTTTACAATAAATCTGGAAACTGTTGCTGCAGCATGCTTTATGAAAAATGTTCACAGACCTGTTTGGACACTGTGCAAGGATAAATTAATTTTTCTAAAAAACATGCTGCAAATGTGAAAGCAGCAGGCCTGAAAATATGTGTGTGTTTTTTTTTTTTTGGGAGTGAACATGGGGAAGTCATTTTCTCTTCTGGAAACCAAAGCCTAGTAAACAAGTATTGCTTTGTGCGTGCATTTTGATGAGTGCAGCAGTAACCCCAAATTCAGCCAAGTAGTGGAAGAGTGAACTAGTTAGCTGCTAACTACTCCAGTGCCTCCCCCCTTCTCTACATGTATGGGCATCTTCTGAATCCCCAAAACATTGATGTGTGCAAGCAAAATAAAAAATGGGAATGCTGGAAGGGATGAAGTGGCTGTGGGGTGGCAGCACCTATATTTAAGAGGGGGTGCTGTGCCTGTATTGGGGGGAATGGGAGCACAGCTCCTGTGTTGGGGGTTTGAGGAGAGGGGCAGCACAGTTCCTTTGTTGGGGAGGTCAAAGCTCCTTTGTTGGTGGAGGTGAGCACAGCTTGTGTGTTTAGGGAGGGGTTGCAACTTCTGTGTTCAGGGAGGGTGAGCACAGCTTCTGTTCTAGGAGAGAGGGGGACCACAGCTCCAGTGTCTGGGGGGAGGGGGGCACTGCTCCTGTGTCGGGAGAGGGAGAGGAGTGCCACTCCTGTGTTCAGGGAGAGGGGGAGCACAGCTCCTGTGTTTGGGGGGAGCGCATCTCCTGTGTTTGGAAGGAGGGGAAGCTCACTCCTCTGTTTGGGGGACCACAACTCCTGACTTGGGCGGAGGGGGTGCAGCTCCTGGGTTCAAGAGGAAGGGGAGCACAGCTCCTGTGTTTGGGGGAAGGGGGGTGCAGCTCCTGTTTTCATGGGTGGGAGGGAGAGCACAACTCCTCTTTTGTGGGAGGGGGAGTGCAGCTTCTGGGTTCACAGGGCACAGCAGTTTTTGGGACATAATGTGTATGAGCATACAGTATGAATTAGCCAGTAGAAGAAGGCTATTTGGTCTATCGAGTCTGCTCAAATTGCTGACCCCTTGATCTAGAGATTTTTGGGGCCTCGCTCCCTCCCTGAAACAATGTCTAATGGCTTTTCAGCAGATATTAGTCTTAATCAATAAGTACTGTATATTTAGGGCCCAGAAAATAGTCTCAGTGGGGTCTAATACAACATACTGTAACTATGTCGGGCATTAACTCTTTTCTGTGTATGGTATTAACTGAGTAATCCTTTAATTAGGATGAGAGACACTGTAAACTATTACCTCATAACAGATTATCTGGGTTACACTGTCTGAGGTTCTTTTCTGGTGTGGACATAAAAGGGACATTTTGGGAAAGCATGTTGAAATCACATATTAATGGGCTTAGACAATTCCCTAAATCTTGATGCATTTACATCTGTTCTCTGTCAGTATGAGGATCTTTTTTTATGTGCAGTCATGTTATATAGAAAAAAATTCAGTCTAGTATAGTGAGCTTATGTTGGTGTATATTGAGAATGATATTTCAATAAGAAATCAAATGAGTTGGTACACTGATTTATGAAACCACACATCATGAACCTTTAGCATTAAACAAATATTAGCCTAGTGCCAGATTCTCTTTCATTTTTCATGATATACATGCAACAACAGTCTGTCTAGCAGGTTATGCTAAATGGTACATTTTTTTGTAGTTTTTAAAGAGCTCTACCAAGATAAACCAATTTAGATTTGGGCCACATATATTGGCGCCTTACCCCTGCAACAAGCATTTGCTGCATATGGTGCCAAAAATAACATTGTATTTTTCCTGTAAAAATGCTTGTAAAATTGTTGCCACTGGGTCCTGCCAACTTCCTGGTGTTAGGACCCACGCCCATCCCACGCATAGTCATGTTATGACGTAAAGCCAGAGAGCACAGGGATGCGCTCCACTATAGCCTATGGGGGACAGCTTTCCCATCATTTTTACGGCTGCATGGGCAGAGCCATGTTGATGTATTGCCATGATGTAGGAGACAAAAATTAATATGACAGGAATGTGAGGCAGTTGTCCTCCACTTAGTGCTTTGACTGGTGCTGGGGCACAAATCTCTGTCTCCTGTTTAAAACAGCAGTACTACATAAAAAAAGTCAGTACCACATAGATGTCTTCCTTCTGATCTATTGAGTATGAAGCTGTTTAAAATGGTGTTGTGCAGTGCAGCATTTTGCTAAAAAGAATCACATTTTTTCTTTGCTTTTGCTTACATTTGTATGCCTGCTATGTTGTTCCCTCAACATGTGCTGCTTACAATGACATTCTGCTTTGTTTACAACTAGTTAAGCTTTCTGTGTGGTGCATGCTCCCTTCTGTGCTGCTGGAAAGTTTCTAATCAATTCCCACAAGAACGTCAGTGGTGAATGGGTTAATTTACAAAGGAATGTATAACAGTGGTAAGTAACTTGATACAGAAACAGATGCAAGGCTGCAAGACAAGCCAAATTCTTCGGAAGATGCAAGGCTGAGAGACAAGCTAGATTCTCCTGGGCTATACCTGAAAACAGGCAGTCTCCATCTAGTGTTCGTACCTGGTCAATAAAAACTAAATAAATGTCATCATGCTCCAGTGACATTTTAATGAGGTCTATAGCTCCTACATTTTGCGAGCACTTGTTCATCACATTAATTCAAGACACATTAGTTAAATGAGTTCTTATACAGAACCTTTTTACTGCTGTTTGCTACCAGTATGTGCTCACAAAAGCAAGCCATGTTTATTTTCAAAAAAAAAAAATATCTCAAAAACAGGGATAGGGCACAAACAGGAAGAATACTTCAGATGCTGGAAGAATTCACAGACAATACTCTGTTTTTAGTAAAATCCCCAGTAACACACTGAGCTGAAACTGCACTTCCTCAGTTTGTGAAGGAGCAGTGCAAGCACAAAATGAAACTACAACACAGAGGTAATGTGATACCTAGGAGCCAGGCAGTTGAAAACAAGGAGTTAGTAATATACCACTCATATTTTTTTCAATGTGGCAGTACTGCAAACATGAAGAAAGTGGCATGGGTTCTAATCCCACTACATGATTGCTGCATAATGTGTCAACAAGCTTTGAATGTGGTAGTTCTGCAAACATGCAGAAAGTGGCATAGGTTCTGATCCCACCATATGATTACTGCACACTGTGTCAACAAGCTTTACAGTTTTTTTATGTTGACAAGGCAAACAATAGCTGTACTCAGACAGACACAGGAAATGCAACCAATAAAAAGGAAGCATAGCAAGAAAGAGTAAGAAAATTAGCACTTTTATGCAAAGAACCAGATAGGTATGCTTGCTATATGAATAGTACCCTGTGGGCTGAACAAGGTGAAATTGGTATTTCTTTTCAGTTGAATGTCTACAACTCAGAAACATTCAACATTTCTCACTAATGAGATTCTTGTTCCTTGAAATTTAGAGAGTAAAATACACACATCACACAATATTATTCTGTTTGCACTGCAAAACCAGCATAGGTACATAATTCACTTTATAACAGTGGCAACAAGTCAAGAACACATGCTGCCTATCAGACTAAAAGTCTCCATGGACATTTTTTTTACCAGAAGTGTCATGAAAAAACAACAAAACTAGTGAAATAATAAACCTAGTAGACCAGGGAGGGGCTGTGGACATGGCCTACCTAGACTTTAGCAAGATATTTGACACAGTCCCAAAAAGATTAATAAACAAGTTAGCTGGCCTGGGTGTGGGTCCCAGGGTGGTACCCTGGGTAAAAAAATGGCTGGACAAAACAGAGTTCACTCTGAAGAAAGGTTGGGTTACTAGCGGGGTACCGCAGGGTTCAGTACTGCAACCGGTCCTCTTTAATGTCTTTATAGGTGACATTGCAGAAGGACTGGAAGGAAAAGTATGCCTCTTTGCAGATGACACAAAGATCTGCAACAGGGTTGATAAACAAGGGGGTTTGGAAAGGATGAGAAGAGACTTGGAAAAGTTGAAGGAAAGGTTAAAGGTATACAGCATAGATTCAATGCAAAGATGTGCAAAGTAATGCACCTGGGAACCAAGAACCTGGGAGAAGAGTACACGGAGGGGGGGGTACTATCAACAACAAAAATGGAAAGGGACCTGGGTTAGTCATATCAGATGGCACAAAGGTAGGCAAGCAATGTGAGAAGGCAGTAACTACGGCTGGGGGATACCGGGATGCATAAGGAGAGTCCTCACTAGTAGAAATCAACAAGTTGTTATCCCTCTGTACAGACAATTGTTGAAACCCCATCTGGACTACTTCATGCAGTTCTGGAAGACCCCACCCCCACAAGGACATAGACAGGGTGGAGGCAGTCCAGAGGAGGGAAACTAAAATGGTGCAAGGTCTGTATCAGAAGTCATACATAGAGAGACTAAAGGAGCTTAATATGTATACCCTCAAGGAAAGGATGGAGAGAGGGGACATGATAGAAATTTTCATGTACCTCAAGGGAATCTACAAAGTCCAAGAAGGAAGCATCTTTCAGAAAATGAGATGTGCAAGAACAAGGGGGCACACGTTGAAGGAAAAAGGAGGGGCAGCTCAGGGGCAATGTGAGGAAGTATTTTTTCATGGAGAGGGTGGTGGACGCATGGAACGGCCTTCCTGATGGGGTTGTGGGGTCAAAAACAGTTGAGGAATTCAAGAATACATGGGACAGATATAAAGCAACTCTAGAGGGGCGTAGGAGGAAGTAGGCTGTTGGTCAACTAGGATCTGCAGCTTATTCAATAGGTAGGGCAATTGGTACACTAGGTGGGGCAAGCGGTCCTTATCTGCTGTCAAAGTCTATGTTTCTTTGTTTCTAAGCATAAACCCAGGCTTGAACCTTTAAGACCTGAAATTACTGGCTGTTCAAAGTTAACATAAGACTATTGCATGTAATACTACAGGATGTAATTTATTTCACAATGGGGAGTCTTAACATAAGTAAAACTCAACAGGCATTTAATTATAAAGTATAACCCTGTGAAAAGAAACAGTAATCTTTATTAATGTGTTGGAGAATGATTTAAACAAGCTTTACTGCTATGGAGTAGCCGACAGCTATTATCTTTTTATGGCTGCGTGGGTGGAGCTCCACAGACATTTTGTGATCACTAGGAGAAAAAGGGTCTGTGAATGGAATGCCACCCTGTGTTCTCCTACAGTGATGCACCAATGTTTGTACAGCACTGACTCCATTGGCACTGTCCTCTACCAACAGAGCTCCCCTCCGTGGAATGGTCGCATCTACTCCCATAGGCACACGACTTTAGTTCCGCTCTTTTTTAAGAACTGCGCATGCACGAGTATCACACATGCACAGTTCCACTGCCACTGCCATCTTGTAAATGGCAAACCACCACCACTTGACAGCCATGCCATCCACTCCAAAACCACTGCTGCCACTACAAAAGCCACCGCCGCTCCAGTAGCCATTTGCCACCACTCGGATTCCCATGCCCATCTGCCACCGCAGTTAAAAGCTCTGTGCAGTCATACCAGCTCTGACCAGAATTTGTTATATATTGTAATGGTCGACTGGTGATTAATTAAGGGCACTGATCTACTAACAAGGCCCTTGTTAGTCGATCGGTGCCCTTGATTAATCACCAGTTAACAATTACAATATATAACAAGCATTTGTCAATGCCGAATGTTGCTTGCTTGTATGTGCTGTGTAGGTATTTGGAAGTCAGTGGAGTGCAAATATTGAAAATTTGCAAACTTATGAGCGTGAGTAGGAACTGCGCAAAGCACGCTCGTAAAACAGTAATTTTTAGGAAGTTTGTCACCAAATTTTCAACATAGCAATTTTAAGACCTCTGCTCATGAACAGTGTCACTGTGATTTTCTTAATGGTCTATACAGTGATTTTGCACCGACTGCGCCATTGTGCGCTACATGGGTGGGAAACACATTTTGGGGAGATGTGAAAATGACAGCTGTACTGCTCATAAGGAGGTGTGGTAAAATGACAATGTTGAAAATCTGGGTGAAAATATTGAAAATTCACGAACTGGCGTGCATGGAACACTAGCATAGCATAGCATTCGTAAAGAAGTCATTTTAAGATTTTCACCAAATTTTCAACATAGGCTTTTTGAGAGCCCACCTTATGAACACTGGCAGTGTTATTTCATTAATCAGTGCCGACTGATTTCGCGCAGTAACTGCGAAATCACTCTTCAGGCCCAATTAACGCCATGACAGTGAAAGCGTTCATAAGAAGGGGTCCCAAAAACGCCATGTTGAAAATTTGGTACAAAAATCCCAAAAAATGCCTGAGAAATGTAGCAAAGTTGAAAAAACCCTATTTATTACATTATACAGCTTACCGGCATTTCCTCAGTTCGCGGTCGGCTTTGAAGAGTGCAGACGTGTTCCCGGTCCACCGAAGATCGTCGTGCCGGCATCCAGAGGTAAGTTTGGGGTGGGGGTGGGGAGCAGGTGCACAGTGGTGGCGCCGGTGGGGGCAGAGACAGTGAGGGACCGCTTTTTGTGTTTCAAGGGTTGTTTTTTTTAAAAGGATGACGCATGGACGCTTGCCACGCTGGGGTGGGCTCCAGCGTGGCACAAGGATGGCTGTTGGGGGTATGGAGCCGACGGGGATTGGGAACCCACATCGGTGATAAGATCTGTTGCCACGCTGGGGTGGGCTCTCAGCGTGGCACCCTGTACTCTCTGGGGAGACAGTGGAGCCGACGGGAGATTGGCACCTTGTCGGCTATACAGTAGTGAGCGAAGTAGCACGCAGGTATGCGTATGCAGGTGTGTGTGTGTAGGGGGAGTGCGCATGAGCAGGCAATATCAGATCACTGCTCCCCGAAGCGTAGCTCCCCTTCAACTGTACTCCACTGCATTTTCGACTGCTGTCATAGACAGTTCCAGCAGCCATTGGAGAACTGCGGCCGTGCCTGCAAACACACTGACTGAATTGGAAGAGGGCTGCCACACCTCTGAAAACTCGGATGATGGCACTATGTTTCTTGCACATGCATGCAAGCAACATAAAAATGACAGGAAAGCTGCCCTCCATAGGCTATAATGTAGCATGTCACTGCACTGTCCCCGGCTTTACATCATAACGTGGCTGTGCGCGGGGGTAGAGCGTGGGCGGCTCTTAACACTGGGAAGTTTGCAAGACCCGGTGGCAACAATTTTATGAGCATTTTTACAGGAAAACTACAGTGTTATTTTTGTTACCATATGCAGCAAATGCTTGTTGCAGTGGTAAGGCACCACTATATATCAGTCTGGTGAGTCTCTTTAAATAGCCTGTATTACTGTTTGATGGATTATTGTGGTACTGTAAGCTGCGCTTTTCGCCGAGTCCCTGATGTTAGTTTTTTTGAGCATTCCACCCCTGCCACAAGCACCTCCTAGTATTTGCGGGTGTTTTGTATATAGTTGCTATGCAACCTTGGGGGCCACACATGTTGAACAGACATCACATGTCTTGATGTCATCAACTTGGGGCTGCGGCAGTAGATTCAAACAATTCAGTAAGCGCCGAATGTTCTTTTTGCCCTAAATAACTTTTTGAACTTTTTAGAGGTAAGAAATACTTTTCTACCACCCTTTAAACTTACATAAAGGAAAGGACATTGATAAATATGTTAACAACAAGCTTGCTTCACAAAAGAATGCTAAAGTAGTCATGTATGCACAGACTGAGGAAAGTTATAGCTGAAAATTGTAGCAGCTGGCTGCTTTAAGAAAACTAATGGCTGTGCCTTTAAAAAAATGTGCTCATAGTTTACAGAGTACGCAAATGCAATTCAGAGCCATTATTTACATAGTTTACACATTTTACTGATTTTATGTTTCATTTTGTTGAGAACTTACAAATCATACTTTATTATCTGCTTTATCTTGTTTACTCTCATCTCTGTTTTGCCGTTTAACTGTCTAGGGTAGTTGGGAAATGTTAGGGACACCCAGTGAGGTTGTGTTAGGAGTTCAGGTTTGTTATTTTTTTATTTTCCTGTACCAGTGGAATCCGTTATCATCACAGCACCACTACAACCCATGTGATTTTACTAGTTTTAATGGTAACATTGCCTGCATTGCCAGGAGCTTGACTGTGACCCGTAAGTTTTAACTGTCGAGTTTAACTGATGATCCTGCGTGACTGTCTCATTTTGCAACCATGGACCTGCTAGCTGCCTCAGTTTATGGATCTGTGAGCAGTTTATTCCAATTAGTGGGGTGAATTTGAGAGTGGGGATTCACCTGCCAGAGCTGGCTTCTTTACATCTCAGCGGGTCCCTCATCAGCTCATTGTTTGCTCGGGACGTAGGCGTGAGCTATGGTTTGATAAGAACATAGGGACCTGTCAGCTGTTTGACTCCATATTCACCTGCCAAAGCAAACTTGTTTCAACTGCAGCCAGTCTCTTGTCAGCCTGTGATCAGTCTGGCTCTTTGGAAACTTTAGAACTGAGTTAAGACTCTCCTCAGTATTTGTTAGCAGGTTTTTTTTGTGTGCAGTCTCATGCAGTGATTTCTTTTTGCAAATAACCAAGCTTTATTGAACCATTTCCAACATAAATTACATACCATACAACTAAATAATACATAGAAATCATATAATGACATATGAAAGAAAACATAACAAGGGGGAAAAGAACCCCCAAATCCCCCCCTAAGGAATAAAAAGAAAGGGAAAGCCCTTCAACCCCACCCCCACCCACCCTGGCAGCTATCCCAGTGAATGACTCACCATAATTAGTACATAATCATAAAATGTCATCAAAGAAAGCAAAAGAAATACAACCAGGCTGGTACATACTTTAAATAAGTAGACAAAGAAGGCGCCAAGGAGGACAGGACCTTATTGAAACTAATTTACTGAGCCAGGGCCGATACCAGTCCAGTAAAAGGGAAAACAAGAGAGACATCTATCTCTAGTACCCATACCTGTCCTTAAGACATTGGTACAACTTACCCCAACACTGCTGAAATATTGGTGAAGCATTGTGAAAAGAGAAAACCGATCTTTCTGCATTTAATGCATTCATGAATTCATCCCCACCATTCCCCAAACGATGGAGTCCAGTCGTCTCTCCAATGACGTAAAATTATTAACTTAGTTACCAATGCTACCATAGCCATTCGATATTTAGTTAACTTGCCTGGTACTTTATCAAATATCCCGAATATGCAAGCCTCTGGAGTAAAGAACCTGGCAAGATCATAAAATTGACTGATCCCTTGCTTCACCAAATGCCACAACCCAACCACCTTGGGGCAAGTCCAAAATTTATGGTAGCTAGTAGCAAAAGAGTCATTACACTCTGTATATTGCGCTGAAAAGCGGCTACCCATTCTAGAAAGCTTAGCCAGTGAAAAATATAAGTTATGAAGTAACTTAAATTGAACGTCTCTCAATCTGTCTTGCTTAATAAATTTATAGATATCGACCCAAGCCTTCTCCCATGTTTCTGCTGATTTACCCAAAGATAAATTTAATTCCCAATATACCGGGATTGGAGACACATTCGAGTTCCCTTTAACTATTATGTATTTATAAATTTTAGAAATCAATTTGCCCGCTTGTATGAACCCTTTCAACTCAGCGAACATTGATCCCAAGGCATCCTGCCCCAGTCCTTTGCCAAAGTAAGATCTAACACAACTTATTATTTGAATTAGTTTTAGGAAGGATTGGGTTTCCACTCCTAACTTCTCCACCAGTGTCTGAAATGGGAGTAACCCATTATTCTGATAAAAGTCTTTCACTCGCAATTTCGTAGCCCATTTAACTACAAATCTAGACATTGGTTGACTTCCAATTGTCAGGTTCGGATTCTTAATAGAGGTTGGGATAAATCATATAGTTATGAATTTTGAACTTTGCATAAAATTGATGCAAAGCTTTAATATCCCATCCTAACGGCGCACTCTCACTCTTTTGGGACCTTAGCCCATGGGATATATAACAACGACTCTAAGTCAAACTTAAACTTTTGACAAATAGTCGGTCTAAATGAAGTCCGGGATAGAAATACTCCTCCAAAACCCATGCAACCAACCTGCCTGTGGATTGCTAGATAGTAGACATAGAAGTCTGGGTAGCTGGAGACCTCCCAGTTGACGCTGCCGGGTAAGTTTAAGGTAGCTTCTTCTAGGAGGTCTACCATTCCACAAAAATACCAAGCATTGTTGGTATAATGGTTTAAAAAAAGTCTTTGGCAGGTAAACGTTTAGATTTGATAATGGGTAAAAGAGTTTGGGCATAACCACCATTTTAATCGTATTAACTCTTCCCGAGAAGGTCAATGGAGGCTTTGACCATCTGACCAAGTCTTCCTTAATAGTTTTGATTAACGGTTTAAGATTTAAATCGGCCAGAGCCTCTAAGTTCTTGGATATTTGAATCCCCAAATAAGTTAATGATCTGGTTTGCCAACGAAGTCCCAGAGAAAGGCACCAACTCTTCTGGAGAAATGGGGTCAAAGAATATACAGAGGTTTTAGCCTTATTTAAACTATACCCTGAGAGCATACTGAACTTATCAATTAAATCAAGAGCCTTAGGGAGGGAAGAAGTAGTATTAGAGATGTGTAGCAATAAATCATCAGCAAATGCTGAAAGTTTAAATTCAGAGTCCCCTATCTTAAGCCCTTGCATTTCTCTATTTATCTTTATGGATCTAATTAGTGGTTCAATGTACAAATTGAAAAGGTAAGGAGATAAAGGGCAACCCTGTCGGGTACCCCTAGAAAGTGGAAAAACCTCTGAAATTAGATTGTTGCACTGAATCTTAGCTGAGGGGCAAGAGTACAGAATACGAACCATATGAATAAATCTAGCTGGAAGACCTAGCTTCGACAGGGTAGTGAACATAAAGGTCCATTCCACCCTGTCGAAAGCTTTTTCTGCGTCTAATGAAACTAATGACGCTTCCATAGCAGGATCCGCAGATTCAGAAATTAAGCAGAACAGTTTACGGAAATGGTCAGCTGAGGAGCGGCCCTCAACAAAGCCAGCCTGTTCTGGGCTCAATAAAACATGCCATACTTGTTTTAATCTGCTGGCCAAAATTTTAGCAAAAATCTTGACATCTAGGTTTAGTAAAGAAATCAATCTATAGCTACTCACTACCTCAGGGGGTTTATCTGGCTTTGGTAACAAAATAATCTTGGCCTCAAACGGCGTCTGGTCCTTGATCCCTTGATCACACCAAAAGGAGAATAATTTCTGCAATAAGGGTACAAGATTATTTTTAAATTGTTGAAAAAAAAAGGCTGTAAACCCGTCCGGGTCAGGTGCCTTGTCCGGGCAGAAGGAGTCAATAGCCTTCTCTATTTCATCCTCAGAGATAGGAGCTGTTAATTGTGGGCCAATGTCCTCTGACAATCTTGGTAAAGGAATAGCATCCAAAAATTCCTGAGTTCTATCTAGCACCTGTAGGGGGCTGCTGGCTTGTATAAAGCTTTCGATAAAAATGCTTAAAATTTCTAGTATCTCAGCGAATCTGTAACCAACTGCCCTGATTCTGGATGGTTTAGGCAGTCACCACTTTGCTGAAGAATTTTGCTTCAACTGCCAAGCCAGCAATCTCCCTGCCCTACTACCTTGCCCCAGGTACAAAGCCTTGACTCTAGAGGCTGAACTAATAACTTTCTCCTCTGTTTATCCGCATACCAATTTCTTAAGGAGATTAATTTACATTCTTGCACTTCGTTCTCTGACTATCATTTATATTTTCTAGTTCCTTAATCTCTCTTAAGCATTCATCTAGGAGTTTCCTTGTTTTTGACTTAGCATTACCGTTGCGATTAACTCCTCGCCACATGGACTTAAGAGCCACCCAAGTTTGGTCTATAGCATTGATAGAACCCCAATTACTAGTAATGGAGCTTTCCAAAAAGGATCTGAATCTGATTAATGCCCTGGATTCCTTTAAAATATTATTGTTTAGTGACCATGAGTATGACCTGCTAGGTTGAAGGGGTAAAGAACATACAATGTTTATAGGGGAATGGTCAGAGATTACAGGGGGAAAAGTTGCAGCCTCCACCACCCAGGGCAAACTATGCTGGCTAACCAAAAAAAAATCTATCCTCGAGTGCGACTTATGCACTACAGAGGAAAATGTGTATTCCCGAAGGTTGGGGTTCAAAATGCGCCAAGGGTCTGTTAGACCCTCTGATAGCATAAACTCCCTTAGGGCCTACTGTGCTGGGAAGGGAGGAGAGCCTTTAAATGCGATCGGTCTAGCGGTTAGACTGGACTAGGTTCCAGTCCCCACCCAGAATTATTGGGACATTTCCAAAAGAAGCCAAAGCCAAGCCCAACTGTATAAAGAAATCAGGTGAGTCCAGGTTAGGCCCATATACGAGCCCAATACTAGATTAATCCCACCTATACTGCCTGGGACGAATATATATCGAGCTTGCGGATCAGAGATTACTTCGAATCGTGAATGGAATCCCATGAGCAATTAAAATTAGCAAATCCCGACTATTTGAAGAGAATCCACACCAAAACCTGATTCACCCACTTTTTCTTAAAATGGGCAAGGCGGTCAGAGAGGACATGGGTTTCTTGTAAAAATACTATCGCTGGTTTCAAGCGGGCCAAGTGATTCAGAATAACGAATTTTTTGCAATTGTCCTTTCCTCCTTTAATATTCCAAGAAACTATATTCAACCTATTATCCATTTGTTGCCCAGTCTAGATAAATCTTGGGATAGCTGCCCCCCCATACTGACCCCCCCAAAATATTTCTCCTGAATTTCCCTCCCTCCCCAAAAGAAAATAGAAATACATTCATAAATAACTTATAACCTTCCCTTCTGGCCCAGAGCCAGCTACCCATCCACTGGAACGTGGTGCAACATAGAGATGGGTACACCCTCCCCTGCCTAAGATTATTGTTAAGAATTGAATGAGTGATCTTACCAAGCCCAAAAACCTGGGCTAATAAAAGGAAATATATATCAATCTCCAGATCTTCGGTTAAATCAGATAACAAAACACGAACAAATAGGGGTCAAGGGGTATAGATGCAACCATTCAAATAATAGAGTATTTACCGGCCCAATAAATACTTCCAGTCTCGTGAACATTGACAGGCAAGAATACAATTCTCTCACATGATGCCCTATGCGTCAGTCCCAGATAGAAGGCTCTGACTAAATCCACGAAGATTAAGTTCTGGCCGAGCTGCTCCTGACAAGGAGCAACTATATAATCTAAGGTAGAGCCACCGGGCCTGTCATGAAATCTTGCCTTGCATTATACCCCTTGGCTGCCATATCTTAACTTGACATGCTCAACTCATGAAACACCATTGCCTATGGTTCTTACAATTAAGAAACTGTTTAAACTCTAAAATCACCAATCATATGAGATTCATAAAGAAACTGAGACCTTCCTACTAATACAAATATAGTCATTATAACCCGTATCCTCTTTTACATTTGTGCCCTAAGCCAATAACTAGAAGCACAAACCCCCACCCCATCCTTTAATTGTAATCCAGAGTACTTTACTACTTCTATCAGGAACATATAGCAACAACTAGGTTATTAAAACTCCCCCTTCCCATCTGTAAGGGGTTAAATGTAAACGCACTACAAAATGTATTCTATCTTTCCCAACATGCCACTAGGTATACTAGAATACGTTGAAGAATAAACGTTTATTAGATGCCCCCATTAGAGGTCAAATAAAGATTATTAACAGCAAATAAGAAAACACAACCGCTGTCTTGCAAAATGTCTGTAGTCCTGCAGGTTATCTATGTGATTGAACTTAGCTTTCACCCTTTGGGAAACAGGTCAGGTAGCAGAGATCTCAAAGATACAAGTGCCTCTTGGTCCGAATTAAATCTCTTGGCCTTCCTTAAAACAACCTCCAGCTTCGCAGGATATAATAAGCGATGTCGAATCCCTGCAGCCCAAAGCTTCGAGGTGATCGCCTAAAACTTGCTCTAGCTTGTCTCATTTTCCAGGTTAGATCAGGCACCAGACGCAGTTTTGCCCTCCCATTGGAAGGCTGCCAGCTTCTTAACTTCTTTGAAATATGCTCCTGTCCAGATAATTAAGTAATTTAAAATAATTGGCCTCGTGGTTCTGAAGATGAGGTTTAGCTCTAAGGCCCGATGACCCCTCTCTATGATATACTCCGGCCCATTAGGTGAGGGGCCTGCCGATTTTTTAAGGAGTCTCTGGAGAAACTGGATGGTGTTCGGTCCTTCCTCCCCTTCTGGGAGACCCAGCAGGACCAGATTGTTACGTCTGTTGCGGCCTTCCAGGTCATCTAGGCGATCTTCTAATTTTGCAATACTTCTTTTACACTCCACCATAGTAGGCCCTGCCTTATCCATGGCTCTTTCAATGGAAGAGATCCTAGCCTCAGCGTCTGTCACCCTTCACGCTAGCTGAGTCAGGGCTGGTTTTATCTCTGCCACCTCTCTATTAATTTAAATAGTGCATCCTTTATGGTAGTCAGATCTTCATAAATTTGGCAGGCTTAATTTCTTCCTCCTCCGGTGATGGCCGTGAGCTCCGTCGCGGTGCTTTCTTCTAGTTCGACTTCGCTGCTTGCATTTCACGAACGGTGTAATCAATGTTTGCCACCAAAACAGTTTCTAAGGGTGTAAAACAGTGTCCCAGTGCCCGTTAGCCCCGTTTAGCTGCACAACATCACGGTTTAAATTGAGCAGGAACGGGAGACCCAAAAGCTGCTGCCTCACTCCATGCGCGTCACGTGACCTCCCCATGCAGTGATTTCTATAAATATTGTTGGTCATTGTTCTCCAAATTTAAATACTTGTACAGTGCTGTTTACATTTTGAGTTAGTTATCTGGTCTGTCAGTCCAGCTCTGCAGTGAGATGGCAAAGCCTGTACCTGCATTAAGTGAGTTGTGGTGATCTTTTGGTGAGAGCAAGGATTGCAGCCAACTTTTATAAAATAGTGGAGGGAGCCGGAGGGTGGAGCAATGGAGGGAGCAGAGGGGGATTGAAGGGAGCTGGGAGGGATTGGAGGGAGCTGGGAGGAATTGAAGGGAGCCAGGGGAATCAGAGGGAGCCAGGAGGGGGTAGATCAGAGGGAGCTAGGGGGGCGGATCAGAGGTATTTGGTGGGGTGGATCGGAGGGAGTAGAGGGATAAGAGGGAGCCTTGGAGGCACCTCTGGTGGGGTTGGGGGTAGAATGAGCCTTAAAAGGGGCCCTGGAGGGGTTTGGAGGAGCCTGGGGGATCGGAGGAAGCCAGGGAAGGATCGGAGAGAGCCGAGGGGTGATCAGAGGAAGCCTGGTGGGGATCAGAGGGAGCATGGGGGATTGGGCAGAGACTGAAGGGAGCCAGGGGGGATTGGAGGGAACTTGGGAGGGGATTGGAGAGAGATTGGAGGGAGCCTGAGGGGGGATTGGAGTGAGCCTCTGGCTGCCGGGGTGATGGGAGTCCAAGGGAGCCTGTTGCTGCCAGGGGGAGGGAAGTGATGGAGCCTGTGGCTGCTGGTGGGAGGGACATGGACACTCAAACTTGAGGGAAAATGAGGGACACAGACCCTCATAATGAAGGACACAGCCTGAAACATGGAGATACAAGCGCAGAACACTGTAGAAACCATTGTATTTGTACAAATATTAGTACCTGAGAATTAATTTCTGCCATAAAGTCTAAATTTACAGATGTGAATGTATGTTTTCCATGAGGGACAAAGCAGTTTGAGAGGTAAAATAAGGAATGCCCTCACAATCACAGGGACAGCTGAGGGGCATGGTATGCACTGTCAATGGAGAATGGAGCCCCACTATAAATTGGGCATTTACCCCCCCCCCAGTGAAGCTGATCTAAACACACCTGCGCTCAGACAAATGATGGCATATGGCAAGAGAGACTGTGTGGGCTAGCTCCATTGAAATAAATGTCTTTTTTTTATTACTATTTTATACATTATGATGGCAAGTTGTAAATTAATGAAGGACACTGCTCAACTAACAAGGGCCTTGTTAGTCGAGCGGTGGCTTGCAGTAATCTCCAACTCTCCTTGTCCATCTGCTACACTGACATCTCGGGTTCAGGAATGGACTCGGGAGTTGGAAAGGCTGGCCAGGAGGAGGAGGATTGAACATCCCTAGGACTGCACTTCTCTGAGGGGGAGGGTGGGTGAGCTCTCGGCGCTTGTCTTACCCTTGACAGAGGCCCGGGATCAGCAGCTTTCGAAGCCTAGATGCAGTGGGGGGGGCGGACATCGACACTCAGGCATCTTACATCATTGCATTCCATGCCCCATGTGGAGTCTTCCTAAAAATCCTTATTGCTGCCATTAATGACACCCTGCTCCACTGGCCCCAATCGCTACATGGCACTCAACCAACAACCTAGCACTGGCATCCATTTGGGATGGCCTGGCTCCATGCCCCACCCTGGGGGGCTAGCCATGGTGGCAATGTCAGTAGGTGCTCCCTGCTGAAACACTTGCTCCTGTTTCTTGAGGGTCTGGACCTGCTTGACAGCTCCGCCCTGGGAGTTAAGCCAGGGGGTATCACCAAGAGATAAGTCCCGGGGACAAGGTGGGGGTCATTGTGTATACAATAGTAATAAAAATAACCCCATTCATTTAAAAAAGGCATGGCCTCACACTCTCCCTCATGCACATCATATCATGCCTGAGCATGGGAGCATGGAGTCAAATTTAAGTTCTGGGATGTAGACAGAGCCTTGGCTGCCTGCATTTACAAGTTTGCACTGTTCTGTTTTTTGTTTCACAGCTCATGTGGTTGTGGTCTTTCTTCAGTATTTTTTTCTATTGGCACCTGTGATGCACTCTCGGAGCACTTTACATTTGCCACAGGAGTGGCTTCACTTACTGGTGGCTCCTGTAGTTTTTCTACCCCCAACTCTGAGCTTTAGCTAGCTGCCAGTGTGGCCCTCTCCCTGACTGCCTCTTGCCACCTCCCAGGCTCTAGGGCATTTGCCACAATTGCTACTAGAGAAGGTGGAGGAAGGAGCTCCTACGATGACCTCCTCCACCTCCCGTTGTCCTTTGTCTCTCCCTCTCCCACCTGCACGGAGCAGGCCACAGCCTGAGCTCCGTACAGGCTGGGAGTAACAAGTGCCTGCAGGTACTTTCAATTTTAGTGCAGTCATGCTGTATGAATGGCTGCTGAAGCAGACCCAGCTTTTCCTCCTTCTTTACTGTCCTCCCTGCTTTCCAACACAAAATCATGGCCCAGGGAGTCCCCCTAGATCCCAGGGAGGGCTTCTACTTTTCTTTAACATCATTGGCCACTGGCCTCCAGGGAAAGAGCCCAATAATCTACCTGTGTTACCAATTCTAAGGAGCAGGCCTCATAGAGCATCCCTAGCCCACAGGACCACCAATACTAACTCTATTTTTTAAGAGGCAGTATAGCACTGTGGTTTAGGGCACTGAGTTACAAACCTTGGAGATCTGGGTTTGAATCCCACAGCTCCCACTTACAAACTATGTAATCCTGAGCATTGCAAGTCCCTTAACTTTCTTGTGCCCCCAGGACACACCTGGAAACAAGCTTCAGCTTAGTGTGCCTTTCCTGGTTAAACAATTCCCCCATTCCCTCTCTTTATTTCATTAAAGTTGGGCCATTAGCACAAAAGATGCTCCACTAGCCCACCTGGGCTACCATTCTAAAATACTGACCACCATGCCATCCAGAGAACTAAGGGGTTTTAGCTGAGCCTCTACCCAAACTCTCTACTCTTTCCAATGTTTTTTTAACTTTATTATTTTATTTCCTTTCTCTAGATCTCTGTTTTCCTACTTTGACCCAACTGTAACCTGTAATTCTATATTTCACCTGTTCCTTACTTCTATGCTATCCCTCATCTTAATTAATTTTAACCAGTTTTAACTTACTTTGGTAGCTGATGCTGTGTTAATTTGTGTTTGTATTGTTTAGGCAAGCAATAGTACATGATGAGATGTGGGTTATCTTCTGATAAGAGCACTCCCAGGTGCGTTATGAGGCATGAGGCACTTGCGCCGAGTGCCTTATGCACCTGGGTGTACTCTTATCAGGAGAAAACCCACACCTTGTCATGTGCATACCTCTAAAGTGTCCCTCATTATGAGGGACATCCCTCATTTTGACCCTTAAAATTGCTCTGTCCCTCATCCGTCCCTCATGGAAAAGGTGCTGCCCACACAGAGAATGTGCTGTAAATTCAGACTTTAAAGCAGAAACACTTAATATTCTAATATACTAAATCCAAAATAAACTTTGTACAATTAATCACTATGGTTTTTATAGTGTTATGACCTTGTATCTCTGTGTTTGAGGGTGTGTCCCCCATTCTGAGGGTCTGTGTCCCTCATTGTCCCTCATTTTGAGTGTCCAAAAATGTCCATGTCCCTCATTTCAGTGACAAAAGATTGAGAGGTATGGTCATGTGCTATTGTACTTATAAAATGGGCCCCCAAGTAGAGACTGGAAATTAAAAAAAGATAAAAAAGCTGTTAAAATGGAAAAAATGAAAGAAAAGTATTTTTGTTTGAGTTGGAGGAATAAAGAAGTTCCTTTATGTAATGTGCTGTACAGTAAAGTGTATTTGGCTTGCTTGGCAGTACAGCCCCCCTCCAACCACAGATAGTAATCAGGGTCGGTCCCCCCCCATCTGCATGTGTTTTTGTTTTGTTTTTTTGTTTTTGTCCCAACTTGCCATTCTATGTTTTTTAACTGAGTATGGTGGTACTGTGGAGAGTGAGTGTCTTCAGCCACTGTAGTTGTGTTCATTTTTCTTTTAAAGCTCATCTGGGGAAATGAACACATCTTTACAGGGGAAATTTTTTAGTAAGCGTGTGGTTTTCTGCAATCAGTCTTACTTCTGGTGATTATCGGTGGTGTGGGGAGGTTGCGGTGGCTCTTATAAGTATGGTGGGGGCCCGAGAGAAGCTGAGAAACAGAGAGGCACTTCCAGAATCTTGGGTGTAACTATGGCCTTTAACATGTAATAGAATGCTTTTTTTTTAATTTTACAAAGGACAGATAACAGTGTCTGTGGAAGATCAGGAGTGGATTTTTATGTAAAAAGTTCTGTCTTGTTCATCGGATCGTAACGGATGACTGCATTTGGAGTGGGTTTGAAATTTGCAGCACGCTGTTCATTGACTGAATTGTCAGTTTTACTGACTGACTGAAGCACAGGTGACACGAATAACTGTTAAATGTGTAGGTCTTGTGCAGGAAGGGGGACCTTGCATTTATTCACTGTTATATTTTTCTATTTTTACTGTTGGTGCCACTGTTCTCCTGGTTTTATCGGATACTACTTGAGGAGCTGTTGTGGGAGAGCGGTGCCATGCATTGATTTTTATCGTGTGCTGTATTCAGGTTGCCACAAGTAGTGCCCATTGAAACATTATCTGCTGATAAGGACGCAGCTTGAAAGGGCATCCAGCCAATCAGTATTCAAGATTGTTTTTGCCCATTTTATAAGCATCTGTAAAGTGCCTAGAGTCGCAATGAGTTAGAGCACTCTAACAAGTTAATAAACTAAACTAACTAAACTATACTATCCTATATCTCTTGTATCTCTTGGCTCTCTGCTTCTGTTCTTGCTACTCTATTTTCTCCATATTAACCTACTGTTCTTTATTTTACAGGTCTGATAGGATGCTGACTGCTTCCTTCCCCATCTGATAACTATCATTCTTTGCCTAACGTTTTCTTTCCCATTTTTTTTTACTCTCTAAGAACTGTGGATCCTTTGTGACCCTTTTTTGGTATTTTATTTTACAGGTCCCATGAACATTAGCCCTTAAATACTCCTACCTCCTACTTGGGTAAGAGACTCTTGACTTGTACCTATACTTGATGGGTTGACTGTAATTGTCTGGCCAATGTGTGTGTGCACGTGTGTGTGCATGCGTGCATGTGCCTGTGTATGTGTATATGTGTGTGTGTGTGTGCATGTGTGTGTGTGTGTGTGTGCATGTAGATGTATCTGCCTGCCTGCATATGTGTGTGTGTGTGTGTGTGTGTGTGTGTGTGTGATGTGCTGAGAGGGCATGAACATTTCAGGTGTTGGTTTTCAATCCTGCCCAAAACATGTTTTCACACACTCCATCCCCTTTCCTAGTTCTGCTCTGCCTGCAGGTCTGTACGGGTGGTCAGGTCAGGGGGTGAGAAACTAGCATGAGGGCGAGAGCATGCTCTGTGAAGTATTGAGTGCCAGGTATGCCTACAGTACTTTAGTCCTCTGGGAAGGCATGAAAGCTACATGGGAAGGGACACAGGAGTAAGCTATATCTACACTTACTGTACAGGGCCTATACAGGAGCTGGGCAAGGATAACATTTATTTAGTTTTTGAAGTGGCAGGCACTGTGCAGGTGCTGTGCAAGGACTAACAGTTACTTGGGCTTGGCAGGTACAAGCGCTAAACAGATACTGTGCAGGGCCAGTACAGGTATAGCTGCCACTTGAGCTGCAGTTGTAATTCAGTGACTGTTCAGGCCTGTAAGTGACTGTAAATGGTTAATTAGTATGCACACTTTCAGTCTCATTATGCACACTTTCAGGCAAACTACAGGCAATTTACAGGCATCCTTTACAGACATAATGCAGGCATACCACATGCATAAGACAGGTACTATACAGGCAGAGAACAGCCATTGTGCAGATATAGAACAGTGCTGCATCCTGCAGGCACTTGCTAATTTGAAACTGGACAAAGCAATGGGGCCAGATGGGGTGCATCCATGGGTATTGATGGAGTTCAAAGAGGTACTGGTTGCACCTCTGAAAGTCCTATTTAACAGATCACCAGAAACCAAAGTGGTTCTGGAGGACTAGAGGAGTGCAGATATAGTCCCACTTCATGCAAGTGGTAGCAAGAAAGAGGCTGGCAGTTATGGGCCAGTCATGACATCAGTGGTGAGAAAGTTAATGGAAACACTGCTGAAGGAAAGAACTGTGGACTATCTTAAACACTATGGGCCTGATTGTCAAAGCTCCCAGCACAGGGCGAGGGGCTTGCACCACAAGGAATGGCACAAAGTGCCCCTTTCACCAAAAGATGCTCCGGGAGCAATTCTCAAAGGCAGCCTGCATTGCCCACTGGCCGCCTGCACCAAACGGCACAAAATGGGCTGCAGCAAGGCTCTAGGGGCTTGCAGCAGACACAGGCTGCCAAATCTCCTCAACTGAGATTCTCAAAACTCACCCAGAGGCCAAATGTCTAAGTACCATTAGACCAGTCAGGGCTGGTCTAAGGCTACTTAGAAATGTGCCCTCTGGGAGAGTTGAGCACTATGTGGCAATGTGCCATGGTCCACTGCCCCTGCAATGATCCCCTATTATCATTTTTTTTTATTTATTTAGAATTCGGATTTACAACCTTTGAGTCAAAGACTCATTTACAAAGGCACCTCATCACAGGGAGGGTGGAACACAATTGACAGTGAAGACGATACAGGTGCAGAACAAGAAACACAGTGCAAGTCCAAAGTAGAAAGGTTTGTGCACTGAGTAGAGGTATTTGCATACAAGTGGTTACATTTGAGTAAGAGTTACACAATAATAAGATGCAGGATTGGAAATTCTTGGGAGGGATACCTAGGGGTGTGGGTGGGGAGAGGGGTGGAGCAAGAGACAGTGGAGGAAGGGTTGTGGGAGGAAGTCCAGGGATGTTGTCAGACAGGGGGTAGAGCCTTTTACAGGGCTGTCAGGGATAATTACAGATGTGGGAGTCAAAGATGGTTATGGAGGGCGACTTTGAATGGACCAATTTTGAAAATGTTAGAGATATGGGGTGGGGGGGAATTGAACCAAGAGGGGGCTCTGTAGTGGTAGGACCTTTGTGCAAGAAAGGTCCTGGTTCTGGGCACCTGGAAGGTGGCCTTTGCTGAGTTTCGTGTAGGGACCGAATGGGAAGCTAGTTGCATGAGAGCAGTAACCCTTGGGGGGAGAGCCCTAGAAGGAATTTTTTGGCCAGTATACAGGTTTGGTAGTGAAGGTGCTCATAAATGGTAAGTAGGTTAGAGGAGGAGTAGAGCTGGTAGGTGTGAGTTCGACTAGGGGCACCAGTCAAGAGCCTGCAAGCCTTATTGATTGAGGTGTGGACTTTGGTGAGGGCAGTGTTATCAGCCATGGCATAGATGGAAAGACCATAGTCAACAAGTGAAAGAGCATAGTTTTTGTTTTTTGAGGTTCAAGACCAGACTGTGATCTAGAAACCATTTTTCAGCTTGGTTGAATGTATGTTAAAGGGTATCCTGGAGGGTGGGGGGATCGGGGTGGGAGGCGAGGAAATCCTTGTCATTGGCATAGAGGAGTATATGGCCCAGACAGGAGCTGGGGAGGGTGTTGAGAAAGAAACTGAACAGTGTAGGACCCAGGATGGAGCCCTGGGGGACACCGGAGTGAACAGGTAGGGCAGTAGTCAGGGTGCCGTTTATCTTGACCCATTGGGATCTGGCATAGAGATAGTTGGAAAACCAGGCAAGAGGGCCAGGTGAGAAGCCCAGTTGGTAGAGGGAGTCAAGTAGGAGGGGGTGACACATGATGTCAAAGGCCTTGGAGCGGTCGATGAACACTTCCCCGGCTAGGTCCCCAGAGTCGAGGGCGGAATGGAGGTGCTGTGACAATTCTAGGAGGGCCGACATTGTTCTGTGTCCAGGGCAGAAACCTTGTTGTTCTGGACACAGTATGCCATATTTGGCCAAGTACTCCGTGAGTTGGAGGGACACGATTTTTTCCAGTGCTTTAGAGAGTGGAGGGAGGATGGAGATTGGCCTGTAATTGTTAGGCGCCGTACGATCTCCACTCTTATGGATTGGGGTTATCGCAGCTGTTTTCCAGGCACTTGGAAATTGACTGAGACAAAGAGACCAGTTTAACAGGTCAGTAAGAGGGGCTAGCAAGACATCCAATATTAGGCGGAGGATCCTGGAGTGAATGGGATCAGAGCTAGGGTTACAGATGGAGAGGGCTTTTAGCAGGTGTGGCCTGGCCTCATGGGAAGTTATGGTGTGAAGGTGAAAAGGGGGGCTGTTTAGGGTGGGGAGTGTCGAGGCTGGGATTGGGTCAAAGAAGTGGCTAGGGAGGACTGAGCTTAGGTTGGTGAAAGCCATATTGAGGCAATTGGCAATGGGGGCGTGGTAATAATGTTGATGGAAATCTGGGATGGTGGGGGGCGAGCTTTCCTTTGAGTTCCTTCATATTGTATCAGAAAGCACGTGCTGAGCCCCAAGTGGAGACCAGGGTGGTTTGGTAGTAATTGGCCTTAACTTGTCTTATAGCCTAGGTGCATTTGTTACGGGCGGCATTATACGCTTGTCTGTCAGCCAGTTTGCCTGACTCAGCCGCAATATGCCAGAGGTTGTCTCATTTCTTCAGCTGTTGAATAAGGGATGGAGAGATCCATTGGCCATTGTATGTTTTGGAGGGAGTACTGGTAATGGGGGCGAAAAGATCACAGGCCTTGCAGAAAATTCTGGTGAAGTAGGCCAGCACAGTGTCAATATCCACCACGAGTAAGATAGGGGACCAGTCAAGCTGTGCTAGGTATAGTCTCAGATTCCTGAGGCCCCCTGGGACAAAATCGGCAATAGGAGGTGGCTTGGAACACGGGTTTTAGTGCAGCAAAAGTCCAGTGACAGAGAATAGGGGAGAGATCGCTGAGTGAGTTGGCAAGGACATTGACATCCCTGACTTTGTGGGGGTGGTTTGAGAGAATTATGTAAAGGAGGGTGCTGGTACCACTAGATGGGTTAAGTCTGGTTGGCAGGGTGACTAGTTGTGTTAAGTCAAGGGCAGCGAATGAGTCCCTTATGGGAGAGGCAGAGGTACTGAGCCAGTTGACATTGAGGTCACCTAGGATGAGCTACTCTGCTTTGTGCGGCAGGGTGGAAAGATAGTAAGGGAGCGGACTGCAGGTCCCTGGTCCCTTGGGGGTATATAGGTGACTGTGAGAGAGAGAGGGCCCCTGGCTGGGCCAGGGGTGATTTTTATGGTGATGGCAAGTGCACCAAAGTCGAGCTTAGGGGCTGGGAGGGCATGGTATAGGAGGGAGTCACCCATATAGACAGCTCGGCCGCCTCCATGTTTACCAGTGCGGTCCTCTCTGAACATGGAGAAACCAGGGAGGGAGACAGCAGAGTCAGGAGCTGACGCAGAGAGCCAGGTCTCCACAATAGCGATAACGTCAGGCTGGTGTTGAATGACCCGACACTGGGGAGCTGCTGATTTATTTGGGAGACTGCAGATATTCATTGAAGCGATGCAGAGGCCATACTCCTGGTAGTCTAGTGATCTCCCCAAACCCCGATCTCCTGTTATAAAAAGTACAATATCCCTGGTAGTCTAGTGGTCACCCCAAACCCCGATCTCCCATTATAAAAAGTACAATATCCCTGGTAGTCTAGTGGTCACCTCAGACCCTGATCTCCCATTATAAAAAGTACAATACCCCTGGTAGTCTAGTGGTCAAACCTCATCTCCACTCATGTCTCCCAGGTTCTCCAGTTCACTTCCCATTATAAATATCTCGGTGGTCTAGGACTGCTCCAGCCTGATCCCCTTTAAAGAATTTCAATATTCTGGTGGTCTAGTCGACCCCCACCCCTAGCTTGCAGTGCCCTCACTTTTCCAGCCCCTTCTGCACCAGCCGGTGACTGGCATAGCCCACCCTCACCATCATGGCCAGTTATTGCTTGAGCCTGAATGAGCACGCATAGTATTCAGTATGTGTCAGTGATTGACAGTCAATCACTGAGCACGACTGTATACAGTACATGCTCATTCAGAGCTCAGTTAGTGGCCAGACGTGGTGATGAGCGGTGGACTGTGCCAGTCACTGACTCGGGCACAGGATGGGGGAAGCATGGTGGTAGGGCACTGTAGGGTGGGGATTAACTAGACCACTAGGAATTTTGGAATTCTTTTAACAGGGGATTGGAGCTGGAGTGGTCCCTAGACCACCAGGGATATTCTTCTTATTATAATGGGAGATCAGGGCTTGGGGGGACCACCAGACTACCAGGGATATTGTACTTTTTATAATGGGCGATCAGGGCTTGGGGGGCCACTAGACTACCATGGACATGCATCTTTTATATAGGCAGATTGGAGCTGGGGGGGCACTAAACTACAAGGGATATTTTATGTTTTATAACAGAAATCAGAGTTGGGAGGTCCACTAGACTACCAGTGATATTAGCATATATTTTAAATGGGGATCAGTGCTGGGGCAGTCCACTAGACCACCAGGGACTGCTTGGGGACATCGCCTCATGGCCGCCCATGGCTTGTGGCAATCTGTCTAGATGTGCCCTCTGTTTGGTGCACTGCCATAGTTGCTGCAAGCCACAGGATTTTGCCAGTGGGACCCTGCCTGATAGAGAATCAGTCGCAGGGTCCATGGTGCACCGATGCTTGATGCAAGCCGCTTTTGGTGTGACTTGCATCGTGTTTTGAGAATTGGGCCAATGTGTTGCAAGACCCAAGGCAGCAAGGATTCACAGAGGCAAGGTCATGTCAAACAAATCTGATGGATTTCTTTGATTTGGTGACCTAGGAATTAGAACAAGAAGGAGCAATGAACTTAGCCTACCAAGATTTCAATAAGGTTTTTGACACCATACCACACAGAAGACTAGTAAGCAAACTGGGTAGCTTAGGGGTGGCTAAAAAGGTGTCAAATGGGTAAGAAATTGGTTAGGGGAAGGTGAAAGAGGGTGGTGATAAATGGAGTTTGCCCCAAGGAAGGGAGGGTGACTAGTGGGGGTAACTCAGGGATCAGTGCTGGGACAGGTCCTCTAAAGTCTTTGTAAGTGACATTGCAAAGGAGCTGGAAGGAAAAGTCAGCCTCTTTGTGGGTGACACCAAGATCTGCAACAGGTTGGACACTCCGGAGGTGTGTATGTGGAAAGGTTGAGCAGAGACCCGAAAAAACTTGAGGCGTGGTCAAGGGTATGGCAGCTGGGCTTCTATGTGAAAAAGTGCAAAATAATGCACTTGAGGCACAGAAACACAGGGGCTGCATACAAAATGGGTGGAGTGGTTTTGACTACCAAAAAGGAAACAGACCTAGGGAAATCATATTGAATGACTAAAGGTGGCTAGGCAGTGTCACAAGGCAGTCAAGAGGGCTAGTGGGATGCTGGAATGCTGGAATAATGGGGTGCATAGGAAAGGGTATCACCGGCAGAAAGAGGGAGGTAGTGTTTCTTCTGTATAGATTGTTGATAAGTCCCCACCTTGAGTATTATGTCCAGTTCTGGAGATTGTATGTCTGGAAGAACATAGAGTAGAGGTGGCCCAAAAGTGGGCAACTAAAATGATGCATGGTCTGCATTAAAAGCCATTGGAAGAGAGACAAAAGGACCTCAAAAAAAAAAAAATATATATATATATATATATATATACACACACCCTAGGAGAGAGGGGGAAGAGGGTAGCTATGATAGAGACCTTTAAATACCTCACGGTGGTAAATAAGGTATAGGAGGGAAGTATTTTTTTCATGCAAGAAGGTACTCAGAACTAGGGACATGCTATGAAACTGGAAGGTGGTGGATTCAGGAGAGATGTGAGAAAGTAGTTCTTCACAGAAAGAGAGGTAGATTCACGGAACAACCTTCCAGCATAGGTGGTGGGGGTGAAAACAGTGGTGGGATCAAGAATACAAGGGAATCGGAGACGAAAGGAAACTGGTAGGGAGAAAGTGCTGTGGATCAAGTAGGGTCTGCAACAAGAATGTAGGTAGGGAAAAATGGGTGGACTGGTGGGGCAAGCAGCCCTTTTCTGCCATCAGATTCAATGTTTCTATTTTAAAGCATGCTGCAGCAAGTGGAGTTCTGGCTGATGTGGGCCCTGTCATGTATGGGGGGGGGGGGGGCATCAGAAGTTTGTTGGTGCAAGGGTGCAGACAGAGTTGCTGGTTCAATGGACTCAAGGCAAAACTCTGAACAGCTGTGTGCCTTGCCAACTTACTATCAGTTCCCAAAGTCTCAGTAGCACCACCTTACCTGTTCAGTCCTGGCAAAGGAAGACGCTTTGCCTCAATGATTCAAAAAGAGTAAACTGATCACTAGGTATTCTCAGTGAACAGATAAGTGAGGTGGACCAGACACATTTCAAAGGCAACAGATCAGGTTGCAGCAGCAGTAGTACTAGGAACACAGTCACACCTTACATTGTAGAAGAACTGTAATTGAGTGGAAGATTAATTATTTTGGTCTCTGTGGCCAGCATGAACTGACTATGTGCCATAAAGTAAAATCTGCTTCAGTATAGGAAAGTCACGTGACTTGAAATCCCTGTGTCAGAGTGGCTATTTATCATCAAATTAAAGGTGACCCTGTTCCACCAGGTCCTTGGTAAAGGAGAAAGGTGAACCAGTTAACACTGTTTACAAACGAGCTGTACTATGGATTCACCTCTAGACACAGGAGACCCTGGACCATGCCTACCACCATCAAGGACACAGATCAGTCAGTGCAAATATAGAAAAGGTAGGTTGCAAAGTGGGATCCCATCCATGATTTAAATAGGATTTGAGAGCTTTAAGAGTTACAAAAGTGGAGGAAATAGGGTTGCATGAGAAGATGAAATTTTTTTTTGCAATTGTGATAGACAATGCAGTGACTGTAAAGCACTTGAGGCATGTGCATGAACTGACTGAGAGACTGTTTAAGAGGGCAATAATGGTGAGAGGACAATGCCTTGGAAGAAAGTCTGTGGTATGTGCTTGTGGTGATGTCAAAAGAGGCTAGACAGTGTGTAAGGAGAGCACATATCTTGTGCCTGCTGATAAAGGAAGGATAGTGCACTCATGAGCTTAACTTGTATTGTACAACAGTGATTCTCTGGACATGGAAAGGAGCATGATTACTCTCCATACTGCCCCACATTTGTTTCTGCAGGTAAGCATTTCTGCACTTTAAAGGCCTGCATTGAAACTCTTGGTCATTTGACCACAAGGTGCTACATACCCCAGTCATGTTGGGAGCAGAACCAATGACTGTATGCTTCGGGTCATATGAATGAAGCAAAGCATCACTCATACCCAAAACAAGGAGAATGGTTGTTCCTGACATGAATCAAAGCCACATATTTATTTGATACAAAGCACCAGAGTGTTAAAAACACTTTTTACTCATAGTCCAGTATAACTGCATTCTTGTGCTGGCAGCAGGAGTGGAGCTACTATGTCACATGAAGCAGGCAGGTCAATTTTCCTGTTGCCTTAAAACTGAGGAAGGGGGTATAGTGTGGTGGTCAGCTCATTGCAAAGGTAATGGTACTGTATTGGTGTGTGAACTGCTTCACTTTGAAAATGTCTGCAGCTGCAAAAAACAACATTTGGTCAGGGTACAGAAGTTCCATATGCTTTCAGTGGAGGGAGCTGCAGGACATGGGAGAGACTGTGATGAGTGTGCTCAGTGCAGCTGGGTTCAATGATGTTGTGAAGCCCAAGGTTGGGACATCGGGAACAACTCATTGTGTGGATAGTGCAGATATGAAACTTTACAATGTAGCCAGAGGAACCTTAGGACCAGTCATGCAGTGCCTTGCTTTAGGTACTGATTTTATTTTTGTTTGTTTATTAAAAATTTCAGAGATTGCCTTTGAGCACAAGCTCTCATTATAGTCATGAAAGATATTACAAGTACAATATTCAGTTCCAGAGAAAATGTAGTTGAGTTAGGCTCAAAGCACTTAAGGCAGAACAATTACATACAGTTTTGAGAAACATCCCAAGAGACTGTTGTATAACAAGTTACAGCTTATGTACAGACAGAAACTAAATAACGGTGATGACAGCACTGGACTTCAAAGGGAGACTGCAAAGATCTCTTAAACTGTTTAAACTTTGGGAGACTCAGCAGTGTATCAGTCAATTCATTTAACCAGTTAACAGCCCTGAAAGCAAATGACTGCTTGCCCGGCTGAGTATGCCAAAAGGAAGGCTTAAGGTCATTACTGCCCGTGTTTCTGGTGATGTATTGGTTGGAGATGGTATAGAAGCAATTTGTTAAAGCAAGGGGTGTTAGGTCCAAAAGCACATTTGTGGCTTGCAAAATGGTCTGGAGCTTTATTCTGTGGGTAAAGGTAGCCAGTTAGTGAGTGTGTAAAGGGTACAATGAGTGTGGTTATCTGTACCAAGTGCAATTTGGCACTCTGTATTACGGAATAGCTTTACTCTGTTTAGCACCATGTCACAGGCAGCTGCATAGACAGGGAGTCAATGATGTATAAGTGAAAGAATGGAGCTGGCCACAATAAGGTGTCTAGCATCCCCAGTGAGATTGTTCCAGTTACAGTAGAGGACACCCAGTCTTCTGTTAACTAAGGCCACGAGATTGTCAACATAGGGTGCAAAAGATATGGTGTCATCCAGAGTTACTCTACAGTTGAAAGTTTCTACCTGATTGAAGAGAGGAAGAACCTTCCAGGTCTTGAGGGACCTCTGGGGCAGCACAAAAGCATTAGCCAGCAGATGACACTGCACTTCAAGCAGAAGTGGACCAAGTGGCCAGATCAGTGCTAGCTCCATGTCAGACATACATAATAGGATGTTGGCAGACCCAAGTGGAAGAGGGAAGCACAGTAGTGGGGTTCCTCCAGCAAATGTCATACTGTGGCTGGTTGAGTAAGAACACATGAAGGGAACAAGAGGAATTAACCCCCGGAAAAAAGTAGTGTCTGGGAGTCTGAGACCTCTGATACCAGCTGGAGGCTCAGTTGGGGAAAGTGCTCCAGCCCAGTACTGCTCATGTGACGAGTTAACCAGAAGCAATTAGGGAGGGTGCATGATGTCCCATGTACTTCACTGCAGAAAGGGGCTGTTGGGGCACATTCAAGGGATTGATACAGTGCTCTATGCCTGGGTGCTTTCTGGAGAAAGCTTGGCATGCCAGCTTTGCAGTTGTGTTTCTGTGGTACTGATATGCTCCAAGAAGGGTAAGTACATAGTGTGACTAGCATGGTGGCTGACTCAGGACACAGGACAGGGGTGCACAGTTTCCACTGCAGGATCCCATTGTGGTACATGTATGCCTTGCCACTCTCACTGCTAGAGGGTGGCATGAATTCCAAAACATCTTGTTCGGTAAGGGCATAGTGTGGTACATCCTCCAGGCCTGGCATGCACATACTTAGACAGACCTCAGGTACTTAAGATGTTCCCTGATCCGAGACCATAAGTGGGAGTTGAACCATGTGACCCTTTAGTTGGGTAGTTAGAGGGATCTGGGAAGGGGAAGGGAAACCCAATTATGCCACCTCAAAGAGTGCCACATGATGGAATTCAGGCTGAAGAGGATTCCCCAGAAGAGTGGTTGGAACACTTTAGATGTCAGGGTGACCTTAGTGACTCTGCAGTAACCATTCCAGGAGCTGAAGGATGGAATGAAGTAAAGGCCAAGCTGTATGCTTGGTCAAGGTAGGAAATTGTCTCCAAGAATGTAGGAAAGGTCCCCAAGAAGGTAAGCTGACTCTTATGGTCATGTATGCAAGGCTGTTCTGGGAGGGGGCTACAAGTTGCTGCAGCAAGCAGAGCTCTGGCTGATGTAGGTCCTGCCATGTGTGAAGGGCAATCAGTAGTTCTTGGGGTACCAGGGCACAGACACAGTTACTCATGTGGTGCACCCAAGGTAAAAGAACTGATAAGTCTGAACAACTGGGCATCTTGATGCATATGTGTTCAATCCCAGACAAGGGAGATGTTTTGCCTCAATGGTTCAAAAGAGTAAATTTGGGGACAGGGATTCCCAGGGAAAAGGTAACTTAGGTAGAACCAAATTAATTTTGCTTAGAAATCTAAAAGCCAATCAGAGAAGTCATCAGGTGATCATTGGTTAATTTTAATGGCCAGGGCACAACTGCAGTAGTGGGTCCAAAGCAACAGTACTATAATCAAGTGAGTAGAAGATGAGGCTTTGGGTATATGTGACAGCATGAATTGACTGTGTGCCATAAAGTACCATCATCTCCAGTACAGGCAGTCAAGTGAGTTGAAATCCCTATGTCAGAATGATTATTTGTTATCAAACTAAAGGTGCCCCTGTTCCAGCAACTCTTTGGGAAAGAAGAAAGGAGGACTAGTTAAAATGAATCTTTACAGAGTAATGTAAATGACAGTCTCTCTCCACAAATAATTTATATAGAAAATAATGCCTGTGCAGGTAACAGCGCAAGGAGAAAATGCCATAATAACCTGCTGTCAAGTTATTATGGCGTTTTATCAGGAATGCTTTTCCAGCCATTATAGGGGTCACCACTTATGATGTATATATATATATATATATATATATATATATATATATATTCATTGCAATGCATCAGTTAGGGTTCCTACTACAGCGACAAAAGTTTGGAAATGTGGTGTTGGGGTTGAAAACCCTAACTCCACTTGCCTTCTCACACACACACACACACACACACACACACACACACACACACACACACACACACATATACACACACATATGCAAGCAGTGGAAGGGCCAAGGCAACACAACCAATCAGAGACAACCAGCATCAGGTAACAGAAATAACATACAGCTCTCTAAACGTCTACAAGACACATCCACCATCATGGTCCACCAACTATATGAGTTGTGATGCCAACCGAGTGCCTTGAAGATACACATACATGCTGGGCAACCATGGGTGATGGCCCACAGTAAGCATTTTTATGTTACAAGCATCAGTAACAAGATTTAAGCAGATGCCTATATTTAAATAGTTCACAAATGATGAAACACACAGTATGTTATCAGCAGATAGTGATATTGTCAATTATAGTTTTGATACCCCTACCAACAGTCATTGGATGTTTGCATTTTCTTTCTGATAGACTTAGTCAGTCATAATAACAAAGGGTAGTAATAATAAAAATGTTATTTTTTGTAATATAGTTTACAAGGAACATGTGAAAGCAACAGTTGTAACATCCAAAGCTAACCATAACATGTCGCTAATGAGTACAGTATTTCCAGGTAACACAACACTATAATAACATGTAATGGTGCTAGTTTCATACCTGACCAGTATCTGAAAAGTACTATTTATGTGTCAGCTGTATCTTTCCTGCTACCACATGCTTATGTCTTGGTAGCAGTGATATTTGCAGCAAGCCAAATGTTGAATTATGACACATAAAAATAAATATTTTGAAAATTTGTATAGACTAAGCTTCATTGTATTAAGAAGATATGCCAGCAATAATGTGTCATCATACTGTGCTGGCAGTATAGAGTCGATCATACTTTATTTGTTTTTTCATCGCATAGTGTTATGTGAAATGAGTACAGTGTTGTGATTATTGTGCTTACAGATGTGACTGACTCATATAATGTCTTGCAATATTTGAATGAAGTTGTAACAGAGTAACAAAATTGTATTGCATACTAATATTGTATACCATGACATTAATGATAGTTTTTTTTTGTATGCAACTCATACTGTTCATTATCAATTTATTGTGATGCATTTACCATGTCATGATGTAAGCAATGAGACATGATGGGGTGTGCATTAGCCAGTTCTAACACATGGCTAGGGTGCATACTGAGGCATGAGGCTGCAGGTCGAGTGTGTCCAGTCCCCTAGCCGTGCATTAGAAGTGTCTAATGAACATCCCAGTAGTGGCTTATTGCACTTATACAATGGGCCTGTGTATTCTAAATGGGGTTTCTAGTTTTAGCTGTGAGTTAGAAACTTGTAATGCATAGCTAACAACCAAGCAGACTGCTCAAAACCCTTTGGTCATTATATAAATAGCAGTAACAGTTGTATTCGATGATAGAAGAAGTAATGTTGACAAACCTAGTTGTATAATACCACAACACATGGCACGCTATTTGTATTGATGGATGAAGTGTCTGTCATTTTCAAAATATTTGCACATATCTGTTAGAAATAGTTGTTCTTAGCTATATTCTGCCAATGTTTGCTATGAAATCAGGATAACAATAGATGTCTTACAGTACAGCAATATTGTAAGTAATGTTTTGATGTGAGATGTTAATATAAGTACAGATTTTATACCCTCATTGAAGTACATTGTCCAGTTTCATAAGACTGATTAGATAATACACTCTCACAGGATTTATCATTGTTCTGTGATACAGTAAGTCATGTAGGACATCACCCATGGTTGCCCAGCATGCATGTGTACCCCCAAGGCACTTGTATGGCAGCAGAACTCATACAGTTAGTGGACCATGATAGTGGATGTGTCTTGTAGTACATTTAGAGAGTTGTATGTTATTTCTGTTACCTGATGCTGGTTGTCTCTGATTGGTTGTGTTGCCTTGGTCCGACCCCTGCTTGCATGTGTGTGGGGTGGGGTGGGTGGGGATGCAGAGTTAGGGTTTTCAACCCTAACACCACATTTCAAAACTTTTGTCACTGTAGTAGGAACCCTAACTGATGCATTTACAGGGTTTTTTGCAATGAATTTCCCTTCTTTTTGAGAAAGTGTAATGTAACACTTACGAGTTTTTAGGAACATAAGTCTCAAAGGGCCAGCAAAATGCCAACACCAGAAAGTCTTCTCCCTTGTGCTGTCTTGCTAAGTATCCTGCCAAACGTAGAAACATTAGGTTACAGTACTTACAAATAGTGACAGTTGTATCAAAATATTTGTAAACAGTTAATTTTCCTTACTTTTACTTTTTTTTTACCGTTTTGTGTCTCAGTGAAAATCATATACTATTCATTGAGTCTTTGCCATTTGTGCAGAGTCTCTTGTAGCAATGACAGACATAGTAATGCATTTTCATGCGAAACAATATTGGACATATTAATTTCCTTGTTGAACTTTTCTAAACTATTTAGAATGTAAATAGATTATAAACAGATTGCAGAACTGTACATAGTTACATATTTTTTTTTAAGATTTGCTGTATTGATGCTGTGATTTACTGCTCTTGCAGTTAAAACACAATACTAAAACGTTTTACTATGACCACACTGTTTTTATTATGTATAATAGATAGACGTATTGAAATCTGGTGTACATCTGTTGTACACTGTATTTTAAAAACTTAACATAAATACTATAACTGAGATGTAATAGATACGTGAAAATACAACACAGTTAGGTAAGGTTTTAAAAAAAAATTATTTATTTCCAAATTATTAGGTGATAAAAAAGGCTGAACTGAAAGCCAATTTGAGAAACACAGTCAGCCTTACAATGCAATATGAAAAAAATTGGTAAATTTGTAAAAGTGAAGCATATACTTAATATAGTATTACACATATCTGTGAAGCATTCCTTGTTATATGAAAGTAAACATCAGGTAATCATTGTATGCCACAGATATGTGTGCACACTTATTAGTATACATTTTACTTTTATATTGCTAGTAGGGGAATTTCCCCGGTGACTTGGCCAAATTTCTCCCAGTCACTAAAAATACCACCAACAGCTTAATCTGGTTCAATTTTAGTTGCTTAACATCCATATCCTCCCTCCCCACTGGTCGCCCCTGGAAAAGGGACTTCTAGGCCCAGTGGGCTTACCGGGTCAACAAAATTCAATAAATAAATTGTCACTGTGTGGCTGACAGTGTCAATATTCCTGGAGTGGGTGAAAAACCAAATGCTACATGTGTAGCAATAACTAAATAGACAAATTATGAGAGCAACCCAAAAAAGAACAATAGTATTAATGTTGCCATACATAAAATATTGATATATACAGTACATGTGTATACATTTGAATATATGTACACACACATATATATATATCTACATAGAGCGAGAAAGAGCTACAGAGACGCATTTGAAAAATTCCCACTCAACCCCTCAATCGAGGCAATCCAGAAAAATAATAAGGAACATGGGAATCAGTTGTTATTAGTGCAAGTGTCTGATTTACAATAGTTAACAGACATATATGTAATAGACAATAAATCACGTTAGAACAATCAATAAAACAAACTATCTTTATGAACTATAATGGCAAAATGTATAAATGAGTAACTTCCAAGATAACAGTAAAATAAATAGCTACCTAAACATATGACTATGTAGCCAATAATTGTTAAATAGACAAACTAATAATATGTTAAGAACTAATTCAGTGCTGTGGACAGTATATACAACATTTAGGGCCATATATTCAAAGCTTTGTGCCTTGCACAAGTCCATTGCACTGGAATAGCACTGTATTTACGCCAGGCTGCAATATTCAAAAGCCCTAATAGTACCGGCGCAGTGTGATAGTGCAGGCGCTAAAAGATAATGGGCAGGATTCACAAAGATGCGCCCGGTGCATCTCAGATGCCCCGGCACAGGGGAGATGCGCTAAGTGCAAATTGGGTGATTCACAGAGGAGACATAGAGAGAAGCCCTCAGCGCATCCCCTCTGTGAATAGCACAGGTGCGCCCAGCCCAGGATGCCCCAGAGCATCCCAGGCTGCATTGGCGCATCCCCAATGTCAGGCTGTGAACCCATTGGGGCAGGGCATCTCAGGATGCCCTGCACTCAAAATCACACTTCACAGCCGGGGGCATGCAAATGAGGCCATTAGGCATGCATGGTGCAATGGGGCCATTAGCATGCCATTATAGCCCCATTTGCATTGTGCCTGCAGGTATCCCCCAGCAGAATGCACCGACCTGAAGCTACCCCATCTCCCTGGCCCTACCCCAGCTTGAGACATGCCGCACCCGGCGGTGGTAAAGGAAATGATGACCCCAGCCCCATACACTGCCATTTCCGGCGGCAGTAATGAACATGCTAACACCCGAGCCTGGTCTACCAAAGCCACACGAGTCAGCAGTGAACAACATGACACCCCCATGCCCCCGAATGAAGCTGTTCAGGTAGTGTGATAGCTGTCATTCTCATCCAGCTCTGTTGGCGGGCAGCCGTGGTGGTATGCAGGTGGGTTGAGCTGCCCGCCGACAGTGGGACCCTGCTGAAGTGGAGGAAAGGCGTGGGTTGGGGGTGCTTGGAGGGCTGACTGCACTGGCAGACTGCCACAGAAGGTGGTTTTATCGAGGGCTTGGGGCTGGGAGCAGGGTTCATCTTTACATTCGCTGCCGGGTGTAACTTCATACAGTGGCATGGGGGGTGTCATGTTGTTTACTGCTGCCAGGTGTGGCTTCATACAGGGGCATGGAGGGGTGTCATATTTGTTCACTGCCGTCGGGTGTGACTTCGAACATGTTGTTCACTGCGCGGATGCGCTTCATGCTGTCGGGGCATGGAGGGCCATTTTTACCAAAAAAGTGTATTAGATGGGGGCTTGGGTGGATCATCTTTCCATTTACTGCCACTGGGTGCGGCATTGGATGGGGCTTTTAGGTCATCTTTCCATTTACTGCCACCGGGTGTGGCATTGGACGGGGCTTGGGGGGGGTCATATATCCATTTACAGCCACCGGGTGCAGCATTGGATGGAGGCTTGGGGGTGGCACAATAGACTGCCAGGGTGAGCAGGCTGCCATGCTGCTGCCTGAAGTGCAGCAGCCTGCCTGTAGGTGGCCACCTACGTAAGTCTAGAATTTCTAGACTTATATCTTTCTGTGGTGCATCCCCAGACTTGCCCCGGGGTAGTGCCACAGAATAGGGCTGTGAATAGGGTTGCTCCCGGTATGCATGGGCATGCCTCCCATCATAGCCCTTCAGGATATGCCGCATGGCATTCCTGGTGGTATGTGATGCATCAGCACCCTGCCTGAATCGTCCTTGAGTGCATTTTGGGGATGCCCCAGCGCATCCCGGATGCATTGGGTGCATCCCTTCTGTGAATCCTGCCCAATGTATGCAGGTGTGGGGGATTAGGGAAGTGGCCATGAATGCCGGCACAGTGGCATAAATTAAACTGCATAGTGCTGAGCTGCAGGAATTAGCTCCATCCGTAGCACGGCGCCATATACCACCACCAAAAAACATGCAGTAATGCTGCTGTTGTCCCCCCATCATGATCCCTACCCCCATAGTTGTGAAATATAAAAAGCGTCCCTGGTAGTCTAGTGGCCCACCCATCATGATCTCTGACCCCTGTAGCTGCAGTAAAGTCATAATATCCATGGTAGTCTACTGCCCCCCCATCATGATCCCCAACCCCCTTAGCTACAGTAATGACAAAAATTCCATGGTAGTCTCGTGGTCCCCACAACTCCCCCTCAACACGATCGCTGACTCCTGTAGACACAGTAATGACAAAACTCCATGGTAGTCTAGTGGTCCCCCACCCCATCATGATCCCCAACCCCCAGTAGCTGCAGTAATGACAAGAACTCCATGGTAGTCTAGCGGTCCCCCCAATCCCCCATCACAATCACCGACCCCGTAGCTGCAGTAATGACAAAAACTCCATGGTAGTCTAGTGGTCCCCCACCCACCATCACGATCCCTGACTCCAAATCACGTAATTCCCTGGAATCTAGTGGCCCCCACCACCCCACCTGGCAGTGACGACCCCCCCCCCCAAACAACATCTCACGAATGGAGCTGGAGACCGGCTCAGCCCTCTTCTCACCACCACAGCCAGCGGCCGACTGAGGTATGAATGAGCAGTACTGTAATGAATGAGCGCATCCTCGCACGTCAGGGTCATTACAGTAACAAACAAAATTACAGCTTATGGGACACCGTAAGATGACAGCAACAATTAAGGCAAATTAGGCAAGAGGTTACATGTGTGACTGAAATAAGCAAACGCTATATACAATGGCACTTGCCAACACAAAAGGAAAGAAAGGAAGGGGGAGAGAGAGTGAACAAGGGAAGGGGTTGGCTCAGGAAGAGATGGGGTAATAGTGAGAAAACAAATTGGAGAGAGAGAATATATATGCTGAAAATCAGCCCAGAAGGTGGGCCTTCTCAAGGGTGAGGGAGGCTTATACTAAGCACGCTGGCAGTGCCAGTAGCGGGGAGTGTTAACAGAGGGTGTCAGGTGAGAGGGTGAGGGGGCAATACAGGATCAGAGCAGGATGTCAGTATAAGAAGGGGAAGAGGGAATGGGAGCAGAAGGGGAGTGGTGGAGAGGGGATGAGGGGAGGTAGGGTAGAAGGTGTGGGGAGGAGGTTGGGTCAGTTAGGGATGGAAGTAGTAGGAGGTGGAGAGGTACCCAGCTGTGAGGGGGTAGAAGCAAAGGTGAGGAGGGTGGCACAGTTTAGGGAGGGAAGAAATGGGGTATAGACGGTGCCAGGAGGTACTTAGGTTGATGAACTGCCAGGGGCTAGAGGCCTTAGTGGAAACATTTGCAACTTGCTTTGGTAACCAGATATGATCGTATCCCACGTTTGAAAGGGCCTAGCATTAGAATAGCAAAGAGGCTTGGTGGCAGATTGTTAGTCCATTTAGGTGCCTGGTGGGCAAAGACCCTTTGTCCTAGAGTGGTGCGACATCTTGGAACCTTGAAGACCATGCTCCCAGAGCTTCTTGTGGTGCAGATGCATTCAAAAGGGTGAGGACCTTCTGGACGCCTATGGGTAGCATGCCTAGACTTGCTTTTTTGGCCAGCAGGCAGGTCTGGTACTAAAGTCTGCGATTGAACTGGAACCAGTTGGTACCGGTATAAAGGTCACAGGTGTGGATTTGATGTTCTGAACCTGTGGAGAGGTGGCATGCCTTATTTAAGGTGACTTTAATATGGTGGAGGGCTGTGTCTGTTGCAGATCTGTAGATTACAATACCATACTCCACAAGAGAGATGACTGAGATGTGGATGGCAAGGTTTAGTGCTTCATGGGTGAGACTGTGCTTATGCCTGTGTAGGAGGCCGATGCATATATTGAGTGATTTTACTATATTATCGATAAGGTAGACAAATGATATGGTACTGTCAAGTGTAACCCCCAAGTACTTAAATTGCTGTACCTGTTCAAGTGATGCACCTTCATCATTGGTAATGTTAAGTGGGTGCAAGCGATGTCGATTCTACAGGCTGGAGAATGTCATTGTATTTGTTTTTTTATAATTTATGACAAGTTTGTGTGCCTTGAACCATTTTTCTACGAGGAGAAGCTGTCTTGTGGGGTGAGCTCCAGTGACCTGGGGACTGTGCCTTTAGAGAAGAGGACAGCATCATTTGCGTAGAGCAGAATTTTGCTAGGACAGGAACCAGGAAGCTGATTTAGAAATAAGCTGAACATTAGGGGACCCAAGATGGAGCCCTGTTGAACACCTGAGCAAACTGGTCTGCTATCAGAGTAGACATTGTCTATCCTAACATGCTGGGATCAGCCTAAAAGGTAGGATTTGAACCATCTTACAGTATCATCTGATAGACCAATTGCATCTAGTCGCTCAGCAAGGAGGTCATGATTAATCATGTCAAATGCTTTTGACAAATTGATAAACGTTGCACCAAGCAGCTCGCTGTGCTCAAGTGAGCTGTGAATAAAGCCTGTGAGCTCAAGCAGTGTTGTGGTGGTGCTGTGAAGCCATGTTGTTCCGGGCATTGACTGTTGTATTTTTCCAGATATTCCACTAATTGGTCAGCGACAATCCTCTCTAGTGCCTTTGATAGGGGAGGAAGAATCGAAATGGGTCTGTAGTTTCCTAGCATGGATCGATCACCACTCTTAAAGACAGGAGTCACTAATGTCACCTTCCATTGCTATGTTTAATTTCATTTTTTTTACTGCTGCTGGGTGTGGCATTGATTTGATTTTCAGCAATCTTTTTGTGTTATTTCAACTTCACAATCGCTGTGGATTCAAAGATGGCAACCATGCTGTGTCAGCCAGCAATCAGCTCTGTAGTTTGTAGCGTGTTGTTTTAACATTTTTTGTTTTAATGTGTTTGTTCCTTTTCTTTTTTTTCTGCTAGTCCCCGTTTCTACCTCCTAATTCGTCCATTTATTCATTTACTCGCTTGCAGCAAGGATAATATAAGTCGTGGTCGGCTTTGCTCTTTAATCCGAATGCTTACTTTAGTGAAAACTCTGAAAATGACCCGCTGTTTTTTCACTTATGTTTGGATGTTTATACTCGCTGGGATTGTCCACTCCTTCCAGCTGCTGGTGACTGTTCAGCCGGTGACTGTTTTAGTAGAGCATGCAGGATTGTTTTGCTGGGGACATTTGTACAATACTTGGGAGGTTTGCTTCAGATGGATTTGGGATCCAGTGTTTGTTGGTGGCCCGGCTATTGGAGGAGTGGCTTGAGAGGTCTGTGACTGAGCTTGGGAGTCTTGGAGCTTAGCTTCTTGAAGCTTGTTTGCTGTGGACTAATCGGATCTTACAAGCAGAAGTTATTTGGACCAGGAAGCCTTTTTTCTGTGTTCTACTACCGACTATAACAATTGCAAGACTTTTGCAGTATATGTGAGATAATTTGTCGTGGTTCTATAGCTGCTGACATAATGTTGGACTACGTGGCAAAAAGCATTCTTTGGTCCGTGAGTAGTGGATATCCTGTGCAAATGAAGATTTGACATTTTTTGCTAGCACAAGAGCTCTGACTGTGAAATTTGTGGGACTGTGTTTTATTACACTATATATGGATGTTATGAGTATTGGTTCAGCGTAATCGTAGTGTTTATTGCAGGGTGAGCTGCTGGGGTGCTTATTGTTCTGGCTGGATTTGGGACGGGCGGTATTGGCTCTGGGTCTACCGAAGGGTGGGTGCAGAGATATCGGTGCCTCCTAGGCCTGCTGGAGGGGTCCGCTGGTGAGTGGTCCCTTTCTTGGGGCCATTGTCCTGATCCAGGCTAGGATTTGAAGTTCCCTGTAAAGTTCTTTTAATGTAGCGTTTTCCCTTGCAGACTCTACATTGAACCTGATTTTTAATAAACCTGGTAGGCTGTTATTTTATAATGCTAAAATTGCCTTTATTTAGTTATGTCCTATATTTTCTGGTGAGAGCAGAATTTGAATTAAGATCTAATAGGATTGGGGAAGTGAGAGGCCCTAAATCCATACATAGGATATCTAATGTGGTAATTTGAGCAATACTATTATTTTATGATTGTTGTAATATATTTACTAATTATGGTAAAGATGGTCATTTTAAGTTAGACTGTTAAAGTAATATGGTTAATTAGTTTGACTTGTTTAATGAGTTAAGCTTTTGTATGTTGTCATAATTGAATTTTTGGATATTTTAATTATATGGTTAATTGCTGCTTACTGAAATGTGTTGGGAGGGCTTTAGGATGGTCAGGCGCTATTCTCCCCCTCTGCTTTGGGACCTCCGCTCTTTTCATTGTGCCCCTTTGGCGGCTGATGTGTATAACAAATGTCGTGCATTGGGGATAATGAGAAAGCGTTTGAGGGGTGGATGGACGGGGCAGAGTGGGAGAATGGATAGGGGTTGATCGATAGAGGTAGTGGGGACTAGGAGACGCCCTGGGGTGAAATGGGTCCAGGAGAGGGTCCTCCCTGCCTGATTCCCATACCCAAGGGCTCCACAAATTGTGCGCAGGTATTGCGTTCCTCCTTGAAAACCCATCCAACCCGGGCGGTGCTATGTAATGCCAGGTCAATTAAAAACAAATTGCTCCTGTTTGTGTTCACCCGCTCACTCAGTGCCTAAGATCTCCATGGTTTGATGGGTTTCTGAAGGAGCTGAGGAGAGTTGGGTGAAGGTTAGAGAAAGCATGGCGGAAGTCCAGCCTAGATGCTGACAGGCTTAGATTGATGGACCATTATAGTGTCTAACAATCAGCAATCACCCATAAGAAGGCAGAATTGACCAGCTCAACTCTTTCAGACTGTTGACAGATTGTGCAATCCACTCTGTCTGCAGTCTGGAAGAGATTTTTCAGAAATAAAGTGTGATGAGCTTGCTCGATTCTTCGCAGATAAGGTTGCCAGCATCAGGTCGGGAATCCGTCCTGCTCCATCTCTAGGGAACTGTGGTGATCGGCGAAGTGAAAAGAACCCTTGTGTCACCTGGTCTGACTTTAGTAGGCTGGGTTTCATGGATGTTATGAGGACTGTTCAACTGTACGACTTACCAACTGTAGCTTGGACCCGGGCCCTACGCCACTATTAATAGGTTGCATGGATGTTATCTGCCCGATCCTTGCTAAAATTGTCTGGAAGTCTTTGGATCAGGGTTTTTTTCCTGATCCCCTAAAGGAGGCAGACTTTTGACCACTCCTTAAAAAAACCTTCATTGAACCCAGACTGTCCAGCCAACTACAGACCTATCTCTAACCTGCCCTTTGTGGGTAAGGTTATTGAAAAGGTGGTAGCTCAACAGTTGGATGACCATCTTACGAATCACAATAGCTATGATGCTCTCCAGTTGGGGTTCAGGAAAAGACATAGCACTGAGACTGCTCTCATCCAGGTTGTAAATGATCTCCTAATAGCGAGAGATCGAAAGGCTTGTACTATTCTAGTCCTTCTTGATCTCTCTGAAGCATTTGATACTGTGGACCATGGTGTGCTGTTGGACCACCTGTGGCTCCTTTTTAGACTGTCTGGTACAGTTCTGCATTGGTTTCGATCTTTCCTCACAGGGCGGACTCAGAGGGTTGTCACAGGAATTTATTCCTCTGATGCCATCTCTCTGTCCTGTGGGGTGCCGCAGGGCTCCATTTTGGCACCCATGTTGTTCGCAGTTTATATGCTGCCATTAGGAGATATCATTAGGCGTTACAGTCTGGGTATTCACTGCTATGCAGATGATACCCAGCTGTATCTGTCCTTTACTCCCAGACAGGATGATGCAGTCTCTTTGCTTAACAGCTGTCTAGCCGAGATCAACGACTGGATGAGTGCCAGCTGGCTGAGGTTAAACCCAGATAAAACCGAGGTATTGATCGTGGACCCAGGTCACCAGGAGGACGGTCAAAGGGCTGGGGTTCCATCGGGCCTTTGGCTCGGCGGTGCCCAGCTCTTGACCTCAAGCCAGGTGCGTAATCTGGGCGTTATTGTTGACAGTGGTTTGACCATGAAATCTCAGTGTTGCCCGTTGTTAAGTCCTCTTTTTATCATCTGAGGAATATTGCCCGGGTGAAACACCTGGTTCCTCTGGCTGACCTTCCAACTTTGGTCCACGCTTTCACGACCACTCACCTTGATTACTGCAATTCTCTTTACCTGGGGCTACTGGGGGTTGATATCTGCCACTTGCAGCTAGTGCAGAATGCAGCAGTCAGGCTTTTGACTGGAACATCTAGGAAATAGTCATATTACGCCAGTTCTGCGCGGGCTGCCCTGGCTGCCGGTTCAATGGCGGATTACCTTCAAGGGCGGATTATTGACCTATAAGGCCCTACAGGGACTGCAGTATCTGCAAGATCTCCTTACTCCCTACTGCCCCTCTCGCTCACTCCGATCTGCCGATGAGGGATTGCTAGAGATTCCCAGGGTTCATTTGAAAACATCTGGAGCACGTGCATTTTCGTATGCCGCTCCTGCCCTGTGGAACTCTCTACCTCGTCGGATACGAAGCAGCCTGACCGTCGGGAGCTTCAAAGCAGAGTTAAAAACATTTTTATTTACAAAGCTTATGATGACTGATCTTATTATTGTCAATGTTTGATATTTCTTTGTTATATACAGTATTTATTGTCTGTACAGCTCTTCGGTTTAAGAAAAGTGCTTAAAAAATTTATTTTACTTACTACTTACTTTGATCAAAAGTATGCAGTGGTATATACATTGATACAATAGGACTGTAGCAGAACAGTAAACACATAGTAGTTTAGTGTTGCTGTTATGAAGCTATGATTGATGATAATCTGTAACATGTAAGAAACAACAGTCACACGTTAGATTTTTTCTGTAGCTGCACTTAGAGCAATATGTTAGTGTAACAGTGGTAAGTACACTTCCATAAAAAGCTATAATTAATAGCTGTAAGGTATGTGAACATGTTAAAAGTCACATCAGCTTTGAAAAGAATTGTTTAAAATCATTTAAGACCTTTAAAACATGTAGTGGGTGCTGAAACATGTAACAATACATCATACACAGATGTTTCATGTTCATGTACAAGTGCAATGCCTGAACAGGTAATAGTGTTGTAAACTATGTGAAGTCATACTTCCAATGACAGAATGCAGCTTGTTAACAATGTAATAGAATATCAACACAGTTCAAACACATAGTTATATCTGCACATCTTTGTACAACTATTGCACAACTTCATGTGCGGTTTCTCAAGTGATTATGAACACAGTTGGCGCTGATTTAAGACTGCTTCAACCATGTTTAGTGGATTACTGAGTCACACACTGATCTTAGTTGCATGGTTTATAAAAGCATAGTTATGCACTGTAGATAAGTTTGTGTAAATTTAACTGATTAACTCAACACATCAATCAAACAATAGGCATAGTTTGCTGTTGTTTGAAGATTAACACAATGGGATGTCAATGTCACATGGTGTGTGACTATTCTTCCGATTGATGAAGATTGTTGTAATTCTTCAATATCAATACATAAGCATCTTTTAACTTATGAGGTAGCCTCTGTTTAAAAGTACTTATTGAGTCATTGCATTCAACCCAACCAGATCTGTACCTCAACCAAGTGACATAATGTCCAGAATGTACAGACTGACCATGGTGGTAGATCGCAGCATGTGTATCAAATAGTGTCTGAGCAAATGACACTCTACCGGCTGTGAAATCTGTGATAGGTGTGTCAACTCTTAGTCCAAGAGAGTCAAATCTATGCAATACAAGGATAAGGTATTAAGAAGAAGTCCTAATCCGTATAGATTGAGAACATGCCCCTCCACACCTAACGCAATGGTGACCACTTTGTGCATTCATAATCAGCTCTCGAAATTTAACTGTTCATGTCTGAGGTACATACTGAGAAATCCAAAGCATGTTCTCTGTAATCTCTTGGTCTGAATGACCACAAGACAGGCATTTATATTTGGTGACATAATTCACAGTAAAGTACTGTCGCATTGGAATATGCTTATCATCCAAACTGTTTATGATGGCCATCATAAACTCAGTAACATCCTGTTGCATTATCTGCAAATATTCTGTATCCACTGTAGGTACCTAAAACATGTCGTAGAGGTGTGAGTGACTGTACATTGTCAGAATGTTGTGAAGTCACATGTACAAGTTGCTTCAATGACTTCGATAAGGAAGTGTCACAAGAAGCTGTTATTCTTTTTACGAAGTTAAACGTGGAGAAATACTTGCATTGCTGAATTAGTATAGCAGTTAACTCCAGTACTGTTATCAAACCCTGGGACAACAGCTATACCAAGTGACTTCTTAGGAGAAGGTGACTTTGCAACTGTGTGTGGTATGGTAACCTTCTCAATAGTATTAGAATTTAATTCAAGAGTGGTTGCTCAGTTCCTCTTGTTGGCACCTGAAGTTGTAACTGTAGCATTTGACTGTACTACATACATGGGTAGTGGTATTAGAGGCATGTCTGGCTGGTACATAGAAACATAGAAACATAGAATTTGATGGCAGATAAGGACCGCTTGGCCCACCCAGTCTGCTTATTTCCCTACCTAATGGATAAGCTGCAGATCCTAGTTAACCAGCAGCCTACTTCTTCCTACCCCCATGCCCTAGAATTGCCTTATGACTGTCCCATGCATGCTTGAATTCCACCACTGTTTTGACTCCACAACCTTCTCCGAAGGCTGCTCCATGCATCCACAACCCTCTCTGTGAAAAAATACTTCCTGTTACCTCTGAGCCGCCCCCTCTATCTTTAAATTGTGCCCCTTGTTCTTGCACACCTTTTTGAAAGATGCTACCTCTTGGACTTTGTGGATTCCTTGAGGTACTTGAAAATTTCTATCATGTCCCCCCTCCTTTCCTCGAGGCTATACATATTAGCTCTTTAAGTCTCTCTCTTCATATGTCTTCCAGTGCAGACCCGGCACCATTTTAGTTGCCCTCCTCTGGACAGCTTCCATCCTGTCTATGTCTTTGCGGAGATTGGGTCTCCAGAACTGCATGCAGTACTCCAGATGAAGTCTGACCAGCTGTCTGTACAGAGGCATAATAACTTCCTGTTTTCTACTGGTGATGCCTCTCCCTATGCATCCCAGTATCCCCCCCAGCCCTCCTTGCTGCCCTCTCACATTGCTTGCCCACCTTAGGTCATCTGATATGACTACCCCAGGTCCTTTTTCCATTTTTGTTGTTGTTAGTATCTCACCCCCCATTGTGTATTCTTCTCCTGGGTTTTTGTTTCCTAGGTGCATTACCTTGCACTTCTTAGCATTGAATCTAAGCTGCCATACATTTGACCATTCCTCTAACCTTGCCAAGTCCCTTCTCATCCTTTCCACCCCACCTTGTGCATCAACTCTGTTGCAGATCTTTGTGTCTTCTGCAAAGAGACATAATTTTCCTTCCAGTCCCTCTGCAATGTCGCTTATAAAGACATTGAAGAGGACCGGTCCTAATACTGAACCCTGCGGTACCCCACTAGTAACCCCCCTTTCTTCAGAGTGGACTCCATTTACTATTACTCTATGTGTCCTATTCTCCAGCCAATTCTTTACCCAGGCTGTCATCTTGGGACCCACTCCCAGGCTGGCTAACTTGTACATTAATCTTTTGTGTGGGACTGTGTCAAATGCCTTGCTAAAATCTAGGTAGGCCATGTCCACAGCCCCTCCCTGATCTACTACTTTGGTCACCCAGTCAAAGAAATCTATCAGATTCGTCAGGCATGACCTTCCCGTTATGAATCCATGCTGCCTTGGGTCCTGTGCCCCTCTGGCCTCTAGATACTCGACAATTCTTTCCTTCAGAAATGATTTTCCATCATTTTCCCTATCACTGAGGTTAAACTAACAGGTCTGTAGTTTTCTGCTTCTGCCTTGCTCCCACTTTTGTGAAAGGGAATCACATCTGCTCTCCTCCAGTCCTCGGGTACCACTCCATCCTCCCATGATTTGTTAAAGAGGGTAGTCAGTGGTGTCACTAGTTCTACCCTTAGTTCTTTAGAATTCTGGGATGAATCCCATCAGGCTCCATTGCTTGTCCACTTTCAGTTTTAAGAGTTCTTTCATAACCCTTTCTCCTGTAAATGGGCTGGTATCAACTTCTGTATCCAGAGTGTTTCTACTGTTTGTTTTAGGTACCTCCCCCTCTTCATTTGTAAATACTGAGCAAAAATATTTGTTTAGTATCTCTGCCTTTTCACAGTCTCCCTCTGCCCACCTTCCCTCCCCTTTATTAAGCCTCACTATCCCTCCCTTGATGTACAGAGTACATAATCTATTGCACTCGACAATACATCGCTTGTCAGCATGAATCTTATGTGGTGACAGAGAGATGTGACAGAGAGCGAGCTCCCAGTAGGCAGCTAGCTTCTGAGCAGACACGATAGACCATTGGGCCTATTCTGCTGGCTTTTACAATGATACTGTGAAATCAGCAAGACTGTGAACACAGGAAAGTGCGACATAGCTCAGGCCATCTTTGAAAATGCCAGTGCCTATGTCAACCATTGCTGAATTCAGACTTAAGCCCTGTGACTTGTGTATGGAAACAGCATATGCAACACATAGTGAAAACTGTTTACTGGTCACATATATATCCTTCAAAATCTGGAACTTCACAGAAGTTCAATCAATTTGCATAGACTGTTCAGTGTTGTCCAACTTAACAAGTGCCTCTATGAATGTTTTCTGAACGTTGTACTCTAAGTCAATAATGTGATCCATAGCATCATTGACCATGCCTCTTACATACGAATATACGAAATTGCCAGCAGATACAGGCCATATGGTCTATCTAGTCTGCTCGAGTGTGCAGCACTTCAGCCCATTAGATTGCAGCTGCCCCCCATTAACTCTTCCCTCCCCAACTGCCCCGCTAGTATGTACTTTCCCTTTGAACTTGTCCCACCCCCACTTGACGCACCCCACAGTCTGCACTGATATGAGCTGCACAGGCAGTGCATTCCACACTGTTACCACTCTTTCAGTGAAGTAGTGCCTCCTACTTTCCTTCTGAATCTGCCCCCCTTTAACTTTAGGGAGTGCCCTCTGGTATCTATTCCATTCTGGAGAGTGAACCCACCCTGGAAGCTTACTTTGTTCATTCCATTCAGGTACTTGAAGGTGCCAATCATGCCCCCCTCTCTCTTCTATCCTCCAGGGTATACATGTTGAGCTCTTTTAGTCTTTCCTCATAAGTTCAATCCCGTAACCCCTGGATCATCTTTGCTGCTCCTCGCTACACTGTCTCCAGTAGTTTTATATCCCTTTTCAAGTATGGGTGCCAGAACTGCATGCAGTACTCCAAGTGTGGCCTCACCAGGGACCTGTACGGAGCAATATGACTTCGCTACATCTGGATGTAATCCCCCTCGCTATGCACCCTAGCATCCTGTTAGCCTTAGCCGCTGCCTTCCTACACTGGGTCAAGTGGTTTAATTCCCCGGTCACCAGTACCCCCAGATCCTTCTCCTCATTGGATGTGGACAGTTTGATACCATCCATCCAGTAGCTGTACCCTGGGTTTTTGGCTCCGAAATGCATCACCTTGCACTTCTTGGCATTGAACCCTAGCTGCCAGGTGCATGACCACTCCTCAAGTCTTTCCAAGTCCTCCTGCAGTAATTTTCCACCCTCCTCCCCATCCACCTCAGCAGAGATCTTGGTGTCATTGGCAAAGAGGCTGATCTTTTGTTTTTTTTTATTCAATATGTTTTATTCCGAATACAGTACCGTGAAAGGTGTCATATAATAACAAAGAAGCCAGTATATACAAACAACATCACATTGAGCAGGGTTAAAGTTTCATTCAAGGCATACAATAAGTCAATGTAATTACCATACTACAGAGCTACAATATTATGATAAACTTACACTGTAGCACTCTTAAACTACTGTATCCTTCCCATTCAAACCACCCACTAAACTCTAACCCTGTGCCAAGTTCTATAAAACCTAGGTAGGCTAAAATTTGTCCAACTAACTATGATAGATAAAGATAATCTATGGTTTCCATACTATGAGTGAAGCTTCCAGCGGGCCCCATCTATCTAAGTCATTCTGATTTCTGTTAGATAATGAGGCAATGTGCTTTTCCAATTGGAGTGCCAGTACCATTTCTTCGTGAAATTCTATTGTTACAGGGAGATCTTTATCTATCCAATGCCTTATAATAATTAACTTAGCCACAGATGAAATCAAGGCAATATGTGCCCTTCGACGCTTGATAGTTCCTGAAGGAAAATTATTAAGAAGACAAACTTCGGGGATAAATAGTGACTGTAGCCCAAGAAATGGATCCAGTGAGTTCCTAATATTACGCCAAAAAGTTGATACTTTAACACAAGCCCAAAGCATATGATAAAGGTCACCTGGGCATTCTTTACATCTGCGGCATAAGGGAGATGGAAGCTTTCCTATTTTATGTAGCTGTTCAGGGGAGAGATATAAATTGTGCATCACATTATACTGTACTAATCGAAGTCTATCTTGTTTGATAAACTGACATAGATTACATCAAAGACCCTTTCAATATGGGATTTCTGTAGGCAATGATAATTTATTCACCCAATAATAACATACCCCTTTGGGCAGACATTGATCTCTAGTTTGTAATTCTTTATATACCTTAGATATTGAATGGGGCTGATTCGCTGTTAAGAGTAGTGAATGTGGACCAGCCATAGAAGGGGGGAGATGTGCTGATTTTCGAATACAGGAAAAAAGTACCTGCTGAATTTGCCAGAATTCAAAAGAATTTGGATTTGCAATACTGACGGCCTGGCAAAATTGTGTAAGGGTATATGATGTATTTCCACTCACCAAGTCACCAAATGTCAAGTTCTGCACTGGGGGCCAGAAGTAGGTGGAAATGGGGTTGTGGTCAATTTGGAAGTTTGGGTTCCCAATTATGGGTTGGTCTAAGGAATTGTACCAATCAATTTGCATAGACTGTTCAGTGTTGTCCAACTTAACAAGTGCCTCTATGAATGTTTTCTGAACTTCCAGTGTTTTTGTATTTGGAATAAAGCCTTTAAGGACCAACTAATTGGGGTATTTTTCAGAATTTTAGGAAAGGCCCAAGGGGGATAATAAAGTAACGCGGTTAAAGAACAATGACAAGTGTCAGCTAACACACTCTCAGTGTCTAGCCACAAAGGCTTGAAGGAACCCGGTGGTCGTTGTGTTGGTGTCAAAATCCACTGGACTAATTTAGTTATATGAATAGCACAATAATATTTGAAAAAGACAGGGAGAGCAAGGCCACCAGAAAGTTTAGGTGCTGTGAGTTTAAAGTACACTAGTCTGACCTTCTTGCCCTTCCATAGATAGTGATTGATTAAAGTTTGCAATTTAGTAAACCATACTTTTGGAAGGAAAATACCCAACATGTTTAGAGGGTAAAGAATACGGGGTAAAAAATGCATTTTAATAGTGACAATTCTGCCCCAAAGTGAGACTGGTAGGGAACCCCATCTTGTCAAATCAGCCTTGAGAACTGTAATTAAATCCAACATGTTTTCTTTTATTATCTGCGAGGTATTCCTAAAAATCTTCAACCCTAGGTATCTTATAGATTTTGGTTCCCAAGTCAAGGCCAGCTATATCATCTGGAAAAGTTTTTCCATTCATAGGAAATACTTTTGTTTTAGAGGGATTCAATTTATAATATGATACCTTTGAGAACACATCTATTTCCCTGAGTAGAATGGGTACACCCCGTACCGGATTTTCTAAGTGTAATAACAAATCATCTGCATAAGCAAAAATAAGATGACCAGTGGTACCAACCTGTATACCTTGTAGATTAGGAGTACAGAGCAATTTTTTAATAAAGGGTTCTAAATAGAGATTAAAGAGCAGAGGGGAAAGGAGACAGCCTTGCCTTGTGCCTCTACACAAAGGGAAGGAATCAGATAGGTGACCATTGCACCAAACTCGGCTGTAGGTGCAGTATATAGTAACTGAATCCAGCTGACAAAGTTGTTTGGAAAACCAAATCTATGTAATACCGTAAACAGGAAATCCCAGGAAACATGGTCAAATGCTTTCTCTGCATCAATTGGGACCAGAACAGTTGGAGTGATTGAGTATTGCAACTGGGATAACAAGTGAAGTAAGCAACAGATATGGTCACTGGAATTTCTGCCAGCCATAAACCCCAATTGTTCAGGGCCAATCAAATGGTTCATAAGGGGACTTAATCTATTGGCTAGTACCTTTGCTAATATTTTGATATCGGTATTTAAAAGTGATATGGGACGATAATTCTCTGGGTATTGGAATCCCTATCAGGCTTGGGTATAAGGGTAATCAGTGCTCCCTGCAAGTGTTGTTCCGAAAAGCCCTCAGAAAACCAAAAATTATATACTTCAGCCAAAAAAGGGGCAAGGTCTGCCAAGCAGGACTTGTATAGATTACTTGTAAGTCCATCTGGGCCTGGTGATTTATCTAGGGGTAAATGACGTATTGCAAACTCTACTTCCATCGTACTAATTGGAATTCCCAGAGAAGCTGCAATGTCCAAAGGTAATTTGGGGAGAATAATATCATCCAAATAATTATCTATTTCCTCCTGGCAAGCAACTTCCTCAATAGGAACTGAGTATAAGGTCTGAAAGTGTAATTTGAAAATATCCACAATTTTTTGTGGGTGGGTAATCACAGGTCCTTCATTATCTGGTCTTAAGCTAGGAATACAATGACTCATGTCAGCCTGTTTGAGTCAGATCTCAAGGAGTTTGCCTGTCTGTTCTTCAGACTCCAGGTACTTTAATCTAGTTCTATGTATTGCAAGTTCTGCTTGTTGTGCCACAAGAGCATAAAATTGAGCTTGCAAAGTATGGAGTTTGACCCACTCTTTGTCAGAAGAGTGATGGCTAATATTCCTTTCAATCATCTGAATATCACTCAAAAGCGTACATTTTTTGGTTTTAAACTGCTGGGACCTAGTGGTAGCAAGGTGAATACACTCACCACGTAGTGCACACTTAAAGACTGCCCATATGATGCCTGGTCTGGTCGCTGAACCCGTGTGAACTTGGAAGAACTGTGAGACAAATTCTTTGATATGTAGTGCAGTGGGTTGTGACTTAAGTAAAAAGTTATCCATATGCCAGAGGTAATCCCTGTATATACCAGGTCCAAACAGACAGAGGACAGAGAATGGTCTGAGATCACTCGGGCATGTATCTGAGTGGTAATTATACCTGGCAGGAGGAACATGCCCAATAAAATATAATCAATCCTTGAGCAAGTATGATGGGGTATGGAAAAAAAGGTATATGACTTTTCAGTGGGATGCAGTATTCACCATATATCCACCAATCCTGCCCCATTTATAAGGTCTCGCAAAGCTCTTTGAGCAGGTGAGAGTCCAGTTCTCATATTGTCCAATCTATCTAAATGGATATCTGGGGTTATGTTCCAGTCACCACCCAAAAAGGGAAAATCAGACTAAGAAGATGTGCAAAAAATAAAGGTGAATCAACACTGGGGCCATATACAGTATGGATCTTATCAAAACTGGTTTAGTTTGCAATTCTCCTATAAACAGGATATATCTGCCTTTCTTGTCCCATATTTCTTGTATTAGCTTAAATGGCACATTTTTTGCAATTAAGACAGCCATCCCACCGTGGTTAGTGGAGGTCCAGCTCCACATACTTTACCCACCCAGTATCTTCACAGAAGGAGGGTATCTTCTCTTTTTAAGTGTGTTTTCTGCAAGCATGCTATTCCAACTTGGAGATGAGATAGGTGCCTAAGGACACTTTTTCGCTTGCATCTATCTCTGACCCCTTGTATATTCCATGTGATAAAGTTATATGGACCACCCATTATAGCACTGTAAGTGCAGACTAGAGTTTAGTGAACATGCTAGAAAAATTCTCCCTCCTCATTTTTGATCCACCACTACCTAATAATAAGAACCTTGGCACAACCCTCCCCTTTAATTCTACAAGTTTCTTCAACATTATCTATAACTACCTTCAATTATCGTAAACTCTCCCCAGTTCTATCAATCGCGCTGACCAAATATACTGTCAGGCAATGTTAATTATGCACACGTATAAGAACAACTTCTCCACTCCCCCACCCTGACAGAATCCCTCCCCTCAGCTATCATACTAAAGACTATAAACATTAATAAATCCTACCGGAAATACATTGTCAACTCTGTTGGGTTATAATCCACCCATTGCAGGACAGTTAGTAAACATAAACATACAAATAAGTAAGGTGTCCCTTATTTTGGTTATCTGGTAGAGAGACAAAGGCAGATAAAAGAAAGGTCCAACCATGTTAGGTAATAGTCACACGGGTTTGTCTGATGTAGCTGTGTTCTTGCCAAAAAGAATGAAAAAAAGGAGAAAAAAAAAAAGGGTTGCTGTCCTACCGGAAATGTCTCATTTCAGAAGGTTGTAATGAGTTAATATCACAAAACAAAGAGATCATGTGAAGATTAATCTGGGTTAATATCTTCTCCACTGCTTAATGGAAGTTCTAACCAACAAAGCGCCAAACTAAAGGCAGTATTCACACATCAGGATCTTGTCATGTGCTGATGCCTGAAGGATCCACACAACGATCCAATTTCCAGCCAAGTGCGAGACCCCAGGAATAAAAAAAAGGTGTCTTACTAACTGAATGACTCGGATTCTCTCATTTAAACAGATCTGGTAATAATCGTGTAAGCTCCATTTGTGCTTGCTCGAATGTATCAAAGATATGCCACTGGTCTGCCAGTTTTACTTGAAGTATGGCCGGGTATCGGACTCTAAATTGTTTACCAGCCACGATCAGTTTGGATACAGTGGGATGCAGTTCTTGTCTTTTGGTCCTAACAGATTGCAGCAAGTTCTGAATGATCTGTATTCTTTTTACCTCCCACTGGACTTCCTGAAGACCTTTAACTTGTGTCAATATGTGTTGTTTGTCCAAAAAGTTTAAGAGCTTGAAAATTAATGGCGTAGGAGGTGCTCCTGGAGGTGGTGGCGGGTGAAGAGCCCTATGCGCTCTTTCAATAGTATAAGTGGGTCTGTTGGGTGAGGGATTAGCTATTTTTTCACACAACTTTTGGATGAATAGGATCAGTGCAGCACTCTCTTCTTTTTTGGGGATCCCGACAATCAGCAGATTGTTTCAGCGTCTTCTGCCCTCTAGATCCTCTAGCTTTTCTTCCATTTTCCTTATTCTTTTCTCCACAATGCTGCAATCTATCTCAAATTTGTCACTCCTTTTTTCCAAAGAAGTGAGGCGTACTTCTGAATTTGAAACACGGATGTTTAAGCAGTCTAGCGAGGAGTATACTTGATGCAATTCCTCTGAAATGGCAGCGATCGAGTTCTGCAGTGGCTGCATGATTTCCAGGAATCGATCTTTTGTAAGTACAGCTGATCCTGATGCAGATTTACTACCAACAGCGGGCTGTTGTTTGGGCCTCTTATGGGCCTTGTATTTTTCTGGTGTGGGCGGAGGCGAGTGGCGTGGTGGCGCCTTCCACATAAAAACTTCCATTCTGAAGTAGAAAATCCTGTTCAGTAAGTTGAGAAGGTAAAGTAGAACTCATTTTCAGAAAAAGAAAGTAACGTTAATGGTAGGACTGCAACAGTATAATCAGGAGGGAGACGGAGCGAAGGGAGCTAGCTGCTTCTCATGCGAGTGCCATCACATGACCTCCAAAGAGGCTGATCTTATTCTTGACCCAAACTGCTATGTCTGCAAGGAAAATTTTAAACAGGACTGGTCCCAGTACTGATCCCTGTGGGACACCACTTGTCACGCCCTGGGCTCTGATGCTTCTCCTCTCACAACTACCTTCTGCTGCCTGTCCCTCTGCCAGTTTTCTACCCACTGGGCTAGCTTCCACCCTATACCAAGACTCCTCAACTTGCAGGACAACCTTCCACATGGCACTGAATCGAAGGCCTTGCTGAAATCCAGGTAGACTACATCTACTGCATGGCCCTCGTCCAGCGCCCTTGTGATCCAGTCAAAAAAATCAACCATGTTTGCCTAACAGGATCTGCCTGTGACAAACCCATGCTGTCTGTCATCTTGTAGATCATTATCCACATTCAACATCAAGGTTTCTACATAGCATAATATGTGCATTCTTACAAACAGTAAGAACAGCTTCTAGTCCAGCTGTATGGGACACATCTGACTTAAGTTCAGACAGTTGTTCAGTCAGCTTAGCTACTAGCTTATGACTGAAGCAAACAACATCAACTGTATCAACAACATGCAGAGTGATGATTTCTTGACCCTCTCTTTGTAACATGATGCTATTGAATTCAACACATTGGTTAAGCTATGGCATAAGACATATGATATGTGTACTGTTTGAGTACACGTACACTTCACTAAACACATCACATGCAGCATGTACTGATGCACCATCAGCAGTGATTCTACATGTATTCAACATCAAAAGATGCGGTAGTGATAAACTGCCAGTGTGAGCTTGATCCAATAATACCTTGTAAGATAGCTTACCACTCTTTTGCATGTTCTGAATCAACTCGACATAGCTGGAAAACTCCCATAGGTTAAAACCTCCAATGCACCCTAGTGTCCACTTAGCCTGCTTCACAGTCAGTGCAGTAAATACATGTTCTCCATTGATGGATGCAAGTTGTAAAAGATCTCAAAATACAACAATACTTTTTCCACCAAATGCATCACCATACTTACTGCCCAGAATCTCCTGCAGTCGAAGGTGTATGTAGACAAGCATCACAATAGAGTCCATGCTGATCTCATCAATGATCAGTAGCTTCATTTTTGTAAACATAGAACAAAGTTCAGATGCCACCTCAAAAGAGAGTTTACGATATTCTTCAGATTTACCATGCCCTACTGGTAACATAAACAAACGGTGTAGGGTAACTCCACTAATATTGTATGCAGCCGTCCATTTGGAGTATTAACAACAATAGACATCATTGTCCCAGTGTGTTGCCTTATGTCAGCTGTGATGGCCTCAATAAGGAAACTCTTGCTTGTCCCTGCAGAACCACTAACAAACATTAGCAATGGTTTGTACTCATCACAATGGCATTGTTTCTGTGCATGCAGTATACCATGTCTAAGTGTGTCTGTAACAGCAGCATAAACCACAAGCTGTTGTTCATTAAGACTTTATTTTAGTTGACCAGGATCAACCGGACAGTGTGATCTGTACTGCATAGCACTTTCCACTTCTGCCACGAGTACTTCTGAGTCATTCATAGGTAAAGGTACTCCAAGTGTGTCCTGTCCTTCCGGATCAAGGTTATCTTATGAATTTAGAGGAGTATCCTCTTCAAGCTGTTTCTTTGCTCTGTCAAGCTGTTCTTTCTCAAGTTCTAGTCTGCGTATGTACATCTCTGAGTGCTCTGTTTTGAAGGTGTCATAACTGTGGTTGAATTGCTCCTCAAAGGTATCACAACCACCTTTCAATGTGGTCTCGTCCCTCCAGGGTTGGAACAAGAACAGTAGAGCAAAATAATAATGTTCTCTACTCTCAGAAGTGGACAGACTTAATTTACAGTGGTCAATCAGCCAAGGCTTACATCTCTTAACAAGACAGCCATCCACTCCTCTGACCTTGTAAATGTCACGTGTACTATCAGGTGAAACATTAGTTTTATAGTCGTACCATTTTGCTACCTTAAATAGACACATACTGTCCATGGTACTGTGTCTGCTGGGGTAGTATGTGTCAATCAGGTTGTTCTTCAAGATATGCTTTGAAGAAGGTTGGTTGAGAGCCAGTTCCTCAATCTCATTGTGAGGTTTTAGCACATGTTTGCTTTTCTCTTTGTAGTTCACAATGAGAAACCGCAGAGCATCAGATTTGCCATACAAGTGTGTTCCGATCAAGCAGTCGTTGGCCTCAAATGCACCACATTTTCTGTGTGACAGTGTCTTTAACCCAAGTGACCACAATTATGATGTGAGTGACTTGCCTGAACTGGCAATATCCTTCCAAAGTTCTTGCAAGCTGGTCTACTCATGTTTGGTAGTGTACGTAGTTACGTACCAAACAAGAGCCAAAGAATTGTCAGCCACAAACTGAATGTCAATGTTTGCTTGCCACATGAGTAGAAGAGTGGGGTTGTAATCATTGATGTACACCTCCTTCTCCTGTCTGGGTAACTCATATACCCTCTTGGTAGATTTTGCCTTCAAGTGATGGAGCATTGATGAAAACAGTTCATTCATGCGACCGTTCTGACAGATACATCTAAGAAAACCAAAGCAACATCTGGTGTACCAATCAGAGTGACTTTTCACTGCACGTCAGCAGTATTTGGCACACATATGTCATTGGAAATTTTGCACCAACTTCCATAGTGTAAGACTGTCATACTTGTCAGGTATGTGACAAGTAATGTAACACTTGATAAAGCTTAGCACTTCTGCTGCTTCATGTTCACCAATGCACGGAGCATCCTTGATGCATAGTAGCATATGAATATGAGGAGCACCACGTGCCTGATACTCCATCCTCCAAAAGTAGTGTTCAACAAGACCAGGAGGTGGATTGTCCTTCTACAAAATGAAATTTAGAATGTCATGGAATCGTTGATGGAAATATCTGGTCACAGACACTGGTTCAAGTGAGCACATCTCACCAAGAGTCATTGATGAAATGCCCTCAGCGTTAGCATTAGCCTACTTTAGAAGTTCAATCAACTCATCCGAGGTGTATTCAGAAAAACTGAGAGTGACAAACCACCTTGCTGCACCATACTCTCGCAGCATGGTCATGACCTCAGAGTGTCTACGATACCAGTATTCCTTAGTGCCATATAGATTTGAAAGTATTGACGACAAATTAACCTGCAGAGTGTCATCCTTTTCCTTCAATTTCTGAAGAAACTCTATGGCAGTGATTTCATCAAGTGGAGTTGTAAGCTGTAGAATATGTGCAATGGATGCAGAGAGTATACTAAACTCACTCTCCCATAACAGGTTAAACAGATATTGAATGTTTCTGTGGAATTTGCCATCCTTATTCAAAACTCTACATGAGCGATATTCAGCACCTGGTACATGCGCTTCTCTATTATCCAAACGACCATCTGAGCCTTGTAGAAACAAATCAGGAAAGCAACTTGCTTCCAATGTGGCCTCCCAGTTACTAGCATGGGTGCCTTCCACCTGTTTCATCTGATAAAGGTCAATATTGTCTCAAACTGGATCCCTGCCATGTAGAGGGTGAATTATGTACTGTTTGTACACACTTTCATTTGTTTCTACATTTACCGTCTTGATCATTGGCTTCTTTGTGTCCAGCACTCCATACTGAGCAGATATACTGCTCATTCTGTCAACGTCAAGGACTGTATAGAAGGGATTATTGTTCTTCAAGTAAGTGACAGCCATTTTCACCTTCTGTACATTGACAACATCCTGCCAGATAACCTTTGACTTAGTTGGAACACCACTGACAAGAATAACTACACTGTTTTCATTCAAGATTGCCTCCACATTTTCTTGTGAAGGAAGTGGCAAAAACATGACGGAGCCCTTCAGAGACTTAATGAGCTCTTTCTGGGGTATGTTCTGTGTCCTAGTGTTCAGACATAGAATAGACTGGAATGGTTTCATAGTTTGAATAAGAATCCGTTCAAACATGTTCAACGTAGCAATCTCATTGGGTGTGACATGTGCCTCGATGTTGTTTAGAACTGACCTACGTGGCATTGTGGCATTTTTAACCTTAGAAAAACAGTGTTTCCACATCACAGCCATTGGTTCTAGATTAAAGTTATGTTGTAACAGTAACAGCACCAACAATAGGATACACATCTCATTAAAATACTGTATCTTTTCCAGATCAACCGTGACAGTTTGCTTCTGGTAACACAGTCTATAACATGAGACACACACGGAGTCAAATTTCTCTCTCTTTGCCAACTCAAATTTGGCAATGTGTTTACCAAGCACTTTAACAATCTCTTCTTTCATCATTGACACACTACCGTAATCAACAGCTGATGCTTCTTGAAGAATTGTATCCATAGCATGAGTGCTGCATTGTACCTTTTCAATAAGTTTAGTAGCACCATTCATGTCACCAGACTGCAACAACTCAGAAAGGTGTGTGTACAGTGAAACAGCTTGCTTTACTTCAGATATCATGTATACAAAAGTGTGCATGCCAGACTGATGCACTGCTAACACCTGCATATGGTGAAAGACACTGTCACAAATACCGCTGTCTAAGCATGCTAATGAATGACCCATCAGTCCTTTATGTGGATGGATTTCACAGTGGTCTATTGTCTGAAACAATTTATGCCTCTCTTTATGATCATTGACAACAAAGAGATTAATACATTGTTCAACTTTATCAAAAATGACTGTCTCAGATTGCATGTAGCATCACATATCCATGTTAAACATTTGCATCTATGTGGGCATTCTGTTGAGGCATTGTCATCATCAGACTCAGTTGGTGTGTTATGACATACAGACAACACATTGCTTACTTTGCCATCCTCATCAATGCATAAATTGCTGTCTTTCTTCTGTGTGTGATATGACTCCTGCCAGAAATATACCTCTGAATGCTGTGCGTGTAGCCAGCTGCATGTGAAAATTTCACAAAAGTTGTGTTTGTTCAGGTATGAAAAGTGTTGCAGCTTCATCTTCACAACATACACAACTTTTACAAAGTGTTCAAATACATCTGCTATTTTACGCCACAAGCATTGAAGCACAGCTAGTGCTCTGTTGACAGATGTGCACACTCTTAGGCATAGATTCATTAAGGACAGATGTCTCTTCAGTCTCCTGCCTTCATGGTGCATGACAGCTACAATAAGTCTATCAACCTTAGCTTTATCTGCTAATGATCGATAGTACTTCTGGTTCCTCAGATGGCTAGTGACAACAGGGATAGATCTCTGTTCTGTAGTATGTTTTCTTGTACATGACTGTCCAAGAGTGTTCTTCAGTTTTGTTCTGATTTTAAACTGTTGAGTAGTTTTGCATTTTTTGTTGCATTTGAGCAACAACTTAGCATTCCATTGGAATCAGTAATCGGCAACCTAGGGCTCTGTAAAGACTGAGTGGTCTTCATAAGCTTTGATGTGGCCTGTGTACTGTTGTTTGAACTCTTCAGCAACACTACACTACTATGGTACTTGTTACATCTTTGTTTGGCTCACTGCTACAATGGCATGTTTACTGTGCTGTCGTTGAACAATTTTCTGAAATAGCTGACCAATATCAGACACCTATAGCAGGAGTTAAGAAAGCATGCAATTAGTATCATCAAGAATCTTACTAACTTTCATTAAACTTTCGATTGTTCATGGCCTTGTCTTTAAAACACTTTATTAATATGTCAGTAACCTTTAAAAATCCACATCTGTGGGTATACTGTATAGCTTAGCACACATCAGATTTAACATATTTAGCTCAAACCATTTATTTGCAATTAGAGTGTAAATAATTGGACTAAAATTTGATGGCTATTGCAAAAAAAACCACAAACTTTTCATGGTTTGGACAGATTAGCATGAAAGTGCCATGTTTGCGACATCATATTAGCGAAAGTATCGTGTTTGTGAAAGCAGTCATGCTGTGGGTTCATGTTTGCAAAAGACCGTTTGTGACACTTTTGTGTTTTGAAAATGTTTTGCGTTCTTGCTTTCATGTTTGCAAAAGCACTGAACATGTCCGTTCGCAAATGCAAAAGTTTTGCATACGTACTATCACAAATTATGTAAGTTTCACAATCGCAGTGTTGCATATGTGAAAGTTTCACAAAATAATACTTGACCTCTGAACTAAGGGATTTTCATGATGCATCTCAATCAGGAAATGCTGCCAAATCATGTAAAAAACATCGGTGACCTGAAAACACAGTAAAATACAGCACAGTAAGGCAAATAACAGCAAAAGACATGGCAAACACCTTTACATTAACTTACTTAGAAGGCTAAATGTCATAATTTTTAAATATTAGAGTCTTTACCAAGAGCGACCATGTTTTTTTTCTGAAACAAAACACCCACACAGCTGTTTTAATCAATCAGATTGTCCATGACTATTGGTTGACATCCATTTAAAGCAATCATATAGTACAGTAGACAAATATGTATTTATTTAAATTTGTTATCTCTGGAGGCAATCATGTGATGTTACAAGGACCAATGAGACACACAGAAAAATCAAAGAAGAAACAATCAGCAGCTATATTAGGACATACTGGAGAGAAGTTTTTCTGAAAGCTGTAAGTACAGCAAGTTTCTTCTTAATTTTTAGTAAACTAATTAACAGTTTTTTTGCACAAAAATAACATTAAAAAAATGTTTTTTAGAGGTGTACTAGACAGTATCAATATAAATAACAAGTTATACTGTAAAAGCAAGGTACCAACATTTGAAATCAGAGCAGCATTTTAAATGTATCGCCACAAATGACAGCTGAAAATAGAGGCAGCACATAGTGTGCACGTGTTGTATAAAAGAACTAGCAACCAATAAATGATCAGCAATCATTTGTTGTTGTTTAAACAGACCTACTAACAAGCTGCATTTTTCCTCTCACTAACTTTGCTACGTTGCAGTGTGCCACCAGTTTAAAGGGATCATTAGCATAATGTTAGGTGTACTTTCTCAGTTGGTAGGCAGAATATGATGTAAGCCAATAGATTTTTGTTTTAAACTGTGCTGCCAGCCCATAAAAAAATTATTAATAAGAGAGTGAAAACTAGTTCTGTACTCAGTCTGCACTGACAGGGCATTGCAGGACACACACTGATTTCTTAGTAGCTAGCTGTCAATTTCTCTGTGTAATCAACTTAGAATGGCAGAAAATAGCAAATGTACTTATGGATGGTGGGAAGCTGTTTAATTAGAAGAGGTGGTGAATATGCTTGAGCAATTGAATTTGTAGTGACCTGTAACTGCCAAACTGCTGTGTGAAGTGGTTTGGTAGGGGAGGCATGAAGTGGGAGCACCTCATGCCAACCATGCACAGTCTACTGAGCAACTTGCCTCTTCCAGACATACTGCTGATCCATCTTGGAGGTAATGATTTAGGTGACAAAAGATGGGTAGATTTGGTTGATGAAGCAAAATTGGACCTGGCTTCACTAATAGAGATGTTACCTGCCTGTAAGATTGTCTATTCAGACGTCACAGAGCAGCTGGTCTGGAGTGCAGAATGTGCCTGCTCAACAGAGCCAGAAGAAAGTTTAACATCCAAATATCTGGATATATACGCATGCTTGGGGTGCATACCATACGTCACCCAAACATAAAGTATTATAAAGATTGGCTATATTGACAAGATGGTGAGCACTTCTCACATGCTGGCAATTGCCTCTTCTTGGGAGACCTCTGAGATGGCATCTTCAGAGTGCTCTAAACTTCAGAGTGCACAGATGTGACCTGTATAAATAAAATGGCTGTTTGAAGAGCCAACCCATTTCTGTGGTCAAAAAATAGATTATACACCTCACCTACACAAACACAGTTGTAAAACAGGAGAAGCAGCTAAAGTAATGTTTCTATAAATATAAATTCAGTAATAAATTGCACACTTCAACAAAATTGCATTTATTGTTCTAGCAAGGAAAACATAAAATTGATTTTCTTCTGTATATAAAGAAATAGTACTTGTCTCATAACAGTAAATAAATGTTGTATATAGAAAATAGTGGATGAGCAACTATGCACAACCAGTGCATTCTTTCACAGAGGGTTCTGATTACCTCTGACCTGTAGATTGAAGTTTGAGAGGTCCATTGGAATCGGAAACCTGAGGTGGCAGAACACAATGGCTGTGCATAAAGTTGGTCATTCTATATTTTTTATACTGTATAGTATTATCTGAAATGTGTGCATTATGTATTTTTTTTGGTATTTAACAATGGAACTGAGTTTTGCAGTCTATGGAGCTTTAAGAATACTGTTGAACCACAGTAGGGTACAATCAAATAACATAAACTTTTTATCAGGAACAACAACATTCTTAAAGGGATGTAATTATATATAGAACAACACTGTACTATGCACACTTAAAAAATATCATATTATAAGCTGGCCCAGTGGTGCTGAGGATTGAGGCACTGGATTCCACACCTCACACCACACTGGCGACCTGGGTTCAGGAATGTGCCCGGGCCATCAAGGGTCGACAGGGGAGGGATAGGATTGAGCATCCAGAGGACTGCTCTCCTATCCCTGGGGAGGGATTGGGGTTTCTACTGCTCTACAGTGGCCCCCGATGGAGATCAGGAGCTCTGTAGGAGTGGTACACTAGTGGGTCGAGTGCGGAAGATGATGGCATGTAGTGCTTCTGACATCATTGCACATCCAGACTCTAATGGGGGGGACTATATGGAGGTAAATGGCTGGGAGTGATCATGCAGCTCGATGGCCATAATCAGCACTGCTCAGGAGGTCTGTCATGGAATCGCACTGGGGATCTGGCCCTGGCTCAGCACGGGGAGGCATGGGGTGTCCCCCAGCAGGTTGGGATGTGGCCGCACCAGACCTCATCATGTGAGTGAGCCTGATGACTCCCGTGTGGTAGGAGCCAGTGGCTGGATGCCCCCACCGGTCGAGCTGCAGAAGGTAGAGAAAAAGAGCAATTAAAAAGAATATATATATATATATATATATATCTATATATATCTATATATATATATATATATATATAGATATATATATATATATCATATTATTATATGACACGCATGTACTTTATTTATTTAGTAAGTGAAATGTTATGTTTTGCAGAAAATGGTGAAACTATGGACTCCACTAGAGGTGTCTCTACTTGTCGAGATGGTGGAGAAAAAAGGGGATCCAAAGATTCTAATGAAGAGCATAAACCTAAGGCTGGAGTGGACCTGGAAGGCAGTACACACGTACCTGAACACAAAATTAAATACCTGCAATAAAACACCAGGGATGTGTAAGTGCAAATGGAAGCTGCTTAGACAGAGGTTCTGTCATCTATTAGATCACCTTGAGATACCTGTCCAGGATCTGGGCTGGTACTACCTCGCACATGAAATGTGGAAGAAGGCTGGGAAACCCATTCAAGGGGAATGTGTCATCGACCATAAGTAAAGATAAACTCAGTGTGTGTGGGTGTTTGTGTTGTGGGGGAGGTCATTCACAGACTGTGATCATTCAATTTTCTTGTATTGTAACATATGTCTTCTTTCTAACAGTTAGCTGTACTGTAAATATTTAAGTAATAATTCACTGCCCGGCATATGTTGTTTAAGCAATAATACCAGACAGGGTGTGTTTTGTGTTGGGATACCATCACACCTAATGTGGTTGGGCACTGGGCTGTAGGCCGAGTGCATCCAACACCTGAGAAGTGACGTTATCCCAGCATACAACACAACCTGGAGGGCATTATTGGTATTATACAATGGCTTATTGTTATACGCTGTAAAAAAAAATGTTAAAGCTGTTTTACTTATGGTGGAAAAATAATTTTGTTTCTTTAAAGGAGATGCAAACAAATAAGATGCAAATCAAAACACAATCATAATCCACGTGATGTATGCACACCTTTATTGAAATCCCACATCTACATATCTACATACTGTGTAATCATGAGCAAGTCACATAGGTTAATTGTGCTAACAGAATGTATCTATAAACAACCTGCGGGTTAGTGTGCAACTCATGTTTAAACAGTGTATCATTCAATATATATTGTGTGTGTGTGTGTGTGTGTGTGTGTTGGGGGGAAGATGTCAGGGTGTGGACAGTTGAGGTCAGTGTGATAGCTTTAAAAGCTAAGACCAACCAGTCTCATATTGTTCACAAGTATGTGTAGCTTATACCAGGAACGTGTAACGTAACAGTTAACTGGTTTGTGAAAGCTGCAAATATTATGTTTTTATTAAGTTTCACTGTGTGAGGATAATTGTAGTGTACATCATTGGATGCTTAATGCCATGAAATGCTTAGTGCAACATACTTTTGTTCTGGCCTTGCTCATTCCCACCCTTGGAAGAACCGTTGAAAGATTGGAAGGCCCAAAAAGATTTATAGCCACCTCCTGCAACTCACAGAGAGTGTACCTGGTGGCACTCAGGAGAGGAAAAAAACCTTTTACCGGAGGAAACCTCTGAGGAACCATGGCTGCCAGGCTGCCCTTCCTCTGGGCATACTAAGAGGAGATGGAATGGAAAGCAGAATGTAACTCATGTTCAGGATTAGGAATGTAAGTTTCAAAACAAGATGAAGTCCATCTTCCCAGTCTTTTGATGATATGGGCTGGTATGTTCTTCTTGGATGCAGAAGTTGTGGCTCCTATGTGGAAGGAGTGTCTGGAAAAAGATGATGGGTCATATCCAAGACGTTAAAGTAGAAGTCCAAATGAGTTCGTGAATTCCTTTGTGGTTAGTGGGGTGGGATTTATAGTAGGTAGCAATGGAGCCGAAGGTGAGGACTTCCCGAGGAGTTGAAGTAACTGATTGAAAACTGCGATAGGGAACCAAGTATTTGAAGTAGGAAAGTAAGAGATATCGACTTCTTCTTTGAATCTGTCCATTTTGGAGGAAGATAAGTGAAGAATGTAATGGTCATTGTGCTTGCGTAAGTGTTGCATCATGAGGAATGTAGAGGCAGAGGGAGATTGAGCTGTAAATTCTCTTGGGTGGAGGAATCCATAAAAAGCCAGGCATATGGTAGAAGATAGGATGGTAGTGGAGAAGACATCTGGTGGGTTAGTTCGAATTAGGTTTAGCAGCTGTCTGAAAATGCAATCGTCAATTGGTTGGCGAGTTGGAGGATTTTTGATGGATGACTTAAGGATGCCTATCAGAAGCAGTTTAACAGCTGGGTTAGAAACTATTGATCCTGAAGCTGGATTTGACTGTAGAAGAAAAAACTGGATGCCAGATAAGTAATGTTTGATTGTACAGTGCTTTAATTTTTGAGACGTACAGTATGGCAGAAAATTATAAAGGCCAGAATGGTATGAATGGTTACGGGAATCAGACATGTAGCTGTCATGGTGCAAAATGTGGTGAAGTGTTTCCAGGCTGTAGAATAGGTGGACTGAGTTTTTTTGGATAGAGCAGACCACATGATAGCCTTAGCCTTGTGTAGGTAATCAGTTAATGCATCATGAGATCCTGGAATTGGGGAGCTGGAGTAGAACATGGATCCACAGAAGGCTAAAGGATCCTGAAGTCCTGAAAATGAAAATGAGAAAGATGATCAGCTACAGTGTTGAGGAGTTCAGGAAAGCCAGGTCAATCTCTACAGGAACAGCATAACAGAATGAGAAGATCTGCCTTTATTAATTATATCTACAATTACTTGGTTGTCAGAAAAGACCAAGATGGTCCTTAAGGACCACAGATGCCCCCATGTAAATGCAGCAGCTACTATGGGACATATTTCAAAAAGAGGAGAAGAGGTGGTGCAATCAGGAAGTTGAAGAAACTAAGAAGGCTAAGTGGAGGAGATCCATGATCATTGCGAACCCAAAAGCTGGTGAGGCATCGGTATAAATCTGAGGGGATAAGGTTGGAGAAGCATCCTTTTAAAACATGGAACAGCCATTCCATTGTTCCAGAAAGAGGGACCACAAGGACAAATTGGATTTTGCTGAGGCAGACAAGTTGATATGATGATGTAAAGCGGGCACAGAAGTAATTAGCTTGAGCAAATATAGGATAAATGAATGACCCTGGGGAATTATGTGCACGATAAAATTGAGATAACCTAATAAGGAAAGTAGTTGCTGCTTCATGCATGAGGACTTCACAGAGAATGAAAATACCAAGGCCTGGATTCTGACCAATTTGTCACACGGCAGTCTGGCTTCCATGCAAGCCGAGTCCAATATGATACCTAGAAACTCCAACTCAGTAGATGGACCCAGTGTCTTCTCTTCAGAAATAGGAACTGCAAGGACATGAAAAAGCTCACATAGAGAAGAAAGGGCTGCTGCAGGTGGAGCTGAGGATGTTGAAATAAGGAGAAAGTCATCAAGCAAGTGAATGACATTATGGACACGACAATGATTGAGCAGTAATCAGCATAAAGTGTCAGAAAAGATATCGAAAAGTTTTGGACTGCTTTTGCACCCAAAGGCCAGGCACTGCAAAGTAATAGGAGTCCTTCCATTGAATACCATACAGATGCCACAGAGAGGGAGGGATGGATAGGAAAGAGTTTGAAGGCATCTGATAAAACTGCTTTAGTCAGCCAGGAGCCTGGACCAAACTTTTTGATAACAGCGATTGCATCATCTATGCTTGCGTAGCTTAAGGAAAATTCATCTGATGGCATGAGCGAATTAATGCTAGGGATAGGAGAAGTGTGAGAAGCAGACAGGTCGAATATGAGCCTCTTCTTCTTCCCTGAAAACTTCTTGTAGCCATGCCAATAGGACTGATATGAACAACAGGAAAAGGTGGTTGCTTGAATGGTCCGATGAGGAAACTTTTGTTAAGTTACTTCTGAAGCAACTGACTGATTACATCAGGTTCACTTGTGGCTGGGAGTAAATTCTTACATTTGTAGGATTCCTGTGGTAGAACAAGAAAAACAGAGTGAAAGCCTTCTGAGAAACAGAAATAAGAAAGTTTACCACATGTTAAGATGGATGAGTGGACAGCAAACATGCCAAGGCCTCAACATTGATGGGAATAAAGGGATGTTGTAGTTGTCATGACTTGAGCCACAGTTTGAGAAGATGGATCTGGAATGAGCTACCCCACAATGGCTACACACATGTAAGCTATGACAACTCTACTGATTGCATCCAAAGGCACTGAAATTGTTGTACAAAGGTCGGCCCTCGATGAAAGTGACAGGGTGGCCTAATCTGTCATGAGAGGAATGTGGTAAGGCAGATGGATTTCGAATACTGCATGTAATAGAAGGAGTAGCTGAAGGTAAAGGTTGAGCAAAGGAAGTATCAGGCACTGTTAAAGGGCATAAATCAGCTAAATGTGAGAAGGAGCCACATAGTTGGCAAGTTAACACTTGCTGACTTGCAAAATGATGGCAGAAAAGTTCATTGTCAAGTATTCCCCAACTGAGCCATACTTTAAAGTGAGCAAGGGCTGCAGCGGCCTTAGCCGAAAAGGCTTTATGATAATCGAAGAAATATGTATCACCATAGTGCACTCCTGGTTCAACAAGGTTCTATGTGATAATAGCGACCACTGAAGGGTGATCCCTATTATCGTGAACTGCATTATCACCGAAAGCATTTTCGGAGATATGCAGTAAAAGGCAACTGGGAAACTGTCACCCCTCTAACTAAAGATTCTCAACTCCAGCGGGTGCATGTCAGGGAGGTGGGGCACAGCCCGGTTTAAAAAAAAATTAGGTCCTGCACCTACAGGACGCAGCAAAATTGTACCCTCCCCCAGTCCAGAACCCAGGACCTGCTCGGTCAGAGAAAAACCACCCTACCCACCACACCACATGGTTGACTTGGCAGAAGCAGGCACACCACAGGCTTAAAACCCTGTTCCCCATCCCTCCACATCCTGTCGCCCACTCTCCCTTCCTGTTACCCACCCTACCCTCGCAGTCGCAACATTCACCATCCCCCTACCATCGCCCATGATGATAGCGCCGTCATAAGGGTCACTGTTTTGACAGTCACACATATGCAGTCGCTATCATCATGGTATACTGGTCAACAACCAAATATAAATGGGTGTCTAGCTCTTCCCGGTGAGAAGGAAAGATGGAGCATAGAATATCTCTGTAGAGGCTGAATGCTAGGACAAATTCAAGAATGGTTAATTTCTTGGTCAGTCTAGGGTCCTTGGATTTCAGAACTACAGAGACATTACCTCAAGATATAATTCTGTTTTCTATGGAATTGTGAGATGAAATGAGCAACAAAATAAGGTTAACATCTTTCCCATCAATAATGTCCTTGCGGAGATGACTGGGAACTAGACAAATAGGCGAAATGGCAGGTAAGGCTGGATAAGGAATCTGGGTACCTGGGCTGGCAGAAGGAACAGGTGGTGCAGGTGTGGCTGGGACAGGAACACCTTGGTTGATGTCGGTAGCCAGAGCTGGAACAATAATAGGCCATTCAGACTGCGGAACAGGAATGGCTGGAACTGGTTGATCATCAGGAAGAACAGGCTTCTTGTTCTCCAGCAGTGTAAGTCAGAATTGAATATCAAACACAGAGGTGGCAAGATGAGATATTAGATCCTTGAGTTTGGTGAAAGTGTCAGATTCTGGGCGAGTAGGAGGAGTTGGGGCATCTGGAACCCTTTGGGATCTGGCTTCCAAAAGCAAATCATACAGTTTTTGTTACTTGGCAGTGGCAGGGTAGGTAACACCAAGCTTCTTCAATTCTGTAATTAGTCATGGAATAGCCCAGTCCCTAAGAGAGTGCTTTGACTTGGAAGTGCATTTTCTAGGAGCAGGGGGAGCAGGTGTCGGTCCTTCTGTAGGAGAAGGAAATGCCATATTGTAAACAGAGGGCTCGAAAATATAAGGTGCAGTTCCCAGGAATTGCATCAGCAGTCAAACTGTGAGCCAACTGTGTGCAGGAAAAGAATGAAGGTAGGTCCTGACCTCCACGTAGGCAGAACGATGTGAGAAGAGGAAGTGTGGCGGGCAACTCCAAGTCGATGCTGGCTGATAATAATAGGAATCTGGTAGCCTCCACATAGGCACCAGATGAGTCAGAGGAGTTTGAAGTATGATCCAGTAGCCTCCACGTAGTCACCAGATGAGTCAGTGGAGTCTGAAGTATGATCTGATAGCCCCCACGTAGGCACCAGAGGAGTAGTAGGAGCAAATATGGGATCCAGTGGCCTTCACATATGCACCGGGTAGTAGGAGAAAGAGAAGCTGGAACCCCCACTAGGCACAGCTGGAGGACCTGCACAAGAGCAGCAGTACAGGTCACAAACCCCAAGTAAGCGCAGCACAATAAAAGATGCAATGTCCGAGGAGAAGTCCAACTGGAGCGTAAGGTGAATTCATCCAAAGCAGGAGCCAGAATTATGCTGCAGAGGACAGTAGCAAAGAGCAGGAGCTCGAGTATCAGAACTGCCAGACACTGATGAGCAAGCATGGGCTGCGGGAGAAGAAGGTGCAGGAAGGAGAGAACCAGGAGTGGAGATGCACAACCCAGAAGTCAACAGCAATGGAGGCAAATACAAGGAGTAGAGCAGGAGCAGAGGAGAAGAGAAACCCCCTGCAAAAAAAAAAAAGAAAGGTATGAGGAAAACAGAGAAAAAGGGGTGGAAGCGAGAAGGGGTCGCCAAGTGGCAAGCTGTGGGTGGAGCGCCAAGTGGCAAGCCACGGGTGGAGCGCTGAGTGGCAAGCAACAGCAAGCAAGAGGGACCACCGAATGCAACGAAAAACAGGCAGAAGCAGTAGTAGGGAAAGGGACAAAAAAAAGGGGGGGGAGGAAAGACACAGAACTAGCAGGGGAATGAGCAAAGTGGTGAGCGCAGAGGAGAGAAGCAAGTGGGAGCAAAACCACATGCCCAGCTCAGCGTCAGAAGTGATGGCTAAGCGCCTGGAGCTGGATGTGCAGAGTTTTTAATCTGAGGTATCCTCGCCCACTGAACCATAGGCGGTGCCCTCCAAAAAGAGTATGTGTCTCATGGGGATGGGGAGTATGTTTGTGGCAATGAGGGTGTAGGGGTGGTGTAAACCTGCTGGAATATAATAGAACGTCACACTGTTGTAACATATATGTTTTTTATATAACAGTGTTGTGCACTTAACCATTTGTGAAGTAACACAACTGCACCTGTGTCAACATGATCCTGTAGATACTGGTTACCGATATGTTAGTTTTTAGAGTTCTGTGATAGCCTGTTAGTCCAATGTAGTACAAAAAGATATATAGTTGATAGCTGTATACAAGTACATGAAGCTATAACAATTAAATTTCTGTAATGAATCAATACTGTTTTGATTCCGTATACTGTTATTGTTTCAGAGCCGCTTAGAAGAGGTCCCACAAGGGTTGAAGTAGTACCAGCCCAGGCAGATGAAATGGAGGAGGTGGGGTAGTATAAAGATGACAACGTCATCTTTATCGAATCATCTGGTAAGTACATGTTTTAGTAAAATAACACTGTGATAACAGATTCTTATGTTGTCTGAGAAAAGTTGTAGATTTCTGGCATATGTAACTGATTTTTATGTTTGCTTGCGCATGCTCAAGAAACGTTATGTGACAGCTTAGGAGAGAAGCGAGTTGGGGAGGTGCAGCAGTGTGGCATCCAACAGAAGCAGTGCATTTGGGGGCATGGCTGTGGTGCACCAATGAAGGCACAGTGTGCTGATGACACTGGCTTCCAGAAGGTACACAAAGTTGTAACGTTTTTGCCGCAGCAATCACGGGCCGCCTCGTCATTGCAGCATCAGCGATTCGCTGCAATGAGGGAGCAACCTGTCATTGCTGGGCGGAACATTGCTTGTGTGATATTGTTTGTGAACATGGCGGCGCTTTGCGGCGGCGATTGGGTCAGGGTGGGAAGGGGCAGCAGTGAATTGGTTAACTCCAGAACAATCAGCGGCATAGCACTGCTGCCTCACTCAGAGAGGGTGGGGGGTATCTGAGTACAGGTCTCCACTGCTTCAGCATGCAGCATCCAGAATGGTGCAACCATCAAGTAGGGGTGCACTCTGTACTGGCATGGTGGGTGGCTGCTGTGCTGCTGTTCGCAGAACAGCAGCCTACCTGTGGGTGGACAACCACTTAATTCTACTTGTGGTACACATATGTTTTGGAATCATATCTACAGACTTGCTCAAGGGATGTGATTCCAAGTTAGGCTATGAATGGAGCATCGGACCATATGCATGGGCATGCCAACTTCACAGCGCCTGTAAATTTGCCACATATCATTATGGGCATTATGCGTCTCATCTGACTTTCTGTACCTTGAATATGCTGGATCTGTTGCAGTTGTGACATCATTATGTTGTAATGTTGCAGTTGTGATGTCACAACTGCAGCAAAACAACTTGGAATGCTGCCACATAGTTTATTTCTACTACATTATTAAGCTGGAATTTGTTTGTTTTTTTATAACTGTAACTTACTGAAATATCTACAACACATTGTACCTGTTATTTGAGCCTGCCATCAACTCTCAAGTACCCCCCACGCCAACAGTCAACCAAAAGAAACTGCAGTGTAAAAATTGAAGATTTATGCATACAGTCTATGTGTATTACAATTACTATACAATAAGAGTTATAAATGTGCCTCTGTGTATGGTACTGCTGGTGATGGTGGTAGTAATGTGTCAAGGGTGGGGAGCAGGAGTGCAGATCTGTTTGACATTCCCAGCTTGAGACCATGAAAATTCAGCACATCAACCATATTTTGTGGTATTGAGGCATACATCAATGCAAGATGTGAAATTGGAAACATGTGTTGCCTCATATTGGGGCATCATACTAAAAACACATGTCTTAACATAGTGACATGTCACAGTATTCTATCATTTCACTATGTCGCATCATTAATGTATGAGTGTGACACTTACTTGTAAGTGTTATCATAGTGTATGTCTGTTGTCTCTGTACACACTAACTGTTATTCGTCCAGTTTCCCCTCCCCACAAAAGACAAACCACTTGTATGTTGATGTGCTCAGATCGGCAATTAATTTATTATATATCCAAATTTCATTTTCCATTCTCATTATCATTTATTAATGTCTCTTCCACAATTTTATTTTTTATTGCATTCAAATATCAGTCTCTGATCATCTCTCTCTCTTGTCTTCTCGCTTCCCCAGGTGAACACTTGGGTGCCTTCTTCTTCTCTTTTCTGGAAGGTAACGGTGAGCACCGAGACTGCTTTTTGTCCTTCAGTTTCTTCTTCTCATCATATTTCTTTTTCCTTCCCTCTCCCCCCCTTCCCCCCCCTTTTTTCTGCCATCCACCTCTGGCAGTCCACCATCCGTCACTTCTCGATCAACTCCTCCTTTCACTCCCTTTTTGTCGGGTGGTGGGAGGTAACAAAACTTTAGCAAAGTGGATGAACCACCACTGTGCTGCTCTTTTTGTACCCCTTTGTGCCCCTCCCTTCCAGCCTGGCTGCCTATTGTCCTGCTTCCTAGCCCTCCCCTCCCCATCTGAGGCAGCCATTCCAAGACAAGAGGGAAGGTGTGCACCAGGACAACTTGGTCTGCCCCTTAAAGGGCAAACTCCATTGTCCCGGATTTCCCCCTTTTTCCCCAACAAAAGGCAAACCACTTGTATGTTGTTGTGCTCAGATTCCTTCTTCTTCTCTTTTCTGGTAGGTAACGGTGAGCACTGAGACTGCTTTTTGTCCTTCAGTTTCTTCTTCTTCTCATTATATTTCTTTTTTCTTCCCCCTCCCTCCTTCCCCCCCCTTTTACCCCATAGCCTGTCTCCAGCTTGCGTTGGACAACTGGTTTTCCCCCCTTTTTAGGACCCTCCTCTTTTTTTAACTCCTTATCTGTCTCCTCCAAGCCTCAATAAAACCCATCATTTCCGTATTAAACATGTCTATTGCTAAGTCTGACAAGTGCACCTCATCTGACCTGTAAAAATCTTCTACCCATTCTTCTACCCCTCATAGTATCACGTGCCCCCCATATTTCTTACTAATGTACCCACTCTTCTATTCATCTTCCTCCTAGCTCTATCAATTGCTACATGGCTGTGCTCGTGTCTCCACACCCTCCTTGGTATAATGTCTGACCAAGTTATGCTTACTTCCAGCCACCACTGTTGTATCTTCCCTAAGTCCCATTTTGCCTGCACATACATGTCCACCCACGGCTTCCCCCCATGTCATTCCCTCCCAGGTGTATAGTAATTAAATCTGGGGTGGGCCATCGCTCTTTTATTTCTTTCGGGATAGGAAGTAACTGTGCCCATCTCATCCCTTGGATACCACACCAAACTTGCTTACATTCTCTGACATCCTGGTACAGCTGCTTTCCCCCAGCTTTTTTCTCCTCTCTCTTTTCTGCCCAATAAATGTATGAGTGCCCGCAGATCCATACTTCTGTGGTTCTCCCTCTACCTATAGGATTTAAGCAAATATACACCTTAATCATCTTCCTGACAGGCTCATCATTTTTTTTTTAAACCCATACCAACCCCCCTCCCCCCTCTCAGTTCCACACCTGGAAGACAAACGACATTGACATGTTAATCACCAGTTTCCAGGGTTCGTATATATCTCCTGTAGCTGGCTGACTGCCAGCGCCCCTTTTACAACATATTAGTCACCATCTCCCCTGTCGCTGCCCATTGTGAAGCAGCCCCTATTCGAAAGGAGTGAGACAAATATTTGCCTGTGTCTTTGCCCAGAAATTCCATACCTTTTTTGAGTATGGCTGTCACTTGATAATGTGTCACCTTCTTCCCATCTCCATGCACAAACAATCTCCCTTTTTTAATCCTAAACTCTGCGGCATAAGCCCATAAAGCCTATACTGGGCACCCTGTGCCGTCTCTGTGTGGCTTTAATGGTTATGGCACACCCGTTACCTCCCTGATCCGTTTTGGACCTTTTAATAATAACTTGTATCTCTTGCTGTCCCCAAGTTACGTCTCCCCATTCCAAACCTCCCTCCCCATCTTTTCTGCCATGCCCTACTGCCTCACTCACTCTTAGGGCTCCTGCAAACATTACTAGCTAAATGGTGTGAAATGACTGTGCCTCATCCTTGGATCTGCAAATCACCCGTAAAATGCCCCCCAACTTTGCTAGCCAATGATCTGCTATTGGTCGCCTACCGTCCTTGAGCCTCTTGTTCAATCTAGCCCACCCCTGTATCATTCTTCTTACCAACATTGACTTCATAGGGTCTTTCCACCTCTTTAGGAAATAAACTAAACTAATCCCTGCTAGGTACACCCCCCATCGTGGTGTGAGCCGTTCCTCTCTGCCATTGGTCTACTGTAAACTTCCCTAGTTGTTCCTCAGTAAGTGGCCCACTTACCTCCATGTGGTGTGCTTCCCTGAATGTTTGCAATGCCCTCCATGCCCCTTCATAAGCTCTCAAGGTCCGTGGTGCCCATGAGTTGTGAAATGGCATCTCGGCTCCCTCCTGCCAACGTCCCAGATGTTCGTTGGTATGGGTGTTTTCCGCTCATCTGCTGTCGGTGCCAGCATCTGGAAACAATGCAGCTGCAGATGGGAAAGGCTGTCAGCTAGGATATTTTTAACCCCTTCTATGTGCCTGGCCATGAATGACATGTTCAGCTGTAGCGATCTTAGCACTAACTGTCACAGTACCCTCATGATCATCTCCAATCTGGCCCCCTTGTTGTCAGCGTGGCTCAGTTGGTAGCACATCCTCCTCTGGACCTGAAGGTCATGGGTTCTCATCCCACACCGGGACTGGACTTGCACCTAAAAATCACTGGCATCCGTGTACAGTATTGGGGGGTGCTGTACTGCTGGGGTGTGCCATCCTTCGGATGAGACGTTAAACCAAGGTCCCTTCTGCCCATCCTGGTGTTGTCCTGGTGGGTGTCCAGGTGGAAGTAAAAGAACCCAGGGCACTCTTCGCAAAGAGCAGGGAACATTCCTGGTGTCCCGGCCAACATTCCCCTTCCCATAAACCGGTTCATGCAATTATCCAGGCTGTGTGTGGGTGATGATGTACGATATGACTGCCACCACACGTTCAGTCACTTCACTACCAGTCTAGCATTGCTTGTAAAGCGCTTTGGATGTATGAACAATGCTATATAAATGCTGATTCTTCTTCTTCTTCTTCTTCTTAAAACCTCTACCACTGACCTGTTGTCACACCAAAATGTAACCCTCTGATTCCATAACTCCTCCCCCCACACTAGGGTGCAGGCCCGAATGGGCATAATTTCCAATAGCGTGATGTCTTTTACCTTACTCTCTGTCAACCAATTTTTTGGCCAAGGCTCTGAGAACCATTTTCCTTTCGAGTAGCCCCCCCCATCTCAAACCCTCCAGCTGCATCTGTATATAAATCAAGAGCTGTGTTGTAGACCCACCTGTCCTGCCAAAATGAGCAGCCATTGTAGCTGCTGAGGAATTCTTCTCATACCATAAAGTCTTCTTTTACTCCCTTTGTTATGTCCACCGAGTGGTGAGGTCTGGTCATTCCTGCTGTAGCCCTCACTAGCCGCTTAGTGAATGCCCTTCCTGGTCTAATAGCCCTACAGGTGAAGTTCAAATGCCCCATGACTTGCTGTACCTGCCTTTATAGTACTTGTCTCCTGCTTGTGTGCACCTGGATCAGATCTTCCAACTTCACCACCTTGTTATCTGGTAAACTAAACACCTCCTTCAGTGTGTCTATCTCAATTCCAAGGAATTCTAACACCCTACTAGAGCCCTTGGTCTTATCCGGCACCATCGGTACCCGCAGCTCTGCACACAGGTCTTGGAAACTAGCCAGCATCTTCTCTGTCTCACTTTGTCCCTTGCCTATTAACAAGAAGTCATCTAGGTAATGTATGACCACCTTATAACCTGTTTTCTCTAAAAATACCCATTGCAAACAGGTGCTGAATGCTTTGAAAGTAGCACAGGCTACAGAACAATCCATAGGCATGGTTTTGTCAAAATAATACTGGTCCCCCAACTTAAAACCCAATAGATCCCAATCCTCCCTTCTCACTGGGAGCAATCGGAATGCGGACTCTATGTCCGTCTTGGCCATCCATGCATCAGGCATCGCACAGATCATCTGTACGGCTTCTTCTAATGTGGCATAGGTGACTCTGCTGTGTTCCTCACTTATAAATCATTGACTGATTCCTCCTCTGGGAATGACAAAAGGTGAATCACCCTGTATTCCCCTTCTTGTTTTTTGGACACCAGGCCCAAGCAGGAGATTCTCATATTTCTTAATGGGGGAGTTGCATATGGTCCTTCTACTCTGCCTGCATCTCTTTCTTTCTCTATGTTTTGCTATAGAATATCCTCTTTCCCTTTAACTGACCTCAGATTATTAGCTTCTCTTGCTCTTCTTGGGCCTTCGCACTGTAGTGAGAAACCTGTTCTAAAACCTTTATTTATCCCTTCTGCCACTGCTGTTTAGCCAATCACTGGAAACAGGGGAGGTACCCAAAGACTAGAGGACAGCAGATATAGCCCCCTTATACAAAAGTGGGAACAAAGAGGAAGTGGGGAACTACAGACCAGTCAGCCTCACCTCGGTAGTAGGGAAGATCATGGAAGCACTACTGAAGGAGAGATTGGTGGAACATCTGGTTGTCAATGGACTGCAGGACCCAAGGCAGCATGGTTTCACCAAGGGGATGTCATGTCAGATCAACCTCGTTGAATTTTTCAACTGGGTGAATAGGGAGGTGGATGAGGGGAGGGCAGTGGACATGGCCTATCTGGACTTCAGCAAGGCCTTTGACACTGTGCCACATAGAAGACTATTACACTAACTGGGGAATATGGGTGTGGGCAGGACAGTAGTGCAGTGGGTAGGTAACTGGCTGGGTGGCAGGACACAGAGGGTGGTGGTAAATGGCTGTCACTCCACAGAGGGAAGAGTGACCAGTGGGGTACCAAAGGGATCAGTGCTGGGACCAGTCCTATTCAACATCTTCATCAGTGACATTGCACAGGACCTAGAAGGCAGAATTTCCCTTTTTGCTGATGACACAAAGCTCTGTAACAGAGTGGACATGCCGGAGGGTGTAGACAGAATGAGGAGGGACCTGCAGAAGCTTAAAGAATGGTCAAGGGTTTGGCAGTTGAAATTCAATGCAAAGAAGTGCAAGATAATGCATATGGGGCACAAAAACCCAGGCACAATATATCAGTTGGAGGGTGAGGATAGAGCATGCACTAAGCAGGAAAGGGATCTTGGGGTTATCATCTCTGACCTCAAGGTAGGGAAACAGTGTGACAAGGCAGCAGGTAAAGCAAATAGGATGCTGGGATGATAGGTGCATCACCAGCAAGAAAAGGGAGGTCATAATTCCACTATACAAGACACTAGTGAGGCCTCTCCTGGAGTACAGTGTACAGTTCTGGAGACCTTACTTACGTAAGGACATAGACAGGGTAGAGAAGGTTCAGAGGAGGACAACTAAGATGGTACATGGATTGCATCACAAGTCCTATGAGGACAGGTTGAAGGAACTGAATATGTGCTCCCTGGAGGAGAGGAGGGAGAGAGGGGATATGATAGAGACATACAAGTATCTTACAGGGATGAACAGGGTGCAGGAATACACTATTTTTAAGTGAAAAAGATGTTCCAGGACTAGAGGGCATGGGATGATGTTGGAGGGAGGATGATTCAGAGCAAACGTGAGAAAGAATTTCTTCACAGAACCGGTGGTAGACAAGTGGAACACCCTGCTAGAGGAAGTGGTAGGGGCTGAAACAATCACGGGATTTAATGCATGGGATAGACATAAAGGAATTCTGGAGGTCAGGGTTAAGGGGCAAACAGACTTCTAGGAAAACATAAAGTAAATTTACAAGCTCAAATGGGCAGACTGGGTGGGCCGTAGGCCCTTATCTGTCGACACTATGTATCTATGTATCTGTTTGGGTATTCTTTCAACCATCTCTCCCATGCCTTTATTTTCATGGGGGGTTACGCTTCTTGAAATTGTTCCCTTACTTTCCCCCCACTTCTCTGACGCCCCCACCTCCCTCCCACTCTTGTTCCCTTATCTGTTCAGTAAGCTAGGTTCCACCTACCACCGTAGCCTCTTCCTTTCAAACCTCTATTCCAGGACTGGCCCCTGTAACCTTGACCATCCCAAAAGGGCTGTTGGGCTGTTCCCTGTCCCCCTCCCCCAGGCCCCTTGCGTCCAAGATGTCCCGCATCTATTCGCAGGGTGTGCACCCCCGCATCTTGAGCATGCATGCCAAAATCTGCATTGGGGCCATGAGCAAAATGCCCTGTTATATCCCCAGCAACATTTTTGGGGAACTCCCCCTCTTTTCCCCATTTCTCCCTCTGGATTGATTGGTTACATAGTCTGTCCATAAATCTAACTGCTTTGTGTCCCACCGCACAGCCCCATACGTTGCCATTCCTTGGCGAAAAAATTTGTCATAATATATCCACCCTACTCCCCCTTTTGCTTTTGCCCTTCTGATAATTAGTGAGTACGTAATCACTGGAATGCCCAAGTTAGGCTTCTTTTCCAACACTATCACGCAGTACATGGCGAACCCCACAAACCACCCATCCACATTTTTTCTTTTAGAAATTTATCCTCCTCTTTCTTTCCCAGTAAAAATACTGCTGACACCATCTCGCTCTTCCCAATATTCTCAGTCTCCTCGTATTTTGCAGGTGACTCCCTACTCACCAGGGCAAAAATGTCTACATACTCCCCTTTCCATATTTTTTCTTTTGTAGCCAGTGGTACATGCTCCCCTATTCTCATCCCTGGTGCTCCTATCTCCCTTGTTTCCTTCCCTATGCTTCCCGACATCTTGTCCACCCCCCTGTCGATTCCTTATCCTACCTGATCTCTGCTAAGGCTGATTCTATCTGTCCCAACCTCTCTGATCCCAGTGCCACAATAATTTGGCCTATGTATTCTTTTATGCTGTCTCCTACTGTACCAGATACATTACCTGCGGGCTTATCAGCTCCCTGCAGCCTGTTGTCATCAGAGTGCCCTGGCCTGGTTTTCTGTGGTTGGCTGACTGGTTGGGGTATTGTCCGAAGAGGAACCACTGTGTTCGGGGGATCCGATCTGGGTTCCACCGGTGGGAACACTACCTGCTCTTGGGGAGGTACTGGCAGTTCAGGTACACAGGGCTTTACTTGGTTTACTTGCTTGGTTTACTTGGTTTATAGGACAAAAGGAGGCAGTTTGCCTATCGAGATTGTCCTCCATATACATGGAACATTTAACCCAAATTCTGATCTTCCATCCATTTATCAAGTTTATTCTTAAATATTGTAATAGTTGGTGAGTCAACTATGTCCTGTGTTAGTGTGTTCTATTTTTTAGGTGTTCTAATGGAAAAATAATTTAGCCTCTTGTTATTATTAGCCTTTTTTACTTCTAATTGTTTGTTGTGGAGTCTGGCCACAATTTTTGTTGATGAGTAAGCAATACCACATATCGTCATTTGAGCAGGAGATTCAAGAATCTTAAACTTCTGCAATAGGTCACCTCTAATCCGTCTCCGCTTAAGTGAATAAAGTCCTGTTTTTTGAAGTCTGGTATCATAATCAAGATGAGCAAGGTGGGGGACAAGTTTAGTGGCTCTTCGTTGAACTTGTTCGATTCTATTAATATTGGTCTTTAAATAAGGACTCCAAAATGGGGATCCATAGTCCAGATGAGGCCTGACATGTGACCTATACAAAGTCTTGAGACATTGTTCTGTTTTAGAAATAAAAGTTTTCTTAATCCTATGAAGTAGCGCGTTAGTTTGGTTTGCAACTCTAAAGCAGTGAGAAGTAGAAGATAATTTATCATTTACTACTATTCCTAGATCTTCTTCTACATTAGAGGTCCTAATAATGGTATTATTTAGGAGATAAGTTTGTCTAAGGTTGTTTTTTCCCAGGTGAAGTACTACACATTTAGAAACATTGAAGTACATTCTATTATTAAATGCCCAGTTCTCAACTGAGGCTAGATCAAGTTTTAGATTATAACTGTTATTCTGGTTGTTAACCTTACCTCCATGTTTGGTGTCATCAGCAAATTTAACCATAAAATTGTTGGTCGAGATACCCATATCACTAATGAACAAGTTGAACAAAGTGGGACCCAAGACCGATCCCTGAGGAACCCCACTAGTCGCCTCTTCTAACTCAGACATTGCACCATTTACCCTTACTTTCTGTGTCCTATTTCCCAGCCAGCTGTTTATCCATGAAATAATGGATGACGAGAAACCTAGATGGATTAATTTATTAATCAAGATGACATGCGAAACTTTATCAAATGCCTTACTATAGTCCAAAAGAATGACATCCATTGGTATATTACAATCAAGATTATAACTGATATGGTTATAGAAGGAGATCAAGTTTGTAGTACAGGAGAAACCTGATTTAAACCCATGTTGGTAATCATCATTGATGTTTAAAGTTGCCATTTCGCTTTCAAGTTGTTGTTTTATAATGTTTTCCATTAATTTATTTGGTATAGAAGTGAGGCTAATGGGCCTATAATTTTCAACTTTCGAATGGGAACCCTGTTTGAAAACAGGTGTAACAGTGGCTGTACACCAATCTACAGGGACTGAGGATTCTCGAAAGGATTTATTAAAGATAATTGTTAAAGGTGGAATAATTGAGTCTTTTGTCCCTATAAGAAACTTGGAATTGATATTGTCCGGGCCTGGGCTCGTATGATGTTTTAAAGAATCAAGTACCCCTGTATGTCCTGCAAGGAGATTTTACATACTTCTATCTTTGATACTATTTCTTTAGGTGGAATGATAGTTGGTTCCTGGACAAAAACTAATGAAAAATACTTATTTAGTTCTGTAGCCATCTCACTATCAGATGTTATAGTTATGTTATTAGTGACCAGTGGTCTGATCAGGTTATTATTACCTTTTTTCCCCATTTAGATATGAGTATAGTGCCTTATGGCAGTCTTTTGTATGTGCTGTTTTAAATTCCAGGTTACATTTGGCAAAGATGATTTGTTTTTATAGTTATTTGACTGCCTCCCTATATTTTGTTAAGGCTATATCTTTCTGATCTAATGGGCATTTATTTAAGTTTGAAAAGAGTTTACTTTTATGTTATATTAGTTTTTTACTAGTTCCATTAAACCAAGGTGGTATCTTGCCTTTGCTATTGTACTTATATTTTTCTGGAACATATTGCTTTTCAAGTTGGAGGATTTTTGTCTTTAAGAATTCCCAAGCTTCTTCAGTTTCTAGTGGAGAAAGAAGCTGTTCCCAGTTGAGAGACTTTAAAGAACCATTGATATTATGAAAATCTGCCTTATGGTATTGTTTTATTTTTAGTTTATTAGTTTTAGGTTGTAAGGGAAGTTGTATAGAAAATAATATAGTCATGTGGTCACTATTACCTAATGGATTTAAGATCCTAATATCGGATGTGAGAGTCTCTAGATTTGTTATAACAAGATCTAGTATGTTTGTTCCCCTTCTTGGTTCTGTGACTATTTGCCTAAGACCTAGGTTAATAATAGCCAAAAGAATGTGTTCATCATGTTGGTTAATACCAGATAAGGTGTTCCAGTCAATAGTGGGAAGATTAAAATCCCCCAATATGAGGACTGAGTCCTTATGCACTATCTGGGTGATCTCATCTGCTAGCTGTCTAGTCTGGTTTATATCAGAGGAAGGTGATCGGTAACAAGTCCCGATAAGTAGCTGGGGATACTCATGGGTCTAATATAGACCCATAAACTTTCAGTATGTACTTTAATTGTTGATTTATGAGAGGGGTTGTCTTTCCTTACATATAAACTGACCCTTCCCTCTTTCCTTGAGTCCTCTCTATTTCTATAGTAGTGCTTAAAACCAGGAATTTCTACGGACCAATTTTTGTCTGTGTTACCCTAAGTTTCAGTGATGGCTATTACAGCTAGATCTAAAGACTGAGCCAATATTACAAGCTCAGCATGCTTGGAAATGATCATTGATCGTGCATTCAAGGATAGAATATTTAAGTTAGTGCTGTGTTGTAAACAGAAATTAGTAATCAGAGATGTGGTGGGTGCCCCAGTCTCCCCCTTGTTTATTAGTTTAAATGTTTATTTATAAAGGAGGTTATCTTACGCCCTAGAACAGTACTTCCCCTTCTGCTGAGATGCAGACCATCCCAGCTGTAAAAAGATGGTCTGTCTTCAAATTCCTCCCAATATGTCAGACAAGTTGTTCCCTGCCGATAGCACCATTTACGGAGCCACACATTCAGAGCTTTTATTTTGGTGGTGATGTATCTGGTCGTCTTGGGACGGGTAAAATTTCAGAGATACATAAACTACAGCCACGTTCTGTTAATACATTGCATAGAGCGACATAGTCCTGTTTAATTTGCTGGAGATAAGATTTCCCAACATCATTGGTTCCTGCATGGATAATCACTAAAGGATTTTCACCGGCTGATGATAAAACAGGTTTAATCATTGAAGTAATGTCTGCAATTTTGGCCCCTCTGTAGCTGGAACAAGTTCGGTGTTCTTTGTCGGGGTTACATACTGCCCGGTCAATGTATTTTATAATAGAATCTCCAAGGACAAGTACCTGTTGTTTTGTACTTGGTACCGCTTGATTTTGTGGAAAAGGTACTGAAGTAGTGGTCTGAGGGATAGTGGCCAAGAAAGGTTTGACTACTGAGTTATTACATGTTTCATTGTATGGCTGAGAATTTGGTCCTTTATTATTAGCATAATGCATGTTGTATTCATGGACATTATTATTAGATCTATGTGTGGTAAAGGTGTAAAGCTGTTCAGCATTCAACTGCGGTAAAGGTACTAAAACCTTAGATATGGTGTTGCTATGTACTCCTACTATATCATCTGGTACCTCATCAGTCTTTTGAAAAAGATGTTCAAATGAGTTATGTATTGGAATTGTATGAGTACTGGGAAATAAGTGATTTCTTTTTTTGATGCATTTTTTCTGGGGTATTTTTGTCCAGTCATCTGCTTCTTTGTGGTGCAGACTTAAATTATTGATAGCAGTAGTGGAGGGAGTAGAGGTAGTGATTGGTTGCGCTGCTGGATTTGGAGTGGGAAGAATATTTAAGGGTGGTTCATAGGAAAAAAGTGTTTTCCAGGTGTTTGGCAGTGGAAGTGTTTGTTTCTACTAAAAGTGAATATGATCTATGTAATCTTTCAAAGCTTTGATTTCAGAACTTAACGTCTCTTTAGGCTGAAGACGTTTAATTTCATCCTGCAGGTCTTTAACCAGTATACATCTGTGACAAACAAAATTAGGCACTTGTTTGCCAGTGGTATACATTTGGCAAGATAAACATAGCTTATTTGCTTTCTTCATACTGGCTAATATACAACAGTCGGTATTGTTATCAGGAAACCCCCCTTTTTTTATTACTTTACTTGAATAATGAAGGGTCTGGTATCCTGGTCCTGATGTCCCCGGTGGACACGGTAGACACGCGCAAGATGCACGTGTCTCTGCGTGCGTCTCCACGCGTGGCCCTGCGCACGCTCACCCTGCTCGCTAGTGCGAGTTGTTTTATGCCCAAAAACCAGAAGTGCGTGATCGGGCTACTTCCGGTTTTGCGCTAGCGCTAAATGTCCTAAATATGTTAGAAAAGCCTTTAAGAAGGTTAATCCTAGTATGTAGAACAGTATTTAGTGTTTAAAATTGCACCAAGTTGCAAAAAACAGGGAGAATAATGGAGGCAGGTAGACCAGGAAGTGTCCCTATCCTCCAGTATCTCACACTCCTTTATGGCGTTAGAGGAGAGCTCAAAGCTAGGGATGGTACCCTTTTCCCTGAGCTATGTAGTTTCAACTAAAATCACTGATAATTTCAATAGAAAGACAGTCAAAGTTTCATTTAGGCAAAGTTTCATGCATCCAGCACATAGCCAGTATATGTAATGCTGCCCACTCACTAGTGCTAGTTATTTTATGTCCGAAAACCGGAAGTGCGTGATCGCACTACTTCTGGTTTTGTGCTTGCGCTAAATGTCCTAAATATGTTAGAAAAGCCTTTAAAAAGGCTAATCCTAGTATGTAGAACAGGATTTAGTGTTTAAAATTGCACCAAGTTGCAAAAATCAGGGAGAATAATGGAGGCAGGTAGACCAGGAAGTGCCCCTATCCTCCAGTATCCCACACTCCTTTGTGGTGTTAGAGGAGAGCTCAAAGCTAGGGATAGTACCCTTTTCCCTGAGCTATGTAGTTTGAAATAAAATCACCGATAATTTCAATACAAAGACAGTCAAAGTTTCATTTAGGCAAAGTTTCATGCATCCAGCACATAGCTGTGGAGGTACTAGGCTAACCACGCGGGGAGGCACCACCACTGGTGGCTACAATCTCTTAGGACTACGGGGTCTACCGGCTGGTTGTTTCCCACTGTCCCCTTTCCTTTCCCTGCTTTCCGCTTTTCCCCGGATCTCCCCGGCTCCTCCCCTTCAACCATCTGCCACATCTTGTTGGCCTTCTCCGCCATCTCCACAATGGCCTTTTAGGCATCTTCCTTAGACGGCCTGTTCATCTTTTGTGCCATCTCCTCTCTTTCTTGCCTGTATAAAAGCTGTGAAGCCTGACAAACTGAAAAACAAAACACTTCCATTAATTACTCGCCACACTTTTCTCTTTTTTTTTACATGCCCCCCTCCTGATTGTCCCTCTAGCAGACGCCCGACTCCACTGCTCCTTCTGCCTTCACGAAGCCCCTTATGATTGTTCCCATAGCCCCCCTTCTTTTTTTTTCTTGTATATATGCACTAGCCTTGTGGCCATGCATGCCACTTTCCTTCTTGCTAGGCCTGTCCTATGGCCTGTTTCGCAGTGCTGAGAAATGATACCTGACCATGCATTGCATCTGTCCCTCCTGCATCTACCATCTGCCTCCTAGCCTTCTGGACCCATCCCCTCCTTCCATCACACCCCCCCCAGGTTGCTGTCAACCCCCTCATAGCCGCTCTTCTCCCATATGTCTGTCGCTACTCTCAGGCCCAGTAGGCCTATTCATTAACCCCCTTCCTGATCCCGCATGCCTTCCGCTGCCTGTGTGGCCTCTTGGCCTAAACCCCCTTCCCCTCACTCCTTGCCTCATGCAGTGTCAGTTGCCCTGCCACATGTTTACCTGCAAGCCACTGCTCTGGCTTGTCTCCTGGCTCCCTGCCATTCCCCTTTAATAAGGGAACCCCCCCCCCATGCACCAGTCCCTTTGCCCACAAAAGTTCTTGGCGACCTGAACCTTCAGTGTCTGGCATCACGCCACACAACCGCCATCGTGAGTGCTGCATTAACCCATCCCTCCAGGGCTTCCAACCACAGCCCTTCTGTTTGCCCAACACAATCCATTTAAATGTCCAAATATTAATGCCACCAACTCCTGGATCTTATTGTACAAGGCACCACTTTCATTCATTTTCTTTTCCTCAAGTTCGCTTGCTCTCCCAAAAGCCGCTTTCCTACTTCCTCATATTCCCTAAGCTGCCCTTGTGGCACTCGCCTACCACAGTGTTCTCTCTCCCCTCCCCTCCCTTTCAAAATTCTCATCTTCTGGGGTTCAACCCCACAATCTTTGGTTCAGAGACCGGACCCTACTCGAATAGTCCACAAACATTGCCTGCTCTTTTCACTCAGATTCTCTACATCTCTAGGCCTACCAAACAAGGCCTATCACTTCCACAATGTGTGACATCATGCCTCATGGCTTTCGGGCTCCTGTGGCCATCTCTCCCTCTCTCAACCATGATTCCCTGCCTTCCCAACAATGTTTTGTGCTTTTCTTCTCTCTCCTCTACTCTCTGGCCACCCCGGGCTGCCCGCTTTCATGCTCTACTGTACCAGCCAAACCATTCTTTCTGGAGCATGGCTCAGCCTCCCCTCTGGGAGCTCATTCACCTTGACTGCCCTAAACATCATCGCAGGTGCTTCTCACTTTCAAAGTCTAATTAACAGACCTCAATGCCATGCTTCATCTTATCATAACCTACGAACTATAAATGTATTAACATTTTTCTTTTTGTGGTATTGCTATTGCTTTTACAATGCTTGTCTGCCCTTACCTTCCTCGTCTTGCACAAACCTCAATCCATTGCTTCCATGATTTCAATGTAGCCAATCCGATGTGCTGTAGTCTTATTAGTATAGTAACTAACAAAACTTTAGCAAAAGTGGCTGAACCACCATTGTGCTGCTCTTTTTGTACCCCTTTTTGCCCCTCCCCTTCCTGCCTGGCTGCCTATTGTTCTGCTTCCTAACCCCTCCCCTTCCTCCCCCCCTCCCTATCTGAGCCAACCATTCCAAGACAAGAGGGAAGGCGTGCACCAGGACAACATGGTCTGCCCCTTGAAGGGCAAACTCCATTATGTGTATCTGCATCTCAGTTGTGGGAGGGTGCATTGTGTGGGGTGAGGGGTGCAGTTGCGGTTCAGATTCTCGGCCTGAAGATACACATTTAGTATACATTAACCATAATGTGTGGTATAGAAAGACAGACAGAAGTAAAATATGTGGAATGTGCAGCCTCCTAATCTGACTACATGTCCATTGAACTGCAACAGGCTTTAGAGACAATACGCAATAATGGTATTAAAAAGCATAAAAATTAATGATGTGAATGTATTAACCTATAGGATAATGTATGGTCTTTGGTTAATAACCATGCTGTAAACACTTCGAGAGGTTGACATGACATCATTTTAAACATCGAGAGTGCAGTTCAATAGGTTTTCAGATGTCATGGCAACCTCAACAAGTGATTTCAGCATGGTTGTTAAGCAAAGATCATACATTATATTTTACAATGTATGGGCTACCAGGATTGTGTAACTGTGGACTGAAGAACTACTGAATTACTTAACAGAACATTAATTGTTGTGACCATTCAGTTTTGTTAGAACATTTATTGTTATGAGCATTCCATTATGTTATACTATTGATATGACATACTCAAGAAGGGTTAACAACAGAGTGATGGCATAACGATGGTATAACAAGGTTGTAATCTGCTTGATTTCATTTCATAATAAGAGTGCCCAATACATTATGGCCCAGATATTCAAAAGAGTTGAGCCATGCACAATAGGGTTGTGCCTGCGCAAGTCCAAAAATGTGCCATTCTGCGATATTCAGCAGGAGGCAGTTGCACCCCCCAAATCACGCTGAGCAACAGCTCAATGATAATGAATGCATGCGCAACTGAAGGGGAAGGAACCATGCATAAATGGTGCAATACAATATTCAACAACATGCGCCATGCGCAATAGAGGAGCCAGCGGAAGTTGTGCCATAACGGAAATGAGCCAAAATAAAAGGGAGCAAGGGAGAGGCGCAAGAACGCTACAGGGAAGCCACATGAGGCCAAAGTCTAGCAGGAAAAACTGGGCAGCAGGGACACACAGTGCAGGCCAGAAAAGGGCACCTGGAATCAACAGGCACAGGGGAAGGTGTGGGGAGCCACAGTGCAGAAGGGGGAAGTACACCACACAGCAGTGAGGCCAGCACAGGCAAGTGTTCCCGGTGCAGGGGAAGTAGCAGCCAGGACAGCGGGGGGAATACAGAAACAGCTGCCGGGGGGGGACACAAGCCAGGGACATGGCCAGTGTCACCATCCAGATGGAGGCTGTAATGAAGGTGAGAAGGTAGGCTGCAGGGGCATAGACGTGGAAGGGCCCGTCGGCGGTATGCCCCCAACAGGCAGTACCGAGCCAGCAATAGCTTCAAGCTGTACAGTGATACTGAGATTGTGGGCTGGTACCGACTGAATTGGGCAATTCTGAGGCAGCTCTGTGAGCTGTGCAGTGATGTGATGCAGGCACCCACATGACGGAGCCATGACCTGTCAGTGAAGATGAAAGGGACAGCTTGCATGTGCTTGCTCGCCACGGGTACCTTCCAGAGACCAACTGAGGACACCACAGGCATAACCCAGTCGGCCACGTCACGCCACCTCACCCAGTTCCTCAGCGCACTGCTGCCACATGCTGTGGAGTACATTCATTACCCCAGCACACCGGCTGAGCGCATAGCAAACATACAGGAGTTCCACAGGGTAGCACATATGCCTGGCATGCTAGGGGCAATAGACTGCACCCATATGGCCATCTGCACACCACCTGGCCCGAGGGGGCTACATATAGAAATCACAAGGGCTATGCCAGCATCAACTGCCAGGTGGTGTGCGATGCCAGGGGGGTCATAATCAATGTCTGTGCCCTGCACACTGGGGGAGCACATGATGCCTTCATCTGGCACCAGTTGGCATTGTGCCACAGATTCGAGAGTGGGGATATCCCCACTGGCCACCTAGTGGGTGAGTATGCAAACCACATGGACAATCATAGGGCCTGGGGGGGGCATGGTCAGAGGTGACATAGGTAGTGGCCTACATGGCCCAGGGCAGGGTGATGCTGATCACCAAACTAATCTCCACCCTCTACACACAGGTGACAGTGGATACCCACTCCGTCCCTGGCTGCTCACACCCTACCGGCGGCCCGCGACCCCATCGCAGCAATGCTACAATAAGGCACACGCCACCACACGTAATGTCATCGAGCGGGTGTTCGGGATGCTGAAGGCATGTTTCCATTGCCTGGACACCTCCGGTGGTGCCCTACAGTACAGCCCCTCAAAGGCCTGCGGGCTATTACTGGCCTGTTGCATCCTGCACAACATGGCCAACGAATGTGGGATAGCCATACAAGTTGAAAAGGGGGACAGCGATGGGGACAATGAGAACGCCAGTGACAATGGTGATGGGCAGCCCCACCTTGGCTGACGGCACCCCCAACTGCTCCAGCTGGCACAGCTGCACCGGGACACCATCATGGATGAGAACTTCAGCCAACCCAGGTAAAGTCATGGGGCCATGTGCAACCAACAGTGGCTAAGGCACAACCCACAAACACACATGGACACACACCAGGGGTGCATTTAGTCAAGGGAAGTGGCCGGGCATGGAACCACACACACAATCAGGGATGGGTGAGGTCTAACATGCCACATGGATGGGCACACACACACACACACACACACACACAACGCACCAGACATGCACAAAGGTAGGAGGCACACCGACCCAGAATGCCACCTAGCCACACACATGTCCACAGACCACCACGCCCACTGCCCGTCCTTGTGCGCGTGTCAGATGCTGAGCACCATTGCACATTGGTGTACAGCACAATGCAGGCATCATCATGCACACGCAACTGCAGACAGCAGCCAGGAGGGTGTGTAGATGGACTGTGTGTCCGCGTGCAGGACCGGGTACCCACCCTTGCAATCGCTGAATGACACAATGTACACAGGGCAGCACCAGACAGTAGCCACATTGGGAGACAGGTCAGTCATGCGCCACAGTGCCCGGGCCACCACGGATGCATGGGCGGCCCCTCCAAGACCCGCTAGCACTGACAGGCTGACCACTGGCCTCATGGGGTGGCACCAATGGTCCCCCAGGGGTTCCACTGCGTGAATGCGACCGTGCTCGTGCAGGGGTCTGCAGCACACCAAACATGCCTGCACCAGGCATGCTCAGGATGCCCACAGTTGAACCCGGTGTCAACAAGGAGGGTGTTGCATGACGCCGGGAACGGGGGGTGGGCAGTGCACTGTGTGGTGTCTGCGATGCATGGGTAAATGACTGTGTGCCCATTGTGGCCATGACAGCAGTGAATACCTGTGTCTGCCTGTCAATGGCAGTGGTCACAACCTCCCGCAACCGGTCCATCCCTGCCAGGATGAGAGTGGTGTCTCTGCTGCGATACTCCTCTGCCTGATCCAGAGCCGCACGCAGTGCATCCACCGATGTCGCAAGCCGCATCTGCTGGTAGATGCTTGCAGTAGGCGGGTGTGCTCATCCAAGAGGTCATCTGCCTCATGTCCTTCAGGGTTTGCGTGGCCCTGATGCCCAGCACCCCTTGAGAGTGGGCGCTGCACACCAGGACCAGGTCTGGGCATGTCCACAGGTGATGCACTGACACCACCCCTGACCCTGTACCCCCAAGCCCATTGGCCGACTGCTGATGCTGCCCCTCCGGCTGCCACTCACCAGGGCTCACTGGTGCCCTCGCAGTGACCGCAACAGTCCCACTGTCCTGTACACACACCAGTGCTGCCCCACTGGTGCTGACAGACACAGGCTGGGACTGTGATGACACGCAGGCCTCCACGGCGGCACCACCCACAGCCATGGCCGCGATGATGTTACCTGCTGTGTGGCCATCCCGTGGCACACACGTGTCACTGCCCATGACGTTAGTGACATCATCATCAGTGACAGACCCGGCACCAGCCCAAGTCACAGCATGCTGGCATCCGTGGACACTGGCATGCTGGGACATGGGCAGGGCCTCCTCCACACCTGTTCCAACAACATCAGTCTGGACAGCCAGGCGGGACCACTGTCACACTGAGCCGCATATACCTGTGGAGGTGGATGGGCCCTCATCCATCTCCATCTGACTGTCCTCAGTGGACAGGCTCACCACCGCTGACCCATGCAGACACTCAGGATCTGTAAGGGAAAACAAAGTTGCGTTACTGCATGTGACCTACCCTGCCCCCCCAATAGACAGACCATGACCTACCATGCAGTGATGGACTACCACCCGTCTGGAAGCCACCACCTGGAACACCCTCAATGGCACAACGCTGCATGCTTCCAGCAACCCTCTCCTCCTGTGGGGTCAGGTGTAGCACCTCCGGCTGTCCCCCACCTGTCACAGCTCATGCTGCCCTGATGGCAGCCACCTTCTCCTTTATCCTCCTCCTGTCTGTGTCCATCTTCTTCTTGCACTCCTGCACGGAGTGCTGGTGGCTGCCATGCAGGTTCACTGCACGTGCCACCTCCTCCCATGCAGAAGCACAGGCATGTGGCATTCCCTGCTGTCCACTGAGAAGCGGCTCCTGATCCAAGTAGGCCTCAAACAGGGCATCCGTCTCGGCCTTGGTGAAATTAGGCCTCCTCCTCCTCCTCCCACCACTGTGCTCCTCTTCTCCCACAACTCGCTCGGTCATTATTTAGCCTGTGAGAATGAGAGTTTTTACCTGTGACTGTGCAGTCCCATGCATGTCCCAAAATCCACAGTTCACACTCCCAAACAGCATGCAACTCACCAATAGACTGCAGTAACTGACTATGGCCAGTGCAGCCCAATGTCGCACTTTTATAGTGCAACCCATGCAAATGAGGCGAGGCGCAACTTTAAGTGGATGCAAATTGCAGTGCTGTGCCATTGAATGGCTGATTAGCTGATTTGCATTTGACGACTGAATATCGCGCTGTTGCGATTTGCACAATCGTGTTGAATGTGCTGAGCCAAGGGTGCAGTTCTGTGACATGTGCAATACACACCTCACTGCGCATGCCCGGGTTGCTGACGCAGGCGTCTGCTGCGCTGCTGAAGTGCTGTGCACGGGAGGCAATGCAGGGCATGGCCACCATTGTGCCAGTGGTGCTACAGCGATGTTCACCTATATGGTGCTGTGGCACTGGGGCATCATAGGCAAACTGGGGCAACAGCGCGGTAGGCCGCTACTGGAGGTAGCACACAGGCACCCAATCGTGCTACATGCATTGGGTTCCAATGGCACTGTGCCTGTCCATGCTCCAGAGAACCTTGACCCTGTGCCCAACCTTTGCCCCCTAGGCACCATGCGTCAGGCATGGGTGCACCACTATCGCGCTGTTCGATGACAGCGTGATAGGGAATGGCAGCGCTGTACTGCGCAGCATCTGCATGTGGTGGAGCCACGCTGCAGAACGCCATTTTGAACCGACTGAGCAAGTGAGATGGCGTGGAGGAGGGCTGCCCAGTGGACCCAAATTGAACTGGCCAACCTGGTGGCCATTGTTGAGCCACTTTATGGCCCACTGTTTGGGGAGGCACCCCTGGACAGGTCCAGGAGCCAGGTGTGGGAGGAGGTGGCCGATGCCCTGAAGGAGGCAACAGGAAGGGGGCGGACGGAAGAGCAGTGCTGCCACAGGTATGGCGACCTGATGAAGAGGGAACCGGACCTGCTTGCCTGCCTGCGGGCATGTGCCAGGAGGGGCACAGTGCCATGGCCAGGTAGGTGTTATGTCCACACACTTTTATCTTCCATATGGGCATCACGGTTGTATGTGTCCTGAACATGGGGGAGGGACCGTCCGCTGTTGGCTGTGGTGGTGTCATCAGGGTGTGGGGTGGGTGGGTCTAGCTGGGTGGGATTGCACACACATGGGGGCAGGGGACTTTGCTACAGGATTGTACTGATGTTCCTCTCTCCATGTTTGCACCACAGGGCCGGAAGAGAGACGTATGGCCAGGGAGCTGAGGCGCCAGCAGGATGACAGGGCCGGTAGGAGGGGCGACGGTCCACAGCACCAGAGGGACCGGCCTGATGATGGTGAGTGCCATACCTCCATGATTTCTATTGCATGCCGTGTAACTGGGTGGGCAGTGGGGCATGGCCACCATCCATTGACACCACTGCCATGCATGCGACTTGTTACAGTCAGCACTGTCCAGTGGCACTGCATGTCTGGAAGTGCATCGATGGTGGTCCATGCGTGCACCGGGTACATGGCTGTGCCACTGCCTTCGCACCACATAGCCATGTCACTAAACAGCCACAGTGGTGCTGTGCATGACTTGGTCAGTAGGTGTGTGCAGCGGTCCGCATGGCTGTGCGCACCTGGGTGGGCAGGTCTTGTGGACTTGATCACTGTGGGTGGTCACACACCATCACAGAGGAATGTCCCATGGCCGTATGCCATGCACAGTGGGTGGGCTACATGGGGCTGTGCATTCACACCTATTGACTGTGCTCCCTTGTCCTAGATGTCCACCAGCTGCAGGATATATGGGAGGCACTTCAGGAGATACTCAGTGTGGCACGGGCATCATTTGAGATCCTGCAAAGGATTGACCAGCTTGGGGTCTGGAGAAGACACAGGAGGCAGAGCAGCCGGAGTGGGGAGCGGGGCTCCAATTGATCATCCTTATGCCCCTGATTTCCCCTACCCCCCTGGACCCACCCTCACACCCCCTTCCTGTCCCATTTGTTCACCCGCCCCTTACCCACCCACACCTTGTTTGTGGCCCTCCCCCCACACATTTGTACATAGTTTTGTAAATAGTTCTTTTTGATATTTTTGATTACAAATCTTTTGATATGAATACTGTGGTGGTCTCTGATTTGCAGCGGGCTATAGGTGCTCAGCTGCAGTGGTGTGCATGGCGTCAGGGGTGGTGCAGTCATGGGTATGTGTGTGTGTCCGTGGGGAAGTGACTATGATGTGGGAGTAGCTATCAGTCAGTGTCTGTGGTGTGTGTGTTGTGCCCTGTGCACTGGATGACTGTGTACAGTGGTCCATGGTGCATGCTCTGTGTCCATGGTGCCCCTGTCAGCCCGTCCATGGCCTGTGCAGCTGACACCCTTGCATGTCTGTGACCTGCATGGTCTGCTGGCATGTCAGTGGTGGCTGTCCATGCAGGGCAGCCACTGTACCCATCACAATGCTGGGTTGCCTCCTGTCACTGGTGTGGTGCATGTCTTCCTCGGGTGACACTGTGGCCTCCGCGGTTGTTGTCCCACCTCCATGCTGTGGCTTGTGTGTGTTGCAGGGGATGTGCACCACTGTCTGTAACTTGTGCTCCAGGCAAATGATGGTGGCGTACAGGTCCACAGTGCCTGCACAGGGTGGCTGGCACTCCTGTGCCATGGAGGACTGCAGGCTGTGTTACACAGTTTCCATGGGCCCACGCTGGGGGCTTGGTTGCCCCTCTACTGCGTCCCTGTGTTGTTGTGCCCTTGGGTATGGGTGGGTGTTTGTCCATGCACTGTGTTGCATCCGGTGTGGTGCATGCTTCCACACACCACTGTGGGTGTCTGCGCTGGCTGTTGTGGCCAGTGCTGGGTTGGGGTGTGTCCTTGAGAGGGTGTGCAGGGTGCTGTACCACTGGTGGTGGTGTCCGGGGCATGCCCTGTCACGTGTGGGGTACCTTGTGTGCCGACACATGGTCGGTCTCTCAGCTGTACCTCAGGGGTGCTGTGCATGGTGGCGCTGTGTATGTCATTGTTGCATCGCTGTGTGCTGCCACCCGCTGATGGGTGCTCATGGTGGGGCTGCCTTGCATGGTTCTGTGGTGCACAGGGTTGCATTGTCACAGTGGCATGCACGGGGTTTCCTGCAGTGGTGGATGCCACTCCTGGGCAGGGTGTCTGGGGGTCATGGTGCAGGGTGTGCTCTGCATTGGGGGGATGGTGTGGCACAGGGTGGTCGGCCCTCCTTGTGTGCTGGTCACAGCTTGCCAGGGGGTGTGATGGGGCACCATGGCCCCATGGCCCAGCTGTGGGTTGGTTGCTTGTCTCCATGGGCCAGTGGTTATTCCAGCCCTCCCCCAGTTGTGCAGTGCATGGGGTATAGGGGGACGATGTCTGTTCTGCTGTGTGTTCCACTGCCCATCTGTGGCATGGGTGGTGGGCCCCTACATCCCTGGTTGTGCAGTTGCATTGCTGCATTGTTGCTGAGGGGCATCCCTGGTTGCGCTATGGCACCTCTGGACTGCTCAGCTGAACATCCCATGTTGCGCTATGGTGCATCAGATCTGCTTAGCTTCCCCTCCCTAGTTGCGCTATGGCACAGGTGGTGCGATATTCAGTCATCGGCTGTAGGCGCATCTTGGCCGGCTCAGTTTTTGAATATCACGCCTCTTGCACATGGGCGCAATGGACTTGCACTTGCTCCTGCTATTGCGCACTTTTTGGGAGCAGTTTGAATTTCTGGGCCTATATATCTAAAACTGTATTTATTATCAAAATGAAATCAGACCAGTATAATTTAACAGCTAGCTTACAGCTTCAGACATTGTGGAGATCCATGTTATTATCAGACAAACTCTCACATCATTCCATGTGTAACGTTTATTACATGAAACAGTATATGACAATGACAATGGGGTGCAAGTTTGCTCGTGGGAACCCATGTCACACCCCAACATCTACTGGTCTATGTTGTGTAAGCGGGGGTGGGGGTGGAGAAGAGTTTGTAGTGGTGGTGTGTAGGAAGAGGTATACCATATTATTTCACAACATTATTTTTAGTACAATGTGACAGCAATCAATCAATCAATCAAGTCTTTATTTATCCGGGCAAACACCATTGAGCAGGCTCATTTACAAGGTGGACCTGCATTACACAAGGTCAAGAATAACACTTTTATGTACAGATAATAAATAGACACAATTATACAGAAATAGAAAAAAAATACACAGAGCAATAACAAGTATTTCAGGTATAGGGTTAACAAGGTTAGGGAGAATGGTATGAGAAGGGGAATTAAAACATTCTGAAACAGCCAGCATATTAAAACATTTTCAAACAGCTCACCATATCATTGGTCAGGACATATACAAACTTACGGGGCAGATATGGAGGGAGGGTACAAGACTGCAGCTGTTCTAGGAGGGATGCTACGGTAGATGGGCTGGGGACATATATGTTAGGAGTCTGAAGGTACGAAAGGTAGTGGATTAGCAGAAAAAAGGGCGTCGGGTGGTATAGGTGGAGACAATCAAGGGGCCAGGTTAGGTGGAGATGTAGTGGGCAGGTAAGCAGTAGGCACCCTAGCACGCTAAGCATGCTGGAAGCAGCTGCATAGCTTCTTAACAGCTTTGGCATACAAGGTCTTGAAGGTGGTAAGACTAACAGGGAGACTCAGTTTCATAGATTTCTGTCATTTGTTCCAGAGTGAGGGCAATAAAAAGCCTATGACCGCTCTTCCAAAGCATGTATTGGCCCTAGGTACCTTCAGTAGAAGCAGAGAATAGCTTCTCAGTGTGTAGTTGCCTACCACATATAATGGCAAACAGTCAGAAATGTATTGGAGTAATTTGTTGGTAATAGCTCTGTAAGTCCAGAGTGCACATTTCTATTCCTTCTGTACTGAAGGGAGGTCCACCCCACGGCTGCATATAAGGAGCAGTGGTGGGTGGTGATAGGTAGACCAGTTATGAATCTCAAGGCTCTGTAGTATAAGGTGTCCAGTTTAGTAAGACAGGAGGCATTACACTGACTATAAATGAAATCGACATAATCAATTAGGGATAGAAACGTGGATTGAACTAACTGCATCTTGACATCTTTGGTCAGGAGGCGGTTTATTCTAAAGAAGAGACCAAGCCTCTGCCTCAGCTTTTTCAGCAGATCCTCGACATGCTCCACGAAGGAGAGTCTGTGGTCTAGCCAGACCCCTAGATACTTGAATTTCGTAACAAATTCCAACCTCTCTCCTAGTAAAGTAGTTATGGAGGGCAAGAGCCAGAGATAGCAGGGTTCACTGAATGAGTAGCCAGAGAGAACAGCATAGCTTTTGTTTTTTTGGCATTGAGTAAGAGTTTTTTATTCAGAAGCTGATTCTGCAACAAGTTGAATTCTGTTTATAAATCTCTACAGGCGGCTTCTGGAGTTGGGTGGCTTAGGTACAACACCGTATCATCAGCAAAAAGGTGAATATTGGCATCCTTGATGCTAACATCAATATTGTTTATATAACTGGCAAACAATAGAGGCCCCAGGATGGATCCCTGTGGAACACCTCTTTTTAGTGGTTTGAGTGGAGAGAGCTCCCCTTCAGCCTTGACCTGCTGAAGCCTATCTGTAAAGTAATTATTGAACCAGCACAGAGAGGTTGGGTCCAGACCTATCACTTTTAGGGTGGAAAGAAGCAGACAGTGGTCGACAGTGCAGAAGGCGTGCTAAGGTCCAGGAACACGGCACATACAAATTTTTGGTTTTCCAGCTCTCATTGCCAGTCATCAGTCACTTTGGCCAGAGCCGTAATGGTACTGTGCTTGGCTCTGAAATTAGACTGCATAGGGTTTAGAAGGTTCTTGTTATCTAGGTAGGTTCTCAACTGAGCATTCACAATTGTTTCCAGCAGTTTAGACAATATTGGTAGGAGAGATATCGACCTGTAATTATTTAGGTGACAGGGATTCCCTGATTTAAACAGAGGAATGACGTGGGCAAGTTTCCATTGGTGTGGAAGACAAGTTAAATAGGTGTGTGATTGGTACAGCTAGGATGCGGTATGCAATCTTTAAGAAGTAGGGGTCGAGAGAGTCAGCACCAGTGCTTTTCTTGGTGTCCAACTGTAGAAGGAGGTCTTCAACCTCTTTCAACGAAGCAGGAAGGAATGAGAAGACCGCATTAGTGGTGCTAGGTTCAGGAATCTGTGCACTAACCTGAGAATGTAATACGGATGCTGGTGAATTGTCGAATGCTAGGCCTGCTGTAGCAAAGTGGTTGTTGAAGGTCTGGATAATCTCCTTGCTATCATTGATAGTAACATTGTCAGAGATGATTTTTGAGGGAAGTACATTTCCAGCTGTATTTTGTACTAGTAGTTACTGCTGGAATGAAGTTAATAAGCAATTTATATTTGCATGATTTTATGTTTCTAAAGGATCATATAAGGCAATATTGTACCTCTTGAGTTTGAAATACTGAAGAAGGAATAAGGAAAATAATGCATTCACATAGGTAATCAATATTTGTTCTTAAATAGTCTGATCCACTTTATTGAATTTAACTAAATTTGAAGGATTGTGTCTATATTTGTGAGAGTGCATGAGATGATATAGATAATATAATCTACTGTAAAATTTGAAATTTTCGCTGTCAAATCATTTTTGCTATTTCCGCTGAAGCACTAATTTGCGCCAAAATAAATTTGCTTTAATTAGCACTTTTCTATCGTAGTGAAGGTGGTGCTAATGACTTAGTGCTAAATATAATTTATGAAATTATGGTTGCATTTGGGTTTGTGTTAAAATTAATTTGCATTCAAATAACTAATTTTACAGTATGTAATGTATTATTTAGAAAGAAGCCTATATTTCCTGAAGAAATAACTAGGCTGGTTAAGAAATGTTGAAATTAAATTACAATAGGACTGTGAAATGCTTGAAGGCTCTATTTATGAATTCAGAATATTGTGGTAAGTGAGACTGGCTACAGTGTGATTTTCTTCGAACAAACAACGCCCATGACTCACATCTCAGAACCAGTGCAACAACCAGGCAGGAGGCACCAGCAGTCTCGACTCATGCAGTTCATCCAGAAAATTTCTGCAATGAGACAGACTGGACCCATCCTCAAATAAGGGGAAGATTATCCAAATTTTTTGCCACAGCAATTATATTAATAAAGGCCTATCTCTGTGTGGGTAGCTGCAGTTGGGCTGCGTGTGAGGTGTGTACAGTGTATGTGTGGAGTAAGAGAAACCCAGCATGTGTTTGCCATTATAACCAGCTGGTTATAATGGAGAATCATAACTGGATTTTCCAGTGGGAGAAAATGATCCCCAGTTATGAGAGCTAGCTAGCTAGCAAGCAAGCTAGATAGATAGATAGCTAGATAGATAGATGTGTTAAATATTTATATTTTAACATGTTTTAACACTTATAGAAAGGTAAATAGAGCAACTACAACTGCAACAGAACTTCCTCAGAAATAACAAACCACTGCCACAGAAGTTCTGCGACAAATGGGAATGCTTCCACAGAACTTGGTCCCAAAGTACCACAAAAAAATTGGGGCCTTGAGCTTAATTGAATAAGTATGTCCAGCTATTTGTCAGAAATGACTGACTAAACCTTGTTCTGTGACTGTCTACTAGTTTTTGTTTATCTTCCTTCTGGAATTTACATGTCAATGGTTTAAGGATAGATCTTTAAGCAACCTCTTACGCCTTCTTATAAGTAGGGTGTATTTCCCTGAGTGACATTACCTCATTCAAAAGTTCAGTCGCATACCCTGTGAGATGAGCATAACAAATATTACCTATCTGTACTTATTTAGATACAGGCATTATATTACTTATGCCAAATGCATAGTTTACCAGACAATTAACTGTGTACTTTGGTACTACTTTTATGCATTTTCATGATGCACACAAAATACCAAAAGGTAAGCCTCAGTAGAAGAAACAGAATTTAATAATAGAACAGGTGGTCTCTCCAAACACCACCCCCAAACACCTTCCCTAACACTATGACCCCACCTAAATTCCCTGTACAGTAGTCAACATGGACAAAGCTGCTGTGCTCAAGGTCAGTTTTCCAGCCCATTCCCTTACAGTACATTTGTGGTTTACACGCTGACATCTGATTGCTGTAAAGTGAAACAGTCAGTAAAAGCATGTATCTACTGAAGCAATTACCGGTAAATGAAGTATAAACCTCTACTGCAGCTGTTTGACAATTACTACTTCACTAACTTACTTATTCACTACATCTATTAAACATCTAATACTACAAGCATCTTGCATGAATCACTTCAGCAAAAGCTGAAAAATATCATGAGTTGGTGGAACTCTAACATCTTTAACCATCGGGGCACCACCATAACTTTTTGGGTATAATAATAATAATACTTTATTTATAATGCGCCTTTCGAATACCAAGGCACAGGTATGACACACTCCATCTTCCTCCTGACTTGGTAACCTGCTGTGTCCTGCTGGAGTTCAAATTAAAGTGTAGAAGAGCCAACAACAATCTACACATGTAAACAACATGGATATAAGCATTGGTATGTTACCTGTGTGATGCAAACTACAGCAATTATAATTTAGAAATACTGGGATCATTCAATTATTCACACCTTGCCTCCATGCAGTTATAGAAAAAATGTGCGCTTTTTAGTGGAAAAAATGTAACCACTCGGTGGTACGATTCTAGTGCAGATGTCTGTTTCACTGTTGATAGTTGAAGCACATCTTTGCAAAGAAGTTTGCTGTGTAGAATTGCCTCAAATTCTTTGTGTAGTCTACTACCTGGAAATGAAATGATAGCTCAGTATATATAAAGCATGCTCACGTCAGGTAAATAAATTTTCTGTGGTATAATGTTATAATTTATAACCTTTTTAGATCCAAAGTCTATCCTGCAGTGATCCATAGGCACACACATTATTTGGTTTGCCATGACCGGTGTGGATGTTAGTAACATGGCTGCCAATGGCTTTCCATTTGCTAGCCACCATTGTTGTGTCTCCACCACTACTTGAAGCAACTCAATAAATGTGATTGCTCAGGGGTTGTGCCCACTCTTTCAGCATGTTGCAATCCTTTGTTTTGACTTTGCTTGAATCTTTTTTTTTGATTGCTGCAAAAATATATTGTATTAGAAACTAATTTAACCTGGCTCATATAAGACTTTTCAGTTCAGTTATTATCATATGCACCTATGCTAAATGACTCTTTCTGTGGTCTACCTTTTGCAACATGTCACACATCGAATCTATTCGTTATGGTAGGTTCTTGTTCACAATGAAATTTCTTTACAGATACATGCTGATAGGTAGTTAGACTTTGGATGGTAACACCTGCTGACTTTACCATTGAAATTCCCCTTTTTAGGCCCTCAAGCTCCATGCAATTTGAATTTTGCACTTCATTACTCTGTGGAGTTATACAAACACAGCAAATCACATCCCATGACTTCCACGCTGTGGCGAAAAGGCATTTTGAGAAGTATGGATTACTATACATAACATAAGCATTAAGACATGGCTGGGTTTTGATAGTACTGAGATACTCGCATGCCCAAAGGCATCATGAGGCATGAGGCCACAGGCCAAGTGTCTTCAGCTTCTGGGCTTGTTGGTATCTCATTACTTCCAACTCCCAGCCATGTCTTATTGCTTACATAAATGGGTCCATTGAAAACTTTTAAAAAAAGGACAATATAAAAGTTTTCAAAGCCACAAACAATATACTAAAATGTTGCAAAATAATGTAAAATAGTCACTCCACAGATGTTTTTCCACCTGTCAGTAATCTGTCTTTCTTCACACTCAATATGATGTGTGATTGTTTACTATGGAATAGAAGAATTCAAAGCTCTGCATTATTACAGTAGTAGAATCCCCCCCACACACACACACAGGATGGTAGTATGGAATTCACAATTTCAAAACTTTTCAGAATTGCAATGTCATACACACAAAGACATAATTATTTACTTAATTGATTTAATGTAATGAACTTTTATTTTTAGGGCCTAGTTTTGGTTTGTTATATATGAGTAAAGGCTGAAGGCATTTCTGTGATGGAAATAAGGAATTAAGTGACTTGTGGATTCTGTGATTTGCCCTGGATGGTAGGGATTTGTTCTTAGCCATTGTTGGTTCTGTCTCAGTGCCATGGCTAGTGTCAAGTCTCAGCTAATCAGGTCACATTGATTTCCTTGCCCATTCTATTCCTGCACCACAGACACACACTTGTGATCTCTTTGAGCAGGCTGATTGGTTACACTTGCAGGGTCGAATTTCCTATCACACCTGTCTTGTTGTAAAGAAGGCTTCCCTTGGTCTGCTGCCCCCTGGAGTGCAGAATCTCCTCAGCCAATTCGGTAATATCTGTCACACCAGAAGCTCAGATACTTCCACCCTACTAGTTCCCCATTGTTGCACATCTCAAGGACAGTGGTCTTTCAAATTCAAAGATCCAAAATGATTTACATCCTTGCCCAGTGAGGTTGCAAACTCTGCCACCCTTGGCCCTTTTAAATGGAAGTTCCATGACTACCTTCTTGCTCTTGCCTCCTGCGACTGTTTCACCTAATCAGATGACCTCTCCCACCACCGGGCTACTTTTGAATAACCCCCCTTTCCCTCCCCTTCCCATTGCCTCGTATCCCTTCCCTCCAGTCATACTCATTTCCTCCATTTCTACTCCTCCTATTCTTTCCTCCTTCATACCCACCACCCCATACCACCCCGATAAAACCCTATTTTCCCCCTACTACAATTCAGTCAAAAGCTAACTAGGCTCACCTCCTCTCCTCCCGCATACCCCAACTGCCCTCTGCTAACTTGTATTCTAATTTACCCATGCAAACCCTCTGCTAACTTGTATTCTAATTTACCCCCTGCAAACCCAACAAAGCCTTCCTGGTTAAGCACTCTCCCCTTGCTGTCCTGTACTGCCCTTGGCATGTACCTTTGCTTCAGGCTTTCCTGCCTGTTCCTTCTACCTCCCTCTTCTGTTGACAAGGCCTTTTGGCTGCACCCCCATGGTTATATCTTTGCTAATATCTACTTTTCACTAACCTTGCACCCATTTGCTCATTCTGCCACACCTATCTGTAAATATATTACTGTTTGCCTTATTGAGTTCATCTTGCCCTGTCATGCCTCCATGTTGTATATAACAATCTCTTTTATTATTGTTTATTTGCACTGTTTATTGCATTTTGTTTACTTGTACTGTGTATTGCCTGTGTTTGTCTTGATGTGGAACCTATGTAAAAGAGCCACTACCTCAAAGGTGTTAATCTGAAAGTCAAATAAATAAAAATAAATGATTTTATATAATGCTGTCTTATACACTATTTCACTTTTGTTGTAAGCTCGACATTAACGGTAAAGTAAAAGTTCAGTATCACAGTATTATAGCACATGACTAACCACCAATGGCCCCACCCCCATCCCAAAACCCAAGAACACTTAAAAGAAGCAGAGTGTCCAAAATAGGCATGACTCATACATCATAATGCACATGACCCATGCTGTAAATCCCATAATCACAAATCCTGTTGTTTACTATCAATAGCTATGAAAATATAAGATGCATAACACACCACTATAGGTTGCACATCAATAATCTTGGATCAAAATAAATCCATGAGGCTGTAGGACCCAAACTTTGCTGTATGCCTCGAGAACAGCAGCGAGCATCTCTGCCAAGTATAGCTACAGAGTTTGGAAAGGTTGACAATAAGTCACACTGCTGTCTGGTTCACAAATTTCTAACTGCTGGGAGAAGGTAGTTGGCCTGTATCTTGTGATGTGTTCTAAGAGATATGCAAGGAATATTCAGGTGGTGAAAGAAACTCAAAATCCTGACTGGGCTTGATTCACTGAACAGTATACCATATGCCAACATAACATTTCCCACAGGCAGTGAAATGTGGCAATGTTTTTTTTTAACTTAATTTGCTTTATGCTGCTTCCTGTGGCAATCCCTTTGGCCCCCCACCTCTGTGAACATAACTGGAATCCTCTGTTCACTGTGTACCCAGATTTTCCCCCAGGGCAGAGCCTCTGGGCCCCCTGGCATGGCCCGTCAGAACTGTGTTTCGGTTGTGGTGGGGACCCAGCTCCATGATGGGGTGGGGGCATCATTGGGCACGCCAGCGGATTTTTTGTGTTTCTTTGTATTGTAGGGGGAATGGTCAGCTGAATGCCATGAAGTGACCATGTCTTGCATCCAACACACCCTCCCCAGGATGGCACTAGCTGGTGCTCTGATACAGTTGCATCCCATGGCCACCCAGGAGCACCATATCAGAGTCACTCTACACCTGCCCAGAGGTGGAGAGTGTGCTATGGCTGTTCAATCCACCCCTGCCTCAGTTGGCCCTTGAGTATCCTGAGTCTGTTCCTGATCCTGGGTCACCTACATCATAGCAGTCAATCTTTCTGCTGCACCAGTGGTCCAGCATGAAACATAACAATGTTGGTTCTCCCATAATTGACAATGATCATTACTACAAATCTGCTGGAACACCACAAGTGAACCTATCATTATTCTAACAAATAAACGACAAGATGCTTGGCAAATTAGGCAGGTTTGCAGGAGTGCGACAATAGCATTTTGAAACACAGTAAACATTCTCTCAGAATAATGCAACTCTTCTGCAATAAGTTCTTTGAACCTAAATAAATAATGAAAGTAACATTACATTTTCATAATTCACAGTTCTGATTATAAGCAATAACAGAATTATTTGTATCCTTTTGTGATATGTGAAACAAACTGTTAATCAACATTAAATATGAATACTTATCAAACACTAAGACATCAATCAGTCAAAATGTAATAAGTTTGTTAACATTAATTATAATAAGGGTCTCAGAAATCCTGTGATCAGATTAACTGATAGGATTCCAAGTTTCATGATTTTTCATAATTTAAAGCTATGTATTTTATCTGGGCATAAAAAGTCAGATTTTGTGGTGTTTTGAATAATTTCGCAAATTATATCATTTGAAAGACTGAACAACACTTTCAAAAATATTAGCCATTAGGACTGAGTCAGAGCAACAGCAATAATGCTGTCCTAGGGGCTCAGATCCCTGAGATATCTGCTGCCCAAAAAACATTTTTGACATTAACACAGTAAGTTATCCCTAACATACAGACAGTAACACACCAGTCTAATATCAATAAGACACTCCAATGACTTAGATTAACAGTCATTTAATCACTCCCTAGGGGCAATATGGCACTTAATTGCACCTTATACTACATTACACCCTCAACGAGTGATTAATAGACTGTTAGTGTAACCTCTGTTCATGACTTATACCTTAAATCATTTACATGGCAACCACTGGTAACAACAGCATACGTTGCTCTTTTTTTTATTACACCTACCCCGCTACCACAGACACTGGAAACAAGCAATGTCCTCCACCCCATATTGGATCATTGCAAGCAGGACAACCATGGCTGGTGACATTGACTGCAGAAACGGTGACAGGGCAGCATAATTGGGGACTGGCTATCTTTGATGATGTGTTCTCTGGGAGCAGGAAGTGCAATGATGGCCACCGGTCACCATGGGACCACAAAGTGCCCCACACCCCCACAAATCAACCTCTCCTCCACCCACTGTAGCTGATGAGTCACCTGTAGGACACTCAAACTTTACCAATCGGTCAAAAAAACAGATTGAGATGATGCAAGCTATACAAGCTGTAAAGTAGTCACATTTTGAGGCCTTAGAAGGAGGATAAATGCTGTGAATAACCAAACGATTTATGTTACTCAATGTTGAGTATCACTAGCAGCACAGAATTCCTCTTGGTCACGCTCGTCATCTGATTCCGGCTTCCTATCTGGATCCATACTGTAGTCCTCAAAGGAATACTCAAAAAAATTCTCATTATCAGATGACTCTTCACTGCATTCATTTGTCCACCTTATTCTAGTGGATCCAACTGTGTGCATACTGTGCACATCAGTTGAGCTGAAGTTCCCATCTGGACACCCTTTCTATTCCTCACTCAGAAGTTTGAGTTCCTCTTGACTCTCTTGTCTTACTGATGCCCAGTGGTACATACTTCAGTGTTTGTATACCCTTATTAAATGATTCCTGAATAAAGCATAATGATGAATAGAATTATGATGAGCAGAAGAGTCAACGGAGATGCATTTACAACAAAGCTCAAATTGCTACACAGACAACAAGAAATAAACAATACAATTCAAATAATAATCAGAATGCTGGAAGAGGGTTTCAGTACAACAAAACTGCAGAGCTTTGAACTTTTAAATTTGTACAATAACACGTTGTACTGAATTTAAAAGTATGACCATTCTTCTTCTGGTAAGCATACAGCAAGTAACAAGCATCCTGAATACTGTACAAAACAGAACCGTAGAGTAAGCAGCAAAGTGACAAGTAACATCAGTACCAATTTCCACAACTACTCCAGACTGCAGAACAAGTTATGTAAGGTATAAAACCCAACAGGATGTGCAGTATTGGGCAATACCAGACCACCCAGGAGCGTAGTGAGGCCCCATGCCGCTGGTGGAGGGCCCTATAGAAACTAAAAGGTCTGATATTGCCCAATGCCACCCACACTGGAGTGTATTATTGCACTAAGAAAATGGGTATTTGTGTCAAATTAATTTAGGTATTTGAATAATAAAGAAATGAAATTAGAACATGAACAGCATTATTTGGAAAGAAAAACAACTGTTTAAGATAAAGTAGTCCCTTCACTTGTATGCTGTTCAATCTGGTGTTACCTCCCCCAAATACATGGGGACATTCTCTTGTACTGATCTCCCCTCACGCACATTCTTTTCTTTTTATCGCCCACAAACTAGCAGAACAAACATTAATTTATAAGTTGTACCTAAACAGCACACTAAACAGCAGGTTTATTTTATTCTAGCACTCTGTCATTACTGTACTCTCATGTGGTTGCCATAGTTACAGTGAGCAGATAGCTAGAGAAACTTGGTGCAAGAACACAAACATCTCGCCAAATTTTGTGCTGCTGAGATAAATGTGTTACCCTTTGTCTCTATGCCCACGCACATGATTTAGCAACAGGCATTTCCGAAAAGGGGAAAATATGGAAAAATAACACCAATTCCTGCAGTCTGCTGCACAGAGTGGCATCAAAGCAGACACTAAGGGTGGCTGGAGATGATACATCCAATATTTACAAGCAAAATGATCCAGAAAGGGCTGGCAGCACTAAAAACAGTTAAGGCCCAGTGACCAGATATATTGCATATGTGGTTACTCAGGGAGCTGGCAGCTGAACTGGCTGAAGTCCTGTTAGGTTTATTCAACTGTACTCCAAGGACTGTAATTCTACTCCATCAGGGGACAATGAACATGCAGGGAACTACAGATAATGTCAGTCTTACATGAATTGTATGGAAGCTGACTGTCAGTTGGACAAAGAAGACATTGTGGATTACTTGTAGAGCATAGGGCTCCAGGATAGTACACAGCATGGATCTGCGGCAAGAAGGTCTTCTCAGACTAACTTCCTATTTTACTTTGACTGTAAGATGAGGTAATTGGATGGGAGCCATGTTGTGGATTAACCCTACTTTGTTTTCAGCATGGCTTTTGATTTGGTACTCCTCAGATGCTGGCTAAAGAAGTGGTAACTGGATATAGGGCAGGCAACGGGGGGGGGGTCTATGTGATAATGGTGAATGCCTAAAGGCGATCACCGTTATCGCACAGTCAGAGTGCCAAAAAGATTTTCAGCACTCTGACAATCCCAGTGCACAAAACAACGGCGTCAGGAGACTTTTTTAATGAGGGATGGCACCGGGAAGAAGTTGCCATTACGGACGGCACCCTTCCTCATGCGCCCACCTCATGGGTTACCAACAGAGAGTAGTGCTTAATGTGGTCAAGTCAGCAGAGAGGGAGGTCAAGAGTGGGGAACCACAAGAATATGTTCTTGGAACAGGCCTCTTCAATATGTTCCCAAGTGACATTGTTGATGGTATACAGAGTGAGCTATGTCTCTTTGTAGATGACACTAAACTCTGTGGGAGGGTGGATAGCGATGAGGGAATCCGAGAAATCCAGGATGTTTGAAAGCAAGAAGGGTGGTCTACGGTTTGGCAGCTGAAATTCAATGCCTAAAAAGTGCAAAGTAATGCACCTTATGGATCAAGATCCACAGGACAGACTACTGGATAGGTGGGGTGAGACTCACCATGGCCAAGGAATGGGACCTTGGAGTTATCATTAGAGACTCCCTCAAACAAATAAGTCAATACAACAAGGCATATAGCATACTGAGTAGGATGCTGTGATGTATTATGAGGGTGTTGATAGTAGAAGTTCATTTAAGCAATATACCACTTGAGGGTGTGGGTGATGCCAGGATTTACCCATGCCTGTTGTGGTTTGGTCATGAGGCCACAGGCCGAGTGAGTAAACCACACCAGAAGTAGGTAAATCCTGGCATCACCCACACCCTTGAGTGGGATATTGCTATCATACAATGTGCCCCTGTTTTTTTAGACAAAAAACAATAAGAAAATTAGTTTTTTGTTTCAGTTTGAAGTATTTTTAGTGCATTTATTGCTGCAACAGTAAAAAATAGTCCTGAATTGCTAGGATGCATTCCTAGACTACTATGGTCCAGTCTGATTTCCTACGCATGCCCAGGAGTGTTTTGCAATTTGCAGCACAATGTTTTTACTAGCACAGGAAATGTTTAAACTGTGCCCCATGTTAGCAGATCTCCTCCTCCCATGCAAGCCAACCAAAATATGCAACGTTTTCTATGGTGAGTTATGCAAATGGCCTTTGCAAATTATGCTTCTTCTCTGCATCCAGACAACAGAAATAGCTTTGTTTTTTATTGTAGGAGTCGGGACACAGTTCTAAACTTGCACATGTGCGGCAGCGCTTCACATCTTTCGATCCCTGGTTCTGTTCAGTTTCTGGGCAGATGAAAGAAACTCGGTGCTGTTTTTTTGTTGTGTTTTTTTGGGGGCCAGTCATTTTCTTTTTATTCATTTACCCACTGCCTTGACCTCCAGAACAAAGATGAGGGTCCGAGGTAAGAGGTTGATGAGCAGCAATGGCCGTAACATTTGAAATCTGGAGTCTTGCTGTGAATGCCCTTCCAGTCCCTCTCTTTGGCACTCCTGGGACTGGAAGGTGAAGATATCAGGAAACAGGGGTGAGGAATTAACTTAGATAAGCCCCAAGGTGGGGTACATTAATGTAGTTGATAGCTCTGATGAGACAGTTTACTTTCTTTTGTCTATTGCAGTTCTCCGATGTGGTTAACAGAGAATCCAACATGGCAGCCCTTTGTTCCCATTATTGGGGCTCAGAGTGATTTAAAAAATGTGGGATTCCAGATGAGGCTAACTGGTGGCTGGCACTTTTTCCTGTTGGGTGATAGAACGATTTACAATGTGTAAATTGTGCCACCCAGCCAATCTGCATCCAAGACTTTTCCTTGCCGTTGTATAATAAGCAGTAAGGCACAACAGGAAGTTGGTGGTACTAGGGTGAAGGATGGAGAGGACAAAACACTAGAGGTTCAGCAGGTCAGAAGGTTAAATAGGGAATACAGTCAGACTGGATGTACTACTGGACTTTTGCTGATACCATTGTCTATGTTTCTATGTTTCAGTCCTAGACAAAGATTCACCTATAGGAGTTGCCTTGATGTGGCATTGAGCTTATTCATGTGATTCATTTTGAATCCATTTGCTGCTATTTCTGTTGTCTGGATGCAGAGAAGAAGCATAATTTGCAAAGGCCATTTGCATAACTCACCATAGAAAACGTTGCATATTTTAGTTGGCTTGCATGGGAGGAGGAGATCTGCTGCTATTTGTGATAACAGATTGATGAGCCGGGAGAAGCGGTGGCTGAAGAATGTGAACATTCGGAGGTGCCTAGGGGTTCACTAAGAAATGGGACATCACAAAGGGGCTATCATTTCACTGTGGACTCTATGAGAAAAAAATGATCTCTACTCGGCATTTCAGCCAATGAGATTCATTTATTCCCAATGCCCATTTTCTAGTGTTAGGTATGAGACTGAGTGGGCATCTTACTCTTCTAAGATCACTGAATCACAGTATTAGGATCAGGTGCTGTTCACAGCACCTGTGGAAGAATAGAAACATTGTATCTGACAGCAGATAAGGAACACTAGTCCCATCCTGTCCGCCTTTTGTCCGACCTACTAAAAAATCCTTAGACCATATTTTAATTTTGAATTGTCATTCTTATTTGAAGAGCTAGGGCATGAAATGTATTTCCCAATGTACATCTGAATCTGCTCAATTACTATGCTCCCACCACCTGTGAAGGGAGATTGAACCGTGTCTTTACCACCATATCTGTGAAGGAGTGCCTTCTCGTGTTGCTCTACAGTCCACCACTGTACATTCTTATGTCATGCCCTCTTGTATTCTAGTGTATCATCTTATATGAAAGATGATTCCCAGATGTACCTTATTTACTCCCTTGGTGTACTTGAATGACTCTATCATGTATCCCCTCACCCTCTTTTAACACAGGGTGTACATATTGAGCTCTTCCACTTTATCATTATATGATATGCGGATCATGAATTGCACCATTTGTGTTGCCCTAATTTGAAGAGACTGTACCATGCATGCATCTTTTCACAGACACCATCTGCAGAACTAGTCACAGTACCACAAATTAGGTGTCAGCAATGATTTGTACAGTGTCATCACCATCAAATATGTTCTTCAATTGGTGGTACCTCTCCATATGGAACCCAACACCACAGTGGCTCTTCCTACTGCATTGGTTCATTGTTTAGCCACTTTGTGTTTTTTATAAATTATGACACCCAGATTGTTCTGGTTTGGTGACCGATAATAGCTCTCAGCCCATCACATTATCATCTCCTGTGTGCCTGTTCCCCAACTGCATGATTCTGCAAATCTTCTCATTCAATGTTAATTGTCACACTCTGGTCCATTAATCAGGTTTATTTGAGTACTTCCTTTCTTTAATCACTAAAGAAGTGAATACCCGGTTGCAGATGACCCCACAGGATAAAGTAACAGCCAACAAATCAAAATATAAAATGGGCAAGGGAATCCCTTTGTCCTGATTGGATGAGACTTGGTAGCCATGGCAGTAGGAGAGCACCACCAATGGCTAGAAACAAGTTCCTGCCAACCAAGGCAACTCATGGAATTCATAAGCCACTTACTTAGTAATTTCTATCACAAACATGGCTGCAACCTTTACTCATCAATAAAAAACTTAAACTAGGCCCCAAAAAGAAAAGTCCTTTGAATTAAATAAAGCAAGTAAATAATTTAATAACTATTTTCACTCAAGAGCCCCTTCCTACACACATACACAAATTCAAAAAATCAAGTACTATTCAGAGTTTACATTGCTGTTGTTTCATTGATGGCCATGAAAAAATGCCCCTCCTATCCCTACTAGCTTGCCAGAGAACTCCCAGCTCCTTGCCTGTCAACAGATAACATTGAGTTTCTGGCTCCACTTGAGGTGTGTGTGTGTGTGTGTGTGTGTGTGTGTGTGTGTCAGTGGAACTCTGAAGAATTTTGAATTCATGTATTCCACATTACCATTCCATGTGTGTGGGGGGTGAGGGGAGCATTCTACTTCTGGAATAATATAGAGCTTTGAATTCTTCTATTCCATAGTAAACAATCACACAATGTATTGAATATGAATCAAGACAGATGACTGACAGGTGAAACATATCTGTGGAGGGACTATTTTACATTATTTAGCAACATTTTATTATATTTTTTGAGGCTTTGAAAACTTTTAGATTGTTTTTTGAAAGTTGCCTTTGGGCCCATTTTATATAAGCAATAAGGCTTCACCTTGTGCCTCACTATACCTCTGATGGTGGGGTAAACCTAATACCACCAATGCCCCACCGTGACTTGTTGCTTAAATACTTAATTTTTAGACCACATTTTATAATGTAAAATACTCCAACCAAAGATATGTTTCACCTGTCACTAATCTCTTTTACTACACATTCAATAGACTGTGAGATTGTTTACCATGGAGTAAAAGAATTGAAAGTTCTTCATTATTCAAATAGTAGAATGCTCCCCCACCCACCACATGCACATACACACACGCACACTCACACACACACACACACACACACACACACACACACAACTTGGAGGTTAGTTTTAGTGATAGATAAAATCACAGGACACAACAAATGCCACAGTACATGAAACTAATGTCTGATTCTGACAACTCAATAAATAACATGAGCCACTGGTGGAAACACAGCAATCTAAATTATACTACCAGTTCTGCAACAAACACAATAAAATGCAATAAACGCTGTGACTATAACTGAGAATATTTATTACTGACACACTATAACATCAATAGGAAGCAGCTGTCAACACTGGGAAATCCCAGCTGCTGGCCACTATTGAGAACATGTGATAGGGGTACCACAGAATAACGGTAGACAGAAGCAGTTCAAATCAATGTTAAAAGTTTATTTTTTTGCTATAAAACATCACTGATACTCAAATAAAATGAAGAGCAATATTAGGGCAATTCTGACATGAAACAGAGCCAGAAATGCTGGTGCTACACTGTTCATTCATGTCTCGCTTTGACAAGAATGACATGTACATGATCCAGTTGAATAAGGACAGATCAGAGAAAGCCACTTACAGTGTATGTTAGAATGTTGTTCTTACTTGATTCTTGTGATAGTAAAAATGTGGTTCGGCTGCACTAGTGACATCCGTATTGCAGTAGAACGACTTTTGGTTCTGCTTCAGTACAGACGTCATACCAGTTCCCTCCCTAGCACTTTGTCTGCCCTGGCAACGATTCAAGGCACTGCACCACCCGCCAAACTGCAGTTAAAAAAAAAATCAGCAGTGTGTCGAGGTCCTTCTCAGCTGCTCATAACACAAGTAAGGGATTTAATTATTGGAGAAATCATCAACATGACAAGCATTTGACATGGCAGCTGCACTGTTTTCTGTACTCATGTCAGAGTGGCAAAAGTACTGAGGCGGGGGTCTAGTGCAAGAAGTAGCATCTTCCTTAGGAAACAATCTGGACATGTACTGTAAGTAATTTTTTTTTCTTTTCTCACCCCCCCCACCCTATGTTAACTTTATCCACAGGGTCAAGACATGAAGCCTAACCACTTCTGATGACCCGATCCGCATGCTTGTTGCTGCATATTCAGTGTTTCAGTTATTGGTGTGTTTTTGGTGTTCTTCTCCTAGTAAAATACTTTAACACGGGCAAGTTATGTCTCTGGATGCTTTTTTTTAAATGAGTGGACAGTATTAGGTAGTAACATGCACTATATAGGAACAGTGTATGGCTGAATGGAAACAACAAGGCTCATTCTCACACTCGTTGTTGCTTTGCCGAATGTTGACCTCTTGAGCTACGCTCTCTAGGTCAACAATCGGCATAGCAACCACTCGTATAAGAATAGCCTTGTTGTTTCCATTCAGTCATACACTATCCTATATGTTGCAGCTGAAGAATGTGCATTCAAATAGAATGGATTATTTCAATTTACCACTGCTGTACATTAAAAAAAGGTAAACATTTGTCATGGGGACTAAACTAGTGCACATAGGCTCTCAGCAACAATGCAAATGTTGAGCACAGCAAGGGGGTAAATGATCTTTAATACACTAGTTAGGGTTCCAGCTTCAAAAGTAGGAAAATGTTGTGTTAGTGTTTCCAATCCTAACACCCCACTCCCACCCTACAGGCAGCAACAGGTATGAGGTGTGCCTTGGGGTTGTCAACCCTAACAGTCACCCCATTCTCATATGCTATACTCATCTCAGCTTATTTATAGTACTCATGAAATGGAGTGAATGTTAGTGTTAACAACTCCAAGGAACACCACATGCCTGTTGCTGCCTGCAGGGTAGAGGTGGGGTGTTAGAGTTGGAAACCCTAACCTGACATTTCCCTACTTTTGATGCTGGAACCCTAACTAGTGCATTAACAATGTGTTTTTGCAAAGAATATTTAATATATATGTATTTCACCATCTTAAGGTATCAGTACTGCAAATGTATAATACAAGGCAAGGCAAAGCAAATTCATTTATATAGCACTCAGTCCAGCAAGGGCTCTGAGTGTTTTACAGAGTTAGATACCAATCACAACACAAATACTCTACAGCAATAAACAATAATTAAAATAGAATTGGATTAAGTCATATTATAAGCTTGATCAAACAAAAACGTTTTCAATGAGGCTTTATAGGCCTCTACTGTGTTGGTGGAGTGTATATAGTGGGGAGAGAATTCCATAAAATAGGGGCTGCCACTCCAAAGGCACTATCACCCGATGATTTAAGCCTAGCCGGAGGGACAGCCAACAAACCATCATTGGTGGAGCAGAGAGCCCAGACTGGGTGGTATGGAAACAGGAGCTTTTTTAAGTAGTCCAGTCCCAAACCATGTAGGGCCTTGTAAGTCAACAAGCAAATCTTAAAGGTGATGCTTGAATGCAAAGGCAGCAAGTGCACAGTGCACTGGACTAGTGTGATGTGGTCCTTCAGTGAAGAACCCAGCAACATTCAGGCTGCAGCATTCAAGACTAGCTGCAGTTGATGCATCAGACCTCCAGACAGCCCTAGGTAGTGAGCGTTACAGTAGTCCAACATAGTGATAATGAAAGCATAGATAATCATTGCCAGGTCATCCTCAGGTAATTACAGCCAAATCCTGACAATATTCTGAAGATGAGAGGAGCCAGATCAGACAACAGACGACACCTGCTGTTCATATTTCAATATGTCATTCAAAATGACCCCCAGATCCCTGGCCACACTAGCTTCTACAAGGGACTGGCCACCCAATATAGGAAGATCAATGTCCATCATCCCAGAAAAGCCCCAGTGACCTGGTTCTATAACCATGACCTCTGTTTTGCCTGGGTTAAGGCATAACCAGTTTGAGAACATTCAGCCATTAATCTTAGCCAAGCAGTGGCTCAGCAACATAGACACAGATGTGTCCTAGGGGCACAAGACAGGTACAACTCAGTATCATCTGTAAAGCAGTGAAAACCCATGTCATACTATCTTATGATCTCCCCTAGCAGCAGCATATACACAAAGAAGAGAAGGGGGGTGAGAATCAAACCTTGAGGAACATTGCAGGACAACATTGATGGCTCTGAGGTAAAGTTCCCCAGTGCCACCCACTCTGTCCTTCTGGTCAAGTAAGACCCAAACCAGTGCAAAACTATTCTGGTGAGGCCCACATAATACCTTGGGTGATCCAACAGGACCCCATGATCCACTGTGTTAAATGCTGATGAAAGGGTCAAGAACACTAAGATTGAACATAGCCCTCAGTCCCTTGCAATGAAAAGATCATTAGTCACCCTGATAAGAACCATCTCAGTGCTGTCCTGAGGCCTAAAACCAGGCTGAAGAGGTTCATAGATCGAGAGAGTCTACAGGCAATCCATCAGTTGTTCAACTACCACCTTCTCAATAATCTTCCCAAAAAAAGGAAGGTTAGAGACTGGCCTGTAATTTGCTAGAATGTCACGGTCCAAATATGGCTGTTTTAAAAAGGGCCTGACCATGGCCTCCTTCAGGACAAGGGAAAGACACCCTTTCTCAAGGAATCATTCACAATTTCAGCAAAAACTGGACCTAAGAACTCAGCGCAGCTGATAATTAGCCACATTGGACCTGGTTCCTGTTCACAGTTGGTGGAAGGCAAACTGAAAACCACACAGAGGATCTCAGCCTCAGATACCAGTGGAAACTTGTCCCAGGCAGGCAGATCTACACCAGCATAGATGTGACCACCGCTGGTCCAAGCCAGACTGCTAGAAGAGATACCTGTCCCAATGGCTGGCACCTTATCAGCAAAAAAAAGTCCAAATCCCTCATAACTTTCTGGAGAAATAGCTCCCACAGACTGTAGACAGAAAGGATTTAACCATCTGTCTACATGTACCAAAGACATGAGCTGGGTGATTCTTTGTTGCAGCAATCGACTGTGACAGGAGTTCTGTCTTTTTCAGGTCAATTACCTGTTCATATTTAGCATAATGAATTCTCAATGCCAGCCTGTCTTCAATAGATCCAGATCTTCTCCAGGAGCTCTCCAACCTTTGCCCCTTAGTCTTCAACAATGGCAGCTCAACACAGTACCACGAAGAACCACAGCAGGAGGTCAAGGGGTGAATGTGGAAAGGTGCCATTGAGTCTGGGGGGTCATAATCACCATATTATACACTCTGTGGCCCCCTCTGGACCTTGTGCACAGGCTAGCTGCATGCCTGAGATATAAAGTGACTCCTGGAGTTCGCAAGCCTCTAATTTATATTTAGGGCAGCAATAGATAATCGTCACAGAGGGGGTAATAAGACATGAGGCCTCACATTGGAACTCAACCACATGATGATCAACCAAGTGACTGGATCAACCTTAACCGCACTAATGTCAAGTCCCAGTGAGAAGATCTGCTCTAGTGTGTATAAACATACTGTACAGTAGCACCTGAAATTTAGCATGCAGCAGGCCATAAGGTGATAACCTGCTGGCTGGGTCAGAAAATAGAGTTTATCAGAACTGACTTATGCCAAATTGACAAATGTTACACAACATACAGAGAATTATAAAAATTCATTTGAATCATTTTGATTAAACATTCTGTGTGACACCTACAGGGACTGTAATTGTTTTCCCTGAGAAAGAGGTGTAACCTTAAATTGTTAGATACATGTATTACACAGTTGCAGTACTTATATCCTAATAAGGAGAAATAAACACATACATAAATCTGTTATATACATTAAATATTTGTGTTGAGTCTCATTTTTAATACCCCATAAACTGTTTTCTAAGCCTTAACAGAAGACTCTTTCTAGCGTTCTTTCTTTATCAGCTATATTTGAGGTGGCCACACTGGATTCTGATCAATGCAACAGGATTGTTTGCATGGGGCTGCTAATGAGCTGCATGGTCACTTCACGCCTAGACATTGGTAGGAGTACTTTGAGCCATGTCCACCCCCATCAGGGGCACAGTCAGGTCAGTTGGCACAATGATAAAAAGGATGGTTGCATACATGTTGACCAAAATCTGAACTTGCTCTAAATTCCTACTTCTTGCTGATAAAACCCACTTTGCTTCTCACAGGCACCATGCTGCTGTATGTCATAAATCCAAACCAGCCTCTTGCTGTACAGTATAAATGCAATCTGCTTCTTGCTGTTTGTTCTGCCTTTAGCTGAAAATGCTTCCTGCTGCTTCTTTCAGGTACTCATGTAAATTATGACTTTTACACTTGTTTACAGAGACAGATTTTTTACCAGTAACTGAAAAAACTAAATAGCAGAAACGAAGGGTAAATGAAGCATAAATGAAGTACTGAAATGCAGTGTCTCTCCTTTTAAAATGGACATTTGAATAGTATTTGAGGGGCTGTGGAGAACAAAAAAAAATAAAGGTTATGGTGGAGGGCACTGCGGTACTGCCAAGTGTATATGTGTTAATGGTCAGTAGAACAACCGCATGCTATGTTCAGGTACTAAAAGCCTTGAAAGAATTGTGCAGCAACCTCAGTCCACACTCTATTATGACTGACTTCGAACTGGCTGCTATTAAGGCTTTCTCCATCGAATTCTCTGATGCTGACAAAAGAGGTTGCTTCTTCAACCTCTGTCAAGCAATATGGCGCAAAATTCAAGACCTGCCAGAAGTGCACAAAGCATACACTGTTGATGAACAGTTTGCCCTAAACATGCACATGATACCTGCACTTGCTTACGTCCCCAGCGATGATGTGCTAACAGCATTTGAGACGCTAAGAGCTGCTGACTTTTTTACTGAGAATGAAGACCTCTTAGCACCATTACTAGATTATTTTGAGGACACATATTTGGGGCGCCCAGTGGGAAGACATGGAAGATGAAAACCAATGTTCCAACATGCCTTTTGGAACTGCTTCAGTGCTGTGAAAGACAGAATACCCAGAGCTATTAATGCAGTAGAGGGTTGGCACCGTAGTTTCAACCATCTTTTAGGTGCTTCACATCCAACTATTTGGAAGTTCATATGGGTAATGAAATCAGAGCAGAGTATGACTGAACTGAAAATAGAACAATACCTGTCTGGCATAGCACCTCCTGCTCCTCAGAAAAAATACAGAGATACTTCAAAGCATATCACCGATGTAGTTCACAGATATGGTACCAGTGATGCCCTAACCTATCTACGTGGCATTGCTCATTGCTTCCAGCTTCAAGTTTAGATTACATTAGATTAAAAATAAAGATACAAATAAAGATACAAGTTTTTAACAGGAAAAATATGCCAATTGGATGTCACAACACTACAATGTTAGATACCATTCGCAGTGCTTATTGATGTTGTTACTGTACATCATATACCATTATGGCATGCAATTAAATGTTTTTTGCTCAGTTTTGCTATGCGCTGAAATGTACCCAGTGCCAAAATGTACCAGGTGCTGAAAGGTACCTGGTGCATATTTCTCATGCACTGAAATGATCATGCTGAATTGCTCACTCTGTTATGCTTGCGCCAATTTGATGTGATACCTCCAGGCCCATCTAAGCCAGTCAACATCAGAGGAGGGTTGAATCCAAATCTATGTTAGGCAGCATAAGAATACAAACAACCCCTCTCTTGCTGAGGTCCAAATCCAACCCAGAGAGGCTCTGCTTTCCTAAAATGTGACTCATGATCTGTACCTATTCAAGGCACACTCCTTTCTGGATATCTGGATCAGAATTTGAACCAGTTTTACTGCCCCAGAACATATCTCAACATGAATGTTTGGGGTCAGGGGCAATGTTCTATTTTATTGCCATTGTTTGTGCAAAATAATCATTCAGTTGATTATGAATGGTTTCATTAGGTAGCCAAAAGCTCTCACAAAGATTTTGCAGATGGCAACTAGGGCCACCCAATGGCCTATTAGAAACCACAAATGAACAACTATGTCATGGAGACCAGAGTAATGTATTGGATTTAGGAGTTTTCAGTCATAGCTTAGGCTGGAGAAAGTGCTGCTGAGGCAGTGCAGCATAAACTGACTGGGGGAGGACATCCCCATTTGTTGCCTTGGTGAACAATCACTGTGGGTTGGGGAATCTATTTGCTCATGAAAGGAATGGCTGTGCCAACTGCAATTATGATGCATGAGGCCGGCATGATGTCCAGAGTGGAGAGGGAGAACAGAAAAAGCAGGGAGAAAAATCCAGCCAAAACTAAATAATGATTCTCTGAACATTTGGGGCCACACAACATGCAACCAGTCACTTTCCAGATTATGTACATAATCATAGGATGATGGCCCACCTTCAGAGTCCTCATCGGGGGTAAACCTGTGGAGCAATTCAGTGGCACAGACAGTGGTCAATGGGGCTGAATGGATGCCAGGGACCAGAGGCAGTGAGAAAAAGCATGATGAAAAAAGGATTAAAAAAGGGGTAATGGACGGAATAAGAATCAAATAGTTAATCAATTAATAAACTCATCTAATGAAAATGAGTGTGCAGTGCTCCATTCTGTATGTCATGTAGTCATTTATAAAATGTTGGGTTTCATACAGAGAGTGTGAAGACTGATTAGTATACTGAGATTTTAATGTTGGAAGATAATATGCACCTTTCATCTGTGATATAAACATGTGGTTTTCTATAAGTTTTACTATGGCCTATTAAGAAAAGGGCATGTCAGAGATCAATTTCATGACAAAATCAGTAACCTTATTTTGCATTATGAAATTGATTTAGTCTATAATTAATGGCTATGTGTTCAGAATACTGGAAGTGAGGAGGTGGCAACTAGGAACTTAGGTCACCTTGTTGGTCTTGCAGCATAGTTAATGAGAGCATTATATCAAATTTCTGGAGACCTGAATTTAATTCTTCACTTAGGTGACATTCATTTCCTTCTCACTGACATTTAAATTTGATGCTGAATGTACAGTAGTAGATATTGACAGCGATTGCTTCTATCTCAAAATATTGATGCAGCTCTTTAAATGTTCAAATAATGTGGCAGGTGGTAGCATCCTTTCCCCTTAACCTGAAGGTCTTAGGTTAAAATACCACACTAAAGAACTGTGCTTAAATTAACTGCTTAAACTTTTGTGCAGTATAAGCGGGCTCAACAGTACAGCAATATTGCTACCACTCATGATTCATGTGGCTTGTGACCTGAGTTTGGGAATGAGTCTGGGTCATCTCTTTATACGATTGGTGGTGGAAGTATTCCTGAGACAACCTAGGCCAGTCTATTGGCCCCATTGTGGGGGGTAAGATAGGAGGGTAACATGGGGAATGAGGTATGTCTTGGTGGCAGCTGAGTTGATGTGATTAGAGTGCAATGTCAGCTGGAAAGGAGTGTCAAGGACCAGATGGATGTCAGGAGCATAAACAGAGAGTAAAAAATAAAACACTAGGGACGATTAGGAAGGGAGTTACTCCACTGAAAAGGCAGTCTCAATCTGAAACAGTAAAACAATTTCCCTTGTGCATATTTCTTGTGGTTTTCCAAGTGGAAGTAAAAGAACCCATAACTTTTTTCATAAAAGTATAGGAATTTTTTATTTAGAAAATATAGTACACATTTCTCATAAATTCACACTAACAATTCACAACATAGTAGTCAAAAAACGTCATCACCCAAGAACATAGAAGGGCAAACCAAGGTGATCAATAAAAACAAAAACTAAATGAGTCAACTGAGTTGGTTCTGGCAGCCCTTCCAGAAACATGTCAATCCAGACTGAGAACACCGGACACTAATGTTTATCTTTCTCATAACGAGCTCTCCCTACAAGGGATGTTCCTCAGGCAACCAATTAAGAAGTCCACTCATGGGGGGAGGGTGATATGGGACAACCTTGTACTGACAAATGGGGACAGTGTTGCTGACATCATGGTGGGTGACAACCTGGGGTCCACTGATCACTGTACAGTGTGGTTCAATATAAGGACTGGGCCAGAACCAAGCTGCACCAAGATGAGGGTTCTGGACTTTAGGAGGGCCGATTGCAGGAAAGTGGGAGAATGCTTAAGGGATGCCCTGGCAGGGATAGATGATCTGGGGATAATCAAGAAACTATTGGCAAAAATAAGATGGGCACTGAAAAAGCAACAAATCTCTCTGTCAAGCAGGTTAACAATGCAAGAGAAAAAATAGACCACTATGATTCTCTAAAGACATAGCAGAAAAAGTAAGAGCAAAAAAAAAAAAACAGCATTTAGTAAGTACAAAAAAACACAGAAGGAGAAGGATAGGGAAAACTGCCAAGAGAAACAGAGGGAGGCAGGGAAGAAGGTTAGACATGAAAAGGCACAAACAGAGGAGGATATTTCCCAATCAGTAAAAGAAGGGGATTAAAGAGGATTAAAATTTCTTCAGATATGTAAGTGAGAAGAAGAAGACCAAAGGGGGAATAGGAAGGATAAAAGGGAAAGAAGGGGATTGCATGGAGGAGGACCAAAAGAAGGCAGGCATATTGAAAACAATACTTTTGTTCAGTATTTACAGAAGAAGGTGTAGGTGACGGGCCAAAGATAAGCGATAAGGGCATTAATAGTAGGGAAGCGGACACCAGTCCTCTTATAGAGGAGAAAGTCCTCAAGATACTAGCAGAATTAAAAATAGACAAGGCAATGGGACCTGATGAAGTGCACCCCGTGATACTGAGGGTTTTCAAAGAGATGCTGGCTGCACCTCTGACAGCTCTGTTCAACTTATCATGAGAAACAGGAGAGCTTCTGAGGGACTAGAGGACAGCAGATGTGGTCCCACTTTACAAAAGTAGGAACAGGGAGGAGGCAGGAAATTACAGACCTGTCAGCCTGACTTCGGTAGTGGGCAAAGTAATGGAAACACTACTGAAGTAAAGGATAGTGGGATATTTTGTAACTAGTGGATTACAGGATCCCAAGCAACATGGTTTCACAAGGGGGGAGGTCTTACCAGACAAAACTGATTGAGTCCATTGACTGGGTGACCAGAGTATTGGATCAGGGAGGAGTGGTAGATGTGGCCCACCTGGATTATAGTAAGGCCTTCAACACTGTTCTACATAGAAGACTGGTGAACAAGCTGGCATGTTTTGGAGTAGGTCAGAAAGTTATAAACTGAATAAGAAGTTGGTTAAGCAACAGGAGTCATAGGGTGGTGGTAAATGGTGTCCACTCTGGAGAAGGAAAGGTGACTAGCGGGGTAACCCAGGACTCAGTACTAAGTCCAGTCCTCTTCAATGTCTTTATTAGTGACATTACAGAAGAGCTAGAAGAGAAAGTATACCTGTTTGTGGATGATACAAAAATCTGCAACAGAGTAGACACACTGGAGGAAGGGGGGATGAGGGATGAGTTGAAAAAGCTGGAAGAATGATCAAGGGTTTAGCAGCTGGGTTTCAATGCAAAAAAGTGCAAAATCATGTACTTGGGGTATAGAAACCCAGGGGCTAAGTACCAACTGGGAGGGGAAGTACTGGCAACCACCAAACAGGAAAAGGACCTGGTGGTGATCATTTCTGATGATCTAAAGGAAGCCAAACAGTATGATAAGACAGTGGGGAAGGCAAGCAGGATCCTCGGGTGCATAGGGAGGGGTATCACCAGTAGGAAGAAGGAGGAACTAGGACTACTGTACAGATCACTGGTAAGACCACACCTTGAGTACTGTGTCAAATTCTGGAGGCCCCACCTGCAGAAGGACATTGATATGGTGGAGGCAGTGAAAAACAGGGCTACCAAAATGGTGCAGGGCTTGCATCAAAAGCCCTACATGGAGAGACTCAAGGAACTGAATATTTACTCTCTGAAGGAGAGGAGAGAAGGGGATATGACAGAAACATTAAAATACCTAACAGGTATTAATAAGATACAGGAAGGTAGCATTTTCCAAAGAAAAACAAGCTTGAGGACAAGAGGTCTCGCTATGAACTTGGGGTGGGGGGCAGGCTCAGAGGAAATGTGAGGAAATACTTCTTCATGGAGAGGGTGGTGGATGCCTGGAACAGCCTTCCAGCAGACGTGATGGGTGCCAAAATGGTAAAAGGATTCAAACATGCATGGCACAGATACAAGGGGACCTTGAAAGCAAGGAGTGGAGATGACCAAAGATCAAGTAAGATCTGCAGTGGTACAGTAAGCAGGGGAAACTGACCAGACTAGTTGTGCCAAGAAGTCCTTATCTGCCAACTTCTATGTTTTCATGTTTCTACATGATCCTGAATAGTCTGAATCAAGGTTTCCTGTGTCAAATGCTGTTGCTGCACCACAAGCCTGCACCAAACTAGCTAAATCATAAATGTCATTACTGCCATAACCAACTTACCATACTAACATGGAAATGGGTCCACTCAGAACCATATATCCCCGAAACCAAACAGTTATAAGACATATGCCTATATTCTTTGTCTGTGATCAATGCAAATGTGTCCCAAAAGGAAACAATAAAGAGGCATCTCAAGTACAGATGAGACTGAGGGTCCAATTTTCAAAGGCTGACACAGGGCTAGTGTCAAGCCCTGCATCAACCCCACTGTTTGGCGCAACTGTGCCAAACGCCTTTTGCGCAACTGTGCCCAAATTTAGTACATTGGGCACAGCTGTGACAGTTTCCACACTTTCTGGCAGCTTGTGCCAAATATTTGTCACAAGCCCCATAAAAAGGGTTCCCTAAATGGTATAAGTTAGATAGGGGGGAGTTGGGCTAACTTGTGGCATTTGGTGCACAGGATTGAAAATCCCAATTATCGCTGAAAGAATGCTGCAAGCCCCCTGTGCCATATTTGCAATGCACCAGTGGTTTGTGGCGTTCTCAGGACTTTTGAAAATCAGGCCCCGAGACTCTGAAATTCCAGTGCAGATATCTCATGGACGGTATTGTTCATTTAGTCTTTTATATCTATGACAAGACCTTAACTCCAGTCTCCCATGACTGCTGATTCAGAGAATATCACAGGTATACTGGAATTCTGGAGTCACATGATTGATTTAAAGTATCTTCGATGGAGTGGATCATAGACACTGAAAACAGTAACTGTTCCTTAAAACAATTATCTATTATGGTGGTATAAAACCGTTTCCAGGAAGTAGACCTAAAATGGTCAGAAGACAATTTCCAGGCTCCTATTTTTCTTAATGCCACCACAATTTATGATGGTATATGGGAATTTCTGAATGCTGATGGAACTACCCATCTTCCCCTTTCCCAATTTCCATGAAATAGAATAATCCACTCTTGAATAAAATAAACTACCTCTGAACTTATATTAGAAAACAATGTCATATTTTGACGGAAAAACAATGAAAAGAAAAATGCATCAGGGTTAACCATATTAAATCCTCCATCTCTTAGTGGTAAATAGGTATGATTTCTCTTAACCAAATTCATCCCACTACCCCTCATCAGCTGAAATAATATGTTAAAAATCTTGGTTTCAAACTTGGGGAGGGTAGGGAAATACACTACTGAGAAATAAGAATATAGGCAATAACACAGACTTAACAAGAAATATCCTCTTTTTCTTCTTTGATAAAGGTAAACTTTTCCACTAGAGCTGGGCAAATCTTGTGAATTCCACTTTAGTGAAACTTTCCTGAAAGTTCACCATCTTTTGTGGAATTTTCAGAATTTTCACCTTTGGCGAAATTTGAAATCCTCTGAATCTGTTTGGTGAATTTTCGTGCTCTTTCATGGAATTTTCTTGCTAAACTGTGAAATAATACACACGAACTGTAGAACGAATACATTTGTTCACAATTCACGCAATTATTCTGCAATTCAGTTCTGTGCTGTCCTGTAATAGAAAAACAAACTTTCCCTGGTGTCCAATGGCACCATCCAACCCTCTAATCACCAGCTCCATAACAATTTAATGTGTCCCTGGTGTTTAGTGGCATCTCCACCCTCTGATCACTGGTCCCATAACAATTTAATGTTTCCTTGGTGTCTAGTTTACCTCAGGGTCATCTGTGTTGTCCTGTGGGCTTCCTAAGGGTTTGATCCTCACTCCCACTTTATTCTGTGTGTACATGCTGCTGCTTGGGGGAGATCATAAGCCAGTACAATGTGGGGTTTTACTGCTATGCGGATGAGACCCAGTTGTACCTGTTATGTATCCCTGACGATACTTCTGCATATTTGGTGCTTAGCCGCTGTTTGGCTGAGGTAAATGACTAGATGGCTGCCAACTGGCTGTGTCTCAACCCAGGCAAGACACAGGTCATGGTTATTGAACCTGGTCATCAGGGCTCACTTGTTGATGGGAGATTTGCCCTCCCTGTTTTTGGTGGCCAGCCCCTCTCAGCACTGAGTGGTGGTCCCGGACACCACATTCACTTAGTTGGGGTCTGGGGACACTAGGCTGCAGTGCAGAAACTGTGAAAGTATTTGTTTAAAGAGCATCAATGACCACTCTGGGATGGAATATATACCTAATAATGAGCTGCTCATGCATATCAATGAACCCTATTCATGAACAGTTTATTATTATGTATATATTCAGTCCCCAATTGGTCACTGGCACTAAATACTGTCATGGGTTCCCTAGTGTCTGTTGACCCAAACTAAGTGAAGTCAGGGTCCGGGAGCACTGAAGAGGCTCCTTATGCACCACTATAGTGGCATGAAAACAGATGCGCATCAATGCAAATGCACAGACAGCCAGCTTGCACATTCGGTGTGGCTGCAAGCAGTTCCACATATGTGCTCCTCCGGTTTCTCTTGTTATGTATAGGAATTATCTGCAAGCTTTTCCATGATATCAGTATACATTTTTCTTTCAAACATATACTAAAAATGCACCAAAGTAAGACTCAATAGCTCCAGATATGCTCTGTATAACTCAAATGGGATACAGTCTTGACCTGAAGGATGAAATAGTTTATAACACTTTGGATAATGAGATTTCCAGACAAGGAAAGAAACTATTGGTCTCTTGGGAAGACATGAAGGGGTACTCACAAAATGTGGGATCTTTAAACATTTCACAGAAAAAAGTGACCCACCAATTTGGAAAAATGTGTGCAGAGATACTATGAATATAATTTCTGGTGCCAAGAGCAAGAAAATACCAAGATAGCTTTGTGTCAATAGCCTCAATAACATCCAGCATTTATTTTCATAGCTTTTGCTAATGTTTACTCTGTTCATCTTTTAAGAACCTCTTAGAATCTTTTATTTTACTATTTAGAAATTGAATATTATCTCTAGTTGTATTTTGCTTTTCTTTTCTTAATGTCCCATTAAAGTTTTTTTTTATTTTTTTTGTAATAAAATGTTATTTGTTTTCATGTTCCCCTACCTGACCCTCCCTCTCAGTGCACACCACCCTGCACACCCCCACAAAAACATGAGTGACACTGGGGGGTGCCCAATCCCAAAGTGTCGCAATCGGGAATCCTCATTTTTTTTTCATATTCCCCCACTCGACCCTCGCTTTCAGCAGCCCCCACTGAAACATGAGTGACACTGAGGGTGCCCAGTTCCCCAGTGTCATGATCTGGAATTCTCAGTGTTTTTTTAAACCCTGTAAAAAAGAAAAACACCCATTGATCTCTTTTGTAGCCATTCCTGTCCACCCACCCGACCCTACCACTCAGCACCCATCACCCTGTACCCCCCAAGCCCTTACTTACCCATTGGGGGTCCAATACTGTAATCCTTTCTGGACCACAGACGCATTTTCACTCTTCAAAGCCAAACCATGAACTGAAGAAACAGGTATGCAGTTCAATGTATTTCAATGGTGTTTTGAACATAGTGGCATAACTTGGGCATCTGTGCATATTTTTGGCCCAAATTTTCAACACATCTTCTTTGGGACACCACCTCATTAACAATTGCACTGACATTAGGAAAATTTGTTCCAAAAGATGACTTTGCAGTCCCTTTGTGAAATCACCTTTCATGCAGAATTTGAACATTTTCTCTGCCCTTGTTCATGAAGTGGGGTCATAAGAAGGCTATGCTGAACATTTGGTGTAAAAATATTTAAAAAATGAAGTTATGAGCCTGCATTGAATTTTGTGAATGCAGGCTTGTAAATTTGACAGTTTTCAATATGTTTACCCCACATTTACAACATAGCCATATCTTTACAGCACCTCATGAATGTGATAGCTGTCATTTTTCAAATCCTGGCAAAATTGTTTTTTTTTTACACCCTGAAAGGTGATTTTGTGGTCCCTGCATGAAATCTCCTTTCAGGCAGGAGTTGAACATTTTCTCTGCCATTGTTCATGAGATGGGGTCATAAGAAGGCCATTTTCTAAATGTGGTGTAAGCACATTTACCAGCAAAAAAGTTAAGAGGCTATGTTGAATTTTGTAAATGCAGGCTCATAACTTTGGTAATTTTCAATATGTCCCCCAAATTTTCAACATAGCCATTTCTTTACAGCACCTCATGAATGTGACAGATAATATTTTTCAACTCCTGCCCAAAATGTGTTTTTGTATCCCAAAAATGATTTTGCAGTACCTGCACGAAATCACCTTTCTGGCAGGAGTTGAACATTTGCTCCCCTTCTTCGTGAGACAGGGTCATAACAAGGCTATGTTCAAAATTTTGTGTACAAATATTACAAAACAAAAACTTTATGAGCCTACATTACATTTTGCTAATGCAGGCTCATAACTTTGCTAATTTTCAATATTTGTACAGCAAATTCCTCACCTGTAGCCTTATCAGCTATGGCCAGAGTTTGTTAAATAAGATGCAGTTAAAATGTGAAAGGAAGGGTGAAATACTGAGTATGCACAGCCTACCCACCTCAAGTCAATTTTAAAAAGGCATTTTTTTCTCTCTCTCTTTTTTTCCCCTAAATAGTTTCCCTTTAAAGCTGTTTCCTTTGGCTTTGTTTTCTTTTTCATTCATTTCTAGGGTGGAATCTGGGAGATCATGTTGAGTTTAGGGAGCACCCCAAGAGGAGACATAACTGGAGAAGGAGTGCATTAGTTAATGGTCTCCTTCAGCTAACTGGAAAAGTACTGAGAGGACAAAGTTGCTAACAAAGCCAGATATGACTGAGAATATATAAAGAATGATGCCAAAAAGAAGCCTGTACATGGGGTATGGGATTGGCAAGGTGATACACTAAGGCAGATCCCTGGTGACAAAGCTGGAGACATTAACCTAATAAAATTAAGGAAAGATTACATAAGCTGTTATTTCTAATAAGCAGCAGTGAAATAGCTGTTTTATCTAGCCTGGTAAAAATCTGGAGTGTTGCCTAGCCCAGCAGGTGAACCCTAAGGTTTTCTCTACCCTAAGCTATTCCTCTTTCACTTTTGTTTGTATTTAATCAGTAGTTGGTGTGAGGCAGTATTTGGCCCATTTTATAAGCATGTCTTCATTTGATTTCTGCTTCTTGTGTTTGTAAGCAAGCTGTCCCTTCTGGCTTTTTCCACCTTTGGGAATTTTATTCAGTTTCTCCTATACAACCTGCCTGAATAAGTTGTCCCATTTCTCCCTTAATTGTTCAGTAATGTATTTAAAAGAGAGAGACTTTACTCAAAGTATTGTTTTCACTGCAGACCTTATTAGCACAGTTTAAACACCAGAGTGCATATTTTCCTAACTTCCTAATTGTTATGTGTGTTGTTTGTTTGACAGGGCTAAATGTTAAACAAATGAAATAACTTTACCTGGGTTTCAGGAGGGGGAGGAGGATTGATGACTCCTGAATGCTGAACTCCAGCCTGTGTGTAGTTCTCATCTGTTTCAGTATAGGGGCCAGGTGGGATGATTTTAAGTGTATATTTTGCCTCTTTTTCAAACAATATGGCCTTCATATAAGCACTTTGAAGTACTTGCAATACTTCAACCTTCAGATTACCTTGCAGAAGTTACTGTCTCACATGCACACCTCAGATGTTGACTTTACTTATGACATTACTTCCATACGGTCTCATATGTTTTAATTTCAATATGAAAGAGCAAATGCATTAGCTCAAGAAAGTAAATTTGGTATGTAGGGCCAAAGTCTGTGTTTGGATGCATACAAAGCCTGTGCTTCTTGCCTCCAAAGCAGATATATGTGGGCTCTGTGCCAGACAGCACAGGATTCTCCTGTGGACAACATCGTTGACATTTTAGAGCATGTTCATGCACATATTACAGTAAAATTCGGTACCCCCTTCTCCCCCTCATTCTCGATTTGATCCCTCTTTTCCCTAGCCGCAAATTACCACCTCCTGTGCAGGCTTCTTTAACTGATTCTATTCAACTGTCAGTGGTCATTAACACTATCAAATGTTTGCCATCCAACATAGCTCTCAGTGCAGACAGCCTTCCCCCTGAGTTTTATAAAACCTTCCTTGGCCATTTGGGACCCACCTTACATATTTTGTTTAACGAAATTTTGACTGTAGGACAATTGCCTCCTTTTTTTACACAAGCACTGCTCATTTGTTTGTATAAAAAAGGTGATAAAACATTTTTGAGTAATTGGCGACCAATCTGCCTACTGAACAGCAATTATAACATTTTGGGCAATATATTGGCATCCAGACTTTCCACTGCCGCTGAAGTCCTTATTTCCCCCCACTCAGTGTTATGCTATACCCAGTCGATGGATCATGGACAATTTGATTTTACTTAGAGAAATCTTTAAGCGATGTAACAGGGGTCAATCCCATGGGTTTGTGCTCTCCTTAGAATAGGAGCAAGCATATGATTGCGTTGATCACATTTACCTGTTTGAAGTCCTCCATCAATATGGGATAACCCCACTTTTTCTATCTTGGATACGACTATTATATTCCGAAGCAGTCTTCATCCCTTTTATTAGTTCTTGCCTGTGCAGTCCTGTCAAGGGTGTCCATTGAGCTTGCTCCTATATGTGTTTTCTATAGGTCCCCTGCTTCATTTTTTACATTTTAATTAGCCCTTCAGAATATATCAATCACACCTGAGGTGCCTGACATATGTGTCTTGGCTTATGCTGATGATATCTGTGTGTTACTGTCTGATGCAGCACAGATGATGTTGTACGCTTGCTTTTACAGAACTTCTCTTCTATATCTGGGTACTCTGTTAACTATTTGATGGGTGTGGCTGTTGTAATTGGTACCCCTCGGCAACAACTTCCCTTGCAAATTGTTGGGATTTCCTTACAACACAAACCAGTAAAGATACTTAGTATTTATTATAATCACTTGAATGCCATCCGTTTTAACTGGGAAATGTGGCTCTCTAAAGCAGAAGGGAAACTCCTTGTGTGGAAGCATAGGGTACTGGCTAAACTGAAAAGGGTGTATTTGATAAAGACAATGTTGCTTCCTTGTTTTACTTACAGTAGTACTGTTTTTCCACCCTTCCCACTCTTCCCTGGACACAAGCTTGTTCAGCCTATTTTTTCAGGGTCTCTGGGGCTCCTGGCTTAACCCACTAAAAAGAGACATTACACATCTTACCCTGGCCAAGGCGGGGGTCTTCATAAGGTAAATGCTGTAGCTTTTTATCATTGTAATTTTTATGTTGGCATGCTTATGCAGCCAACATCTTGTGGTAGTGCAGATTTGGAGGCGTGGTCACTGTTGGGTGAATGCAGGGCACACAGCAGTAGGTGTGTCTAGCATTCCCCAATCAACCAGCAGCAGGGGCTGACACCCTGCCTAGCTAATAAGGTGATGACATCCGAGAATAGGTCTGCTGCAATGAGAGCAAAGCTCTCATGCAGCATGACCACAACACGCCTCCTCCTATGTGCTGGCAACAGGTCGGCAGTGACTGCCACTGTTGCCTGTCAGCATCTCTGTTTGTGTGCCGATGGGGGTGCCCAATTCCTGTTGGCATCATGTAACCCCCCCTTTCCATGTTTGCCAATGGGGGTGCCCAATCCCCCATCAGCTAAAACACCCACCTGCACACACACACTCAGGTGGCACACTGGGAGCCCACTCCAGCATGCCAAAGCACCTATTGAAATGAAAATGGTCCCCCAATGTCTTTTTTTTAACACCTGTAACAGAAAATGGTCCCTCATAGTCTCCCTACCCCCTCTCATCACCCACACCCACCCACTGCACACCCTGCCTCCCACCCCCACCCCATACTTACCTCCGGGCCTGGTGCAATGATCTTCAGTGGACGGGAACACATCTGCACTCTTCAAAGCCAACCGCGAGCTGAGGAAATGCCGTTAAGCTGTATAATGGAATAAATAGGGCTTTTTCAACTTTGATACATATCTCAGATAGTTTTTTGAATTTTTGCACCAAATTTTCAACATAGGGTTTTTGGGACCCCCCCCTCATGAATTCTGTCACTGTTATAACATTACTCAGTCCCAAAACGTGATCTTGCAGTCACTGCACGGATTCACCTTTTGGGACTGATTAATGCAAGGACAGTGGCAGTGTTCATGAGGTGGGCTCTCAAAAAGCCTATGTTGCATATTTGGTGGAAAAAATCCAAAAAATGGCTGTTTTATGAGCGTGCGTTGTGCAGTTGCTATGCACTCTCGTAACTTCGTGAATTTGCAATATTTTCATGCCAGATTTTCAACATTGTCAGTTTTCTACACATCCTTGTGAAGAGTACAGCTGTCATTTTTCACATCCTGGCTGAAATGCATTTCCCCACTTCCGGCGCATAATACCATGGTCGCTGTGGTAAATCAGTGTTCGGGGCAGATTACAAAATGACAGTGACACTGTTTATGAGCAGAGGTCCTAAAATGACTATGTTGAAAATTTGGTGATGATACTCCATAAAATGACTGTGTTACGAATGTGCATTGCACAGTTTGCAGTCACGCTCGTAATGTGCATTTGTAACATTTTCACTCTAGATTTTCACCATTGGCATTTTTCCATACCTCTTGATGAACAGTACAGCTGTCATTTCACATATCCTGCCCAAAATGTGTTTTTGCAAGTCCAGCGCAGAATAGCGCAGTCGCTGTGCGAAATCACTTTTTGGGACAGTTTGAGGAAATAACAGTGACACTGTACTATAGCAGAGGTACTAAAATGCCTATGTTGAAAATTTGGTGCCGAACATCCATAAAATGTGTTACTAGCGTGTGTTGCATATTTCCCACACACCCTTGTAACCTCGCAAATTTGCAATATTTACATGCTACATTTTCAACACTGGCATTTTTTACACCTTCTTATGAACTGTTCAGCTGTCATTTTCCACATCCTGCCCAAAATGTTTTTCCGCACTGCACTACCAAAGCCAATGCAAGTGCGACAACATTCGGCATTGAGAAATGCTTGTTTCTATAGCAACTTTAATCCAGTTCTATGGGTTGAAAACACTGTTTTGGTTCCCTAAGTTGATGATTGGCTGGTGCCCATTTTGGCTTTACAGGCTACCTCCAGTGCACAGTTGTTGAGACAGGAGTATGCTCATGTTCTTCCAGCATACATATTTTTTTCGGTACAAAAATTGTTTTTATGGAACTTATCTCTAGATGATTATGCACGACTTTGAAGAAAAGGATTGTACTTTTCTGTAATTGATCTACATTTTTCTCCCCCACTTGAGATAAAATTTTGTCCAATTGTAAATATAGAAACATAGAAACCTAGAAATTGATGGCAGATAAGGACCGCCAGGCCCATCCAGTCTTCCAGTATACACTACCTTTAATTTAATTAGCTGCTGCTGACCCTACTTGGTCCACAGCTGCTTCCCCTTCTCCCCCCCCCCCAGGGTTCCCTTATGTTTATCCCATGCATGTTTAAATCCTCCACTGTGGTTGCCCCCACCACATCCTGGGGCAGGCCATACCAAACATCCATCACTCTTTCTGTGAAAAAGTACTTCCTCACATTTCCCCTCAGTCTATCCCTTCCAGTTTCATGTCAAGCCCTCTTGTTTAGAGCAGCTTCTCCACTGAAAGATGCTGTTCTCCTGTACCTTATTAATCCCCCTGAGGTACTTGAAGGTCTCTGTCATGTGCCCCCTTTCTCTCCTCCCCTCCACGGTGTACATACTGAGTTCATCCAAACTCTCCTGATATGACATGTAGTGCAGGCTATGCACCATTTTTATTACCCTTCTCTTAACCATCTCCACCCTATCTATGTACTTCCTGAGATACGGCACCAGATATGGATGCAGTATTCCAAATGAGGTCTCACCAATCTCCTGAACAGTGACAGTAGACGTCCTTTCTTCTACTGGTGATACCTCTGCCTATACACCCCAACATCCCACTGACTCTCCCCATTGCCTTGGCACACTGATTGGCCACCTTTAGGTCATCAGATATGATGACACCCCAATCTCTTTCTTGTTTTGTGGTTGCTAGTATCTCCCCCTTCATCATGGAGTCCTCTCCTGGGTTCCTGAACCCCAAGTGCATGATCTTGCACTTCTTTGCATTGAATCCTAGTTGCCTCACTCTGGACCATTCTTCCAGTTTCACTAGGTCCCTCCTCATTCTCTGCACCCCTCCTGGACTGTCCACTTTATTGCAGATCTTTCTGTCATCTGCAAAGAGGCACACCTTCCCATCCAGCCCCTTAGCCATGTCGCTGATGTAGATATTAAACAGCAGTGATCAAAGAACTGACCCTTATGTCACCTCACTGGTCACCCCCTTACTTTGGACTTAGTCTCATTTACCACCACCCTCTGTGTTCTTTTCTTCAACCAATTTCTAACCCAGTTCACCACCTTCTGTCCAGGTTCCAGGCTGCCCTGCTTGTTGACAAGCCTCCTGTGTGGAACAGAGTTGAATGCCTTGCTGAAGTCAAGGTAGGCCACATCCACTGCTCCCCCCAATCCACCTACCTAGTGACCCAGTCAAAGAAATCAATCAGATTAGTTTGACATGACCATCCTGCTGTGAATCCATGCTGCATTGGATCTTGTGCCCCACTTGATTCAAGGTATTCTACTGTTCTTCAATAATTTTACCCACCACTGAGGTCTGGCTGACAGGTCTGTAGTTTCCAACCTCCTCCCTGCTCCAGCTTTTGTGAAGAGGGACCATGTCAGCCCTTCTCCAGTCCACTGGAACCACTCCCATTTCCAGTGACTTGTTGAATAGGACTGTTAGTGGTACCGCTAGTACCCCGGCCAACTCCTTCAATATTCTGGTGTGAATCCCATCTGGCCCATTGCCTTATCCACCTTCAGTTTTCTAAGTTCTTTTAGGATTCTCTCCTCCTTGAATGGACTGCTATCCACCTCCCATCCCATCCTTATTGTTAGCTGTGGTCCCTCCCATTCCTCTTCTTCTGTGAAAATGGAACAAAAATATCTGTTCAGGACTGATGCTTTATCCTTGTCCCCTTCCACTTCCATTCCTCTGTCACCTTTCAGCCTTACAATCCCTCCTCTGGATCATCTCTTCTCACTAATGTAGCTATAGGAGGTCTTATCCCCTTTCTTAATGTCATTTGTTATATTTTCCTATGTCCTTGCCTTTGCGCCCCTGACTGCTTCCCTGCCTACCTCTGTTTTTCAAAATACACTGCTCTGTCCTCCTTTTGAGTCTCCTTATATTTTCTGAAGGCTACCTTTTTTGCCCTTACCTTTCCTGCCGCCTCCTTCGAGAACCATAGTGGTTTTCTTTTCCTTTTGCCTTTGTCTATTAGTTGAACACAAAGGTTTGTTGCCTCCATTATGGCTCCATTTAGATGTGCCCATTGTGCTTTGACTCCCTCCCAATCCTCTCCCCAACTAGGTCCTCTTTGAGACATACGCCCATCCTACTGAAGTCTGCCCTTCTGAAGTCCACAACCCTTCCTTTCGTGTGGCATGTTTCTGTTGTAGTTTTCACATCAAACCACACCGTGAGATGGTCACTGGACCCAAGGTGCTCACCTACCTTGACATCTGCTTTTCTGTCCCCATTGGTTAGTACCAGATCCAAAATAGCTTCCACCTGGGTTGGTTCCAGCACCAGCTGCATGAGGCTTGCCTCTTGCAGGGAGTTCAGGATGTCTCTGCCCCTGGATGTTGCAGCTGTTTGGGAGCTCCAATCATCTTCTGGCAAGTTAAAGTCACCCATCAGTAGCACCTCTCCCTTGGCTGCCATTTCATGGATAGCTTCCAGTAGATCCCTGTCCATTTCCTCCCTTTGTGATGGGGGGCTGTATACCACTCCTGTACAAATGACAATGCCTTTGCCTGCATCCAGAGTGATACACAGTGCCTCTGCCTCCCCTTGATTCCTTGCACCTCTGTCACCTTTATACACTCTTTGATGTATAGAGCCACCCTTCCTCCCTTCTTTCCCTCCCTGTCCCTCCTGAAAAGGTATACCTTGGTATAGCTATGTCCCAGTCATGGTTCCCATTGTATCATGTCTCTGTAACAGCTATAATATCCAGGTTAGCCTCTGATACCATGGCTATCAGATCAGGGATTTTGTTACACAGGCTGCAGGCATTGGTGCACATGGCCATCCATTTAATGGAAGCACTTCTGACTTCTGCTTCTCCTGTCCATTCTTTTCTCTTGCTTTTGCTGACCCCCCCCCACCACTGACATGTGCAGTGTTTACTGGCACTATTGTGGCCTTATTGTTCTCCCCGTTTGCTACATTTGTCTGTGGGGATGGGTAATTAGCTTTCCCCTGCTTCCTGTCTCCACCGCTTTGGCTAGTTTAAATGCTTACCAATAAATCATTTCAACTGTTCACTGAGGACATTGGTCCCCCTTCCAGAATGATGCTGGTCATCACCACTGAACAGTTCTGCATTCTACCATGTGTGCCCCAGTCCTCAATGAAGTCAAACCATTGCTCTCTACACCAGCTCTTCAGCCAAGCATTGAAGCCTCTGGTGTGGAGATGTCTAGCTCCCCCCTTGCCCTGGACAGGCAGCATCTCCGAGAAGGTCACAGAGTTTGCTACCTGCCCCAGGCCCCTCCCTAGCTTCCTAAACTCCTCCTTTACTCTTTCTAACCCTGCCTTGTTCCTCAGCTAGGTCATTTGTCCACAGATGGACAATGACATCCAGCTTCCCCCTCTGAGCTATCAACCCTAGTGATCCTGAGGATCCACTTACCTGCCCTCCGAGCTGTGCCTCCTGGTAGCCACTTTACCACCCTCTCCTCCTTGCTACCTTCTCCCAGATCTACCCTCCCCCTGGACAATGGGGACCCCCAACAGGAGTAGCTTCTTCTTCCTTTGGGTCCTCTACTGCCCACCCTTGGGGCTCCATTCTGGAGGTCCCACTCATCCTCCTGTGGTACAACATTGGGTGAAGCTGAGGGGCCTTCTTGTTCCTCCAGTACAGTGTAGAAGTTCCCCAGATGCACTGGCTGGGGGATGTCCTTTTTACCCACCTCCCTTACCCTGCCTCAGCCCACTGTAGTCCATCTACTCCTGCTGCTAGGCATCCTTTGTGGTAATGGATTTGGATATGGTGGTCTCTGGGTGGGGGAAGAGGCCCCCCAAAACCTGGCCAGCTCGGCCGAAAAACTGCAACTTCTTCCCTTATCCCAGAGAGGTGCCAGCAGACTGGGCAGCATCGCATCATCCAGAAGGTTTTTCTGAACACTGCTGCCCCATAGACACAGTACTGCACCACCCCTTGCATCTTCTCTCTTCTGCCCTGTTAAATGCCCTATCCTTTTTCATTACTAGACCCTCCGTTTTTACCTCTTTTTTCTTCTTTCCCTTCTTCCCTCCTTCTCTCTTCTTTTGTTTTTCTGTCTTCTACTTTAGTCTTGTTGTAATACAGGAGATCTCCCCTGGAATACTTAGCTACAGTACTGTTCGTGAGGCTTGGTGCATTCCACTGCTTTTCCTATTTCTTTGTGTTAGTAAGAATATGGAATCACCCGGATGCCTACAAAGGTAGAGTACCCAGGGGTAGTTGGGGATGGGGAAGGGATGGCAGGAATAATCTCCTATCTGTGTTCTGGAGACAAACACCCAACTGCTGTTTATCTCCTTGGAAAGCTTGTGCTGCCCTGAACAGGTAAGCCTTTACTGTAAATTACAAACAGTATCTAATAGTGACTGCTAGTAGCAACAATATTTAGTGCACACAAAAAGATCACCCAGCTGTATCATCCTGCGGTGTTCTATTTCAGCCCTGTGTACAGAATGTAAGTATTCTTGATGATTCCAATCATTGGCTGCTATGTCCGCCCATTCTACTGAAGTCCCAAAATGTTTTGTTTCTTCCTTTCTGTAAATAAAAGAAGTTGCAGGAAAAGAAACAAGCACTACATGCTAAAAACAAAATTCTGATTGCTGCACCTGCTAACAGGTAGCTCGTTCTAGTCCCTTGAGCCATTCCCTTTCCACTGCATTTTTGAGATTGACTGTACAGAATGAGCAGATTTAAATCCCCTCCAACCCTTTGTTTGAGTTGGTGCCCTTTTCCAAACAGATTGCGATTGGCTCCCTAGATAAGTCCCTGTCTGTGTTCTGGAGACAATCACCCAACTTGTGATCATCTCCTTGGAAAGCTTGTATTGCCCTGAACAGGTAAGATTTTACTGTAAATCACAGTATTTAACTACAAGTGACCACTGGCAGCAACAATATTTAGTGCACACAAAAAAGATCACCCAGCCGTATAGACATAGCTTTATCCTAGCTGGTCAATAAACACATTTCTTTTGACTTGTGCGATACCATCTGGTTATTTCTTCATGGTAAATTGCTGGTTAGCGGTTCCCTCAAGCACAAATCCTTAGTGGGTAGACTATGCCCCTGATTAACATGTGCAGGCATCGAGGAAACACAATCTCACTCTCTTTCTGATTGTCCAGCTAGTAAGTACTTTTGGAAGCAAGTAATCATCATTTGGCACTTCCCTGCTTTTTCCTATGTCACTTATAAAATTGTTGTTTTAAATATGTTACCTCCTATTTGGAATTGTTTCACTGTACAAATGTTGCAGGTTTGCTTTGTGATATGTAAATTTTATATATGGCAGGCCTGATACACCTTTACTTTACGCCAGAAATACATTCCTTTGGCTGCAATTGCATGCATGGTACATGAATGTTTAAAATCTCTGTATAAAACTGATAAGTGTTCTTTGCCTATGTTCACCTTTCATAGACTGTGGAAAGGTTTCCACTGAACGTTCTCCTGATTTTGTAATTTTTTTCTGGATTTTGATCCCCTACGTTATGTTCCTTAACTGATTGTTTGTTTACTATTTTTTGTTAATAAAATTCCCCTACTCTTTACGAAAAGTGCCTTTTCTTCTTTTGCTTCTACCTGGACACCCACTAGGACAGCACCAGTACCAGGTTAGGTAGAAGTGACCTCGGTTTGATACCTCATTTGATACTGGGTCCTATCTTTGGATACCACTGTATACTGCCATCATGCTCTGACAAGACCAGTTATGATCATGCTTGCCTGGCTGTCTACCTGACATATCTCCTATTCTATTGAGATAAAATGACTTCTCAACTATTGTTCATTACCTGAAAAATTAGCTGATAACGTTCTGTACATTACAGTACTTAAACCACATGCTATATCTTCATCAAGATACCTACGGTACTGTTGGATGGCTTGAGCAAAGTAAGTATATTTATTGTAATGGATGTATGCCCATTGCAGAACTTGTGTGGTTTGCCAAAGGACAGTCTAGTGAGATGTCCAAGCTTTCTGTATAAAAAACATTTTAATTGTTTTAAAAAATGCTGACTGTATTGAAAAATCGTTAAGTTGGACTTTTATGAACTCAGCACATGCATAACAGTTTGAGAGCTTGGTAAGAACAAAAACACTGAGGTAAAAAATAGTCAAGAACATGACTGACAAATAGAAAAACATGGTTTTCTTCAGTTCACGAGTTACTACATATTTATCTGCACACATTAATCATAAGACCTTAACAACTAGTGCTGGGTGGAAACTGCACTTTCCAATTTAATGAACATTTTGCAAAATATTGCAAATTTTGTAAGTTTCCAAAATTCCGACTTTCAAATCTTTCAAATGCATACTGTGGGTGGGATATTCAAAAGGGTTGCTGATCAGCAATATGGTTCTTCTCGCACCAAGTCAAATGCTCCATTCTCGATATTCAGCAGGAGGCAGTTGTGCCACTGAAAACATGCTGAGCAACAGCACAATGCTAATGAAGGCATGCGCCAACGAAGGGTGGAACTATGCATAAAGTCGCAATGCAATATTCAAAGACTGGCGCCAATGCGCAACTGTGAACAGGTGGAAGTTGCGCCATGGTGAAATGAGCCAAAATAAAAACGAGAGAGGAGGCGCAGAGCAGCTACAGGGAACCACATGAGGCAGGGAGACAGACAAGGCCAGAGGAGAAAAGAGTGCAGGCCAGGAGGCAGAGGACAGAATAGGGGCAAGGGAAGGTGTGTGGGGCCACAGAGTGCAGAGGCCATTGGGTGCACCAGGTGCAGTGGAGGTAGCAGTCAGGACAGTGGGGGGAACAGAGCAACAACAGCTGGGGGGGAACACAAGCCAGGGACATGGACAGTGCCAGCTTCCACATGGAAGCTGTAATGAGGGGGGTGAGAAGGCATGCTACAGGGTGACGTGGCCGTGGAAGGGCCCGTCAGCGGTACGCCCCCAACAGGCAGTACTGGGCCCGCACCAGCTTTGAGCTCTACTCAGATGTCAAGATTGTGGGCCGGTACTGCCTGAACAGGGCAGTACTGAGTCGGCTCTGTGAGCTATGCAGTGATGTGATGCAGGCACCCTGATGATGGAGTCATGCTCTGTCAATGGAGACAAAGGTAACATCCTGCATGTGCTTGCTAGCCACGGGTAACTTCCAGAGACCAACAGGGGACACCACAGGCATAACACGGTCGGCCACGTCACGCATCCTCACCCAATTCCTCAGCGCACTGCTGCCACATGCTGCTGAGTACATCCATTTCCCCAGCACCGCGCGGAGCGCAGAGCAAACATACAGGAGTTCCACAGGGTAGCACGTATGCCTGGCATGCTAGGGGCAATAGACTGCACCCATGTGGCCATTCACACACCACCTGGCCCTGATGGGGCCGCCTATATGAATCGGAAGGGTTATGCCAGTGTCAACTGCCAGGTGGTGTGTGATGCCAGTTGGTGCATCATCAATGTCTGTGCCACACACCCTGGGGGACCACACGATTCATTTATATGGTACCAGTTGGCACTGTGCCATCGATTCAAGAGTGGGGACATCCCCACAGGACATCTAGTGGGTGAGTGTGCATGTAGGACTGACAAATCAGGGGCAAGGGGGGGTAAGCCACAGGTGCCATGGGTGTGGCACACAGGGTTAGGGGCAATATGATCCTGAACAAGATACTAACCTCCACTATCTCCACACAGGTGACAGTGGATACCCACTCCATCCCTGGCTGCTCACACCCTACTGGCGGCCCATGATCCCATCGCAGCAACACTTCAATGAGGCACATGCCGCCACATGCAACATCATTGAGCGGGTGTTTGGGATGCTGAAGGTGCGCTTCCATTGCCTAGACACCTCCAGCTGTGCCTTACAGTATAGCTCCTCAAAGGCCTGTGGGATATTCCTGGCCTGTTGTATCCTGCACATAATGGCCAAAGACTGTGGGATAGCCATACAGGTCGAAGAGGGGGACAGTGATGGGGACAACAGTGATGCTGGTAATGATGGGGATGGGCAGTCCCCCTTGGACGACGTGACCCCCAACTGATCCGGCTGGCCCAGCTGCACCGGGACACCATCACAGAGGAGCACTTCACCCAACATGGGTAAGTCATGGGGCCATGTGCAATCAACAGTGGCTAGGGCACAACCCACATACACACAGGGAAACACACCAGGGGTCCATGACGGCAAGGGAAGTGGCAGGACACAGAAGCACACACATACAACCAGGGAGGGGTGAACAGTAACACGCCACATAGACGGACACACACACACACACACACACACACACACACACACACACACATAGGCACAAAGTGCACAGGGGTCTGGTGCACAACAGAGCTGGAACACAGACACTAAAAACACACATGTCCACAGGCCACCACATCCACTGACTGTCCATGTACGTGTGTCAGATGCTGGGCATCTTCACACTTTGGTGTACAGTGCAATGCAGGCATCATCATGCACGTGCACCTGTGGACAGCAGTCGGGAGGGTGTGCAGGTGGTCCATGTGTCTGCGTGTAGGGCTGGGCACCCACCAGTGCACTGCCCACCAAAACACACATTGCACACAGGGCAGCACCAGACAGGGCCTGCACTGGGAGACAGCTCAGTCTTATGGCACAGTGCCACACCGCCTCGGATGCGTGGGCAGCCCCACCGAGACCCAGCAGCACTGGCAGGCTGAGCACGGGCCTCATGGGGTGGCACCGATGGACCACCAGAGGTTCCACTGTGCGAACGCGACCTTGCCCGCACAGGGGTCTACAGCACACCGAACATACCTGCACCAGGGGTGCTCAGGATGCCCACAGCTGTACCCGGCATCGACAGGGTGGGTGACGCATGACACCGGGAACGGGGAGTGGATAGTGCACTGCGCAGTGTGAGTGGCACAGGGGCACCTGACTGTGTGCCCAATGTGGCCATGACAGCGACCAATGCCTGTGTCTGCCTGTCAATGGCGGTGGTCACATCCATCCGCAAATGATCAATCCATGACAGGATCCTCTCGTTGTCCCTGCTGTGCCACTCCAGAGCCACACACAGTGCCTCCATGGACGTCGCAACCCGCATCTGCTGCTGTACTGATGCCTGCAGCAGGTGGGTGTGCTCCTCAAAGGGGTCGTCTGCCACATCAGCAGCCTGTCCCTCAGAGTATGGAAGGGCCTGATGTTCAGCACCCCTTTAGGGTGGGCTCTGCTCACCAGGACCAGGTATGGGCAAGTCCACAGGCGTTGCACATATGCCACCGCTGAACCCTGTACCCCCAGTCCCGGTGGGTGACTGCTGCTGCTGCCCCTCCGACTGCTGTGCCCAAGGGATCAGTTGTTCTGCTGCTGTGGCTGCAACAGTGCCAGTGACCTGTACAGCCACCGGTGCTGCCCCACCGGTGCTGACAGGCACAGTCTGGGACTGTGCTGACGTGCTGGCACACACGTCAGAACCAGCTAGGTCCATGGGCATGAGCTGTCCTGCTGTGTGTCCATTCTGTGCCACACACATGTCAATGCCCATAGTGGTCGTTGCATCATCAATGGTGCAGGTCTGTGCCACAGCCACAGCCACAGCATGCTGGCATGCTTGCATGCCAGACCGCTGAGACACAGGAAGGGCACCCCCCACACCTGTCTCACCAACATCAGTGATGGCAGCCAGGTGTGCACACTGGTGCAATGCACGCCGGCTACTTGCGGAGGTGGATGGTCCCTCCTCCAACTCCAGATGGCTGTCCGCAGTGGACAGGCCCTCCACCACTGACTCCTGCAGACGCACAGGATCTGTAACAGAAAGTGAGAACACGTTAGTGCGTGTGATCTACCTTCCTTCCCCTGACCATGACATACCATGCAGTGATGGGCTACCATCTGTCTGGAAGCCACCTCCAGGAACGCCCTCAATGGCACTGCGCTGCATGCTTGCAGCGAGCCAGTCCTCTGCCAGAGTCAGCTGCACCACCTCTGGCTGGCACCCACCTGTTGCAGCACGTGCCACCCTGATGGCTGCCACCTTCTCCTTCACCCTCCTCCTCCTGTCAGTCCCCATCTTCTTTTTACACTCCTGCACAGAGCGTTGGTGGCTGCCATGCAGGTTTACAGCACGTGCCACCCCTTCCCATGCAGCAGCACAGGCTTGAGGGGTGCCATGCCATCCACTGAGAAGTGGCTCTTCATCCAGGTAGGCCTCGAAGAGTGCCTCTGTCTCAGCTTTTGTAAAATTGGGCCTCCTCTTCTGCCCACCATCATCCTCCTCACCCATTCCTCGCTTGGTCATATCACAGCCTGTATGGGTGAAAGTGGTCACCTGTGACTGTGCAGTACACAGCAATTCCCTAAGATCATGGTCCAGAACATCACACAGCATGCAACTCACCTATCAACTGCAGTAACCGAATATGGCCACTGCAGAACAGCGTCACATTTTTATAGCGCAATCCATGCAAATTAGGTGTGGCGCAACTTTAATGAGATGCAAATCGCATTGCTGTGCCATTGAATGGCTGATCAGATGATTTGCATATGACGGCTGAATATCGCACTGTTGCGCTTTGCGCAATTGTGTTGTACGTGCTGAGCCAATGGCGTAGTTCTGTGACTGCATAGTACACCGCACTGCGCATGCCCAGGTAGCTTACACAGGTGTCTGCCGCGCTGATGACGTGCTGTGCATGGTAGGCAATTCAGGGCATGGCCACCATTGTGCCAGGGGCGCTACAGTGAGGGTCACTACATGGCACTGTGGCACAACTGTGCAATAGTCTGCTGTGGCAATGGGACACAGGTGACCAATCATGCCTGACGCATAGACGTCCAATGGCGCTGTGCGTGGCCATGTGCCAGAGACCCATGACCTTGTGCCCGACCTTTGCCCCCTTGGCGCTGTACGTATGGCATGTCTGCAGCTCTATTGCACTGTTCGGTGACAGCGCGATAAGGACTGGCGGCGCTGTACCAACAGCGCGATAGGGAATAGCGGCATTGTATTGCGCAGCAATTCCACATGGGGTTGCCGCGCTGCGGAGTGCCATATTGCCTACTATACATCTAGAGATGGCATGCAGAAGAGCCCCCCAGTGGAGTGCCCTCGAGCTGGCAAACTTGGTGGCCGTTGTGGAGCCTCACTATGGTCCACTATATGGGGAGGTTTCCCTAGACAGGGTCAGGACACAGGTGTGGCAAAAGGTGGCCACTGAGCTGGAGGCGGCCACTGGCCACCGGAGGTCTGCAGAACAGTGCAGGCACCGCTATGGTGACCTGCGGAGGAGGGAGCCGGCGCTACTGGCACATCTGCGGTCGTGTGCCAGGAGGGGCGTGATGCCTCGGCCAGGTGGGTGATCCTTCAATGCACCTGTATGGTCCATATGGGTAACACTGTCTATTGTGTTCAGCACATGGAAGAGGGTTGGTCTAGGGTTGGCTGTGGTGGTGTTAACAGGATATGTGATGTATGGGTCTGGCTGGGTGGGCGGGCACACTCATTGGGGCAGGGGAAATATGCTTTGGGATTGCACTGATGTGTTTCTCACCTTTTGGTTCCCACAGGTGTGGCAGAGTGGAGGAGGGCCATGGCTGAAGAGCAGGGAGTGGTGCCTGTGGTGCCCGAGCATGGTGGTGGAGAACCACAACACCAGCAGCAGCCTGATGAGGGTGAGTGCCATGACAACATGATTGCTATTGCATGCTGTGCGACAGGGTGGGGAGCAGGGCATGGCCACCATCCATGGGCACCACTGCCATGCACGCGACATGTGACAGTCAGCACTGTCCAGTGGCACTGCATGTCTGGGAGTGCATCACTGGTGGTCCATGCATGCACTGGGCACATGGCTGTGGCACTGCCTGCCCACTGCGTAGCAACATTACTGTACGGCCTTGGTTGTGCTGTGCTGGACATGGGCAGTGTGTGTGTGCAGTGGTACACATGGCTGTTGCTGCCTGGTTGGGCATGTCTTTTGCACACGGTCACTGTGGGTGGGTGCAGTCCATCACAGGAGCGGGGCACTTGGCAGTGTGCCATGCATGATGGGTAGGCTTCAGGGATTTGGACAGTCACACCCATTGACTCTGATCCCTTGTCCTAGGTGTCAGGATACTATGGCAGATAGAGAGGTCCATGCAGCAGCTGTTGCAGGTAGCAATGGACTCACTCGTCATCCTGCAGGACCTACAGCAGCATGGGGTGCGAAGTTGAAGGTGTCCCCGGGACCAGCACCAGGCAGCAGGGGAGCAGGCTGGAAGACAGTAGCTGCCCATCACCTCCCCCCTTTAACTATCCCTCACACCCCGCCTTCCCTCTCCAGTTGTTCACCACGCCCCATACCCACCCCTACCTTGTACCCATATCCCCACCACTGTTTTGTGCATATGTATATAGTTCTTGTTGTTGTTATTCTTATTGTTGTTCTTTTTGTAATACAGTTGTTTTGATATGAATACTGTGGTGGTCTCTGATTTGCAGCTGGCTATAGGTGCTCAGTTGCAGTGGTGTGCATGGCATCTGGGGTGGTATAGTCATGGTGTGTGTGTGTGTGCATGGGGAGGTGTCTCCTGAGTGTGGGCGTGGCTTTCAGTCAGTATCTGTGGTGTGTGTTGTTCACTGTGCATTGCATTGCTGTGTGCAATGTTCCATGGTGCCTGCTCTGTGTCCATTGTGCCCCTTTCAAGCTGTCCTTGGCCTGTGCAGCTGACACCCCTGCATGTCTGTGGCCTGCCAGGTCTGCTGCCTTGTCAGTGGGTGCTGTCCATGCAGGTCATCCACTGTGACCGTCACAATGCTGGGTTGCCACCTGTCACCGGTGGGGTGCATGTTTGCCTCGGGTGACACTGTGGCCTCCACAGTTGCTGTCCCACCTCCATGCTGTGTCTTGTGTGTGTGTTGCAGGGGCAGTGCAGCAGTGTCTGTGACTTGTGATCCAGGCGTATGCTGGTGGCGTACAGGGCCACAGTACATGCACAGGGTGGGTGTCACCCCCTGTGCCATGGTGGACTGCAGGCTGTCTGTGCACAGTTTACATGTGCCCTCACTGGGGGCTGGGTTGCTACACTACTGCGTCCCTGTGTTGGTGTCCCTGAAGGTATGGGTGTATGTTTGCCTCTGCACTGTGTTGCATCCAGTGTGCTGCATGCTTCCACGCACCACTGTGGGTGTCTGTGCTGGCTGCTGTGGCTCATGGTGGGTCGTGCTGTGACACCTGTCTACTATGCAGGGTGCTGTATCAATGGCAGTGGTGTCAGGGGCATGCCCTTTCCCATGTGGGGTACCACTTGTTGCGACACATGTTTGGCCTCTCAGCTGTGCCTCAGGGGGGTTGTGTGTGTTTGGCACTGTGTCTGCCATTGTTGCATTGCCTTGTGCTGCCACCCACCGCTGGGTGCTCATGGTGGGTCTGGCTTGTATGGTTCTGTGGTACACGAGGTTGCAGTGTGATGGGGGATGCATGGGGATTCCTGCAGTGATGGTCACTGCTGATGGAGGGTGTCTTGGGGTCACAGTGCAGGGTGTGCTGTGCATGGGGGGGCTGCTGTACACTGGGGTGGTCCGCCCCCCTTGTGTTGCAGTCTCAGCTTTCCAGTGGGTGTGCTGGGGCAACATGGCCCAGCTGTGCTTTGTTTGCTTGTCCCCATGGGCTGGTGGATATTCTGTCCCTCCCCCAGTTGTGCTGTGCTTGGGGTGTTGGGGTGCATTGTCAGTTCTGCAGTGTGTTCCTGTGCCCATCTGTGGCATGGGTGGTGGGCCCCTGCCTACCTCCCTGGTTGTGCAGTTCCATTGCTCTGCTGCTGGGGGGGCTCCCTGCTTGCGCTATGGTGCCTCTGGACTGCTCAGCTGGGCTGCCCTTGTTGCGCTATAGAGCGTCGTATCTGCTCAGCTTCCCATTCCTGGTTGCGCTATGTCACAAGTTGTGCAATATTCAGACGTTGGCTGGTTGCGCAATTTGGCTTGCTCCATGTTTGAATATCGTGTCTATTGCGCATGTGTGCAATGGACTTGTGCTTGCTCCTGCTATTGCGCTCATTTTGGGCGCAGTTTGAATATCCAGCCCTGTGAATTTTTCTTCTGTACTGTGAAATTTGTGGTTGAACTGTAGAATAATACACATGAACCATATAATGAAAGTCAGAGAAAATTTATTTTACAGTTCACTGTAGCAATTCTGCTGTTCTTTACCTCATTTGGCAAAATATTATGTTGCCAGCTGTAACAATTTGCTATGTATATCATAGAATCATAGAAATCTGATGTCAGAAAATTACCCCATTGACCTATCCAGTCTGCCCCATCCCAGCCCCATAGTTCACCCTGTACCTACCTCTTTACTCCCCACCCCTGGCCCCCCGATGGAGACTCTAGACCCTCCTTACTTCCAGGTGTATCCCCTTCCCCCCTCCTCTTTATTCCCATGTAGTCATCCCATGCCCTCTTAAGCCCCCTCTACCATTTTGGCCCCCTATCACCTCTTCCGGTAGTCTGTTCCAGGGTCCAACCACCCTTTTGTGAAGTAGTACCCTCTTCTGTTACCTCTGAATTTTCCTCCCTCCAGCTTCAAACTGTGCCCCCTGGTGGTCAGATGTTCTTTCCTCTGAAAAAAATGCTTCTTTCCCCCACTTTGTTTATCCCCTTCAAATATTTCAAAGTTTAAATTATATTCCCCCTCACCCTCCTAATTTCCACGGGATACAGATCAAGCTCTTCCAGCCTCTCCTCATAGGTCTTCTGATGCACACCTTGCACCATTTTAGTCGCTCCTCCTCTGAACTGTCTCTCCTCTATCTATATGCTTTCTTAGGTGAGGTCTCCAGAACTGGACTCCATACTTTAAGTGTGGTCTCACCATGGACCTGTATAGGTGTATTAACACCTCCCTCCTTCTGCTTGTTGTACCCCTCCCTATGCACGCCAGCATTCTGGTTGCTTTTCCTATCTCTTTCTTGTACTGGTTTTCCTCTTTTAGGCTGTCTGAAATGATAATCCCCAGATCCCTCTACTGCTCCATTACCAAAAGTTCCTCACCCCCCAGTGTGTATGTGACTTTTGAATCTTTGTGCTCTATGTGCATTATTCTGAACTTCTTAGAATTAAATCAGTTGAAGTGTCCACCCTATTTCAAATCTTTGTATCATCCGCAAATAGTCACACATTCCCCTTCAGTCCTTTCACAATATCCCCATGTAGATTTTAAAGAGGATGGGCCCCAATACTGACCCCTGGGGCACCCTACTTATCACCCTTTCCTCCCCAGAGTGCACCCCATTTACTACCACTCTCTGGCATCTTTCTCTAAGCCAGCTCTGCACCCATTTAGTTATTTTCAGCCACACCCCTAAACTGCCCAACTTGTTCACCAACCTCCTGTGAGGGATGGTCTCAAAGGCCTTGCTGAAGTCCAGATAGGCCATGTCCACCACCCCCCTGATGAATCACCCTCTTCACCCAGTCAAAAAAATTCAATCAGGTTCATCTAGCATGACCTCCCCTCCATGAACCTGTGCTACCTGTCATCTTGGAGACCACTGGCTACAAAGTAGTTGACAATTCTTTCCTTTAGGAGTCCCTCCATAATCTTACTTACCACTGAGGTGAGGCTGACTGGGTAGTAGTTTCCACCTGATCCCTGCCACTGCTGTTGTGCAGTGGTACCAGATCCACCCTTTTCTAGTCTCCCCATGTATAGAGATATATGAAATAGTCTTGTCAATGGTGGTGCTAGTTCCTCCCTAAGATCCCTGAGCACCCTTGGATATACGGCATCTGGACCCATTGCCTTATCTACCTTCAACTTACCCAGTTCCTCCAGTACCCTGCCTTCCTCAAAGATGCTAGAGTCCACCCTTCTGCCATCCTGTCCCTCCCCATCAACTCTGGTCCCTTACCCTCCATTTCTACCATGAAAACTAAACAGAAGAACCTGTTCAGCAAGTCTGCCTTCTCAAAGTCCCTCTGCACCAAAACTGCCCCCCTCCTCTTTAATCCTCATTATATCCTGTTTGAATTTCCTCTTCTTGCTGATATGTCTGTAGAACTTTTTATCCCCCCTTTTGGCCTCCCTTGCTATCCTCTCTTCTGTATCTGCCTTTGCCCTCCATATTGTCTGTCATGTCACCCTTAGCTTTTCCCCATATACCTCCCTATCCTCCTTCCCCGTGTTCTTTTATATGTCCTGAATGCTTTCTTCCTTTCCCTTATTGCCCTTACCATCTCTCTGGTGAACCAGAGCAGCCTCCTTCTTCTTTTGTTTTTGCCTGCCTTCCTAATGCATTGCTCAGTGGCTCCCAAATTCCCCCATTTATTACACCTCACAGTTCTTCCACATCCACCAGTTTTTCCCTGCCTTTCATAGCTTTCCTGAAGATCACCCTCATTCTATTCTATTCTCTTTATATTGAAGTCCGCATGCCTGAAGTCTAGCACCCTTGTGGTGGTCCGACTCACTTCTGTCCCCACCCTAAGGCAGTATAGCGCAGTTGTTTCAGGCTCTGAGCTGCAAATATAGAGACCTGGGTTTGAATTCCACAGCCCCCACTTGCATACTGTGTGACCCTGAGCATGTCACTTAACATCCCTGTGCTTCCAGGTTGCACCTGTAAACAAGCTTTCAGCTTGGTGTGTATCACCTGGTTAAACAAGTGGAAAAAAAAGCCTAAACCTAACAGCCCTATGATAGCTTGACCCCAGACTATCTTCCACTGAAACCTCATGTACACTGTCCCCATTCACTATCACTAAGTCCAGTGTTGCCGCATGTCAAGTCACTCTATGGCCAACTGTTGAAGGAAGGCTTCTTGCAGGGATTCCAGCAACTCCCTACTTCTTGCTGATGTTGCTGATGGGATCATTCAATCCACAATGGGGAGGTTAAACTCCCCCACCTATGGCTGTATGTGTATAGTTGTTACTACTTTTTTTATTCTTTCTGCTTGGATATCAGAATTTATGAGCTGAAGGGACAATGTTGATATTCCTGGGGAAATGTCAAGATTTTCATCAGAGACAGACCTACTGTCTCTGAGGGAAATTACTATATCTACTGTCCTGTATCATGGCAGGATCCCTGTAGTGTAAACAGGAGAACTTCAAAGGAAATAAATGTCATTTCATGTCAGGAAACTGCTCTAAGCTAACCAGATATCCCTGCTGGGTTAGACAGGACTAGGGACAAAGGAAGATATATTTGAATACAGAACCCCCTGAAGTCCAGATCAGATCGGTTTCCCAAGAGTACCCAATTCTCAAGACGCAAAGAACTGGCCTGGAAGTGATGTCACAGGACATGTGTGCTGAGAGTGAATGGAGACTAGTTTTGAGAAGGAGAAGCTAATGTGGGGTTCACCCAGAGTGGAAACTAATGGCATAGCAGCTGGAGCCAGTTAGCTCACATGAAAACAAACATCATTTAGTGCTGCTAAAGGGCTTGTTTGTCATTTTTCTAGTGAGATGCAACAATTTTCTATGTCTACCTGTTACTGTTTTTTTTTGTTATTGAATTCTTTCTGCATGGGTATCAGGTAGAATTTTACAGCTGAATGAACAAAGTTGATATTCCTGGGAAAGGTCATGACCAGACCCCTGGATTCTTGATTATTAACTATGGTCAGTTTTAATTAGTTATTGTTTTATTGATTTGTATTGTAAAGCACTCAGAGCCCTAGGGATTTGGTGCCATACAAATAAAATTGACTAAGTGATTCAGTGAGCAGTACAGTCATTAGTGAGACTTATAGACACAAGTGGTTAGATTAGTAGTCACCATAAAAGATTGTGAAGAACTATCACTGTAGTGACCATATCCTCCAAATTTCCTTCAGTCTGCTGCTACTCAGAAAGGTGCTGCTTGCCTATGGAAACAGAGCTGTAGTGCTGGCTACTCAGTATTCTGTCTGGCCATGTGTTATAATATAGAGATACACAGAACACAGCACAATAGTAGCACTGCCATTTGAGACACCAATGACCTGGGTATGTGAATGAGCCCAAGTCATCTGAGGCAGGGGGTTGCATCCCATAGGACCCTCTCCTCCTTGGTGGAGGGAGAGTTGCATTTGCCAATATGCAACCACCACCTGGGTGGCCATGGGTGGTGGTGCAGGCAAGGAGTGTTCTCAGGGCAGGGGAGATGCTGTTTTGCTGAATGAGTACATTGTTCTGCCACTGTATGCATACTTCCATCTACAGCCTAGCCTGGCATTATCAAGGGTATGCGAGTAAAATGTAGGAGGAAAAAAGCCAGAAGAACTGTGGGATGAGGCTATACCAGTACTCTCGAGCCTCAGCACATCAATTGTCCACCAGTCACCGAACTGTGTGTTCACTTCGGAGCCAGGCCTAATCCCCACCACCCCTCCAGGTAAGAGGGTGAAGAGTGGGAGGCAGACAGGGATGGAAGGTTGCTGAAGTAAGGAGCAGCTGTGGGCTGATGCATGAAGGAGATAAAAATAAAAGAAAAAAGATATCTAGAAAATGTTAGCAGAAAAAGACTTGCAGTCCATCTATTCAGTCCAGTATTGTCTAGGCTATTAATCATATAAAGTAACAGACAGGACTAGCACTCATCTCCCTCTGCTGCCACATTTGTACTTAAAAAAAGAAACCCTTTATCTTTCAAATCCTGCTTTTAATCCATTGTTTATCTCTACTTCTGATACTCCCTTGGGAAGACTATTCCAGTGCTCCACCACCTTCCTATTAAGAAAAAAAAATAACTTCCTGATACGGCCCCCCCCCCCATTTTTAAACATTCACAATTTCCATTCATTTTCTCTTGTAATCATGTTTTCATTCCTGGTTAATAGTTTCATACCATTCACCCTATCTATCCTTCTCAGAAACCATGAAGAGTGTGCACCACTTATGTTAATAATCATTAACCTTGACTCTTAATGACGCTTATATCAACCTCTGACACCACACAAGCCGCAAGAAGGCACTATTATTTGATTAAAATATGTACTAGTAAATACTGAATTAAAAATAAGCAGAAAATAACCAATATGACATAACTACTGTACGTACTAAGGAAAAAAAGCTACAGTATTGACATGACAGTATATAACTATAGAAAGTGCCCATAAATCACACCCAGATGTCTTCCATTTCTCCTAGTGCTCTTTTGAAGATGGTACTTCTGATGCTACTGTACTACTGCAGGTAGTTGCACTGCTTTCATGGCAGCAGTCAATGCTGCCACCTGAGCTGTTCATGCTACTTGCTGGTAATTAACCTCTTTAATAAAGTTTTCACTGATTCTCACCTGGTTAAACAATTGAATACGCTGCATGAAGTTTTGAGCTATGACTATCATTTGTTCCAACTCCTAATGCAGACAAAGTCATGATTTTTGTGGATATTTTTAAATAAATAAGAAAGTTGCAGTTTAAATCATATTTTTAAAGCAAAATACTACAAACTTGGATATTCAACAGTTAATGGAAGAGACTCATGGTTTGTTAACCAATGATAGTGTATATGGGGATGTTAATGAAATGGAAAATTAGTCATTATTGGGGGGGGGGCAGAAACTGATACTTCTGTAAATGAGTATAATACATTCTTGAATGTATTTTGGATGAAACTTACCCTGAAATGGTTTTGAATTTCAAGATAGGATTCAGGGAATCTGGATGGATTAAATAAAAGGGCATTTCAAATTGAAAGAAAATTGTGTTTCAAACAAAAGTCCGCATTTTGTTCAAATGTACAAAATTATGTAGTAAAAATATTCAGAGATCCGTTAGTGAAATATGTACTGTAGTTAACATTTTAGACGAAGACACAGGGCTGGTTCACCACAGCATCTCCTCTGTGGAGAAGCAGGCCATTTTCGAGTTAAAAAATAATAACCATATAGTGATTAAAAAGGCCAATAAGGAAGGCAATGTTGTGGTAATGTTAACAGAAATGTATGAAAACATGATTTTATGTCTTTTTGAAGGTAATGACAGTTAGGAGAAGATCAGATCAGAAGAGTTTCAGTGGAAATGATGGAATTGTTGGAGAGTGCATATGACCAAGGTGAGATTACATTTCAAGAACAAACTCTGGCCAGAGCCGATAGGGCTGTGAAGCGCTACCAAGGGACGAAAGTTACACATGTGCAAAGAAATTATTCAATGCCCAGGTGTAACTTGACCATATGTTGGAGGTATTGCACCAAATTTTCAAGATGGCCTTTTGTGGACCTCTCTTCATGAACAGTGCCAGTGTCATTTTGTTCAATTGTCCTGAAAGGTGATTGCACAGACCAAACACGCTATTCTGTGCCACAGCTGAGAAAACATGGTTTGGGCAGGTTGTGGAAAATGACAGCTGTACAGCTGAGAAGGAGGTATACAACAATGGCTATATTAAAAATGTGAAGAGAAAATATTAAAAATTAGCGACGTTAGGAGCATGTGAAGAAACTGCGCAGTGCACGCTCATAACACAGTCATTTGTTGGAATTTTTTCACCACATTTTCAACATGGCCTTTTTTGGACCTCTCCTCATGAACAGTGTCAGTGTCATTTTGTTAAATTCTGCTGAAAGATGATTGCGCAGAACAAACACGCTATTCTGCATCCCAGGTGCAAAAACACATTTGGGGCAGGTTGTGGGAACTGGCAGCTTTACTGTTGTGAAAAAGGTGTGCAAAAATGGCAATGTTAAAAATGTGGAGTGAAAATATGAAAAATTATTGACATTAGAAGCGTGCATAGAAACTGTAGAAACTGTGCAATGCACACTTGTAACGCAGTAATTTCTGGGAATTTTTTCACCAAATTTGGATCATGGGCATTTTGGGACCCCACCTCATGAACAGTGGCACTGTCATTTCATGAATCGGTCCTGGAAGGTGATTCCACACAGTCATCAGGAACTCACCTTTTGGGACTGAGAAAAAAACTGACAGTGACAGTTTTCATGAGGAGAGGTCCCAAGAACCCCATGTTGAAAATTTGGGCAAAATTAAAAAAAATGGCTGCAATATCAGCATAAGCTGAAAACCCCCATGGAATGACTGTATAGCATGCTTACCTTTTATTCTTTAGTTCACAGTTGGGCTTTGAAGAGTGCAGATGGTGTCCCGGTCCACAGAAGATGACGGCACAAATCTCTAGAGGTAAGTTTGGGGTAAGTGGGGTGTGGGAGGTGGTGCACAGTGGGAGGGTGGGGAGGGAGGGAGACTGCAGCGATGATGAGAGACCATTTTAGTTTCTCAGGGAAACAAAACCAACAACGAGGGACCGTTTTTAAATTTATAGCAAAAGGACAAAAAAAAAAATTCAGCACACTGGGGTGGGCTCCCAGTGTGTTACAGGAATGCCAACATGGAGTTTGGGCACCCTGATGTCAGGCATGAGGTGGGCAGGGGAAATGCAGGAGAAAAAAAACTTGACAAGGGACCATTTTCTAATTTACAGAAACAAAAGAAATTCTGCACACTGGGGTGGGCTTCCAGTGTGCGACATGAGATGGGCGTTACTTCAGGAGGGGGGCACAAAACAGTGAATGGCATAGTGCCATACACAACATGGCATCACCACAGCACTGCACATGCATGTGACTCGTGCGCATGCGGAGTGCATGCATCGGAATGCTGGAGTAACAGCCAAAATAGTGAGGCTGTTATTCCGTAGGCCGAATGTTGCAGAGGGCTTTCAGCTCCATTGGACTTTTGTAAGGGTACTTCCAATAGTACAGCAGAAGAGGTTGTGAGATCGGCCATTTTCAAAGCTAAAAAGCTCTAACAAAATGGCTATAGGCTCCGCCTACAGCCTTAAAAAGAGTATTTGAACACTACATATCCAATAGTCCCTATGTAAATACGTACAGATTTGTAGAGTCAACCAGGACATCCAATAATTGCAGGAACTGGATCATTGAGTCAAAAATCAATTTAGTTATCTTGCTTACAATATTTGATGTATCATTATAATTTGATGTTCACTTTGTCTGTAACTCTCACAGGTTGTGCCAGAAAACAGGCAATGCTTTTGTCTAGTGCACCCACCCGTCAACAAAAACAAAATAAATAAATAAAAATTAGGGAGATTTATAGATTTTTCTCCAGAAAATTATAACAACAACCCTTTTATATATAGGGACTCAGTGGATGGCATTGGTAAATTGGAAATCCTGAAATGGAAACAGCATTATTAATGGATGGTAACTGATATGGGGCTTTTGATAAATGTCAGTTTAGACACAGGGATATCTTAGAAGCAGTGGATTTTTTTGTTTCAAAATATAAAGATGTGATGCCAGGTAGATTTATCATGGTTGCTTTGGAGTACATATTGATGCATAATTACTTTGTGTTTGATAATGAGTATTATATTCAAACAACGGGAACAGAAATATGGGCCAGTATGGACCCCAAATATGCAAATTTGCATATGGCATTCTCCGAAGACAAACATGTCTGGGATCCGATGTAACCCTTTAAACGCAGGACATCATCATGTGGGTATCTTGTATTGATGATGACCTGTGAGTATGGAAGGAGTAAGGAAAATATGGCAAATTTTATGACACATTTAAGTGATAATGGGCCCTTTGCATGAATGGTGTGGTGGCTATGTGCACGTATCTGGGGTGAGTAGCCATCCCACACCAACTGCGCCCCCGAACAGGATGCATGAAAGGGGGGTGCACAGCAAATATGTGCCTGATCCCCTGGCTGCACAACAAGCAATGTGCTGGGGGTGGGCAAGGGGTGGGGTGGGCCAGCACTATGCGCCATGAACTAAGGCAAGTAGTGCTGGTCATAGAGGTGCATAGGGGGTTGTGGGGTACACCAGGGAGACCCAGCTATAAACCCCCTATAGGCCCCATGCACACCCAGCAGGAGTGGGTGAGCAGTCCACCAAAGCACTAGGGCCATAGGTCATGGCCGCCTGATGCCACCCACCCTCCCCCGCATGCAGCAGTGTGTGTGTGGGACACCTCCCAACACCCACAATACCCTTACCCCTCACAGGGGCACTGGGTCATGGCTGCCGCCCGCCCACCCCAGCGGCATCGCATGCCAGCACCCCTCCTTGCTACCAGAGGATGTGTCCCACCACTCCCTGTCAGCAGGCATGCTCTCCCTCCACTCCATCACAGGGCATCGCATCAGTGCCAACATCGAGGGCCAGCGGCATTGCATCCCTGCCACCTGCCACAGCTGTTGGCCCTCAGACATCCACGGGGCACACTGCCAACATGTGCCCCACCACACAAGGGATCCAGTGGTGGACCCATGCTGAGCATTCAACTGAATGCCCAGCTGGGTCCATGACTCTGCCCACGCCTGCCCTACGTGGACCTGTGCACCGGGGGGGCGGGGCCATGGACAGGTGTCTGGCATTTGTGAATGCTGGTACCGGTGCACCTGTCCATTGTTGTACAGCTCCGTGGGTGGGGTATGTGCATTTCACATGTACCCTACACCCCGTTGTGAATATAGGGTCCCAATGATAGGAACCCTAGGTTCACCATGCCAATGGTGAACTTTTTAGAACTGTGCTTGACAGGATATCCAAATGAAGAAAAAAAATCTGCACAAAGGGTTTTGGAAAAGATACTATAGCAAACAGTTGAAAGACTATTGCCTGTAGTTCAATGGAATGAAGCAAGCAGCCATGCCCCCCTTACTGAGCTATACAAGCTGTCCCTCCCAGCCTCCCTCTGAAGCACTTTTCCTTTGCAGTCGGAGGCTCTGTTCATCTCTGCCTTCTCCCCTGGAGCTTGCTGTGGCTTTGCCCCCCAATCCATCGTTTGTCTGCCTCCTTACCTTCTGCTTTGGGCCCTGGTTGGTTTGTGCTGGAATTCTGTTTATTGTGTTTCTGCTGCTTTTGGTTCATTTTTGTTTTGCCGCTGGCTGCATGCTTCTTTGTGTTGCTTGTTTTCCTGTTGTCCTGGGTTTGTGCTTTTCCATTTTGCATTTTTTTTCTTTTTAGTTCTTTAAGTTTTCCTAGCATCCTGTTGCCATTTTTTGTATTGTGCTATTCCTGTTGTTGTGCTTCTCAGGCTCCTATTTACTTACCAGATGTTAGCACACCCTCAGTTACACTGCATTTGTTATTTGTATACTGTCTCCTGTGCTTATCCACCTTACTTGTTTGCACTTGGTCCAGGCTTCATCCTGCTCCAGTTAGCTGCCACTCTCTGCAGTGCTATGTTTATTCTCAGCATCTCTGATCAGTTCATTCAGTATGCTCTGCTCAATTCTTTCAGTGTTAGCTCAGCCAGGTAGCTACTACTCCCAACTTTCAGTTTTTGCACTGCTCTAATATATTTATATTGCTGTATTACTATACTGACAAGGTTTACAACTGCAGGCATTTTAACACGTTTCTGATTTTAACTATTCTGAACCTTTCAGTCATTATTTTGCTTCATCTTGTTCACGTTACTCAGGCAGCTTGCTATCATATGGCTCTGTCCTTAACTAGGACCTTGCCTGTAAAAGCGCCTCTATTTTGGGGGATCCTACTCTACCAGTACTACAGTTGCTGTTTGGTCTCATGGTGCGCAGCTTGTGGTTTGCCTCTCATTCCCATGGTGGGAGACTGTGATGTCACAGTGGGCATTGTGGCTCCAAGTATCAGGAGCATGTTTTTATGTAAGCTATATGATTTCGCCCTGCTCCTTTGACTACATGGCTTTTCAGTTATCTGTGCATAAATACATTCATCTCACAGCCTACATGGCTTTACAGATATTCATTGCATTTCATTACTGCATTGCAAATACTTGCTGCCTTGCAAATGTTACTTACTGGAATAACCCAACTCTACCTTAATGGCATTTAAGGTATTCATGCCAATCATGTCAATTCACTATTCAGGCTGAAACCATAGCAATCATCTGCTAAACCTCATTGATTCAATTACACTACATGTCATTGATTCAATCACTGGCATCACAGCTTCTCTCTACCTAAATACCTACCTTCTATGTCACCATTAGTTTGGCTTCCTTAATGGATTTGGTTGGCTTGCTTTCCACTGGCTACTACTACTATCAAACTTCTGAACACTGGGTCACACTGCAGTCTCCTACCATACCCAGTCTGCTGGCTTGCCTGGCCTCCTCATCACTAACCTTCTATTTAATCTACAGCCGCTGGCTTCAGGCAGCCTCCTCATCAATAACCTGCTACTTAATCTACAACCACTGGCTTCACTCAGCCTCCTCATCAATAACCGGCTACCTCATCTACATTTGCCAGCTTTGTCTGGCCTCCTCCTATCTAGCACATCAAAGGTGATTCATGCTCTCACTCATATACTGGAGGCATACCAACCATTACCATTACCTTTCCTGCCTCAGGGCTCACCCTGAAGCGGACATTCTTGCTCTGCTCCCATGAAGTTTACATCTTAAGCATGTGAAACTTGGGGTGGGATCCTTCTCATCTGGCCCATAGTGGGACTGTCTTCACTTTGGGTGGAGCTTCAGTCTCCTAATGAATTGGTGGCACCTCTTGATGTAGAATTTAAGAATTCAGCTGCCAAGGAGTGGGTCCCTTATGCCCAAAAGTGCTCCTTTGGCTATGGCTACACCACGGTACCTTTGAAAGCTATTCTCCTTATGACTGCCTATGGTTCACCTGGTCTCCTTGACCTCCCCTTCCCTGCCCAACTCAATTTTCAGATGGTCCTCAGGAAAACCCCTTGGACATCTACCTCCACCTTAGGTCTTCCACAAAGAGGCCAGGTGAGTGCCTTCTAGCAGTTGTTGCTCTCCTCCTCTCACCTTGGGTGAGGGCCTTCTGTATGGGAGCCTTGCTTTGCTGTAGAGCTATCTTTGCAGCCACACCACAATGTTTCCTATAGAGGGGTAGAGTGACAGCCTTCCTCCAAATTGAAAAATCTCCTGAAATTGGGTTTTCAAATTGCAGTAGCTGAGCCATCACTAAATAAAATATCTCAAGCCTAGAGGGAAGGTGACCTAGGCTTTGGATCCCCATAACTTTCCTCCTTTGAAGGTTTTTTTTCCCTCTCCTTCATGCCAAAGGTCATAATATCTAGTTAGTTGTAAAAATAGTATATTCCCTAATTATACTATTAGGTAGGTTTCCGCTGTTGGATGGATATGGATGGTGGCCCTACTTGCCATTCCCTCTTTCCTTAGGAAGCACCCTTATGTCATCAGTGCAATCTATTTTATCAGTGCAATCGCGACAACCTGAACATCTCATTTATATGTCTTCAAGTTCTCTTATTGCTGTCAATCTGCCCTCAACATCTAATCAATGTTTACTGCTCAGTAATCTTTTTGAAGCTCCTTCCTTAGGTACATTTAGCAAAGGGAATCTTTCCCGTGGCACCTCTAGGGGTGGAATCCTCTTCAAGGGCTCCTTGCCTTCAGTACCCCTACAGAGGATAGAGAGTGTGAATGGCAAAACAGTTATCAAAGTTGCACAAGCATAACACTACTCTGGTTGTGTAGGCCCATTGATTTGAAAGGCTATTGCCTGCAGTTCAATGGGATGAAGCAACCAGCCACACCTCCTTCCTGACTTATATAAGCAGTCCCTCCCAGGCTCCATAGGAAGCACTTTTTCTTTGCCCCACCATCTCCCCTCCTCCTCCAGTGGTACACCTCTCTCCTCAGGGGCTCCTTTCTAAGGTACCTTTAGCCAAGGCAATCTATCCTGCAGCGCCTCTAGAGATAGAACCCTCTTTGAGGGCTCCTTGTCATCAGTACCCCTACAGTGCGGTAATTCCCCATGGACTAGAGAGTGTGAATGGCCAAACAGTCATCACAGTTGCACAAGCATAACATTACTCTGGTTGCATAGGCCCATTGAATCTATTGCATGCTGGGAGTGCTCATCATCCCATTTTGGTGGCATCAATACCCTATGAGTAACATATTCACCTTAGGTATGATTGCTAAATTTTAGAGAATTACAAGGTACAAATAATGGAATTAAAAGAGAGGTTGCTTCTTCAATGTTGTCATGAGGAAAATTTTAATATTGCCTATAAAAATGCTTTATAGTTAGACAAGAAATTGCTATTGAAGCCAAAATTTAGATCTGCATCAGGGAAAAAATGACCCCATCACCTTTGTCACATAGAAAGATAGAAACTGACGGCAGATAAGGGCTGCTTGGCCCACCTACTCTGCCCATTTTCTCTACCTACTGAAGTACCGCACATCCTACTTGATCTCTGGCTTTTACCCTCTCTCTTTCCTATTGATAGGGTTCCCTTCTGCCTATCCCATGCATTCTTGAATTCCCCTAACATTTTTGCCCATACCACCTCCTCTGAGAGGATGTTCCATGCATCCACCACAGATACTTCCTCACATTAACACTGAGTCTACCCCCCTCCAGCCTCATATCATGACCCCTTAATCTTGAACATATTTTTTTCTGAAAGATACTACCCTCTTGTATCTTATTATGCCCTTGAGGTATTTGAAGGTCTCTATTACATCCCCCTCACTCTTCTCTCTTCCAGAGTATACATATTGAAGTCCTCTAGTCTCTCCTTAAATGACTTTTGGTGCAGATCCTGCACCATTTTTGTTGCCCTTCTCTGAACTGTCTCTATTCTGTCTATGTCCTTCTAGACATGCAGCCTCCAGAATTGAACACAATACTCCCGATGCCTTTTCACAATGCTTGGTCACCTCAGATATGATTACCCCCAGGTCTCTTTCCTATTTGATGCCTGTCAGTATCCCCCATCATGTACTCCCCCCTGGGTTTCTGTGCTCCAAATGCATTATTTTACACTTCTTTGCATTAACTCCTATCTGCCACACTCTTGATCACTCCTCAAGCTTGCTTAGGTCTCTCCTAATACTTTCCACCCCCCCAGAGTACCAGCCATGTTGCAGATCTTAGTGTCATCTGCAAATAGGCATACCTTCCCTTCCAGCCCCTTTACAATGTCACTTATGAAGACATTTAAGAGGACTGGCCCCAGAACTGGTCTTTGTGGTACCCCACTGGTCACTTTCTTCTCCTCAGAATGAACTCCGTCTACTACCACCCATTGTGTTCAGTCCCTTATGGGAGAACTGCACTGAACCTGTGAGACATTTTTCCAATACAGGCTGGTTTGTAAGTACTGGTTCAAATTCCATTATTGTTCCATCTACATGGACCATTTATTTACCTCAGTGGTTGTTTCTGTTTTGCAGTCTGTCGGAAAGTACCATTTTAGAACTGTATGATGTCCCAAACAACCACAGAGTTCTGAAATAGAACATAGATGCATTTTGCCAACAATAGAAGAGTAGAACAGGGACATACACTACATCATACTGTTTTAAAATGGTTCTTACTATCAGCAAAGAAATCAGAAAAAAACATTAGGATAACTAAAAAGCCTGTATAGCTAGAGAAATAACAGAATTTGAATCAGTATTTAAAAAGCAGTGCCTGCAATGAAAAGTGACTTATAGATTCAGCACAGTTCTCCTTTAACAAATTTCTAACCCAGTTTAACACCTTGGGATCCACTCTCAGGCTGCCCAGCTTGTTTTCAAGCCTCCTATGTGAAGCAGTGTTGAAGGCCTTGCTGAAATCAGGTAGACCACATCCATCGCCCCTCTCTGATCTAATTCTCTGGTCACCCAGTCAAAGAAATCTATCTAGTTTGTTTGACTGCACCTTCCCACTGTGAATCCATGCTGCCTAGGATCCTGTGATCTTCTGGATTCAAGATATACCACAGTCCTTTCCTTTAATAGTGATTCCATTAATTTCCTCACCACCGAGGTCAGGCCTATTGGGCAATAATTGCCAGCCTCCTTCCTGCTTCCACTTTTGTGGAGAAGGACTACATCTGCCCTCCTCCAGTCCTCTGGAACCACTCCTGTTTCCAGTGATTTGTTGAACAGGGCTGTCAACAGGTGCTGTGAGCACCTCCCTAAGCTCCTTTAATATTCTTGGATGAACAGTATCCTGTCTGGTCCCATTGCCTTGTCCAGCCTCAGTTGTATGAGTTCCTTTAGGACTCTCTCCTCTGTAAATGGACTGGTGTCCATCTTCCTTCCAGCAATGCTAGTGTTGCTTAACTAAGGTCCCACACCTTCCCCTTCTTCTGTGAATACTGAACAAAAATATTTGTTCAGGACTGCTGCATTCTCCAGGTTCCCTTCCACACACCCCTCCTTCCCCTTTTAGCCTACCAATCCCATCCCTGTTTTTTGTCCTTTCATGAACATACCTGAAAAACGTCTTGTACCCTTTCGTTACTACCTGGGCTATTTTTTTCTCTGTGCCTTTGCACTCCTGACTACTTACCCTGCCTCTCTCTGTTTTTCTAGAAACACTTCCCTGTCATTCACCCTCAGTGCTTCCCTGTCCTACTCCCTCTGTATTTCCTTGTACCTCCTGAATGCCAGTCTTTTTGCTCATACCTTCCTGGCCACTTTCTTTGAGAACCATAGTCATTTTTGTTTCATCTTGCATTTTTTTAATTGCCTAACACAAAGGTTTGTTGCCTCCTCTATGGATCCTTTTAGATTCACCCACTGTTCCTCTACACTCCTGCCCCCCCCGCCAGTGCTTTCCTGGGACATTTCCCCATCTTTGCAAAGTTGGCCCTTCTGAAGTTTAGAACCCTCACTTTTGTGTCACAAAATATATTCAGAATGGCAAATAGGACTGGTTCAATAATTAAATAAACTTTGGAATGTACTTAAGGGGCTAGAGCACTATCTAGTGTGATGGGGAAAGGCCAAGGATATCTTACTGTAGAAGCAAAAATATTACAAACAATGTAACACATAGCCATTGCGTTAAACCTAGACTTGAAATGCCACAATGGTTTAATAGAACACCTCATGGATTGCACGACTGTAAAAGATGTAGTATGTGCATTAATGCATGTCCAAGTAAAAGATTTGTGCATCCAGCAATGCCAGAAAAAAATAAGGAGATTCGATCATTCATTAAATGTTCTACAGGATATGTTGTTTCTATCCTTTACTGAATGTGTCCCTTTTTATGGCTGAAGTAGGCACAGCCCTGCAGACATTTTGCTCTTTCAGCACATAAAAGGGAGCCCTCCAATTTCCTGATGGACTAGATAATATTGGAGGTTTTGTTGTATCAGTATGCAAATTAATTGTAGCAGGCTGCTGAGGAGAGTTTCAAAGAACTATTTTGTGTGCTATGTGTCAATCTGGGTAGAATTATCTTTGAAGAAAGCTTCATAGCTCACAAACATGTCAAATCACTCAGGTTTTTTCAGGCACAAAGGATAATTGAGAGCGAGGAAGGCGGTTTAGATTTCAGATGCTAGGTTGAAAGGCCTCAGACAGGACAGACAAAAACTGAAGCATAAATGATAAAGCAGAACAGAGACCTACTTTTACATGTAGTGCATATTTTTATTTTTCGTCAGTCAATATTTTTTTTCCAAACCATGCAACATTTCAAGATCATAAAAACTTCTTCATCAGGGAATTGGCTGCAATTCACATAATAATCATAAAATTAGTATGCAATGTTTCACTGCTAACATACCTCACAAAATAATTCATATAAACATTTTTTTTATTCTTTTGGTAAGTAGGCAAGGACTACTAGACACAAGTGTCTGTTTTCAAGGGCAACCTGGAATCACTGGTGTTAAGTGACTTGCTCATAGTCACACAGTATGCAGTTGGAGGTTGTTTTGTGGGAATCAACCCAGGTCTGCTGTATGTACCAAGCTCATTCATAGCTCATTAAACTCAGGGCTATACTGCCAGTATCAGTTGTAATATTGAGTGGAATAGTCCCCACATTACCTTACTAGTTCCACAATGTATGCACTTCCTTATCTGCTTTCTTTAAACATTCTTTCAAAACATCTGTGTGCATAAACATATTTTTACTAACATACTAACTTACTAAAACGCCAGCAGAATAGGCCTAACGGTCTCTTGAGTCTTCTTGATTTTCAGCACCCGCACTGAGGGCTGATTTTGGTTCCCCCCCTCCCCCTTGAATTATACTGTCCCCAGTCCCAGATGTTCCACCTGTATTGGGCCTGGTCAGATTTACCCTCCCCCTGTTCCTGTCCCATCACCTCTTAAACCTGTCCACAATCTCCACCTCTACCAACTCCCTGGGTAGTGCATTCCATGGCTCCACCACCCTTTCAGTGAAATAACATCTCCTCTTCTCCCCTCTGAGCCTGCCCCCTTCCAGCTTACACCCATGACCTCTTGTTGCCCCACCCTCCTTCCTTTGGAGCACCCTGACTGGGCCTCCTTTATTGATCCCTTTCATATACTTAAAGACCTCTATCATATTCCCCCTGTCCCTCCTCTCTTCCAGGGTGTACATGTCGAGCTCCTTGAGCCTCTCCTCATAGGTCCTCTCCCCCAGGCCCCAGATGATTTTGGTTGCCCTCCTTTGGACCCTCTCTAGGAGTGTAATGTCCCTCTTTAAATGTGGTCTCCAAAACTGTACACAATACTCGAGGTGTGGCCTAACCAAGCAGTTGTACAGTGGAAGGATCACTTCTGACTTTCTGGAGGTAATCCCCCAGGCAATGCATTCCAGCATCCTATTTGCCCTTGCTGCTGCCCTCCTACAGGTCTCTGAGTTGTTCATTTTGACATCTGCCGCTACCCCCAGTTCCCTCTCACTGTCCGTGACTTGAATCATGTCTCTTCCAAGAGTATACCCCTGGCCTGGATTTCTGACTCCTAGGTGCAGAACCTTGCACTTCCCCACATTGAATTTTAGTTTCCATTTTCCTGACCACCTTTCCAGAGCCTCCAGATCCTCCTGTAAGGCCACCCTCCCCTCCTCCCCATTTACCACTGCACCCAGCTTTGAGTCATCTGCAAAGAGACTAATCTCACTCCTTCTCCCCCTCCTGATGTCTGAGATATAGGCGTTGAAAAGGAGTGGCCCCAGAACTGACCCCTGGTGAATCTCACTAGTAACCCAAATTGGGGATGAGGCTAACCCTCCAATCACCACCTTCTGAGTACTCTGAGAACCAATTTCCTATTCATCTTAACAACTGTGTCCCCTATCCCCATTTCCTTCAGCTTAGCCAGCAGGCCACTGTGGGGTACTGAATCAAATGACTTGCTAAAGTCCAGAAAGAGGACATCCACTGGCCTACCCTGGTCCAGGGCCCTCATCACCCAGTCATAGAACTCAACAAGGTTTATCTGGCTGGAAAACACTATTTTTAAGTGAAAAAGATGTTTCAGGACTAGAGGGCATGGGATGAAGTTGGAGGAAGGACGATTCAGAGGAAACATGAGAAAGAATTTCTTCACAGAACGGGTGGTGGACAAGTGGAACACCCTGCCAGAGGAAGTAGTGGGGGCTGAAACAATCACGGGATTTAAGAATGCATGGGATAGACATAAAGGAATTCTAGAGGGCAGGGGTAAGGGGAAACAGACTTCTAGGAAAACAAACTGAACTTACAAGCTCAAATGGGCAGACTAGGTGGGCCATAGGCCCTTATCTGCCGACACTGTCTATGTATCTATGTATGTATCTATGATCTTCCCATGACAAAGTCATGCTGCCTATCATCCAAGTACCCAGTTTACTTCAGTAACCTTCCCAACCCTTTCCTTTCCTTAACTTTGCCGACCACTGATGTCAGGCTAACGGGCCTGTAATTTCCTGCCTCCTCTCTTGATCCCCCCTTTGTGGATCAGCATGACATGGGCTACCCTCCAGTCTTGGGGCACCCACCCAGTACTCAGAGAGATGTTGAAAAGCTCCGCTAGAGGGACTGCCAGGACATCCACCACTTCCCTCAGCACCCTGAGATGTATCTTATTTGGCTCAGGTGCTTTCTCCATCCAAAAGGACCTGAGGGCTTCCCTTACTCTCTTTACTAGGATTTCAGCTGCCACGTCCTTCCCCTTTTAATCCTGCACAGCTGGGCCCCCACCTGTCTGAGGTGGCCACTCCCTTTCCCCAACCCCATCAGGGCCCCTGGTCTCTACTGGTCCCACCCTTTGCTCTTGTTTCCCCCACTCCCTTCGAAAGACATAGCTCCTCCATCCCCCCGGTAAAAACTGAGGCAAAGCACTCATTTAGGACTTCTGTCTGTTCCTCTACCTCCTGTGCCCAATCACCCCCTATCCTTATCTTGCTGATCTGCCCCCTTACTTTCCCTTTTTCCTCTATGTATATAAAGAACCCCTTGTCCCCTCTCCAGATCCCACTGGCCAAGAACTGCTCCTTTTTTGCCTTAGCTATTCTCACCACCCTGATGACTCTCTTGGCTGTCAGCTTATATTCCTTCTGATCCCTTTCACTCCTTCAGCACTTGAAGTGCCTATAGGCTGCCTTCTTTTCCCTCACCACCTCCTGTATATCCCGGGTCTACCAGCAGGGTTTTCTGGCCTTACCAAATTTATGCATTTCCCCTTGCTCAGGATCTGATAATATTAAATTATGCTCTTAAATATTAATATAGACACTGCAAAATCACTAACACATGTTATTAAAACTTAATGGCCACACAATTGTCTACAAAATGAGTCAATTTTTAAATGCTATATCAAAACCTTCACAAGACACAAATACAAATAATTACCTGGCCCAACTTTGCTGGGATGTCACTGTGTTACCATGCTATATGCTATCACAAAAAAAAATATGCAGTTCATCATACCACTCTTTAAACATGAAAAAAAAAACATTTTCAGTACAGACAGTTAACCTAATTCACTTCATGCCTTCTTAAATTCTGTGACCATTTTAGCCCCTACCACCCCCTCTAGTAGGTTATTCCAGGCATCCACCACCCTCTGTGTGAAAAAAACATTTTCTCACATTTCCCATAAGCCTTTCTCCCTCTAACTTCATTTTGTGCCCCCTTGACTTGGAGCAGCTCTTGCTTTGGAAGATGCTTCCTTCCTGTACTCTGTTTATACCAGTGATGTATTTGTATGTCTCAGTCACATGCCCCCCCCCTTTCCTCCAGGGAATTCATATTTAACTCCTTTAATCTTTCCTCATATATCTTATCCCATAGGCCTTGCACCATTTTAGTTTCTCTCTACTGCACCGCCTCTGCCCTGTTTATGTTCTTTCTCAGACTGAGCTTCCAGAACTGGATGCAGTATTCCAGGTGCAGTCTCTCATGAGTGTCTTATACAGGGGCAAGATGACCTCTCGCTTTATACTCCTGATACCCCCCTCTATGCAGCCTATCATCTGGCTAGCTTTTCCAACCATCTTATCGCACTGTTTAGTTTCTCTTAGGTCCTCCAAGATGATAACTCCCATGTCCCTTTCCTGCTTTGTGACTGTCAGTACCTACCCACCTAGTTTGTACTTTGCCCTGGGTTCTTGTGCCCTATGTGCATGATCCTGCACTTCTTTGCATTGAATCCCAGCTGCCATTCTTCAGACCATTTCTTCAGTTTTGTAAGATCTTCTCTCATTCTTTCAACATCCCCTAGCATGTGTACCCCATTGCATACCTTTTTATCATCTGCAAAGAGGCATACCTTCCACTCCAGTCCCTCTGCAATGTCCCCAATAAAGACATTGAAGAGGATTGGCCTCAACACTGAATCCCGCGGTATCCTACTCATCACCTCCACCTCTCCAGAGTACTCTCTGTTTACCACAACCCTCTGACACCTGCCATTCAGCCAGTTCTCCACCCACAGAATTATTTTAGGATCCACCCATAGGTTGCACAGTTTGTTAATCAGCCTTCTATGGAGAATGGTGTTGAAGGCCTTTCTGAACTCCAGATAGGCCACATCCACCACACCTCCCTGGTGCACTACCTTAGTTACCCTGTCATGCCATAGATTAGTACAATGAGTTAGTGCAAACCACAGTGCTTATCCTAACTACAGTAAAAGTTAGGGTTAGCTGTATAAGCAAACACATGCCATATAAGATAGATAGTGTGTCTGTGTGTGTGTGTGTGTGTGTGTGTGTGCCAATGCTCTGTAGCTGTTTACAGTGGCCCTTGACCCTCGGCCTTGGCTCAAGTTTTCAGTCTGGCCCTCCAAAACAAAAGTTGTGCATCACTGGTATAGACAGTGTACTACTATGTTATACTGCAATATATATGCATATATGTGTATATGTATTAGTCAGTGTGTGCGTATCACAACAATTTGAATATGCAGTTAGATGGCTCTGTGGTTAGTGCAAAAACTGATATTCTACATTCCCCCCACTGTCTAGATCAGTTTCTAGTGTTTAGTGGCAACCACCTGCCCTCTCCCCATGTCCTTCGGAGCCTGAAAAGAAGAAAACAGGCATAGGTTCATAGGTTGATACAAGTTCAGGAGACCATAGGCCTTTTGGAACTCTCCAGCTGGTTTAGGTGGAAAATTAATAAATTTAGTCAAGATACCGTATCTTTTTTGTTTCCTATAAATTGATCTAACCTATTTTTAAATATCACCATGTTTTCACTATCAACTACTGATATTGGTAGTGCATTCCATGTTAATATAATTATTTTACCAATCATTTCTTTTTTTGGTTCTGTTAACTCCCCCCCCCCCTTAATTTTTGAATAGGGGTTCAGGTGTTAGTAGTACCAACATGTCTCACTAACCCAGTCCTTTGATGTATTTTTTTTAATCTGTAAAAATGTGTGTAGACAGTGCACTGCTATGTTACACTGGAATATACTGTATATGCATACATGTGTATATGTATTAGTCAGTGTGTGTGTATCACAACAAATAGAAAGTGCAGTTAGGTGGCTCAGTGGGTAGAGCAAAAATTACTAGTTTGCACATTTCTCACTGCCTGCAATACCAGCATTTTCCAGCTGTATTGGCTCTTGCTAGAGTTTGTTGTATGTAGACTTGACAGTAAGAAAATTGAAGGAATGAATGCAAGAACATGTTCATTCTTTTGTACATGGACAGGAAGAAAAAAATATTGGGCTTCACTTTATGAACCATCATAATTCTGATCCAAGATGTCTGCACTTTATTGGAGTGGACTATGTACCACCACTTTGTCATGCTGGGGGCCATGTAAATGAGTTGTCAAAATTGGAATAAAGATTGATTATGAAATGGACTGTATGGTACAAAAGTGACTGAATGAAATTATGGACTTGAAGCCTTTCTTACCATAGTTGGAACAAATCCAGAACAAATGGTTTGATACCTTTTATTTGACCAACAAGGATGTTACAAAAAGAACAAAGACGTATTGTACTTGTCCTTTTACAGTTGTAGTCTAATATGTATAGGTAACATTAGATTTGACATTTTGGCCTATGAAATCTATATTATTAATGAGATCTTTCATGATAATATGTGCCCTTTTTTCTGAGAGGCTGATAAGTAAGTCATACCTTTAGTATTTATGAGCTATTTTGATCACAAGAGGGATTTAAAAAAATAAACAAATGAAATAATGTTGGTGGTGTTGCATTAAATGCTATGGGGATGTTTAGTATGTATGTAGTAAAAGTTTAAGCCCACGGAAATTAGTAATAATAGGGATTATTGTATTTTGCTTCTTTGCTTAAGTTTTTAAAGCACTTACTGATTGATCTGATAGTATTCACTATTTGATTTAATAAAACTGTGATTGGTGCTTTAAACTTCAGATACTACCTTCTGTTGTGATGGGTCCTAATTAAATAATACTTTGAAATTTTTGACAGCCAGATAAAGAACATAAGAGCATATCGGTAGAAGGGGACCGTATAATCCATCTGCTCTGCCCAGATTGCCGACCCCCTATTCTGTTCTTCTGAGATTACCACAGTACTTGTGCCACACTAGCTTAAACGCATTGACTGTTTTGGCCTCCACAACCTCTGGTGGTAAGCTGTTCCAAGGGTCCACCACCCTCTCTGTGAAGTAGAACTTACGAATGTTGGATTTAAACTTACCACCTGTTAGTCTCAAACTGTGCCCCCTCATTTGCATGGTCTCATTTCTGTGTAAGATGTTTTCTGCTTGTACCTTATTTATGCCCTTTATGTATCTGAAGGTTTCTAGCATATCCCCATCTGTTTCTCCTTTGCTCGAGGGAGTACATTTGCATTTGCTGTAGTCTAGATTCATATTGTTCCTGGTGCAGTTACTGTACCATTTTAATAGCTCTCCTCTGTACAGCCTCCAAGCGGTCTATGTCCTTTTTTAGGTGTGGCCTCCAGAACTATATGCAGTACCCAGTATGTGCCTCACCAAGGACCAGTACAGAGGGAGTATGACCTCTCACTTCCTACTTGTAATGCCCCTGCCAATACATCCGAGGATGCTGCTATTGTAGCTTTCTGTGCCGCCTTTCCACATTGTCTACCCACCTTTATATCACTGGAAATAAGCACTCCGAGGTCACTTTGAGTTTTATTTCTGTTAATTGTTCACCATCGAGTGTGTATGTTTTCCTTGGATTTCCTTTACCTAGGTGCATGACCTTGTACTTTTTGGCACTGAATTTCAACTGTCATTCCCTAGACCATGCTTCTAGGCTCTTTAGATCTGCTTCCATTGCTGCCATTCCTTCAATTGTGTCTACACAGTTGCAGAGCTTTGTGTCATCTGTGAACAGGCATACTTTACCCTGCAGGCCATCAGCAATGTCGCTGACTAATATAGTGAAGAGGATTGGGCCAAGGACAGATCCTTGAAGCACACCACTGATCATCCTTCTCTCGCTAGACAGTGTTCCATTGACTATGACCCTCCTCGTCCTATTGTGGAGCCAGTCTTGAACTCACTGGAATAATCTGTGCCCTAACCCAGAGTGTTATAACTTATTGACCAATCTTCTATGGTGGGGCAGAGTCAAATGCCTTGCTGAAATCTAGATAGACTATGTCTGCCGCCCCTCCCTGGTCCACTATTTTGGAGACCCAGTCAAAGAATTCAATCATATTCATTTGACATAACAGTCCTGCTGTAAATCCATGCTGTTTAGTATCTAACTGCCCAGTTTTTATAAGGAACTTCACTATTCTTTCCATAAGTAAGGACTTCATAAGCTTCCCCACTACTGAGGTCAATCTCACTGGCCGGTAGTTTCTGGCCTCCTTCCTGCTTCCACTTTTGTGCAAGGGTATCACTGTGGCCCTTCTCCAGTCCTGAGGTATCTCTCTGATCACTAGAGACTGTGTGAATTATTCTGCCAGTGGGCCTGCAATTTCCTGTGCCAGCTCCTTCAGAATTCTAGGGTGGATTTCATCTGGGCCCATTGCTTTACTTGCTACTTGATGTTGAGTGCAGAAAAAAAATTTGTAACCATTATGCTAGTTAAGTTTTTTTCCAATAATTGACCTCTAAGAGATAAAGAAAACACATGTAATAAATGATTTAACTGGTGGGGATAATCATTGCCCCACTATATTAGGAAGGTGATGTCTGGATGTAATTTCACCCCTTGAGAAAGACCACTTGTTTTGGCCAAAGTGCCATTGCATTTGACCATGGATGTTTGTCTTTTGGCAAGAGTAGTTGAAATATATAATAAATATATAATACAATGTTGTGTCTCAGTAAGAGCTTCCCTAAAATCACTGATAAAAAGCAGAGTGATATCATCCATTAATGACTGGTATAGATCAATCAGTAAGCCATCCCCACCTGGGAATTTATGTGCATTCATGGATTTAATGGCCTCCTGGACTTCATTTTCTGAGATCAGGCCTTCTAGACAGTGGTCAGTGATGTGGACGGAAACGAAAAAGCCGACACCTGGAATTGCATTGCAAAAAAGGATGAAACTGGAATGGTGACAAAAGTTTTACCCCTTCTCCAAGGTGCTATGACCTTGGAGTTAGTTATATTAGTAAGGGGGATGTGAGTGGCTTTGCCCCCCCAGAAAAAAGGAAAAAATCAGTGTTCCAGTTTCACCCTTTATGCCTTATGATTCCAGATTTGCTCTTCATGTTTCACCCTTATCACATAAAACCCTTCTAGAATACTCTGCAGCTCCTCTTATAGTTATGGAAGCTTGATGAAGTAGAGGAATTAATCTACGCTACCTTAGGAAGGAGGGAAGGGGAGGCATGTAGGGTAGAGTAGAAGTCCCACATGATTCTGCTAATTTCATCTTGCTTAGGGTGAAGTCTATCATGGGTATGTTTAAGGCCAGGCATGTGGCATTCAGCCTGCAGTTTCCTTAACCTGTAGGATAGCACTTTGCCCTCTTTCTCTTGCCTCATTCCAGTACTTATGTTTAACTCATTGGAAGGCTAGTTTTGTCTTTCTGGTGTAGTAATCTTTCAGTTGGATGTGGAGGCTGACTATTAGAGCTTAGCTAGAGCAGGAGGTGGGTGGTATTACATGCTGCCTCTGCTAATTTTTGATGATTTTCAAGGGTCTTGGCATCTGCCTCCCTCTTTGTTCATCAGAACACCACAAATCCCATCATGCAACCTCAAGGGTATGCTTTGTATATCTTCTATAGTGTTTTTTCAGATACTCACAACTGTAGTTATGAACTAAGAAGGATAGGTTTCTTCCGTCACCCAGGGAACAAAAGAGGGGTCAGAAAACAGTAAAGGGACCAGTCACAATGAAGAGGATCTTGGGGAGGGTTGTCCCCACATTGTAGTTAGCATTGTCTTTCCATGGTCTTATATTACAGTAGGTTGAATTGTAACATCAAGCACATGGTGGGTTACATCTGGAGAGTAGAGCCAAATGTCAATCCTGCTGGATGATGAGTGGGAGGCAGAGAAGTAGGTATCATCTCTGTTGGACGGATGATGTAGACATCAGATGTCTGTAAGTGAATGCTACTGGATAAGACCCTTGAGAGTGGTAGCTGCTCTCAAATGTGGTTCAGTTTGGTTTGAGGAGCAGTTTAAGATTGGTTCTGATGAGGCTGACTTCTCTCTGCCAATAGGATGGGGGCAGGTGTTTTTATAACAATTAGCACATTGCAGAGAGTTGGAAAGAAAGTCTGATCGTCATCATTGGGAGAATAGTCTCCCTGCCCCTTGAAATAATTTCAAGTAAAACAAAATTAGAATTTAAAAACAAATTAGACAAATATCTAATGACTACACATGTATTGAATTACTATTAGTACTGGAGCAACATGGGCAAATAAGCCTTATTGTTCCAAACATTCCTTAGTATGATAGGCATTGACTAGAATGAGGGTCCCCACAGGGGTGTGAACATTGGTGATGATTCTGAAGATTAAGCATGCATGCTACTAGTCTGTACACCATTTTGGCAGTAGACAGCCAGTAATACACTCCTGCACTCTATTAACAACATGTCATTCTTTAGGGCAGGAGAAGTTGGATGTATGGTATGCCATTGTTGACATGAATCTCATGCAGGTAGTCCACACACAAAAGAGAACCAAGTGGTCATGATTAGAAAAATTACACTGGTACAGGGTGAGAGAGGGTAACTACAAAAAAGCAATGCTTCATTATCTAATCACAGTTATGTAAAGTTCATTCAGTATCTCCTTGTTGCCACACTGCTATGAGTGACACATATTCAGTTAGTTATAGCACTGTATATACAGTTATACCAGTGTCTACTTCTCCTCCTCCAAGTTCTGGAATTGTCTCCGTTACTGCAATGTCTCATTACATACAAAGCATAGTAGATTTGCACTGGATGGTACTGTAGGTCAGCCTTGCCCCCTTTAGCCACTGCTTGACAAACATTACTAAAATAACGATGCTGTGCAAATGTGTACTGATTAATATGTATACCCTAACCTACTGTTCAGCACCCCTACCCACTGTACTACACAGGAAACATGTTGATTACCTTGTTAAGCTAGCTGTGTAGCCACCACTCGCCCGCACCACCTCATGCTACATGACACCACCACCATATCATCAATGTGTAAGTCTTCTATGTTGTTGATACACTTGTTACTGTAGAAAACAGAGATACTGTGGCCCATACTGTACATCATGAATCCTATCATTAGGTTAAAGATGAACATGGCCAGGGCCTCTGAGTCCTGATTCTCATCTTCATCATCATAGCTTTTTACACTGTCATTGCAGACTCTGCCAGCTTAGTGCCCTTGCATACTCTTGGAAATCAAAAACAAATGTTGGACCTCAGTCAAAAATGTGATTGCTCCAGAAGTCAAAAAATTCATGTGATGCTACATACTGAAAATATCATCACTGAACCCTCTATTAGTGAAATATTTCTGGGCAAATTGTCTGACATCCAAATTTAAAGCTGTTTATACAATAACAATCAACAATAATATCTATTTTCTTTTGATTTTTCTTCTTCTCCATTTAACTCACCTCTTCCATTCTATTTTCATATAGTGAAACCAGTCTAAGTGTTAATATTTTTGACTCTTTGCCAGCTAATAACAGTGCAGGAGTCAATAGTCTGGAACCAACATTTTGTAAATGTCTAGCTGACAATATTTTTCTGCATTTGACATATATCTTTAATTTGTCCTTAATTATCAGTGATTTCCCTACACTATGGGAAAAATACTACAATAATTCCTATTTTGAAGTCAGGCTCTTCTTAGAATGTAGATAATTATAGTGATCATCTGATCTCTGTTTTATCATCTTTAAATAAGTTGTTGGAGAAACGTGTTAATGAACAAACTATCTTGTACCTACAAACTTGCAACCTTCAAATCAGGAAGCAGCATGGATTCAGAAAACATTACATTATGGGTACAGCCTTGGTCAGTTTCACTGGACTTGTCAATTGAGCTATGGACTGGGGATGCTCACTGGCATGGTCTCTCTGGATCTGTCCAAGGCTGACAATCTTGTCAATCACGTGCTACTCCTTGATGTTTTGAATAATCTTGGTGTCTCTAGCTCCACATGTAACTGGTATAATCATGGTATGTAATCTTTATAAACAACCACTAATGGATAGTCCTTAGGGTACCTGTTCTAGTAAGAAGTCACTAAATGAAAGGATACCCCAAGGATCCATACATCTACCCTTTTTTTTTCAGATGACATAAATTATTTTCCTCAAACAGTATAGCATTACCATTTCATCATTTATGTGGATGATAACATAATTTACACCAGTTCTTCTTCCACTGATGAAATTAGCTCAACTTTAAATTCAGATTTTGCAAATTTGAATTATTGGTTGATTAATCATTGCCCTCTGTGCAATAGCAAGAAAACCACATGTATGTTGTTTGGATCTAAGCCCAAACTAGCAAAACGTTATGTGCATCTTGTTATTTCTGACCTTTATGGTGTCCGGTTAGAACAAGTTGAGGCCTTTAAGTACTTGGGTATCTTCTTGGATCCAAACCTTACTTTTACCTCAAATATCAATTCAGTTTGTAAACAAGTTAATCAAAAGCTAAGTGTCATTTTTATACTAAAAAAATGCTGTTACCTATTACTGAGCAGATAATTGCCAAAGGTATCCTACTGCCTATACTGAATTACAATACTTTTCTGTCCACTAATCCATCTCAGACAGACCTGATCCATCTGAATGGTGTTTCAAACAGCATTTGTCATTTTTTTCTCAATGTACACTTTAGAAAGAATCATTCTGCACTTTACAGCCAGCTTGGTGGACAGTTTCCTGTTTTAAACAGAGCATATTTTCTTTGTTGCTTGGTTGATAGAGCATAAGGTTGAACTCTGACTAATCATTTTTCATGCTTTTGTCTTTTAAAAATGACAACAGAAGTCTACATTCCAATGAAAACCTTCTTTCTATCTCACAGGTTTCTATTAACATGGGTGAGCCTGCTTTTACCTTTCAAGCTGCCAAATGTTGGAATGTATTGACTTTGACTGTCCACACTCACTGCAAAGATGCAGATGATCTTTAAATAGCAACTGAACATTTTTTTGCTTTTCAGTCATGCTGTAAATGTTTTAGCCTACACTGCTGAATGCTCTTATCTAAATGTATTTTCTGCATATTGTAAGATGTAATTTATTGTATTGCATACCGTATATTTTTAATTGTATATTGTGTTACCAGCTGTGGCCATTTTGTACTGTGACTCTGAGCTGCACCTGAAAAAGGGCCTCTGGCTCAGTGTGTCATCCTGGTAAACAAATAAAATGAATGAAAAATGAAGTGCAATGCTGATGAATAATAATGATTGATAAACGTATAAAGAGGTTATGTTATGAGTGAATGTTGTGTAACCGCTAGGTGGCGCTACTGCAAGGGCTACTACCCCTGCCTTATGGGCCCATACAAGGTTGAGGGGCCTGGGTCCCCAAGATTTACTTTAAACTGGTTCTTATCCAAGATATTACATTGTGCAGTGACTCCACCCAGAGTATAGCTTTAAATGGGCTAGATTAAACCTGGTACAACCGTCTGGGGTGCTGTACCAACTCACATTACCATAACACCACCCCAGACATGAACCAACAACTTTTCTCCACTTTTTAATACATTTTACCATCTAGTAGCTGGATACCAATAATATATTCATGACACAGGCATCTGCAAAACAAACAGTAACAAGTTTATTTACATGGGGAGGGTTAGGATGGGTGAAAAATGGAAGAAGAGGTTATGGCATTTACAATATTTACATTTAGTTTGATTTGGTTTGGTTTTGGTTTAAATCAATATTTAACATTTTACTTTTTAATCACACATTAATCACATTACCCAACCAACCTGTGGAGTAACTAGAGCCCTGGCTATCTAACTGGCTGAAATAAATCAGTTAACACAGTTATCATTATTACCCACACTGGTACTAGTCCCCATAATTGGTATGAGACCCTGCAATCTCAACATTAACCTGGGTACCCAGTAACCAGTCCATAAGTGGTGCAGTCTTGAAGGACGGTGCAACTGTCAGTTGGCTGGCTAAGCAGAGAGATTAAGGATTATGCTTGGCATTTGGCTTGAAATATTGAACACTTTAACTATGTACAGTCTCTTTAGATGGTGCAGGGAAGGCTCTGCATTTACTCACAGAAGACTTCTCTGTAAGCACATTAAAATTAAGTGCTCCTAGCAAGCGGGCACAATCCCTGGAGGTTAAACTGCAGGCAAGCCAACAGCCGGTACCACCTAAATGGACTGCAAAGATTTTAAAACTTGATGGAAACAACACTTTAACTTCTGAAGACTGAGCCCCTTTTCTGGGCTCATAACACACGTTATAACTAGACTGGTTAGATCACATTTAGCACATTTATGTTTCTTAAGTTTGCATCCAGCACAGTTATCCATCTAGAACTTCGTCCAGACTGAGGACATCTTCTGGCACATTTATATTTTTTAACTTTGCATTCAGCACATTTATCTGTTTAGAACATGTGTCCAAACCAATGACTTATCTTCACTTCTTCTAGCACATCTGTATCTCTTAACTTTACATTCAGTACATTTATCTATTTAGAACATGTATCCAAACAAAGGACATATCTTCACGTCTTCTAGCACATTCATATCTCTTCTGAAACAAACCGCGTTCTTGCCAATAATGGTTCCATTAGCTCACATGGGCTTTTTTCATTAAACTTGCTATTCAGCATTATTTCACTTGGGCTCTTTCACTTTAACTTGCAATTTAACATTAGCACACTTGGGCTCTTTCAATTCAAACACATTTAATATATACTGGACCATCCACGGCCACTTAACTGATAAGGTTTCACCCTCTCTGAGGATCTATCAGGCACAAGGTACAGACAAACAAACAGTTCCAACAGTTTTCTATGGGCTTTGGTGACCCAGTAAGCTTTCCTATTTTTGCAGATACAATTTTACTCACTCAGGCATCCTCACAGGAATGGCTCGCCTTCATCTGAGGTTGCTGATGACATCAACACTCTTAGTGCTGAAGCAGGTTCAGCTGTCTCACAGCTGGCTTGGCATTAAGTTGCAGGACCCACATTTTGCCTAAACGTGGAAATTATTTTTCTAGCCCCTGGAGGACATTTACTGGTAACTCCCAGGCTAGCAGGTTCTGCTTTTAGGCAGCCACTTATTTCCCCATTTGGTAGAGGAAAACATCCCTCCCTCATATGGAGGGCTTGCACTGGATCACTAGGCCCATTTGGTTTGCTGAGGGGCTCCCGCTTGAATCTAAAATTTGCCTGAAACACTGGATTTTATGGGGCTCTACTGAGGCTTCCTATTGGCTAGTGCTATTGGCTGCTCCTGCTCTGATTGGCTGAAGGGCTTGTCAATCACAGAAATGAATTATTTATGAAACCTCCTCAATGTGTTACAGGCTCCCTGTTTTGGTGCCTGAATTTAGGTCCCTGCAGTTTCCCATAAGCACTTGGAAGTGTCCCACAAGCTTTGGTAAAAGTCCCACAAGTCCTGTCATAAAAATCCCAGCTTTTCTATTGGCTGCCAAACACACAGTTCCTAAGGCAGAATTAACACATTCCCAAATAAAGTCCTGGTGCAGCCAGAATAGTTATTTTATTTGTCCACTTGCTCCACAGTTTAATAGCCAAATGTGTGTCCTTGAGATCGCTGCCCAGATTAAACATGTTTGTTCAGTCCTGAGCCTGTCACTGCTGCCAGTATTTTATGTCCCTTGAATTGCAGCAGGCAGGCTGATTATCTAAGTCCCAACAACATCTAGTGCAGCCATTTTAAAAATGTATTTATTTCATTTCATTTCATTTTATTTCATTTTATTTTTTATCCTTGTAAGTCTGATGAGCAAATTGCCCATTTTCACAGATGACAAGCGATACATTAAACAAGAACAATGACATCTACGCTACAAAATGCAATTCACATATAAACATTTAACAAGTACATTCTTGAGTACACTGTAAGTACTTTTTCAACTCTGATTAAAAAAAAAACAGAATTACAAATTGATATATCACATGGGAGTGAATTAAAATAACTTGGTCCCCTATATAACAATGAACGTTGTCCAATGGTTCTCTTGAAAAATGGAACATTAAATGTAAACTTAGACTGAGTTCTAGTGCAATTAGGGTTAACATATTTAGAAAAAAGAGAGCTCACAGAATTAGGTAACAGACCAGTTTTGATTTTGAATAGAAACAAACACATTTTAAACTGAATTCTATTTATGAGAGAGAAACAGTTGGAAGACTTTAACAACAGACAGTGGTGAGTTCGAGCAGGAGCTGAGAGTAAAAATCTCAATATGGAATTATATGTTACCATCAATTTTCCCAAGAGTTTAGCACTCGAGGGAAAATATACCACCAAACCATAGTCCTTATTTCAATCTGTTTCCCCTTTTTAACAGTTGTCCCCAATGTCCAGCAGCTGATTTATTATATTTATTTACAATTTATTTTCCCTAGTGGCAACCACCAAAAATAGTGTTTCCCCAAGGGCAGTGGAACCCTCATTAATATGTATGAGGATCGGGGCTCAGCTCATTAATATTCATGAACCCCGGTCAATACTGCTTCACGGATCTTTTAATTTAACATAAGAAGAGGGCTGTCTTGGCACTTATTTAGGTTACCTGACCCCACTCTGCCTAACAAAGGGACTGGGACCACTGAACACTCTCCCGCTGGACCACAAACTGAACAGTAAGGAGATCAAAGGTGCAGCATTGTGCATGCACGATCCCCGTGGCACTGGAACACCAGAGCAATCAACGGGGAGGTTCAGCTTATGTTTCTGAGCCCAAAATGGACTAAATTCACACTGAGTCTGTTATGGGGCACACAGGGCACAGCAGGACTGGGGCTATGGAGGAGAAACTGCAGGCAGCTTTGAGGAGCATTGAGGATGCGGGAACAGAAAAGGGCCAATAGGCACAAGGTAAGTCCCCAAATTTCTGGGGGGGCTACAGTAGCAAAACATCATGTAGTACACTATAACAGCAAAAGGTGCTGGTATGTATCTGTTCATGGACTGTGAAATACATTGTGAATGTATTGCAGGAACAGTTTGGGTTTTACAAAGAGTGACTGTCTCATATAATGTGGAAGTAAAAGATGAGCCAAATGTTTGAAACCTATGTGTCAATCATATGGGACTATTTTTTTTACATTGAATGTGCTAATCTCACTTCACAGACTGCGAGGTTATGCACAGAATGTGTACATTTTGTGAACAGATTGTAAGAAGAATTTGGATTGTAGAAAGAGTTTCTTACTCACAAAGGGCCCTATGCACGAATGGAGTGGAGTGGCTACATGTGAGTATCTGGGGTGCATAGCCACCCAACACCCATTGTGCCCCCACATGTCAGGCCACAGTATTCATCCATGGGGTGTGCAGCCTCTTCCTCCAGAGTGTGCAGAGGGCAATGTGGTCGGGGCGGGCAGAGAGCATGCCGGGGAGGCATACCAACACTCCACAAAAGTCACAGAGTCATGGAGATCTGGGCACAGGGGGCCCACCGTACACAGGGGGTACCCCTGCTAGAAGGTCTGTGTGCCCCCCCGGGATGCCACCTCTCCAGTTGCCGAATGTCAGGTGGAGCATTCCTTCCCCCACATCATGCCACCACAGACCACGGACAATGACTGGAATTCTGGGGATGGCCGACCGGGCATGAGCCAGCTTCTTGGTTGTCGTACATGGCAGCAGTCATTTCTCTGCATCTGTGGGAGCAAGGGATCCACTGGCAGACTGCTTCAGGCATCCCATTGGACGCCCGCCCAGCCCGCGTTTTTGTTAGGTGGTCAGGTGCGCACCCCTGGTGCATACCCCCGGGTGTGCACCTGTCCACAGGTGCGGCCCTTCACGGGCGGGATACACGCCTCTGTCGTGTATTTCCTGCCGCTATGTGCATAGGGCCCAAAATGTGAAAGTAAAGGATGATCCAAATGTTCAGACCTATTTGCAAAACTGTGTAAAAATCAATGTCCAACCACCAAGCATGCAGTGCTTGACATCATTTAATAACACATCTCATTGGTATCTACTGGTACCCTGCTACCCACAACCTCTCCAGCAGCAACCATGAAAAGTAAATACTTTGCATCCTACTGTGAAACAGCTTGTGAATAATAGATGTTAAATTCATTTATAAGATCTCTGTCTCCCAGAAAGAGGATGTGCCATTAAATTAGTAACAATAATGCACCATGTGGGCCTTTGGCTACACTTCACTACTACAAGAAAACCATTTGAAGATGAAACATGTAACAGTAATATATGTAATAACAATAATGTAAACAAGAAAACAACAAACAACAAACAACACTGGTACAAAACAACCAATATAACTATTTCAAGAAAAAAATAATTATAGAGCTTTTACAGCTACCACTCCAAGTCCCACCACAATGAACATATCCATTGAGAGTAGTACACATACATGTAGTCCTTGGGATTTGTGGACTACTGTGCCAGTCATGCTGGTCTGGCAGGAGTGACAGCTGTTCTTGTGGCCCTTTTTGCTGCTTTGCCAGCTGTCAGCACATCATTTGCAGCCTCCTCTCTATCCAGACTTGACCATCCTGAAGTTTCTTCAGTTCCCTCCTGCTACTGTGATCTTTGAAGTCTGCAGCTGGTGCCACTGGTTCTGTCATTGGTGGTGCTGGGGGGAGTAAGGCTGTGTTTTTTCAGTTTTCTGATGTGTTTCTTCATGAATGTCCTTCTCTTCTCACTGGGTCAGCTTGACAAAATCCTTCAGCCTGACCAAACAGTTTTTGACTCATTTGATCAGCGACTTCTTCAGAGGAGGCTGCATCTCAGCTGGAGCTGAAGGTTTTGTACCAAAACAGAAAAAAAGCAATATTACATTGTCTTTTTTTGTTTACATACGATGCTTTTTCTTCCAACAGCTTATCCCCATCAGCTGCCCTAGCACCATCAATGAACCTGGCTTCTCCAGAGCACAGAGCCTCCTGGATCACCCCCAGGGCAGAGTCTTTGGAGCCTTCTCCGTTGCGACTCCATTGGTGCTCGTTAATAGATGTGCTGGGGAACCCGAAGTCTGTTACAGGGTGGAAGGCATCACTCAGCATGTCAGAGGCATTTTTTCTCTTTGTAAGGGGGGGGCAAGTCAAGGCGGACACCATGTCATGACCACGTCATGCATCCAGCACTCCCCCATGGAGATATACTACTCTCACAGGCAGCCTGAGGAGGCAGCCAAAGATATCTGCCCTAGTTCATGTGCTTCTTTATGAAAGATAATTTCAAATTGTGAAAATCAACTAGAGCAGTTATTGGAGCCTCCAACACATTGCAGGGCATTCAGACTTTTAGTTCAAAACCAAGCAAAAGATGTTCTGTAAGGAAAGAAGCCTCTGGGGATGGACCATCAATGCACAGTGCAGCAGAAGTGCTACCGCTCACAGCACTGGCGACCTGAGTATAACAATGAACCTGAGTCATCAAGATCTGGTCAGGGGGAGGAGGATTCAGCAACCCAGGGAATTCTCTCCTCTTTCAAGAAGGCAGAGAGAGCTGTCTGCTGTCTTAATCCTAATCATGCATACACTAAATTAGTTGGACTGATAATTATCCATATTGCTATTATCCGGTCATGGAAACCATTTCACAACCATATATACTTGTTGCAAAAAACACATTAATAAAGACCACTATAAGCAAAAAACAACATCCAGCTATACAGATGACCATCAATGAATACTGGAGTTTCAGTACAGGACATTCTGCTAACTAGAGTGCATAGAGTAGTTTAAGTGAACTGTCATACTGCCAGCCTACGAGAGACTACATTACAACGTGTAGCATGTCCAATGACTCACCTTGCTTAAGTTCTGTTTCTGTGGGTCAGGACAGCCACATATCTCATAAACATCTTCCAGTAGACATTTATCTTCATCCCTTTAGAGGGTCCTACACCACAGACCTGTGTTATTGTCTGAGTTTGGGTAGGTGAGAAAATGGGCCTGCACTGTGTGAAGAATAGATCCAGGGATTATTGAAACTTCCCTGGAACAATGCACATATGATAGACATGCAGGTTGGTTTTCCACTTGTATACCAGGTTACCCCATTGATGCTTCCAGTAGGGAGAACAAAATGGGCCAAAACAAATCCACAGTGTTACTACTAGTACTTCAGACTAATACAGCAGACGCGTAACCTGCAGTAGTTTACACATTAAATACAGTATATCTGTAGCTTCAGCTTGCATAAAACAATACATAGCATTCCAGCACTGGCCATGCCACTGCTTCTGCTGAAGTGATGGTGGTGCTGCTACTGGGCCCGCTGTCAGTACTTGGTGACTTTCCACCAGTGGCAGTCTCCATCACCTCCCTCTCAGTATACTCAGGTGGTTTCTCGGCTGTTGGAAATGAATAAGATAGTCTAAACATAGAACCACCACCAAGCAATTCAGAATTATAAACATGACACATTGCATTATAAAGAAGGCAAATTTTAATTTTAATTAAAATTCCTGAAAATCATCATGGCACCAACCATCAAGAAGGCTAGTCTGAACACTAACAAAGCAGCTGCAGTACAGAAACTTAGAAGTGACTCATCCATGATCACCTAGGCTCACTAAGTAGTAAAATTACCACTTGATTAGGCCAGACTGGCTACCAACTACAATTATGACACTCTAGATGAAGGCATTACCCCAAATTAGTAGGGATGAAGCATGCTACTCTTAAACCATTTGTGCATCAAACAGTCACTACATTCTAGCCTGCAACAACATTGTTATTCTGACCCTTGAGACAGGAGTGGAAAGGTATGGACTGAACACCATGTCATTTCTGATATAGATCGCCCATGCTAGCCAGGTCACTCCCAAGCATCACAGTGGTTACAAGGAGGTGCAGGTTAGTGACTGGGCATGAGCATTATTGAAGCTGGTTGAATGAACTTCATTAGTTGAGAAAACCAAAGTCAATGGGGGCAAAGAGAATAGGCAGCCTTATGGTTTGGGGAAACACAGAAACCTAAGACATAAAAATGTAATAAACTTTTACATCTCAAATACTGATAATGATGACTTGAACTGGCTCATGCTGAGAGGTGGGAGTGTCCAGTGGCTCATGCAGGGAGGGTCCATAAATTCAGTATAATGGGAAGAAACAGGATGATATATTTTAATCCCCTTTCTCCAGACAAACATTCCTTGCCCCCTGCTGGGCAACAGTCCAGGCATTACACTTAACATACAGAAAGCATATTCCAGGGGGATCATGCATGACAACATAACCAAAGTGAGAGATGACTCCATCCATGTTTGGAACATGATTTGAAGACCATTTTCATTGTTTTAGTTAATTGACAAGTCTCCACAAGGATCATACCTATCTTCAAGAGGAAACATGATTGCTCAGTCCCAGGCAACAACACCATACCTCTGGCATCTGCTGGGAATTCATTGGTAAGTGCAAGTGTTGCTCCATCCTAGTCTTGTCAGGAGCAAAAACATGGCTGCAGGGTTCATGACTCCTTATGAAACAAATGTCACTACCACCTACATTATACCATAGAAACATAGAACTTGTTGGCAGAAAAGAACCACATGGCCCACCCAGTATACCCAGATGTTCCCTACCTACTCTGTCTTGATGGACTATATCTGTTCTCAGGGAACCCTCCTTCCTCCCTACCACTTTTACAGTATACCCCTATGTTCAATCTATGCATGCTTGAAGCACTCCTCCGTTCTAGCCTCCACCATTTCTTCTGGCAGCCTGTTCCATGCATCTACTACCTTTTCAGTGAAGAAATATTTCAACACATCTTTCTTGAACTCTCCCCTTCAGCTTCATTGCATGCAGTCCAGTCCTGGGCCCTGTTTTTCATTTGAAAGACCCCCCGCACCATGTTCACTCCTGTGAGATACTTGTAAGTTTCTATCAAGTCAGGAATTGTGCTTCCTCTATCCAGCCATGCTGACTCCAAAAATAAAAAAAAAACTTGAAATTATTATTAATCATAATTTCAGACAAGATCACATAACAAAGCAATGAAGCATGGGCAGGGGTTAGATTAACAGTCTGTTAATAGTCACCAGCTTGTAGTACCTCATGACACACCACAGCCTACATGGGGCGACTGACTAAATTATACCGCTAGATGGACTCCTGCTTTATTGAAATTATAAAACAAATTCTAAGAATTATGTGTTATGGTACCTTGTAACTTTTTCTGCCATCAAGAAGAAGACTTGTAAATAAAAGTGTCCATATGCCGTCTTCAGAGAATTTTAGTTCAGACTATCAGAATGCATCATTACAGGAGGACTTTCAGTGGGGTAAGATAGAATGTGTACATCTTCAGTAGCAATTTTTTTTTAAAGGAAATCATCCACCATCATTATAAGTACCTATGTGACAGTTTTTTTAACAGAGATAAATTTAAAGCTATCACAATGCTGACAACCAATGAGATTGCAGCATTTCTGAGACACTTTACTAATTGGAGATTATTACTCTCACTGCTGCTGCTGCTGCTGCAACTCTCTGTGGTGCCTGTCCACCTGTATTTCTTGGGGCCAACATAAAGCATTGTGCTGCTCCCATCAAGAACCCCTACCACTTCTGGTCCCTCCAATACAGGTTATCCCAATTATGTTTGATGTACTTTATTGTGCAGGGAATGCTGCACTCCTGCACATCGAACACAGTCTTAATTTTCCTCCACACTGCCTCCGCTTTTACAATATGAGATTTTGGGGGGCCTAAAAAAAAATTCTAAATTTTAAGTGATCTCATTAACTAAGAGAGCTCCAGAAAGGGGTATTAACTTCTGGGGGCTTCTGGCCTGCCCACACCCTAGTGATGGTGCTTTGCCTGCTGACTTCCACTTCCTGCCTCTGGCATTTGTTTTTGTCAGTATGTCACCTCAAACTCTCCTACAGAGTCTTGGACCTGCCTCACTTTTCTCTATCATCCAACTCAACTTAATTTCAAATAACAGTTTTCATATGGAGAAATTGTAAAATTGTACAGTACTTGCAAATCACCAGTGATTTCACAGTTCACATTGAACTCCTGTTTACAAATGGCAGAACTCTGATCTGACAGTGACAGTTAAATAATTCATCATTCTGTGAATGGTGAAATATGTAACCAGAGTTTGCAATTCATTTCACAGTTTATGTAGGGTACTAAGGGAATTAAAATATATAATTAAGGGACCACTCGCATTTCTCTTCAATACCTCTATTAAAGAAGGTAAAGATATACAGTCATGGAAAGAAGCTTTAGTTATTCCCATTCATAAGGGAGGTAATAAAAATGACCTTAATAATTATCATTCGATAAGCCTTACATCAATTATTGGTAAAATTATGGAAAGAATACTCCAAACACATATTTTAGAACACATAAATACTACAGGATTAATTGAAATTTTTCAACATGGCTTTGCTTCAGATAGATCATGTCTATCTAACCTATTACAGTTTTTTTGAACCAGTTAGTGCAGCTCCAGACAAGGGTATACCTGTGGATATCTTGTTTTTGGACTTTGCAATGGTATTTGATAAAGTGTCACACAGAATACTTCTATAAGAACTAACAAGAATTGACTTACATCAAAATATCATTAACTGGTTACAATCATGGTTGGATGATAGGATCCAAAGAGTATCTGTGAAGGGGCATATGTCTGAATGGGGTAGGGTAACTAGTGGTGTGCCTCAGGGCTCAGTGTTGGGCCCCACACTTTTCAATGTGATAGAGTCCACAATGTTTGTAGCTGATATTGCATGGATATGTAAGTACGCAGATGACTGCAAGATTGGAGGTCTTGTAAGGACAGTGTCTGAAGGATTACACCTGCAAAACCAACTTGACAGACTACCGCATTGGGCTAAAACTAACAACATGCTATTTAATGAAGACAAATTCAAAGTTATGCACCTTGGGAGGAATAACCCACTTTTTGACTATAAATTGAATAACATAGCATTAAAAACTATAGTTGAGGAAAAGGACCTGGGTGTCATAATCTCTGATAATATGACCTTTGATAGAAATACTGCCGTCATGGTCCAAAAATGCCATACAATTCTTGGCTCAATACTAGGTAACATGAAAAGCAGAGACTCTAAAGTAATTGTTCCTCTCTACACCAGTTTGGTGCACCCACATTTAAAGCACTGTTCCCAATGTAGTGTTCCCAATACTGTAAGAAGTCAAAAACTAATTGAGAGAGTACAACAAAGATTAACTAAAAACATTAAATCGGTAGAACACCATACCCACAATAATAGACTAACAAAATTAAAACTATTCTCTACAAAATATAGGCAGATAAGGGGTGACATATGTCTGACATATAAAACTCTTAAAGATGAGTATACAAAAGAAACAATAGGACTAACTACATTTGATAGTTTAAAATCTACAAGAAGCAATAATTCTAAACTCTTAGGTGAAAAACATTTAACAATTAAAAGGAGTAGGTTCTTTACTCAGAGAGTGGTTGGAATGTGGAATATTCTGCCTCAATATGCCATTAATAGTGGGAATTTAACCATTTTCAAATATAGACTGGATCATTTTATGGGAAATAAAAAGTTTGAATTCCACCCATAAGGCACATGGGTGGCGAGTTCAATAAAGGGCTTTGTTGTCTACTGTACTTATAAGACTCCTATGAACCTATGAACCTATAACGCTATTCCTGCACACTGACATCACTTCAGTAATTCACAGTACTGTAATTGTAAGATAATAGTCTGACATGTCTGTTGTTCCTTGGATTATTCCTGCTCCTGCTCATGTACCAGGGAACTACATTTGCTATCCTCTGTGTTTTCTGATTGAACATAAGGATCTTAGAGTGGGTAGGTCACAGCTGCAGGAGAAAGCTTCATGTGGTGCTAAGTATATCCATTGGATTCCATTTGGAGCAATACTAATGGATTTTAGAGTTTCTATTGTGTGTATGTACAGCATGCTGCAATATTTCTCATGTGTTAAGCACTCTGCTCTGATTCAATATTATATACTCTGACATCATTAGTCAGTTGGTTCCACTCCTACCCCTCTGGCAAGCTCTAGTTGTTCCAGGTTGGTGATGCCTTTCTCTTTCTCTTTCTCTCTGCATCCTGTCTGGGGTTCCCCAAGGATCTGTCATGGATCTTATCCGCTTGTCCATCTTCCTTAATGATCTGTTCACCATCAGTGTAAAGATAAACATCCTCATTCAAGAAGATTGCATAATACTCTTTGTCTCTAGGGCCTCTGCCAGTACTCATTGCTGCAGCAAGACTTTTACAATGTTAAATGTGTGTTCCTGTCATACAGGCTAATGGTTATTGCTAAAAATACTTTTTCCATGTCTTGTGTCACCAGCCAGAAGCTTGCAAGCCTCATCTCCCCATTTATTTTAAAAACGCTATTTGGCATCCCACTTGATAAGGTTGCCATTTCAAGTATCTTAATGTGAAGTTGGATTGACATCTACTGTAGACTACGTTATCCACATTGATGCCATCTACAGAAAACTCTGCCATAAACTCCATGCCCCTATATTGTAATAAGTCTTGCCTACTTCCTCTGGTCTGCTACAAGATCCTCCTTAATATAATTCTTCCAGTGTTTAAACTATATGGATGTGGTCTATGGTGCTGCCCTGAACTCCTCCCTCACCAGTCTGAGCCCTCTTTTCCATGTGTTTGCCATTTTGCTACTAAACACTCACCTTACTCACCACTGCTCAGTTCACATTGACCTCTCTCTCCCTCCGCGTGTGTCCTATCATCACTCTCACCGCTCCTCCTTTCTGTCCAAATACTGACTCTCCTTTCCTCCCTCCTCCCATCCATCATCCATATACTTTCTCCACCTTGCTGAGTCATGTTTGCAGCCCCTCAATGCAAAAATACTGTTGGCCAGATTGCTTTCTTCTTCTGCCTTCCTCCCTATTGAATAATCTATATCCTCAGCTCCACAACTCCCCATCTTACTGTTCTCTCAAACAACTTCTGTTCAATTTACTCAAATCAAATCAAGCTGTATTTGTAAAAAGGCACCTTTCCAACAATCAATGCTCCTATACCTAAAATAAACCAAACACTTCAAACAATTAAATACAATAATTAAAACCATCAACATACTTAAAATACTTATGGCCAAAGAATCATAAACAAGATGACAGTCCATCATTAATCTTCTTCTGGGAATGCCAGGTCAAAGAGATACATTTTTAATTCTGTTTTTAAACTCACTGCTATTGCTGCTGCTGTCCCTCTTTGGACATCCAGTAGACTTCTATTGCCATGAATGCTGTTTTTGAGTGCTAATTGCCCTTCATTAAAATGTTGCCTGTATTTCCATTTTGGCCCAATACCAGTCTAGATCATTAGGATGACCCTTGTCCACCACAGGGACAAAAGAAGCAAAAGCAAGGGATCTCTCATCCAGAAAACCAAATTTCACCACTGTAAGAGAAGGATGCCTCTCTGTCATTGTTGTGTTGATCCACCTTGCTATTTTACACCCTGCTCATTTAGCACTCCATTTGCACATACAGTATCACTCATATAATTGTATCATAGTTTAGCTTGTTACCTTGTTCTTTGCAGATATCTTACTTCTGCTCTGTTTCTGCTATCAATGACTTACATTGTTTGCACTGTACTGAAACAGTTCTTGTTTTTCTGTGGTTTGGTTATTTTTCACATATTTCCCTCATCAAGGTTAAACCTAACAAGTCTAGCTAGAGCTGATATGGCCTTGGCGAGCTGTCATATAACCAAAGTTACATGTCTGCATAGAAAATTTTGAATAACTCTGTTTAACTTGGCCATTTTTGGAGTTGTTTCACCAGATTTCCAACATGGCCTTTTTGGGAGCCCACCTCATGAAGAGTGCCACTCTAATTTTGTTCACGTGTCCCAAAAGGGAATTTTGCAGAGTGTCCACACCATTCTGTGCCACAGGTGTGAAAACAGGTTTTGGGCAGAATGTGAAAAATGACAGCTATACTGTTAATAAGGAGGGGTGCAAAAATGGCAATGTTGAAAATCTGGAGTGAAAATATTAAAAAATTGGTGAAGTAAGGAGCATGCATAGAGACTGTGCAAAGCATGCTTGTAACACAGTCATTTTTTTGGAATTTTTTCACCAGATTGGAAAATCTGAGGCCAAAATTCCTGAAAATGGCTGATATATCAACATAAGTTGAAAACCCCATTGACTGTCATTATACCATGCTTACCTTTGATTCTTCAGTGATGATGCTGACATGGGAATTGGGCACCCCAATGTCAGTGTGGGAAAAAAAAGAAAAAAACATACATTTGTGCACACTGGGGTGGGCTTCCAGTGTGCCACATGAGTTGCTGGGAGGTACATGATGGTGCAGGGGCAGAGAATGGAGGGCGTGGGGAGGACAGCAGCAGTGGGAGGGAGCAAGTTTTTTTTATTTGCTGCCAGTGATGGGAGGTAACAGAGGGAGTGAGTAGGACAGGAGCAGTGGGTGGTTGTGGGAGGAGTGCGGGAGGAGTGCCACCTGCAAGATGGTGGTGGCAACGCAACTGCACATTCATGGCACTCGCACATGCATAGTTGTGGTGAATGGCATTCTGCCATTCACAAGATGGCAGTGCCAGCAGAACTGTGCTTGCACGCAAGGCACACATGCGCAGTTCTTGTCCCAGAATACAGAAATAACAGCCAAAATAGTGCAGTTGTTACTCCATAGCAGCCGATCATGGTGGAGTGTTACAAACTCCATTGGACTTTTGGAAGGATACTTCCAGAAGTCCGATGGAAGGTGCCATGATTGGCCATTTTAAGGCAACAGATCGACCCCAAAATGGATGTAGACTCCGCCCACAGCCACAAAATTGAGACTAGGCTCAGTTTGCTTTGCACAGTCATCAGTTTCTAAATAAAAATAAATAAAATAAAATGCATTGTCATAAACACAAACCAGGTTTACCCTGTCTTAACAGAATTGAAAATGTAACCCTGAGTTTAATATATTTAGTTTCTCTATTGTAGTGTTTCTTTTTCTGTTTAGAGTCATTTGTTGATGCTTCCTTTCCTTGGCTGATTGTATTCTTTAATGTACTGATTGGTTTTAGAATCTTTTGGGCCAGACTGTGTAGCAGCCTAAATACAAATGTTCACTCTGGGCTTCAACTCAGCTGATGTCAGTGGTTACTTGAACTAATCTAATTTTAAAAAAAAGAATATCAGATGAAAAAAAATGGAATGATCCTTAAAAGATTAAGCAGACAACAGTCACACTCAAATTTATAGTTATGCTACAAGTGGAGAACCAGGTTTATGTATGAAAAGTCCTGTTTCCCTTCCATAAAGAACAGATAGCTGAAGTGCACTCTTTAATATTTAATTCACACAGGAAACCTCTGAATAATTTCTTTGTCATAGGCAGTTTCCAGCATGGTTTTTAGCAATTTGTTTTTAAGTTAAGTATTTTACTTGTGAAAGAACAGTTTAGTAGGTCAACCCGACTAGTGTCAACTCACACTAGCCAACATTTTGATTCCAAAAGACTACAAAATGGAGGATAGGCTACAAAAATTGGTGTGGCATGTTTGCAAGGGTGGTGAGACCTAAGTCATATCAAGGCAAGCACACTCATTAGACTGAGTCAAAGCAGTATCATCTCACTTCAGCAGCAATGGCAAAACTCCAAGATTGACTTGCCATTTTGTCTGTAACTGCAGTACAGTATTTCTGTGTTTTCCCATAGATAACATTATTTCGTAGGAAAGAAGAATTGCAGTATTTTCCCATATAACCAATGCAAGTCTATGGGATAAATTTTCTTGTAAATAGCTCCTTTTATCTGTAAAATACAAAAATATCAGTCGCTATGGGAGACCTGCAATGCTATTTGTATAGAACTACAAACCTGCAGTACAACTCAAAATGAAAAATACAACAAAAGCAAAACAGTGCTTCCAATGGCAAAATACATTGATGGAAAATACTGCACCAGGCCAAAACAGCCCTATGGGTGCTAGGGCCTCATATTTTCCACCACTGCTTCATGCCACAGGCAGCTCCATTTTGAACTGTTTTATATTTCTCACCTTGAGTTTCAGTATAACTTTGTACTTCAGTAAATATGGCATTGCTGCTGAAGTGAGTTGATACAGCTCTAGCTCTGTCTTATGAGTGCACTAGACTTGTTTGTGACATTTTCATTCCACACTGCTTTGTAACCATGGCCTGAGGGTAGTGTGGAACTCAAATATCAGAGTACCTGAGCCATCTGCTATTCCCTGGTGGGGAGAGAGGTAAGGCTTTCATTAGGGCTGCAGTGGGCAGAGCCCTGCAGACCTTTTACAATGACCCAAAGAACTCTGCATTCTTTCCAAAAGAACAACATGTTAGGCTTGTGTCACAGTCATCTCCATGTCCATGAAGCAGTCTGCCCATGTTGTCCCTTCTGACCACATCACTGCACTATTTCACAATGCCAGTGGTCATGGCGGAACATGGCACATTCTGTCATGTCCAAGATGGCCACATCACTGTACTGCACATGCTCTAGCAGTCGCACATGCACAGTAGCATTTGGGCAGAGCCCTGCAGACCTTTTATGATTGCAAAAGAGCTCCACATTCTTTCTGAAAGAACAACATGTTAGACTTGTGTCACAGTCACCTCCATGTCCATGAAGTGGTCTGCCCATGTTGTCCCTTCTGATTACAGCACTGCACTTTTTCACAATTCCAACAGTCATGGCAGAACACAGCACATTCTGTCATGTCCATGATGGCCACCGCACTGTACTGCGCATGCACTAGCAGTCACTTATGCACAGTAGCATTTGGGCAGCCATCTTGGTCATGGTGGATTGGGCTGTGTTCCGCCTTGACCGCCTTTTGTATTTATTTATTTATTTTTTAGTATTATTAAAATTCCCACCACTCAACCCTCCACATCAGCACCCATCACCCCACTCCCCCACAAACATAACTGTGACACATGGGGTTGGCACTTAAAGGCAACCTGAATTGTCAGGGGTTGCCCACGGGAATGTGTAGTGGGAAGGTGTTAGAGAGGGAAGGGGGAGGGGGACAGGTAGGACTGAAAGTGGAAGGAGTCTCAACAGCAGGTGAGGTCACTAAGGGGAGGCAACATGAGGGGCGCAGCAAGGGATTTGATTCAGAAAGGGGTGGAGCCAGCAGGGGTCCTGTTTGGGGTCCTTAAGGGGTATTTAAGAAGGGCGCAGGCATCAGTTCCCCCCTGCTTCTTTGCTAAGACTCAATTGTTTGGCTAAGCATATCTTGAGACTTATGGATTAATCCAGCAAGGTAAGGTAAATGATCCATGAGGGGATGGCCTGCATGCAGCAGGCCCCACGGGTGAGCAACAGGGACCCTGCAGGCTTCTCCCCTGTGGTTCATTCATTGGGAGTGCAGACCACCAGTAAACCCTTTTGTTTTTATATGCAGTTTGGCAATGCAGCTGTGTTAAAAAAAAAAAGAAAAGAAAATACAAAGTTGGGTCTGCTGGCCATAGGACAGGGTAGGGAGCTGGGGCTTAGGGAGATTAGTGCTACATTGTTTTAAAGGGATTTTATTGCTCTCTAAGCTGCCTGCAAGTTTTGCAGGAGTAAAAGTGCAATCCAGGGCTGCCAAAATTCAAACTCACTAGCAGTGGGAGGCCACGCCTGGAACACACTTGTGAGGCATGAGAATTTTAAACAAGCATTTGTCAATGATGAATATTGTCTCACTGGCATTGGCATTGGTAGTGCAGGAGTTAGAGATGCATAGTAGGAATGGCAGTGAAGTACTGAACTGAAGCCAATGCCAACCCCCACCCTGCAGAGAGTGACAGGTGTTGGGGTGTACCTTTGGGTCATCAGCTATAATGCTCATGCCAATCTACCTCACCCTGCCCTGTAGACACTGACAAGTGTTGTGGTGTGCTTTGGGGTCTTTGGGTATTATACTTATGCTATTCCATAAGAAAATATGCTGAAGTGGGTGCAGTATAGGAGAATGAGGTGAACTTTAGGGGCAAACACTCCAAGGCAGACCTCGATGCCTGTCACTGGCTGCAGGGTGGGGGTGGGGGTGGAATGGCGTGAGCATTACAGCCAATGATCCCAAGTCACACCCCTGATGCCTGTCAGTCTCTATAGGGTGGGGAGTTACAGTTGGAAACCCTAACGCCATAGGCATTTGTTGGTATTTTCACTCCAAATATTCAACGTAGGCTTTTTTGTGACCCCACCTCATGAAGTGTGGCACTATCAGTTTGTTAGCTGAAAGATAGGTTTGCACAGTGGCTATGCCATTTGTCGACACAGGGACGAAAACATATTTTGGGTAGGATGTGAAAAATGACAACTGTATTGTTCGTGAAGAGGTGTAAAAAAATTGCAACACTGAAAATTTGGAGTGAAAATATGAAAAATTGGTGAATTCATGAGCATGCATAGAAACTGCACAACACACATCCGTAACCAAATTATTTTTGGGATTTTTTTAACCACATTTTCAACAGGCATTTTGGGACCTCCCCTTATGAACAGTGGCACTGTGATTTTGTTAATTTGTTCCAAAAGTTGATGTCCCACAGCAACCACGCCATTGTCCGACACAGGTGCGAAAACACATTTTGGGTAGGATGTAAAAAATGACAGCAATACTGTTCATAAGGAGGTGTGAAAAAATGCCAGTGTTGAAAATCTGGCATGAAAATATTGCAAATTTGCAAAGTTACGGGGTGCATGGAAACTGAGCAATGCATGCTTGTAACACAGTCATTTTATGGACGTTCGTCACCAAATTTTCAACATAGGCATTTTAGGACCTCTGCTCATGAACACTGTCACCGTCATTTCCTCAAACTGTCCCAAAAACTGATTTTGCACAATGACTGTGCAATTGTGCGTGCTGGACATGCGAAAACAAATTTCAGCCAGGATATGTAAAATGACTGATGTACTGTTCATCAAGAGGTGTGGGAACATGCCCATTTTGAAAATCTGGAGTGAAAATATTACAGATTAACAAAGTTACGAACCTGCATGGAAACTGTGCAACGCACACTCGTAAAATTGCCATTTTATGAATTTTTTCCACCAAATTTAAAACTTAGGTGTTTTGAGGGCCCCACTCATGAACAGTGGCACTGTCATTTTGTTAATCAATCCCAAAAGGTAATTCCATGCAGTGACTGCGAAATCACCTTTTGGGACTGAATAACACCATGACAGTGACTAAATTCATGAGGAGGTGTCCCAATAACCCCATGTTGAAAATTTGGTGCCAAAATTCCCACAAATGGCTGAGATATGCACCAAAGTCGAAAACACCCTATTTATGCCTTTATACAGCCTACCAGCATTTCTTCAGTTCACAGTCGGCTTTGAAGAGTGCAGATGCATTCCCAGTCCATTGAAGAGTGTTGTGCCAAGCTCCAGAGGTAAGTATGGGGTGAGAGAGTGTGGGGAGGTGGGGTGCGTAGAGGGTGGGTGCAGGTTGAGGGAGGGGGCAGGGAGACCATGAGGGACCGTTTTCTTCTTTCACAGGTTTAAAAGGAAAAAAACATTGCTGGATGTTTTTTGTGTTTCAGGGGCATTTGTCATGCTAGGGTGGGCTCCCAGCATGCCACCTGATTGTTTTGTGGGGGGTGGATGCTGTATCTGATGGGGAATTGGGCACACTTGTAGACACATACTGAAGGGGGGAAGAGAGCTGAGGGGATTGGGCACCTTCCTCGGCACACAACAAAAGTGGAGGGGGACATTATGCCGACAGGGAATGGGCTCCCCCATCGGCAAGATAAACGGAGAAGAGGGACTCACGCTGATGGGGATTGGGCCCCCCGTCAGCAAAGAAAGACTATTCAGGGGGTGCATGATGCCGAGGAGGATTGGGCACCACCCTTGGGATACATTTTAAATGAGAGGGGGGGCATTATGTTAACGGGCAGTGGGCTCCTCAATCATAGCAGTCTACAGGCGCTAGACAGGCACATTGGGAGGGCGTGTTGTTGTGCCGCTGCATGATTGCTATGGACCTTTTGTTAGATCTGGTGGCCACCTGATGTATGCCTGGTGTCAGTGCCTGCAGCTGCCTTATTGAGGAATGAGGGATGCACCTTCTGATGCTTGCCCTGCATTCACCCACAGTGACCGCACCTCCAAATCTGCTACTAATGCAATATGTTGGCTGGCGCGCATGCGTGAGCCAACATAAAAATAGTTAATTCCTCTCATGATGGGGTCTTGGCAGGAGGATCTGCCAGCTGGGTGGGCCACAAGGCAAAGGGGAAACAAAGAGTAGGCCACACCATGGTGGGGAGGGGAGGGAGGGACGCATGACTGTGGGAGAGTGAATCTGTTCTGGCAGATTGACGGGAGAGAGCTCTGTTGAATAAGTTTTTCCAGGCTTAAAAAATTTTGTTTCTAGTTTAATAAAAAGGTAGTTTTACTTGGAAGCGTTGCACAGAGCCATGGCAGAAAAGATCGGGATGAAAGCAAGGCTGCATGGTGAATGGCGTGTGACATCAGTGTGTGCATTACCATGCCTCAGCCTATATCCGCCAGGGTTGTTTGCTGTTTGTTGGGGCAAGGTCAGAGACTCAGAGAAGCCAGGAAGAGGACCAGAAGGCATTAGCTAGGAGACTTTTGACTAAAAAAAAAAAAAAAAGCTTAAATTAGCACAAAGGTTCGATCCGAAGGGGACGCTATGAGGCCAAATGTGGGTTACCTGGGGGGGGGCTTAACAAATGGAACCATGTGAAATGGCACGGCTGGGAGGCCGTGATATAAGGTAGCCACAGTCCATTGCTGTACAAGACCCGATGAAAGGTGGCAGGGCGATGGCGGCTGGGGGGTAACATTAAGAAGCCACCCTAATTTTAGCAAAAATTTTCTGGCTGTCCTGGCCAGGTGGAGCTACACAGAGATGGGGCTTTGGTGACTGGCCCTCAGCCACTGATAGCACTGGATGCATGGCCATGGGGCCCAGGAGAAGAAGGGACAAGAGGGGCTTATTTCAATTGTGCCACAAGAGCAAGTGGTGAGTTGGACAAGGGACAGGGGTAAGGGCAAAGGCAAGCCCAGGGCTGTGGTTGACCATGGGCCCAGGGGTGACATATAGATGTAGAGGCAAGGATCACTGGATCAACAGTGGGCAGCATGGCATAGAGGTTAGATGATGAGCTTTGAGTGGGGATTGGTTGTATTACAACTGGTGGACTGGGGTTTGATTGAAAAACATGCTACTGGCACATATTGGCATTGCAAAAAATATGAATATATATATATATATATATATATATATATATATAAAATAAATGATAAATAATATGGTGAAAAGTGGTCCTTTTATGGTAGTGGAGGGGGCTATTGGGGGCGATAAGCAGGGAGGACATTGCAATGGTGGCCAGCTGCACTGACAAAGCATGGCCAAAAGGCCACACATTTGGAAACCAGTTTGAATGGCTGCAGGCACTGCAGGCAATGGAAGCAAGGGTGGTAAGGTAGGGGCTGCACTTAGCGTGGTGGCAGGGAAGTGGATATATATAAGAAAGAGAAGGGAGGGGAAACAGGGGAAACAGTGAGCACTGGATCTATGGAGGCATGTGCAAATAAATCCGGTGCATGGGAGTATGGAGGTACATCACACACAAAATAACAAAAAAACAAAATTTTATGGGAATAGTAAAGAAGAGACCTTTAGCTAGTGGATCTATCAATCTGTGATTTATGCTCCTTGCAGTCTATCATTTTACCAAGTGATTTTGTGTCTCATCATCTCATCCAAATGGCACCAAAGAAGTCCCCAACACCTCCCTTGAGCACCCAACTGAAGGAGGTGGCATCTCAACTGATGGCAAAGATGACTGAGTTGGTAGAGGTGGCAAGGCTGTGGGAAGAAGAGGAGAAGCTCACAAAGAAAAGGAAGGCACCACCTGGGCCACAAAAAAACAGGCAGAGGGAAGAGGCCACCGGCACCGGTTACAGTACCAGACCCAGCGCCCTTGCCAGAACTGGAGGTGCCAGATGGCAGAAAGGGTAAGGAAAAGGTTGACCTTACAGGTGAAGGCAACAAGAAGGAATACATGGAAGGGCTTATTAATGACATAGGGGATGCTGGGATGGAGAAAATGGATAAGGCCCTGGCAGAGATTAAAAGTGATAAGATGGGCACCAGTAAGGATGCCTTGACTGCAGGTGGGCAGAACAGTATGAAGGGGTTCCAGGTATGACATTAGGAGACCAAGTACCCTGATGATAAAAATATGGAAAGGGGAGTTTGTGGATTTGTTTGCATTGGTGGACAAAGACACAGATAAGAAGTATGAGCAGAAGGAAACAGTAGGCAAGTCCGAGATGGCAGTGGCATTGGCGGTGGTGGGGAATCCCACTGAGGAGGTCACATATAAAGGGAAAAACATAGAGACCTGGTAGACTGGTTTTATTAGTTTTAGTGCCATCCTTCTGGAAAAGAGACTGGAACTGGCTATCCCACTGCTGACCTATTCAGCCATTATCAGGAACGCATATAAGGTAAAGCTAGGATATGGATGGCTGAAGTATGATGAGGCCTTCCAGCAGAGAATGACAGCATGGGGGAATCTGAGCTAGGATAGCAACCATTCAGAATTATGGGTACGGACTTTATCAGGACAAGGTATATTGGGAGGTGACACTAGCAAGAAGGCAAGGGTGGGGAGAGGGTCTAAAACCTGCTGGGGTTATAATAAGACCTTGTGCACACGGGTGAACTGCAAGTTCAAACATGTGTGCTCAAAGTGCACTGGTCAGCACCCAGTGACACACTGCAGGTTGGCAGGGGATAGACAAGGCTACCAGCATCAAGGGGAACAACTCTTTCGGGGCAGATTCCATTCCAATGGGGGCAATGGGCAATTCCAGAGGACCAGAATGTGAGGACCACCCAGGCGTGGTGCCTATGGTGGTGGTTATGGAGGGAACAAAAGGTCAAGGGATAGAGGATACAAGGAGTGGTTTTCCAATGGTCCACACTCCAGTTAAGGCCCAAGTAATTCATGATTGATCACAGAGATAGCTGGACTTGGTTGGGGAGGGCATTGTTAAGGGGGGGTTTCACAAGGAGTTTCAGGTTAGGCTACGAGGGACCAATGAAGGCTATGCTGGCAAACAACTTAGGATCGGTGAAAGACAATGAAGATGCTGTACTGAGGAAAATAAAGAGGTAGCAGTGGGCAGGGTGGAAGGATCTTTCCAACTCCCACTTTCCCAAATTTGAGGGTATCCCCCCTGGGTTTGGTCTCTAAGGAGCAAAAGGGTGAATATTGATTAATTCACCAACTCTCTTACTAGGAGAGTGCATCTGTAAATGATGGCATTCCAAAAGAGTGGAGCGCAGTGTCATACATGACTCTGGACCATGCGGTAGATCTGATCAAGTCGTCGGGGGGAGGTGGTTAGTGAAAACCGACATAGAGTCCGCGTCCAGACTCTTTCCGGCTCACCCAGAGGACTGGGACCTCCTTGATTTTCAATTTCACGATAGTTATTATTTCGTAGTAGCCACTTCTCTATAAAAGAATGGGGTTGGGGGGCGCAATAAACCATTGTAAACAGCACTTGTATGAAAAATCGAAAATGCACTTTTATCTTCTTATACAGCCCAAATCTTGATGTTTCACCTACGAAGTAAGCTTCATCAGGAGATGCCTTTTAACACCTGATAACAAATATACAAAACTCAATGTGCTGTCCACACATACAGCCCCCAATGTTGTTTTTTTAAACAGATTTTCCTGGACAATATTACCACTCACATAATGTAGTGCACACAAACAACTTCCATATTTCATATCCTACTTTTTATAAAGTTCATTTCCCCTATAATGATGAAAAAACATATGACATAAGCATCGTAATAATCTCACAATAAATACAAAAATGTTCACTCAATAAATATAGAAATGCAATTCCTCCACCACATTCTTGCCACTAGTGCCAAAAGTTAATGTTTATAGTGCATTATTTAACCTTTTTGTATATAATAAATACCCTTTAAAATTGCTACCAGAGAGGTCACGTTTTCACAAGCTGCCAAGCACAAAAAGCCACTGTGCAACTACCTCAAATCTATATTCTGAATTTAGGAAATTGTGAAACAATCCCCAGTGACATTATTTCTTCAAGATAGACACAAATTCCTTAATCATAAAATGTCTCAGAAAGTAGTTATATGATACATATGGTTTCACCATTAGCAATTGCATCAATTGCATCCTTCAAAGAATACAAACACCCCTAGAAAGATTGCTTTTAACTGTCAACAAGTAATGTACATATATAAAACTTTATCACTCTAAGTTACTCATCTCATAGTTACCAAATTTGCTATTCAATAAATGTTTTTTTTTTTAAAAGAAAAACACTCCTATCTAAGGGGTGAATAGTGCTGCTATATTTGAAGAGTTTTAAAACACATTACAGCAAGAGATTATGCCCACCTTGTTAGCAAGACCGTGGAATCTTAAATCAACTTAACTTTTTCACAACAAACATGTAAAAATGCCTTGCTCCCCTGATTTCAAATAAATAGTAGCAACAAGATTAAATGTTCTTATTGTGTATGTATCCTTGAGAACACCAAGTGCAACTGTCCTACGCCTTTTCAAATGTGTTTACGTTTTATTCCTCGGACCGGACATTATTTGCTATGTCATATGCATGATGCTCTACATGCATGTCTGGTTGCTACAGAAACTCCCTTATGTTTACAATTCCCAAAGTACATTTTTAAGATTTCATTAAATAATATTAATAATGGAAAAAGTTAGTTCCTACTAATGTAAAAACATCACTGCTGCTTTGTGAGCCATTGCATTATCAACTGAAGATTTTCATGGGGCAGCCTGTCATCCCGTGGCATCTGTGGTATTGGTTCTTTCATTTCCTAAGCTACATTGTGATAAAAAACCTATTAGACATCTCAAAACACAATTCCAGCACACTTTTGTAGGAGCAGATTTATGAGGAGACGCCTTCCCCCACCACTGCATTCATCATTTGAGAATCATCTCATATCCTTTATTTATTCAACTGACGGGTTTATGCTCTTTCAGAGTATGGTCACCAAAACAATTCTTCACCTATATTTTGTTTCTTATGTTCCATTTCACTTCATGGACCCAAAGGAAATAAAAAAGTATTACAAAACATTATGCTCAAAGGTTTTTAATCAAGAAGCTGACCTGATCCACTCTCACACAATAAGTGAGGGAATGGGGGGGAGGGGGAGTTATATGGTAAGGGAACATTTGCTATTGCATGGGTGGGAGTGAGGTGTGCACTAGTCCCATCACAAAAGAAAAGGTGCTACAAGAGCTAGATAAGCTCAGAGTGGATAAGGCAATGGCACATGATGGCATACATCCCAGGGTACTAAAGGAGCGAAGGGTGGAACTAGCAGAGCCATTATCAGAACTTTTTAGTGAGTCTCTGAGCACAGGAGTGGTCTCAGAAAACTGGAGAAGAGCGCATGTGATCCCGCCCCACAAGATCTGTAGCAGGGAGGAAGCAGGAAACTACAGACCAGTCAGTCTTACCTCAGTAGTGGGCAAGATTATGAGGCACGCCTTAAGGTAAGGATAGTGCAACACCTGGAATCCAAAGGAGCAGAGGATCCAAGACAGCATGGGTTTACAAAAAGAAGGTCCTGTCAAACTAATCTCATAGATTTCTTTGACTGGGTGACCAGAGTGGTGGACCAAGGGGTAGCAGTTGATGTTGCCTACCTTGACTTCAGCAAAGCTTTTGATACTGTTCCACATAGAAGATTGATTAATAAGCTGGGTAGGCTTGGGGTGAGTCAGAAGTTGGTCAACTGGATGGCAAACTGGATGACGGGCAGAAAACAGAGAGTGGTGGTAAATGGTATACAGTCAGAAGAGATGCAAGTCACAAGTGGGGTACCTCAGTTACCAGTCCTGGGGCCAGTCCTCTTCAATATCTTCATCAGTGACATTGCAGACGAACTGGAGGGTGAGGTTTGTCTGTTTGCAGATGACACCAAGATCTGCAACAGAGTAGATGATCCAGATGGGGTGGGCAGACTGAGAAGAGATCTGGATAAACTGGCAAAATGGTTGGAAGAGTGGCAACTGGAATTTAATGCAAAGAAGTGCAAGATCATGCACATAGGGAAGAGAAACCCTGAAGCCACCTACAGGCTGGGAGGGGAGTTGCTGGCAGTCACAAGGGAAGAAAGAGACTTGGGCATCATCATCGTCATCACAGATTACCTGAAATCATCCAAGCTGACCACTAAAGCAGTAGGTAAGGCTAAGGGGATGTTGATGTGTATTAGTAGGGGTATTAAAAGTTGTAAGAGGGAGTAATAACCCCTCTTTACAAGACACTGGTCAGGCCCCATCTGGACTACTGCATGCAGTACTGGAGGCCACACCTTTACAAAGACATTAACCAAATTAAGGCAGTCCAGAGAAGGGCAACCAAAATGGTGCAGTGACTGCATCAGAAAACATATGAGGACAGATTAACCGAGCTCAATATGTATACCCTAGAGCAAAGGAATGAGAGAGGTGATATGTTCGAAACATTCAAACACTTTAAGGGCATTAACAAGGTGAAAGAGTTTAACATATTTCAATATAAGAAAAATAGTAGGACAAGAGGACACAGCATGAGATTACAGGGAGGCCGACTAACGGGTAATATGAGGAAGTATTTTTTTTTACAGAAAGGGTGGTGGATGCATGGAACGGCCTACCTCAGGAAGTGGTAGATATGAATACAGTGCAGAGCTTCAAACGGGCATGAGATAGGCATAAGGGAGCAATACAGATGGGTATGAATAGATAGGCCATTGACAGAGCAAAGGCCAATGGCACATTCGTAAGGTAGAAAAAGAAATGGGCAGACTGCATGGGCCTTGCAGTCCTTATCTGCCATTAACTTCTTTCTTTCTACGTATGGAAGTGTACAGATCATATGCATCCAAAGTGACCAACAACATGTTTTCCTTTTCCTGCATAGTTAACTGTATGTTCTGTATGATATTTGTAAAATGTGACGTGTCTCTAATACTGTAGATGTGGGTATCTTCTCTATCAGAGGTTTTAAATTATATTTAATGTAATCTGACACTGGTTCAAATAAACTGCTAATATCCAAAACTATTGGGTGTCCCGGGGCATCTCGTGCATTTTTATGTATCTTAGGTATTGTATAAAATACAGGTATCTGAGGATGTTTTGAATAAGGTAATCACCCTCCCACTCTTTCAAATTATACGAAATAACCACTTCTTCTTCAGTTTCATTCAGTGCTCTTTTAAGTGTGTCTGTAGGGTCAGTAGCTAATTACACATAGTTGAAGAGATCCTCTAATAGCTTCAAGCACATATTCCTATAATATGGATAGTCTAAAATGACTATCCCCCCATCCTTATCTGCTGGTTTTATTTTGATGGTTTAATCACTTCTGAGCTGATTCAACAACATTCCTTCCAATTTGCTGAAATTGTCCCTCTCTGTTTTTTTTTTAACTTTATCTGTTTTAAACACCCCCTGAATCTCTTTTCTAACTATTTCAGCATAAGTTTCAATAGCTGGGTTTACCCCAGCCGGTGGATTATAGGAAGATTTTATGTGAAAAGCACATGTCAGAGCACGCTTATAACTATTCCCTTGCTGTTGGTCACTGAATTGTGCTTTTAGCCTCGAGGTCCGAAAAAGAATTTGTAGATCACACTTCAGTTCAAAATTATTAGCTGTAGTTGTTGGTGTAAATGAAAGCCTTCTGGACAGTACGCTTAGTTCTAGTTCTGTCAAAAAATATTTGCTCAAATTGAAGGCTGGAACTATCTCTGGTAATGTTTCTGTTTGGCTTGAGTGTCTCCTCTCCTCTCCCTTTGCCTGGTCCTTGCCCTCCGCCTACCATTGCCAACTCTGCATCCCGTTCAGGTGCGCTTCTGTCCCTGGTTATAGATTGTGGTTCCCTTTGTTCCATCCTGTCTCCTAGTGGGGAATGACCTGGGGGTTCCCTGTTCTCTACTTCTTGTCTAGAAAAAGATTCCCTGTTGTCCTCCTGTTTTAGATTGTACACAGTCTGTGGTTTATTGCTGGCTCTATCATAACTGCTGTCACTATCTGATCCACTCTCAGTTTGTCGATATGGGGGATTTCAATTCTGATTTGGTGTATATTTTGCATGTTTGTAATCCTTATTGTCTCTGTAATCATTTGTATATCTGTTGACTTTTTTATTTTCTGTTGCTTTCAATTCCTTTCATATTCATTGAGTTTTATTCTTAATCTGTTTCAGTGTTTTATTAAACTCATCAAGTTGAAATTTCAGTTTGAGAGCTTCCTTTTCTTGATTTAGAGTCTCAGCAATTTTACCTCTCTCTTCTATAATTGCCTCGATCAAGGCATACATAGAATCAGCAGAGCACCTGGTCCTGATCCCATCCCACTTATTGTCCAATTTGGTTGATTTAATGCCAATATTATGTTTTATATATACCCTAAGACAACCGCGTATTTTGTTAAATGCTATATATTGTCCCAGGGTGATGGCACGCCACTCAAGTCTGAAGCCCCTAAACTGCTGATTTTCCACTTTTTGGGCCATTTGCTTAGTATTATCAAAAAGGGTGTGGTAATATCTCTGTCTCCTCTAATCTGCCCCAATAAATGTTCCTTCTCTGCATCAGTGAAACTTGCAAAGTGGTATTTTGTACTAACACTGGCTCCTATCTCACTAAAAATATCCATTATAATGTTCTTAATTGTCACTGCCAAACAACTGGTGTATACCACTCTCATGAAAATAGTACATTAACCAGAAATAATTTTTTTTTAAAAAAACAACGGAGACTAAATTGTTTTACTACTAAATCTCCAGGGCTACAATTGCCTCCAATGAAGTAATAAAGGTTCTAATGGTTTAACTTCTGTGGATTTGATGCAGCATATTCCTTGCACCAGACAATTCAAGCAGACCAGTTTCTGGTTAAATTCCAGTGAGTCCACGGGAAATAAACCTTCTTGTTCCAATGCTGCCATCCCAATGTGAAAATGTAATAGTCAAGTCTCTATAAAAGAATGGGGTTGGGGGCGCAATAAATCAATATAGACAGCACTTGTATGAAAAGACAAAAACACGCTTTTATTTTCTTATGTGGCCCAAGTCTAGATGTTTCACCTACAAAGTAGGCTTCATCAGGTGATGCCTTTTAGCACCTGATAATAAACATACACAAATCAATGTGCTGTCCACACATACAGCTCACATTTTTCTTTTGAACTAGAGATTTTTCTGGACAATGTTACTACTCCTACAGATCGAATACAGGAATATTACACAGTCCCAGGCTCTTGGGGGCATAACCAGAGCAGAAAAAAAGAGTAATGAAAGTGTTTACTACTAAACATAATCACAAGATGATGGAAATTAAAAGGATCTTAAATAACCATTGGTCAATTGTATGATATTATCCTATGGGGAGTAACATATTCCAGCAACTTCCTTTAATGGCAGAGAAGAAAGTGCCTACCTTAAAGGATAAACTAGTACATATTGACCACCCACAGGGTAGGCAGCTGGAAAGTAAGCAATTGCTATTGGGTCCTTTGGGTCCTCTGAGCCAGGTGATGGTACCATGTTCATTGTTCAGTTTGGGGGTCACACTAGTAAGTAAAGCACATACAGACATCCATATACTAATAAGGAATAACAGATTAAGCAATTCACAACCTGTAATACTATAGAGGGAGTTTATGTATTGCAGTGCACCTGTGATAAAATATATATAGGAATGACAATGTGTTCACTTAAATAACATATTCTAGAACATAAGTCTAGCATAAGAAACAAAATATCTACACCTGTAGCAGAACATTTCATATCAGCAGGCCACACAGGGTCATCAGTGAGGTTCTGGGATCTTGAGGCACTAAAACACCCTGAAAGAGGGGGAGATTTCAGTAAGATAGTTGAAAGTGTGCAAACAAGATGGATCTTTGAGATGGGTGTGTTGAACTCCAATGTGGGACTTAACAGGGACATTAATTGGTACTACCTAACATATCAGTTTCTGCATGATATTTAGTGTAATTATAATACATGAATAAAAATTAAGTGTTTAGTATATGAGTAAACAGTGAAGGAATAAGGAGAAAAAATTATTTCCATTTGTTGGTATCTATTGTAAATGGAATAGCAAATTTTACCTTCCCATTTAACTGCTCCCCCCCCCCAACAATTCCCTCTCTTAGTCCTTGAGAGTGGATCAGGTCAGCTACTCGATTAAAACATTTGAACATAATGTTTTGTAACACTTTCCTTTGAATCCATGAAATGAAGTGGAACATAGGGAATAAAATATAGGTGGAGAATTGTTTTGGTGACTATACTTTGAAAAAGCTTAAACCAGCCAGCTGAATGAATAAGGGATATGAGTCGATTCTCAAGGGAATGAGTGCAATAGTGGGGGACGGGGTTGCCTCATAAATCTGCTCCTAAAAAGTGTGTTGGAATTACTGTATGTTTTGAGAAGTCTAATTTTTTTTTATCACAATGTAGCTTAGGAAATGTAAGAACTAATACTGCAGATGCCACGGGATGACAGGCTGCCACGTGAAAATCTACGATTGATATTCCGATAGATCACAAAGCAGCAGTGATGTTTTTCCATTTGTAGGAACAAACTTTTTTTCCATTATCAATGTTATTTAAATGAAATCTTAAAAATTTACTTTGGGAATTGCAAACATAAGGGAGTTTCCGTAGCAACGGAACATGCACGAGAACGTAAAACATTGTACATATGACATAGTAAATAATGGCAGGTCTAAGGAATAAAATGTACACACATTTGAAAAGGCTTTGGGCAGTTACACTTGGTATTCTCAAGAACGCATACAAGGTAAGAACATTTAGTCTTATTGCTACTGCCATTTATTTAACATTGAGGGAGCAAGGCATTTTTACATACATTTGTTGTGAAAAAGTAAAGTTGATTTAAGATTTGGCAGTCTCGCTAACAAGGTGGGCATAATCTCTTTCTGTAGTGTGTTTTAAAATCCTTCTGATTTAGCAGCATTATGCACCCCTTACATAGGAGTGTTTTCCTTTTTTATAAAAAAAACATTTATTGAATATGAGGAATATGGTAACTATGAGATGAGTAACTTAGAGCGATAAAGGTTTACATATATACATTTCTATTTATTTGTCAATAGTTAAAAGCAACCTTTCTAGGGGCATTTGGAATTTACTCAGACACTGGTCTGCTAGTTATTATTTTGATAAAGCCATGCCTATGGGTTGTTCCATAGCCTGCTCAACATTTGAAATGTTCAGCACATTGGTACAATGGGTTTTGGGGACCAGATATGGGCATAAGGCAATTGTACATTAGCGTGATTATTTTCTGATCATAGGGAACAGCGAGCATGAGACAGCCAAGAGATTAAGGGAGTTCAATGTGCTCGGAGATGGCATCCCATTAGCGCCAGAAAAAACTGAGGGACCAATGAAAAAGTTAGAATTTTGGGGTATCTAGGTAGATGCAGAGAATGAGCTGATCTATTGGATCTATTGGATCAGGTTCAGACCAAAAGAAGGGTACCACTAGCAAAAGTACAACAATTATTGGGTCACTTAGATTTCAACTGCAGGGCAATTGCCCCTGGGAGGGCATTCACAAGGAGATTAGGCAGATGAACAAGTAATGCATGGTTGCTGCATCATTGGGTTGATATTACGAAAGGGGTAAGACAAGAATTGGATGTGTGGGATGACTTCCTGGCCAAGTACAATGGAGTCACTTTTTGGCAAAAAGACTGGCTGTTTAGTAACAATCTGGACCTGTATACTGATGCATCTGGGGCATGGGGGATGGGGGCCTACTTCAGAGGGAAATGGATATCAGAGTCTTGGCCTGAGGAATGGAGGAGCTGAGGGCTTCTCAAGGATATTACCTTGTTAGAACTGTTTCCCATTTGGGTGGCACACATATTGTGGGGTCAAGAATTAACCAACTGGAAGATAATTTTTTGGTGCGATAGCAAGGCCGTAGTCGAGGTTATTAACAGGCAGAAGGGGTCCACTGAGTCGGTGATTCGGGTGCTACATCAGCTAATTTTTGAAGGGCTCAAACTTAATTTATCTTTTAGAGCTAAACACATCGAGGGGATACAAAATTACATTGCTGACATCCTTTCCTCTCTCCAGTTGGACAGGTTCAGGTCCTTGGCACCAGAAGTGGCTACACAGAGAACAACATTTACAGCCCAGCTATGGGTGGCTGGATGGACTGAGCTCGGCAGCTGTACAGAAGCTTTTGGGCAGCTAAGACACTAAGGGCCTATGAAGGGGCATGAGCTGCATTCCAAGGGTTTCAGCAGAGTCAGAGTTTTGAGGTGAGTAAGCCAGTGTCAGAGAGCTAAATAATGCAATATATGGTTTGCAGATGGGAGGGTGGGATGTCGCACATGGCCATGAGGGTCCAGGTAGCAGGGATAGGTCGGGCATGTAGCAACAGGGGATGGGCAGAACCAAACAAGGTTAAAGGGATGAAATGCATGCTCATGGGGTTGCATAGGACCAGGGTGACACCATAGAGCACATGAGGCCCATAACATGGAAATTATTAGTCAGATTATTGGGAGCTTTGCACCAGATATGCAAGTCAGCCGTTGAGGTTTCCCTCTTCCAGACAGTGTTCACAGTGATGGTAAAAGGGACTTTCATGGTGGGGGAAGTGGTAGCACAGAATAAAAAGCCGGGGAGTGAGGGCCTAGACTGGGGGCCGGTATCATGTTGAGTGGACTCAGTGTCTATTTGGTTGGGCAGGTCCAAAATGGATCAGGCTGACAGAGGGGGTAGCAATCACCTTGAAGAGCCAGCTGGAACAGGACTGGTGTACGGTGCCTGCTGTCAAGAAATACAGGTAGATATGGCCAAGAGCTGCAGGGCCTCTTTTCATGCATGGGAATAGAGAACCAGTAACATACTACCAGGTACCAGCAGTACTTAAGAAGTTTAGTTTTCTTAGGGGAAGACCCCAGCTTGTTTTCACCACGTTCTTTTAAAATCAGGGCAGCCTCAAAAAGGGCAGCCACAGGGGCATTGGATGAGGCAATCAAAGAAGTGGGCAGGTGGAAATCTAACTGCTGTAAGAAATATGTGAGACAACTGGTTTAACGTTTTATCCTTTTCTGTGCCAACAGGTGGGAACCAGCTGATATAAATATGGCTAATAGGACGATCGTTTATATACTGGGCCAAGAGACACACAACTGTTATGCCAGGAGGGAGGGAGGCAACTTCACTGTAACGTTGAGTGGATACGAGTCATGTGGAAAGGGGTCTGAGGCATGAGGTGGGCCCAGCTGTTGCCAGTTTTGGAGGAGTTTAGGAGGCAGGGCAAAATGCCAGATCTGTTAATGCTTCATTTAGGGGGTAATGAATTAGGTGGCAAGCCATGGGGGGCACTTTTACAGGAGATAAGGAGGGACATGGACATCATTAAAGGATGGCAGTGAAGGGTGACCATTGACTGGTCAGAAATTATATCCAGAAAGGTGTGGTGACATGCCAGGGACATAAAGGCAATTGAGGGGGTAAGAAAATGCCTCATCCGGAAAGTGGCCTTGTTGGTCCAGGTACTTGGGAGGATTTACATCAGCTACAAAGACATCACTTACTCCATACCAGGTTACTATAGAGAGAATGGGGTACATTTATCTTGTTGTGAGGAGAGCCTTTTTCATTGGGAACATCTGTGAAGCCATAGAAGGGTGAGAGAAGGAGCTGCGGCAGTCCAATATGGGGCAAGCCCACCATTCCATCGCAGGCTGGAGGTGGGCTAGTGGAGGAAAGAAATAAAAGGGTTAGGAAGGAGGGCAAAGGGAGGGAACATAATAAAAAGTGGGTGGGGAAGAGGGTTGGGGGAGGGTTTAGGCACAGCTGTGGTTAACAGCACCCTGCCGTGGGGAGGGAGCAAAGGGGGAAACCAACAGAAAGATTTCAGGAGGACATCATGGTTGTAGGCACCTGACCCAGAAGAAGAAGAATAAGATAAAGAAGGAGAATCAGCATTTATATAGTGCTTTTCATACACAGTGTATCCCAAAGTGCTTTACAAGCAATGCTAGACTAGTATTGAAGTGACTGAATGTGTAGTGGTGGCCAAATTGAACATCAGCACCCACACACAGCCTGGAAAATTGCATGATCCAGTTTATGGGAAGGGAAATGTTGGCCAGGATGCTAGGAATGTTCCCTACTCTTTGCAAAGAGTACCCTGGGTTCTTTTACTTCCATCTGGACACCCACCAGGACAGCACCAGGATGGCTAGAAGGGACCTCGGTTTTACATCTCATTCAAAGGATGGCACACCCCAGCAGTACAGCACCCCCCAATACTGCACTCAGATGCCAGCATTTTAGGTATGAGTCCAATCCCTGTGTGATATGAGAACCCACAACCTTCTGGTCCAGAGGTGGATGTGCTACCAATTGAGCCACACAGAGAATGTAGATGTGGCTGAAGGACGAGTGGGGTGTCAGGGTCATGCACCTGGGTCCTGTGAAAACAGAGTTGACAAGGAACAAGGAGCAAGAGGCCAAGCCAAGGTGGATTGTAATCATAGTATGTGTGTTTGTGAAAGGTTTTGTAAGATGTATTATGGTAATGGTTTCTAAAATATAATTGTAATGTGAAGCCGGATCAATAAACACTTGCCTTTAGAGCATCCATAACAATTTGTGAAGTGTATTCATTCCTGGAGGAGTCCATCTGACAAATGGGGTTGCCACTTAAAGGCAACCTGAATTGTCAGGGTTTGCCAACAGGAATATGTAGGGGAAGGCGCTAGAGATTAAAGGGGGAGAGGGACAGATAGGACTGAAAGTGGGAGGAGTCTCAGCAACAGGTGAGGTCATGGAGGGAAGGTAACATGAGAGGCACAGCAAAAGGGATTTGATTGGACTAGGTGTGGGGCTAGCAGGGGTCCTGTTTGGGGTCATTAAGGGGTATTTAAAAAGGGTACAGGCATCAGTTCCCCCTTCTTCTTTGCTGAGACTCATTTGTTTCCCACTCACCCACCCCATTGGCCTATACAAACACGGGGGTTAGGTGGACGTGTGAATATCAGGCCTAGTTGGACAGCATGGGCTGCTGAGGAAGGGCATCAGTACATAGCATGTAGAGGATCAAATCAGTGCCACTAGGGCAGACAGAGGCCCTGGGGTGCTACCTGTATGGCGAAAGAGGCACATGTACGGGCTTACCAAGGGAGGACAATGTATGAGGAAGGAAATAAAAAGGAGTAGGGGAGGAAGGAAATAAAATGGTTAGGGAGGAAGGCAAGGGAAGGGAACATAATAAAAAGGGGTGAAGGGGTTGGGGAGCGTTTAGGCATGGGCAGGGATTAACAGCACTCAACCATGGGTGGAGCAAAGGGAGAAACCAACAGGAAGATTTCAGGAGGGTATCATGGTTGGAGGCACATGACCCATAATGTAGGTGTGGCTGAAGGCTGGGTGAGGCATCAGGGTCATGCACCTGGGCCTGGTGAAAACAGAGTTGAGAAGGAACAAGGAGGCCTGCAGGAGGCCAAGCCAACACAGACTGTAGTCATATTAAGTGTGTTTATGAAAGATTCTGTTAGATGCATTATGGTAATGGTTTCTGAAATACAATTGTAATGTGAAGCTGGATCAATAAACACTTGTCTTAAAGCACCCATAACAGTTTGTGAAGTGTATTCATTCCTGGGGAAATCCCTCTGACAATGGGGGTGCCCAAACTCTCAGTGTCATGATCGGGAATTGTCAGTCTTTTTTCTGAGACAGGGGCTGCCCAGTCCCCACGTGTCATGATTGGGGATTGTCGGCATAATTGGCAGGAGACTGCCTGTGCATTTATTTATTGAAATGTTTCACCAGGTAGACATATTTATCAGAAATTGCTTGTTTCCAAATGCATCATGGGGAGAAGGGGGGGTAATACAGCAGGTAATATCAATTTAGTACAAAGAAAACAAAAGTGCTGCCATTCAGAATGTTTAACTATATAACATTAAGTGCAGCACCACATGGAATAGATTCAGATAACAATCTATAGTACTAAGTTTCTGAGTGGAGCTAAAATAGAGTGATCTCTGGTGTGAGCTGTTTATAACTTTGACCCTTTGCGACCCTCCTACCAGTCAATAGCTGTCATTGTTGAAGACACTTACACAGTAAGGGCAGCAGAGCAGTGAGGCAAGTGGTTAGTTAATTATACAACAGTGCAGAGGATTCATTGTAACCGAGAGGCGGTGACACAGCTCACCCCTGCACAAACCATCCATGTGTGACTAACCTTGAGGACACACAGACAGAGATCATGTATTTTCTGACTTTAGCTTGAGTGGAACAACTGACCAAAAAAAACAACTTTCCTGGTTTGCCTTGTCCTGTGTTGTTTGAATTGGCTAAGCCATGAGTAAAACATCAAAACCCAGACTCTGTTTGGTTATAGCTACCTTAGTTAGTTAGATATGGGCTAGTATGTTTTATTGGGAGCCCTGAGTTGTGCAACAATTATGTTGGGGGGTGTGCAGCTAAATTAGAAAAACCTGCTTCACCATGCTTTTGTTTGATTACATTTTAACTTTGACTTATTTGATTTTCTAGCATTCTCCACTGCAGTGGCTGTCTGTAGCATTACCCAGCATCAGCCTGCACTGTGCTATGATGAGTGAAGTTATGTGGTTGTGGACATGTGGGTCTCAATAAACAGATCATACAACAAGTTAGGATGCATAAAAAACGCATACGTCTGTATTTATCATTTTATTTTGAAAAAAATAAATAAATAAAATTCAATAATTACAGAAAGGAAAAATATGATGTTATATCTTCACATCAATCAAATGTCAGGATATACTTCTTGCTTCAAATACTATAAAGAAATTCCTGGGTTCTCTCCTTTCTCAAGTAATGTGAATGTCTGCACATTAGCTTCTCTCGGAGATCCTTCTCTCACCTTGGTCAGAATCCTACTGACCAAACTATATATCTAAGCCTCCTAGTGGAGGGTTTATATAATGAAAGAAAGGGGTGTGGTTTTCACTGAGACCCTCCTTTGTGACATCACATTTACCTAGTTCCTATAAAGGCAGCCATTTCGTGGTCTGCCAGCCCTATAGTAGGAACTTCCCAAGTAAACCTTCAGAATACAGGAAAGCAGCCATTTTGTACCATACCATACATATTCAAAATGTCTCATACAGAAAGGAAAGCATGGTTAGTTCATTAAAAAGAATCTAGAATCTTAACCAAAGAATAACCAGATGAGGGGCACGCTCCCTATCTGTCCCCTTGTAAGAGTCTAGATTCTTTTATATTTTAAACTCCTTTTTTTTCCATAATTTTCAGAAAGTTTCCAACAATATCTTCTGTTTACCCAATGGCTGCAATTTCAATCTGGCCTGGTGCCAGCCTTATTGCTGACTAAGGGCTTTATATCCAGTAATACAGCTCTTTTTTAAGAGAGCAGGGAAGCTCTTTACAATGAAAGTTACTTGTTTAGCTGGAAATAGCTGCATAAGGGCAAATACTGTATTAAAGCCCTACACCACTACCCAGCTGTATTACAGCTCATCAGGATTTTGAATGCCAGATTATTTAAAGAGAATAAGGGATAGTAAAGAAAGACTTAAAGATTGCCAGGTTGGCCACCCTGACAAGAAATTTAGAATAGATAAGAATATAGAAGCAGACAGGATAAAGTGAAAATTGAAAATGGGGGAAGGGGGCATCTTGAAATTTCTTGATATTTCACTTCACTTCATAACAGGACCCTGTTACAGCGGTACCACCAATTAAATGCCTTATGTGAGTTCCCTAGTTCATTGGGAATACAGTTAGTACTAGTACACCAGCCTAGCTCAAAAACTCAGTGTGGACTGCAGGAGGTTACCTAAGCATATTATGTGTGCTTAAAGCAGCAGTATTTGTTAGTCACCATATTTTTATCTGGTCTTTTTTTTTTATCCCTGTAAAAAACAAATGGTCCATCGATGTCTTCCCCCACATAACTGTGACACTGGGAGCGCCCAATCCCCTAGTGTCACAATCAGGAATTGTCGGTCTCTTTTTTTCACCTGTAAAATAAAAAAGAGTCCATCAATGTCTTTTGCGGCCATTCCTTACCCCCCACTGACCCTCCCACTGAGCATCCACCACTCTGCACACCCCCAAGCCCTTACTTCCCAATCGGGGGTCCAACACAGTAATCCTCTCTGAACCACAGACACGTCTTCACTCTTGACAGCTGGACCATGAACTGAAGATACAGGTATGCAGTTCAATGTATTTCAATAAGTTTTGAACTTGGTGCTATAACTTGGGCATTTTTACATATTTTTTTGCCCAAATTGTCGACATGCCTTCTTTGGGACCCCTCCTCATGAACAACGTCACTGTCATTAGGCAGATCTGTCCCAAAGGGTGATTTGATGGTCCAGGCATGAAATCACCTTTCAGGTGGGAGTTGAAAATGTTCTCTGCCCTTGTTCATGAGGTGGGGGTCATAAGAAGGTTATATTGAAAATTTGGTGTAAAAATATTGAAAAACAACAAAGTTATGAGCCTACGTTGAAATTTGCGAATGCAGGCTCATACCTTTGGTATGTTTCAATATTTTTACACCAAATTTACAACATAGCCATATCTTTATAGCACCTCATGACTGTGTTAGCTGTCATTTTTCAAATTCTGTCCAAAATGTTTTTTACATCCCAAAAGGTGATTTTGCAGTCCTTGCATAAAATCACCTTTTGGGCACAAGTTGAAAAACGTCTCTGCCCTTGTTCATGAGGTGGGGTCAAAAGAAGGCTTTGTTGAAAATTTGGTGCAAAAATATTAAAAAACAACCAAGTTATAAGCCCACATAGAGTTTTGTGAACTCAGGCTCATAACTTTGGTAATTTTCAATATTTTTCCACCAAATTTACAGCATAGAGATATCTTTACAGCACTTTGTGAATGTGACAGCTGTTATTTTTAAAATCCTGGCCAATATGTTTTTTTTTTTTACATACCGAAAGATGATTTTGCAGTCCCTGCATGAAATCACCTTTCGGCCAGGATCTGAAACTTTTCTCTGCCCTTGTTAATGAGGTGTGGTCATAAGAAGGCTATGTTGGAAATCTGGTGTTAAAACATTACAAAAACAAATGTACCTACATTGATTTTTGTGAACACAGGCTTGTAAGTTTGGTAATATTCAGTATTTTTACCACAAATGTTCAACATAGCCATTTTTATAGCACCTTATGAATGTGACAGCTGTCATTTTTCAACTCCTGCCCAAAATGACCCAGATATTCAGAAATTCAGCACAGCACAAATCCAATGTGCCATGGTGCAACAGGAGCCATATTCAGAGGTTGGGCAGGCTGAACTGTGTCAGCGCAACCCGGCTAATATGGCAGAGTTACACCATGGTGCAAACAGAGGTGCACCATGGTACAAAAAGAGATGCTCCAGCGCAACTGTGGGAGCAGAGCAGCAGAGCAACAGAGGGGGGCATGGCACAGAGAACAGACACATGGAAAGAGCCAGGGAAGCACAGTGACAGGTTACAGGAGGCCTCCGCCAGCAGGGTACAGCAGAGCACCCACAGGCACCCAGACACCTGACCCCAGAACTCAACAGTGACAGAGAAAGCAGGCAACAGGAGGTGCCAAATGCCAATGGAGGGCCACCAAGGGACACCCCCCCAGAGGCCACTGGTCATGCCCCCCCACACAGACCACAGCAGGCCACACCCAGGACCATGCAGCCAAGCACACATATGCCACATAGGCACCCAGGAAGCCCACGAAGTAGGCATGGAACATGCTGGGTGGCAGGTAGCATGGCAGACCACATGGGACAGGCCATACAATGCCAAGAAGAGGCCCCAACACAGCATGTGGACAGCACCTGACCAATGACCATGGCTGTGTGCCACCACCACACACACAAATGCCACACACCCCAATAGCCGGTCCAAGGGCACCCCAAGGCAAAGCCACTGACCCAGGGGATGGACCCCACCACAGTGAGACACACCACAGCACACAGCAGTGGACCACGTAAGCACAACACATACCCCTGCACATGCACACCACATGGACAGACACTGGGCCACTGCAGCATGGCTCCTCAAGCCGCCTGTAAAGCAGACACAGATACAGGTAGGTAAGTTAGAAAATATATATTTGAATGGAAATATATACAATAACCAGGGGCTGGGAAAGGGTAGGTAAAGTGAGGGAAGGAGACAGGGAACAGGGACTGTACAGTGAGAGGGGGGACTGAAGGGGGAGCTAAAGCAGAGGAAGCGGGGTAAACAGGGGCAAAACTAACAGCGGCCCTGTATGGCCACCCTGGTGCATTGACACTGCCTCTGGTCCTCCACCAGCATCTGTCTGATCTGGGCAACCACCTACAGCATCATGGAGGCTACAAGCAGAGTCTGGCACAGCAGTCTGGAGATCATGGGTCATGGCAATCTACGCCGCCTGACACCTATAACAAGGGACAGGACAGGTGATCAGTGCAATGTCCCAAGGGACCGTGCCCACCCACAGTGCACAATGGGCAGTGGGAGCACACACCCCTGGAGGGCCCGTAATGGCCACCTGCAAGGGGGTGGGCCAAAATCAGCTAGCAAATCAGTGCACCACGACATTGCACAGAGGTGGTCCCTGCCGCACAATGGCCACACAACTGTGCAATGACAGTCACATGGCACAGTGCACCGGCAGCACCACAGCAACAACAGTGGCAGCCAGGCACATGCCCACCCCAACAACAGCTGGCACATGTGTCCAATGGACGTGCCACTGTAGCATGAACTACGCACAGTGTGACACACACAGCTGCCATGGCACATGGCACAGGTGGACATGCCCACACCCACTCCCCCCGCCACCCCTCATGCACATTGTGAAGGACCAGGACAGTGCCTACCTGCCCACTGTGGCCTGCCGGTGCTGGTCCCACTCCATCATGTCCCACTGTGGCCTGCTGCGCTGCTGCAGCCTGGGCCCTCCAATGATCCTCAGGTCCTGGGAATGGAAAGAAGACATGTGCACATCAGGAACTGACCACAGCAGCTGCCCCCACCCCACCCTGTGCACAGGGGGTGCCCTACCTGACATATCCCAAATGGCTGCATGGCTTCATTGTAATGCAAGCAGAAGCTGGCAATGCCACCCTGCAATACGCATGACAACAGTGTACCCCTCTGCATGGCATGGCAGGCAGCCAAGCCAACACCACAGTACAGCACCAGGGCAGACATGCAACATAGGATTACTTACCTCGCAGTGGCACAGCCCCTAGCCTGGTGCATGTCTGTAGCCTCCTCAGGCACTCTGGGTCCCACCACATGAGGCCCCCATAGCAGTGGTGACATTGTTCTCCAGTTCTGGGCACTCCCATCCTGTGCTCCAGGCTGTTGGCGATGTCATGCCACACAGTGCCCCTGGCCCACTGCAGGGGCACCTGCCCAATGAGCTGGGGGGCATGGGGCTCCAGGCAGACCACTAAGTTGGCCAACATGACCGACGTCCAGTTCTGGGTCCTCCTGCATCTTGCCTGCACCATTGTCAGCTCAATGTATTTGGCAGTGAAAATGGCGGCAAGAGGCAAACATGTCCATGCTATGCGCCCGCTGCATGATGCCTGGGAGCATGTGCAGTGCATGCACATCATGCAGTGCCAGAGATGCACAGAATGGGAGTGGCTATGTGGGGTCCAAGGGTCAGAGGTCTGACCCAGGGGTCAGAGGTCGACTGGAATTGCACACATGTGTGATAGGGCACAGCATCCCATGCATGGCCATGCATGTAGCTGGCCCACACACAACATGTGCAATGCCACTGCATTGCGTTGTTCGTGCATGGTGTTTGATTGACACCATGATGCTGTGATGCACATGCGCACAGTGGGCCTGTGCACCACACAAGCATGTGCATTGCGCCATCGTGACATGCTCTGGTGCAATCCCATTGTGCATGTCACAATATTGCGATATTCAGACACCACATGCAAATGAGCTCATCAGCCAATGCATGGCACAATGGGTGCATTAGCATGTCATTACTGTTGCGCTCAACCTCATTTACATATGTTGTGCCGCATAAGAACCATGGAACAGCACAGGCCATGGACCAGTATTGCAACCTTGTTAGGTAAGTTGTGCATGCTGCTGCAGCTCACTGGGAGCCGACAACACTGCATGGTGTAACGGACCTGGGAGGTGCTGCCACTGTCACATGATGCTGTCCATGTCCACAGGCAGCAACATGTTGGTAGGTGAGGAGGGTGAGGAGTGGGGATCTGCACGGAAGAGCAGGCTCTACTTCACAAATTCTGAGACTGATGCCCTGTTTGAGGCCTACCTGGATAGGGAGCCCCTGTTGAGTGGTGCCACAGGCTCACCACAGGCCAGGGCTGGTGCATTGGAGGAGGTGGCAGCCTACATTAACCAGCATGGCAGCCACCAGTGGTCAGTGCAGGAGTGCTGAAAGAAGGTGGAAACAGACAAGTGGTGGATGAAGGAGAAGGTGGCAGCCATCTGGGCATCCTGTACTGCCACTGGTGGAGGGCCTGTGGATGCACCCACACCGTCAGGTGGAGTTGGTGGCAGCCACCATGCACCACACCATGGTGGAGGGTGTGCCTGGAGAAGGATTCCAGATGGGTGGCAGCCCATCACTACATGGTAAGTCTGTCAGCCACGCACAGCCAGTGGCACTGAGGGTGTGTACACAGGCATGCTGGCGTGCATGCAGCTGGCATGCATGTCATGTGCATGTGTGCACACCCACGTGCATGCCATGCCACAGGACACATGCAGTGACAGTGTACGGGGGGCACAAGTGGGAATTGTATCACTGACATGCCCTTCTTTCTCTTGCAGCACCAGCACACCTCCATGCAGATGATGGGGTGCCGGCAGTGGCAGCAACTGTGGACACTGGTACAGCCCCGAAGAAACAGCCATCCACCTTCATCGGCATCTGGGGACCCAACAGGCTGCAGCTCAGCACCACAGTGCAGGCGGATGTCCTGGACCTGGGGTCAGATGAGGCCCTGGATGTGTTCCTGCAGGATGCCAGCCTTGGTGTCCTATGTGCAGAGACACAAATCGGGGTGGGATCCGACTCCGATGATGACATCACACTGATCCTGGACAGCATGGGCAACATTGTGGGTGAGATACCCCTGCTGGCATCTGACACAGGTACCACGCCCAGCACTCTGCCAGCAGCGGAACATTTGTCTGCCACCACTGTGGGTGCAATGGTGTGCTCTTCACCGGCTGTGTCCTGCAGTGGTGGTGGTGGAGCCACACAGGTGCTGAGTGGTGTACAGTGGCTGTACGGGTGACAGCAGCAGGCTGAGAGTGCCACTGGGCAGCCAGACACAGGGTCCACTGCCAGTGCACCTGCTGTGCCCATTCCCCCTGCAGACCCAACTGTGCAGGGTCCACCAGAGGGGGGACTGTGCAGCATGCCTGGTCACCACAAGAGGATCGGTGTCCCACCCGGGAGCCCCAGGATGCCGGCCGGCTAGCTGAGCACACCCGGCTGCTGCAGGCCTCCGTTCAGCAACAAATGCTGCTTGCCACTGGAGTGCGTGCACTGTGTGTGGAGGTGCGCCAGTTAGCTGAGCAGCAGGAAAGGGGCACTGTGCAGATCCTGGTGGGGATACAGTGCATGCAGGAGGCCAAGACTGCATCCTTGGATTGTATTGCCACTGCGATCATGGATGGTTTTGCGTTGCTGGCTGCCACAGGGCATGGCCATGCACAGGTGACCCCCCGTAGTGCGCTGTCCACCCCACAAACCCAGCGTTGGGTGACCCCAACACAGTCGATGCCAGGCTCTGATGTAGGCATCCCAAGCATGCCTGGGACTGACCTGTTTGGGCTTCTGCACACCCCCAGGTAGACACGGTCATGGTCACACTCTTTCACCCTTGGGGGGCTGTTGCAAACCCCCCCATGGCTGATGCACAGCCTGTGGCTTCTGATTGGCCTTGGCATGGCTGCCCCCATGGCCGTGGTGGCCATGGTTCTGTGTAGCAGCCCTGATGTTCGGGCTGCCCTGACCACTGTCTGCCACTACTACTCTGTGCGCACATGGGTGGTGTGTGTGTGCCTACCACTGGTGTTGCACTTGTGTGTCATGTCACATGCTGCCTGTGTGAATGCTTGCCTGGCCACTGGACTATGTGGCATGGGTGTGATGAGGGCAGGCTTGCACCAGTTGCACCTGTGCACTGGTGCAATGCATCTGATCCACGACACATACCACTGCCTGGGTGTGTGGGTGCATGTGGGTGTGTAGGTATGTGGGTGTGTGTTGCTGTGTGTGGTTGTGTGCCACTGACTCGCCTACCCCTACTTCATGCCTCTGTGTGTGCATGCCCATTGCCATACACACCCCTGCATGTGTGCTGTACCTGTTTGTGTGACCCATGCATGTGTACTGCACTTCCTACCTGTGTGCACCATAGTGCTCCTGTGCAATGGTGTCCCGGTGGTATCGCACCTGCTGGAGCAGCCGGGGGTCCCTCTGCCCAGGAGGTGGTTGTCCACCACCCTCTGACCCATTGCCTCCATCATCCCCACTACTGTTGCCCTCATCAGCCTCAGCAGCTATCCCAAGGTCAATTGCCATGTTGTGCAGTATGCAGCAGGCCAGGAATAGGTCACAGGCTTTCAAAGGGCTGTAGTGTAGGGCACCGCCTGATCTGTCTAGGCAACACAACCATGCTTTCAGCATGCCAAAGACACGCTCAATGATGTTCCACATGCTGGCATGTGTCTTGTTGTACCATTCTTCTGCTGGGGATGGCAGGTGCTGGTAGGGGTAAGCAGCCAGGGCCTCGGTGGATACGCGCTGTCACCTGTGTGGAGATTGACATGGTTAGCCCTCTGCTATTCTATGCTGTGCCCCTTGCCTGTCCCTGGTGCCCATGCCACCATGCACACCCTGCCCATCCCCATCCCCAGGTCTGCTCTGCCCATCGCCCCTTGCCCATGCCATACTCACCCACTAGGTGGCCTGTGGGGATGTCCCCACATTCAAACCTGTGGCACAGCACAGAGCTGTGCCAGATGAACACATCATGTGCACTTCCAGGGTGTATGGCTCAGACATTGGTGATGCTCCCCATGGCATTGCACACCACCTGGCAGTTGACACTCGGGGTTCTCTTCTGGTTGATGTATGCCATGCCCTCAGGGCCAGGTGGCATGCGGATGGTCATGTGGGTGCAGTCAATGACCTCAATCATGCCAGGCATACGTGTCACCCTGTGGAAGTCCTACATGGTTGCTGTATGCTCTGCCAGTGTGCTGGGAAATGGATGAATTCCGAAGGATGTGGCAGCAGGGCATTGAGGAACTGTATTAGGAGGTGGGACATGGCCAACTGGGTGATACCTGTGGTGTCCCCTCTTTGGTCTCTGGAAGGTGCCTGTGGTGAGCAGTCACATGACGGTAGTCACCTTCATCTCCACGGACATGGCGTGGCTCAGTCTGATGGGTGCCTGCATCTCCTCACTGCACAGCTTGCAAAGCTGCCTCAGAATGGCCCTGTTCAGGTGGTACCAGCCCACGATCTCAGTGTCACTGTACTTCTCAAACAATAAGCAACAACCAACAAGCGTTGGTGTGTGCCTTAGTGTCATGGACCCTAACGCTCACCCCATTCCATTTGTAAGGAACCTGACATGGTGCAGTATAGGAGAATGGGGTAAGCATTCAGGGTCCATGACCATAAACACATCCCAATGCTTGTTGGTGTGTGGAGGGTGGGGGTGGGGTTGCGATGGTAGGATTGAGTAGGGTGGGACCCATGACCCTAAGGCACACCCTGATGCTCGTTTGTGTTTGGAGGTTGGGGGGTGTGGTTACAATAGTAGGGTTTGGTGGGTGAGGGGTATAACAGTTGTAAACCCTAACATCCAATTTCCTGACCTGTATCACTTTGATTGAAGTGCATGGAGTTCAGAAATTCTTCTGTCTGAGTTAACGGCAACTAAAAACAGCGTCTTCCAAGAAAGAAGATGTAGCTCGCAATCCGCGACTGGTTCAAAGGGTGGCAACGTAAGCTGCTCCAGGACAAAGTATAGATCCCATGGTGGGATCGGATCCTTAATCGGGGGCCTAAGGTGGAGAACACCCCTGAGGAAGGCACGTGTCATGTCCAATTGAGCTATAGTGAGTTGGCCTATAGGGATGTGATAGGCTGAGATTGCACAGAGATGTACCTTGGTCGAGGAGTAAGCCAATCCTGAGTGGAAGAGGGACAGTAGGTAGTCCAATACCAACTTCTCTGGACAGTCCAAAGGTGAAAAGTTGTGCACTTGAACCCATAAACAAAACCTGTGCCACTTCATGGCGTAGGTCGCATGGGTAGCTGGTTTCCTGGCAGCAGTGAGAATGTCTGCTACCTCTTGCGAGACCCCTTGTCACATCATGGCTATGTCTCTAGGAGCCAAGTGTGTAGGTTCAAGGAACGTAGGTCTGGATGGACCAAGGAACCCGCATCCTGAGACAGTAAGTGGGAGCTGATTGGCAATGATACTGGAGGTCCCCATTTCAGCTGATACAAGAGAGGGAACCAGATCTGTCTGGGCCAAAAAGGCGTGATCAGTATCAGTGTCACTTGCTCTCTGCGAAGTTTCAGAAGAACCCTCTAGATCAACGGAAAGGCATAGAGAAATCTGCCCGCCCAGGAGAGGGACAACATGTCTCACCAGAAAACACTAGGCCCTGGATCTAGCGAGCAAAAATTGGGCAGTTTTGCATTGGATGGGGACGTGAAAAGGTCTAGTTCTGGAGTACCCCATCTGTGTAACAGATCCTCTGTTACCTCCTGAAGTAGTTCCCATTCATGGACTCTGGCCTGAGAGCGGCTCAGGCCTTCTGCGATGACGTTGTCCACTCCCAGAACATAAATGGCAATGAGGTTTGCGCCGTGTCGCAAGACCCAGTCCCACACTCTCATGGCCTCCCTGCAAAGTGGGTAGGAATGGGTGTCTCCTTGTTTGTTGAGGTAATACATCACCACTGAATTGTCTGTTTGTAACAGAAGTGTACCCGGTGGGATCTCCAACTGGAAGACCTGCAGGGCGTAAAGAACTGCCCTCATTTCCAAGATATTTATGTGGAGATGAGTCTCTTGGTCTGTCCACAGGCCCTGAGACTGGTCATCGTTGAGGTGTGCTCCCCAACCGAGCTCTGAGGCATCTGTGGAGAGTGTCACAGTCGGGGATTGTGCAATGAAGGGGACTCCCACTGAGAGATTCCTCGAATCTAGCCACCATTGCCAATCTCAGATTACGGCCTTCGTGATCCGGATTGGATGCTGCAGATGGTCTTGCTTTTGGTCCCATTGGACCCTTAACATCCACTGGGTTACCCACATGTGGAGATGGGCTAGTGGAACTGTTGCAATGGCCACAGCCATGTGTCTGAGCAGGCAAAGGACCAGTCTGGCAGGAACGGTCTTCTTGGCCGAAATGTCCTTGATGAGGGATCTGATGTATTCTGCTCTGTCCAGGGGGAGGAAAGCTTTCCCTTGGATGGTGTCCAGAACTGCACCTATGAATTGCAGAGTCTGGGACAGAACCAGGCGTGACTTCTCATGATTGATGATGATGCCCAATGTCTCAAACAGAGACTGAGTGCAGTGAATGGCAGACATCAGGGCCTCCCGGGAGGGCGCCATGAGAAGCCAATCGTCCAGGTAGGGGAACATGTAGTGGCCTTGTCTCCTCAGAGATGTGGCGATGACCACCATGCACATCGTAAACACCCAAGGTGCTGATGAAAGCCCAAAGGGCAGAGCTCAGAACTGATAGTGGCGACCCTGAAACTCGGAGCGCAGAAACTTCCTGTGCACCTGAGCAATAGGTATATGCAGGTAGGCATCCTGCATGTCTAGGGATGCTAGGAAGGTGTCCTGCTTGAGCATGGGAATCAGACCTGGGAGGGTCACCATGTGGAAGCATTTGTACAGGACCAAATCGTTGAGGTCGCTGAGGTCCAGTATCGGACGGAGGTCACCTGTCTTCTTTGGAACCAGAAAGAAGTGAGAATAATATCCTAGACCCCTCTGGTTCCATGGTACTTGCTCTATGGCTTCTTTTTCAAGAAGCACGAGCACCTCCTGCTGTATGAACAGGACATGCTGACCCAAGTAACGGGAGAGCAGGGGAGGTCTTGCCAGTGGGTGGTAGAGAAATTCTATAAAATGGCCTTTCTTGACCAATTGAAGAACCTACCTGTCGGTGGTGATCGATTGCCACCCTAAAAAGTGGCGAGTGATATGACCCCTGACCTTTTGTGCCCATTGATCCAGAGGAGGGGCGGGGGCCTGGAAGGAGTCATGCTGTGGCAGCACTGGTCCCTGCAGGCTGGGCCAGTTTTGTGTAACATTGGCCTCTGCCTGGGAACGACTTGGCCTAGGCTTTACGCTGAAAAGTGCCCCTTTGCTGCTGGCCGGAATGTGGCTGCTGCCTTTGTTGCCGGCTGCGAAAGTGGCTCTGGTTCCTACAAAAGGAACTAGGCCTGGATCTGTACATGGCCTGTACAGATTGGACTGCCTTCCCTGCGTCCTGGAGTTTGGTGATGACCTTCTCCCAAGATTCACCAAATAGTACCTCGCCGTTGTACAGGACATCTAGAATATTCTTCTGTACATCCGGGGTGAATCCGGAGACACAGAGCCAGGAGTGTCGCTGGAGACAAACGCCTGAAGCTGCCACTCTGGCAGATGAGTCTGCAGAATCGTATGTGGCTCTAAACACTTGGGTCCCCATATCTGACCCTGTGCGGAGAAGATTGAGGAGCTCCGCCTTTTGATCACCATCGGGAAGCTTATTGACCAGGTCCTGGTCCTGTTCCCACAGGGCATTCTGAAACTACCATGTGGGTAAGGTAGTTCAGAGACCTGATGGTGCATGTAGCGGCCACATACGTGCACATCCCCAGGGCATCCAATTGCTTGGATTCCTGGTCCGGTGACTGAGTGCTCATATGTTGGGGCCTTTGAGACTGGTAATGCAAGGCCTTGATGACAAGGGAGTCTGCCAGAGGTTGTTTAGCCAAGTACTGGTCCTCTCTCGGAGCCTTGTACAGGCGGTCAGCCTTCTTCAGCACTGCGGGAGTGGAGTGCGGACGCTTCCACGCAACCTTGGTGATGTCCTCAAAAGTGTCCACCAAGGGTGGTACTACCACAGGCTTTGGGTCTTTCTGCCGAAGATAGTGGGCAAGGCATTGTCGTTCGGGGTCAAGATCTTCAGCGACCCACCCCATGTTGTCCTGGATGTACCTCATGATCTCAGCGAAAGAGGGATCGTCCAAAGGAGACCTGGGGAGGTCATGTGGGTCAGGAGAGGAGATGCTGAGTGAAGAAGGAGATCTGGAGTAGTCCAAGGTATCCGATCTGGAGTTCTCCCCCTGACAGAGTATACCGATGCCATCTGGGTCACTTGGGGCTGGGAGACCCTGATGGAGATCTGGAGGGAGGCCTTCTCCTGTCTTTAGATCTGCCCCTAGGAGGTGGAGTCTGTTCCTTGGGGGTTGGTGGTCGTCCTGCTGGCCCCTTAGGTGGGGGAAGCGGTGTAGGAGGTGAAGGAGTAGGAGGAGGAGGAGGAGTAGGAGGAAGAGGTTTAACAGGGACCACATCCTTTCGGATGGTGTCCCACCAAAAAGTAAAGAGTTCTTTACTTCTTCAATATTCATGCCCGACGACGGGCCTGGCGCAGGTGGTCTGTCGCCGGGGTCGGGCATCGGGTCCCTGGGTGTCTCCTGGTTCGGGGAAGGTTCTCGTGGGAGTCCGGGCATCCTTGGTGTCACCCACCTGGTCTTTGGGCAGTGTGGTGCCCTCCTCAGTTGATTTTCTCTGACCGGCGTCTGCCGGTGACAGGGGGGCGGTCTTCCCCTCCAGAGAGTGCGATGCTGATGTCGGTCTCCTGGCCGATGCCTTCGGATCCAGCGAACGCCTGGCCAGCGACTGGTGTCTGGCTGTTGTCGTCAGTTCCTGTGAGCGCCTGGCTGACTTCAGATGCTTAGCAGACATCGGGTGTTTAGCTGACGTCGGGTCCGATGCCCGTTTCAGGGACGTCAGGTCCTTGGTCTTTCTGGGAGCTGGATCAGGTCCTCTGGGTGGTTAGGAGACCAACCTGGAGTCGGTGTCCTGACGTCAGGTGGAAGATGAGGATTTATGATGCTCAGAAGACTTGGAAGAGGCCTTGGATGGAGTGGAGGAAGCCGAGGGCCTCGAAGTCTTAATCGGCTGGAGTGAAGAACAGCCTCCTGAAGTCCAGACCTTAACTGGGGGGGGGCTGTGACCGAGCAATGGAGGGAGAGAGGTCCGATCTGGAGCCTGAGCTGCGGGAGTCTGAGTCCCAAGTCGGGGATCTGGACCTCATCTTCTCCCAGTGCTTGTCCCAGTGCTTATGGGCCTTCGATGAAGATTCTCCCCTGGAGGAAGGTTCTTGGTCCATCCTTTTTAATTTCTCTTCAAGGAGATAAGCCTGTAGTGCCTTCTGACGGCGGATCCTGGTGCAGCTATTGAACCTTTGGCAAAAGGTGCAGGCCTTAGAATCGTGGTCCAGGCCTAGGCAACGCACGCAGGAAGAGTGAGAATCCTTAAAAGGGATCTGTTTTCTGCAGGCACACTTAGAAAGGTGACCCTCAAGTGAAGGAGTTGGAGAGGACATCAGTTGGCGAAAAATACACAGAAAGCTCTGTAGTCATCGTACGCTAGGTAGAGACCGAGAGGCCAATGCTGGTGAGTCGACGGCGGGAAAAGAACTGGGGATTCTGGGGGACCACCTCCTTTTGTACTACATCTGATGTCGGGGGCAGGGCTGATGTCGGAGGCGTTCCCTGCTGTATACTGCTAGCTAGAAAATTTCCGTGGGGTCCTGGCGCCTGCCGGCTTTGGTCCTAATGGTGTAACCTGCTGCAAGAGCTATTTCTTGAAGTAAGATCCACTTAATTCCCCAACACCTACACAGCATAATACACACCTCTAGGGCATCCCCTCAACACTCTGTAAATTTCAAGTAAAAAGACCAAACCGTTAATGAGATATGCAATTCTAAGGTTTTTACACCTTTAAAAATTCTTCATTTGTGAGATAGCAAAATCCTGGGCCACCAGATCAATCCTAGTCCACGAGCTAGCAAAATTCTAGTCTGTGAGCAGACAACTGCTTATGCTGTCTGGGCCATCTGGTTGTCTCCAGGGACATCTGGTCATGCTTAGGGACATCTGGTCATGAAATTCCTGCTATCTGGTCATCCCCTGACAGACAAAGCTCGCAGACCAGGATCGTCTCATGGACCAGGATTTTGCAGGCTCGCAAACTAGGATAGTTAACGAGTCATTAGACAAGAATTTTTAATTTTTAAAAAGTCATTTTTTGACAAAAATGAACCAAACCAAAGGCATGGCTTTGTAGAAGGTGTCACCCTAAACAAAACCGATGCCTCATTTGACCCAAAAGTCACCCATAGACAAAGCTACAACATTTTGTTTGGCTGAAAAACTGAAAACAAGATTGCAGCTCATGGACAAGGAATTTTTCTGATGGACTAGGATTTTCTTTTGTGAGGTATCAAAATCCTTGACCTTGAGACAATTCTAAGGTCACAAAATATACATATACAGTTTTGAGTGAACTGAGCATACTCAGAACTCATAAATTAAAAATTTAATAACTTTTGAACGGATTAATATTTTTTTACCAAACTAATGCTGGATTGTTCCTTGACCAACATGCTTTCTACATGCCAAATTGCAGACCAAAAGACCACACAGTGTGGTCACAGCGCCATGGGCAAAAAACATGTTGAAACTGGCAAAAAGTGCATTTTTTGTCATTTTGCTGTGCAGAAACTGTAAGTCCAACCAAAACACAACTTGGAAATCAACAGATCTACCATACCAGACTGTGCTTGCCAAATTTCATGCAAACCCATTCAACGGTTGCAAAGTTATTAACATGCAAAAGTTGAGCTTTAACATTAAGATGCCTACTCAATCCTAACTATAGGGGTGTGACTGCACCCCTATAATATATATATAGATATACGTATATTATTTGAACAGTAGGCAGAATGGTAAAGGAAACACATTCGATGAAATCCTGCACTGGAGGGGAGGCGAGGGAGACCTGTTCCCGGAAGGTCCCCCCCCCCCATAACCCAGCAAGCTCCTGAGCTGAGTCCTGAGGTGCCGGCGACTGTGGTTGCTCCAGCAGGCCTCCTTGGTGCCTGATTTCACAAGCCTTACTGCCTCTGCCCCGGTGTAGGAGTCCAGAGATGCTTTCCGGAAATGCTTTCGAACCACAAGCATCACTGTGTGCTTATGCATACCTACCGCTGAGCCGGGAACGTCTTCCTCAAAGGGGAGATTTTGGGAGGCTGATCCTGCCTGGCTTACCACTGAAACACAGATCCTGCATGGCGATTTCCCCGGGCTGAACTCTTTGAATCCTTGCAACTGCTGAATCCCACCGGAACAAAGGACTTGGGCTGAACTTTTTTTTCTTTTTGAATCTTTGCTTGACTTTTGCGCCTAAAGCGCACACACCCACTGGCCAGAGGAGTCTGTGATGCGCTCTCCCCATGCAATACAGGGGGTGCTTGTCCAACTCCTTCCGTGCCTGCCAGACATTTGATGAGACCCTGCACTGGAGGGGAGGTGAGGGAGACCTGTTTCCCGAAGGTCCCCCCCCATAACCCAACAAGCTCCTGAGCGGAGTCCTGAGGTGCCGGCAACTGCGGTTGCTCCGGCGGGCCTCCTCGGCGACTGATTCCACAAGCCTTACTGCCTCTGCCCCAGTATAGAAGTCCAGAGATGCTTTCTGGAGATGCTTCCGAAACACAAGCATCACTGTATGCGTATGCATACCTATCGCTGAGCCGGGAACGTCTTCCTCAAAGGGGAGATTGTCGGCCCTCGCGCCCACCCTGTTCCCTCCTCCCATTAAATGCATGTAGGCTCCACCTCCAGGGCTTGGCTAAGCCTATCAGCTAAGGTGGGAGGTACAGATTCTACTCTGTGGTGCTGTCTGCCCTAAACTCAAGCTGCTCACCGCATTTCTGATATTCTCACCCAACCAAAGCAGTCTGATAAACTTTACAGTGGACTTGCTACCTGGCATTTATCCCTGATACCTATTGTCTACTCACTCCTGACTCTGAATAGTTATTTTGCTATAACTGCCTAGTCAAGCCACTAATTGGGTCTTATTGCCTCACTGTCATCAACAGTTGTTCTGTACCTTAAGGTTATAACTGTGCTTAGATTGCTACTTGTTTCACCAGTGCTTTTACTGATAAATTGTACCTAGACAATCTCCCCTGTTCCCCTCAAGCTCCTTACTTTATCCTAGCACCTAACTGGGCATAGAATATTAGTGTGAACTAGGCCCGGGCCCCTACCCCTCAGCTGGCCAACACCACTGGTGTGAATGTGTCCCAGGCACCCACTCTTCCCCCCGAAGGGAAGGGTGCACCCCATGATGAAGGAAAAGGGCATGCAGCCCTCCTCCTACAGATTCCTGGTGCTAGCTGGACTCATACTGGGACTCGCCCTGCTCCAAGTGGTCACCACGCCCTCGCTCTCTACAGGAGATTACTGGGAGAAGTCTCCCTACTATAAAGCACCAGACTTCTTGTTCTCAAATACACTAACCCCCCATTCTCTCTCCTGGAGTCTTGACCTCAGGTGTCTAATGCGCTCCACCAGGGTAAAGAGACACCAAGTCCGCATACCTTCTTCAGATCTGACTGCTCTGAGACAATATCTCTCCTGGCTCCTCCTCATAATACTTCTGGCTGGAGATATTGAAATGAACCCTGGCCCAACAAACCTGGCCGCCCCCATTTCCCCGATATGGGGACCGGACAAGGGTCTTAAAATAGCGCATCTCAACATAAGGAGTCTGCTTCCAAATCGAGATGAGCTAGTGTCATGGGTCACTCTATACAAACCAGATGTCCTTGGAGTGACTGAGACCTGGCTCAAACCCTCAGTACCGGACTCGGCTTGTGTACTTCCAGGGTATGAGTTCATTCGCCATGACAGACCCAGGAATAAGAGGGGGGGGTGGCATTATGATTTATTACAGGGACCACCTAAAGGTCTCCCCAGTTATTCATCTGCCATCCCTCTCTTCCCCATGCGAGCTACTGCATGTACTGCTCTTACTTGGGAATGCAAAGAAATTGCATGTAGCTTGCACATACAATCCCCCTAAGGGCGGTCTCCCAGGGCTGACCCACCTCCTGGACTCCATTGGCCCCTGCATTGGGGACAACGAACTCATTATCCTGTGGGATGTTAACCTTAACTGGACCGGTGGAAATGTGAAACAGTTTGAACCTCTACTTGCCAATCTTGCCCTGACTCAACTTGTACAGGAGCCAACCAGACGGTCGAATAATGGATCCTCCAACTCCCTGCTAGACTGGATCCTCTCAAACCATCCTGATAGGATCTTCTCAGCTGGTATACTGTCAGATTCCATCTCTGACCATTCCCCGGTTTTCTGTGTTTGGAAAATTCCCTCCCCCAAAATTCCACATAAAATCCTACAAATCCGAAACTTCTCCAGGTTCGATCCTGTGGCGTTTCTTGCGGACCTAAGCCTAACTGACTGGGCCGGGGTATTTAGAGCCACTGACCCTTCAGTGGCAGCTTCCCACTTTCTTGCCACCTTCAGTGCCCTGCAAGACAAGCACGCCCCGAAGGTCACTCGGAGGGAGAGGGGGTCGGCCACCCCCTGGTTGCATGGGAGTCTCCTAGCCCTAATGAGGGCCAGAGACAAGTGCTGGTCCCACTTCAAAGGTCCCCTTGATCTCACATTATTCCAGCAATATAGGCACCTAAGAAACAAATGCAAAAAGGCCATCAGAACTGCAAAAAGCAACTTCTGCAAGTCTGCTCTACTCAGTTCAGCCAGTGACCCTAGGTGGTTCTGGAGTAACATAAAATCCCTTGTCTGCGGGTCCTCTCATCCGGGGGTATCCGGTATGTTAATTGGAGGGGTATCCTGCAACAACCCACTCACCATCGCCAACTCCTTAAACTCTCATTTTTCAGACCTATCAGCTTTCTCCGCACTCTTCCCACCTGACGGGGGTACTTCCTCCACTCCCCTACCCACTGGGCAGGAGGATCACCTCCCTCTTCAAAAGTTCTACCTCAGAGCTGTGTCAGTTAAGGACATGACGAGGCTTCTCTCAGGCCTCTCCCAGTACTCCAGCCCAGGCCTTGACAGCCTCGAACCAAAGCTACTAAAACTAGGTGCCTCCCATATTGCTCCCCAAGTAGCTCATATCTTTAACCTATTGCTTACAAAGGGAGTCATCCCGGAAATCTGGAAGGAGGCGAGGGTAGTCCCTGTCCTGAAACAAGGAAATCCCCAAATCCTGGACAACTATCATCCTATTGCGATCCTATCCTTCCTCAGTAAGCTCCTCAAAAAGTTAGTGGTGGAGCAGCTCTCGGAGTACATACAGGTGAATGAACTCCTGTCCCTGGCCCAGCACGGATTCTGTAAAGGGCATAGTACCACCACAGCTCTGGTCTCTGTCTCCACAAGCATCAGGGCCGCCATGGACCAGGGCAAACTCTCTGGAGCCATATTTATTGACCTGTCCAAGGCATTCGACCTTGTCGATCACAAGCTGCTTTGTACACAGTTGAGGGCACTCGGCCTCTCCCCCCCTGCTATGACCTGGCTATCAGACTACCTGAATGGAAGAACGCAGAGGACCTGTTTCAGCAAAGTTCTATCTGAGCCCTTACTGGTTACCTCTGGCATCCCCCAGGGCTCAGTCCTGGGCCCCCTCCTCTTCTCCCTCTTCATCAATCAACTCCCGGAGGCAGGAACTAACTGCCAAGCCACACTGTATGCAGACGACCTGGTTATTATATCTCACTCCAGGGACATTGCCACTTTCAACAAGCACTTGTCTGAGGGCTTCAACAATGTTCTGGCCTGGGTAACCAAGCACAAGCTAGTCTTGAACCTGAAAAAGACTCAGGCTATGCTTTTTGGCTCAGCTGCCAAACTCAAAGCCCTACCAACCCCACTGGATATAACCAGTCCGGATGGTACTTCCCTCCCAACAGTGCTCTCAGTCAAGTACCTTGGGGTGACACTTGACCCACAACTTGATCTGGGAAGTCACATTCTTAATGTCTGTAGAGCAGGAAACAGTAAACTGGGACTGGCCTACAGGGCCAGATACAACCTCACCCCTGCGGCCCGACTGGCCCTGGCGAGAGGAGTCCTCCTTCCCTCCCTTAGTCATGGAATGCACCTATTTGGCCACTCCCCTAAAACACACCTCACGAGGTGGCACATGACGTACAACAATGTCTGTTGCTTTGCCCTGGCCGACCCTCGTCTCACTCACCACTGTGAGCTATACGAAAAGTTCCACTGGCTCTCTCCAGCCAAGTACCTAGACTTTGGGCTAGGGTGCCTCGTGGCCAAAGTGCTGAGAACCAGAACCCCTCCAGGGCTGGCCCTGCTTCTTCCTCCAGCCGACCTATCCCCATATCAACTTAGGTCCCAGGCTCCGGGGATGCTAAAAGTTCCCCCCTCCTGGATCCAAATGGGTAACAGGGACTTTGCCGTGTGTGCCTAGACTCTGGAACTCCTTTCCTGAGTATGTTTTCTTGGCCCCCTCCATCAGTGCTTCCGCAAATCCTTGTGGGGAGTCCTGAAACTTGCCTCGGTGCGTGATTGCCCCAGGCCCCCCAAGTGCAGTGGCATCCGTCCACTTGACCCTAGGTTGCACTCACAGGAACCTCCTGCCATATATTGCTTGTCCCAGCACTATGTTATGTACCCCGTGCACTGACTGAGTTTTATTTTATATTAATTGGCACAACCACCTACTCTGGGTGTGCTAAAATGTAATCTATGCTAAACTGAACTGCTGTTTTATATGACCGGTTTTCTCTTTGATGACACTTCCCAATGAATTCTCACATGTTGTTGTACTGTAAAGATGTACTGTGTTTTCTGTACTTCTCTGTACCCCATTGTTGTAATCTCCAGGGTCATTCCTGAAAATAGGCATATTACTTTTCTAGTGTACTTACCCGGTCACCAAAAGCTAAATAAATAAATAATATATATATAAATTCTATGCAAAAAACTTCATTAATGCATCAGTTAGGGTTCTTCTATAGTGAAAAAAGTGAGAAATTCAATTTTAGGGTTCCCATCCACTTGCACCTCACCAGCCCGCTCCACCAACAGGCATCAGGTGTGCATTGGGGGCGTGGCCCTAACTCTCATCCATCCATGTGTAAACAAACTGAGGTGGTGCAGTGTAGGAGAATGGGGTGAGAGTTAGGAATGACAACGCACACCAGAGCCCGTTGCGGAACGGGGGTGGGGTGCAAGATAAAACCTAAATGAAGCCCCCTCTCACTATAAAGAACCTAACTGATCTCAGTTTTATATAAATCTCCTTACTTTTAAGAGAATGAAAAGTAGAAGTTGCACCAGTTGGTGAGACACAGGGCCCACCAACCTTGAAGTGTCGAGCCACATTACACACCCAATGACTAAAAAGTACATTGATAACAGCAAGGCCAGCCACCAAACAAACGTTAATCTAGTAGAGCAATAGAAAACACTGTCCACAAAACATAAACTGCGCCACACAATATCTCCGCAAACAATATATTGCCCAACACATAAACACTGCTATTGACATCTATAGGACATGCCGTCAACACCCTCCAAATTTCAAGTAAAAATACAAAACCATGTCTGAGATATAACATGTCAAAAGTTGAACATTTCATTCATCAGAGTGGCACAATTCCGCACCTGTTGACATTTAACACACACAACAACTGAAAACTACATCCATGACACTAAGGCTAGGCAGCCTATCAATATCAAGCCACCAACACAATACAAAACACTGTCCGCAACACGTAAAGTGCATCACGCAATATCTCCACAAAAAACATTTTCTCTGACACATAAACACATAATTCACATCAACAGGACATGCCATACACACCCTCCAAATTTCAGGTAAAAAGACCAAACCGTTTCCGAGATATTCAATCTTAAAGATTGGTAAAATTTCCTTATCTATTCCATTATAAAAAATCTGGCCATCTTTCCCTGCCCTCACGATCAAAGATGGCACTCAAAGAATCTCACGATCAAAGAATTTGCAGGCTTGAGATCAAATAATTTGCAGGGTCATGACCAAACAATAAAAGCAGTAGTAGTTTAAAAATTTCAAAGTATTGTGGTAAACCACCACCATAGTTCATCAGAACAAAGCCCCATGAGTAAAACCCACCCTCATTTGTCTTCCTAGGATACCCATGGGCTGAGATAATCGATTGTTTTATCTGGCCGTCTCATCTCTCGCTCGTGATGCATGATCGTGATCAAAGAATCTCACGATCAAAGAATTTGCAGGCTCGCGATCAAAGAAATTGCTCGCTGGCGAACAAAGAACGAGGGACGAGATGGCCAGATTTAAAAATCTATTTTATCAGCCATGGGTTCCTAAGTAAAATGAAGTCCGTTTTACTCAGAAAACCGTTCTACCCATCTGAAAACAAAAATAATGTTTTCAATATCCTACTGTGATCTATTGACCCCGATCATGATTAAATAGATAACTATCTGTAATTCCCTGGTAGTCCAGAGGCCCCCCAATGTATATTTCATACATAGTGGGTTTTTTTAATTCAAACTTTATTAACAAGTTTTCCACAGTACAGTGGACAGAATTAGTGACACAGTGTTTTTTTATATCCCTGGTAGTCTAGTGGCCCCCCGATCTGTATTAAATTATTATACTTGTTCATATCCCTGGTAGTCTAGTGGCCCCCCCATCATAATAACATACATAGCGATCTGGAATTCCTGCCCTGGTAGTCTAGTGGCTCCCCCAATGTGTATTTTATACATATTGATTTGTTATATCCCTGGTAGTCTAGTGGCCCCCTGATCTGTATTAAATTATCATACTTGTTCATATCCCTGGTAGTCTAGAGGCCCCCCCATCATAATAAGATACATTATGATGTGCAATTTCCTAGTAGTCTTGTGGCCCTCCACTCCCCACCCTGCCGTGCCAGCCACCCAGCACCACCCCTTCCCCAGCCGGTGACTGGCACAGCCCACCTCTCACCTCCACGTCTGGTTACGTATTTTGGATTTAGATGGCTAGATTTAAAATCTGTTTTATCGCCATGGGTTCTCAGAGTAAAATGAGGGTCTGCTTTTGCCAGGGGCTGCTTGTTCTATCTAAAACAAAAATAATGTTTTAATATCCTGGTAGTCTAGCTGCCCCCGATCAAGATCCAGTTTAGGATAAATTATCTGTAATTCCCTTGGTAGTTCAGAGGCCCCCAATGTTTATTTATACATAGTGGGTTTTTTTTGATTCAAACTTTATTAATAAGTTTTCAAGGTATAGGGACAGAATTATGATACAGTGTTTTTTTTATATCTCCCCAGCTAGTGGCCCCCGATCTGCATTAAATTATTATACTTGTTCATATATCTCTGAAAGGGCTTCTCATCATAATAACATATATAGCGATCTGAATTCCTGCCCTTGGTAGTCTGGTGGCTCTAATGTGTATTTTATACATATTGATTTGTTATATCTCTAGGTCTAGTGCCTCTGATCTGTATTAAATTATCATATTTAGCATTCTGGTAGTCTAGGAGGCTCCCCTATCATAATAAGATACAGGATGTGTATTTTAGTAGTCTTGTGGTTCTTCATTGTCTTCTTTGTCAGTAGTTTAGCATTTTTCATTCTTTCAGTTGTCATTATAGTTTTTATTTCTCATTTTTCACAGGCCAGCCGCCACTGTGTATTACCAGCGTTAATGCAAATATGTGCTCTGAAATTATTTCTGAGTGCTTCTTTGCATTAGCGCTCGTAATACACACAGTAGGCGGCTGGCTGTGGAGGTGAGAGGTGAGCTGTGCCAGTCGCCAGCTGGGGAAGGGGGGGGGTGCTGGGTGGGCTGGCACGGCTGGGTGGGGGGCCACTAGACTACTAGGAAACTACACATCGTTATGTATTTTATTATGATGGGGGGCCGCTAGACTACCAGGATATGAACAAGTATGATAATTTAATACAGATCGGGGCACTAGACTACCAGGGATATAACAAATCAATATCTATGAAATATACATCGGGGGGCCACTAGGCTACCAGGGCAGGAAATTCCAGCTTGTTATCTATCTTATTATGATGGGGGGGCCATTAGACTACCAGGGATATGAACAAGTATAATAATTTAATACAGATCTGGGGGGCCACTAGACTACCAGGGATATAAAAAACCACTATGCATGAAATATACATTGGGAGGGCCACTAGACTACCAGGGAATTACAGATAGTTATGTATTTAATCATGATGGGGGGGCCACTAGACTACCAGGGTTATTGAAACACAATGTTTTTGTATTCAGATGGGGCAGGACAAAACCCACTGACCAAAACGCACCCTCATTTAACTTTGTAGGGCACCCCTGGGCTCAGAAAATACATTTTTAATCTGGCCATCTCACCCCTCGCTCGCGATGCACAATCGCGATCAAAGAATCTCGCAATCAAAGAATTTGCAGGCTCGCGATCAAAGATCATTAGCAAGCTGCGAACTAAGACTTTAAAAACTCAGAGCTCTATTTTTTGACTGATTTGGATCAAACCAAAGCCATGGCTCGATAGATCGGAGTCCCCTGAGTAAAACCCATCCAAGTTTTACTTCAGAAGTGACCCCTGAGCCGGGATATTTGTGTTTTTCCAATCGGAAAATTGAAAACAAGATGGTGGACCTCGCGATCAAAGAATTTTAAAAATCCTAGGGGACAAAGATTCTTGAACCACGAGGCTGCAAATTCTTTGATCACCAGGCGAGATGAGATGGCCAGAATCCCTTTCTTTGTTCACAAGACATACATATAAATTTTCCCATTGACTTATAATGGGAACTTAAAAGTGGCATAACTTTTGAATGCCTTAGTATTTTTTCACTAAATGAAAAGCGGCATGTTCTGCCACCAGCGCTCTTTCAAATTAGCCATCTTGCAGAGTGGCATGCCACTCAACGGCCGTGCAGGGTCACATCCAAAATCCCAAAAGCTGCCTCCAAAAACGGATAATTTTGCATTTTTCAGCATTTTTGTACACAAAGACTGTAAGTCCAACCAACACGCAATTTGGCAGATCAAGAGACCTAACATGCCCCACTGCACATTGCAAATTTCAGGAAAATCCGTCAAATGGGTCCAAAGTTATTAACGCCCAAATGTTTAACTTTAGTATGTAAGTGACCGCTGAACTCTAACTATAGTGGCGTGACCGCTCCACTATAATATATATCTATAATTTGCACTACCTCATGGAAATAACAATAAGTTAAAAAGCAGGCCTCCAGTGCACTATGTTTATAATTTTATGCAACTTATCACTCCTGTCAGGACTACACTATATCTCCATCTTGCTAGGGTAGCTTCCCTTTTATTAACAGAGAATTAATCTTTAGCAGTCTGGTAGGGTACAAAATCAGGGTTAGTATCATTCTGATAAAACACCTGTCTCCACATTTCTTCAACTCTAGTCAATTTATCGCTAACTGATAAACTGATGTAATTTATGCTAAGAGCAAATTCACTGTCTCAGTCATAGATTGTACTTCGAAGGCTAAGGAATTTGAATGCCTGGCACTAAAATTATCCCTCTCTATTGAAAAAGCACTCCTTATTGCAGAATGCTATCAACCGATTTCTGGTGGCATGGCCGTCTTCTACGATCTCCAAAGCCTAATGGACTCGGCTAACACCGAGTATATTCTAATGGGGGATCTCAACCTAAACTGGAATGACGACAGCTCCAAGAAGCTGAAAGATCTCTGTGATGCGAATGGACTGGCTCAAATAACACCTGCAATCACCAGACCCAACAGAAAAAACCCTGAGTGCAGCTCCCTTCTGGACCTTATATTAGTAAACAAGCCTCATAACTTCTTGCATACCGGAGTGTTCTTCAATGTCATAAGTGATCGCTGTGCTATTGCCTGCATCAGACACTCTCCCCAAATAAAACCAGCCACCAAATTCATACTGAAAAGATGCCTGAAAAAGTTTTGCCAGAATGCCTTCCTGAAAGACCTAAGTAACATCAGATGGCAGGACTTCTATCTAGCCCCTCCACTTAGTGAGGCATTTAATATCTTTCATAACCTCTTAATGGGGCTAATGGACAAACACTTCAGCTAATCAGGTAAAAAAAAGACCTCCTGGCTGGTTCTCTCCCAACCTGAAGAAAGTGCTCAAGGAAAGAGATTACTGGTGGAAAAGAGTGAGGAAATTGCACATGGAGGCTGACGGGCTAGCATTTTGCATCTCAATAAATGCCTGCACCAAACTAATTAGGTCCGAAAAAGCTAGATATTTCCAAGCAAAACTAGAAGACAACAAAAACAACTCTGCCAAATTCTGGAACATCCTTAAAGAGGTTGAAGGTCAGCATTCTGACACCTCCCTTCCGGCCAAAATTGTGTCCAATGGAGCTACTTATATGGACAGAGCTACTATATTAGAGCAGCTCAATGAACACTTTTCCACTGCAGGGCTAGCCTTTGACACCTCACCTATCAACAAACTTAGCCCATTAGGGGACTGCTCCGCTAGCCCTAATGCTCATCTCAATCCTAACCAACCACATCCCTCTCCCTTCAGCTTTCATACAGTCATGTTTAAACAAGTAGAGGACCTCCTTCTGTCACTGGACACTAAAAAGAGTGCCGGTGCAGACAATATCATACCTTTCTTCCTAAAGCTTGGCTATTTCTACTTGACCGCCCCATCACCCATTTATTTAACACCTCCCTGAAGCAGGGCGAGCTACCGCTGTCGTGGAAAACTGCCTATATCTTACCTCTATTCAAGTCAGGGTATCCAAGCGACCTGAACAATTATCGGCCTGTTTCCATACTTTCAACCCTTTCAAAATTACTGGAAAAAATTGTCAACACCCAAATTAGAGAACACTTGAATTTGCAGAAACTGCTAAACCCTGCACAGTCTGGCTTTAGGGCCAAAGATAGCAAGATATCTGCCCTTGCAAAAGTGACCACAGACTGGCAAATTGCCTTGGACTCTAAGAAACATGTGTTTGCCCTTTTCATCGATCTCAGTAAGGCCTTCAATACCGTGGATCACAACATCTTGCTTACTGCACTGAACAATACTGGTCTTGATAGTCCTGCCATCAAATGGTTCACCAGCTACCTCACCAATAGGTTACAACAAGTCAAATCTGCAGGTGACCTGTCTCCACAAAAATCTCTTCTATGAGGAGTCCCCAAAGGCTCCATCCTGGGCCCTATCCTATTTGCAATCTATGTCAATAACCTAGACTTTCATCTATGCACAGCTAATGTGCACTTATTTGCTGATGATACAGTACTCTACACTTCAAATTCTTCACTGCACTCAGCTCATGAGGACTTACAGCAAAACTAGTAAATGGGGAGAGGGGTGCAGCACCCCATACGTCGAATGGGAAGAACACCCCTCTCCCCTCAGCTAGTGGTCGAACAGGGATTCAGCATGTTTGCAGTTCATTTGCATCACCAGGTAAGAAAAAAGGTCCATCTCCCCATACGATGCACAGGGGAAATGCCAAACCTCATCCAACAACTAACACACCAAAATCTGGCCAATGAAAAATCATGTACACAAATGCTCACAGCCTGGGAAATAAGATCCCAGGCCTGCAGGCAATAATGTCAGAGGCTAAACTGGGCCTAGTAGCAATTAGTGAGACGTGGTTTACCAGTAACCACACTTGGGAGACTTCAGTACCTGGCTATGTATTGTTCAGAAGAGACCGAGGTGCAAAAAGGAGGGGAGGGAGTGGCCCTGTATGTCAATGAAAATATCAAAGCTACAGAAATTCAGAATACACATAAGGAGCCAGAAGAACTGTGGGTCACCCTGGAAACAGGAAATGGGACAGCCATAAGAACCGGGATTGTCTACAGGCCCCCAGACCAGGGGGAGGACATAGACACATTACTGTTAGAAGATATACAAAACATGACAGCTAAAGGGGAGGTTCTGATAATGGGAGACTTCAACATGCCGGATACAGATTGGTCAATACCAGCAGGAACATCTGCCAGAACTAGACACATGGTGGATTCCCTGCAGGGGGAGGGCCTCAAACAACTGGTACAACAACCCACAAGAGACAAGGCTATCCTAGATATAGTACTGACTAACAGGGAAGGGATCACAAATCTCCAGGTAAAAGGTCACCTGGGGGCCAGTGACCATCACATGGTATGGTTCAATTTGGCTACTACATCTAAATCATCCCATTCCAAGGCAAAGATATGGGACTTCAGAGGAGCTGACTTTGATAAGATGGCCAACAGAGTTAAGCTAGCCCTGGCAAAAAGAAACACAGGTGAGGGGATACAGGCAAAGTGGGCAAGCATTAAGGATGCAATACTTGAAGCAACATCCCATTGTGTTAGGCAGAAAAGGAAGTGCAAAAGAAGAAGGAAACCACTTTGGTTCTCAAATACAGTAGCAGAAAAGGTCAGAGCCAAAAGGCTGGCCTTCAGGAAATATAAGGGAACACAGCGGGATGAAGATAGGGAGGCATACCAAACTGCCCTAAGGGAAGCAGGGAAGGCAGTAAGGCAGGCAAAGGCCCAAACTGAGGAAACACTAGCACAAACAGTAAAAGAAGGTGACACGACTTTCTATAGATACATTAGTGAAAGGAGAAAGTCCAGAGGGGGTATTGCTAAGCTCAATGGAGAAAAGAGAACATGTGAGGAGGAGGACCCTGTAAAAGCATCTATCCTAAATAGATACTTTTGCTCAGTATTTACTGAAGAGAAGGTAGGGCAGGGCCCACAGCTCAGCACCATGGACACAGGGGGGATGGAGGTGAGCACTACTCCCTTCACAAAAGAAAGGGTCCTACAAGAGCTTGCTAAGCTCAGGGTGGATAAGGCAATGAGACCTGATGGCATACATCCCAGGGTACTTAAGGAGCTAAGGGTGGAACTAGCAGAGCCATTAGCAGAACTGTTTAGTGAGTCTCTGAGCACAGGAGAGGTCCCAGAAGACTGGAGAAGGGCTCATGTGATCCCGCTCCACAAAAGTGGTAGCAGGGAGGAGGCAGTGAACTACAGACCAGTCAGTCTTACCTCAGTAGTGGGCAAGATTATTGAGGCACTCCTTAAGGAAAGGATAGTGCAACACCTGGAATCCATAGGGGCACAGGATCCAAGACAGCATGGGTTTACAAAAGGAAGGTCCTGTCAAACTAATCTCATACATTTCTTTGACTGGGTAACCGGAGTGGTGGACCAAGGGGGAGCAGTTGATGTCACCTACCTTGACTTCAGCAAAGCTTTTGACACTGTTCCACTTAGAAGATTGATAAATAAGCTGGGTAGGCTCAGGGTGGGTCAAAAGTTAGTCAACTGGGTGGCAAACTGGTTGACAGGCAGAAAACAGAGAGTGGAGGTAAATGGTATACAGTCAGAAGAGATGCAAGACACAAGTGGGGTACCTCAGGGATCAGTCCTGGGGCCAGTCCTCTTCAATATCTTCATTAGTGACCTTGCAGATGGATTAGAGGGTAAGGCTTGTCTGTTTGCAGATGACACCAAGATTTGCAACAGAGTAGATGATCCAGATGGGCAGAATGAGAAGAGATCTGGATAAACTAGCAAAATGGTCAGAAGAGTGGCAACTGGGATTTAATGCAAAGAAGTGCAAGATGATGCACATAGGGAAGAGAAACCCTGGAGCCACCTATAGGCTGGGAGGGGAGTTGCTGGCAGTCACAAAGGAAGAAAGAGACTTGGGCATCATCATCACTGATGACCTGAAATTATCCAAGCAGACCTCTAAAGCAGTAGGTAAGGCTAGGGGTATGTTAGGGTGTATAAGTAGGGGTATCACAAGTCGTAAGAGAGAGGTAATAATCCCTCTTTACAAGACACTGGTCAGGCCCCATCTGGAGTACTGCATGCAGTACTGGAGGCCACACCTTTACAAGGACATTAACCAAATTGAGGCAGTCCAGAGAAGGGCAACCAAAATGGTGCAGGGACTGCATCAGAAGACATATGAGGACAGATTAACTGAGCTCAATACGTATACCCTTGAACAAAGGAGGGAGAGAGGTGATATGATCGAGACATTCAAACACCTTAAGGGCATTAACAAGGTGAAAGAGTCTAACATGTTTAAATATAAGAAAAATAGCAGGACAAGAGGACACAGCATGAGATTAGAGGGAGGCCGATTAAGGGGGAATGTGAGAAAATACTTTTTCACAGAAAGGGTGGTGGATGCATGGAACGGCCTGCCTCAGAAAGTGGTGGCTATGAATACAGTGTAGGGCTTCAAACAGGCATGGGATAGGCATAAGAGAGCAATACAGATGAGTATGAATTGATAGACCACTGACAGAGCAAAGGCCAATGGCATATTTATGAGGTAGAAAAAGAAATGGTCAGACTGGATGGGCCTTGCGGTCCTTATCTGCTGTCAACTTCTATGTTTCTATGTTTCTATGACTTTATCACTCTTTAAAATGACCTTATCAAACAAAAGCTCCTATTCAATGCCAAAAAGACTAAAGCCATGATTCTCTCACCAAAGGCAGTCTCCGGACCTATACACATCCCCAATATACTAATGCTTTTGGGCAAACCCCATGAAATAGTTGATACCTTCAAATATCTAGGGTTCTGGCTGGAAAACAAGCTTAACTTTCTGTGCCACCTGAATGAAGTCTCGAAAAAGCTAAGACAGTGGTTAGGCTTATTCTACCATATTAAACATCTGCATACCGTAGAAGCTAGAAAGAGCCTAGTACAATCCACATTCCTACCTGTACTGGACTATGCTGACTTTCTCTACAATCATTGCCCCGCATCGGTGCTAAATAAACTTGACACTCTTTACCACCGAGCCTTAAGACTTATCCTTAAACTGCCTTTTCGCACACATCACTGCCTACTGTACCAAGAGTCGGATGACCCTCACTCTCAACAAGGAGGAAAAGAAATGCTCTCCTTTGGCTCTTTAGATCACTGTCTGACAATCTTCCCACATACATCTCGAGCTTCTTCAAATGTGCCAATGGATTCTATGGCTTGAGACGCTACACCACACTTTGTTTCCAGATTCCTAGAGTGAATACTACCTATGGTTCATCTGCAATCAATTTTTCACTCCCATCCTTATGGAATGCCATGCAAAGCTCATTAAAGCTTTCCTCACTCCCATGTCTACCCACATTCAAAGCTCTGATATCTGAATATCTGAGGGAAACTTGCAGTTGTTTTAGGAGTACTTGAGCCCTTAGCTTCTGGCTCCTCCCTCGATTCTTACTTAACAGAATTTCACTCAACTCATATCCCTTACAAAGCAAACCCAGCACTTACTAGTCTTTCTCCTCCATTCTTGGTCCTCTACATCCTTTCCCCTCCTTCGTAGCACACTTATGTTCTTTCTTTCCCCCCCTTACTATTTTCATGAAGATACAAGCCTCTGTTTAGTGGAGTTAGCCTTGGATTGTCGTCTCTTCTCTCTCATGTGAATTCATTATGAACTGTAACTGCGTGACCCTATGTTAAACTTGTATGTTGGACTATATCAACCTTTACCTGTACTATACTGTTGCTTTTGGGCTTCCGCATCTGTGCTTATGTATTGTATTGTTTTAATGTCCAGGACCACTTTGAAAATGAGCTTGCTCAATGGTGTTGATGCCTGGTTAAATAAAGTTTGATTGATTGATTGATTGATTGATGCTGTAAAGTGTTCCATCCTATAGATATTATTTACCAGAGTACTTCATCAAGACCACTGAGGGGGCATCCTCCACAGCTACAACTTGGTAATAGTCTTTTTTACCACTGCTATTAAAGTTAACAGTAATTTTCTATACCCCTCCCGGATAGCCCAAGGAACAATGGAAAGAAGGGCCAGCTGAGGAGTAAGAAAGTCTTGCCCTACAAAAAGGGCATTTAAAACAGCATTACTCTCTTTCCAGAACAAACTTGTCCTGGGACATGCCCCAAAAATGTGAGAATGCATAGCAAGAGCCTCTCCACATCACCTCCAACATGACCCTGAATGTTACATAGATACACAAACACTGTCAGCTGATAAGGGCCTATGGCCCACCCAGTCTGCCCATTTGAGCTTGTAAGTTACCTTTAAATTTTTCTAGAAGTCTGTTGCCCCTTACCCCTTAACTCCAGAATTCCCTTATGTCTATCCCACACATTCTTAAATCCCATGATTGTTTCAACCCCCGCCACTTCATCTGGCAGGGTGTTACACTTGTCCACCACCCTTTCAATGAAGACATTCTTCTTCATGTTTCCTCTGAATTGTCCTCCCGCCAACTTCATGTTTGCCCAGATATTTGGCTTGAACAGCAGTGGTGCAAAAATATTGCATGTGGCACTTCCAGGAATAATCTCACCAATAATAGGATGCTGTTATTCTATAACTGACAGAAGCAAATTTGGCCCATTCCACCTCAGTCACCCCACTATGCAGGTCCCTGTTCCATTGCTCTAAGATCAGGAGGGATACATTGAGCTGCAAATCCATGAGGCCTTTTTAAAGCTTCCCAATTAAGTGTGACCAAAGGGCCCCTCATTAATGGCCTTTGAACAATGAAAAAAGTGAGGGAAAATGGTCAGGGAGTCATTGAAACTGTGCTCCCATCACCAGTACATATGATTGCATCTGTAAATACCAGAATTGTGTGTGACGGGGAAGTGAATATGTAATTTGCAATTCAAAAATAGTATAGAAACCCTGAGAGGAAAAATATTGATACACATATGTTAATACCCTGGAACCCTAGTCCAAGAGAGTCTTATCTAAAGCATTGGGGGGAAAAATTTTTACTAAAGCTCAAAGCCAAATAAGGACATGCAATGGAATAAAACTAGAACAGCATTTCTGCAAATTTTTAAGAGTAGTAACCATGTAGTACATAAATCTAGATAAGGGTATCTCTGCTAATTGGTGTGCAAATAAATATTAATCAATGTCATATAAGTCATTTAATGCAAATTCTGAGGATTTCCAATGGGATCTATAAGTATGAGATAGCTAATAGCAGATGACCCTCAATTGTGAGGCCATGGCATAATAAAATATGTATGGTAAATTCACCCCCCCCCTTATCCTTTGGTAGTTTTAAGATACTGTATTTTATTCGTGGCCTCCCTCCACTCACAAAAATCTAGAGGTAATATGATTCCAATAATTAAAATAAGTTTTGTTGGGACTATGGGGAGCAATTGAAAAAGTTATAACAACTGAGGCAGAACATTTTGATTAATAACCTACACCTTTTCTAACAGTGAATAAGGGAGTAGTTGCCAATTTTGTAAGTCCATGGCAATCTTTGTACAAGTGGTTCATAATTTGACAACCCCAAAGTTCTATATTCCTTCACTAATTATATTCTAAGTATTTAATTGCATTTCATTTCCATTGAACTGGCAGTCTGGTTCGTATCCTAGATGCGGTGGACATAATGAAAAGCCAATACATCCATTTTGAGTATGTTTATTAGAAATCCTGACAAAGTACCAAAATATTCTATAATGTTCCAAGTATGAACAATGGATTTCTTGGGACTGGTGAGAGTTAAAATTATGTCATCTGAGAAAAGTGAAATTTTAAATCCCTCCCCCGCCACCGCAGGAATACCTGTAACATTTTCCACTGTTCTAATGACTGCAGCTCAGGGCTCGACATACATCGCAAATAATATAGAGGAAAGGGGACATGCCTAATGAGAGCCTCTGGTCACCAGGAACAGAGTGGATACCATTCTGTTCACCTTTACGTACACTTTTGGGGAAGCGTATAGTGACTGAAAAATCCTGACCAGCTCCATCAGAAAATTCATTGTGTCCATAGTCGCCCAAAGAAATAACCACCCCAAAAGGGCAAAAGCCTTTTTGGCATCTAAACAAATGACTACTGATGGGAGCTGTCTTTAAGTGATGTAATCAATGAAATGAAAAGTGTGACAAATGTTGTCATGGGTTTGTCACTGACGGATGAAACCAGGCTGATCATCATCCAACAAAAAGGGAAGAAGGGTATCTAGTCTGTGTGCCCACAGGCTCATAAAGAGTTTATAGTCCACGTATAACATTGAAATAGGTCTATAGGACATATGATCCCCTGCCGGCTTTCCAGGTTTCAAAATGGAGGCTATAACTGCATAGTCCCATGAAGAGGGTGAAGCCCCCCCCCCCACTGAATATGACAAAATACTGACAGCAATATTGGAATGAGCTGGTCTGAAAACTTTTTATAAAATTCAGCCATATATCTGACAGATCCAGGATATTTCCCCATTTTGACTTTTGTAAAATATGTAGGAGTTCTGACCGAGTAATAGGAGAGACCAAGTCCTCCTTTTTTGCATCTATAAACTTTGGTTGATGTAAGTCATAGAGAAAAGCCTTATTTCTAGGTGAATCTTTTTCAAAATCCTGCATATAGAAGGGGATATAGTACTGCACAAAAATTCAGCTGATTTTGTCATGTTTATTTGTGGGGAGTCGGGTGTCCAGGTCCCACAGATGGATAATAGTGGCCTGGGATTTTTTTTAATGGAGCTGTCGTGCTATTCTATGTGAAACCCTAGCCACTGCCCCCCATAGTAATACTGTCTTAAGTACATCATGGCTTGCTCTATCTTTTGATCCATTCATTTTTGTATGTCTTGTTTGGTTTGGGCTAACAAGCTTAATACTTGTTTGTCCATGGGGGAGGCCAAATGTTGAAAAGTTTTAAGTTTTTCCTGCAGTTCTTGATATCTTTTCTCCTGCAGTTTCTGTGTCTGCTTAGCCAATTCTATTAGCTGTGCCTGAAGGACACTCTTAATGGTGTCCCAAAGTATGGAGGGAGGAGGGAGAAATCTCTGAAGAGTCATTATCTGAAATTATTTGAGGTAGACTATCCTGTATCAATTGAATGGCTTCTGAATCTTTAAGTAAAGCTGTGTTTAAGTTCCATTAGGTGAGTTTCCTGATTTTGCCTAGATTAATTTTCAAGTACATGGGGGAGTGGTCCGGTAAGAATCAGGGGCATATGGTAATATCCTATACCTTCTCAAAATGTTCTTTTGAAATTAAAAAAAATAATCTAGCCTAGAGGAGGTATGAAATTGAGGTAACCAATAAGTAACAATCTTGGTGGTAGGAAAGAACTGCCACCAAACAGCTATATAACCTAACTGGGTCATCCAAGATTTAAAGTTTTTTTGTGAACCAGATCTATGGTAGTTTCCTCCTGCTGTAGCATCTAGAGAAGTGTTCAGTACCATATTAGTATCCCCCCCCATAATAAGCATTCCTTGGAAGTGGTTCAATACTTTCTCAAAAAACTGGTGGATCACTGATTTAGTTGATCCAGGAGGGAGATAGATTTTAACTAAAGTGACTAACTCACCCCATAAATATCCCACCAAAATAACATATCTGCCCTCTGAGTCACAAAACATATCTGTGGCTCTGAAGGACATCCCCCTGGGTATGAAAACAGCCACCCCATGATGTTTTCCACTGAAGTGGGAGAAAGTCAGAACAGTAGAAAACTCAAACTTGTAGAATTTTTGATGCTCTGAGTGGGAGAGGTGAGTCTTCTGTAAAAAAAAAAAATAACATTCAGTTTACGGGATCCTGGATACCATTAATGTTATATGAAAGAATTTTTGTAGGCAGCGATGGCAACATAATTAGGAATATCAAATTAAGCAAAATTGAGTTGGACTATTCAGCACCCCCTTATGCAACTTAAGTTGAAATTGTATCAAAAGAATGTTAACTGCCATAAAATCGGGGACATATGTTGATCTGTTCTAAATGATCCCACAAAGTGTTCCCAGAGAATTTCTTGAGTTGGAGTTAGTGCTATGTACCCTCTGCCAAATAAAGAAAAGAACCTTGCCAACAGGGTCAACAACAGAACAATCAAGAAAAGGATCAACTGTAGTCTGTAAAACATAAACATAAGCCAATGAACTAGATAATGTCAGCAATAATCGAGTACAAGTTAAGTAGCAGACTTCCAGCTGGGGTTTGGTCACTGCCAACACTCCTGGTCCTGTCTTCACTAACGGGAGCATTGGGATAGGGGTTAGTTAGGCAAAAGTGAACCTGGGTTCCTATCACAGGAAAAACCAGTAAAAAATAAAAGTCACCAGAGAGCTATATGAGTTATAAACCTAACAAGGACAAGATCTCCATTGGAGATCTTACCCACTATAACCTTTCTGGGTGAAAGAGGTAAGGTCTATGTCCTTGGAGCCAGTCCATAAATTAGGTATTATGTACCAAGAAGACTTTCCTGTGCCCTGTACACCAGCTGGCTGGGACAGCTGGAGACAGTCCTGGGGAACCACAAACATCATTTATCTGAAGGGATAAACATGATAAAAGTTAATGCAGTGCCTCAAGGAAGGCCAAGGGACTATAGTATTGCCTTGAGGAGAGATAAGAAGGGAGCCCAGGGCACTGCATGGATGGGTATCAGCAGATCAGCCCACAAGAGACCTAAGAGGGAAGTGATCAGTTCACCCACACAGGGGAAAAGTGAACCATCACTACAAGGTTCCAACTTAGCCATTAAGCATATACGAACTCGGACCCCACCACCCCCCCTTGGGAGACCAGTAACAGAGGAGGAAGCCACTCAAAAGTCTCCAAAATATATAACTGGGGTGAATCAAGCCCAGATAAGAAATATGTAGCAAAAGAAACTGCTGAGTGCAACACCCCAAAACCAGAAGATTAATTAGGGCCCCCAGCTCTGAATGACTTGCACAAGATTCTGAGTCCATAGTAAATTTCCAAGGGAAGATCTCAAGGGGTAATAGAAGGAAAGTACACAATGTCTGGCTCTGCAACCTTGTGAAAGTCATACCCAAATTTGCTGACAGGGTTTGCATATTTTTTTAAATCATCTGCGACCCCTTTTATACCCCTGACCCTTTGAAGGTAACTGCACTGCAAGGAGCAGCTGTATATTTGGCACTCCAATATCCAAAAACACAGTGCTGCATTTTAAAATCTCACACCTATCAATGGTACAGGGACTGAAACTGAACATTTAAATGCATGAAGATCAGTACAATACTAAGACACTGCAATCATGCTTAACTTCCTTCTGCCTAACTAAACTACCAATTGTTACCTTTATGACAAAAAATATTCAAGTGAAACACAAACCAGCTTTATGGCAGTGCACCAATTACCATGTGATCCAAGTTCTGATCTGAAATCTTTGTCACAAAACAGTGTTGGGTAGTATTTCTTTATGTTACTTGATTAGGGAAAAAATGGTTAACCATCAGAAATACCAAGAATGTGATATCTCCATTGAAAATATCATGCCTGGTCCCTATCAGCTGCATAAAACACCACTCTCCATAATATGCTGGGCAAGACAGTAAATAACTTAGTCCCTCTTATTATGCATCAGTCAACAGACAGCCCGCAGAAAAAGGAGGAAAGAAAGGGGCCAGGAATAGTGTTCTAATCAGTCCCCCCCACACACACAGGTATTCATTCCCCAAAAGTACTCTCGGTTAATTTGGCCACCTCTCCCCCCCCCATGGGCCAAACCCAGGATCATCACAATATGTAACTATTTAATGAGGATCTCTCAGACTGTGCATTGCTTTCCAATTAATCCCCATCAGTCTGACTTGACCTTGGAGATATTTCACCTGGTCTAAAGAAATGTGAAGACATAAGTGAGCTGGGCTGATGCAGGTTCCATCAGTGCAACCTCCAATATTGCATGAGCTGGACTAAAAACTGCCAACACAGGCAGAACTTACAGCTTTGAAATCAGAAATGGTTCTTATAAGCAGGGAATCTCCATTCAGCAGACTGCCCCCCCAATGAAGTAAGCATTCCAAATACCTCCTAGCTGCATTCAATAAGTCAAGCAACCCCCCAACCCCCATCAGCTTGCATTGTCCAAGATCATTGAAAGTTATTGTTAAAACTGGATCCATCAGTAAAAAGGATCAGAGAACAAAGTCCAGGAAAGTGATCATAAAAACAGTCACATTAAGCCACTGGACATCACATTAGTTATCACTTGTGGTGAATTCTAAAAGTGCAAAGGATTGCTTCAGGATTCCTACAAGGTATGCTGAAACTGTTGTAACAAGTTCTTAATTGATCAGAGAGTCTCTGGGGCTTGTCTTTGTGCCTGAGTGGTCGAGGTATTCTGGGATGCATGAGTTGGTTTGGGCCATGAGGTAGAAGCCACATCTTCATTCTTCTACTGTTTCCTGGTCGTGGATGCTAACCGAAGGGGGACTGAAATGCCTTTTTTTCAGAAATCCTGGCTTGCCTCTTCGATATTGTCACAGAGGACTGTTCCTTCTGGGAAGAAGACACTTAGCTTAGCCAGGTACGTGATCTGGACACACAGCCCTACTCTCCGAAGAGCCTGCAGATATGATGACAAGGCAGCCCATTTGACTTGGACTGCAGGGACATAGTCATGATCAAAAAAGACGATGCCCCTGCCAAGTAAGTGTTTTCTTCTTTCATGCCACTGAAAGTACCAGCTCCTTTGTGTTATAGCTCATGAACCAAATAATAATAGATTGGGGACTTACTTTCGGAACCAGCCTGGGCCCCAATGCTTGGTGAATCCATTCCAAACGTAAGTCCAAAGAAGGTGGGAGATCCGAAAGTTAATGGAGCAAGGTTTTGCTGTAGTCAGTAATTTGAGTGCTCTCAATTCCTTCAGGCAGGCCGAAGAGATGGAAGTTTTTTGGTAGCCTCAGCTCTCAATGTCAGTGCATTTTTCTTCTAACTGACCTTGCTTGTGGTGAAGGGCCGCAATAATATCTGCCATAGCATCTGAGCTGTCTGAAAGTTCATTAAGTGTGGTCTGCATGCTCACCTGTCCAGTTTTAAAAGGATCCATTTCTGCACACCTGGTATGAATTGCAGAGGAGATTTCAGTACAGAAATCCTTTATTTTCAGCCAGAAACTGCTCATTAGTGACCTTCCTGTCTTCCATATTGATCAAACCAAGCTGGGAAGGGCCACATTTTTCACTGTAGAAGAATCAGTCTGGCAATTTGTACTGTTCAGTAATCTAGAGACCATTACTGCTGCTTGATTTTTGGTTTTTCTTACCACCACCCATACTAAGGAAGCATTTCCTGGTGTTTAGAAAAGTTAAACTTGTCAAGTTCAAGCTTTGGAGATGTTTTATATAACTTGATCTCGGAGCTCTTCAGTTTTCACCCTATAGCCTGTGGTGACGTCACCTGAATTCTGGTCCCCACAGTTTTGAATATCTTTTTACTCCCAGGTAAATTGTGATGCACAAATGCATTACATTAGTTTTTCCTTTTTTTAAGTACAATGTTGAAGGAAATGTCTAATTGTGAAGACAGACTGAAGTAGCATTGTTAAAGAGTAAACTCAGTTTATGTGGTGAATTAATATGTTCTTTTTTGTAATTTTTTATAGAAAATGTTCCAATCAAGACCAATAAATCCCTCAGGAGTGGAGTTATGGTCAGAAAGATGTTATCCAACAGAAATAGATTTTTCACAGGGTACATGTCTAGAAGAAGAAGTCTAAGTCAAAGAGTGTTGTTAATAGTCATTTACCAATTTAACTTGACCTTACAATAAGGGTAGGAAACAATGTACACTATGTGTGTGTGTGCACGAGCGTGTGCGTGCATGCGTGTGTGTTGTAATTATTTTATAGAGTTCAAGAGTAGCCCCTAGCTTTTCTAATCTTGTTAAGGTTCACTGAAACTAACAAAATGGTGTCTGGCATGCACGAGACATGACATGAACAATAAGAGATCAGCTAAATCAACATGTTATTTTCCTTAGCAGTGGTATTCTTCAACATCACTGCCAATAGGCTCATCATGGCTATTGTCAAATAGTGTTTTGGAAAAGCCCCCAAGTGTCCAGAAAATACATAATAGTTCAGTTTAAAGTGTTTAGCTATTCAACGTTTTCTGGAAGTACCTTTCTACTATTACTAGCAGAACTCAGAGTGTGATGGTATTAGTGATAGATGTACTAATCAAGTGCCTGAATCCTCTTCGAATACATCTACTATTGATTATCTCAATAAGTATAAAGAGCAATTAGGACTTTTATCTTGGAATATTGTAGATATTGTTTCCAAATTTGTAGACACTGAATTCAAGACATTTCTCAATCAATGTGACATTATTACAGTATGTTGCAGGAAACATGGCATAGTATAGATGTCATGGAGAAAACAAAGTTAAATGGATATCTTCAAATACAAAGCCCTGGGTTAAAATTAAAAAGGATGGGATGCTATATAGGTGGACTAATTACACATATCAGGATAACCGAGTATATTAAGGTTATTGTCTTCACAGATACGCCAGATTACCTTCTTGAAATAACCAGAATCTGGAGTGATTTACTTTTACTGGTTAATTTTTTATAATCTTCCTCTAAATTCATCACAGTATGTTAAAGACCTGACAAACAGAATGATACATGATATAAATTCCATATTGTCTGTTAATTCATGTACTGAGATTCTGATTATGGGAGATTTTAATATTAGGTTTCCTAATGACAAACAAAATGATATCTTGAATGAGCTGGTGCTAAACCTGGATATACCAAACAGAAATTCTAATTAATGACAAAAAAAAAATACAGATAAAAATCAACAAATGGTAAATATCCTGAACTCACTGCAGTTAATAAAACTAAATGGTAGATTATCATCTGACAATGAAGAAAGGCAACATATCTAAATGCAAGAGAGTCTACCACTATAGACTTTGCCTTGTGTTCAATATATGAGTTAAAAAGATACTTGTATCTGAAGGTTCTGCAAAGAACAGAAAGTGTCCATATGCCTTTTTTATTGTACAGGTTCTCTAACATACCTATTGTGCTTATTGGAGAGGAAATAGTAGATATTAGGAATAATAGACTAAGATGTAACAATATTTATGTGTATAAAATAGGTGCAGTATCTGATCAGGTTATTGAAACTATGATGGTACATTTACAAAATGAACTGGAACCAGAGAAATGATACAGCATAATGCTACAACTATATTATACGTGTATGGATTCCTTGATAACTAACACCTCTAAGACTGGGACAAAATATAAATATGAGAACTGGTTCTATAAATGCTGTAGACAGGAAAAGAGAAAATTAACTAAACAATTAAGAATTACAAAAAAGGGACCCTACAAGAAAGAATATGATAGATCTCAATTTGGCCAGGAAAAAATATAAAACTCATGTTAATAAAAAGAAACTTGAGCGCCAGGAGCATATATGGGAAATAATGTATAATGCAATAATGAATAAAGACAACAAAAAGGTATGGACACTGGTGGCCTTTGGAGCTGAACCAACCAAAACAAGATTAGATATCTATATTATTCCCGATATATGGGTTGATTATTTCTCTGGAATGTTCTGAGATGAGAAAGTACAGAGGCTGTGATCACTGAAATCTCTGGGGACTTTAACTGGTTCACAGTTAAAGAAATAGGACTAGCTATAGACAGCTCCAAGAGAAATAAATCGCCATGGCCTGATACATCTTCTATACACTTCTGCAAATTGAATACACGGTAGACTGGTGGTCCCAGGTTCTTACAGACTTATTTATTAAATTGATAATGTATGCATATTTCCCTTCAACTTGGTATGGTAGCTTTATAATACCTACATACAAAAAAGGTTCTAATTTAGACCCTAGAAAACTACAGACAGATCAGTTTACTGGACAATCTGTCGAAGTTATTTACAAAGGTACTTCTGGCTATATTAAATATTTGGCTTGAACAAAACAAAATATTATCTCAATTACAAGCGGGCTTTACTAAAAATAAAGGCACTATTACACAAATCTTCCTATTAGACCATCTGCTGGAAAAATACTGTGTCATGAGAAAACAACCACTTTTTGTTGCCTATGTAGATTTTTCACCTGTCTTTGAGTCTCTGTTAAGATCATTGTTGTGTGAAAAAAATGAGAACCTAGGTATAGATTGTAATCTAATTAATTTAATCAGAAGAACGTATACCGATACTTGGGTGCAGGTTAAATATACTAAAGGGAGGACCTTACTGGGGGGGGGTACAAGTCGACACTGCACAAATTCATTAAAAAAAAAAAAATCTTTCTTGGACTGGGAATCAAACCCAGTCCCAGAAGCAGCCCCTGGGTTCCTTGCTGCAGTGGCTCAGTCCATTCAGCCTTGGCAGCTGCTTGTGGGAACCCCATCCCAGCAGAGGTCTTATCCTTTGCCTGGCATTGTGTGAGTGGTGCAATACTGCGTACAGCAGTATATGCAGTATTGCATCATTCGCTGTCAGCTACCACGCTATTCTGGGTTTGCCATAATGTCGTACGTTATTAAGCGTACAACATTATGATCTGGTAGGGTTTCCTTATACTTTCTAAATGCTATCCTTTTCTTCCTAACCTTCCTCGCCACCTCTTTTGAGAACCATAGTGTTTTTTTCTTTTATTTTGATTTGTTTATTTGCTTCACACAAAGGCTTGTTGCCTCAGTGATGGCAGTTTTGATGTTTCCCCATTGTTCCTTCACCCCTCGTTCTTGCCCCTTTGCTAGTGTTTTTCTGAGGCACTCTCCCCCTTTTCCCAGAATCAGCCCTCCTAAAATCCAATACTCTTGCTTTTGTATGGCTTAATTCTATGGCTGTGTTTATCGTGAACCACACTGTTTGGTGGTCACTTTTTCCCAGATGGCTACTAACTTCTAAATCTGAGATCCTTTCTCCATGCCTGTTTGACAGTACCAGGTCTAAGATTGCGCCCTCCTGTGTGGGTTCCACCACTAGTTGTCTGAGACATGCCCCCTGTAGGGCATAGAGAATAACCCTGCTCTTGGGTGTGACTGCAGTAAAGGTGCTCCAGTTAACATCTGGCATATTCAGGTCCCCCATCAATAATATCTCCCCCTTTCTCTGCCATCCCAAGGATGCCTTCTATCATTACCTTGTCCATTTCATCCCCCTGAGATGGGGGTCTGTATACAACCCCTGTGTGGATTGTGGTGCCATTTCCAGTCTCCAGGGTGACACACAGTGTCTCCTCTCCTCCCTGTTTACCCTTTTGTTCCGTTGCTTTGATCCCCTCCCTTACATAGAAAGCTACTCCTCCTCCTCTCCTACCCTCCCTGTCTTTCCTGTAGATTGTGTACCCTGGTATGTTGACATCCCAGTCATGGTTCTCTGTGTACCATGATTCTGTGACTGCTGTGATATCCAGGCATCCCTCTTCCATCAAAGCCACCAGTTCAGGGAGATTGTTACCTAGACTGTGTGCATTGGTACTCATTACCCTCCATTTTTTTATAGCCTTACCCCTTTTTGCCCCATCCCTGTCCTTACGGCCTTTGCCTTTTTCTCCATTAACACCTGCCCTTCTCCCTATCGATGTCTCTATCTTGGTGTTTAACTCACTAACTACCCTGATTTTGTTTGGGGGGGGGGCTAGGATTTCCCTGCTCCATTTCAGTACACTAGTGCAGCTTGGATCCTACAGTTCTAATCCATGTATTCTGTATAATGTGTGACACAATGTAGTTTATTGTATTTGGTATGAATTTATTACAGCTATCTGCATGGGGGGATAGTAATGTTATTTTATTTTTAAATGCTGTGTTATCCTCTTTTTATGTGTTAGTTAGAGAAGATGTATACACATGCAGGTTTTATTCGTCCATTTGTGGGCTTTTAACTGGTTTTGATTTTATGATTAAGTGTATTGTACTGAGATATGACAATGCATGCTATGCATGACATATTTTTATCTATTGAATGGCTATGGCCAATTAATATATTATTACATTACATTACTGGCAACATAACCAACAGTGCTAAACATTCTTTTAAAATAGACACTTGTTGCTGGGCAATGCAAATAGGAAACAGTCAGGCTGTGCTCTTTAATGACAATATTGAACTGGGTCATAGCAAACATTTATCTGAGTTCATTTAAGAAACCATCCACCATACTGCTGGCTGAGTAGCTTGTGATATGAGAAATATTAGCATTGTATTTCTCTATGTCATTCATTGCTGACCAAGTATTGCACTTAGATGCATGTAACAAATTGCTCCAGGTTCCGAATCATAATAAAAGGATCAGAGGTTTTTTTTTTCTGTCTTCACCATAATCTGTTTCTTTGAAGGGAGTATAACCATTTTTGTGATTAGCAGCTGAAACACTTTTTTACATCCCTGTTGTCATTTTAGAGCAACGTCATTAATGAGCAATTTTTCTCAATAGTTGAGATCTATAGCAACAGACTTGGCAAGACTTGACAAATTGGTCTTGACATGTGGAGCCAACATTGTTGCAAGAATATAGGGCCCAATTCCCGAAAGGTTACATATGGCGTAATTTGACTTGTGCCACAAAAAATGGTGCAAGTAGCAAGTTATACCAGCAGTTGTGACATATGGGGCTCAGTTCTCAAAAGGTTACATGTAACTTGACTTGCGCCAAAGAAAATGGTGCAAGTGGCAAGTTACGCCAGCAATTGCGACATACGGTATTCTGCAAAGCAGCCTGCGACATGCCGTGAGCTGCTTGAGCCAAAGTGGACTTATGCCACCAGTAACACCTTAAACCCCATGTGACATAGCGCTAGGGGGTTTATGGCAGCAGTTGTGCCCTATTCTGGAAGGGTAGCAACAAAGTCCCCCAGGGCGCTATTCTCCAACAACCCTGAGGGAAAACTGTCAACGTGAGTTACACCAGCATATAGCTGGCATAACTGTACCTACACCCGCTGTGGTTGCCTGCATGTGCAGCCCACCAGTCTCTCAATGGTATGCCACTCTCCTCCAAAATGCTGCCCTGACCCCAAAACACAAAAGCCCTGCAGGGCAAAATCTGCCCCACCAATTATCCAACCCAGAAACAGCATGGTAATGCCCCGTAGGGCTATCCATGCCCCCCAATACCAAAAAGCCCTGTTGGGCTGGAGCATGCCCCTGACCCCCAATACATGTAATATAGCCCCACAGGGCTGCCGCATGCCCCTGACCCCAAGTGCCGTAGTAGCCAGAGGCATTGCCAGCTATTTCCAGATATTTCGTGAAATTTCTGAAGAGTTTCTGTCTGCTGCCCCTACTGTGGAAACGCAGAAAGCGGGAGCTATTTCTGGAACTATCACTGAAATTTCGGGAAATATCTGGCAGTGTTTGTGGCTGCTGCTGTACCATAAAGGAAACCCACACTTGCAAGCTGTGAAAATCCCCCCAATCCCCTAAGTTGTGGCCATTCACCAAGTCCCGAGTATCCCTGGAAGTCTACTGGTCCACCACTCCCACCCAGCAGCACCCAACCATCCGTTTCCTCCCCCATGACCAATTTTAGGCCAGCGACTGGCACAGCCCACCTCTAACCAATGCAGCCAGCCACTGACTGCACACTGCAGGAGCATGTAGTGTACAAACCATGTGTATATACAGCATGGCTCCTGCAGTGTTCAGTCAGTGGCTGGACACAGTGGTGAGGTGGGCTATGCCAGTCGCCTTTCCAAAAGGGAATGGGGCTAGGTGGTCAGGTGCTGCCGGATGGGGAAGGTGGCCACTAGACCATCAGGATACCGGACCCCTGGTGAATGGCCAGAATTAAGGGATCAGGGATGGGAAGATTTTTGCAGCTTGTGGGGTGCAGGTTTCCTTTATGGTACTTGAGGTCGGGGCATGTGGCAGCCATGCGGGGTTATTGTTCATGTACTGGGGATTGAGGGCATGTGGCAGCCCTACAGGGCTTTATGGATGGGGGATCTGGGCATGGGAGGGGCACTAGCATCCTTCACACCCATGGTCATGGCTTATGGCAAACCCTTCAGGTGCACCCTTTGTTTGGTGAACCTGTGGGTTTGTTTCAAGTCGCAGGGCTTAGCCGCTAGGGTCCTGTCCCTTATAGAATCGGGCACAGGGTCCATGGTGCAACTGCACCCCTTACATGTCACAACTTGCAACATGCGTAGGGGTACTTATAGAACTGGACCTACGGTATTCTTCATAGCAGCCTGCAACATGCCGCAGGCTACTTGCACCAAAGTGGACTTATGCCACCAGTTATGCCTTAAATCCCCTGCGACATGGTGCTAGGGGGTTTACGGCAGCAGTTGTGCCCTATTCTGGAAGGGCAGCAACAAAGTCCCTCACGGTGCTATTCTCCAACAACCCCCTCTGGGGGGAACCATCAATGTAAGTTACACCAGCATATAGCTGGCATAACTGTACTTACTCCCCTGGAGGTTGCCTGTATGTGCAGCCCGCCCATCTGGCCGATGGTATGGCACCCCCCAACACTGTCCTGACCACAAAACACTAAAGCCCCACAGGGCTAGTTCTGTCCCCCAAATGCCCCAACCCAGTAACAGCATGGGAATGCCTCATATGGCTGTATATGCCCCCCAATACTAAAATGACCCACAGGACTGCTGCATGCCCCCAACCCCCAGTACTTGTTAAATAGCCCCACAGGGCTGATGCATTCCCCTGATCCCCAGTACTTGTAAATTAACCCCACAGGGCTGCTTATGGCCCCCTCAAACCCTGATCTCCGATGCCAACCGCCCACAAATTGCACATCCTGTATGAACAGAAATAAATATAAAAATCTCTAACCCATAATCCCTGGTAGTCTAGTGGCCCCACACACCCCAACCTGGCAGTGCCAGACCACCCTGCACCTCCCTACCCAGACAGCAAATGGCACAGCCCACCTCTCACCACCATGGCCAGCAGCTGACTGAGCTCTGTCTGAGCTCATACTGTATATAGTACATGCTCAATGAATGAACTGTCATTCATTCATTGAGTGCATACTATATACAGGTACGCTTTTCTGCAGCAGAGGGCATGGAGAAGTGCAAAGAGGGGGAAGCAGTATGGCAAAGTGGGAACAACACAGTCTTGAGGAACAGAAAACTCAGATTTAAATTCCATAACAGTCACTTGCTCACACTGTGACCCTGAGAAACTAAATCAGCCTCCCCATGCTTAAAACCTCCCAGCTGCATGACCTCAGTGTAAATGAGATGCTGCAGTTCAGTTGAATTCTCCTGGGTACATAAACTTATTTAAAAAAATGGAGCTTCAGAACTGGCAATCTGGGGAGGCGTTATGGCAAAATGAGAACAGCACAGTCTTGATGATCGGGAGACCCAGTGCCAAATTCCATAAGAGCCACTTGCTTACAACTTGACCCTGAGCAAGCAAAGTGACCTCCAAGTGTTTCAAACCTCCAAGTTGCTTGACTTCACTGAAAATCAGATGCTGCTACTCAATTTACTTGTCTTTTGCAAATAATTGTTGGAAAACAAATTCAGCCTTCGATTCAACTCTTCTTCCTTTCCTTCACGTTTAACAGAAGGTGAGGTTCACTTTAGGAAACAATTAAATGGCAACAGCACATTCTTGAGGTTCTGGACAGCCAGGTTCAAATTCCACAACAGCCAGTTGCTCATGATGTGACCTTGAACAAGTAAATCGACCACCAAGTGCTTCACACTTCTCAGCTGCATGACATCACTGAAAATGAGATGCTGCTGTTCAGTATAGTTCTCCTTGGTAAATACACTTAGAAAAAAATTGGGACTTGGAAATAGGGAGAGGCAGTATGTTAAAGTGGGAACAGCACATTCCTGAGGACTTGGAGACCCATGTTCAACTTTTATAAGAGACACTTTCTCACAGTGTGACCCTGAGCAAGTAAATCAACTTCCCAGTGTTTCAAACCTCCCAACTGCATGACTTCAGTAAAATGCAGATGCTGCATCTCAGCTGAGTTCTCCTGGGTAAATAAATCTAGGGGAAAAAGGGGCACTGGAAATGGACTCCACTTCCTTCCCTTCATGTTTACCAGAATGTGAGGTTCACTTTAGGAAAGAAAATTACTTTTCTTTCAAATGGCCCTTTTCAAACATACCCTGTTCCAAAACCCTGTCCAAGATGTCCTCATTTGCATTAGCCATAATGCAAACACAGACCAATTAAGAAGTCATAAAGATGGACTTCCAGTGATGTCATCATGTGTATGGAAGCCTAATTCTGCAGCTCTGAACCCATCTGGCAAAATCATTAAAATTTCAGCTGGCATTTCTGCCAAAAACCTGAAACAATGTCAGCAAAAAAGGTGGAGAGTAGCAAACCAGCAAAACGCCGTGGAGAATGGGAGCAAAAATGCTTGGGTGTACATGGATTGCCAGATAAACCTAATCGCAATGAAGAAGGCTCTTCCCCATTCACTGAACAGGCCTCTGAAGCAGATATGGACACAGAATGGGAGGAACTGACAAGATCTATATTTGAGGCAATCCTGAGTGAAATACAACAATTCAGATTGGAAACTCAAACAAAGTTTAGAAATTTGAATACTAAACTCACCGCAGTAGAGACCCGCATGCAAGAAGTAGAGGAATAGGTCCCAAGTTCTGAAGACATCATGGTGCATCTGAAGCAGGCCATAGATTTCCTGCTACAGCAACAGGGGACACCTAATGAGAAATGCCAGGATCTTGAATCACACTCACGAAGAGACAATATGCATATATATGGTCTTCCGGAGGGAACTGAGGTGGGCCAGATGGTAGATTTTATCTCGGATATGATTTGACATGTAGTTCCCCTTTTTGAATTCTTCCAATTCAGATTGGAACTAGCTCATTGAGCTCTTATCCCTCAACCAACAGAGCCAAATGCAAGACCTCACTCTGTTGTGGTTAACTTTGCAAGCTTTCGAGATAAGGAGACTGTGCTGAGAGCCACCTGGTCAGCTAAGAAAATGGACTAAAATGGAGCAAGATTGCTCTTTGATCAGGACTATCAAACAGACATACTGAGATGGCACATGGAATGTGCTGACATATTAAAGGCATTGAGAACAAAATAAATCCAATTTTTCTCCCCATATCCTGCTCAATTGAAGGTCCTATGGAGCAAAGGGACAGAGATCTATGATTCCTCCCAGGATGCAAGAAAAGCTACGTTTGCACATGGTGTTGGGGCTATCACAAGGGGTGCTGAATACTCACAACCACAGTCGCAGTGACAGAGAAGCAACAGGAGAGACCAGCATCAGTATAACCAAACTGGGAGATGACCAAAATGCAACTTTTATGCAGAGATACGCAGACTGATTCAGGAACCAAGGCAGCAGACAGCAGTGGGCCCACCCATACAGTCTACTACTACCTGATCCTGGAAATTGGGCACAACAGTAGACCACAAGATTTATTTTTACATGCACCAGCCTAACAGAGATCTTAAAACAGGTAATGCTTTCATTTTGACATTTTTGCCAATACCGCTGTAGACGAACAAAAGAGAAACAGCTACACAAGCAATAGCATGCCTTAAATTGCACCGAGATATGCAGCTTTAAACATAAACTACCAGAAGTGGCCAATTTAAATTGTAACTGTGCCTGAGACTTAAATTGGTGGAGATTTGATGGCTGATAATTTCCTGGGCTATGAAGAAACAATAATACAGTGATGGGCAGGATAATATGCTACAAACATTTGGAGATCAGGATTACCAAATAGGAAGTTTGGTGATAACTCTCCCTCGGCTCTGACTGGGAGAAAATAGAGACTATAAATTGAATTACGATATGTAACATGTAAACTGAGAACCTTACTAAATAGTATCACCTGTGAATAATAATACAGCTTAGACCAATTGTATCCATCCAGCTGGTAAACTCTGAGGACTGTATGTCAGTAGGAACAACAATCAAGACTTATAGCAAAATAAGACCAGATTGGGGGGGGTAGAAACTCCATCCACCTCAAACGATGGCTTGCCAATATGGCACAGATAGCACCATTGCCCTGCTGGTACAGGTGATGATGTTATTAGTCTTGCGAGGCTTTCTGTGGTTACAGATCTATAGATTGGAGGACCTAATGGGATATTCCATTACCTTACCTCCAGATCACACGCATCACACCAACATGACTCAAGTGTGATCCTATAAGGGGCAGATATTGATACCCCTCTGGTATGGAAGTCACTTCATATTGTATGTAGTTAATTAGTTTAAAATTGTTATGCAAGCATTAACATTTTATTTCTTAGTTATATAGATCAGGAATGTTTGAACCAGATGACACAAAAACAGTTGTTGGGGTTTTCGATCTGCTTGGGGCTGCAGGGGCTTTAAAAATGATATTGGAAAAATATGCCATATAAATCTGGAACAAAACAGTTGGCTAGCTGAAAATGGATGGGAGACACTGCAACCCATACACACGGGGGGACATGATCAGGGAGAGGGAGAGGAAAATGAAGTGATCCTATGCAGCTATGTTACATATCTAACCAAAGAGCTGAGTGGAAATGGGGCTGAAACCAAAGGAATAACCGAGAGAGATGTTTATGCCACAGCAATGAGGGAAGAGAAATGCGGCTTTATGTTGTCTCTGGTGAGGGATTATGATAACAACTAGGTAGAATGGTCATGGCTGTAACAAGGGAAAGATTAAAATCTGTTTACAAAATATTAATGGGATGAACAACCCAGTTAAGAGACACAAAATATTATCTAAAGAAACATAAACCAGATTTTATTATGTTGCAAGAAACCCATTTAGGAGAGGAGGAGCACGTAAAGTTAGAGATTTGGGTTTGCCCAGGTAATTACATCCTCATATAGGGGAGGCAAGAGGAGGGGATACAGTGATCCTGATACCTGGGTACTTTCACTTACCAGTGACCGCAACATACACTGACCCAGAGGGCCAACTGGTGGTTGCGACCAGGAAATATGAAGGAATAGAGCTTACATTAGCAAGTTTATATATTCCACCCTGCTGGGACTCAGCAACAGTGAGACACCTACTACAAAAAATTACGGAGCATTATAAAGGTGTGTCACTCCTTGTGGGAGACCCTAATTTTATTTATAGCCATATGGACACAACAAACACTAATCCACCCGGAAAGACAGGAGCCCAAAAGGCAGCCTAGATGTACTTAAAGGAAATGGGATGGGCAGACACCTGGAGGATATTACATCCCACTGGGAAAGCATGCACCCACTGTTCAGCAACTCATAAAACATATGCTAGGATTGACTTCCTACATATAACCAAGGAACATATTTCTTTAATCCTTAGCAATGAAATAGTGCCGTCTGTCCTTTCAGACAGTTCCCTTTTATTATTAACCCTGAACCGGGAAAACCCCCAAAAAACAACCTTATGGAGGCTAAACAATTTTATGTTAAACATACTGGAATTTAAGACCCTTATAAGAGAGAGAATCACCCAAATAATACAAGAAAATTGAACACAGGAGGTTAGTGCCAGGACCAGGTGGGACACTTTGAAGGTGGTTCTGAGAGGGGACATCATAAAATTTACTTCCCAATACAAACAAAGACAGATTGTCCAATTGACCACTGTCCAAGCTCAACTTAAAACCTTACAAACACAACACACAAATGGTGATGACGCAGTCCTCCTATTACCTGAGGCCACTAGACAAAGAATTCAACATATATTAGATGTGAAAACCGAACAAGTCCTACAAGTTTTAAAGCAAAAATATTATGAGGGGGGTCCCAGAGCCTCCCGCTTATTGGCGTACTACCTTAGGAAAAGGACCAATCAGTCCTGCATAACACAAATTAGGTCCATGGATACAGGCAAGATAGAAAAGATCTCATCTCATGTAATGAGGGAGTTCACTAATTATTATCAAACACTATATACCCCGGAAAAAGTGGTGGACCACCTTAAGATGCAGTTCTTTTTAGCCTATCTGAGACTTCCAACTTTTTCCCAGGACCAAAATCATCTTTAATGAACCAAATTAACATACTTGAACTGAGGGAAACCATTAAAAAATGTAAAACATACAAAAGCCCTGGCCTGGATGGGTACACAGAGGAATTTTATAAAATGTCCAAGGAACAGCTATTGCCTGTTCTTCACCCAGCCTGCCAGGGATGTGGAGTTGAAAAGAGGCCCTGGATTCTTGGGGATATGCTACCATATCAAGTATACTGAAACCAGGGAAGGACCAGACATCCTACACCTCCTATAGGCCTATATCAGTATTGAATATAGATTATAACATTTTTACTGGGGTACTGGCAAGGAGACTCGAGGTTCTCCTTCTGGAGCCGATAAACTAAGACCAGTGTGGGTTAATAGCCACCAGGCAGGCCCAAGATAACATCAAAAGAACCTTGCATCTATCGCATAACTCCATTAGGTCGAACTCTCCTTTTCTGCTCTTATGTTTAGATGCGGAGAAGGCCTTTGACCTGGTGAAGTGGCCTTTCCTGCTGGCTGCACTCTGGAAGTTCGGATTCCCAGGAGGCTTTTTAACAATAATTATGTCACTATATGCCCAACCTAAGGCATATGTGAAAATAAATGGATCCTCATCTACCTCCTATTAACTTATACCATGGCTCCAGACAGGGATGTCCTCTATCACCCTTACTGTTTGCTATATACTTGTAGCCCGTAGCCCAGGCGATAACACAAATCAGTGGCATAAGGGGTATGGAGGCGGGTGAAGAACAACATAAATTAGCATTATATGCAGATGATCTGCAATTATACAACACTGAGCCAGATCAATCTTTGTCGCAAATATGGAACTTACTGACTGAGTTTGGAAGCGTGGCATGCTATAAAATAAATCTTACAAAAATGGAAGCACTTGGAATACAGTATACCCCCTCCCCAGAGATATGCAGGAGGTTCCCTCTACCCTGGGATCTTCCTTCCCTCAGGTACTTAGAAGCACACCTAACAGGCAATCAGGATCGACTGGCTGATCTTAACTACCTTCCCGTAATGAATCAGGTAACACAAGATCTAGAGCGGTGGGGGGCAATTCCTCCCTCTTTGATCCAACTGATCGATGCAGTGAGGATGAACCTTTTACCCTACTTTCTATACTTAGCACAGATGCTCCCTGTCCCTCTGCCCCCAGGATACTCCGAGAAATTAATAAAAAAGTTTCTAGGTACATATGGGATGCCCAGCGACCCTGTATTAGATATACTGTGCTACAGCTTCCTAAAAAAAACTAGGAGGACTAGCACTTCTGGATGCGGGAACATACTTTCAGTTAACACAAATAAGAACCATAATATATTGGTTATATCCCAAATACCAAGATGAATGGTGTGACCTGAAAGTACATGTGGAGGATATAACCAATTCAAACAGGGTGCTGCTACAGAGACCTCATCTATCCCTATCAGAGATAACAGATAACCCCTACACTAAAAATACATTGAAAAACTGAAGAATGGTGATAGATTAGGTTTCTTTAGCTCCATACAAACACCTTATATATTCTTTACCATACTGTCAGCAATTTGGACTAGATAGACTGGACCATGAGTTTAGAAACTGGGAAAGGGCCAGCCCGGTGGCGCTGAGGGTTGAGGCGCTGGACGCCACACCTCGTGCCACGCCGGCGACCCGGGTTGAGAGCGGACTTGGGTTGCGGGGTCGAAGGAGGAGGAGGAGGATCGACATCCCAACGATGCTCTCTCTCCAGGGGTCGGTTCCTGGTGCTATATGCGCTCGGCTTCTGGGGGCCAGTGGAAGCACAGGCACCGGGGCACAGGCGACCAAGAGCCAGGGAGGGGAGGACGTTGAGGGCACTTGACAATGGCATGCGTCAGCATGCCATCTGTCTGGACGTCAGTCCTGCGTGCCGATGTCCTCAGGGGGGAGAGGGAGAAAAATGGGAAAAAACCCCTCGGTGGTCCTAGATGAAGACGGCTCCACCCAAGACCACCGAAACCAGAACAGACCCCAATGTGCAGAAGAAGGGAGGAGAGAGGCACTCTAGGGGCAGATCCTGGTAAGTGGCGTAAGGTGGATGAGCAGTCTGAAGGAGTGGACACCTGGGGTAGGAAAGGAGGTTAAAGAGGAGGGTTAAAAAAAAAAAAAGAAACTGGGAAAGGATGGGTTTACACTTAGTAACTCACTTCATTAATGTAGGGAACCTGCTTCCCTTCAAAGTAATATGAACCACATACAGTATACAACAGCAGAACTATTACAGAGTTCTGCAGGTCTGTAACTTTATCAGGACACTACAAAAGTCAATGCTGATGTCACCGCCACCTACCCTAGTAACAATAATACAACAGGCAATAGATGGGAATCTCCCCTAGTACATATCATATCATACCTATATCAGGGTCTGATGGAACTTAAAAGAGAATCAGTAAAAACAGTTAAGAGGGCATGGGAAGTGGATTTAGGAACTGATATACCAGAGGAAGTGTGGGACACTCACCTAAAATGTTTACATTATGTATCAGCCTCTCCTTCTTAGAAGGAATTTTCATGGACAATCACACTGAGATATTTCAAAACACCAGCCATTCATGCTAACTATTTAGAGAAAGGAGACTCCTCAAGTATACAAAATGGAACAGTTAACAGCCATAGTTAATAAAGCTCAGGAGTCCTTTGAGATGATCTGGAGGAGATGGGAGATATTTATCTCAACCATTAGACCAGACTTTATCCCCTGAAGGCAGTGCCCCCATGATATCAGGAAGATGTTAAAGAACCAGGGTGAAGAAGTTCCACATAGATAAATCTGGGGACAAATTTAGGGTAGAGAAGGATAAGAATGAAAAGAGACTCTCTTGTTCTAATTGTAAATACCCCTGCTTATGAATTATGTGATCCAGATTTAGACTCCCTATATGCAGCTTCATTGCAGACTGACTCTGATAAATATAGCTATGTATATGGATATCAAGTTGATGTTCACTTTTCCTGATGGTTTAAATCTTATTTATATTGTGTAACTTTTAATGTCTTATTTTTCTTAATATTTACTTACTGTAAAGACATGGGTTATGCATATGTTTAACACGTCACATTGCATCACATGTATGGTATAAACTTAAAATGAATAAAGTTTAAACAAAAAAAAGAAATCATAAAGATAACGCCAAACAATGAATGGGAAGGGGGTAATGGTTTGGGCACAAGGAGTTCAATTGACTTGATCAAGGTTACTCCGCATAAAAATGGTAGTAGTGGGATTCAAACATGTGCTCCCATAATGACACTACTGTATCCATTGTTGCCTGATTTTTATTGGTGCATGCACATACACAATAACTGTACTAGGATACTACTGCTGACAACCTTCATATACTTCAATGCAAATGAACAATTTCTACTTCTTCCACATAAATAATGGCCCCATATATCATTTGTGGCAGCATTAGGAAAATAATTAATTTGCACTGCCTCACCTTAAAGAAAACTGCTCTGTATACATCCATTTATTACCTTTTATGCAGTTTATTTTTAACCTTTCAAAAACAATGCCATGTATGTCCCCACCCTTTTCATAGTACACAAGCAGTGCATTAAATTTATATACAGTAGCAAAATCAGAGGTTCATTTCAGCAATTGCAGTTGATGCCCTCCCATTGCTACACATTAAATGAACGATTCTTCCTTCTTTGCCTGACATATTGGATTCATCATTTGTGGAAAATGCAGGAAAAAATATAAGATGCACAGCACCATGTTACAGAAGACTGCTGTGTATACTTCATTTTATACCTTTTATACTGTTTTTTACTTTGTAAAACATTTTTAGGTTTGTATGTCTTACTTTTTATAGTCAACCATCAGTACAGTCTATGTATTTGACAAGATGATAGGCTCATTTCAAAGACCTTGCCAAATTAGGACTGCAAATGCCCTTGATTGTGTTATTTCAAGGGAGCAGTAACATTCAGGTTAGATCAGGCACATCTGTGTTACAGGCTTACAAATTTTGACCAGCTTACATGGCTGCTGATTGGCATGCAGAGACTTGAAAACATGAGTCCAGCAGAAATGGGACAGGTCTCAAACCAGATTGCTGCATTATCATATATTTTTAAAATTCAACTCTATACTTTTTTAGGTAGTGGAATATGTGGTGCTGCTCTGGTTGGCATATATGTAGTTATTTCTTGTGGGCGGGGGAAGGAACACTGCTTATTAGCTATAAGAAACATAGAAACATAGAATCTGATGGCAGATAAGGACCACTTGGCCCACCTAGTCTGCCCATTTCCCTACCCAACGGATAAGCTGCAGATCCTAGTTAACCAACAGTCTACTTCCTCCTACCACCCCCCCCCCATGAACATTTCCTTATGTCTGTCCCATGCATTCTTGAATTTCCCCACTGTTTTTGACTCTATGACCTCCTTGGGAAGGCTGTTCCATGCATCTACAACACTCTCTGTGAAGAAATACTTCCTCACATTACCTCTGAGCCATCCCCGCTCTATCTCCAAATTGTGCCCCCTTGTTCTTGCACGTCTCTTTTTCTGAATGATGCTACCCTCTTGGACTTTGTTGATTCCCTTAAGGTATTTGAAAGTGTCTATCATGTCCCCCCTCTCCCTTCTTTTCTCGAGGCAATACATCTTAAGCTCCTTTATTCTTTCTTCATATGTCTACTAGTGCAGACCCTGCACCATTTTGGTTGCCCTCCTCTGGACAGCCTCCACCCTGTCTATGTCTTTGAGGAGATGGGGTCTCCAGAACTGTACACAGTACTCCAGATGTGGTCTTACCAACTGTCTGTACAGAGGGCCAACAACTTTCTGTTTTCTACTGGTGATGCCTCTCGCTATGCATTCCAGTATCCCCCCAGCCCTCCTTACTGCTTTCTCGCATTGCTGGTCCACCTTTAGGTCATCTGATATGACTACCCCCAGGTCCCATTCCATTTTTGTTGTTGTCAGTATCTCATCCAACATTGTGTACTCTTCCCTTGGGTTTTTGTTTCCCAGGTGCATTACTTTGCATTTCTTTGCGTTGAATCTAAGCTGCCATACATTTGACCATTCCTCCTACCTTGCCAAGTCCCTTTTCATCCTTTCCACCCCACCTTGCATATCAACCCTGTTGCAGATCTTTGTGTCATCTGCAAAGAGACATACTTATCCTTCCAGTCCCTCTGCAATGTCACTTACCTGTATAAAGACATTAAAAAGGACCGGCCCCAGTACTGAACCCTGCTGCACCCCACTAGTAACCCCCCTTTCTTCACTGTGGACTCCATTTACTATCATCCTCTATGTCCTGTTGTCCAGCCAATGTTTTACCCAGGCTACCACTTGGGACCCATTCCCAGGCTGGCTAATTTGTTTATTAATCTTTTGTGTGGGACAGTGCCAAATGCCTTGCTAAAGTCTAGGTAGGCCATGTCCACAGCCCCTCTCTGGTCTACTACTTTGGTCACCCAGTCAAAGAAATCAATTAGATTTGTCTGACATGACCTTCCTGCTGTGAATCCATGCTGCCTTGGGTACTGTGCCCCACTGGCCTCTAGGTACTCAAAAATTCTTTCCTTCAGAAGTGATTCCATTATTTTCCTTACCACTGAGGTCAAACTGACAGGTCTGTAATTTTCTGCCTCTGTCTTGCTCCCACTTTTGTGAAGGGGAATCACATCTGCCCTCCTCCAGTCCTCAGATACCACATCATCCTCCCTGGATTTATTAAAAAGGGTAGTCAGTGGTGTTACTAGTTTTTCCCTTAGTTCTTTTAGAATTCTGGGGTGAATCCCATCAGGCCCCATTGCTTTATCCGCCTTCAGTTTTAAGTGTTCTTTCAGAACCCTTTCTTCTGTGAAAGGACTAATATCAAACCTCACTATCCAGAGTGCTTCTATTGACTGGATTAGGTAGCTCCCCCTGCTCTTTCATTGTGAATACTGAGCAGAATTATTCATTCAGTATCCCTGCTTTTTCACTTTCGCTCTCTGCCCAACCACCTTCCTCTTTATTCAGCTTCAGTATCCTGTCTTAGTCTTTCTTTGTTCCCTAATGTACCTATAAAAGGTTTTATCCCCCTTTCCTAATCAAGTTGGCTATCTTTTCCTCGGTTTGGGCCTTTTCTATTCTGACTGCCTTACCCGCTTCCTTCTGCTTTAACTGGTACAGTTCTCTGTCCTGCTCCTTCTGTGTTTCCTTATACTTCCTGAATGCTATCTTTTTCTCCGTAAAATGGGTCATACTGTGTGGCACCCTCTTTAGGCACTTTCAGAACAGCTTAGATCATAACCACTTTCTTTCACTCTTATTCATACGAAACTGTGTTGCTCTGCAATACTGGTTGGGGGCAGATTTGTGATGTTACTTTACTGGGCCACATGTAACTGTCATCTTCATGACTCACAAAATAAGATAATTAAAACTACGTTTATAACTGTTATAAAAATGGTGGTGAATTCCATGAGTTGGCAGGTATTAACAGGAACACAAACAACAACAGTTACAATACATTGTATTCATGTTGGACATTTTAAAAGTAGAAGTAAAAAAATTACCATATTATACAATATAAATTAAAAAAATTACCCTTAAGTGAGTTAGCCTCACTAAAACAGTTAAGTGCATCTGCCCATGACCCTGAAACCAGAAGGCCTGGAGATGAGGAAAGAAATGGAGGCAGTATGGCAAAGTGGGAATAGCACAGTCTCAAGGACCGAAGGACAGGTTCACAGTCCATAAGATCCACAAGTAAATCGACCTCCCAGTGCTTCAAACCTCCCTAATGCATGACTTCAGTGAAAAGAAGATGCTGCAGCTCAGCTGACTTCTCCTGGGTACAGAAATTTTGCAAAAATAACACTACAAAAACAAACCAAAGAAAAAAAAACAAAGGCTGCTTGGAAATCAACATGCCTTCCTTTCATTCATGTTTACTGCAAGTTGTGGTTCATTTTAGAAAATATATATTTTTTCATATAGCCCCTTTCATACATACCCTGTCAGAAGCTAAACATAAGACCAAAGAGTGATTACAGATTGGGGGACATGGGCACAAAACAATTGACTTGCTCACTACTACATAGCACAAAATTATAGTGGTGGGATTCAGTCATGTGCTCCCAAGATCATGTTAGTGTATCTATTCTGGCAAGTCTTTTCTTGCTGCTTGCACATATACAGGATTTGTGATAGGAGACTGGTCTTGAGTACCTCTAATTGCTACACTGTACATTGCCAATTTCTTCTTCTTCCCCATACATAATGACTCCATAATTGATTTCTGACAGACACGGGGAAAAAAATAAGTTGCACAGCACCACCATAATAAAGACTGCTGTGTCTGCTTCCTTGCTTACCTTTTATACAGGTTTTTAAATCCTATCTGAAACAATTTGATGTGTGTTTTCCATGCACACCATGTTTCAACACATTTTCCGATAATCATTTGCATCAGTCATACTACATACACAGAGCAATTACTGACAGCTACAGGTAAGACCAAACAATGAAAGGGTGGGTGGGGGTAGAAAGGGTTGGGAAAAAGAAGGTAAATTACTTATTCAAGTTTATACAGGGTAAAACTGTCATTGGTGGGACTCAGGCCTGTGCTCCACAGGTCACAATTGTGTATCCATTCTAGGAAATGCTATGAGTTGTCAGGTGTCAATATGAACACAAACACCTACAGTTACATACCATTTTATTCTTATTGAACATTGTTACAGCAAAAATTAAAAGTAAAAATGAAACCAATGACCTTAGTTTTCAATAAAAGTTTTAAAAAAAGTACCCTTCTGTGAGCTGGCCTCACTAAGACAGCAAAGTACATCTGCCCTTGACACTGAAAGCATAGGACCTTGAGATGTGGACAGAAAGGTAAGGCAGAAATGCACAGTGGACACAGCACAGTCTTGAGGACTGGGAGACACAGGTTCGAATTCCATAAGATCCACTTGCTCACAGTGTGACCATGAGCAAGTAAAGCAATCTTCCCATGCTTCAAACGTCCCAAATGTATGACATCACTAAAAACGAGATGCTGCAGCTCAGTTAAATTCTCATGGGTAAATAAATTTAGCAGAAAAAACCAACAAAGGGTACTTGGAAATTCAACTTGATTTCCTTTCATTCATGCTTACCAAAAGTTGAGGTTCACTTCAGAAAAGAAAATTAATTCGGTTTTATATAGCTGTTTTCATAATGCCCTGTCAAACGCTAAATATAACATTAAACAATGATTGGTGGTTGGGGAGGGGTTTGGCACAAGGATGTCAACTGGCTTGCTCAAGGTTCACATCACAAAACATTGTAGTGGTGAGATTTAAAACTGTGTTCCCAAGACCACAGTACTGTATTCATTCCACCAAGCCTTTTCTAGGAACTTGCACATACACAGGAGTTGTGCTAGGAGACTGATGTTGGGGACATCCATATGCTACATTGTAAATTAACAATTCCTCCTTCTTCCCCAGGAAAAATGGATCCTTAATTCATTTTTGACAGACACAGGAAAAAAGGAAAAAATGTGCATGGCACCCCCTTAAAAAGACTGCTGTGTAAACTTCCTTGTATACCTTTTACACAGTTTTTTTTAAAACCTTTCAGAACCAATTTGATGTGTGTTTTCCACACACACCCTGTCCCAAACCATTTTCCGGGAATCGTTTGCAGCAGTTATACTGCATACACAGAGCAATTAGTGACAGCTACAGGTAACTTCAAACAGTGTTGGGGATGGATGGTGGGAGATTGGACAGAAGGAGGTTAGCTGACTTGTTCAAGTTTACGCAGGGTTGACGGGGCACTGCCAACCTTTTTTGCATCATATTATTTCAAGGCAAACCCCCACATTTTATGACTGCTTACCTTCTCTAAAATTCATTAATGTTGCTGGTTGTTTAATCTGCTGCCTTGCTTATTAGAACTAAAATGCATGGAAATGTATAGTTATTCACGGCTTTGTTTTGCTCCAAATTGTTTACCTAAGCTTACTGCATACTTCCTGAATGCTAGAAACACCCTCAAACAGTAGAGCCACTTGCGATACAATAGTCTCATCTACGCCCCACTGCACAATGGGTATCTAGATAATGTTGTGGGTGTTTCTGAGTCCAGGAAAGATGCAGTTGTAGTTAATTGAGACATGTAAACAAACATGTTTTGGTGTGGTAACACCAGTCTGGTTGTCACTCAGTTTTTTACTTTTTGAAAGGAAAAAGGAGTCTGAATCAAACAGCAAGCTACATAAGCAGTCTCTGTAGAATGAGAACAATCATAAAATGTGTTTTTTAAACTAGTGACACTTTGAGGCCAAGTGGGGTTGACAGTGTCCCTTTAAAATGGCAATGGTAGAACTCAAACTTGTGCTCCACAGGTCACACTTATGTCTGCATTCTAGGAAATTCCATGAGTTGTCAAGTTTCAACAGAAACACAAACAATAACAGTTACATACCATGTTAATCTTATTGGGCATTGTAGCACCAAAAATAAAACAATGTAATACATATTATTTATATCCGCTATCATTTGTCAGCTCTTCATCACATATCATGTATCTTTCTGCCAAGCCATTCCTATTGTAGGCGTTTGCCATGACATGATATTGGCATTCTTTGTGTGATAATAAAAAAAATTATTATATGCTCTGTCTGAGGTCGTGTTACTTTCTGTGCATTGCCATATCTGTGTGGTACACTTCATGGAATAAAATGTGTGAATTAATATTCTAATTGCATCTGCAAAGAAACAAACAATATATACTGTGACTAACAATGCCTCAAAGTGAATACATGTTATACAGTTCAGTACAATGTAATGTGTCACTACTGAATCCTGAGAGGATCCAAAGCCTCAGACTAACTGTGTATTCCAAAGCTAGTGCAGCCAATGTTGTCACTTGTTGTCAGTCCCTTGCCAATGACAGCGCTGCTTATGTTTTCACAGATGTCCTCTGCACTTTCTTATGCCTGAAACTATAATAATTTCTTTATGATTAGGGGCTTAATTACCAGTGCTCACTCGCTATCAGCTGCAGGATAGTGTCAGCTACACATTTCCAACATGAAAACAAGCAGAGCATTACAAAGGCATCTTTTTTACTGTTATAGTGACAGAATACAGCAGTCAAGAGCAGTCCAAAGGTGTCCAAAATCATATCTGTAAGGGACACATTATGGAATACAATGTGGGAATTAATTTTCTAATTGCATCTATGGAGAAATGGAAACAATATATACTGTGACTAACAATGCCTCAAAGTGAATTTCCACTTGACACTTACAATGGCAGTGTGCATTCGTTCCAATGCTGTGCGTGTTGTTGTAACTTTCATTTGTTAGAGGGAAAGCAGGCAGTGCCAAATACTGGAATGATTATAGATTTATTAGGCAAATGGAATTTTACACTGATGAATCATGAAAGTTCGAAAACCTCTGACAAACTGCCCACGCCTGTGAAAGTGTGTGTCTCCACACAATGTAATGCAACAAACACTAAGGTGTATGCATAGCAGAGCATGCAAAAAGGCAGTAAAAAAATTTCCATTGGACACTCTGGCTGCATCTTCTTGGTGTTCAATATCAGGGTGGTATAGAAACATAGACGTTGATGGCAGATAAGGACCACAAGGCCCATCCAGTCTGCCCATTTCTTTTTCTACCTTATAAATGTGCCATTGGCCTTTACTCTGTCAATGGTCTATTTATTCAAACTCATTTGTATTGCTCCCTTATGCCTATCCCATGCCTGTTTGAAGCCCTGCACTGTATTTATAGCCACCACTTCTTGAGGTAGGCCATTCCATGCATCCACCACCCTTTCTGTGAAAAAGAATTTCCTCACATTCCCCCTTAATCGCCTCTAATCTCATGCTGTGTCCTCTTGTCCTGCTATTTTTCTTATATTTAAACATGTTAGACTCTTTCACCTTGTTAATGCCCTTAAGGTGTTTGAATGCCTCGATCATATCACCTCTCTCCCTCCTTTGCTCAAGGGTATACATATTGAGCTTGGTTAATCTGTCCTCATATGTCTTCTGATGCAGTTCCTGCACCATTTTGGTTGCCCTTCTCTGGACTGCCTCAATTTGGTTAATGTCCTTGTGAAGGTGTGGCCTCCAATACTGCATGCAGTACTCCAGATGGGGCCTAACCAGTGTCTTGTAAAGAGGGATTATTACCTCCCTCTTACGACTTGTGATACCCCTACTAATACACCCTAACACCCCTAGCCTTACCTACTGCTTTAGAGGTCTCCTTGGATGATTTCAGGTCCTCAGTGATGATGATGCCCAAGTCTCTTTCTTCCTTTGCGACTGCTAGCAACTCCCCTCCCAGCCTATAGGTGGCTTCAGGGTTTCTCTTCCCTATGTGCATGATCTTGCACTTCTTTGCATTAAATCCAGTTGCCACTCTTCTGACCATTTTGCTAGTTTATCCAGATCTCTTCTCATTCTGCCCACCCCATCTGGATCATCTACTCTGTTGCAGATCTTGGTGTCATCTGCAAACAGACAAGCCTTACCTCTAGTCCATCTGCAAGGTCATTAATGAAGATGTTGAAGAGGACTGGCCCCAGGACTGATCCCTGAGGTACCCCATTGTGACTTGCATCTCTTCTGACTGTATACCATTTACCACCACTCTCTGTTTTCTGCCCATCAACCAGTTTGCCACCCAGTTGACCAACTTCTGACCCACCCCGAGCCTCCCCAGCTTATTTATCAATCTTCTATGTGGAACAGTGTCAAAAGCTTTGCTGAAGTCAAGGTAGGCGACATCAACTGCTCCCGCCCTCGGTCCACCACTCTGGTTACCCTGTCAAAGAAATCTATGAGATTAGTTTGACAGGACCTTCCTTTTGTAAACCCATGCTGTCTTGGATCCTGTGCCCCTATGGATTCCAGGTGTTGCACTATCCTTTCCTTAAGGAGTGCCTCAATAATCTTGCCCACTACTGAGGTAAGACTGACTGGTCTGTAGTTCCCTGCCTCCTCCCTGCTTCCACTCTTGTGGAGCGGGATCACATGAGCCCTTCTCCAGTCTTCTGGGACCTCTCTTGTGCTCAGAGACTCACTAAACAGTTCTGCTAATGGCTCTGCTAGTTCCACCTTTAGCTCCTTAAGTACCCTGGGATGTATGCCATCAGGTCCCATTGCCTTATCCACCCTGAGCTTAGCAAGCTCTTGTAGGACCCTTTCTTTTGTGAAGGGAGTAGTGCTCACCCCCTCCCCTGTGTCCATGGTGCTGGAGCGTGGGCCCTGCCTACCTTCTCTTCAGTAAATACTGAGCAAAAGTATCTATTAGGATGGATGCTTTTACATGGTCCTCCTCCTCGCATGCTCCCTTTTCTCCATTAAGCTTAGCAATACCCCCTCTGGACTTTCTCCTTTCACTAATGTATCTATAGAAAGTCTTGTCACCTTCTTTTACTGTTCGTGCTAGTGTTTCCTCAGTTTGGGACTTTGCCTGCCTTACTGCCTTCCCTGCTTCCCTTAGGGCAGTTTGGTATGCCTCCCTATCTTCATCCCTCTGTGTTCCCTTATATTTCCTGAAGGCCAGCCTTTTGGCTCTGACCTTTTCTGCTACTGTATTTGAGAACCAAAGTGGTTTTCTTCTTCTTTGCACTTCTTTTCTGTCTAACACAATGGGATGTTGCTTCAAGTATTGCATCCTTAATGCTTGCCCACTTTGCCTCTACCCACTCACCTGTGTTTCTTTTTGCCAGGGCTAGCTTAACTCTGTTGGCCATCTTATCAAAGTCAGCTCCTCTGAAGTCCCATATTTTTGCCTTGGAATGGGATGATTTAGATGTAGTAGCCAGATTGAACCATACCATGTGAGGGTCGCTGGCCCCCAGGTGACCTTCTACCTGGAGATCTGTGATCCCTTCCCTGTTAGTCAGTACTATATCTAGGATAGCCCTGTCTCTTGTGGGTTGTTGTACCAGTTGTTTGAGGCCCTCCCCCTGCAGGGATTCCACCATGTGTCTAGTTCTGGCAGATGTTCCTGCTGGTATTGACCAATCTGTATCAGGCATGTTGAAGTCTCCCATTATCAGAACCTCCCCTTTAGCTGTCATGTTTTGTATATCCTCTAACAGTAATGTGTCTATGTCCTCCCCCTGGTCTGGGGGCCTGTAGACAACCCCAGTTCTTATGGCTGTCCCATTTCCTGTTTCCAGGGTGACCCACAGTTCTTCTGGCTCCTTATGTGTATTCTGAATTTCTGTAGCTTTGATATTTTCATTGACATACAGGGCCACTCCTCCCCCCCTTTTTGCACCTCGGTCTCCTCTGAACAATACATAGCCAGGTACTGAAGTCTCCCAAGTGTGGTTACTGGTAAACCACGTCTCATTAATTGCTACTATGTCCAGCTTAGCCTCTGACATTATTGCCTGCAGGTCTGAGATCTTATTTCCCAGGCTGTGAGCATTTGTGTACATGAGTTTCCATTGGGCAGATTTCAGTGTGTTAGTTGTTGGATGAGGTTTGATATTACCCCTGTGCGTCGTATGGGGAGACAAACCTTTTTTCTTACCTAGTGATGCAAATGAACTGCAAACATGCTGAATCCCTGTTTGACCACTAGCTGAGGGGGGAGGGGTGTTCTTCCCATTCGACGTATGGGGTGCTGCACCCCTCTCCCCATTTGCTAGTTTAAATATTCTGTATAGTTTGCTAACGTCAGTACTGAAAAAGATGGCAGAGCTGGGCTGCTGTCTGCTTGGGCTGTAATGCCTGAGTTGGTACTGAGAAAAATACGCTGCCTGGATATTCTTTTTGCCAGTGTTTTGTGATTTTAACTTGATAAGAGCTGAATTTGGGGAAGGGGTCTTATATTTGGCTTCATTATGGATTTTAGCTAGAATTTAGAGTGGGGTAACTAGCTCTAGGCAGGGCTGCATAGAGAGGCAGATTATGTGTGTTAGGTTTTATTTTTAGTTAGGGAGAGGGAAAAGTGTGCTGCAGTCCTTCGTTACATTTGTCGGCTGTGTGGCTGGTGAGGAGTGGCTCAAAGTCCTGGTTACTCATCCCCATGGCAGAAGGAAAAGGAGAGGGTGTTGTCGAGTGCTGTCAGAGGATTGAAACAATGGTCACTGGTGGATTATTGTCAACTAGCATGGCAGGATTCTTGGCCGATGCTCTGCAACTGTGTACTGCTGTTGGTGGCCGCCTCATGGACTTAGGGGATCTGCGGGGAGGGGCAGTGGTTGAGCGGTGAGGGTAACTGGTGAGACAAGAGGTGTGAGCTCCACTGCCTCCCAGGAGAACCCTGCCTGTCTCCTGCTGTGTGTAAGAAATCTGTATGGCGGTTCCTTGGCCAGAGAAAGGTGCCCCCTCCTTTGTGTTTCATCTTGGTTGGGGGTTACGAGTGTCTTTCTGTGGGACCTTTCCTGATAAATTGGGAAATCGCAAGCTTTGCTCTGTGGAATGAGCTGGGCAAAGTGAATAGCTTAGGTGGGAGCAGAGGACTGTGGAGTGTGTTCATTTCTTTGTCCAGTTCATCACTGACTGTCCTGTTCATGGTATGAGTGCCTTTCTTTGCAACAGATTGACAGACAACTGAAGCTGTTCTGGTGAGAGGAGAGCAGTTTCTAGAGATTTTTGTGACAGACTCTAAGGCCCTGGACACACTACAGAACTGTTTTTGAAAACTGTTTTTAAAACCAGTTTAGCTAAACCATTTCAGTGCAGCCACACTACTCAGTAACCATTTTTAATAACAGTTTAGTGTGGCCACACAGCTAGTATTAAACCTGTTCTCCTTGTAACTATTTTGTGTTAAGTCCAACACACAGAACTTTGCTTGCCTGGACACACTGCAACTAGAACTGTTTTAGTTAAACCATTACAGCTTAAAACACTTTTACTCCTGGACAGACCTGTGAGTAAAACCATGCTAGCTCCAAAACGTTTTTAAAAATGGTTTTAAGACTAGGTATCTAGCAGGGTTTAAAAACACTTTTGTTAAAATGTTTTAAGGGGCTTGTAGTCTGTCTGCAAACAGTGCTAGGGAGATTTAAACCATTTTAAGGCACTTAAACCGTTTTAAGTTCCCCAGTGTGTCCAGGGCCTATGTGACTAACTTTGTTTTTTTCTCTTTCAGATATTTCCTGAAGACCTAAGGTAGAAACAGATTTTTAACTCTATTTTCTATTTTCAGCATGCATTTAATATTACCATTTTGTTTTGCTCTATGTGACAAAACTTTTTACTATGTGGACGTGCAATTCATTGAAGATCTGGGAACTTGGTGTTGAGAGTACCATTGCTCCCCTGCACTGAAATTGCCATGAGCCTGGTGGCTTTGATTTTCACACTGGGCAGCTAGCCTGCTTCTGTTCTGGACATTTTGTATTCTTTGTTCTAGTTTTTCAAATTTCTGTAGCACACTTGTTACTTGTGGGTTCCCCATGTTATAATTTTATTGTTATTTTCTTTTTCTTTTGTTGAGGGTGATTGGGTGAGGGGGGAGTTAGTGGTTGTGTATGTTGTGTGTGTGATTTAGGTCTGATTGTATTAGGTTTGAGTAGTGTGTGTGTGGGTTATTTATTTAGTAAGTTTTTTTTGTTGGTTTGAGGGCCTTAGTCAGCTGATGTTTGTCTGGGGGTGTCCGGGGAACAGGGGCGGGCAAGAATTGCTTATGGGGTGTCCCAGATCCTTGACTTGCAGCCCTTCACCAATCTCTGAGTTTCTAACAACACAGTGCATCGCTGTCAAGAGGTTGGGATTAGGAGGTGCCGCACTGGTCAGAGTTGGCGGGGTGCCCCGTACACATTGGAAAGGGCTAGGATAAAGGTAGTTAGGTGCAGAAGGCACCCTGGGTTTTGACAAGGCCTAGAGACAGGCCAGAAGGGTTTGGTTCCTGTCCCCAGGGTTCCCATGAGACCGAGTGGGCAGGCATCCAGAGGGGCTGCACTGTCCACCAATCCCTGAGGGTGGTGCTGTACAGTGCCAGATCGATTAGAAACAAGACTGCAATCATTGCGGATCTGGTTTCATTGGTCGATCTGGCATGCATTACAGAGACCTGGATAGGGGATGATGCTGGCACAGTTTTGGAGACTGCCGTCCCCCGTGGGTACTCTGTTACGCAGTGCCCCAGAGTGGAATGCAGGGACGGGGGTGTGGCTATCTGTTTTAGATCTGAGCTGGGCATTACTGTGCCTCCAGTGAGAACACTGAGTTAATTTGAATGTGTGTCCATCCGTGGTGGTCTGGGTGCAGGCTGCAGGATTCTCCTGATCTACCACCCTCCAGGGCAGCAAAAGAATTCATGCAGTAAGTAGCCAATTTCATCACTGGTGAAACGTTGGAGGCCCCCAGGTGTTTAGTCCTGGGGGACTTCAATGTTTGGGCCAACGATGAATCATGTAGATTGGGTTATCACTTACTCCAGATGATGGCATCTCTAGGCCTGTCACAAGAGGTTTCTACCATGACTCACCAGGGTGGTCACATGTTGGACTTGGTCTTCTTACTGAGGCTTGAGATTGATAATCTCAAGACTGACCAGGTCATTTGGTCTGATCATCGCATAGTGGAGTTCTTGCTCAGGGGCCCTGCCTGTGAGCCTTCCCCCTGCAGAGATGGTAAGCTACCACCCTTTGAGGGGTTTGACACCAGAGGGTTTTCTGGCACTGGTTGACCTATCTAGTGTGGGCAGTGCCTGCATAGGGGGTGTGGGTGAAGCAGTCACCGCCTATAATAAGATGATGTCTGGGGTACTCGACTCCCTTGCACCAGTCTGTGTATGACTCAGATCCTCTCACTTGAGGTCCCCCTAGTTTGATGGGGAGCGCAAGGTGATGAAAATCAAGAGTAGGAGGTAAGAGCACTACTGGCGGAGAACCGGTCTGGAGACGGACAGACTGGCCCTGCATGCACACTATGTGGTGTTCCAAGGTTCAATCAACTGTAAGAAGGCAGTGTTCATGTCCAGGGAGATTGCTGCCAGGAAGAACTGACCAGCTATGCCTTTTTGGACTATGGACAGGCAATTACAGCCAGCTTGTCTACTGCTGAAAAGAGAGTTTTCTGATGCTTTATGCAATGAGTTTGCTCGGTTCTTCTCAGACAGAGTGTCCACCTTTAGGCAGAGAATCCCACAAGTGAGCCACAGCATGGCCAACAGTGGTCACCTGGATTGTCCAAGGTGTACTCCACCTGGTTGGGGGGAGTTTAAACCAGTGAAGGTGGCTGAGGTCATTGAGGTTGTCTCGAGGCCAAAACAGACATATTGCAAACTGGACCCAGTGTCAGCTCGTTTCTTAATGGGATGTGTTGACACTGTTGGCCCGATGTTCACCTTGATTGTCCAGTGTTCTTTGTCAGAGGGGTCTTCCCAGATGCCTTGAAGAAGGCACTGGTGAGATCCTTTCTGAAGAAACCATCTTTAGACCCAGATGTCAAGGCAAATCAACATCATGTCTCCAACCTGCCATTTTTGGGAAAGGTTGTAGAGAACATTGTGGTGCCGCAGCTCAGAGAACACCTCATGCCCTTTGATATCTATGAGCCACTCCAGTCTGGGTCTCATGCCGGGCACTGTATGGAAACTGCATTAGTTCGAGTACATAATGATCTCCTCAGGGTGCGAGATCGAGGAAAGGGGACAATTCTTGTTCTCCTTGATCTCGCCTCAGCTTTCAACATGGTAGACCATTGTGTGTTACTCGACCTACTGAGGGAACTTTGTGGACTCGATGGCACTGTCATCTGCTGGTTTGAGTACTACCTCACAAACAGGAGGCAAAGGGTTGTGATGGGGAGTTTCTCCTTCTCCCCTAACCTTCTGTCTTGTGGAGTACCTCAGGGTTCGGTCTTGTCACCGATGCTGTTTGCCATGTATATACTCCCCCTGGAAGAGATCATTAGGAAGTACAGTTTGGAGTTTCACTGCTATGCCGATGATACCCAACTGTATCTATTCTTTGCCCCTGGGACATCCAATGCAGTGGACATACTGAACAACTGCCTGGCCAAGATTAATGACTGGATGGCCCCTAGCTGGTTGTGAATGAACCCCGATAAGATGGAGGTACTGGAGGTGGAGTAGAACAGGAGGCATGATAGGATGGCCTCTGGTACAGAGACTGGATTGTTGCTGGGATCTGTGCCATTGAAGGCCTCCTGTATGGTGTGCAATCTTGGTGTTATCCTCAGCAGTGGATTGACATTTGAATTTCAGGTGTCACCCATAGTATGGTCCAACTTTTTTAAACTGAGGAATATCGCCAGGATCAAACACCTGGTTCTGCTCCTGGACCTCCCCACCTTGTTGCCTGTATTTGTGACATCAATGCTTGACTACTGTAATGTGCTCTACCTCAGGGTCTCTGGAGGTACTCTCCATTGACTGCAGCTAGTGCGGAACACAGCTGCCAGGTTGTTGACTAGACAGTCTAAATACTGTCACATCACCCCTGTGCTGCATGACTTGCACTGGCTGCCTGTTCTATGGAGGGTTCTCTTTAAGGTAAGCTTGCTCACCTTTAAGGCTCTATATGGATGGGCCCTGGCTACCTGTCGGACCTTCTAACACAGGCTGCCCCAGTCCGCTCCCTCCGATCCTCCTCTAGTGGCCTCCTTGTGATTCCCATGATGAGGTTAAAAACTGCCGGCGACAGAGCTTTTAGTGTCACCAGCCCCATCCTGTGAAATTCACTTCCTCCATCAGTAAGGGAGGCCCCTTCAGCTGAAGCATTCAAAGCCCACCTCAAGACCATTTTATTTAGCAGGGCATTCCCAGACACAGTTTTGTAGACATTGTTTTGTAAATGTTTGTGAGATATTTATTATGATATTAGAAATCTGCCGATAATTAGACCCATTGAATGTTTGTGATTGAAGTTTTAACTGGAATGCTGATTTATTTATAATGATTTTAAATTTTTGATGTATTTATTGTATGGCATCCAGAGCCTCCGGGATAGGGCACCTGAAAAATAAAATTTGCCTTGCCAAGAATAATCCAGTCAATTAGATGCATTATTCCCCATCTCCATATAAGAAATCCCATAACAGTTGTCTGTCAGTTGTACTCACAATAACAAGTATTACAGGTGCATGGTGCAGACAAATGGAAAACAAAACAATTGAAAAAAAAAAAATTAGTTACAACACAAAAATACATGTTCTTATCTGTGTTGGCAGGCTGTATGTGTGTTTGTCAGGGAGGCATAGTGTGATATGTGTGTGTATATGTGTGGTGGCTAGTTGTGTGTGTGTGTGTGTGTGTGTGTGTGTGATTGTGTGTGTGTATATGTGTGTGTGTGTGTGTGCGCGCGTGTGTGTGTGTGTGCATGTGTGTGAGTGTGTGAGTGTGTGTGTGTGTGTGTGTGGTGGAGGCTAGGATTGTGTTGGCTGGCTGTGTGTAGGGGGGCAGGGTAGGAGTGAGTGGCTGGCCCTGTGTTTAAGCTTGTGTGTGTGTTGGCTGGTTTTGTGTGTGTGTGAGTGTCAGATGGGGGTGAGGAGTTGGCACTGTTTGTGGGTGGGTGTATTTGTTTGTGTGTGGGGGGGTGGCTGGGTGTGTATGGGTGGGGGTGGTTGGTGTGCTTCGCAGGCAGTAGTAGTAGCCCAATAAGACTGTATACATGAATGCTAGTGTGAATGGGCCTCTTTTAGGCTGGCTACCTTGATGTGTGTTTGGGTGCAGGGAAGATGGCTGGGTGTGTATGGGTGGGGGGTGGCTGGGTGTGTATGGGTGGGGGCGGTTGGTGTGCTTCACAGGCAGTAGTAGCCCAATAAGACTGTATGCATGAATGCTAGTGTGAATGGACCTCTTTCAGGCTGGCTACCTTGATGTGTGTTTGGGTGCAGGGAGAATGGCTCAGTGTGTATGGGTGGGGGTGGGTGCGCTTCACAGACAAGAGTAACCCCATCAGTCTGCATGCATGAGTGCTGGTGTCATCCCTGAATGGGGGGGGCACCAGACAAACATTTCCTTCCAACCCTTCTGCAATGTCACCATTGAAGACATTAAAAGGGACTGGCACAAAAGAGATCAGAGCTGTCATTGTCAGTATTTGATTCAGAGGCAGCTTGAGTATCCTTACTGGGAATATCACTAGGTACTAGAGGCTCAAATTTGTATGGTCAGATACTAATATCAAAGTTTAGATCAATGTCCTCAACATCTTCAAATTCTTCAACTTCGAACATTGTAGATATTGATCACAGGCACACTGAAAGCTTTGTGAACTGTGTTTTTTTAATATACCTATGCACAGCATGAGCTAATGATTCAGGCCAGTGTGACATCTCAGAAGATCTCTGGGGATGGGGCTGAGCTCAGTTTTCCTGAATAATAAAGGGAATATCAAAAGACAAACAAACTCTTTTTTGTATTTTGGAAGCTGAATTCAAGCATAAAAGCAAGTTTAAAAGAGAAATTTGCAGTGCCACTTCCTGAGATATCTATTCTTATTACTTTGTCTTTTCACTTCAGACCGTAGCCTCATTTGGGACTCTAAAGGGCTGCAAACCTGGGGACATAAACAGACTGCATTGTTTTTACACAGTAAGAAACATTTGGCAGCACTCCCTGTAAGTAACACACATTCACCATGGTAGTTTTATAATATATGCCTTTAGTGAATACAACTTCACCAGAAAACACACCACAGAAGGGACAGTCTTACTTTCAATCATGCATTTCCTTTATTTCTTTATCTGTGCCTTCTGCATGAAATTTCATGGCTCAATTGCCTAATCCTTCCTTGTCTTGTTGACTGTTGCGTAAAGCCTGGAGGTGTTTTAGTAATTTTGTAGTGTGCTGTTACTTTTCATTTTGGGCCTGCTGCATTGTTGGCTGTTACTACAGCTCGAAAAGCAACACTATGGGTTGCATTGTATGTAGAGAAACCAACTGAGCCATGAAATTTCATGTGGAAGGCAATGATAAAGAAAGAAAGGACATGCATAATTGGAAGCAAGACCGTTCCTTCTGTGGTGTGTTTTGTGCTGAGCTAAGTTCTTTAACACTGTACCCACTCTGTACAGACACCTGGTGAAGTTGTATTCACTAAAGGCACATATTATAAGACTACTGTGGTGAATGTGTATTACTTACAGGGAGTGCTGCCACATGTTTTTTACTGTGTAAAAATAACGCAGAGTATAAAAGTAAGATTTTTCGTTACGAAAGCCTATAAACTATCAAAATGTACCCTCAATTCAGGCAAAATAGAACCTTCAAAGAGCTAGTGACATGTTCATGAGAAAGTTAACACAACCTAATATTTTGCCACAGTCCAGCTTGTATTTCCCATTAGTGTTGTAGTCCTCCTCCCCATTATTTATTACTGAGGTCATCTGAATGAAAACAAGATCTTTGCTCCTGAATAGTTCATCTATTCCTACTGCTTTCTCCCTACCTGAGGTCATAGAGCACTGATTGTGGTATCACAGTTACTCCCATCACAACAGACTGTGATGTCACAGCAGACGATTATGACTTGAAGTAGAGAGTACGCTATAGAGGCAGATGGAACTAATGGAATCCCTTCCATATTCATTAAAAACCTTTCAAAGGAATTATCAGGTATCCTTACTTTGTTATTTAATACTTCCTTTAACAAAGGAGTTGTTATAGATGAATGTCAGCTAATGTCACACCCGTTTATAAAAAGGGATAGAAACATAATGTCTCTAATTATAGACCTATAAGTTTGACATCATGCATAGGAAAAATAATGGAGAGAGTACTACGACATCAAATAATCAACTATTTGGAATTTACAGGGAACCAGGATATGCCTCAACATGGGTTCACTCAAGGGAACTCTTGTATGAGTAATCTGATTAGTTTTTTCGAACCAGTCAGCAAAGCACTAGACTATGGACTTTCTGTAGATATAATATACCTTGACTATGAGAAAGCATTTGACACCGTATCATACAGAATCCTAATAGAACATCCTATAAAACTTAACTTGCATCCCCAAATTATAAAGTGGATTGCCTCTTAGTTGGATGGTAAAAAGCAGAGAGTTGTACTAAAAAGGTATGAATTCGAGAGGCATAAGGTGACTGATGGAGTGCCGCAGGGATCGGTGCTGGGTCCTACTTTGTACAACATAATGATCTCTAACATGCAGACAGACAATGGTGTATGGATACAAAAGTACGCAGATGATAGGCAGTTAGGATGCATATTAGACAAGGCCCCGAGTTTTCCGCGATTCCGTGGCCACGGTAAACCGTGGAATTGGCAGCGGAATTTGTGGCCACCCATGGAATTCACGGCCACCTGCAGAATTCATGGCTGCCCACAGAACAAACTTAGTACTTTGCCGATGGGGGTGCCCAATCCCCCATTGGTTCCACTGCCCCCCACCCAAACAAACTTGCATATGCCACACTGGGAGCCCACCCCAGCAAGGCAAAAGTGTCCTTTGCCAACAGGGGTGCCCAATCCTCCATCGGTTCCACTGCCCCCCCAAACTTGCATATGCCATGCTGGGAGCCCACCCCAGCATGGCAAAAGTCTCCTTTGCCAATAGGGGTGCCCAATCCCCATTGGCTCTACTGCACCCTCAGACTTGCATATGCCACATTGGGAGCCCTGCAGAACAAACTTAGTACTTTGCCAATGGGGGTGCCCAATCCCCCATTGGTTCCACTGCTCCCACCCAAACAAACTTGCATATGCCATGTTGGGAGCCCACCACAGCGTGGCAAAAGTCTCCTTTACTGACAGGAGTGCCCAATCCCCTGTCAGCTCCACTTCCCCCCAAACTGCCTGGTGCCACACTGGGAGCCCTCCCCAGCATGGCAAAGGTCCCACAATGTCTTTAAAAGTAAAAAAAAAAAGACCTGAAAGAAAAAAATCCCTCATTGATTCTCTGGCTCCATCCCCAACCTGCACCCACTCTCTGCATACCCCACCTCCCCACACCCCCCTCACCCCATACTTACCTCCAGAGCCCAGCGCGATGATCTTCGGTGGACCAGGAACACATCTGCACTCTTCAAAGATGACCTTGAACCGAAGAAATGCCGGTAAACAGTATAATGGCATAAATGGTGGGGTTTTTTTCAACTTTGGTGCATATCTCAGCCATTTTGGGGAATTTATTTCACCAAGTTTTCAACATGGGGTTCTTGGGACCCCACCTCATCAACTTAGTCACTGTCATTTTGTTATTCGGTCCTGAAAGGTGATTTCGCGGTCACTGCATTGAACCACCTTTTAGGACTGATTAATGAAATGACTGCATCACAGTTCATGAGGTAGGCCCCCCCAATATCTATGCTGAAAATATGGTGAAAAATTTTCCAAAAATTACTGTTTTATTTATTTATTTATTGCAAATTTTGGAATTACAAACCTTTTAGTCAAGGACTCCTTTGCAAAGGCTCCACGTCAGTCACAACAAAACACTATATCAAGACAGATTGTACAAAAGTTTTCAAAACAGAACATTACATTTTGACAAATTGTTCAAAAAATCATAGTATAAGCAAAGGCTCCACGTCAGTCTCAACAGAATGTTACATCAAGACAGATTGTACAAAAGTTTTCAAAACAGAACATTACATTTTGACAAATTGTTCTGAAGATCACAGTATAAGGTATTGACAGAGTGCGTGCTCAGTTCCTATGTACGCTTGTAACTTCGAGTATTTTTAATATTTTCACTTTGGATTTTCAGCACTGCTATTTTACTACACCTCCTTATGAACAGTACAACTGTTATTTTTCATATCTCACCCGAAATGTGTTTTTACACATATAGCACACAGTTGCGTGGTCGGTGTGCAAAATCAATGTTCAGGACAGATTAAGAAAATCACAGTGACACTGTTCATGAGCAGAGGTCTTAAACTGGCTAAGTTGAAAATTTTGAAACAAAATTCCCAAAAATGACTGTTTTATGAGCGTGTGTTGTACAGTTCCTACACACACTCGTAACTTCGAGTATTTTTAATATTTTCACTCCAGATTTTCAACATTGCCGTTTTACCACACCTCCTTATGAACAGTACAACTGTCATTTTTCATATCTCACTCAAAATGTGTTTCACACATATAGCACTCAATGGCATGGTTGGTGTGTGAAATCAATGTTCGGGACAGAGTAAGAAAATCACACTGACACTGTTCATGAGTAGAGGTCTTAAACTGGCTATGTTGAAAATTTGGAGACAAAAGTCCATAAAATGACTGTGTTATGGGCGTGCATTGTACCACGTATGGCAAAAAAAAAAAAAGGTGAAATCAAGGGTAAAAATGGGATGCAGAATTGTCGCAGAAATTGGTGTCAAGCGCCGCAGAAGTTCTGTGGCAAATAAGAACCCTGCTGCAGAACTTTGCTCTGATGTGCCACAGAAAAACTGGGGCCCTGATAATAGATAGTAATATAGTTGTAGAATCTCTTCAGAACAATTTGAACAATCTTTACATACGGGCCTGTGAGAACAAAATGGTATTTAATATTGCAAAGTGCAAAGTAATGCAGTTTGGGAAGAACAATAGACAAGCTAACTATACCATTAATAATTTCAGTCTTGAAGTTACTACATCCGAAAGAGATCTTGGTGTTAACATTACTAACAACCTAAAATTTAGTACTCATATACACAAAACAACTAAGAAGTGTCATGGTATATTACGGTGTATTCTTAAACATATAAAACGTTGTGAGCCGGAAGTCACAATTCCATTGTACAACAGTTTAATTAGATCTAACCTGAAATATTGTGCCCCCTTCTGCTCCCCCACACTAATTAGAGATAAGGTAACTCATGAGTCTATACAATGTAAGTTAACTAAACGTGTCAAGAATCAAGAATTCTTAAACTGTGAGGAAAGACTTTGACACTTAGGTCTTTTTTCCCAAGAATATAGAATAACTAGAGGTGAACTATGTTGGGCCTACAAGGCATCTAAGAATGAATTATTCCTTGAATCAAACTGTTTGACAAAACAAATCCCACTCAGTTGTAGTAGCCACAGACATTGCCAGCTATTTCCACATATTTCACAAAATGTCTGAAGTTTCTTTCTGCTGCCCCTACTGTGGAAATGCAGAAAGCATCAGATATTTCTGGAAATATCACAGAAATGTTGGAAAAAGGCTGGCAGTGTCTGTGGCTGCTACTGTACAAGATCACACAAATTAAGGTTGCATTCAGAGATATGTAAAACTGAGCACAGAAAAAACTTTGTAACTCAGAGAGTACCTCATGTATGGAATACACTGCCAGTGGAGGTAGTAACCAGTGAAAACCTCGAACAGTTCAAAAGAAACCTAGATCAATAAATGGGAGATGAAAAATATATCTATCATCGTTAGGTTAAAATGATGGTGAGTTCAATATGGTCATGTCCCTTGAACTCATACAATCTATGAACCTATGAACCTATGACTTTAAAGGATCTCTAAGCGATAAATATCACATATTCATGCACATTTCTGGTAGTCCATGATCATAGCAACTGAGATTGAGTGCCTAGAAAAATAGCGACTCAATCTCAGCAACTGTGATCATGGCTACCTAGGGGGGAGGGCGACCGGATACTGGGGATAACAACTATAGTGACAGGAACTCATGGGTATACATGCACGTGCACCTGTGTGGGGGAGAGAGACGTAGGGGAGGGATGGGATGGGATGTGGGAAGGGTTGTGGTGGGCAGCTGCTGAGCTGAATCACTGGCATCATGGGGAGGGTGATTGGCTGGGAAGCATGGGGTACTGGGTTTGGGTCTGGCTTGATGCGGCTGCATTTTTTTCCCTGGCGGCATGTATAGCCACAAGTTTTTGCTCCCCAACATGCAGCCCCCCCCGGAGTTGAGAATCCATAAGTACTCAAACCAGCAGATGACAGTGCCAGCGAGTCCACAAAGTTCCCTCAGGCGGTCGAGTAATACACAATGGTCTACCATGCCGAAAGCTGGATAACTGTGCATTTACCAGTAGGGTTGCAAGCTGACTAAATGAACTACCGGAGTCCATGATGAATCTTCTCAGGTTTTCCCAGTTCAAAATATTCCTGCGGGCTGCCCTAGAAGTTACGTGCAAGTGCAGTTTGTCATTGAACCAGTCATAATCATTATTATTGTGCTCTGCTGTCTCTCTGGCTGACCGCTGCTGGAACCTTTTCTTATTCAGTCAGCTTTGCACTTGCAAAACTGGTCCTTATTTTGCTAGACAAACTTTCCTTCTGGGATATGCCTATTCACCCTGTATTGTACTTAATTGTAACAACTACAGTAATTCTATTGTGTCACTTACAAAACTTGTAACTCTGAAGTGGAACCTTTGTAAAGGAGCACTTGTGCTCAAATGTATCATTTGAATCTTCTAATAAATTAACAATTAATTAATCAAATAAATATGATGTTGTATACAAAATGTGAGGATTGCAGCTATATTGGTGAATCTGGACAGAAGCACAAGAATGAACTGCCACAGAATCTCAGTCCCCACAAAGATGAAAATAAACCAATAAGGTGACATTACTCAAGACAGGCCACTCCATCAGCGACCTCACTGACAGAGTATTGAAAAGTAATGTCCAGGATATTCAGAACAACAAACATTTGAAAGAAAAATTATCCAACTCTTGGACACTAAAGGAAAGTGACTTAATAAAGATATTGACTTGTTGACACATTATCAGAGACAAATTAATTCCCCCCTCCTTCAAAGAACATTCTTTAACTGTTTTTCTCTTCTCTTCTTTCATCCTCAAACCTCTACATCAGCCACCTGGACCAAAATGGAACAATCACTTTGATCTTGAAGCTATCTCTGCAGCAGGCACTCTTAAGTAACCATGGATGCAATTCTTTTTCTCTTTTTTTTAACAAATGTGAATTGAATTTGTAGAACTCTGGTGCCCAATATTCAAAAAATGATACTGGGCAAAGTTTGTACTGCCCAGCTGATAGTGCTAGCCTGTGGCCCAGTGAAGACAATTTTCAAAGACATGGCCCCTGTGCAAATACCTCTGAATATAGAGTGCAAATACAGATGTGCAAGCACAGAACAGAGCACAGTGCAAAGATTGTCCAGCAATGAATACAACCTTGAATGTAGCAAACAGGCAGCGCAGATTCAAGTTCAAGTTCAAGTTTATTGCAGGAAAACTCCATTGAGCAAGCTCATTCACAAGGAGGTCCTGTGACATAAACACTTAGAGTACAAACACAGATAGGTAATAACAGCATATACATGAAATGCATGTTACATGATACAGGCTGGATATACATACAAAGGTACCACATAGGGTGACCGCAGGTGGTAAACATTGATATGAGACAGGGAAACAACTTACAGGTTGCATACTGATAAATGAAACATGATGACCGGTGTGCGCAATACATATACAGTATTTTGGCAGCTAGAACAAACAACAGTCTACAACTGATATGGGGGGAAGAGTGATTTGATAGAGTAGCAGTGGAGTGTAAGCAAAGATAAAGCCAGGAGTAGAAGGGGAAGGGAAAGCAGTTAATATGACAAATCATTTATACCTTACCAGTGGATAAATATGGCACACATGGGGAAGGAAGAGACTTAATGACAGTTACAGGTGTCTTTTATTTTGGCTGAATTTGTAGAAGTTTATTGAAACTGTGCTAGTTAGTTTCAGTACGGTTTGTAATTGGTTCCAAATGGAGGGAAGAGCATATGCAATAGCACGTTTACCAAAGGAAGTCCGTGTCCTTGGTATGTCAAGCATAATAAAGTCAGATTTTCTTAATGAGTATGCACTATGTGAGATACTAATAAGGGAAGAGAGATAGCTTGGCAATTTCTGCAGGAGCAGTTTAAGTGTCCATAGCCCAGCATAGAGCAGGCGTCTAGTAGTAAGGGATGTCCAACCAACAGCTGCATATAAGTCACAGTGGTGCGAACGGTAAGGGGAGTTGGTAATGAACCATAATGCACGATGATAAAGGATGTCCAGTTTATTTAGATTTGCAAGAGTGGTGGAGGAATAGATTACATCGCCATAGTCGAGTAGGGGGAGAAAAAGTGGCCTGTACAAGCTTGTTTCAAGTTTCAAGGGGGAAAAGGGGCCTATTTCTGTAGAAGAAATCTAACCTTGCTTTTAACCTTCTAGAGACATCTTTGACGTGGTCACTGAAAGATCCAGATACCTAGATATTTAAATTTGGTTACAACTTCCAGAGGCTCGTTTAGCGTGGTGACAATGAAGTCTTGAGCAAGGGTATTGGGGGGGCCTGAGACAGCACTGCGGGAGAATATCATCGCTTTAGTCTTCTTAGCATTGAGCAGAAGCTTTGCCTTTATTAGATTATGCTCAAATTGTGCGAAGTCCACTTGAAGCACTCCCTTGACTTCAGATAACGATGAGCCAGAAGTATACAACACAGTATCATCTGCAAAAAAGTGCAGAATGGACATAGATATGTTAGCATCTAAGTCATTAATGTACAGAGAAAACAAGATAGGGCCTAAGATGGATCCTTGGGGGACTCCTCTTGCAACTGGCAAGGCAGCAGAAAAAAAGCCTTCTGCCTTTACTTTTTGGAACCTTCCAGTTAGGTAGCTAGAGAACCACTGGGTGGTATGGTATGTGGCACCCAACTTTGCAAGGCAATTGACTAATAGTTTGTGATCAACAGTATCAAAAGCTTTGCTGAGGTCCAAAAAGACTGCACCAGTTACCTTCTTAGCATCTATAGCAGATCCAATCATTGGTTACTTTTGCTAGTGCAGTGATTGTGCTATGATTAGCCTGGAAGCCGGTTTGAGCTGGGTTAATGAGAGAGAAGGTTTCCGAGTGAGATTTTAACTGAATATGGATCAGTTTTTCGAGAACTTTAGAAAGGATAGGCAATATGGAGATAGGCCTATAGTTGTTTACATCACATGGGTCACCAGATTTAAATAGAGGGAGGATATGTGCTGATTTCCAGCAGGACGGAACAGTAGCAGATGTAATGGAAAGATTGAAGATGTGGAGAATTGGGGCAGTGAGATGGGCGTAGCCTGACCTTAGGAAAAAGGGTTCCAAGCCATCGTCCCCTGCACTTTTTTTGGTGTCTAAGTTAAGAAGAGTATCTTCTACTTCTTTATAAGTTATCTTGCGCAGTTGGAAGGGGCTGGGTGTAGGACTAGATGTGGCGGGAGGGGTATGCTGGCTCACCACAGCACCAGCATAAGGTGACAAGTCAAAAGCTAATCCAGCTGTGGCAAAGTGGGAGTTAAGTTCCTCCAAGATTAGGGACTTGTTTTCCACAATCTTGCCACTTGCAACTATATTTGTTGGGACAGAGGGGGCCATGGGCCGTCCTTCTATAGCTTTGATAGTCTTCCATATTTTATGAGGGTTACCTTTAGTTTGTTCGAGAGTAGAAATATAATAGTTAGCTTTAGCAGAGTGAAGTTTTTTCACAGTTATTCCTGGCTGTTCTAAAGGCCTGCCAATCCGAAGATTCTTTGGAATGTCTAGCTTTAGCTCAGAGCTTATCTCGAGCTATAAGGGCTGCCTTGAGATCCGAGGTGAACCAGGGTTGGAATTGTTCCGCACTTACTTTGATGAAAGGGCATGCTTATTTATTATTGTAGTGAGTTTGTCATTAAGGATGCAAGCTGCCTTGTTGACATCTTTGGCTAGGTAAAGATCTTGCCATCTGATCATGTTCAGGTCAGATAGGAAGTTTACTGCACTGAATTTGCGAAAGGATCATTTTGTTATAAAGATGGGTTGCGGACGGGCCTTAATTTGAGATCTTATGCAAGCAACAATTCCATGATCGCTCATGTCGTTGTGAAACACTGCCAAATGAGATATTTTGTGTGGATGGGTGGTTAGTACCACATCTAGAATGGAACTGTTGGCAGTATTTAGAGTGTTGTTCCTAGTAGGTTCACTGACTAATTGCCCAAGACCTAGCTCGTCACAAAGGGATTTGAGGCCGTGTGATTTAGATGACAGCCAGTCCATATTTAGATCTAGAAATATTGTTTCAGTTTTTGCATCTACGAACATGGATTTCAAAAGATTAAGGACTTCGTCACCACCAGACGGAGGTCTATAGCCACCTAGGATAGTGATACCTTCCGAGGAGGGGAGATGAAGGCTCAGCGAAACTAACTCAAATTCCTTGGCTAGAGATTTGCAACTAATATTGGTGACCAAGTACTTAGATTTGGCATAGATAACCACACCCCCGCCTCTAGACTGTCTATCTGATCTAAATAAATTGTAGCCCTGCAGTGATATTTGTTGATCAGTGTTCGTCTTTTTTAACCACGACTCAGTAATTATAAGGCCTGGGTTAACGTGTGCAGCCCAGGCTTGCAGCTGTACAAGTTTTTTAGGCAGGCTTAAAATGTTGACCATTATCATTTTGAGACCTGTGACCTCAGCAAAATCGATAGGCGAGGTAAGTTGTGCGGGGGGCGAGTTGAACTCCACATTTCCTGAGCAGAGAAGAAGCAGAAGTATAACTTTCTTTAAGAAGCTTATAAGAATGGAAACTGCTTTTTTATTTCTTCGCGGCAACCCATATCGTGCTGTGCAAGAGGCAGCACCACTGTAATGACAGTTGATCATGATCAATGTAAGTGCTTGGGTAGACATAGGTGAGGACAGTAGCAAGGGGGTGTAGGCTAACCGGGGGGAATAGGCTAAAAGAGGAGAGGAGAATGACATAGTGTCTGCACAGTAGACTGTTATAACATTAGGTATTGATAAGGTAAATTGGAGAACTGAATTGCATTGAGGTACTTCGAATTGCACTGTATTGCTGAAAACTCTGCACCTTAGGAGCAATAAAAACACAATAAGGAGAGCCATGGTCCCAGATTGAGTGGTCTCATGATTTGTATTAGTGCAATATTTTCTAGGCAAGAAATTTGCCCACCTAGGTACTCACTTAAAACCTAGATGAGAAAATACAGCAGAAAGGGGAACAAGGAGAGCAGGAGCAGCTTAGTTAGTGGCCATCCACCCTTCAGACTCAAGTCCCCTTGTAGCAGCACCGGGAAAGAAGTAGAATGATAATGCAGGCCATATTGCCCCGAACGAATACAGTGATTTATGTAGAAGACCAAGAATCCCTCTAGTGGCAAAATTAGCCAAAAAAAAAAAAAAGGTAGTTAGACTTATCGGTACCAAGGCAGAGTGCTTGGATGGGGGGGGGGGTGCTGCAGGAAAAGCAGTCAGACAGAAGAGGTGTAAGCACTTTAAAACAGTAGTAGAAATTACAATCCAGCTAATACAGTTGAAAAACTCCTAATAACACAGTTGAAATGTGCTTAGTTCTATCAAAATCTAACAAAGTGCCAGGTGCCTATAGCAGGGGAAAACTCCTGGCCAATCAGAGTGGGTTTGCTGGAAGCACCCTTGTTCCGATTGGCTGCGCTGTCCTGTACCTTCCAAGGAGCTGCAGGCGGGTGTCCTGGTCTTGGTTGGTGGCTGGCTGGGTGCCGGTCAACCGTGGGTGAGCTGGAGCAGCCCTGTTCAGGGACAAGCAGCTTCCAAGGAGCTGCAGGCGGGTGTCCTGGTCTTGGTCGGTGGCTGGCTGGGTGCCGCCCACTGTGGGTGAGCTGGAGCAGCCCTGTTCAGGGACAAGCAGCTTCCAAGGAGCTGCAGGCAGGTGTCCTGGTCTTGGTCGGTGGCTGGCTGGGTGCCGGTCGACCGTGGGTGAGCTGGAGCAGCCCTGTTCAGGGACAAGCAGCTTCCAAGGAGCTGCAGGCGGGTGTCCTGGTCTTGGTCGGTGGCTGGCTGGGTGCCGGCCAACCGTGGATGAGCTGGAGCAGCCCTGTTCAGGGACAAGCAGCTTCCAAGGAGCTGCAGGCGGGTGTCCTGGTCTTGGTCGGTGGCTGGCTGGGTGCCGGTCGACCGTGGGTGAGCTGGAGCAGCCCTGTTCAGGGACAAGCAGCTTTCAAGGAGCTGTAGGAGGGTGTCCTGGTCTTGGTTGGTGGCTGGCTGGGTGCCGGTCAACCGTGGGTGAGCTGGAGCAGCCCTGTTCAGGGACAAGCAGCTTCCAAGGAGCTGCAGGCGGTGTCCTGGTCTTGGTCGGTGGCTGGCTGGGTGCCGGCCAACCGTGGATGAGCTGGAGCAGCCCTGTTCAGGGACAAGCAGCTTCCAAGGAGCTGCAGGCGGGTGTCCTGGTCTTGGTCGGTGGCTGGCTGGGTGCCGGTCGACCGTGGGTGAGCTGGAGCAGCCCTGTTCAGGGACAAGCAGCTTCCAAGGAGCTGCAGGCGGGTGTCCTGGTCTTGGTCGGTGGCTGGCTGGGTGCCACAGCAAACCAGCACACAAGGGAAGGATGCAGGGAAGCCTAACATGGAATAGTTGACTGCACACTAAATTGCAGACTGCATGGGGATACAGGAGATGGAAGGCAGTGACAGACACATGGACACAGCAACAGACAAGTTGCATACAGAAGCTGCCATGGCGAGCAACAAAGGAGTGTAGTAGCCTGAATGACAGGTATTGTTCCACCAACAATGGACAGCAAAAGCCAGGACATGGGCTATCCCAAACATGTGATGTGCAGGGTGACACTGTGGGATGCAACATTACAGCCAACATGCCAGCACACCTACCAGACATGGAACCCTGTACAGCAGAAAGCACATCCACAGACACCTGGAGGACCACCAGTGGAGACCCTGTGGTACAGAACAGGCATAGACATACCCCACAAGTGGGGAGTAGTTGGGCAATGAGGGCACCTCAGCAGTCCACAAGAAAAATGGCAATACAGCACAACATAGAAAAATATCTTTATTAAACAATAGCAGAAATAAAAAATAACAAAATCAACAACCATGAGGACTATGTACAAGAAACAAAAGTTGCAGAAAAAAGGGGGGGGGCAGGGCAAAGACAATGGGAAGGAAGGAGTTGGGTTTTGATAAGTAGAAATGAGAGGATATCTAGGGTGCAGTTGGGGGTGGTGGGTGGGTATTTCTTGTCACCTCCTCGATGGCCTCCACCATTCACCCAGCCAAAGCCCCAAGAGCTGCCAGCTGATCCAGCATGCCCTTCTTCTGGTGAACCAGAAGGTGGAGCAGGTCATTGCATCCCTCTGTCATCTCTGGATGACAGGCACTCACAGCTGTCCAACAATCACCTATATGGAGAAAGGCAATGCTGTGAGTAAGGCGAGCAGACCCTGTAGATCATGTATGTTCAGGTAGCACACATAGCCATGCCCCCCACCCCACTCCCCAGAGCACTGCCACCACCATGGCACATGTAAGATATGGGTGGCATGGCTGCCCCAGAGAATATAGACACATCAACACACCCAGACAATCACACATGGCTGGGTGCCACACATGCTCTGCAGTGCCGAACAGGGAGCACAGGCCAGGCTGGTGGGTGCAAAGACACAGCAAAGGCTGCAGATGCTGTGCATGAGTTGAGGCCTGGGGAGCTGTTTCCAATGTGTAGGTGGCTGCAATGTGCAGCAAGTGGCACACTGGGACGGCACAGTACCCTTGGGCCATAATGCATAGATGGGATGGACAGAATTCTGCCCAACAACCCCATAGCAATGCTGCCACGGAAGGACAACACTGCCCCAGGGCAGTGTATGCGCCTGTACCACAGAGGCTAATAGGCCAATAGATGGTGGTATAACTGCAAAGGTCAGGCCTGTGGGCAGTGCAGCAGTAGCATGTTGCAGGCATATACACTGGACATGTACATCGAATGTCAAAAGATGCTAGCCACCAAAGTGCAGAAGCAGGACTGCCAGCTGACACATCCAAGGAGAGTCTGTTACTCCAGAGGGGAAAGCAATGCATAGAGTACCTGTAGCGCACTGGCCAGGCAGGCATGGGGCACCGTAATGCAGCATTGCAGAACTGACTGGCACAAACAGGGAAATGCAACACAGGAAAACAGGCTGTGGGGTCAGTGACTATAGAGCCCTGGCTGACTGGGGCACATGCCACTGAAGGGGTGTGTACTTCATGCTAATGCACTCCTGTAGCACAGTCACCTGAGTGGTATTGTAACCCCTGCAGCAGGCATCATGGAACGGCACCCCTGGACCACTATACCTCTCGCCTATCCCACAGGACAATGAGTACTCTCCACAGCTCCACAGAACAGGACACCATGTTCCAGGACCATGGCATCCCAACACAGGGCACATGGCAGGTGAAATGCACCAGTTAATGGCATGGAATGACAAAATGATGAACACAAGTAATAGACATCCAGCAAAGTATGACACACATATGTACACTTGTAGGAGTGCCTGAAACTGTGTGGGCTATACAGATGTCCCACAAGCTGTGCAACTGCACTGCAAAGTGAAGGAGCAGCTGACACAATTGAGAGTGAAAAGGTTGAGAAGTAGGGTGGCCACTGCACCCAGGAGGACCCAAAGGTGGAGAGCCTAGCAAGCACTCAGCCAGGCTATACTGGCATGGTGCAGGATATGCCCTTGTGCCAGGGATGTAGGCTCAACAACTAGCAGAAAGGTAACCTTGGGAGTGCTCAGGTAATGCACTGGTTGTGGATTGCCAGCCCCAGACCCCACAGGAGGGCCGTCCCCGGCACAGGTACCAATACACCTCAGTGTTGTAGCAGGCATGGCTTGGTGCTTTGTGCATGATAGGGAACATGCCAGCCATTGAGACTGCATAGCCCAATGAATGCACAGCCCCATCAGGACACCCATGAGACCATAGTACAGGGGACATATGTGGTGTGTGCAGGCCAAGGACAGTGCACTATTTTGTTGAGCACAATAGGCCCATGCAGAGCCTGTGGGTATCCCATGACATGCCCTGGCCTGGCAGGGGCAACATGTGACCAGGACCACCATTGCTGCCACCACAGAACATGGCAGCATTGCATGTCAGGCAAAAAGGTGGACTGTGGCAGCATATATAATGTGGCCAGGGGATAACCACACATGCCAGGGCCATATCTCAGTGTGATAAGTGGTTTGCCATGGTGCAGCATCATGTCAGGTGGTGTGGACATGGTGTGAGGGGCACTAATCCTGTTACTCACCAACAAGTATGGCATGTTTGGATGCAACAATACAGTATACTCATATGCTACTGTCCACTGTTCTGAGCCTGATGGGGCTCCATCACTGTCCTGGTCCTTGTGCTTGTCCAGGTCCTGTTCCTGTCCTCACTGTGGCCATGTCTTCTCTGGTCCTCTGGCTGCTCAATCTGCAGAGCATAAGAAAACTTCTAGTCAGTTGAGTAATGCACAGCAGCGTGCCCCATGCCACTCGTCCAGGCTGTGCCACAGGATGGTGAGACACAACTTCCAATTCTGGGCACAGACAACCAGCCTGTGTGCGGCACAGTGCTGCAGGTGCAAAAGATGAACCAAGCTGATGGCACACCAAGTTAATGGCCCCCCGTGTGCATTGGTGGCCCAGATATGATGCATCAGCCAATGCATACGGTGGACATGGGCCACTGTCATGCAGCATGTGATGGTGGTGAGTGGACAAAGCCGTCCTCATCCATCACTGGTTTTCTGTGCTTATGGTGCAGTGGGACAGTCTCCCAGTGGGTCAGGGTACACAACATGTAAGTGGCCACACAGACAGTCCATGGCCATAGTCCCACTCCACCAAAGAGGGCACTGACATGGCAGTGACACTGTGAGGACCCAGTGAGCAGGCATCCATCCAGCACAAAGACACCTGCACTGGCAGCAATGCAGAGTGACATGGGTGCAGCTGTGACACAGCATATAAACTGGACAGCTGCTGAATGCTTGTGGTATACTGAAGCAGGAAAATGTGATGCATACAGGACCACAACCACACAATACAGCACAGAATGGAAGATATGCAATGGCATGGGTAACACCATGGGTACACAGTGAGGGAAGCACATAGTACAACCATGCCTGTCACAGTGATGCCAATGCCAGTGTCTAGTTTGCAGGGACTACAATACTGAGGGAGAGAGGTCCCCCATACCCCTGCCATGGTAGCAGCCATGTGCAATGGTACAGTAACATCATACAATACATGTATGTCACATGGCACAGATTTAAGTGGGAAAGAGACGTACAACAGTGTAGAATATAAGCCAAGCTACCACAGCTGTTCATGCCCAACCAACCACATATTACAGAATGCTACGGGAGCAGAACTGGTGGCAGCACTGCCTGGTGGAAGACTGCAAGACACATCGGATACACATCTGGGTGTCCCATGGAAACAATACACCTGGGGCTACAACCCATACCCTGACCAACCCATGCCCAGAAGCACACATGCCAGTCACAGAAAGACACCTATCTGGCCTCAGGAAAGTGCCATCCCGCACCATCTAGTGGTATCACTGCAGTCTGTCCTGGTCCCTGTAGACTAGTTCCTGTACAGGTGTTGGCACTGCTTGCATGAGGCTTGTGTTCTTGACACCATCCAGTACATGTGTGGGGAACTCACTGGGGAGATTCAGGATCTTAAGGCCATGAGTGTGATACTGTGTAGCTCAGTCACAGCCCAGGCCTCTGCAGCGTGTGCAACCCAGGCTCCTGGGGACTACACAGTGTGCGCCAATGCCATGGGGTGGCAGATCAGACACTGTCTGCGACCCCCAGATCCAGTGGCATCCCTGCACACTGGGGAGCAGCCTGAACCTCTCTGCATCCAGTGCCTGGTGTGTCTGTACAGAGTCTATGGTGACTCCATCATCAGAGGTATCACCCTTCCCATTGTTGCAGGCCACAACCCCCACATACAGGGGTCTGTGACAGCAGACAGTCCATACAGACGACAGCTGCAGACAAAAATAAATGGAATGGCTCCCAGACACCACCACAGCATATTCCAGACATCCCCAGCACCCTGCAGCCATTGTTAGGCTTCTTTTGATGTTTGCTCTGTATTTCTGTTCCCTTCTGGCTATGCTGCAGTCATGCCTGTCAAGCTGCTCTGGTATCCCCAGCACCTCTGGCTCCATGTCACTGTCACTGTGTTCTCCTCGAACCATCTGGCCTATTCCATGTGACATCACCATGTTGTGTAGAATACAACAGGCTTGGAATATGCCATAGGCCTAGTGAGGGGTATATTGCATGGCACTACCTGAACATTCAAGGCACCGAAATCACATTTTCAGCATGCCAAAGATGTGCTCAATGATGTGTGTGGTGATGTGTGGTGCATTCTATCTGTCCTCTACCACAGAGGAGGGGAAGAGGACAGGTGTGAGGAGTTGGGGATGCAAGGGATAGGCACTGTCCACTGTAACTTGACACACATCTGTTAACACCTGTTGACAGTTTAGCTATCTGTGTCCCAACAACAGCCCAAGCATGAGCTGAGGCACATTCTGTGCAGCTGTCCACCCACCCCTTCCCACACTTCCCTTGGTGAGGCTTCTATGTGCTGTGGTACAGCTGTGTACCCCCTTTGGGGGGTTTGTGTGTGTAGGGGAGTGCTGTGTGTACTTACAGATGAGCGACAGGACTCTCAAAGATCATGCAATACCCACAGCTGTGGGTAAACCACAGCACAAGTGAGTTGCCACTTGTGGATCCGCAGGTTACCCATAACGGTGGGTATTCAGAAAGGTGGATCTGGATCCTGACCGACTCCACGATATACGGCTGCTTGTGGGAGGTTTTGCCCAGGAGATCTCCGCAACTGCAGCAACATACTACGGCTGGTGGGAACAGCTATAACATCCTCCGCAACTGCTGGCTGAGAATCGCAACTAGCGCAGCTGCGGGCGATTTCAGCCCACAGCTGTAGTTGCTGAGTGGGACTTTGGTCCTGAAAGTTTTGAGAATCCTGCCCGAGGTGTCTACTGGGTATTTGGCCACCTTCAAATATTTGGCAGAGACTGGAATTATGCCATATGATGGTGTAGTTGGCACTGCTGGGGTACTGTACAGTTTAATGTCAAAATAGTGTGACTGAAATAGCACGATCCTATATAGCTGTAAATTCAGTACTTAGTGCCTGCTAGTCTACAGCAACAATTTAACACCTCATTAAAATGGCAAAGTAGCTTGGGGGACATGCCAGCAGTCCATTAGATAGGGATTTCCAGATTAAAGGGGTTCAGATAATCAGGACTCTACTGTGTTTACGCTGCACAATGTGACCGCGCTCACTCTTTGCACAGTGCTACTGTGCTGAATAAAGCTTTGCACTTCTATTCATATCCCTGCCCCTCCCTCTGCCCAGTGCATACATTATTTTGTTGCATGCATGCTATTCATTTTAACCTGCACTACACACTCTTTTAAATAAAGCACTGCAGCGCTAACAGCATGAAATGGCATGCAATCTCTTTGTCCACCAGGCAAAGTTTTTGAATACCTGGCCCCTGATGTTTAAAGAAACACATCATTATCTCATTTGAATTCACCTCCAACCTATATATGTGAAATGTATCTCAGCTTTGATTTCACTGACCTGAGTAAGAGACTATACCTCTAGAAAGCTGGTCTGAAAAAAAAATTTGTTTTTCCAACAAAAGGTAACATCAGCAACATATAGGCTGTTTTTTTTTCTTCTGCATCATCAACTGGACTAACACTGTTACCACATTTCTTTTGCATGAGAAGAAGTTTCAGAGGAATGAGTAGACTTATGGCTGTGCTGTACACACTCACTTCATGTGTTGCTTCCTGAAATGGCTGTAGTAACCAAGAGAAGTATAAGATTCACCTCTCCAGAGGTGAGTGTGACATCCCCTTTCCCTACTGCATGGTCAATGGTGTACTAGTACACTATTTACACTGCCCCTTTTCACAAACAAACACACAAGAGGCATGTATAAGGGCGTGCAACTCCACACTCAAGGGAATTCTGTGTGGGGGCCGCATTAGTGACCGCCAGCCCCAGCTCGGCTCCCCTGTGTGACCCGCCCCCAGCACACAGGTCCATGGGGGCCGGCAGGTGCGGAGTGCAGATCGTGGTGGAAAGCCAATTGGCTGCCCAGGTAGGGACCCTCAGTGCATCCCTTACACACCTCTGGCATCATGTTGCCAGCTGGTGAGCAGTGTGCTGACCAAGCTGTGGATGTGGTGCTCTCCGTCCACCTGACCTTGACCACCAGAAGTACCCCAATGGCAGGGGCTGCATTGCTGGGGGGTTATTGCCCCCCCCCGCCGTTCCCATTGCATCCGGAGGCAGCCTCCCCGGGGGGCACGTAGCCTGCCCAGGTGGTTTGTGGCTACCTCCCAGATGAAGAACTGGTCTCCCACGCATACAGCACTCTGCAAGGTTGTGCATACCATGGAGTGCTGGCTCACTACCTGCATTGCCCCATGGCCTGCCCCCTTGTGGAGCTCCACGATTGGCTGGGGGATCAGGTGCATAGGGGTGGCGCATCCATTTGGTGAATGTGGCGGAGGGGGCATAGTGGGTGTGGGCGGCTGTGCAGTGACTACATGCCCAACTTACATGGCATGTAGCCACTCCAGACATTCATTAATGGGCCCCATAGTTCCTGGAGCATCTGCAACATGTAAAAGGTAGCTTTCCACCTGGTGGCAACTTCTTGTTTGAGCTGGCGTATTTGGAAGTTGTACTTTTGCTGTAGATCCCACAAAATTCTAACAGATTGTCCTCAGTGCCTGATGTGACCACATACAGTATCTTTTCTGCAGTATTCAGCATAATTTTGCACATTCCAGTCTTCAGTGAGGAAGTCTTGTACCACTAGACCGAGTGTACAGTATGTGTAAACAGTTGATATATGCACAAACCCAACATCCTTTAATGATTTCTGAATGTTAGCCCCATTGTCTAAAACCATGAATCCTGGGAAAAGGCCATTAGGGGAAAAAACAGTCTAAAAATGTGTTCTTTAGCTCCTATACATTGTTCTCACCACTATGATTTTCTTTCTCAATGCTTGCAAACAGAGAGCAGCCTGTTAGTGAGGATTGTGTTGGTTCCTTGTGGTGGCACAGGATGTTGCAGAAGAATATGATACCCAGTGGGTGGTCACAGTGATGTAGTCTGCTGTTTGACCACTTGTCCACACATCTGTTGTTATATATTCTTTAATAGGCAATGACTGCAAGGCACTGTTTAGCTTCTGGTGCAGTTCACTATAAAGAGTGGGATCAGCCTTTCGTGAGTGGTACCAATGGACTGCAATTGTCATCACCTCACAAAAATCAGTAGAGTCAGCAACAGAGAAGAGATGCATGCCCACTGCAGTCATTGCAGAAAATGCTTTATTTAACTGCTGAGCAGCTGGATGATTTTGGCCATATTTGGGTCTCGGTTAAAAAGCCTGATACACAGTTGACTATTTCAGAAGGCTGGAGGAGGCAAAGGAGAGGAGCTCATTCTATTTTCATTTTGGAAACTTTCTGATTCTGATAAAGAACTAACAAATAGAAACACAGAAACATAAAATTTGATGGCAGATAAGGATCACTTGGCCCATCAGATCTCTCCATCTCTTCCTATCTACACTATTACATCAGACCATGCCCAGTCTACAGCTTCCTCCCTCCCCCTTCCTTTCCAATATGAGTCCTTTGTACTTATCCCATGCAATTCTGAACCCCACCACTGTTTTTGCCCCCACCACCTCCAATAGAAGGCTGTTCCAGGAATACACCACTGTTTCTGTCAAGAAGTACTTCCTCACATTTCTCCTGAATCTACACCCCCGCCCACCCCTCCTCCCGCTTCATGGCATGTCTTCTTGTTCTTGAGCACCTTTTCTTCTGCAAAATACTTCCCTCCTGTACCATATTAATACCTGTGAGGTATTTTACAGGTCTCTGCCATATCCTCACTCTCTTTCTCCTCTGTTACAGGGTATACATATTGAGGTCCTTCAGTCTCTCCTCATAGGGCTTTAGATGCAGACCCTGTATCATTTTTATTTGCAGTCCTCTGAACCGCCTCCCTTATGTCTGTTTCCTGCTGGAGAGGTGCTCTCCAGAACTGGATAGAATACTCTAGGTGGGATCTTGCCTGTGATCTATAGAGAGGCAATACCACCTCAATCTTTCTGCTGGTGATACCCCTCATTATGCACTCCAGTATCCCACTTGCCCTCCCTACTGCTTTGTCATACTGCGTGGCAACCTTTAGATCATCCAATATGATTAGCCCTAGATCTCTTTCCAGCTTAGTGGTCATCAAAACCACTCTACCCATTTTGTACTCTGCCACTGGGTTTCTGTGCCCTAAGGGCATTATTTTGCACTTTTTTGCAATAAAACGCAACTGCCATACACTTGACCACCCCTCTAGTTTTCTTAAGTCTCTACTCATCCTTTTCACTCCCCCCCCCGGAGTGTTCACCCTACTGCAGAGTTTGGTGTAATCTGCAAAGAGGCAGACCGTCCCTTCCAGCTCCTCTGCAATGTCACTTATAAAGACATTAAAGAGGACTGGTCCCAGCACTGATCACTGAGGCATCTCACTGGTCACCCTCCCTTCCCTGGAGTGAACTCTTTTTACCACCACCCTCTGTGGCCTATCCCCTAACCAATTTCTTATCCAGTTTACTACCTTTGGACCCGCTCCTAAACTACCCAGCTTGCTTACTAGTCTCCTATGTGGAATGGTGTAAAATGCCTTACTGAAATCTAGGTAGGCCACATCCACCACTCTACCCTGATCTAGTTCCTTGGCCATCCAGTCAAAGACATCTATCAGACTGATTTGACATGACCTTCCCCTTGTGAAATCATGTGACTTGGGTCTTGTATTGTAACCCACTGGATTCAAGATGTTCTGCAATCATTTTCTTCAGCAGTGATTCCATTTACTTTCTCACCTCTGATGTCAGGCTACCTGCCCTGTAATTGTCAGTCTCCTCCCTGCTAACACTTTTGTGTAGTGGGACCACATCCACCCTCCTCCAGTCCACTGGAACCACTCCTGTTTTCAGTGAGCTGTTAAATAGAACTGTCAGAGGTGGAGCAAATAGTTCCCTGAGCTTCTTCAATACCCTTGGATGAACCCCATCTGGCCCAATTGCTTTGTCCACCTTCAGATTAGCAAGTCCCTTCAGGACTCTCTCCTCCAAAAAAAGAACTAGTGTCCACCTCCCTCCCTCCAAAGCTTTTGTTATTTTTTTTGTGGCCCCTCTCCTTCTCCTTCTTCTGTGAACACCAAGTAAAAATATTTGTTAAGGATGCCTACCTTTTCCTGGTCCCTCTCTGCGCAGTCCCCTGCTTCCCTTTTTAACCATACAGTCCCACCCCTGGTCTTCCTCTTTTCACTTACATAGCTAAAAAATGTCTCATCCTCTTTTGCTACCTCCTGGGTTATTCTCTCTCTTCAGTTTCATCCTTTGCATTCCTTGCTGCTTTCCCTGCTTCCCTCTGTTTCTTCCGATATGCCTCTCTATCCTCCTCTTTCCGCATCTCCTAATACATTCTGAATGCTACCCTTTTAGCTTTTATTTTTTCAGCAACCTCTTTCGAGAACCATAGTGATCTCTTTTTCCTCTTGTTTTTGCTAACTTGTGTGATGCAGAGGTTTGTTGCCTTTACTACTCTTCTTTTTATTTTCACCCACTGTGCTTCCACCCCAACCAGGTCACCCCCCCCACCTCTATGTTATCCCTGAGGCATTCACCCATCTTTCTAAGATCTGCCATCCTGAAGTCCAGGACCCTGACCCCTGTGTGGTTTGATTCCACAGCCATCCTTATATTAAACCATACCGTACAGTGATGACTGGTCCTCAAGTGGCCTCCAACCGTGACATCTGCAACACTGTCCATGTTACTGAGTTGCAGGTCCAGTATTGCCCTATCATGAGTGGGTTCACTGACTAGTTGCCTGAGGAATGCCTCCTGAAGAGACTCCAGGATGTCCCTGCTTGTAGCTGAAGCCACTGCTGGAAGGCTCAAATTCACACCTGGCAGATTGAAGTCCTCCATCAGCAGCACCTCCCCCTTTTCTGCCATCTTGCCAATGGCTTCCACCAATACCTTATCTAATTCCTCCCTCAGCGCTGGATGTCTGTAGATCACTCCTGTGTGAACGGTAGCTCCATTCCCTGTCTCCAGGGTGATCAACTATACCTCTGCATCCCCGTGTATTCCTTCTATCTCTATGGCTTTTATGCTTTCCCTCACATAAAGCTCCATACCTCTGCCTTTTTTTACTTCCTTCCCGGTTCCTCCTGAACAGAGTATAGACCGGTATGGCCATGTCCCAGTCATGGTTTTCAGTGCACCATGACTCAGCAATGGCCACAATATCCAGGCTGGCCTCTGCAATGATGGCCTCTAGGTCAGGAATCTTATCCCCTAGACTTCTAGAATTCTCACTCATAGCCTTTCACGTTTTGTTTCCACTCTGCTTCTTGCTCCCCCACTTTTTTCTTTTTGCTCTCCCTCCTTCCCACCTCTATTTTTAATGGTTCTGTTCTTTTCCCCCTTTATCTCTACCAACCTACTCTCTTTATTAATTTGCACCCTGGGAGATTCCTCTCCCCTTGGCTTCTCCATACTCTTTACTTCAGCCTGTAGGGGGAGGCAGTTTCTGACTCCCTGATTCCTTCTGCCACCCCACATGGCAAGATTAAATATTTATTGAAATAACATTTAAACAGTCCACTGAGGACTGTGGTTCCCCTCCCAGATGGATGCAGGACCTCCTCTCCTGTATAGGCCCTTATCTTCCCAGGTGGGTCCCCAGTCACTAATGTAGCCAAACCCTTGCTCTCTGCATCATTCCTTCAGCCATAAGTTGAAGACCCTGGTACGGAGTTCCCTCTCATGTCCCTTGTCATAGACAGGCAGTAGCTCAACAAATGCCACTGAGTGAGCTACATGTCTAAGACCCCTCTCCAGCTACCTAAACTCTCCCTGAACTATCCCAGTTCCATCCCTAACCAGGTCATTAGTCACCAGGTGGACAATGAAATCCAGCTCTCCCTCCTATCCTGCTGCCCTATTGAGCTGCAGGATTTGCTTCCCATCCCTCCAGGCCATGACACCAGGCTCTGGCAGTAAAGCCTAGAGGTTAGAGTAGCGATCTGTGAATGAGCTTGGTACATCCAGCAGTCAGACCTGGGTTTAATTCCCACAACCTTCACTTGTATACTGTATGACTTTAAGAAAGTCACTTAACCTCCCCAGTGCTCCTGGATTGCACCTGAAAACAGGCACCTGTGCCTAGTGGGCTACACGGTTAACAAAAAAAAAAAAAAAAAGGTAGGCACCTAACCTGTCTCTCTCCCCTCTTTCCTATTCCCAAATCTATCCCCCTCACATTTAAGCCCCTCCCCACCAGAAGTTGCTTCCTCCTCCTCTGGTGTCCTCTACTATCCTCCTTGGTGTCTCCACTATGGAGGGCCTCCACTTTCCCCAAATCACTACTGTGGGTGCTTCCTCCTGGCAGTCCCACCCCCCCAGAGTGGCATAGGAATTTTGTAGTGGTATTGGTTGAGCAATGTGCCTCTATCCCACCACTCCCAACATTACATAGCCCACCCTAATCCAGTCATTCCTCCTCACTGGCACCCTTTGAGGTAATGGTGGCAGACCTGGTAGCCTCTGGGTGGGGGGAGAGGTCCCTTGAATCTTAGCCAACTTGACCTGGAGTCTAGCAACCTCCTCCCTCAACCCAGAGAGGTGTGTGCAGATAGGGGCAGCACCACAATCCCCAGAAGGTCTCTCTGAAAACTGCCACTCCTCAGCCACTGCATCACTCCCAGCCCTCTTAACCTTTATTCTCCTTGTGTTACCTGGAGATACTTTTGCACCCTTATCCCTGATAGGGTGTTCTAGTTTTTCCTTTTGTTTATATCTATTTGTGCTCCCCTATCCCTTGTTTACATCTTTATTTACCCCTGCCAGAGAATAGAGTGTTGCTCCTATTCCCAGTTTTGGCCTACCTTTGACCTTCCACTCTTTCCAGCAGTGAGTATTACACAGAAGTGAACAGATGCCTTGCCCTAGTCAACTGACTGTGTTCCCTGCTTCTCAGCTTCCTTCTGCTGATGCCTGCCAACACCTATGACACCAGTCACCTGTTTCATTCCATTGCTGTTCCACTCACTCGCTGGGACATGAACATGTGGGACACATTGGAAGTGGCTGCTTTTATGCAGAACTTGCTACCTTCCTGGTGGCATACTACTGGCTATGGGAGGTCAATTATCAAGTAGCTGAGGCCCCAGGCCGGACAGTTAGCACCCCTCCAGCAAACTACAGGGCTAGACACAGGTCTGATAATATGACCCCTAAATGTGGGCTACTCCGGATACTCTGAAATATACCCTTCACTCAATAAGAAATGCACTACAGTATATGTTAGTGATTGCACCTGTATATTAGGGTTACTATGGTGTTTCATTAAAAATTGCCATTTTCAGAGGGTAATATCCTGGCTGTTGTAAACCCTAGGACTGTAACATTTGGTCTGCTGCTTTATCGTACTATCATCTCTTTACCCTCTAAAATTTGGGAGGATCAGTTTTGTACTGTTGGAGATATCAAGGTCTGAAATTAGGTATTTTTGCCTGACTTTCTAGCTCAACATTTATGCTCAGAAAACTAGAAAATAGCTTAGAGTTACGCTATGAATCTTACGAGTTTTATAGATCTCATATAGGAGTAGGTAATTTGGGGGGGAGTGGTTTAAAAATAATTTGTTTTTGACTTAATTGTGATTAATTGGTTGTGCACACATGTTAAAAAAAATCACTGAGGAAAATATCTAAAAATCACCCTTACACTTTTCCAAGTTAAAGTTGTACCCAAAAAAAAAACTTACGCTAATACAACTTTTCAAAAACAGAAAAGTACAGTGTGTGAGTTATGTGTCTCTGAGGGAGTGAGGGATACTATGAGGTACACAATGTCATTTGTTGTTTAAATAAACCAATTAGAAATTAGTTATAATTAATAAACAAGCATTTGTCAATGCCGAATGTTGCTTGCTTGTATGTGCTGTTTAGGTATTTGGAAGTGATAGTTCCATGCCTTCCTCCAAAGTCATCCACTGTGTCTTTCCGCTCAGTATTCACAGAAGAGTGGGAGGAGCAAGGGCCACAGCAGAACAGCAGTTGCCAAAGGGGTGAAGATGTGGACAATAATCCATTCAAAGGCAAAAGAGTCCTACAGAAGCTCACTAAATTGAAGGTGGACAAAGCGATGGAACCAGATGGCATACACCCAAGGATATTAAGAGAACTGCGAAGGGAAATAGCAGTACCTCTGGCAGCCATGTTCACAGAGTCATTTAACATGAGTGAGTTGGAGGAGGGCACATGTGGTCCCTCTACACAAATGCAGCAGCAGGGAGGAGGCAGGAAACAATAAGCCGTTCAGCCTCACCTCAGTAGTGATGAAGATCATGGAGGCATTGCTTAAAGAAAGGATAGTGAGGCATCTAGAAGCCATTGGAGCCCAGGACCATAGACAACATGGATTCACAGTGGGGACATCATGTCAGACAAATCTGGTTGATTTCTTTGACTGGGTGACAAAGGAAGTGAATCAGGGTAGGGCAGTGGACAACGCTTACCTTGATATAAGCAAAGCCTTTGACACCATCCCACATAGGAGGCTGATAAACTAGCTGGGTAGGCTGGGCATGGGGGAAAGGGTGGTAAATTGGGTTAGAAACTGGCTAACAGACAGGAGGCAGAAAGTGGTGGTAAATGGGGTGCAGTCTAGGGAGAGGGGGTGACCAGTGGGGTGCTGCAGGGTCTTTATTAGTAACATTGCAGAACGGCTGAAGGGAATTTTTTCACCAAATTTTCAACATAGCCATTTTAAGACCTCTGCTCGTGAACAGTGTCACTGTGATTTTCTTAATCTGTCCCAAACATTGATTGTGCACACTGACTGCGCCATTGTGCATTACATGCACAGAAACACATTTTGGGTGACATGAAAAATGACAGCTGTACTACTCATAAGGAGGTGTGGTAAAATGGCAATGTTGAAAAGCTGGAGTGCAAATATTAAAAATTTGCGAATTTATGAGTGTAGATAGGAACTGCACAACGCAAGCTCGTAAAACATTCATTTTAAGGAATTTTTTTACCAAATTTTCAACATAGCCATTTTAAGACCTCTGCTCATGAACATTGTCACTGTGATTTTCTTAATGTGTCCCATACATTGATTTTGCACACCAACTGCGCCATTGTGCGCTATGTGGGCTGAAATAAGTTTTGGGCAAGATGTGAAAAATGACAGCTGTACTGCTCATAAGGAGGTGTGGTAAAATGGCAATGTTGAAAATCTGGATTGAAAATATTGAAAATTTGCGAACTTACGAGCGTAAGTAGGAACTGCTCAACGCACGCTCATAAAACAGTAATTTTTGGGAATTTTTTCACAAAATTTTCAACATAGCCATTTTAAGACATCTGCTCATGAACAATGTCACTGTGATATTCTTAATGTGTCCCATACATTGATTTTGCACATCAACTGCACCATTGTGTGCTACATGGGTGGAAACACATTTTGGGTGAGATGTGAAAAATGTCAGCTGTACTGCTCAAAAGGAGGTGTGGTAAAATGGTAATGTTGAAAATCTGGAGTAAAAATATTGAAAATTTGCGAACTTACGAGCGTGCATAGGAAATGTGCAACGCACACTCGTAAAACAGTCATTTTTAGGAATTTGTTCACCAAATTTTCAACATAGACTTTTTGAGATTCCACCTTATGAACACTGGCAATGTCGTTTTGTTAATTGGTCCTGAAAGGTGATTTTATGCAGTGACCACAAAATCACCCTTTGGGCCCTATTAATGCCATGACAGTGCAAGAATTAACGAGGATGGGTCCTAAAAGCCCCATGTTGAAAATTTGGGCCCAATATTCCCTCAAATGCCTGAGATATGCAACAAAGTTGAAAAAACCCTATTTATTCCATTATACAGCTTACCGGCATTTCCTCGGTTCATGGTTGGCTTTGAAGAGTGCAGACGTGTTCCCGGTCCATTGAAGATCATCGCTACGGACTCCGCAGGTAAGTATGGGGTGAGGTAGTGAGGAGAGGGTGCACAGTGGTGGGTGCACATTGCAGAAGTGCGGAGACTACGGGGACCTTTTTGTTTACAAGTGTGTTTTTATGAAGGCGACATGGGACGTTTGCCACACTGGGGTGGGCTCTCAGTGTGGCAGCTGGAAAGGCTGTTTGGGGGGTGCTGGAGCTGATGGGAGATTGGGCAACCCCGTCAGCCATAACAAGCTTTGCCACGCTGGTTGGGCTCCCAGCATGGCACCTGGAAAGCTTTTGGGGGGGCATGCAGCCGTGGAACTGGCAGGGGATTGGGCACCCCTGTCGGCTATAACAGTTTTTGCCACATTGGGGTAGGTTCCCAGTGTGGCACCAGGACAGCTTTGTGGGTGTGGAGTTGACGGGATTGGGCACCCGCCAGCCATACAGTGTGTGCGTGGGGGGGAGCTCATCAGCATGCAGCATGCATGCTTGTGTGCGTGTGTGTGTGGGGGAGAGTTCTGCTCACTGAAGCAGAGCTCTCCTTTTCAACCGTATGACACTGCATTTTCAACTGCTGTCATATGACAGCTGCAGCAGTGATTGGGAAACTGGGCCACGCCTGCAAACACACTGACTGAATTGGAAGACGGCTGCCACACCTCCGAAAACTCGGATGATGGCACTATGTTTCTTGTATATGCATGCAAGCAACATAAAAATGAAATATGTTCACAAAGTAATACTTCACTAGTTTTTTGTTACAAAATGTGCTTAAAATATGAACATGTTTTAAGATTTGCAATATGATGGTTTTTCTACTTTGTGGGCACTTTAAAAAGTGTTTGTCATTTTACAAAATGTACTAAAAAATACAAATATGTTTAAGATTTGTAGTAGTACAGTTTATCTACTTTGTGTGTGCTTTGAAATTTGTTTATAGTTTTGCAAAATAAACTTAAAATATGAAGATATTTTAAGATTTGATGTAGGATGTTTTTTCTACTTTTCATGCACCTTGAAAAGAGATCACAATTTTTCAGAATATAGCCAGAATACATCTGCAGTATGTTTTACATTTGTAGTAGGATGGTTTTCTTACTTTGCATGCATTTTGAAAAGGGTTTGGAATTTAACAGAATGTACTAAAACTTCAAACATTTTTAGGGCTGTGGGCAGAGCCTACAACCATTTTAGGATTGAAAGTAGCTCAAAAAATGGCTGATCTTCGAACCTTTCATTAGACTTTTGGAAATATCCCTTTGAAAGTCCAATGGAGATTGAAACCCTCTGCCACAGCTGGCTGCTAAGGAATAACAGCCATACTATGTCAGCTGTTACTTCCATATTACAGGGCATGAACTGCACATGCACGACTAGTGCACATGTGCAGTTCTCCTTTCACTATCATGTTTTGAATGGCAAACTGCCATTCACTGCAACAACGCATGCACGAGTGCTGCGCATGCGAAGTTGTGTCACCGCCGCCAGCAAAGGCAACAAAGAAAACCATCTCACACCCTCCCACTACTGCTGTCCTCCCTGCTCCCTCTGTTACCATCTCTGCACTGACATCAGGGTCCTCAATCCCCATGTTGGCATTATGTAGCCCCCCCACTCATGTGACACACTGGGAGCACACCCCAGTGTGCTCAAATGTATTTTTTTTATTTCCCCACCCTCTACCAACATTGGGTGCCCAGTCCCTGTGTCAGCATCATGTACCTACCCCCTCACTCATGTGGCACACTGGGAGCCCACCCCAGTGTGTCCAAATGTATGTTTTTATTGTTGTTTCCTGTAATCAAAGAAAACCATCACTTAATGTGTTTTTTATCTGTAAAAAGCAAACGATCCCTTGTCATTGCCCCAGTCCCCTCCCCCATCCCCACCCTCCCACTGATAATCCATCTCCCTCTACCCCCTTACCCATACTTATCTCCGGAGGTCGGCACTATCATTGTCTCTGGACAGAACATGTCTGCACCTTTCAAAGCTGAACCACAAACTGAAGAATCAAAGGTAAGCATGCTATAATGGCATTCAATGGGGTTCTCAACTTATGTTGATAAATCAGCTATTTGTTTTGAAGTTTGGATTCACATTTTCAACATGGGATTCTTGGGACCCCCCTTCATGAAAACTTTCAGTGCCATTTCATTACTCAGTCCTGAAAGATGATTTTGTGGTCGCTGCACAGAATCAGCTTTCTGGACGGATTCACAAAATGACAGTGCCACTGTTCATGAGGTGGGTTCCCAAAAAGCCCATGCTGAAAATGTGGTGAACAAATTTCAAAAAAATGACTGCTTTAAGAGCATGCATTGCATAGTTTCTACACATGCTCCTAACTTTGCCAGTTTTTAATGTTTTCACTCCACATTTTCAACATTGCCATTTTCGCACACCTCCTTTTTAACAGTATAGCTGTCATTTTTCACATCCTGCGCAAAATGTGTTTTTTTATACTATATATTTATTATATTTTCATTTGCAAAATCATAGGACAGTTTTTATAGTGTATAAGTTAAGACAGTACATAATTACATCAGTCAGATACGTAGCAATACATTAGTCAAAGGTCTCAGGACAACTTACATATTTTTCAAAGCAATTCATTTAATGAGCACTAAGACATTTACATAAACCATCAACAGAGTTGATATGTTTCTAAGGTAGAAAAGTAGGATCTAAAGATGAAATATATGGAACATTTCCTCCATTTAAGCTCAAATGCAGACCATTTATCTGTGCTTTTAGCTATTAATCTCTCTAATACATAAATTTCTCCCATTATTGCCAGCCAGTTCTGTATGTTTGGAGACATCTTCTTCCCCCAGTTTCTAGTAATTGCTTTTTTAGCTGCCAGCAAATAAGTGATTAACAGTGATCCTTTGGGTATTGGGAGACCCTCTGGTGGAATTGAGAGTAATACTAGCTCAGGGGTCAATACAGCTTCCGCATCTACCAATTCTTTTAATGCCTCTAAAATATCTCTCCAGTAACCTGCTAACTGTGGGCAGGCCCAAAAAACATGGAACTGATCCGCAGATATTTCTCCACAATCTCTCCAGCAATTGCTTAGTGTCCCTGATGAAAACCTAGCCAGTCTTGCCGGAGTATATAAAAATCTATTTCTAACTTTCCAGGCAAATTCTCACCAGTAGGGGGCTCCCAAAAGTCCCTTTGAGAATTTAGTATACTTTTCCCAATCTTCCTTTGATACCTGGAATGGAAGCTCTTTATTCCAGGCATTTCGAATTCCCTGAGTTGAATTTTTTGATAATTCCCTCAAACCCCTGTATATTAGTACCACAAAGTGGGGCCACAACTGTCCTCTTCCTGTGGTCATGGCTAAAGTAAGCAATAAAGGGGGGGTCTGGGAGTCTACTAAAGGCTGGTCTTTTAGGTTCAATGCCCTCTCTTAAGCTTGTATAAATTGTAAAGTCTTGTTGTGAAAGATTGTATGTTCCTTGAAGTTTAGTAAATGAGAGGACCCCCCTGGCATCCACCAAGTAGAACATAAATTTAAAACCTTTTTGTCTCCATTGAGCCAAAGTACCCACCTGTTCCAGAGTAAGAGTTTGGATTCTGAAATTTAATAGATTAAAATAGGGACCTACTGGTTCTAGCTCTCTTAGATAAATGAGTCTCCTCCAAGTGTCCATAGTAGAATTTGTACTATAAATAAGTCTAGGTCTTTTATTTACTGGGTCATATAGCAATTGTAAAAGTTCACTCCCCTCCTTTACCCCATTAAGGGTGAATTCTAAGTTCTTCCATGGTATGTCATATTTTGGATTATTCCAATTGAAAACTCGAGCTATCACTGTAGTGTATGCATACATCTGAAGATCAGGCAAATTTAAGTCTCCCTTATTTTTTGGTAACATTAATGTGGACCATTTGATTTGTTTTTTTTTCCTGTCCCAGACAAATCTCGCCAAATACTTATTCCAGGAGGGAAAGTACATTCCATCTGGCATCATAGGTATGGTCTGAAAAAGATATAGCAGCCTTGCAAGAATATTCATCCTAATAAGATCCACCTTAGAATATAGTGATAAATGAAGTTGGGACCATCGATGTAGATCAGACTCTGTTCTTTTGTGTTAAAGGCTCATAGTTTACCATAGTGAGATGCATTAACTGGTTTGGTAACTGTATGCCTAGATATTTTATCTTGATGCTGTTCCAGCGCAGAGGCAAACTACCCTCCAGTGTCTGTGGGAGGAGAAATGAAAGGGAAGAACCTCTATCTTAGAAGAATTTATTTTATATCCAGAGAATTGAGCAAATTGCTTAAGTACCTCCCATATTGCTAGAATAGAGGACTCTGGATCCGCTACTGACAATAAAATGTCATCTGCATATAAAGCCAGCTTCCATGATTGATTGCCCAGCTGAATGCCCTTAATTTTAACTGATTTTCTAAGCATCATATCCAAAGGCTCAATATAGACGGCAAATAACAAAGGCAATAGGGGGGCATCCCTGTCTAGTGCCTCGCTGCAACTTGATATGAGGTGTGATACCACCATTAAGTTTTATATATGCCCTTGGTTCAGAATATATTTGCTCCATCCAATTCACAGATTCCTTTGGAAACCCAAATTACATTAATGTTCCCCATAGAAATCTCCAGGACACTCTGTCAAAAGCCTCACATGCATCTAAACTGACTAAAGCCGAGGAGGTAGCTGAGTTAGCCATATAATCCATTAGTTGGATTGTTCTTTGTACATTATCTGCAGTCTGATGCATGTGTAAAAAATCCTGCCTGATCTGGGTGCATCAGGGTGGGCAGTATAGTCTCTAACCTATGGGCTCATATTACCATGTATATCTTATAATCATTATTTAAAACCGAAATGGGTCTGTATGACTCTGAATTTAATGGATCTTTACCTGGTTTCAATATAGCTGAGATGGCCGCATATGACCATGGGGGGGGGGGGCACCTCCATCCTGCACCTTTAAAAAGGTTTTTTGCATCGGCTGAATTAATTTTGAAATAAAAGTCTTATACCATTTGGCTGCAAAGTTGTCTGGGACTGGGCTTTTTAATGTTTTAGACTTTTTAACTACTTTCTGGATCTCTATAGTGGAGATAGGGCATAGAATTGAAGCCTGCTGGGATTCAGATAAGTGTGGGAAGTTAAAGGGGGGTGTAGGATCGGAGTACAAATCTGCATAATATTGTTGGAATGCTTTCAAAACTGCAGGGGTTTTACTAAGAATATCACCTGCTATGGGGTCTCCTATTCTTTGTAATAGTGACAGCCTGCTTAAATCCTCCAGTAAATCTAGCCAAATGTCTGGCACCTTTAGGATCTCCCTCATAATAGTATCTTTTAAGATATAGTAAGGACATTTGCATTTTATAATCTAGAATGGATTGTAATTCCGACTAAATTTGTTTAAGTTCTAATTGTGGAACTTGTTCTCCTCTCTCTCTCTCTCTTCTGCTGTAATTCTTGTAATTTATCTTGTAATATTTTGTATCTGGATTATCTTTGTTTATTTAGTCTAGAGGAATAAGAGATAATTTCTCCTCTAATCACAACCTTCAGAGTATCCCAGAGGACAGTAGCTGAAATAGAAGGGTCTGTGTTCCCCTCTAAGATTTGTGTTATGCTGTCTACCATTCTGGACTTAAACACTGGATCCTTCAAGAGAGAAAGATTCAGTCTCCATAAAGTTGTTTTATGAGTTTTGTTTAATCCCACCTTAATTAAGAGGGGTATATGGTCTGAGAGGAGGCGAGCTTCCAGGGATATATCTTGAATCATATCTAGGTGCTCTGTTGATGTAAAAAACAATCTATTCTAGCTGAGGTGTGAAATCTAGGTGAGGCAAAAGTATGTCCCTCCACAGAGGGGTAGAAATGGTGCCATATATATCTATAAGACCCATCTAGGTATCTGGGCTTTTAAAAGTTTTTGAGTGGGAGTAAATCTATGTTGTTTAGGGAAAGTGGAATCTTTTTACGAAGACATAATTAAGTTGAAGTCACCTCCTATCAGCATTACCCCCTTTTGCTTTTTAAGCAATCTGTTAAAGAACTGTCTCAGTAGAGAGGGAGATGCTCCTGGTGGCAGATAAACATTTGCCATTGTCACTTCAGTCTCATGCAACCTCCCTTGTACTATGACAAAATTCACATTATTATCTCATTAGACCTCCCCTTTAGTAAATGGAGTAGTAGCTAGAATCAAAATTGCCACTCCACACCTTTTCCCTGACTTACTAGATGAAGAAAAGACAGCGTATCTGCCACCTGCAGCAAGCTTAGCATGTTCTCCTTTCGACAAATGTGTCTCCAGTAGGTAAATGCATTCTGCATTCTGCTCCCTCAGATGTTGTTGTAATCTAGCTCTTTTTATGAGATGATTAATGCTATTAATATTTAATGACAATATCTTAGTTGTTTCTAATACCTTATTTTGTTTTCATTTGATAAAGCATTACTGAATTTTGCACTTTCTCCCCTCAACCACTCCCCCTCCAATCTCCACAAGAATCCACAAAGTCTCCAGAATGTCCAAACAATGGTACTAGCAAAAAATATCTTATCTTGTCTTAGATGTCCTGTCCTCTGACCAGTGCCATGTAATCTAACTAAAGTTTTCTTACTGTCCCTTATCAACCAAAAATAACTTATTATCACATATATAGCTGTGATTAGCCACTGCAAACTGTTAATGTAAGTGGTGTATCCAGTAATCTGAAAGGATAGCTGTACAGCAATGATTGACAATAAATCAAAACATATATACATATAGCTATTGCTTTTAGTATTATACTGTGCTGTAGAAGCTTTAGGACTTCCAAATGTGGGGAGAGAAATAAAAAACTCAAAATTTCCAGTAGAAACTGCTCCTGGAGCATTTGAACTCTCCCTAAAAATGAAGGAGAAATCCTTAACATTACTGTTAGGGGCCTTTGAGGAGCAAGTAAACTGTTCCCCTTTAAATAAGGCAAAAACATTGCAGGAAAGGAGTATAAAACTCCAAAGAAAATCTTTAGGGACATCCCCAAAAGCAGCATAGAGCTCAAAAACTGCTCCCTCCCACATTCCCTGCACCCGAGCTTTCTGAAAAATGTTTTCCCCTTATGTTATTTCGATTACATATAGGTAGATTACCACATAGGTATGCTGCACACTGGTCACTGTTCCTTGCCCATGGTCCATCCTACCACCATGAAACTGTCCTACACCCACACTGGTCCTAGCCCTCCACTCTGGTACCCCCTGTCTATGCTTACCTTCACCCACTATCGTCGATGCTCGGCAACTTCCCGAGATGCCAGCAGGCGAAAACATTCGCTTAAAGAAATATGCCGCAGCTCCTTGAGGCTAGTCCTCCTCCTTCTCCTAATGCTGTCAGGCAAAGTGCACCCAAACCCTGGCCCATTCTGCTCTAAAGCAACTAATCTGAGCAAGCCTTCGGGTGCCCTCTTGTTCATATCAATCAACATCTGCAGCCTCCTTCCTAAAATGGATGCCCTACAGGCCTTCACCAGCCAACACTGTCCTGACATCCTGGCAGTCATCGAAACCTGGCTCACGCCATTGGTACCAGACCATGCAATCAGCCTTCCTGGCTACAACATCTTTAGGCTGGATCACCTCTCCAAAAGAGGCGGGGGCTGTGCTCTCTACCTAAAAGACTCCAAACAAGGGCACCACATCATTACCTCAATCCAACCCACAACTGCTCAGATACTGCCAGTGAGAATCCTCCTCGGTGTCCAAAACAAAACCTTCACTGTTGCCACCATCTACATCCCTTCCAAAGAACAGGGAACTGGTCTAACAGCTGTGCTTGACTTTGTAAAGTCACTCCCACCAGACACCGAATCCATCCTCCTCCTAGGTGACTTCAACATCAACTGGCCTGTGGCTGATGCTGGTGCACACAGGGATACCATTGCTGCAGTGAACCTCACACAAATGGTTGACTCCCCAACCAGGAAAAATTACAGGACCGGCACCAGCACACTCTTGGACTGGATCCTTACCAGTCACCCATCGCGGATATCTAACACTAATGTCATCCCTGACTCTCTCAGCCATCACTCCCCTGTTAGCTGCACCTGGTCAAATAAATTCATCAAACAACCACCAAAAACAATCACCAGCAGGGTTCTACCCAGTGGTCACCTTCCTCAGCTCAAATCCCACCTCCTCCACCAAGACAGGTCCCCTATCTTCGATGCAACCAATGTAAACACTGCCCTTGACCACTTCATAAACATCTTCACTGTGGCCAGTGACACATATGCTCCTATTAAGAAATGCAAAGTCAAATCACTGAGTAACCCTTGGCTCACAGGTGACCTCCTCAGGATGCTAAAAACAAGAGACCACCTATGGGAGCTGGCCAGAAACTCTGGAAAGCAAAACGACATCCAAAACTACAAACGTGCCAGCAATGACTGCAGCAAAACCATCCGGCAAATGAAGTCTGCCTACTATAAGCATGCCATCACAGACTCCTGGGGTAATGGTTGGGAATTCTGGAAGAACATAAAGGAACTCACTGGGAATCCACCCAAAACCCCCCCATCAATACTCAACATCAACGGAACCACAACCCTCAACCCAAAAACCATTGTGGATACCTTTAACAAAGCCTTTACCGACCTCAGTGCTGTCCTACCTCAAGACTACTTCATAGATGGTGTAGCCCCCCTGTCTGGAATGAACACTACTCACACCAGCTCCCCCTGCTTCTCCTTCAAAGCAGTCAAGGCTCACCAAGTACACAAATACGTTACCATAGCCCTTGGTAAATCAAGATTCAGTAATGACTCCCTCGATTTCAAAATCCTGTCTCTCACACTTGATGAAAAGCTTAGTCCTCTGACCAGAATTTTCAACCTCTCCCTCAGCCTTAGCCAGTTCCCGGACAGATGGAAATCTGCCACTGTCACCCCAGTCCATAAAAGTGGTGACAAAACTGCCCACGATAACTACAGACCTATCTCCCTACTACCCCCAATCTCCAAGGCACTAGAACGCATCATCTCGGACCAGCTCACAGAATACCTGGATACATACAACATCCTGTGCAAGCAACATCACGGGTTCTGCAAAGGTCACAGCACCTCCACAGCCCTACTTGAATTCACTGACGCAATCCACAACGCACTTGATTCCGGTGAACTACTACACTCAATCTACATTGACTTAACTAAAGCCTTCAACAAAGTCAATCATCGCCTCCTACTTGTCCAGCTTCAGAACACTGGGCTGTCAAACAACACCATTGACTGGTTTAAGAGCTACCTTGAAGAACGGTCCCAAACAGTAAGAATCGCTGATACACTCTCGGACCCTGGACCGATCCGCTCGGGAGTCCCCAAGGGCTTCATTCTGGGACCCCTCCTCTTCAGCCTATTCTTAAACTCACTACCAGATAGCTGCCCAGAACAAATAATTCTCTGTGCTGACGATGATGTGATCCTCACCTCAGACCCTGCTCCAAATCAATTGTAAAATAAACTTCAGCGGGCCTTTTCCTCCATCAAATCCTGGTTCCTAAATCATAAATTGCTTCTCAATCAGAAAAAAAAACAAGTCTATGGTCTTTTGCAGCACCCACACAAAAACAAACAACTCTAGCTCTCCATTGCAACCGAACAAGGAGCCATCCTAGAGCAAATACAATCGTTCAAGTACCTTGGCATCACCCTTGATCCCCACCTCTCATACGCTGTCCATATTAGCAATGTGGCAAAGTCTGCCAATGCGAGGTTAGGCATATTATTTTGGCACAGGAAACACCTAACCCCAGAAGCACTGTCAGTGGCCATCCAAAGCTCCATTGTCAGCATCATAGACTATGGTCTTATCATATATGGGTCTGCAACTACCACTCCTCTCAAACGTATCGTGACCTCCCTGAATAAGGCCTGTCATCTCATCACTGGCTCTCATCGCCATACCCACACTTGTGGCCTTTATTCCCAATCTGAATGGCTTCAACTGGAAAAATGTATAAAATACCAAACCTGCATCACAGCCAAGAAAATCATAATGAGACTTGCCCCACCTGGTGTCTGTGCCCTCCTTAAGCCTATACATAGGAAAGTCACTACAAGGAGATCCGATTCTCATTTACTACATATCCCATGATGCCGCATGACCCAAGGACAAAGATCATTTGCCTATCGGGCATCCAACTGGCTCAACTCTCTTGGCAGTGACATAGTAATAGCTCCAACACTCGGTCTTTTCAAGTCCAAGCTGCACCTCTCTCTGCTTGTATCCTGTGATTGCCCATCTTAACATTTCCACCATTCCAGCTGCACATGCCCCAGCACCCAGCACTTACAATCAGTCTTTGCACCCCTAACACCTTACCTGGCATATTCCCTCGACAAGGCCCCCTGGCTGCACTGTCTCCCACCCTCGCCCACCTCCAACCATATCTCCACTCCTGCCCCTGCCCCCACCCACCTCCCATACTCCCTCTTACCCTCTGCACCTCCTACCCCCACTTGATCTCCTACCCTCACTTCTCCTCCCATCAACCCCCCCTTCCCCTTGTCTTGCTCATAGCTCAAGTCTTTGTACTGGTTATTACATGTCTGTAAGTCAGTGACGTTATGTTTGTAACTAAAAATGATAACTGTTGCACATGCTGACCTGGAACCTTTGTAAAAGATCCTCAGCTCAAAGGTATTGTAATTCTAGATTGAAATAAAATTAAAAAAATAAAGATTATCGATGGAAGAAAAAAGAGGCTGCGATTAGCATAATCAAATAATTATATCTATAACTTCTAGTCCACCATTAGAAGGCACTTGGATTATGTAAGGTAGTGTCTGTTCATGGTGCAGTCGCCTAGTTCAGGCTCAGAGCAGCTCATTAATATAGAGAGCACACTTCAGGCCCGAGAAACAGATGGAGCAGCACGTATTTTCCAAACTCTCTCTCCTGCTTACTTTAGCTGAACAAGCTTCTCAGTTAGTTTCAAGTATTGTCACTTTCTGCTTGTCTCCTGTAAACTGCTATGGTAGTTTTGATTGTTCCCAGTTCTTGTTGTTTTCCCTGTCTTCTGTTAGAATTAGACTGCCAGCCAACTTGGCATTTTTCTGGATTGTTGCCACCCAAACTTTGTTCGGGAAAGTGCAGGCCCATTTTTGTAAGTTCTTCTTTTGCTTCTTGAGCCGTGGAGCATTCCCTCTTTCCAGTAGGCAGATGGACAATTAGCTGTGCTGGCTATGGGGTTGTAAATTTGTGTCCTGCTGCTTTTAGTACTAGAAGTAACGGTAACTAGGCACATCTCAAACGAGTGGTTTTTGGTGCATAGTCATGATCAAGATATATGCGGGTTGGACCATTGAAAACTTTCTGGCACCACCATGCTGTAAGCAGAATATGTTCTTTTGTTGCAAAGCTGTTGAAACGAAGAATTACTTACCTTGGTGGAATATTTGCAGAGGTAGATTTGGGTGCCAATGCTCTATGCACTCTCTCAAGATGAAGGTTGAAATATTTTGGCAGTTCTAAGGCTGTGTGTAGCAAAGCTTCAAAAAAAACCTTAATGTTAGTTCCCTCAGAGTCCTCAGGTAAACAATAAATTCTAATGTTTTAGCGTCGTGCTTTGTTCTCGAAATCTTCTTGGTGATCAATTATTTGTTCTTGCATCTCTTTCATCTGCTGTACCATTTGTTCCAAATCATCTATTCTATTCTCAGTTACTGTTGCTGTTCTCTCTTGTTTGTCTACTCTCTGCTCTAATTGTATCACATCTCTTCATAACACACTGTACATTTCTTTGATTTCTGCACGAAAAGTAAGTATCTCTTGGTAAATCTGGTCAAGTTTTGCCTTCTTCACTTTTCTTTTTGGTTGTTTCTGCTGAGATTTAAACAAGCCCCATTTAAGATCCGCAGAGTCACGGTTATCTGATGCGACTGAGGCCTCCAATTTGGTTCCATCAGCTATCTCTTCCCTTGTGCTGTGTTTCATTATTAAATTCAATCTCTCCAATTCTCTACACTTTCCTCTGGTTTTGTAATGCAAAATCTATTTAAGAAATATGCAGGATTACAGCCGAAGCAAAGTTTTTTTTAGCTCGGGGTAGACGTAGTTCTCTTTCTAGGCTGCCATTACTCAGGGGGCAGAACCAGAAGTCCTCCGCAAAATGTGTTTTCACAACTGTGGCACAGGTGGGGTCCCAAAAAGGCCATGTTGAAAATCTGGTGCAACACCTACAAACAAGCATTTGTCAATGCCGAACATTCACTTGCTGTTATTTACATTGGTGTTTGGCACTTGTGCAGGCCCCCCCAGTTGTATCCATGTCCCTTCAGCATCTATATCCCAGCAGAGTACCTCTGCAACTCCTCTAGCACCTGAGTAACATTTCACCCTCATACTTCTTAAGTGTCTTTAGGAACTCTAACACCCTGGTTGTGCTCAAGGGTATGAGCCTGTATGGAAACTGTACAACCTGCACTTGTAACACAGTCATTCAGTGGAATTATTTCAACAAATTTTCAACATAGGCATTTTGTCACCTTTGGTCGTGAACAGTGCCACAATGATTTTCTTACTGTGTAGCGAACCCTGATTCCCCACAGGGACAGCTTATTCTGCAATGGAAGTGTGAAAACAGATTTCAACCAGGATGTGACAAATGACAGCTGTACTGTTCATAAGGAGGTGTGAAAAAATGCTAAGTTTAAAAATTTGAAGTGAAAATATGACAAATTCGTGAAGTTACGAGTGCGTGTGGAAACTGCACAATGCACGCTCGTAAAACAATCATTTTTGGAATTTTTGCACCAAATTTTCAACATAGGCATTTTAGGATGTCTGCTCATGAACAGTGTCACTGTGATTTTCTTACTTTATACCAAACATGATTTCCCACAGCTGCCGTGCTATTGCACGCCAGAAGTGTGAAAACACATTTTGACCAGAATGTGAAAAAGTACAGCTGTGCTGGTCATAAGGAGATGTGGGAAAATGGCAATGTAGAAAATCTGGAGTAGAAATATTACAAATTCACAAACCTATGAGTGTGTGTAAGAACTGAGCAATGCACGCTCGTAACACAGCCATGTTATGGACTTTTGCCACCAAATTTTCAACATAACTATTTTAGGACCTCTGCTCATGAACAGTGTCACTGCAATTGTCTTACTCTATAGCAAACACTAATTTCCAGCAGCGACTGCACTATTTTATACCAGAAGTGTGAAAACACATTTTGGCCAGGATATAAAATTGACAGCTGCACTGTTCATAAGGAGGTGTGTAAATATGCTTATGTTGAAAATCTGAGTGAAAATATGATAAATTAGCGAACTTACGAGTGTGAGCTGTACTGATACCTCCACTCATAAAACAGTAATTCTTTGGAATTTTTTCACCAAATTTGCAACATAGGCTTTTTTAGAGCCCATCTCATGAACACCAAATCTGTTATTTCATTACTCAGTCCAAAAAGGTGATTCTGTGCAGTGACCACAAAATCACCTTTCAGGACTGAATAATGCCATAACAGTGACTTACTTCATGAGAAGGGGTGTCAAGAATACCATGTTGAAACTTTGGTGCAAAAGTCAAAAAAATGGGTGAGATATCCACCTAAATTGGAAAAACCCTATTATTGCCATTATACAGCTTACCGGCATTTCTTCAGTTCATGGTCAGCTTTGAAGAGTGCAGACGTATTCCCGGTCCACTGAAGATCATTGCTCTGGGCTCCAGAAGTAAGTATGGGATGGAGGGGTATGAGGAGATGGGTGTGCAGAGGGTGGGCACAGGTTGGCGGGGGGCAGGGACTCACCAAGGGACCATTTTTCTTCTTTCCCAAGTTTTAACAAAAAATTAAAAAAAGGACACTTTTGGCATGCTGGGGTGGGCTCCCAGTGTGCAACCTACCTGTTTGTTGGGGGGGGGACTGGAGCTGGTGGGGACTGAGCACCCCTGACGGCCATAAAGTGTGCATGGGTGGGAGGCATGAGCACGCTGTGATGGGCTCCCAGCATGCCAACTGGGTGTGTGCTTGTTTGGGGGCAGGCTGCATCCAATGGGGAATTGGGCACCCCTGTCAGCCACACTGTGCTGTTAGGTATGAGAGCCAAGGGTTGGCATCCCCTGGCACACAATGTCAGCGTGTGGGGAGCACACTAACGAGGGAGGGGAGGATATTAGAGGAGGGAGGGTTTTTTAATGTCGAGCTGTGCATGACAGCAGTTCAGCTGACATGTATGCTAATTGCTTACATGCTACCACCACTGATTGCAGTGGATCTTTTCTTTGAAGTGAAGACCAACCCAGCTGAACTGCTGTCATACATAGCACAGCATGTATTGTCCATTAGGGTCACACCTGCTACACTGAGCACTGGATTCAGGAGGAGGGTCACACACCTCCAAAAGTCATACTGGTGCAAGACGTTCCTTGCGCATGCATGCAAGTGAATGTAAAAATGGCCAAGTTACACCCAGGTATTCTATAATTTCTATGCACATATGTAACTTTGGTCACTTGGCAGCTCATCACAGCCCTATTGGCTCTGGCCAGAATTTGTTATCATTGGCAGTAGGATGGTTTTCCTACTTTGTATGCACTTTGAAAAATGTTTGTAAGGAATGCTAAAGTGGAGCAAGAGATAAGGAGACAAATATAAGCTGTTGGCAGTGCATATCACTCAATCACTAGACTTGAGATGAGAAAGTGAAGTTACTAAATGACTATCTGAAAAACTAAGGAAATGTTTAGCAAATAACTATTAATGCTAATTTGGGTTGATACCATGCAAAACACAAACCACACAAAGGCTGGAAAGAAACTACTAGTGTTGCAAACACAATTCCCAGAAAGTTCTTAGATCTAACGTCCACCCACACTGCCACATCACCTACCCTCATGACCCAAGCACTGTCAACAGGTATAAGGTCATAGATTAATAGTATGGCAACTCATACAGAGTCAACATACCAACATTTTAATATTGCAACAGTAATCTCTCCCCATCCCCCTCCCTTGCCCTCATGACTAGGATGAGACACAGAGGACTGTACTTAGCCACAGGAGAACAGAGGGACTGATAATCATCTGACTGGAATGTATTAAAGCTCTAACAGGCACAGCAGGCTGTTGAATTTCTCATTGCTATAGCCCTTCCCTGAGTTCACCTGATTCTAGGATTTATAGTTACAGAAAACATTTTTTTTTTTGCTATATACTTTTGTCTCCTCTGCGGCTGGGGGGTGTTACCAATGGTTCCCCCAGTCCGGCCCGACCATCAGCCCCTGCTCTGCTTCCCATCCCCAAGCTCTACCCCTTACCTTCAACCTGCACAGTGATCTGCCATGGTGGGCACGTAACCACCACCACGGGATCCGGGGGGTTTTCAGATCAGGGGGAGCATCCAGGGTAGAAGCCGGTGGTGCTGCTTGTCTGGCCATCAGGTAGCACACCAAGGTTTTTTTTTTTTCCTTTTTTCCCCCCATACATCTGAGGCCTGCAATGATGCCAAGGGACCAGATTGCGCATGCTGCCGCCCGCGCCCCATCTCTGCGTCTGCCACAGCACATCCCTCCACTTCTACCCATGACCTGTCATAGCACCCAACCACTGCTAGAAGCCACCAGGCCACCGAGGCATCTCACCCCCCTCCCTGGAGAAGGAGAGCAGTCTTACAGACTCTCGATCCTTCTCCTTCCCTGCCAACCCCTGATGACCCAGGCTCATTCCTGAACCCGGGTTGCCGGCGTAGCATGAAGTGTGGCGTCCAGCACCTCAACCTTCAGTGCCACCGGGCCGGCAAGTTACAGAAAATTTGATTTTGTGAATCTGCAGAACCAGTCTGATCCAGCATACTATTCTACAATTAATAGTAAGCAAGAAAAGGTTTTACACATGAAGTACTAATTGGGACTAGCCCCACACATGTGTTGCTCTTAGAGTGGACTACTCCTCTTAAGAAAGATGTTTTTTCCATAAACCAGCCCGGTCTAGCTCAGTGGTGAATACATTTAAATGTCTTCAATGTAAAAAGTCTCAGAAGAACTGCTGAGGGTTTCTCTTATGCAGTTCTTCCCCTGAGGTGCTGGACTGGCTCCTTTCATTACCCCTCAAGGTCTAGGGGAGCCAAATTACCCACTTATCAGAGTGTTTGATTACAATGCCCCCATACATTGCAGCTGTGTAAGGGCCTCTTTCTTGTCACTGATCAGATTATGTTTTGGTAAAGTGCTATTTCCTAAGAAGGGTTGTCCTAATAAAAGACAGACACCTTTGTTCTGGACCCTGAGACAATGAAGGTGGGCTCAGTGGGGGGATAAGGGGGAGGGAAGGAAAGGGGTGGGCCTATGACATCATGGAAGTAAGGGCAGAGCATGGGAAAGGTGGAGGAAGGAGATTGGCTGTAAGAGTGAGAGAGAGAGAGCTGGGGGGCTTTGGGGCTTAAAAGGGGCTACACAGCAGCAAATCCTCTTCAATTTTGCTAGCAAGAGTTTTTATTTGGTCAGCACATCAGTCGGTGATCAGGTGATTTTTTTTCTTGTCTGGATTCAGGTAAGTTGGAATTGTTGATTATTATGAAGTGCCAATTTGTCCAAGTAAATGTGAGTATAAGCTAACATTGAGGCAACAAAAAAAAAAAGAAGAAGAAAGGCAGTAGAACTTTATAGCACATATAGAGCTGTTCTGGTATTGTCCTGTGTTAGACGTGGTGCATAGATATAACGTTGTGAGCTATCAGTGACTATTTAAAGAGGACAGGAAATGAGTTCTCATTGGCAGCTGTTTATAATGTTCCCATTTACAGAAATGATATCCAAAAAACTAAATAATCCATATGTAACTGCACTTGAAGAAAACGTGATGTGAGAAATTGAATTTTGCATTGTTTTGTTTTAATGGGCAGCATTCTGTTATAGTTCTCTTCATGGAACCAGTGATCTGGAATTTTAACTATGCCACAGTTTGTGCACAGCATTCTAAGCATGGTTCTGATAGGACAATAGCTAATGTTTGGCATTCTGTACACAAACCGTGACATATTAAAAACTCCAAATTACCAGTTCCATGAAGAGAACACTGCAGAATGTTGTCTGTAAAAAGAAAACAATTGAAAACAGTTTTTTCACATCAGTGATTATGAAAGATACAGTTAAATATGGCTCATTTTGAGGCAAATCTTTCATTTTTCTTAGTATGAGCATTATTAACTGCTGCCAGTTACCACAAATTTCATGACCCCTTTAAGTTAGAAATTGTATATCTGTCTTAAAGTTGAATAATAAGGTTGATTAGTACAGTAGTTGCTGCAGCTCAAAAATATATTCCCTTTACAGAGAAGAGTGGTAAGCCTTGTTGTTTGGCCAGGTAATTTGGTTGATGTGAAGATCTGGGGACAAAAGGCCCCTAAAGTACTCCAGTAACTGTTCACTTTAATGGTATCTGAGTAGAATAAGAAAGGGACATTTTCTGTGCCCAGCAGCAAAAGGAGAAAGAAAGAAAGAAAGAAAGAAAGAAAGAAAGAAAGAAAGAAAGAAAGAAAGAAAGAAGGAAAGAAAGAAAGAAAGTTATTTTATGATAGTTTGTCTCCTAATAAGGTTTGTGGTGAATTGTGAGGTGCCTGACTCAGCTGGCATCTGACCATACGGTCAAGTGGTCATGTGGGTGATAGGGCTGCTGGGAAGGCCAACGAGACAGGTGAGTGCAGCCGGCCAAAGAGCAGAGTACACCAGTAGAGGCAGGCAGTGAACATGAAAGAGTCAGAAGGTTTTTGTTTAAAAAAATTAGATAGATAGATAGATAGATAGATAGATAGATAGATAGATAGATAGATAGATAGATAGATAGCTAGATAGATAGATAGATAGACAGATAGATAGAACGATAGATAGGTAGATAGAAACATAGAAACATAGACTTTGACAGCAGATAAGGACCGCTAGGCCCATCTAGTCTGCCCATTTCCCTACCTACAGGATAGGCCGCAGATCCTAGTTAACCAACAGCCTATTTCTTCCTACCCCCCACAAGAATTGCCTTATGTCTGTCCCATGCATTCTTGAATTCTCCCACAGTTTTAGACCCCACAACCTCCTCAGGAAGGCTGTTCCATGCATCCACTACCCTCTCTGTGAAATAATACTTCCTCACATTGCCCTGAACTGCCCTCCTTCTATATTTAAATTGTGTCCCTTGTTCTTGCAAGTCTTTTTCTGAAAAATGCTACCCTCTTGACTTTGTTGATTCCACTGAGGTACTAAAGTTTCTATCATGTCCCCTCTCCTTCTTTCCTCAAGGGTATACATATTAAGCTCCTTTAGTCTATCCTCATATGGCTTTTCTTGCAGACCCTGCACCATTTTAGTTGCCCTCTTCTGGACTGCCTCTATCCTGTCTATGTCCTTGCGGAGATGGGGTCTCCAGAACTGGACACAGTACTCCAGATGGGGTTTCACCAAACTGTCTGTACAGAGGGATAACAACTTCCTGTTTTCTGCTGCTGATACCTCTCCCTATACATCCCAGTATACCCCCAGCCCTCCCTACTGCCTTCTCACATTGCTTGCTAACCTTAAGGTCATCTGATATGATTACCCCAGGTCCCTTTCCTTTTTGTTGTTGTTACTACCTCCCACCCATTGTGGATTCTTCCCTGGTTCTTGTTTCCCAGGTGCATTATTTTGCACTTCTTTGCATTGAATCCTAGCTGTCATACTTCTGACCATTCCTCCAACCTTGCCAAGTCCCTTTTCATCCTTTCCACACCTCCTTGTGTATCAACCCTGTTGCAGATTTTTGTGTCATCTGCAAAAAGGCATACTTTTCCTTCCAGTCCCTCTGCAGTGTCACTGATGAAGACATTAAAAAGGACTGGACCCAATACTGAACCCTGCGGTACCCCACTAGTAACCCCCCTTTCTTCAGAATGGACTCCATTTACAATTACCTTCTGTGTCCTGTTGTCCAGCCAATGTTTTACCCAGGCTACCACCGTGGGTCCCACTCCCAGGCTGGTTAATTTGACTATTAATCTTTTGTGTGGGACTGTGTCAAATACCTTGCTAAAGTCTAGGTAGGCCATGTCCACAGCCCCTCCCTGGTCTACTACTTTGGTCACCCACTCAAAGAAATCTATTAGATTCATCTGACATGACCTTGCCGCTGTGAACTCTTGCTGCCTTTGGTCCTGTGCTCCACTGGCCTCTAGGATCTCAACTATTCTTTCCTTCAGAAGTGACTCCATCACTTTCCCTACCACAGAGGTCAGACTGACAGGTCTGTAGTTTCCTGCCTCTGTCTTGGACCCACTTTTGTGAAGGGGAATCATATCCACCTTCCTCCAGTCCTCAGGTACCACACCATCCTCCCATGATTTATTAAAAAGAGTAGCCAGTGGTTTCACTAGTTCCTCCCTTATTTCTTTTAGAATACTGGGGTGAATTCCATCAGGACCCATTGCTTTGTACACCTTCAGTTTTAGGAGTTCTTGCAGAACCCTTTCTGCTGTGAAAGGACTGGGATCGACCCCCCTATCAAGAGTGCTTCTGTTAATTGGATTAGGCACTTCCCTCCTTTTGTGAATAGTGAGCAGAAATATTCGTTCAGTATTCCTGCTTTTTCACTGTCCCCCTCTGCCCACCCACTGTTCATTCTATTCAGCCTCACTATCCCTCCCTTTGTCTTTCTACGCTCGCTGATGTACCTATAAAAGGTTTTATCCCCCTTCTTAACTGAGTTGGCTATCTTTTCCTCAGTTTGGGCGTTTGCTATTCTGACTTCCCTCCCTGCTTCCTTCTGCTTTAACTGGTACAGCTCTCTGTCCTGCTCCTTCTGTGTTTCCTTATACTTCCAGAATGCTATCTTTTTCTTCCTGACTTTCACAGCCACCTCTTTTGAGAACCATAGTGGCTTTTTCTTTCGTTTTGATTTGTTCATTTGCTTCACACAAAGGCTTGTTGCCTGTGTGATGGCAGTTTTGATAATTCCCCATTGTTGCTCCGCACCTCCTCTAGCCTGTTTGCTAGTGCTTTTCTGAGGCACTCTCCCATCTTGCCAAAGTCAGCCCTCCTAAAGTCCAGTACCCTCACTTTTGTATGGCTTGACTCTGTAGCTGAGTTTAATGTGAACCACACTGTTTGATGGTCACCTGTCCCCAGATGGCAACCCACTTCTAGATCTGAGATCCTCTCACTGCCCTCGTTTGAGAGTACGAGGTCTAAGATTGCTCCCTCACGAGTGGGTTCTGAAACTAGCTGTCTAATGCCTGCCACCTGTAGGGCATCAAGAATGGCCCTGTCTTGGATGTGGCTGCAGCAAATGTGCTCCAGTTAACATCTGGCATATTCAGGTCTCCCATCAACAGTATATCCCCTTTCTCTGCCATTCTAAGAATGCCTTCAATCATATCCTTGTCCATTCCTTCCCCTGACATGGGGTCTGTACACAACCCCAGTGTGGATTGTGGTGCCCTTTCCAGTCTCCAAGGTGACCCACAGTGCCTCCTCTCCTCCCTGTTTACTCTTTTGTTCAGTTGCTTTTATCCCTTCCTTTGCATAGAGAGCTACTCCTCTCCCTCTTCTCCCCTGCCTGTCTCTCCTGTAGGTTATGTACCCTGGTATGTTAACATCCCAGTCATGGTTCTCTATGTACCATGTTTCTGTGACTGCTACAATATCCAGGCATCCCTCTTCCATTAACCCATCAGCTCAGGGAGCTTGTTACCTAGGCTACAGACATTGGTACTCATTACCCTCCATTTCCTGATGGCCTTACTCCCTTTTGTCCCATCCCTGTCCTTCTTGCATTTGTCACTTTCTTCATTTACCCCTGCCCTTCTCCCTATCTACACCTCTATGTTTGTGTTTGCCACACTTACCACCATGATTATTTGAGGGGGCTAGGATTTGCCTGCTCCTCTTCAGTGCCTCCTCCCTTGGCTAGTTTAAAAGCTTGCCAATGAAGCATTTAAACCTATCACCTAGGATCCTGGTTCTCCTCCTGGACAGATGCAGCCCATCATGCCAGTATAGGCTTGCATCACTCCAGGTGGACCCCCAGTCCCCAATGAAGCCAAATCCCTGAGCTCCACACCAGTTTTTCAACCACTGATTGAATCCCATGGTGTGGAACACCCTAGCCTCCTATGCCATAGATGGGTAGCACCTCCGAGAAGGTTACTGTGCATGCTACTTGACTAAGGCCCCTCCCCAATTCCACAAACTCTTCCTGCACTTCTCTAATCCCTTTCTTAATCAGGTCATTTGTCCCTAGGTGGACAATGACATCCAGCTCCCTCCCCTGTGCAGCTGCTCCGGCAATCCTGAGGATTTGCTTCCTGTCCCTGCAAGCCATGGCGCCAGGCAGGCACCTTACCTCTATCTCCCCTTCCTCCCCCAGTTCTACCTTCCTAACAATGAAGTCCCCCACCAGGAGTTGTTTCCTTCCCCTGCAGGGTCCCCTGCCACCCTCCTGTGGGCCTCCTTTGTGGAGGTTCCCAGCATCCTCCTTGGTCTCCACTGTGGGTGCCTCCATAGAGGAACCACACTGTGCCAGAATGGCATAGGAATTGTGGAGAGGTACAATGGGAGGGATGTGCCTCTATTCCACCACCCTCACCCTCCCTGAGCCCACTGTGGTCCAACCACTCCTCTTTCTTGGCAACCTCTGAGGCAACGGCAGTGGCACTGGTGGTCCCTGGATGGAAGAGGAGGTCCCACAAATTCTGGCCAACTCAGCCTGGAGATGAGTGACCTCCTCCCTCAGCCTAGAGAGGTGCCTGCAGATGGGACAACACCGCATCCTCCAGAACATCTCCCGGAAGACTGCTGCTCCACAGCCACTGCACTGCACCACTCCAATCATGTCTTATTTCTGGCCCCTTAACTGTTTGCAATTCTTACTCTTTCCTCTGTTTTGTTTTCTCTCTCTCCTTACTTTCTGCCTGTGTTCCCTTTAAGCTCCTGATTGTCCTGTTCTGAGACAAGAATATCCTATATTTCACAGTAGACCACTTACTTGCTCAGAGACAGACCTCCAGCAGCTAGAGGGGGCCGGAGAGCTACTCTTGCCCTTCTAGGATGGTGGGTCCTTGGTGGTTCTGTGATCACTCACTTCCTGCCCCTAAACAGGAAGTTCCTGTTGTCAGTCAAATTCTGTGCCTATAAAAATAGAACTAGCTTTGGGTGGGGGTGTAGGGAGGAAGGAGCAATATAGTCCCAGCAGAGAAGTTCAGTCACACAGCAGTCCTTTCTCCTGGTGTCTTCTGCCAAGCTATTAGCAGAAACTTTCTAAGGCAGTCTTTAATATAGCTTCCTTCTAGCTAAGCCATCCCCTACTTACCAGGTCTTTCTACAAGTAATTTAAACCTCACAGCAGTTAAGTCCTTTCAGTCACCTGAGATTTACACTAACTAACTCTTTAGATACCCATTCAGTTCAGTTAACCCAAACACACACTTTTTTTTGTATGTTAGTTTTTACCCTAAATTAAAAGTCAAATACAAAGTTCTTCTACTTTAGTCCCAGCAGAAGTTCAGTCACACAGCAGTCCTTTCTCCTGGTGTCTTCTGCCAAGCTATTAGCAGAAACTTTCTAAGGCAGTCTTTAAATGTAGCTTCCTTCTAGCTAAGCCACTTCCCCTACTTACCAGATCTTTCTACAAGTAATTTAAACCTCACAGCAGTTAAGTCCTTTCAGTCACCTTTGATTTACACCTAGATAACTCTTCAAATACCCATCCATTATTACAAGGTGTGCCTACAGGTGTGTGCTAACAGATTACTGCTGTAATCTTCTGATTCAAATTGTCTTTTGCAAGGTATATCTTCTGTTACTGCTTTATTTTTCTCTGGAGCAAAGTGTTTCTTACAGGGTATATCTTCTCTGAAATTACTGTATTACAGGTGGAGCTTATATTTTGTGACTTTTTATCATTGGGCTAAGCAAAATTACTGTTTGACACTGGTTTATTTTATTCTTGTTTGTTGAAAGGTTTGTTGTCTCAGAGGTGTTTCAGTCTCCTTCTCACATTGAAGGAGCTAATTGCTTTTCCTCCCACAGCTCTTCCAAAGGATTAGGTGTATGTGGGGGTGGAGCTGGCAAACTGTCAGTAATTTACAACAGAAAGAAGGGTTAAAAAGTCAGGTTAGTTGATATCTTGGAAGTAGAAGACTTGGTTTGCTGGCCAAGGCACCTAGCTTCACCTGAGCTCTTTCCTTCTAAGACTGCTTGAAAGGCAGAGTAGAAAAACTTACCAGAGCAAGGGAGAAGGATTAAGACTTAGTTTGGCTAACAGATTTACTGTGTGGTGGTGTTTTTATTTTTACTCACAGGATTGCTACTGTTTGTTGCTAACATTTCATTGCTTTATTTTTCTCTGATTCAAATTGTTGTTGCTGGTATACCTTCTTCTGCATTATTACAAGGTGTGCCTACAGGTGTGCTAACAGATTACTGCTGTAATCTTCTGATTCAAATTGTCTTTGCAAGGTATATCTTCTGTTACTGCTTTATTTTTCTCTGGAGCAAAGTGTTTCTTACAGGGTATATCTTCTCTGAAATTATTACAGGTGGTGCTTTACAGGTTTTACAGTTTTATCTAACATTAGGATAAGCTTTCAGGGTTACTGCATTTGTTGTTGACTGATTGTTTCTGCTCTTACCTCCTTGTTCTTTCGTCCGTGGTTCTTCTTTTTGGCAGGGAAGGGCCCAGCCACCCACCCCATCCCCAACCACCCCACACTACACCCTTTATAGGGTACTACAGTTGTAACATTTCCTGTGGCAGAACAGGAAGGGGCGGATCAGTGGGGCTCCACAAGGTGATCTCATTTACAGGGCACTAGTAATTTAACTTGTTATAACAAGTTAAACAAAGCACAATTAAACCATTACTTGCATTTTTTTTCCTTCTAATTACTCTGACTAGGTTACAAACCCAGCAACTTATTTGGAATGGATTTCATTAACTGCAGGTACTGTGGAACAATTTTCAGAAGGACAGTCTTACAGGATTTAGGACACTGTCCTACATGCTGGGCCTTTGGAGATCTTAGGTCTCAGCTCCGGCAGCATGGGCAGAGATTGCACGCCCAAATTTCATATTGAAGAGGAAATACATTATAAGAACCACCCGCCATTTCCCCAGCATCCAACAGAAAACCTCGACCGCAGAGGGTAGTTGGTCCAGGAGGTTGGCAGGTGGTTAGAGGAGCAAATCAGGTGCCCCATCACTCTCTGCTCCAACACATTACCTCCAAAACCATATAAACACTACAAACAGGTATCTGCCTCTATCTCTGAAATCAAATAAAGAGGCAGAAGACACTGCAGAGCAGGACACTGCGGCACAGGAGCTAGCACAACAATACTCACCCAAATCAGGAACCAAAACTAAACAAGCAGAAAGGAAATCAAAAACTTCTGATCATAGGAGACTCCATGATTCGGGAGTTGATACCCATCTCCAGCCAGGGTGATGGTCAGATGTCTCCAGGTACATCAGCATGGAGAGACACTGACCGCATGTAAAATTGTTCACAAAGCAGGAGAAAACATTGATGTCCTAGTACACATAGGGACTAATGATCTCGCCAGCCGGGTCAGTTGTGGAGACCAAGGAACACCTGACTAGGCTGGGTGACAAACTATCATCTATTTCGTCTGCATCTCCTTCTCTGAGATCCTGCCAGTCTGGGAGAAGGAGCAGATGGACGGAAGGTCAGAGAAGGGAGATAGGGAGCTAAACACGTGGCTCAAGGACTGGTGCCAGGAAAAGGACACAGATTTGTAGGAACTGGCAACAGTTCTGGGAGCGAAAGTTCTTTAAATTTGATGGACTGCATCTGACTAAAGAGGGAGTCAGTGCATTGGGGCAGAAGTTTGACGTCTTTGCAGAATATTTAAACTAGCAAATGGGGAGAGGGGTGCAGCACCCTATACGTCGAATGGGAAGAACACCCCTCCCCCCTCAGCTAGTGGTCAAACAGGAATTCAGCGTGTTTGCCATTCATTTGCATCACCAGGTAAGAAAAAAGGTTTGTCTCCCCATACGATGCACAGGGGTAATGCCAAACTTCACCCAACAACTAACACACCAAAATCTGGCCAATGGAAAATCATGTACACAAATGCTCACAGCCTGGGAAATAAGATCCCAGACCTGCAGGCAATAATGTCAGAGGCTAAACTGGACATAGTAGCAATTAGTGAGACGTGGTTTACCAGTAACCACACTTGGGAGACTTCAGTACCTGGATATGTATTGTTCAGAAGAGACCCGAGGTGCAAAGGGGGGAGGTGGCCCTGTATGTTAATGAAAATATCAAAGCTACAGAAATTCAGAATACACATAAGGAGCCAGAAGAACTGTGGTCACCCTGAAACAGGTAATGGGACAGCCATAAGAACTGGGTTGTCTACAGGCCCCCAGACCAGAGGGAGGACATAGACAATTACTGTTAGAAGATATACAAACATGACAGCTAAAGGGAGGTTCTGATAATGGGAGACTTCAACATGCCAGATACAGATTGGTCAATACCAGCAGGAACATCTGCCAGAACTAGACTCATAGTGGATTCCTGCAGGGGAGGGCCTCAAACAACTGGTACAGCAACCCACAAGAGACAGGGCTATCCTAGATCTAGTACTGACTAACAAAGAAGGGATCACAGATCTCCAGGTAGAAGGTCACCTGGGGCCAGTGACCATCACATGGTATGGTTCAATTTGGCTACTACATCTAAATCATCCCATTCCAAGGCAAAAATATGGGACTTAGAGGAGCTGACTTTGATAAGATGGCCAACAGAGTTAAGCTAGCCCTGGCAAAAGAAACACAGGTGAGGAGGTACAGGCAAAGTGGGCAAGCATTAAGGATACAATACTTGAAGCAACATCCCATTGTGTTAGACAGAAAAGGAAGTGCAAAAGAAGAAGGAAACCACTTTGGTTCTCAAATATAGTAGCAGAAAAGGTCAGAGCCAAAAGGCTGGCCTTCAGAAAATATAAGGGAACACAGCGGATGAAGATAGGAGGCATACCAAACTGCCCTAAGGGAAGCAGGTAAGGCAGTAAGGCAGGCAAAGTCCCAAACTGAGGAAACACTAGCACGAACAGTAAAAGAAGGTGACAAGACTTTCTATAGATACATTAGTGAAAGGAGAAAGTCCAGAGGGTATAAGCTGTTTAATGGAGAAAAGGGAGCATGTGAGGAGGAGGACCCTGTAAAGGCATCTATCCTAAATAGATACTTTTGCTCAGTATTTACTGAAGAGAAGGTAGGGCAGGGCCCACAGCTCAGCATCATGGACACAGGGGAGGGAGGTGAGCACTACCCTTCACAAAAGAAGAGGGTCCTACAAGAGCTTGCTAAGCTCAGGGTGGATAAGGCAATGGGACCTGATGGCATACATCCCAGGGTACTTAAGGAGCTAAAGGAGGAACTGGCAGAGCCATTAGCAGAATTGTTTAGTGAGTCTCTGAGCACAGGAGAGGTCCCAGAAGACTGGAGAAAGGCTTCATGTGATCCCACCCACAAGAGTGGTAGCAGGGAGGAGGCGGGGAACTACAGACCGGTCAGTCTACCTCAGTAGTGGGCAAGATTATGGAGGCACTCTTAAGGAAAGGATAGTGCAACACCTGGAATCCATAGGGCACAGGATCCAAGACAGCATGGGTTTACAAAGGAAGGTCCTGTCAAACTAATCTCATAGATTTCTTTGACTGGGTAACCAGAGTGGTGGACCAAGGGGAGCAGTTGATGTCGCCTACCTTGACTTCAGCAAAGCTTTTGACACTGTTCCACATAGAAGATTGATAAATAAGCTAGGTAGGCTCGGGTGGGTCAGAAGTTGGTCAACTGGGTGGCAAACTGGTTGACTGGCAGAAAACAGAGAGTGGTGGTAAATGGTATACAGTCAGAAGAGATGCAAGTCACAAGTGGGGTACTCAGGGATCAGTCCTGGGGCCAGTCCTATTCAACATCTTCATTAGTGACCTCGCAGATGGACTAGAGGGTAAGGTTTGTCTGTTTGCAGATGACACCAAGATCTGCAACAGAGTAGATGATCCAGATGGGGTGGGCAGAATGAGAAGAGATCTGGATAAACTAGCAGAATGGTCAGAAGAGTGGCAACTGGGATTTAATGCAAGAAGTGCAAAATCATGCACATAGGGAAGAGAAACCCTGAAGCCACTTATAGGCTGGGAGGAGTTGCTAGCAGTCACAAAGGAAGAAAGAGACTTGGGCATCATCATCACTGATGACCTAAAATCATCCAAGCAGACCTCTAAAGCAGTAGGTAAGGCTAGGGGTGTTAGGGGTATTAGTAGGGGTATCACAAGTCGTAAGAGGGAGGTAATAATCCTCTGTACAAGACATTGGTTAGGCCCCATCTGAGTACTGCTTGCAGTATTGGAGGCCACACCTTCACAAGGACATTAACCAAATTGAGGCAGTCCAGAGAAGGGCAACCAAAATGGTGCAGGGACTGCACTGGAAGACATATAAGGACAGATTAACGGAGCTCAATATGTATACCCTTGAGCAAAGGAGGGAGAGGTGATATGATCGAGACATTTAAACACCTTAAGGGCATAAACAAGGTGAAAGAGTCTAACATGTTTAAATATAAGAAAATAGCAGGACAAGAGGACACAGCATGAGATTAGAGGGAGGCCGATTAAGGGGAATGTGAGGAAATTTTTTCACAGAAAGGGTGGTAGATGCATGGAATGGCTTACCACAAGAAGTGGTGGCTATGAATACAGTGCAGGGCTTCAAACAGGCATGGGATAGGCATAAGGGAGCAATACAAATGACTATGAATAGATAGGTCACTGACAGAGCAAAGGCCGATGGTACATTTATAAGGTAGAAAAGAAATGGGCAGACTGGATGGGCCTTAGGTCCTTATCTGCCGTCAACTTCTATGTTTCTATGTATGTTTCCAGTTCAGTTAACCCAAACACACACCTTTTTTTTGTATTTTTGTTTTTTTTACCCTAAATTAAAAGTCAAATACAAAAGTTCTTCTACTTTAGTCCCAGCAGAGAAGTTCAGTCACACAGCAGTCCTTTCTCCTGGTGTCTTCTGCCAAGCTAGATAGATAGATAGAGATAGATATGAAAGAAACTGGCTGCACAGGGAAAAAAAAAGTGTTGCTAGAGACGTGGAAGGACACAAAGAGTGGTCAGCAGCCATGTTCCAGATGTGTGGTTATTGGGAGGGGGGTTTAGAGGCTGGAGCAGGTGGGTCATGTTGACAGCTGCAAGACTGGTAACAGTTGCCACAGAGGGGTGGAAAATTAAGCAGGCGGGCCACACGGATGACCACCGTTTTTCCTCAGCCATTTGATTTGAAAGGGAGGAAGGGATGCAAACCGAGGGGGCGGTCACCAGCACGGTTGGGTAAGCAGGAGCTGCAGATTATCCAGGAAGACCTCCATCAAGGGGGGAGCATGCAGTAGTATTTCCAGGCAGGCTGCGTGGCATGGCCATTAAGGAGGAAGGAGAAAGGGGTTAAAGGCAGACAGCGTGGGTGGCCACCGTTCTTTAATAGGCCATAGCTGGGCTGGATAAGGCAAACCACATAGCAAACACCATTTTGTATGGAGGGAGCCAGGGTTTTTGTTAGGTGGACCTAGTGGCTACCACCATTTTGTATGGCTGGAGTTTTGAAGGTGTTGGTTGGACCATGAGGTGGCCACCATTTTGTATGGCTGGATCAATGGGTTTAGGTGGGCCATGTGACAGTGGACATCTTGTTCAGAGCCACAGCCTAGTTTGGGTGTACCATGGGTGTGTCCACCATTTAGCTGGTGAAGAAGCCTGCTAATAATGTTTTTTTGGGGCTGTAAGGATTTTCACATGTGTATATTTCTTTTTCAGATGAATTTATATGGTTTCATGAATACAAGGGGAAAGAGAACAATGAAGGTGGATGCCATGAAACTCATTATGGACCTGGTGGGTAGGGTGTATCAGGTGCTGAACATGGTGGAGGATATGGAGCCAGATAACATGGATCTAGATAGGAGAGGAAGAAAGAGTAAGGATGGGGCAGGTACTGGTAAGAAAGGCAAGAAGCAGCTGAAGGGTGGATCCCCAAGGGCACCAGCTCTGAAGGCACCCAGACCCCAATTCCTCCTGCCAGAGCCAATAACAGAGCTGTAACCAATCCTGATGCATGTTCCATTGCCATTACCTTTTCCTTCTTCAAATCCAGTCCCAGGACTGCTGAATCAGCCACTGCCTGGTCCTACTCCTGTCCCAGTCCCTAGGCTAGTGCTTATATCAGTGCCACAGCCTGTGCCAGCACCGCCACCTGAGCCACAGCCCATCCCAGTCTCTTAGCCTTACCTGATACCAGCACCAACCCCACAACCACTTCTGGTTCCACTTCCAGTGCCAATCCCAATGCCCCTACCACAGCCAGTGCCACAGGGGCCTGTGGGGCCATTTCCAGAGCCAGTGCCTAATCCAGGACCACAGACAGGGCCTTCAACCACACCCCAACCCAACATAGGTATGGATGAGATTTCTATTGAAGCAGTATAAAATAGTACATAGAGCAGTTGTTGGGGGGTATGAGGGTGATGGGATTGAATAAATGGAAAAAGTATTGACTGAATTGAAAAAAGAAAAGGAGGGGGAGAAATTGACAGAGTCAATCAGGACTGACAAGGTAAAGAAGGCTGAGTGAGAGATAGGTGCTCCAGGTGTGAGAACTGATGACCATGTCTCATTAGCTATGAAAGAGAAGATTTGGAGGGGTTAATACATTGACATTTTCACTTTAGTGGACAAAAAGATGGCAGAGAAACATGATGAGAAAAAGAGCTTTGGTAAAAAAGATATGGTGGCTGTGGTTTTGGTTGGGAAGAGAGAAGAACTGAAAGGCACAGGTTTAGAAGGGAAAACATAGGATGTATGGTCAATGAGGTTTACGTACTATAGTGCCATTGTTCAAGAAAAGAAGCCAGAGTTAGCCATATCATTGTTAGTCTATTCATTAATGGTTAGGACTGCATATAAGATGAGGGGAAGGGCTAACTGGATTCAATACAATGAGGTATTTAGCCAGTGGATGGAGACATTCAGTGGCGAAGTTCGCTGGGACACCAGACATTTGGTTTGAAACAATGATGGTGCCGGGAGGGACAGAGCCCGAATGAACAAAAGGGAACAGACGGATATTAAAAATGTGGTTGAGGGTATAATAGGGTATACTGCTCATTCACCAATTGCTGTTTTAAGCATGCTTGCTCCAAGTGTGGTGGTTTACACCCCACATCAAAATGCAGGACCTATTGGGAGCACACCTAGGGGTTATTATAGAGGGCAGACTACAATGGTCAGAGGGGGATATTGGGACAATGGGGAAGGGGGTTACTCAGGGAATGGTTTTACAGGCAAGGTGGAAGGTAAGAAGGAAAAAGAAGGTGGTCTCTGCCTGGCAAGAACCCCTAACAAAGTGGATGTTGTTACGGAATGGGTAAATGGGTATCCAGATGCTTGGGTGGGACAGATGCTTAGTGAAGGATTTAAGGAAGGTTTTAGTTTACAGTTTCAAGGCAAGAAAAAAAGAAGAAAAGGGCCAAGAATCTGGGCTCAGTGAAAGGGAAGGAAGGGATATTTTTAGACAAGATCAACAACGAGAAGGCAGTGGGGAGGATAGAGAAGCCATTCAGGGAGCTCCCTATGGAGAACCTGCAGGCATCTCCTCTAGGTTTGGTCCCTAAGAAACAGCCAGGCAAGTACAGAGTGATCCATCACCTGTCCTACCCCGAGATGGATTCGGTTAATGATTACATCAGTGAGGAGGACAGCAGAGTTTCCTATGGCACATTAGATGATCAGAACCACAAAAGATGCATGGCTGGCAAAAACAGATATAGAGTCTGCCTTCCGATTGTTGCTGGTCTGAAGAGAAGACTGGGAGCTATTGGGTTTTCAGATAGGGGAGCTATATTACTTCAACAAGGCCGTGCCAATGGGCTGTTCAGTGGATTGTGTGACATTTGAGGAATTAAGCACATGGCTTTAATGGGTCTTTAAGGTTAGTTATGGGCATGGAATGGTGATTCATTATTTGGATGATTTCTTATTGGTAAGCAAGGGGAAGGAACACGTTTTTAGGATGCTCAAGGATTTTCAATCAATGTGTAAAGAGGTGGGAGTTCCATTGGTGGAAGATAAAACAGAAGGTCCCAGCCACTGTCTAGAGTTTTGGGGGTTAGAGATTGACACAAGAGAGGGTTTGTTCAGGTTGCCGATAAGTAAAGTACATAAGTTAAATAGCCTGTTGAGGAAAGTAAAGGGCAAAAGAAGGGTAACACTACAGGTGGTTCAGCAAGTTCTCAGTCACCTGATTTTTACTTGTAGGGCCATCAGGCATGGGCATGCATTTACACATCATCTGGCTGGTGCTACATCAGGGGCCAGACAGCCTCACCATTGGGTTGACTTTACAAAGGCAGTCAGGGAAGATTTGGAAATTTGGGAACAATTTTTACAGTATTACAATGGGGTCACTTTCTGGCAAGACGAATGAATGGCTTTTCTTTTTTTTTAGTTAATAATTTTTATTAAGTTTGAAAAATAATATCAGACATAGCCAGGTACATAAAGAAGAAGATACAACATGACACATATGCATACACATTGACTGCAGTGCCATTATATAATTGACAAAGTCTAGCCCATAGAAAAGGACATTGCTAAGTAATGATACAGTAAGAAATCATACAGTGAGTTGTATTGTGGTATTGTGCCCCCCCCCAAAAAAAGACAAATGGCTTTTCAATACAGACATTGCCTTATATACACATGCAGCTGGGGGACTGGGTTTAGGTGCCTATTTTAAGGGATAGTGGGTATGATAGCCATGGCCAATGGCATGGAAGTATTGGGGGTTAACAGGGGGCATCACATTATTAGAGATATTCCCAATATGGGTAGCAACAGTTGCATGGGGTGACACATTGCACAACCAAAGGGTGACCTTTTAATGTGACAATGAGGAAATGGTCACTGTGTTGAATAAGAGGGGGGCAGCATTGGTAATGGTGATGTGGTTCCTAAGGCAGTTAGTACTGCAGGGTTTACATTTGAATATGAGCTTTATGGCAAGGCACATAGAGGGGTTAAAAAACCACCATGGCTGACAGCCTCTCTCATCTGCAGATGTACAAATTCCAGGCCATGGCACTAAAGGCAGCCAGGACAGGGACTAGAATCACAAAGGTAATGTGGGAGATTGATTGGAAGGAGCCGAGTTTCTCTTTCAGAACTCTTGGTCTGACAGGACACTCAGAGCATATGAAGGGTCTTGGAGAGCATTCCAGGCTTTTTGAGTAAGTCAAAACATGGAGGTAGGTGGGAGAACCACAGAGGAACAGGTTGCAAGATATGTGGTTTATGGTTGGCAGATGGGGATAGCGCATGCAACAATGGGTGTGCACTTGACAGCTATAGGGTGAGTTAATACCCTGTGGGGGTTGGGGGGACCCTGTAGGGGGGCAAATCTCATTGCATGGCACATTACATTGTGTGGTGCAATTCTCTAGCTCTGAATATGACCCCATGGACTTAGTCTGCTTAGGGAAGAAAATAACAAATGGCTTAACACGCTGAAAATTCTTGGATTTGTGGGAGATAAAAGAAATAAGGTGAATCTATTGTTTTTGGAAACAAAGTCAATTACATTTTCAGTTGCCAGTTTTGCATATAGTAGTAGTAATAGTAGTAAAAAGTTTATTTCTGATATCAGAAACAGGATAAAAACCCAATTTAGCATCAGCTAATTTACAATGGAGTCTTACTGTACAGAAGAATATCAGTTCATTAGTTTCAATTTCATTTTTAAATACATACAAATACAAACACTATACATACATAAAAAAAACATAATACACAAACAACTAAAAAAAGAAAGAAACAAAAAAAATAGATTACAACGGTTAAACATACATTTAAGCATCTCAGGTAAAGCAAATCTTTAGAGAAATTGCTTCCTTTACAAGCCATAATTTTGTTTCATTCCAAGATATTTTATTTATACTTGACCTCAAATAACCTGGTAATGAATTCCACAGTTTTGGGCCTTCATATAGATAACAATGTTGACCCTTCACTGTTCTCATAAGAGGTACCCTAAATTTTACTTCCTCTTCAGATCTCAAACCTGCCTTAACATTCCATTCCTCCAGGAGCTCCACTAGATATCCTGGAACTTTTTTACAATAACAGTGATAGGTTAACCATTGCACATGCATGTTTCGCCGTTCTGTCAAGGACATCCAGTTTAAGTTCCTGTAAAGAGTGCAATGATGTGTTTTCGGAGGTGCATCCAAGACAAAATGCGCATATCCATTATAAATGACATTAAGCTTTTCTAAATTACTCCTAGCTGCCCCTCTGTATATGATATCACCATAATCGATAAGCAGAATTATTATTGAATTTACTATCCTTAATCTAGCATCAAATGAGAGACAACTTCTATGCTTATACAATGCCCCCAGCTTTTTACTCAATTTTTGTGTCAAGCTATCAACATGAAAATCCCAGCTGCAATGTGAGTCCATACTCCCAGGTATTTATAATGATCCACAGAGGTCAGGCTATGCCTATCGAATGTCTTAATATTCAACTCCACAGGTACTTTTTTATTTGAGAACAACATTACCTTGACTTCTGTGAATTCAAGACCAAACCATGTTCTGAAAAATATGTTTGTAATGTATTAAAACATTTCTGCAGTTTATCTTGTATATTTCCCACAGATTTCCCTTCAAGGTACAAAATTGTATCATCTGCATACAAATGGTGCCGGACATCATTCATCAATATAGTGCTTTCTGTAAACTTTCCAAGTAAATACCTGGCTGTAATTGTCTGGATGATAAAGACTTTACTTATGGATTTTATGTAACTACCCACTTATCCTCTTTTTTATTCTGTTTGTATTCAGTGTAACTTTTTAGATATTAGTAGAGGATTGTGGAAAGGTATGAAATATAGAAGAATATATTTATTTTTCTGGAAGTATTTCATATCAGTATGATTTTCTATTGTGTGCTATGACATGTATGTCAATACAAATTTTTTAATTAATAAACTTGACCTTGAAGTTGAACTAGTGATGCACCAATGTACTGTACTGTCTTTGTCTTATTCCTTCACATTTGTTAAGAACACCATTTACTGTTTACCAAATTAACATTTTGCTCGATGTAAAAAGCAACAATCATCAGTCATGGCAGCCGTGAATGAACTCTTTTTTATACAGACATTGAACAAAAACCTATCAACAAAAGGATTAGCCCCATCCCAGCTATAAGGTTTTTAAAATCTGTAAAAAAATGAATAGTTTTTTTTGTAACAAAATATATTATACAAAAATAAAAGTTAGGAAGGGGGTGATGCACTTGTAAAATAATTCCATCTCATGATCAGATAAGCAAACAGAATGGCTTGACCTTCAACTTCATGGTTTATTAGTTTGTTTGACCAGTAAATGGAAATATTTTACTAGTACGCAGTCACTTTCTTAGCTATTTTTCCATATTTAATGAATAACAAACAACTTATAGTGGTACCAGTGATGATAGTGTAAAGGCATTCATTTTTTTGTGAAGCTGGCTTGGCTTCACTCATAGAAGTCTAATATTTGGCTAAATTAAAGCTCACTAGAAGCATTTGTGGAAAAAGGCTGTACTCCTAGTGGACATAGATTGAGCAAAACAACTGTCTCAGGCTTAAACAATTTTCAGTACAAAAAAAGAGTGAAGACAGCCTCAAGCTAATGTTCTAATAAACACACTTACATTCTAACAAAAGTACACCTCCAAAAATCATCAGCACATTCTGAACCATATTTCAAAAGTTTGCTCAGAAATAAACAAACAGAAAACTAAGAAATTTAAAATCATGAAAACAAATCTAGCAAGAAGAGTTGCTCAACGTAACTGGAAACACTGGAAAGAAAGCATCATTAATTTTCCAGGAAATAAAGAATAATTTGTCTGAACATACATTGTATTTTTGGGGTAAAAGGGCCAGGTCCCTCAGTGTTAGGAGACAGGGAATCCATTCCAAATCTAAATACAGCACAGCTAGGAATAACACAATCAAAATCCTACACCGGTAAATTGAGAAGCCAGAGATTTGTGATAGTAAATCAAAGAGAGACAGAGAGAGAGACAGACCAAAAACAGTTACTCTTTTTAGATAACCCCATGACAACCAGAGATGACAACAAATAAAGAATTAGAGAAACATGAAAATGAAGGGGCAGTGTAGAGGAAAGAAAGAAAACAGAAATCAAGGGGCAATAATAAACTTGTCACATAGACAATTTACAGAAAAACATATAGGGTTTCCTTCCCCACTGTTAACAATTCTGAAATTCAAACTGACCTTTTAAGACATGTTAAAGTATAAATATTAAACAATTCTTGTCTGATAAAAACAAGGATTACACAATCAGCAATATGAGTGGACTAGCATTTGAAAATATATTATATGATGCAGATTCAACAGTATCACTTGGAGATTTATTGATTTTACTTGATCTTCTGGATAAGAAACTAATACTTGAATTTGCTAATCTGAAGACAATGCAATAGTTAGAATCACTACATTTATTGATTGATTTAATTTATTTACTTATGCATTTATTCATTCACTTACGGTAAGGCTATTGAGCAATTACATGAGACCCAAATACAAATAAGGATTAGGGTTTAATGAATGATAAACTGGCTTTACAGGCTGAGACTGAGAACAGCACTCCTATTCTGGGATATCACTACATCAACAAATGTCTTACTTTAAAGGATGGTCAGCTTGAAAGACATAAAAAAACCATGCTGTAAATTCATTAAGGTCCCATGTTGCAATTTGGATGTACCATGGAATAGTTATTCATGAACAGAGATTGGTGAAGTGGCCCCAATTCACTCTGCGAAGTGATTTGCGGAGTGAAGGCGAATTTGCGGAGTGCTCCGCAATGCGAAGGGAGTACTTCGTGTTATAATGGGTAACACAAAGTCTATTGAAAACAATGACTTCACATTACTCTGACTTCCCAAACCACTACTCCACCAATTCTTAAGGTGAAGAACATTGAAAAAAATAAACTTCACCTCACTTCACCTTGTTTTTAAGCTCCAAAGGCGAATTTTGCAGTGATTCATGGGACTTCAGGTCACATGGGCTCTAGATTGTTCTGCACAGCCTCAGTTTGGGATAGTGTGTGTAGGAAGCTGTTGGAGACAATCTGCTCTGAGAGCTCTCTGCGATTCAAACCTTCTAAAAGTTGTTAAAAAAGCCTTTTTTGAGTCATTTTTTTTTTGCTGAAACTTTAGTTCATTGATTATAGGAAACCCTCTGTGCTCATATCATCAAGCATTTATTATAAGTTTGTGGATTTTGAATGTTAATGTACAACATTCAGTCTGTGTACTGAGAGACAGTGGAAGTGTGCTTTAGGGAAGGGGTGCATCTGTAGTGTAGGTAGATTAACTTGGAAAAAGACAATGCTTTCTGTTTTGGTGATATTTTTCTTGTATAACTGTGTTAATGTACACACGGTAATATTTTCAATAATTTTTACCATTTTTTTGCCGATTGTTGTGGTGCAGCAGTGCATAATTTTAGTTTGTTTAAAATATGTGGTTATATTACTGAAGTTTTCAATTTGCTATGCATTACTTAGTGTATGTGTGAGTATGTGTGATGTGTGTCATCAAATCAGACAAATTTTATTGTGCCACATAATGATTTCAACAATGTGAACCTGCTATCCACTGCAGTTATGTGATTTTTGTACTTCTTTGTGGTATCTTTACTGGTACTAGTGCTAGTAACTGTTACTGCAGCAGTGCAGTACACTGCCCCGTCCCCCCTGTGGCCTATCCCAACCGGCAAAGGTATTCTTTTCCAGATTTGAATTTCTGATGGTGAGCACTGGTTAGGTGTTGTGCCTTTGTGTCTGCATCTCTTCAATGAACTGCTCAATCTTAATCTGTCTGTGCATTTGCATTTCTTTAGGGCCCAATCTCCATCTGTAACTTAAGTCACAGTTGTTTCATTGGCTTCCCTTCAGAGTAATGGACCAGTATGGTGCATAATTCTGCATGAACATTGTACTCATTAATATGCATTTTTAAGTCAGGACCATCATCACGAGCCACTCATGATACAAATCACATTCTTCATCATCACGGTCACAAATACAGTCACAAATCACTCTTCATGATCACGTCACGAATCACAACATTAATTTTTTTACTAGTTACTTGGATGTATTGTAAGTATGTTTTGTAGTAACTCTCCAGGCTTCACCACCCCACCATTGTACTCATTAATGAGTGTTTTTAAGTCAGGGAGTTTGTGCTACAACTCATCGGGGAAGTACAGCCACAGGCATTTGCGTTCCCAATACAGTTCTATACTGGTTATCTCACACTGTCGACACCAAATCATGTTCTTCTTCATCACGGTCACAAATGCAGTCACAAATCATGATTCACAATCATGTCACAAATCACATTATTTTTTTTTATTAGTTACTTGGATGTATTGTAAGCATGTTTTGTAGTATCTCTCCAGGCTTCACCACTACACAATTGTACTCATTAATAAGCATTGTTAAGTTGGCGAGTTTTATGCTACAGCTCATCGGGGAAGTACAGCCATAGGCATTCACATTCCTTCCTGTACAGCATGTGAGTTACAGTACTATAAGTAGCGGTGGGTGAAGTGGCCCCAATTTGCTCCCGAAGTGATTCACTGAGTAATGAAGAATCTGCGAAGAACTCTACATTGTAAAGCAGAGTACTTCGCTTCATAATGAAGAACGCAAACTCCATTGAAACCAATGACTTTGTGTCATTTCGCCTTCCCCAAACCACTTCTCCAACAATTTTAAGGTGAAGTACATTGAAATCAATGTAATTCACCTCACTTTTCCCTGTAATTGAGCTCCAAAGGAAATTCTGCAGTTATTCATGGGATTGCAGGTCACATGGGCTCTAAATTGTTCGGCACAGCCTCAGTGTGTGTGCAGTGGTAGCTGGAGATGGTTTGCTCTCAGAGCTCTGCGATTCAAAACCTCTAAAAGCTGTTTAAAATTACTTTTTGAGTAATATTTTTTGCTCAAAATTTAGTACATCGAGTGTAGGAAACCCTTCTGTGCTCATATCATCAAGTGTTTATTGTTGTGTGTAGATTTTGAATGTTAATTTAGAACAGTCAGTCTGTGTACTGTGAAGTGTGCTTTGGAGGAGAGGCATATTTGTGGTGTAGGTAGATTAACTTGGAGAAAAAGGCAGACTTTCTGTTTTGGTTATATTTTTCTAGTATGACTGTGTTAATGTGCACACAGTAATATTTTCAGTAATTCTTGACTTTTTTTTGCTGATTGTTGTGGTGCAGCAGTGTACAATTTGTCTGTTTAAAATATTTGGTTATATTACTAAAGGTTTTCAATTTGCTATGCATTACTTGAGTGTGCATGCGAGTGTGTGTGCTATGCGTGCCATTAAATCAGACACCTTTATTGTGTTACAGAGTAATTGCAGCAGTGTGAACCTGCTATCCACCGCACCTGCAAGAATTTTTTATACTGCTTTGTGGTATCTTTACTGGTAGTGGATTATTACTGCTGTGCACTAATCCCCCAAATGACAAAATGTATTCATTTCCAGATTTGGATTTGTGACTTGTGAGCACTGGTTAGGTTTTATTGTGCCTTTTCGTATAGCATCCCTTGAGTGTGCAGTGCAATCTTAATCTGTGCATTTGCATGGCACCATTAGTTCTGAGAATCTGCATTTCTTGTTAAACTCTCATTTCACTTCGTCAGCACTGGGGAGTTTTCTGGACACAAGACAGTAGCATTTTGCGGATGCACATCAGTTCTGGTGATTCTGTGTGTGACCTGACCACTGCATGCATGATGGAGTGCACCATTAATTCTGCGTGACTTTGCATTTCTTGTTACACTCTCATTTCACTTCAACACTAGGGAGTTTTCTGGACACAAGACAGTAGCACTTTGGGGATGCACATTCCTTCTGGTGACTGTGTGGGTGGAATGCTGCCAATATTGTTGTCACTCCGACTTACTTCGTGTTAAGGCGGAATGACAATGTGAAGTAATAATAACAAGGTGAAGTGAGCCTTTCCTATGGGGCACTCTGCTTAGTGAAGTGCCAACGCGAAGTGGCCACTTTGTGTTCACTTTGCCGGTGGAATTTAAATTCGCTGCACCTCTATTCATGAAATTGACAAACTTTGCTTGTTCTAGAAACCCTTTCCAATGAAGTGACACCACACCTGTTTTTGGTTAATTACTCAGTGAGCAAATATTTATTTAATTACAATTCTGAATTCTTCCACACATTACATTTCCATACCTTTTTCCTTCTTAAACAGTAGTCATTTACAACGTTCTCCATTTATTCAATTTCATACATGTTTAATCACATTTTTATTTACACTTTCATCATCACACATTTTTATTCTTTTTCCCCCAGATGTACATCTGTGGGCATTTTTCTCCTTAGTGTGGGCCAGGATGTACATCCGTGGCCCTCCTTTGCAGCTACCCTAGGTGTAACCCCTCTCGGAGTAGTTCTCCTTCCCCATCCTTGATGCACACAAAAGTTGGGTTCCCCCCTTTTGACTTTTCTTTCCTGTTTTCCTTCTTTCTTCCACTAGACCACCTCCAGCTTACATTGGAAGGCAGGCTCCCCCCTTTTCTCCAGTTACCCCTTTTTAATCCCATCTTCCCCCCACCTTTTTTATATACCCCGCTCCATTTTCCAAGAATCTATTCCTATTCCCAGCCCTGTGATCAAAATATGATTGTTGAGCTCTTATTAATGTACCTCATCTGATCTGCATAGGAAGGCTATTTTGCCTCTGTATTCTTATGCCTGACTACCATTCTCCCAATGCTCCTAAAGTAGATCCCCACCCTTTTGTTCATACATCTCCTGGACCCTTCCATTGCCTTGTGGTCTCAGGCATATCACCAGACTCTCTGTGGTACCATCTCAGTCCATATTAGTGTAACTTTTGGCCATCATTCTTTAACTGTTTTAATGTCCTTTTTAATTTGAAAATAAATATCAAGCCACGGCCTGGTGCACAGGTCATTGCTGCCATGTATGTCTTCCAGCAAGGGTAGCAATTGTGCTCATCTCACCCCCTCAGGCCCTTCCATAGGATGCGCAGCTCGTGGTGGTCATAGTGTAACTGTTTTCCCCCTGTTTTTATTGCCGCTTGTCATTCGGACCAATATATGTGTGAATGGCCCACAAATCAAACATCCAAGCCTGTGGGCTACCTAGAAAAGGTAACTGACAAAAGATGAGTTGAGTTCTTATTACCCCCCTTACTTCTGACCCTCCAACTTCCAACTAGTTCTTAAATTATGCTGCTTCCTGGAAAAGAAAACAAACATCCATTAGTTACTTATGCTCAGTACATATTTTTTATAACAATTTGATGCCCATCTGCCTATGCATTTCAACCCTTCCTTGAGGACCCCCCTTGATGCAGCTTCCAAAGTCATACCTATCCTGAAGGAGTGTGATGAGAATCTCCCAGGATCTTCCCCTATGGCTGCTATTCCTTTTTTTAATACAGATGAGAAATGGGCCCAGTTACCATTGCCCCATTCTCATGTAAGAACAGTACACCCTTCTCTTGGGGTCTGACAGCTGCATAGGCCATTAGTGCCTGCACATGGCATATGACCCCACTCACCCACCTTCTGAGGGAAATGCTCATACTCCTGCCCACTTGATCAGTCTTTGACCACTGTAAATGAATGGTAATTGTCTCACTGTCCCATTGATTCTCATCCCATTGTACACCCACCTTTGCCTGCCCTTTTGCCTAACCTAGCAATTCGCCTACCCTAAAAGCCCCATGATACATGGCTGTGAATATTGCTCCAAATAGGATAGTCTTGTATCTGAAATAGCAGACCTGCACTAACACCCCCCCTCAATCTTTCTAAGAGGCTCTCTGATATTGGCTGCTGTTTGTACAGTTCCCTATTCTGCAATCTCTGCCATCCCTGCATCATGCGCTTTATGATGCACAATAGGAAAACAATGCAATATTCCACAGAAGTGCAGTGAAGCACAGTGAAATGCGATTGTGCAAATTCAGCTGAATATGGCAATGATGCACAATCACGCAAATGGCACAGCATGGAGCAGCAGCCCAGGGCTGAATATGGAGAGCCCAGGACTGGAAAATGTGAGTCAAGTACAGAGGTGTGCACAAAGGACACCCACACATAACAACAGTGGAACAGCAAAGGCATGAATGTGGGACAGCATCTCCGCCCACACAGCCACAACTGAATGCCTAGAAGTTGCTGGGGTTGAGGGGAAACACAGATAGGGCATGCACGCAGCACACATAGCCGGAAGTCCCAGAGCCCACACACGACAAACGTGCACAGAGGGACTGGAAAAAGCAATGCCCAACACCCATGAACAGGAACAAGTAGGTGACTCTGACACACCATATGCACAGCACAGCAATGAATGAACAAGCAGGAGGCAGAAAACGTCGTATCAAAGTTATTTATGGAAATGTAAATGAAACAGAACAACAATCAGAAACCTACAATGGCAGGAACAACAGCAACCTCACAACAACAGAAATGAAAAAGGTACAGGTACTAGGACAAAAACATCACAGGAAACAGGGATCAGGGAACAGGTGTAATGGGGAACAGGGGGAGGAAGGGTCAAAAGGAGAGTGGGGCTGATGGGCAGAGATAAATGTAAAGAACTACGTACGAAGTCCAAGGGCCTCGTGCAGCCACAATGGCCATGGCAGGCCTGAGTCCACACTATTGGGCTGCCCTGTGGTCCCTCACGGTCTGTGCCTCTGCCCTCCACACAGCAATGGCCTGCACCACATTGGTAGCACCCTGCTGCACTGGGGCCATATTGTCCCTCACTGCCCACAGAAGGGCCTCAAGCTGCAAGGAGATAGTCCATAGGATGGGTACCACTCACCGCCTAAGTCCCAGAACAGGTCTCCATCCAGAGGTCCTCCCATAAGCACCACCGGCAAGGCAGTGGTGTGCACAGTGTGCACATGGTGCACACCCAGGCCAGCAGTGCAACATAGATCAGCAGTGCCACAGTGTTCCACCCAGTGACACAGACACCCACTGAACACCACAGCACATGAAGGCAGCAAAGCCATGTATGGCACAGCACACTGCTGACACAGAAGGTGCCCAGCCCAGCATGGCAGGTGTGTGGCGTGCAGGCCAAAGGTGGACAGGCATACACAATGCAGCATGGGCACAATGACACACAACCCAATAGCCTGTGCAGTACGCAGGACAGTGGTGACTGGCCATGCACACCAGCACAACCATTGCAAGCACACCAACTGGGTAATGCCATCACACACATGGGTGTGTCAGCAGCCAATGCACCCAGAATGGAGACCACAGCTGGCAAAACATCAGTGTGGATACAAGTGCATGGCACGCAGGCCATAGTGAGGCAATGCAGTGCAACATGCAGATGCAGCAACAGGAAGCAAACAACATGATGACAATGTGCACCATGCCACATGCCCCCACCCACGCCACTGTGCACCAGATGGAAACCCATGTGTAGCCACACATGCAACACAGCATGCCATGCTGCAGAGACCTGGACTGGAACCTCCCCCGCTCACCACCCAGTGCTGACACAAGCAAACACGAAGCTGTCAATGGACACCAGGGCCATGTACAGTGAAGCTTGCCAGGATGAAACACAAGTGAGCAGCAGTGTGTAGCACTCAGCAGCATGCTGCAGCAGAGCTACTGTGGAAAACAATGTACTATCAATGGCAACTAGTCTCATGTGACATGCAGGACACTGAGACATTTACATCATCCTGGCATGACGAAAGGGAATAAATCCCATTGGTAGTACATTGTTCACTGCAGTAACCCAGCTGCAACAGACCACAGAATGCTATACAAGTGGGTCTCACCCTGGCAAGACTCACTGTACAATGTCCAGTGATGGCATACAGGCAGTAGCCAGCACAGGAACAATGCAAATAACATGCAGTATGGCAATGCAAGAGACAGTACACAGTGTAATTTGGACACAGTGTAAGTGAACATCACAAGGTGGGTACAAGATGCAGGAGGTGGCAAGGGCATTGGACCACCATGGAGTGACAACCCATGCAACAGTGGCCAGCATGGGGATAGGCATGGTAACCAATCCAGCATGTGTCCTGCTGTGCACAAGAGGAGATGGGAACATGACCCATATGACTTGACAGTGTGCTTGTACACATAGATGGCATGGTGGACAAAGTAATGCAAGAAAAGGGAGAATTCAAGAGTTTAACAAATGGCTGGGGGCCTGGTGTCAGGAAAAGGGGTATGGGCTAGTAGGAGGGTGGGGGGGACCTGGGGGAACAGCAGTCTGTATGCAAAAGATAGACTGCACCTAAATGAGGAAGGAAAAAATATACTGAAGGCAAGGATAGGAAAGCACATTGAGGAGCATTTAAACTAGGAGTGGGGTTGCAGGAGGGATAGTGGTGTTCAGAGGTCTAGTAATCTGAAATCAAATGGGCTTACCCCCGTGATAGCAAGGTAAGGAGGAAGGCAACTGCTAAGGTAGCGGACACAAGGGGAGAGAGGCGGGGAAGGGGGAGAGACAAGAGTTGGAGGGTGGTAACACTAAATGTTAGGAGTCTGGGGAATAAGGGGTCAGAACTACAGGCTGTTTTGGAGGAAGAGACATGGACTAGGTGGCTATAACCGAGACATGGGCCACTCAAATCCACGACTGGGACATGATGGTTCCGGGGTACAGATTACACAGGAAGGATAGGGAAAATGGGAAGAAGGGATGGGGTGGTGTTGTATATAAAGGAGGGATTTAAATGTGTAAGGGAGGAGGGAGACAAAAGAGATACAGAAGCACTGTAGGTGCAACTACAGGATCCCAAAAACAGATCACTAAGACTGGGGGTGGTGTACAGGCCACCCTCTCAGACTGAAGGGATGGACAGGGTACTGGCAGAACAGATTAGGAGGAACTGTTGGAAGGGGGTTGATGATAGTAGGGGACTTCAACCTGCCAATGGTAGAGTGGGACACACCTACCACAAAGAGCAGAAGGGAGCAGGTAATACTGGATGCCTTCCAGAAAATCTTAGTACTGTTGGTCAAGGAACCAACTATGGACAGAAACACCCTTGACCTCATACTGACAAACGGGGAGTGGGTGAGGGGTGTGAGGGTGGAGGAACTACTGGGGGGAGTGGCCACTGGACAGTATAGTTCCAGTTACAGATGGCTAAAGAGAGAATGGCATCTGGCACAAGGGTGCTGGATTTCAGGAATGCCAACTTTAAGATGATGAGGGAAGAGGTACAGGGGTTTCTGTGCAAAATTCAACTGGGTATGGACACACAGCAAAGGTGGGAACAAATAAGACAGGGGATAGTGGAGGAAACAGAAATTTGCAGTAGGGCCCAGACTAAGAAGGCATGGTGGAAGATACCTAGCTGGATAAGTAAAGGGGTGCTAGACAGGATGAGGAAGGAAAGGGCAGCTTACAGGAGATACAGAAAATTAGGGAGGGAGGAAAGATGATAGGGAGGAATACCTGAAAGAAGTGAAGAAAGTGGCCAGGGGGGTAAGGGCAACCAAGGCAGCAAGGAAACTCAGGCTGACACAGGGCATAAAAAAGGGAAAGACTTATTTAGGTACATCAGGGAGAAAAGAAGCTGCAATGATAGGTGTAAGAATTAAGAAGGAGGATTGGTGGAGCAAAGTGAAAAGGCAGAGTGCTCAATGACTACGTCTGTTCAGTCTTTACAAAAGAAAAGGAAGGGGTGCTACCCATAGCCCATAGTAGGGGGGAGGATAGAAACAGATGGGGGGGTGACAGATGGTGAAATCACAGTGGGGAGAGTGCTGGAGGGGTTAAGGGTATTGAGGGTAGGAAAGGCTCTGGGACCAGATGGAGTACATCCAAGAGTGCTGAAGGAGCTGGTAGAGGTCCTGGCAGGACCCTTGGCAGACTTATTTAATTCATTTCTAAACCATAGGACTGGAGACTGGCTCACGTGGTTCCCCTCCACAAGAGTGGACTCAAGGATGAACCTGGAAACTATAAGCCAGTAAGTCTAATGTCCATAGTGGGGAAGCTAATGGAGACCATCTTAAAGGATAGGCTAGTGGCACTACTGGAGGTGAACGGGGTGCAGGATGGGACGCAGCATGGCTTCATCAAGGGCAGGTCATACCAGACCAACCTGGTGGAATACTATGACTGGGTGACTAACCAAATTGACAGGGGCCATGCAGTGGATGTCCTGTACCTAGACTTTAGTGGAAGCTAAATGCACTCTACATAATTTGGGAATTATTGCAGTCACTGAAACTTGGTGGGATTCTACTTCCAATTGGATCAAACAAATTTCAATCTACAAACTTTACCATAAAGATAGAGAGTGCAAATCAGGGGGAGGAGTGTGCTTATATGTTCAGAAAGACATACCGTCTTATGAATTACACTTTCCAACCAACACTGAGAGTGTATGGGTTAATATTCAAATTAAGGGACATTCTGAGGTTACACTAGGTAACTGCTATAGACCACCCTCAGCTGACTTGGAATGCAGTATTAATCTTCTCCAAGAAATTGCTAACCTTCCAGAAAAGGGGGATACTATTATTGTGGGGGATTTCAATATGGCAAATATTGATCGGGACACTTTGAGTGGAAGTAATGAACATGAAAGGCTAATGGTCTCAACATTAATTGATATGGGACTAGAGCAACTTGTTAACCATCCCAAAAGAGGAAACAACATCCTAGACCTAATCATAACAAACATCAAGAATGAAATAGCTGATGTAGAAATTATGGATCTTCTGGGTAACAGTGACCACGTCTCTGTACTGTTTAAACTTATGACTAGTTTTCCTAGTTCAGTAAATCAAACCACATATAATAACTATGAAAAGGTACATTTTATAGAGATAAATAGGAAGCATAATAATCTTTACTGGACCACTGTTTTTTCTAATCAAACCATCAACCAGGCATGGGATAAGTTAAAACAAATCATTCAGCAACTTGAACAAGAACATGTACCAACTAAAAAGAATTACAATAAAAATGGTAAAATTCCATTATGACAAAGCAAATCAAGCTAAAAGTAAAATTATTTAAAAATTGAAATCCAATCCTTGTGAAGAAGATACTGCTACTTACAAAAAAGCATTATCCAAGCTTAAATATATGATTAAACATTCTAAACCAAAATTAGAATTTAAATTTGCACACTCTAAAAATAGAATGCGCTATTTTCATACTGTATATAAACAGTAAAAATGGTAATTCAAGAGGAGCAGAATGACTCATCCACGATGGCAAGAGACTAGAATCAGACATAGTTACAGCACACCACTTTGATAATTATTTTAGTTCAACTTTCTCTAAAAAAGGTCCCAACCATGGCAACCCTATTTCAACCAGCATTACTCATTCTGTATATAACATACTAAAATCGGATGTCCTCCAAGCACTAAAAACCTTAAACTAAACAACCAGCCCGGGGTTTGCAAAACTCCACCCTAGGTTCCTTATTAGAACCATAGATTCTTTAGCACTTCCCTTGTCTATAATCTTCAATAAATCTTTGAACGAAGGTGAAATTCTGCATGACTGGCTTCAGGCAACAGACATTCCAATCTTTAAACAGGGTAACAGGTCAAATGTACAGAACTACCATCCCATCAGCTTAATATCAGTCGTATGTAAGCTCATGGAAAAAATAATCAAATCATTTTTTGATTCTGAAACACAAATTTTAGGTATCATGGATCACACACAACACGGCTTTAATGCAGGATTTTTCTGTACTACAAATCTTATCACCTTCTACAAAAATATTAGTCAGTGTCTGGATGAGAAAAGCCCCATGGATGTTATATTATTAGACTACAGTACAGCATTTGATAAGGTCCCACATGGCAAACTCATTAATAAATTAAATGACTTAGGATTCTCCCCTTGCCTTGTAAATTGGGTAAGCAAGTGACTTCTAAACAAGACTCAAAGGGTGAGAATAAATGGGGTTCTATCTAACTTGGGCTTGGTTAGCTGTGGTGTGCCCCAGGGCTCTGTCTTGGGGCCAACATTGTTTAACATCTTCATAAGAGATATGAAAACTTCCTCTAAAAATTGAAATTTGCGGATGATTTGAAATTAGGAGGTAAAGTAGACAACATTGGTAGCATCTCAACACTTGTAAATGATCTGAAGAGCATTACAACTTGGGCACAGACAAATGAAATGTTCTTTAATGTAGAGAAGTGTGCAGTGTTCACATTTTGGCAAGGACATTCAAAGGGGTTGTGCATGGAGCAACAGAATTGCACTGGTGCAACCCCGCATTGTGCCTCAGTAGGATATTGAAAGGGCTGCCAGGCACAGTGCAAATCCCGATGCGCCGGGGCGCAATGTAATGATATGTGAAGTAGATGCAGGGGCATACCCATGCATATGTGGCACATCCCGATATTCAGCTCAGGATATGCGGTGCATATGCTGGCTCAACCCTGCAGTGCACTGCATAGGGAGGCTCAAAGTTGAGCCCGTGAGGAGTGGGAAAAAATCCTGGCCACCTACAGGTGGGCTGTTGTATTGCATGGTGCAACACAGCAGCCGCCAGCAGTGGGTGGCCACCCGCCCACCTAGAACACTGTCAGCAAGCACCCACATAACTCTGGTAGTCTAGTGGAACCCCCCCATCCATTGTCAAGATTGCCGTAAAATATAGTAGAATTGTTCCCTGGTAGTCTAGTGGCACCCTCCTCCCTTCCATGTCCCCGATCATTGTACAGTACTGTAGAATAAAGCCCTGGTAGTCTAGTGGTACTTCATTCACATATGTGGGACTGTCTATTATGGTATGCCCTGCAAGCCCATACTGTACCTGTCATTCGGCGAGTGGCCAGGCAGTATGAGGGCGGGTTGGAGCCACCCGCCGATGACCGATGAGAGCAGGGTGAGCAAGGGCTACTGTGTGGGTGGAAGGGGTGGAGGGTGCCACTGGATCACCAGGGAAATAATATAGAGAGATGTACCATGATCGCGGCAATGTGCGGGGGAGTTATCACTAGACTACCAGAGCTTAATTCTACAGTATTGTATGGCGATTGGGGACACAGGAGGGAGGAGGGTACCACTAGACTACCAGGGAGGAATTCTACAGTATGCTACAGTGATTGAGGACATGGGAGGGAGGGAGGTGCCACTAGACTACCAGGGCAATGTTCTATGGCATTTAATCACTATCACGGCTACGGGGTGGGGGATGCCCCGGGATCCCCACTGCACACCTCATTCTGTGCAGGGTACCAGGCACACTTCACTGGGCTGCCCAGAGAAAGGCATGCAAATGGGACCATAATGACATGCAAATGGACCCATTTGCACCTTGCATATATTATGACCTCATTTGCATGCCCTCCACTGAATATCGTGGGTGATGCACCCAGTGCAACTGCGTTTGTGCTGTCGCATTCCTGTGCTCCCTATCTTTGGCTTGCAACAGCACAGCGCCACTGCCCCACGCACAGTGAGTGTGCTGTCTGTGCCATATTCAATGGTGCTGTGCCATGGCGCATCACCGTTAAATATCACCTGGCCCTGGCCCTGGTGCATCCCAGTTGCGCTGTGCCCAGGCTTGTGCCATTGCCTGGCACAGTCTGAATATCTGGGCCTTTGCGTATAAAAATCCAAACTCTGACTACTATCTAAATCATACACTTCTAAAGACATCTACGAGTGAATGTGATTTAGGTATAATTGTAAACAGCAAGTTTTCTTCCACGTATCACTGTAAAAAAATCTCCAGAGTAGCGAGCGGCCTAATAAAACAGATAAGATGAACTTTTGTGAGAAAAACTGAACATTGCCTGTTACCATTATATAGTGCATACATTAGACCTTATATTGATTATGGGTATCCCTTTTGGTATCCTTATCACAAGGGAGACATCACACATACAGAGCAGATTCAAAGACGCATAATGAAAATGGTGCCTAGACTATCAGCTAAGGATTATTCAAGCAGACTGAAAGAAACTGGTCTCTTTTTGCTACAAAAAGATGTAGAGGAGGTATTCTTTTTCTCTACAACATGCTTCAGTCAACAGAATTAATGACTCATTGCAGTCTTGAATTTACAAGTAGATGGACTGCAGCTAGGCTGTACAATAAACAACTAGTGGTACAATGGGAAAACACCATAAAGAGACAACATTTCTTTAATATAAGAGCTCTCAAACTATGGAATCAACTTCCTCAGGTATTAGTTGACCTCAATAACTTTGACTCATTTTAAAAAGGATTGGACAATTGGCTCACTTCATCTCAGGGTTAGGTATAATTGCCCACTTTGGGTGGGGGGCAATCACAATGGGCACACAGCCTTTTTTTGTCCTACAAAACCAAGTAAACCAAGTAAGGCCTTTGATTCAGTACCACATGGGAGATTTGGAATCAAGCTACAGGGCACAGGGCGGGAGCAAAACTGGTGAGGTGGGTAGAGAACTGGCTAAAAGATAGGCAGCAGAGGGTGGTGGTAGGTGGGGAATACTCATCCCCTAAGCCTGTGACAAGTGGTGTTCCATTGGGTTCAGTTTTGGGCCCAGTGCTGTTTGGCATATTTATTGCAGACATCTCAGAGCAAAATCAGCCTATCTGCAGATGACACCAAGATGGGAGCAGTGGTGGACAACCGGGGGGGGGGGAGGTGGAGGCTTCAGGAGGATCTAGCAAGGCTGGAGGCATGTTATGACAGATGGCAACTGGGGTTCAATGCAAAAAAATGCAAGGTGCTGCACTTCTGAACACAAAATCAGAGGAGAAGCTACCGTCTTGGGGGGGGGGGGAGTGCAGCTGGAGGTAATGGAAGAGGAGAAGGATCTGGGGGTGTTCATCACAGGACCAATGAACAATTCTGCACAATGCAGAAAGGCAGCAGCAATGGCCAACAAAATGCTGGGGTGCATTGCAAGAGGAATAACCTTGAGAAGAAGGGAGGTTATTCTACTGTTGTATGGATCATTGGTTATACCCTACCTGGAATACTGCATGCAGTACTGGCACCTGTACCTACAAAGGGACATTAGGCTGCTGGAGGGGGTGCAGCATAGGGCAATGAAGATGATTTAGGGCCTGGGGTAATTGTCATATAAGGTCAGACTAAGAGAGTTAAACATGTACACACTGGAGGAGAGGAGGGACGGGTGTGATATGATTGAGACCTTAAAATACATGAAAGGGATACTCAAAACTGACACAGAGGGTCTATTCAGGAGGAAGGTGGGTAGAGACACTGAGGACCATGACTTGAGATTGGAGGGGGATAGATTCAGGAGGGAGATAAGGAGGCATTTCTTTATGGAGAGAGTGGTGGCAAAGTGGTATGCAGCTGAAGTGGTGGCATGTACCACAGTGGAATGCTTCAAGAAGGGGTGGGACAGGGCAAAGGAGAGGGTAAAGGGAGGTAAGGGAAGGGAAGGAGGTGGGACAGCTGCTGAATAGGGATCTAGCTGCATTCAAGAGCTGCCTAGATAGGCCATGATGGCCTTTTACTGCTGGCAATGTTCGTATGTGCGAGTGACACCCAGCAGTGGATGCGCAATGCTGAACCGCAAATGGCTGGACCAGTGTGCAGAATGGAGATGTGCTGCATGATTGTGTACTATACATCACTGAAGCATACTCACATGCCAGCAGTGTGTAACACAAGGATAGGACTAAGAATGCCACATGCACAGGGGACTGCAGTGGCCACCACAGAGGTGGGACTGGAACATAAGTGTAAACAATGTGTGTGTCAGCACGGTGTGTGTGAACCACTGGCAACAAGGGCTGCTGAGGTACACAATGACAGCCCCACACCACAACAGTGTGAAGTGGGAGCGACCATGGCACACACAAACGGCAACACTATGGTCAACATGGGTGTCCTGGAACACCTGTGCAACCTGTGGCTGCACTGAGATTCCATCTGTTGGATGGATGCGCCCTGTGGTGTGTTGTGTGCCTGACCATGTGCTAAGCCCATGCATGTGCTATGCATGATGTATGCACCAATGGCATGCCCATGGAGGGCATGTGTCCATGGAGTGCATGTCCACTGCATGACTGTGCAGGATGGCATGTGCATGGGCAGACACAGGCTACTTGACCACCACACCTGTTGGCATATGCTGAGGGATAGCAGCATCTGTGCATACCACAGCAGTGGATGTGTGTTGCTGTGGATGTGCAGCGGGGCCACACCATGGTGACAGAGCCTGTGCCACTGTGTACCTGTACTTTGTGGGGTGCATGCCATGGCACTGAGTGCAGCATGCTGCAACAACACGTGATGCATGTGCATGGTGAACCACCATTGTGTCACACATAAAAGCCATGCATTTCATGGCTTATGTCCTAGCTGGACCATGATATCACCAGGTGGACCTGTGATGCAGCACCAGAGGACATACATGGACATGGTTAAGCCAGACATGAGAATGTCTGTGTGACTGACCTGCAGTGGTACCTCATGTACTTGTGCCCTGTGTGTGTGACATGTCAGGAACAGCAGTATATGACATGCATGCATGCACACTTACGTGTCCTGCTGGTGTTGGCACCTCCAGCCATGCTCCATCCTTCATAGTTCCACAGGCCTCACTGCTCGGTTCCCTGGGAGCCTGTTGCTCAGTCTGCTGGGGAGAAAAATGCATAAGGGTGTGCTTAGTAACAGGCATCACACACCATCACCTCCTCCCCCTTGGTGCTGGTATGTGCTGTGGCCATGCCTGTGATCTGATCTGTGTGGCGCACACTGCACAGCATGTCCAGCTGCATACTGTGTGCTGGTGGTAGGCATTGCATGGATCCAAGTACTACAATATACATGGAGCCATGGAGGGGATGACATGTGTGCACACCATGCGGTGGCAATGGATGCACCACAGATATGATCCCCCAAAACAGCGTGCACCCCTGTACCAGTCTGTGGCACTGTATGGTGCACTGGCAACTGGGACACACACACTAGAGGGTACAGCTGTCCAAATGGGTACTGTGTTGCAGTGATGCAGGTACACATGCCACAGCACTAGGCAGCAATGCTGGTATGACATGGTTCTATACAGCCTTGCAGGGCAATGACCATATGTGTGCAGGCATGTGTGTGCACATGCCATGTCACCTGCATGCAGTGCCAGTGGAGGCCTCATGTGTCTGTTTGTCACCCAGCCCACTGTCCATGCCATCCACTCATCAGTCTTACCATGTCCAGCCACACCACAGTAACCGAACAGCCTGCATACATGCAGTTCCAACACATGACACAAAGCAAACCATGCTGGTAAACAACACAGGCATCACTACATGCCTGGGTATGGCACTGCACTATCCTGCACAATGTCCTTGTACCCTGCCAGTCGCTGGAGGTTCCATTGGCATAGGTCACCATAACGGTGGCAACACTGCTCCCTGCTGCACACAATGCCCATCCTGTGGAACAGGCCACATGCCTCCTGGGCCCACACCTCTAACTTTGGGATGTTGAGGCAATCAGTGCCAAACAGGCCACATTCCAGTGGCACCACAAGGTCCACAAGGTTGGCCACCTCCACATCTGACCATCTCTGGTCTCTCCTGGCACCTGCAACAGCTCCTACTGCCCTCACTATGCTACCAATACAACCAACTGTGCTGCAGCTTGCATAGGTCTTGGTAGAATGTGTTCCATGCCATTTGCATGATTCACGGATACAGGCTTAGTGCAGGTTGCATGTGTTAGCACCATGCATTAGCATGATAGCCATCTGGGGAGCCACTGCACATGTGTGATGACATATGCGTGGGGGTAATGCAGGGTTATGACCGACACTAATGCACATGCACGAGCAGCCATGTTGTGTAGGGCAGCTGTGGTAGTGCAGTTCACTTCAACAGCACTGTCACGCTTGTGCAGTACGGCAGAACATGTCACATCTGTGCCAGCACAGCATAGCATGATTGACTGACGTGTCACTTTCTGTGCGTGGTGTTCCAGCAGAATGCACAATGGGAGCAACCATGCACATGCGATAGCACAATCGCAAACAGTATACGCTGCATGATGGACCACAATATTCAGCCTGCATATGCAAATGGTCTGCTTAAGGAACTGAATATGTGTGAATGTATATAGATTCTGGATGTATATATATATGTCCACAGTCTTCTAAGGGTTAACACGCCCCTGCACATCCATGGAATTAGCATATCATTATAGTGAGCAGATCCACCCAGTCCCACATGGATTTGCATAAGATGGGCCATGAACCACCCTGCAGTGAGATGTGCACAAGGAACTACACCCTGTACGGTAGGCCTTTCACTCCATTTACTTGTGTGCAGCAACCTGTATTCTGGGAGGCTTTTGTTCCATTCATGGTGCACAGCTGCCACAGCTTATGCAGTGTATTGCATTTGCTACTGCACCACTGATGCCCTATAGTAGGTGTTGCAGACCTAATTTCATACCCAGTGAGCTAACAGCCCTGACTGAGGCCTATATCCTGTGTGAGGTAGTCCTGCATAGGAAGGAGGGGACATGCCAGGGCTATGATCAGGCATGGGTGGAGGTTGCTGAGGTGGTGATTTCCCAGGGCCCATACAACCATACACCACAGGAATGTAGGAAGTGTGCCAGTGGACTACACCTCAAAACAAAGGAGCATCTGGCATAGGGGCATAGTGACAGGCAGGCCACAGGCGTGGGGCCACCTTCTGCACAAGAGCTGATGGTGCATGAGACACTGATGGCCACCACCTTCCAGACGGCATCCCTGTGTGGTGTCCAGGGCAGTGGATGAGAGGTTGGACTTGCGCCGCCACAGAGACGTGAGTATGATTTTGTCTTGTGGGGGTGTCACATGCATGGTTCACCACCTGTATTGTGTGTATGCTGCCACTTCACGTCTTGTGTCCCTGCACACCCCACAACCACACCCAGCCACTGCATGTGTCATATGCACACACTCATGGAAACAGCACACCTCCAACACAATCTTGCGCATGGCACACATAGGGGTTATGGCTATCAAGCACAGACTGTGACAGCACATGTCCAGCTGTGGAGAGGCCAGGAATGAGTGGCATGACAGTACAACATGATGCCATCAGACATGTGCATGCAACAGTCCACAGTGGTGCAACACTGACAGACATGCAGGCATGGACCTCCTGTACTGCGCACACCTCTGCCACAGAGTTACTGCTGGTGGGCAGTGCGGCTGGTGGAGGTGGAGGTGGTGGTGCCAGGGGTGCTGTTGCAGAGGCAACTGACTATGGGGATGCCTAGGATGATGATGTTAATGATGGTAATGGCAATGCTGAAGACTCTGATGTTTGTGCAGTTGATGACATTGTGGACATGGCCACTGGTTTAGTGGATGATGATGACAGCACAATGCTGCAGGATGCACAACAGCTGGAGTGGTATGTCCTGGATGACATTGACCCTGGTCAGGTGTTTGCCAGTGATACAGTGGGTGTGGACACCTTCATCAGAACAGTCATCCAGGATGCACTGCCACCTGTGCCTCTTGGTGGCACTGTGTTTGCCTCCATGTCCACTGCCACATGGCACACACATGACCCTGTACAGGACATTGTGCAACATGCACGGTGGACTGCTATGCCTGAACATGATGCATTGTTGCACATGGATATGGCCATGCAGTAGTGCACTTCCAACACCATTCCAAATGCACCTTCTGAGCGGGCACTGGGCCAACATCAGTAACAGTTCTCACATGCATCCAGCACCACTGCTGGGCAGCCACCACCTGTGCAGCCTGTCAGCCCTGCACCAATACCACTGCCCTCATAGCACAGGGTGCCCAGTCCATCTTATGGTCAACCAGCAGAGCAGGTTCAGGGTCAACTCCCTCAGGGCCCAGGGCTTGCTGCCCATAATATCCTCCTCAGGTTGGCTGTGCATGCCCAGGTGCACCTGCATGGGGACCTTGTGGCACTGCAGACAACCTTGCACCACCATGAGGAGCACTGCTCTGTGAGGCATGCGGAGCACATGGGTGCAATCACTGCTAATACAGAGGCACTGCAGGATATTGCCACGGCAATACATCAGCATGCGGTGGCAGGGCCTGGGTACAGTGAGCAACACACCCCAGTGCATACCTTCGATGTTACAATGTGCACCCCCCATATGCCCCCCACCAGGCTTTGCAGATATGACACCCTCCCCTCTCACACTGTCATGCCACACTGCTACATCCAGTGCCAGTTTAGCATTCATGTTGACCATGCCTACCCATGGCTAACCACACTCCTGCGGTGAGTCTGCCACATGGACCAAGGTCATGGCATGTGGGCCAGGCTGCCCATGTGTTGGTGCTGCTACACATGCCTCACCCCAGTCACAGTGTCAGCTGAAGCCACATCACATGGCACAGCCTTGGGGCTTGTCCAGTCCCAGCGTGGCTGTGTCCATGTGCATGGCAGGCACACAAAGCAGACATGAGGCACCACTATTCACTACAGTACATTCGTGATGTGGCCTGTCAGCGGTCATTGCACACCTGCACACCCAGACCCCCTTTGCCTGCCAGATCTTCCCCATCAATGCTGCAGTGTCAGTGGACATGACTGCCTTGTGACTGCTGACTGCAGTACATGTTGCTGTTGGTCTGTCATGGGGATGATGGGTGCATTTAGTCACATTGCCAGGTGTGTTTGACATGTCAGCTGTACTGATCCATGCAACTGATGGTGCGCTGCCCATGCAACTGGGTGTGTGACATTTGCCTGTCATGTCCAGTGTACAGGCCACCCTTCTCTTGCTGTGTGTGCCACAGTGGGCACTGCAAGACCCATAATATAGGTATGCATGCCTGTTGTCTATGTGTGCCATTCATGTCACATGCTTACCTGGCTATTGTCACACTCACCGCCTGGCTCCGAAATGTTCCGTGATGATGGTGTCCCTGTGCCGCGGCCCCTCTGCAGCCATCCGTACATTGCCCCTCTCCTGCAATGGCTGTATCTCTGCTCTTGCTGGCTTCACTTCCTCCTGCATATCACCCTCCTGGTTCTGTAATACTATTCCATGAGCAAGGGCCATGTTGTGGGGCATGCAACAGGCCAGGAATATGTCACAGACTTTCTATGGGCTGTACTGTAGTGCACCACCCAACTGGTCCAGGCATCTGAATCACATCTTTAGGATGCTGAACACTCACTCAATGATGTTCCATGTCCTGGTATGTGTACCATTGTATCTTTCCTCTGCATCAGTCATGGGCTGCAGGATGGGCGCTAACAGCCACGGTCACAGAGGGTATGCACTGTCACCTGCCGATGGGTGAGAGATGTGTTCTTACTCAGTGCCATGTAGCCCTGCCACATGTGGTCCTGCCCTCCCATGATGCCTGACTGCCTGTTAAACAGTTGTCTGCACTCTCTGTGGTGTCAGCCTGTACCCATTTCCTGCGTTGTCTCCCTTGTCACATTGGCAGCACTGTCTCACTGTTCACATGCATGCCTCCATACACCCCCCATTGCTGCTACACTTTGCATTCCGTGTGTGTGGCCACACCCTTTTTATTACCCATCCACCCAACATTATGTGCTGCACAGCTGTACAGTGTGCCAGCATGCTCATTCTACCCATTTACTTGTTGCTGCTATGTTGGCTGAACATGAGCTGACACACGTTGTCACCTGCCCTACTCTCCATTCAGCATACATGGTTGGACTGTGTGTATGCCCTGCTGCTTGGCTACCTACTACACACACTGTACATCCTGCATGCCTGTGCAGCCAGTGTTCCAAGGTGCACTGTGTTGCTGTTGTGCTGCACTCACCCCACAAGATGGCCACTGGACAACTCCCCAGTTTTGAAGCTGCAGCACAGGTCTGACTGGTGTCATTTGTATGTGTCATGTGTACTCCAAGGGTAGTTGGCATACACATACACAAACATGATGCACCCTTTAGCATTGCACACCACCTGGCAGTTGATGGAGTGGTAGCCCTTGGGATTATGGAACTGTTTGCTGTCAATGCCAGGTGATGCATGTAGGGCCACATGGGTGCAGTCTATTGCACCAAGTACACCGGGTAGGTGTGCAACCCTGTGGAAGGTCTGCTTTGCTTCTGTCCACTCCACTGCCATGCTGGGGAATCTTATGTATTCACCAGCACATTGCAACAAAGTGTTGAGGAACTGATTGAGGAGCCTGGATGTGGCCAACTCTGTTATGCCCATGGTCAGCAAGCACATGGCTGCTGTGACCTTTGTCTCCACTGCCATGGCATGTCTTCTATGTATTGGTGCCTGCACCTCATCGTAGGCCAGCTCATAGAGTTGTCTCAGCATTGCCCTGTCTAGTCGGTACCAGCCCAGGATCTCTGTGTCTGTCAGTTGTTCAAATGTGATGTGCGGCCGGTACCATCTATACTGGGCATACCACCTACAGGCCCTCTGTTGGCCACCCTGTTGTTCCCTCAGTCTCCTCACATCAACCTTGACAGCAGCCATGCCAAACACTAGGCCTGCCATTTCTCTCCTGCCTGCTGCTTTTTGTGCTCTGTGATTGCCTCTCTCACAATCTTTCCCTGTGTCTCACTGTCAGTGTGTTACTCCTGTGTGTGGCACTGAGTGTATTTCTGACTTAGGTCTGTCTTTTGTAATCCTATCTTTGCACAGTTGTGCACACATCATGCACATTGGCTTGCTAGCACAATATGGTTTAATATATGGTTGTGCAGTGTATTAATGTGCACACCCACATTTATTGCATGGTACAGTCTCTTGCTACATTGCTGCACAGTTTAGTTTCTGTGATGCACGTCTGTCTGTTGAATATACCTCTGTTGCGCATTTCTGTGTTTGTGCCATGCACCTCTGTCCTGTGCCATGCAAGTGCTCTCAATATGGGGGCCCAACAGTAAAAGCTGCATTGTTATCATTTTATTTTTTATTTATTTTAGCCCTTGGTAGCCAGGTAAGGCCCACTAGGCACAAGTGCCTGCTTTTCAGGGGTGACCTGGGAACACTGGGTGGTTAAGTGATTTGCTCATAGTCATACAGTATGTAAGTGGAGGCTGTGAGAATCAAACCCAGGTCTGGCCTGTTAGATGTACCAGGCTTGTTCACAGCTCATTACTCTAACCTCTAGGCTATACTGCCAGCCCTTATATCATTATTATATTTGCAGTAAGGATTTCCTTTACTAATCATATGTTTTCTGTCCAGGGCACACTCTTCTTCCAAAATCCTTAGCATCAATCTGCATAAAGCTGCTCGATGTTTTCCTTTTTCACAGAGTTCTAAAATAAAATTAATTTTTACTAAAATCTCTGAATTTTCTATATAGTTAAACTGGGAATATATCCTACTTTGGCTCATATTGTCCTGCAGTAGTTAACAATAATTCTCTGCTCTGTTTCCCTACTGTTGGATTCCACTTTGTTTATAATAAAATGATCCCATTTACTCAGTTTCAATTTTCAGTTTCAAATTCATTGATTGACACAATGTCTTTTCATACAAAAGATAACATGAGCAGAAGAAATATGAATTACATATACAAAAAACTACATATACAATAATAACAAATACAGCATAAAAGGCACTGTTTGTATAAATATTTCCAAGGAGTTTAACACATCTTATAATTTTATCATAACTTATTAGCAAATATTTTATAGTTTCTCATTGTCTGTTAGCATAAGTCAGCAGCATAATTTGTTAATTACCTTGATGCAGATAATGCAGTTTTACTATCAATACAAATTATAATTAACCAGATTACCCAGATCTACCTTATCCTAACTTGAGAATAGCTTCTAGTCTAATAGAATGCAAAGTCAAATTGCAAACATTTTAGTCTAGTATAAAGACATGATCATAAATCATTACTCAGGAGAAAAACAAAAAATAATGTCAATTTTGCATTTGAAAAGGCATACATCAGATTGACCATGATTTAGTATAGTATTTCAAATAATTAGTAGTTAGTGAGGTTTCATCCTTTAGAAATTCTGAGTCATGAATAAATGGGACTTACCCAGTTTATCTGGGTCTGGTTACCTACACCCCCTTCAAAGTGGTATCCCCATAATCTCATATTCCAACAGATAGTTAGCAAAAATAGTCAGTTATGGCAAAAAAAAAAAAAAAAAAGAAAAGAAAAAAGAATTGTCCTCATGTACTACCAGTTTGAATAGCCAATAAAAAAAAATACAGTCTCAAGGACTTTAGAAAACAGACAGTCTATAAAAAACTGACAGATCATGTGAATTATAGAATTCACAAATAATCTCTTCTGTAGATAAATTGTAATTAGTCAGAAGTGGTCCTAACCAATAACCTCTTTTGTTATGATACAATAGACAGAATAAAGCAATATGTTTAAGATCATCTACCACCTCAGTACCACATTTATAGAATGCAATTAAATTTCTGGGTTGTATTTGTCTGTTGTGGATATATTTAGCATTATAAAGCTCCATCCCGAATCGTGTGATGGTTCTCCGTACACAAGGATTTGATAAGCAAAATCAAATAGCACTCAAGTGAATAACTTGATTTGATGTCCCTATATAAATTATACAACTTTAAGGTGGAAATGTGTAGAAAATCATGAGCAATAGCATTATCTTGAACCCTTCTTCTTATTTGAGTAACAATATCAGGATTGGGTCGATAGAATACTTCATATAACAAATTACACAAGCCAAGTGGTAAGAAAAGTGCCTTGATAATCTTAATAGAGGGCTCAAAAAGCCTCTCATGATGTAATCTATTTCTTCTTCCAAACACTGTCTAGGAAATCTTTCCTCAGATAGATAAAAAAGATTCATGAGGAAAATCATACACTTTTCTTTGGCTAGGGTAGTAATTTAAAATTGTCCCAGTTCTGTTCTAAATATTTCTGATGGTTCAGAATTTGATGCTGACAATATACGTTGATAAATCCTATTTAAGACAATTTCCAGTACATACAGTTTAGAAAAGCCCCAGATTTCAGCTGCCTATAAAATACAATTGTTTTATTTTTGCATTAATAACTGCCAGCAGACCTTTGATTGTACCATTTCCTAATTTTGCATTGAATGTTTTAAATGCATTGAATGTAGTATGTATTCTAATTTCTATGAATTTCAGATGGACAGATCAAGAATTGTTGTCCAAAAATCTTACTCCCAAAGAATAATATTTTTGAGTTTCAAGTTTTTTGGTTTTAAATAAACAGCCTTGGTAGCCTCCTGGTTTTATTTCCAAAAACCACCAATTTGGTTGTCTCTCTGTTTATAACTAAAGTATTACTATTACATAATTTAACAAAATTGATTTTGTTTCCTCTGTAAGCCCAATAAAGACATTGACATCAGCACAATGTTGTCAGCATAAGCCAAACAACTTATGCTTGTATTAATTATTTTGGAGAATGGAAATCTGAATCATATAATTGGGTTATAATGGTATTAATATACAAGTGGAACAAAGTAGGTGCTAATATGCATCCTTGCCTAACTCCCAAGTTTGTTTGTATTTTGGAAGTTAGGTTGCCAAACGGATCATATTGTACATGAATCCAAGTTTCAAGATGTAATCTAATTAGAATGTCCAACAGAAAAGGATCCACACACAAGGCCTATAATTTCTGCCATCGAAGTCTGTGGCTATTGCAGTCAAAAGCTGCCTTGAGGTTTACAAAACGACAATAAAGTTTTGTTTTTTTTAATAAATGTGTATTTGTGAAATAAGATGAGACAAAACAGCAATGCTGTATGGTTGGATTGTTATTCCTGAAACCATTCTATGATTCATCTAATAAATGATTTTCATGAATCCAAGTCTCTAACCAATGTGATTTTATTTTGGTAAATATTTTTTGTGATGCATCAATGAGACTAATTGAACGATACATACTAGGGTAATTTTGCTGTCCTTTTTTGTGAATAGGATATATAATGCTGCCTTTCCAGCTGTCAGGAAAATCTTCACCTTGTAGGAATCTAATGAAAACATTATAACATATAGGAAGCCATGATTCCAAAAATGTTTTATACAAATTAGCTAAAACTTGATTTGGCCCCTGTGCTTTATTTCCTTTAATGAAAGAAGTATGGATATTCCTTCATCCAATGTAATTATAATTGGCCTAGGGGTCTCACAGGATTGGAAAAAAAAGGTTTAATGCAACAAAAATTTGAGGCCTTTGTTCTTCCAACATGGAAAAGTACAAGGTCTTATAGTATTTCTCCCAGACCAGGGGCATAATGTATGGCAAGGCAGGGCACATTTATTTCTATGGCAGCCAATCCTAAATGCTCTGGGTGTCTTTAATAACTCAAACAGTGAGAGAAATGCAACTATGATAAAAACACACACACATATAGTCTTTAACATGCAATGCAATATCTAAAATCAGTGAGCGTAATCTTAAACTATAATATAATAGCTCCAGTTAGTCCAGAAAGGCCAGAAGGAAGAGTTGAATCTTTAGACCCCTTTTAAAATCCTCCACCATATGGCTCAAGGTTAGTTGAATATTGTATATAGCCACTGCTGACCAATGTCCAAAATGTTTTAAAGTTCTTATCTACAATGGACTTTCATAATTTATTCCACTTTATAACTCTATGTTTTTCTTTTCTATTTCAAGATCTTTTTTATATTTTGTCCTTTATTTAGTGCTCTGATATTTTCTCTTGTCCAATTATTCTTGGTAAACCTTACTATTCTATTTAGTTCCCATTTTAATTCCCGGCATTTCTCATTAAACCAGGTAGATTTATGGCATCCATTAAGTTTAGATGTTCTTAATAGTGGTTTAAGGAATTTCTTAATTTCCAGCCAAATTTTGAGAACAGTATAATGATTTCTAGTTGTACTCATAACTACATTGGTTCTAAGTATAAATATAGGTTTTGAATTAAGTAGTGTATAAAAACGGTGGGACCTTACTAAGGAGTAGCAGTGCCAGAGTCAAGGTAATAAACAAGACTTTGTTAATGGAGGCCTGACATCTGCTTAAGGTGTGAAGTGTTTGTCACATACTTCCAACTGTGATCTTCAAACAAAATGCTATATCTGTGGACAGTCATCCAAAACAATGTTCTATTTTCACTGAAAGTTCAGCAACATACTCACAAATAAGCATTACACAGACATACAAACTGACCATTGCCTAGATGAACATCTGCAGCCTCCTTGAAAAGCAGGATTCCCTCCAGGCCTGGATAACACAGCATAAGCCTGACATTCTTTCAACTGAAGAAACCTGGCTTATGCCAAGAGTCCCTGACCCAACCATCCAAATAGACAGTTACACCTTCTTCAGGCAGGATAGACTTGGGAAACGTGGAGGTTATTGTATAGTGTATATCAGACCCTTTCCCTCCTCCTCAGGAGCCTCTCAAATACTATCAATCCTGATCCAACTTGGTGCCCAGGGCAAATGCCTCACACTGGTCACTGTTTATATCCCCCTGAAAGAGCATACTGCTGGACTCAAACCTACCTTTGACTATCTAACCAGTTAAAGTAGGACCTTTGAAATCCTGGTCCTTGAAGACTAACTTCAATTGGTTGTCACCTGATGCAGCCCAATTCAAGGACATCATCTCCTCTCTTGGCTGGTCTCAGCTAGTTGAAGCCTCTACCCACACTAACTACCAAACAGGCACAATTTCCTTACTTTACTGTCTGATAAATCACCCAGAAAGAATAACCAGTACTGTAGTCCTCTCTGGAAGTATAAGTGACGACTCCCCTGTTCTATGTACATGGATGAACAAATCACCTAAACCACCTCCTAGAAGAATTTATACCACAGTTCTGAAGCTAGGCCATCTTGACCAGCTCAGATCCCATTTCAGTCACCAAGTCTGGTCCTCAATCTACCAAGCTGACAATGTTGACTTAGAGTTTGAACACTTTGTCAACATGTTCAATGCCTTATCTAACATCTTTGTGCCCTCTAAAAAGTAGAAAGTTAAGGGTAACTAAATCCTGGATCTCCCCTGCCCTTCTCCTTCTTATGAAAGAAAGTGATAACCTTTGGTATAAAGCACAAAACACTGGATCTCTCTCTGACATGTAAAATTACCAAACAGCTCACAACCAATGCATGCAAACTATTTGAATTGCTAAAAGCCAGCATTTTAAGCAGGAACTAAAAGACTTTTGGGGGGAAAGTAGCAATGTCTGGGAGAACATAAAAACTTTAACAGGGAAACCCAATAAAACACCACCATCTCTAATCAATACCAATGGAAACTTGTCACAAGATCCAAAAGAAATCTCCAATTCCTTTAACAAAGCATTTACTGACCTTAGCGGCGTACTTCCACCCAACATCCTCACTCACCAGTGTGATCATTTCTCTCAAGTCGACCTTCCTCAGGAATCCCCACCCCTTCCCATCTACATTAAAAATGTATCAATCGCTGAAGCCAAAAAAATACATCTCTATGGACTTGGCAATCAAGATACAGTAATGACACCCTGGACCTCAGCTTAGTAGCTCTCACTTTTAATGAGGTGATCCATTTTCTAACCCATATCCTTAACTTGTCTCTAACCACTGCTAAGTTCCCAAATATTTGGAAGAGGCAATGGTCACCCCTGTCTATGAAAGTGACGATTGCACCAATATTGTTAACTACCATCCCATCTCCATACTCCCACCTCTTTGTAAAGTGCTCAAAATGATAGACAGCAACCAGCTCATTGACTACCTGGACAAATATAAGCTCCAATATCTCAAACAAGATGGCTTTAGGAAGCAGCACAGCACAACCTCAGCCCTTGTTGAATTCACTAGCCACATCCATGATGCACTGGATCAGGGTCACTTGGTCAGAGCCACATTTATTGACTTGTCCAAGGCCTTTGATAAGCAATCAAGCCTGTGCTCCTTCTATGCCACCTGCTGTCAACTGGAATCTCCCCTACTTCCATGAAGTGCTACCAAAGCTACCTTACGGAATGCAGCAGCAAGTGAAAATCTTAAACAGTCTGTCTGACCACTGTACTGTTTCCACAGAGATGCATCAGGGTTCAAGCCTGGGCCTACTGCTCTTCAGTATGTTTCTTAATGAGCTACCCAAGGCCTGCACAAGTCAAGCTCTCCTGTAAATAGAGATTTCTGTGCTGTTCACGGGCCACTCCAACCCTACCATACTTGAAGATCAAATACAAACCAGCTTCATGGTCATTGAATCCTGCTTCCTAAACCATAAACTACTCCTCAATTATAACAAAACAAAGACCATGCTCTTTGCCTCCCCTCAGAGTAGGCACAAAACCCATCAGCTGCAAATATGCAACAACAAACAAGAAGCCCTTGAAATGGTTGCCACTTTTAAATATCTGGGGGTCACATTGGACAGCTCCTTCTCCAATGTGCAGAACATCAATTTGGTTGCAAAAACTGTAAACTCCAGAACTGGAGTGCTTTACAAACACAGGAACAGTCTAACTGATGAAGCTCTATTATTCGCTGTGACCAGCTCTGTAATATGAGTCATAGACTAAGGTTTAGTAGTCTATGGTACAGCTTCGATCACATCCCTTCAGAGAATTAAGCTGACAATCAACAAAGCCTGTAGGCTTATCCTGGGTGCTCACAGACTCAATCATACTTGTGAGCTCTATGCCCACACTGGATTGCTGAACTTGGACTGTATAGTCCAATACCAAACCTGCTTACTTGCCAAAAAGTCCATCATGGGTCTTACCACTCCAGGAGTGCTTGGTCTCCTCCATCCCTCTAACTCTTACAAGAGTACCAAAAGCACTTGTTCTCATACCTTAAAAATCCCTTTTCAGTTGACCTTACAAGAACAACACACCTTTGGATATAGAGGCCAAAATGGCTTAACTCTCTCAAACCAGATTTGCCGATCTGCACCAAGCTTGGCCAATTTAAGGCAAAACTGAAGGTGCACCTTATTTCTAGTCAAAACAAGTGTGACTATGGCCTTAAACCTCCCCGCTCCTCTTCTTAACCTCTCATACACTAGCCCACAGTTCCTGGCCACCCACGCCCCTTTCCTGCTTCATTACCCCTCCTTGCTCTTTTTACTTCTCTTCTACTCTCAATTCCTTTCTTCTCCCCCTTCTCCTAACCTGACAAGGCATCTCATTAGTTGCTATAATTACCTCTCTCTCTTTACATTTGACAATGCTTGGCTTAGGGTGCCACCTGATAATCATGCCCTGCCCTGAATACCTCCTTCTACTCTTTTGGTTAATGTATCATGCTTCTAGCAATGTAAACAGTTTAGGTAAATGTTAACACTCCATCTATTCACTGTACTATGGAATGTAATCGTATTTTATAATCCAGTTTTTTGATGTACTGTTTGTTAGTCCTTCTACTCCCTGACACAAAACCTTTGTAAATTAGCTTCTAGCTCAAAGGTTTTTAATATTAGCACCAATAAATAAATAAATATAAAAATCCTCAAAGTTAATTTGGATACAAGGTAAATGCACAAGCATGCACGACGCCCCACTCCCTAAAATCAGAAAGAGGCTCCAGATCACTTGATACATTTTGCATGAGATGTGCTTTATCAAAGCACATCATGTGACTTGGAGCTTCTTTCTGGTTTGAGGGAGTGAGGCTTCTTTTGAGCTAGTGGATTTCCATTGTAACCCAATGGACTTTCTGAGGATGTTTACATGTCCGTGCAATGCTTATTTGTGAGTATGTCTCTGAACTTTCAATAAAAATGCAACATTGTTTTGGATGACTGTCCACAGGCATAGAGTTTTGTTTGAAGAGCACAGTTGGAAGTAGCTGACAAGCAGTCCACACCTTAAGTAGGTGTCGACCCTCTACTAGCTGATTTTGAATTAAGTACTGTAAAAAAAAAAGATTAATTGTTTCATTAAACCATCTTATTCTTTTAAAGTTAAATATTTCTATTTTTTTTTCAACTGCAGTGGACTAAACAGATACCTCAGGAGAATTCAAAAGGCAAAAGGTAGTAAGAACTGGGGAATGTGCTGAATCTGAGTGATCGAAAACATTCAAATCTATTTATTTTCCCAGAGCTTCTTGGTTGGCCCATACTAATGTGATAGTAGACAAACACATTGGTCCCAAACTAGTAAAATCTCCTTCAAGGTCTCTCTTTGGCCTGACATTCACCAAACAAAGATCCAATTGAGACATTATTTCCTACAATATTTGACCCTGTTGGTTAACCTTACTGTCCTTGGAGTTCCTTACTAAGTTTACTTCTGTATTGATCAAATTCAGTGCACATGTGAACTCATTCTTTATCTCATCTGATTTGTTTACATTTGGGACCCTTGCACTGAAATCTGCAATGACTAGAAAAGAATAGGTTTCATATTTATGTAATAAATTCTCCAAAAACTCTGCAAACAGTTTCCATGAATTAACAGAGTAAATATTTTAGTCATTGGTGGTATATAAACATTTATCAGAAACATTTTAGCATAAATATTATTAATTCTTAACATCATAAGAAAAGAAGAGGCATAATCTGGTTTAATTATCTGGAAATTAAGATAGGTCATCAAATAAATTGGAAAAAGTGCCTGATTCCTACCCTGCTTTTTAGGTTTTAAAGCTGGACATACAGTATATTTGGAGTATTGCCAGATATCATGGGGAAGGGGGGATCATTAGACAGGATATCATAGGCTAATAGAAAAGCAATTGCCTCCAGGTCAACAAGTTTAAAAGCTGTGCCTTAAATATTTCATGACAGTATTGATAGGCCCTGCATATTTTTGAGTGATAACTGTGATGTAAAGTATAATTTTAGTTCTGGACATTTGCTAGATAAATCTTGTAATAATGCAAATTGATGCTGAGTTGTAATTTCTAAACGTCTGTGCTCAGAAAAAGCAGGGAAAATTTCTGTCGGCACTAAGCTGTTATGTTCCAGCTGTGCTGAATCCTGCACAAATATTAGGCCAACAAAATTGATAAATAGAATGCCAAAACTATCTAATACCAGTAAAGTAATTAGAACAGCAGCTGCATTTGAGAGTTTTGAACGTGATATCTATTTGTGGACTATGTGTGATGCAATCATGTATTATAAGGCCCTCAATGCAATTTCTCCCTACATTCATTTTAAGGATACTCATCAGAAAGGACAATGTTTCTCTTTTTGTTACAGCAATTGAATCCTTATTTAACATCTTCCATCCAAAGAGGGAGAGAGTTCATTCTCTTCAGCTTTGTTTGTGTGCCTTTGTATATTTGTTGATCACTTCCTCAATCTTATGATTCTAATTGAAAAGTGCTAAACAAAAATAGTGCAAGCAAAAATAATAGTGTTTGCAAAAATAGCATCTCACAATAAGAGCTAACAGACAGAACAACTAAAAAAAAAAAAGATGACACAATACTAAATACCATGTGTGTAGTCCGCAAAATCTGCTTCATGGAGTAATACGCGCATTTCACGGACCACGATTTGTGAAATTCACCACAGAGTGCTTACTTTCAACCCTGAATTTCATACTTCATGGCCAATTTTGTGCTCAGGGTAAGGCATGTGAGGAAAGGATGAGGGCACTGAACATGTATTCCCTGGAAGTCAGGGGAGAGAGAGAGAAAGAGAGAGAGGGGACATGATTGGTGAAGAAGGACAGTCACTTTAAGCTGAGTGGCAACCATGACAAGAGGGGGAACAGTCTTAAGCTGGATGGTGGGAGATTTAGGAGACAGGTCAGGAAGCACTTCGTTACAGAGATGGCGGTGGAAATGTTGAATGTACTGGCAGAAGAGGTGATCTCATTGAAGACAGTGGGCAGCTTTAAGAGGTGCTGGAATAGGCATAGGGGAAGGTAAGGATCATGAGTAGGGAGAATGGGAGGAGTGGGGAGGGATGGCAGGGACAGTAGCTCAAACTGTGGACCCTGCAATATGAGCAGACTAGATTGACCAAATGGTCTTCTTTTGATGGCTTCTTCGTATGTTCATATGTATGTAAATTACCAGTGCAATCCATGTGAAGCCAAAGTTTTCACAACAAAACATGGTGCTCGAAAACATTGTTTCCTTTGTTGTTATAAGGGGAGACTTTGCCCTCCGGACACCCCAAGAACTTAATGATTCCTAGGCCAGGTCACACATACACCACACAGTTGTGCTATTCAGGGGGTGCTCTAATGTCCTCTGCATTAGTAATGCTCTCGCTCTTTTTGCCATGCCATTATTACTACATGGTTATTGCTGCATGGTTCTGACTAGCTACCAAACCTTACAAATCTTTATTCTGTCCTCTTTGAATTCCTCATTGTGATCCTCAGAAACCTGGTTCTTAGGGTAAATTGGAATCATTTGAGGAGGAAGAATATCAATTCACCTTAATTTTAACACTGATGCTTTTGACTTGATATGGAATGCCAATGTTGGGGAGTCAAAATATAGTAAAATGCAATCTGGATATGAAATATTAGGAGGGAAGGATATAAAAGTATCCTCTAAAGGTGAAGAAATATGCAAAATATGGTATATTCATTGTTTTAAATTTTCCAGCATTTCAAATTCTCACCTCCTAATTCCATAAATCTCCACTAATGTTTTAAACTGTTCCCCGTTGACATCAGGAACAAAAAAGTTGAAGACTGATTATTTGTAATACTTTCAATTTGTGCTTGGTTTATTTGATTAATTTTTTGATTGATTTCCTGGTCCGGTTTCTCCAGATGGGGAGAAAGGTTTTCTATTACCTTTAAAACCTCAGACCCAGCAGGATTAGAGAGGGAGGTGGATATATTTATAAGAGGTTCAGAACTGTTAGTAGGAGGATCACCCTCTCTCACCACTATAGCAGGTATAAGACTCTCTGCTAATGTTAGCTCTCTATTTGCTCTACTGGTTTTCCCTTTTTGGTATTTTTCACTCTCTTAGCCTTACTGTAATTTTTTCCACCATTATGAGAGTTTAGTACTATATATCTATTATTATTATTATTATTATTACAGAATCATCGCTTGAGAAGGTGTGAGGTAAATTAACTTGAATACCCTTGTTTGACATAACTATCAGATTCTTTCATTTTAATCTTGCAAATATTTGTAGAACTTGTCTTCTCAAGTTTACTCTTTGTTTCTATATGCTGTGATAAGATGGCTTGATTATGAGACACATCTGCTCTAAGATTAGCTATTTCCTCCTTATTAGCCCACCTATTTTCTAATATAACTATGTTAGCATAATAAGGCATTTTAATGATCTCTAAAACCTATTTAAGTAATGAGGAGAAAAAGGCAAAATTAGCCTCATCCACGAAATGTTCCTTATAAGATTTAATAAAATCTGAAAGATTTCTATCTGGAATATTTACCATTTTCATTTCAGGGGTATCCAATGGATTATTTAAAATTATCATCCTTGAGATAATTTTAGTCAATACAGAATTAGATGAGACTAGGTTTTGAGTCCAACAATAGTATTGCTGAGATCTTGAATTACCAAAGCCAGATTATCAGAAACTTGGGGAGATTCTAATGTAGGTTATCACTCATATTTCAGGATCTGAAGAATTTCTGGCTGCCCTCTTTGCTGATTATAAATAGAGTTATTTGAGAAAAATTCTTCTGAGAGAAAAATAGAGGATATGAATCATGATTATCACCAGATATGCTGAGATTAAATGTGACCTTAAATGCACTCAGATCTGATGGCAGTAAGGAAATTTCCTCTGAGTGAGACAGAATAGATATATTCCAGGACTTCACTGTTCTCCCCTTTGATGGGCCAGCAGTAGATTCAATAGATGCTGCTGTGTGAGTAGAATGAGCAGCTGGGATTGCGACCACATAGTACAAAAACTTAGTTATCTTAGGCTGAGATATATCTCCTACCCCCAGTCTTCTCACATCCCCATACTGGTTTGTGTTTTTAGGCTTAGATTCCCCAGATATCCTATTTTTCCTAATCTTTATTTCTGATCCTGATATAGGTATTGGGGTTAGAGACTTAATTTTCCCACTCCTAGTACTAGCCATTTTTACAAACAGTATTAAAAACAGTGCTATAACACTAAAAATAGCAATTAAATAACAACCTTAGCAATATTTAAATTAGAATAAAACAATACACCTCAAGATACATGCAAAATAAAAACTTATCTTCAAGAACATTTCTTATAGCCACTCTATAATCACACTGGAAGTCCAAGGGATGTTACAGTAACCAGTTGTGGTGTATCCTGATGTGTTCTGGTTGATTCAAATTCTATGTGGGCATGTGTCTAATCAGCAAGGATATATGTATAATCAGAGATACACTGGTGCACAAAACACACTAAAATGGACAGGCATGGTTGGCCGGAGGGCCTTTATCTGCAGTCAACTTCTATATTTCTGTGTATTCCTTTTATGGTGTTAAAGTCATTCAGAGCACAGTTTGTAATAAAGGCCTAAGTCTGGTTAACTATGTCCAAAGGTACAGAAACTCAAGCCAATACTCTATTCATATGCTGCAGCACTAAGTAAAAAGAAGAGTAAGACAGCGTTTTTAAATCAAAATAAATGGGGGGGGGGGAGTAATATCCAATAATAGAAGTATAATAAAATAAAAAGGTTAAACAGATTCGTATTCTGATTTTCTGTATACAGCAACACAACAGTGCACCATTGGGTACTTTCAAAATGTAAGTATTTTGCTATATTAAATAAATATTTAAATATATAAACTATCTCTAATACTAATACTAATTTCTTGTATATAACAAAGACACCACCAGCTACTTTCTAAATATTTCTAAGTATATGGAGCTCTGTTATGCTAAGCATGAAACATACAAAACTCAAGTTAAGTACCAATGAACTGTTTGTTTACTTACTCTCCTTTGCCAAAAACAAGTGTGGCTTGAATGAAGCAAACACACTTGAGTGCTTTTTAAAGAAACCCCATAAGATCAGCTCCATCAGCTCTGTTTTCTCCTAGTTAGTACAGTTTTTACTTAGCACACCTCGTTGGTCATATAAAAAAAGCAGCAGCAGAAATTGGCAGGCTGATATGATTTAAAATTCAGGAAACAAAACCAAAAATTTATATAAAAGTCTCAGAAAAAAGATGAATGGGAGTAACTCTAATAGTGTTATGTTTGAAAGCTCCAGATAAAAAGATTAAAAGAATAAATTTAAAGAAATATCCACAATGTAAAAAAAATGTAGCTAGAAACTTCTCTTATCTTGAAACAAAAGGCAAAAAAGCCAAAAAGAGGGCCACATGAGAATAGATTATTGCTGCTGCTTCTACCATGGTTGTCAGGCTAGAATGAAGACAGCTGACAGAACATGAACATGTGGCTTTTATCCCAGTGCCCCAATTGAATTGGATTTTAGGAATCTGGTTTCTCTAATGAGCTGCAAATGTAGCTGTTAGTTTCATACAGACTGGTCATTCTCAGCAAACCCCACTTAATCAGGCCACTTTGCAAAATTTTAAGCAATGGAATGCAGACCTAAACATTGTAGTACTACAGTAATTAGAAATGTTAGAAATGTTCAAGCCAAGTGTGATGTCAATCATGATACTGATAAATATAGATTACCAGGCAATAAAAACATATAAAGTCTAATTAGAAAACGCAAATCAAACTAGTGTGGAATGCTTGCCTTTAAGCAGACAGTTTGACCTGGCAAAATCTAGCAAAAATGTGCACTAAACAAAATATTAATGCTTCAAGCTAAAAATAAAATAAAAATAAAAACACAAACAAAACTTAATATTAGAAAACACAGTATTTCAAAAAAGGGCAATTTTCCAAGTAAAATTAGCTGTATTTTATTACAGTCCCGTTTAACTATGTTCTGTGCAAAGTGTTATATAACATTCAATGGTATAGTGAAATAATATTTGTACAATAGGAGTGAGTGTACATGCTTACATATAAAGCTATAAACTCACCCCTACTGTATAAATAGCCAGTGATGTATCCATAGTGAAATAACCTGAAATAAACTGCACTCTGGATACATTACAAAGTAAATAAACCACTGCAGATACATCAAAAGCAGGTAGCCGAACAACTTAGTAACATAGGTCCCCTCCCCAGAAAAAAAACTGAAACACACATGTGCAATGCAAAGTAAATCAGCTTCCCTCAATGGCACACTCATTCTCTTGAGAAAACCCAAACAGCACACAGATCGCATAGCCAAATGTGTAGATCCTAAAATTGTACACACCAACAGTGACTCTTACTGAAACAAACACAAAGCAAAAAAGAAAATATATGACCAGAGACGAAAAAAACATATAACAAGACACTTGAACTAAATAATATAATCCTGATGAAAAAAGATACAGTACCTCTGCTCTAAAAACATAACAACTAACATGAAGCACCTAAATAATTAAAATACCACACAAGTTTAACACACATACAGTTCATCATGAAAAAAGCAGTATACCAAAACGTACCTGAAATACTGCAGCACAGAAATAAATCCAGAGCAAGTTAAATCCACAAAACAAAATATGGTCTCCACCACAAAATATTACAAACCCAGGAAGATAATGAAGCTGACCCTGAAAGTACGCCACCCAATCATCAAACATAAACTGCTGACGTCATCAGTAACCATGTAAAGAACCCCAAAAGAAGATAAACTATCCAATACAAGAACAACAGTTCAGACACCCAGAACACATGCATTAGCAGGAACACTGCAGTACAAAATAAACCCCTTCAACTAAAACAAAATCAAAACAAAACAACTGAAAATGCACAATACAACACATACCGGGGAACTATTGTATAAACGGCACACATGATGTGCGACTGTGCAATACAGGAAATATTTTTTTTGCAAAGTGACCTCAGGTATTATCATTCATGGCTCTGCTATGCTCCACCACTCATAATATTACTCGAGGTCACTATGCAGTCACGCAAATATTTTCTGTATTCCACAGTCACCCATCATGTATCCTCTATATATGCGAACATACGAAAGTGCCAGCAGAAACAGACCTCCATCCTGGTCTATCAACATCTGCTTCAGTGTGCAGCTAGCTCCACTAAGTTTCAGCTGCCCCAACCCCCTCCCTTTTTGTCCACCTCAGCCATTCTCAGCCTTGCCCACCCATACCCTCCCATGCTTTCTGTCCCATGCCCTTTTAAAGCTACCCACAGTTTTGCAAGATATCACCCTCTGTGGTAGGGCATTCAAATTCAACACCACTCTCTCTGTGAAGTATTTCCTGCTCATCTTCCTCCTAAATCTCCCCCCCCTTTATTCTTAGCACATGCCTCTAGTGTCCCTTTACTTCCGCAGTTTAAAAATACCATCAGCTCCATCCTTGTTGATTCCCCTCAGATACTCAAATGTTAAGATCATGTCCTCCCATCCCTCCTCTCCTCCAGGGTCTACATATTCAGTTCCCCCAGCCTGTTCTCATACTCTGTCCCCTCCATTCCCTGTATCATCCTCATTGCTCTGCTCTGCACTGCACTCCCTCCAGTAGCTTAATATCCGTCCTCAGGTATGGCCTCCAGAACTGCACACAGTACTCCAAGTGTGGCCTGACCAGTGACCTGTAGGAGGAAAGATTGCATCCCTCCACCTGGATGAGAACCACCTTGCTATACAACACAGCATCTTGTTAGCTTTCATTGTCACTTTCCTGCATTGGGTAGAATTGACCATGCTCTCGGTTACCATCACCTCTAGGTCCTTCTCCACCTCAATGATCCCCAGCTTCACCCCAACCAGTATTTTCTCCTTGGATTCTTTGCTTGAAGTACATAACCTTACACTTCTTTGCATTGAACTCCAGCTGCCACCTCTCCAACCAGTCCTCCAGTTTGGTTAGGTCCCCCTGCAGTTGCTTCCATCTCTCTTCCGTGTCCAGTACTGCACCCATTTTGGTATCATCTGTGAACAGACTTACCCTACTCACCACTTCTTGCATGATGTGTGGGATGAAGAGCCCAAATAGCACCAGGCCCAGCACTGAGCCCTGTGGCATCCTGCTCATCACTGATCTAGGTGTTGAGAATTCCCCCACCACCATCACCACCCATTGTAGCCTCCCACGCAACCAGTTCATAATCCAGTTTGCCATCTTTTCCCCCACTCCCACACTAGTTAGCTTCCCCCCAAGTCGCTCATGAGGTACTGAATTGAAGGTCTTGGTGAGATCCAAGTAGAGGACATTCACTGCATGCCCCTATGCAGCTCTCTTGTTACCCAGTTATAATATTGTATTAGGTCAGTTTGACAGGACGTCCCTGATATGAATCCATGCTGCCTCACATCCTGGAGGTAATTGTCCACTAGAAATGATACCAACCTCTCCTTCAGTATCATCTCCATAAGCTTGCCCACTGTGGAAGTGAGAAAGACTGGCCAATAATTGCCCGGTTCATCACTTTTTATTTATTTATTTATTTAGAAAATTGGAATTACAACCCTTTGAGTGATAGACTCATTTCTAAAGGCTCCACGTCAGAATAAAACATAGACATTCATACAGTACATACATAGAATAAGTGTGGGTGAGCAATCATGCAGAGTATAAGTACAATGAGCACTGGTTAATGCCTATACATTTGGTAGCTAAAACAGGGCAGAGTTATTGACATATTTACCTAATGAGCAGTTAAGACCTATACAATTGGTAGCTAAAGCAATGCACAATATGAGCTGGTAGTAAGCCACCTCAGGGAGGCCTTGTCTTATACATAATACAATGCATTCATAGTCCAGTGCAAGTATATGGTAACTGAGGGAGGTGAGGAGCCTGTAGGCTGGAAATAGTGAGGGCTATCCACTGCCAGGCCAAGGGCGGGTGCATTGCCTAACAGCATGGTGCAGGATCCACAGGTTACCGGTTACACTGGCATTGATGTGAGGAGAGGATATGAGCCCTTAAGGCAGCTTTAAAAGGACCTAGATTGGTAATTGATGTGATGGCTGGTGGGAGGGCATTGTACCAGAATGGAGCTCTACGGGGGACAGATCATTGGGCCAGGGTGGTCCTGACCCTAGGCACCTTCCAGATGGTTTTTGAGGTGACCCATGTGGACACTGAGATGGTGGCTGCCTGAAGAGAAGCCATGACACCTATTGGGTTAAACCCAGGTGGATTTTTTTGGTGAAGAGAAAGGTCTGGTATAATAGTCTTTCCTCAAGGGAGAGGATATTGGTGAGCATGTATAGGGTGCAGGTATGTGTATTTCTATCAGCACCAGAGAGGAGCCTACAGGGCTTATTGATGACTACTTGTTTTTGATGAAGCGCTGTAGCGTCGGTGGCAACATAGATTGTGTGGCCATAGTCCAACAGCGGTAAGACCGAGGAGGTAATGGCTAGGTGAAGTGCTTCAGGTGGCAGGCAGTCTTTATGTCTGTAGAAGAGACCAATGCAGGTGTTGGTGGTGGAGGTGAGGATTTTTATATGTTCTTGGAAAGAGAAGGAAGAGTTAAATGTAATACCTAGATACTGATACTTTTGGACCTGTTCCAGTGGGATGAGACAGGCAGAGCGTATTTCCAGGGGGAAATCCTTTGATCTGTTTTGTCGGTGGGTATAGAGCATCATCTTAGTTGTTTTAATGTTGACCACCAATCTGTGTTCAGCAAACCAGTGTTCAATCTAAGAGAAGTTTTGTAAGGTATGCTGGAGAGAAAGAGGATCAGGATGTGTGGCATAAAGAACAGCATTGTCCATGTAGAGGAGAAGTTTGCTGGGGCAGGAATTAGGCAGGGCATTGAGGTAGATGTTGAATAGCAGGGGACCCATGATAGATCCCTGAGGAACTCCTGAGTGCACAGGCAGCATAGTAGAAATGGTATTATTAATTTTAACACATTGGGTTCTAGATGAAAGATAGCTGGAGAACCATGAGATTGGACAATGAGAGACCCCAATTTGTTGTAATGTGTTAAGAAGGAGGGGGTGAGAAACCATGTCGAAGGCCTTTGAGAGGTCTATAAACATGGCCCCTGCAAGGTTCCCCTTGTCAAGTGTGGTGTGCAGGGAGTTAGTGAATTCTGTGAGGGCGGTCGTAGTTCTATGACCAGCTCTGAAACCATGCTGCTGTCTACATAAGAAGTTGTGTGCAAGGAGGTAGTCATTCGGGCTGCTCTTGTGTATCGGCACCACATGGGCCATCCTCCAGTTCTGAGGCACACATCCCATGTCCAGGGAGGTGCTGAACCAATCTGCCAGCAGTTCTGCCAGCATCTCTGCCATCTCCCTCAACATCCTGTGATGGATACCATCAGGCCCTGGTGCCTTGTCCACTTTTAGTGCCCTCAGTCACTCTGATATTCTACGTCCCTCAATCATGTCATCTGTCACCACTTCCCACCCTCACCACCCTCCCAGTCCAAAGTAGTAATGGTCCCCCCTTCTCCTGCATGAACACTGAGCAAAACTATTAATTTAGTGTTTCTGCTTGTTCCTCTCTCTTTTCTGCCCACTCTCCACCCCTCTTTATCCTCACTGTGTTATCCATGCATTTCCTTTTCTCTCTGATGTATCTGAAAAAGTCTTTCTCTCCACCTTAATTCCCTGTGCTAACCATAGCTCCCTTGAGGCCTTAGCTTCCCTTGCCCTCTTGGTTTCTTCCTTGGACCATCTTGCATACTTCTTCCAGTCCTCCTCCTTCCCTATCCTTCTCAACCTCTGATACACAGCTGTCTTTGCTTTCACCCCCTCCATCACCTAGCTGTTCAACCAGCATGGTTTCCTTGCTCTGCTCCTCTTACTCTGTAACTTAATGCAAGCTTCCATCACCTCTGTAATACCCCATTTAATAATGTCCAATTTCTGCTCTGCTTCCATCCCTGGCCCTATGCACTCAAGTTTCCCTTTCAGTATCTCCCGCATCCTCCTGAAGTCTGCCCTCCTGAAGTCCACCACCTTTGTTAGTGAGCCCCCTGACTCCCTGCTCATTGTGATAGTAAACCACACCATTTGGTGATCACTATCAGCTAGTGGATCATCCACCCTTATTTCCCTCACTGCCTCACCATTCAGTAGTACCAAATCTAGCATGTTACTTAGCCTATTAGGTCTAGTGACCAGCTGTGTCAGAAGTCCCTCCTGGTTCACATCCAGCAGCACTTGTTCCCTAGCTCTGGAGGTGACCAGAGTGCTCCAGTCAACCCCCAGCAGATTGAAGTCCCCACAATGACCACATCCCCTTCCTACATACCCTCCTAATTTGTTCTGCTAACTCCTTGTCCAGCTCCTCTGCCTGGGATGGTGGCCTGTACATCACCCCAAACCTCAGCTTTCTACCCTTGGAGTCCTGGAGCTGCTTCCAAATTACCTCTGTTCTCCTTTCCTCCCCTCTTCCCTTGTACATTTGATCCCATCCCTCACATAGATTGCCACCCCACCCCCCTCCCACCCCACGGTGCTTCCTATACAATTTAGATTAGATAGATAGATAGATAGATAGATAGATAGATAGATAGATAGATAGATAGATAGATAAGTTTATACTTGATAAAGAAAACTCTCATTTAAATAATGTTGAGTCATATGAACTGTATGAGTTGTATGAACTACAGTATATAACTACTGTAAATAACTTTAGGTATGGATAAAGCCCCTCTGTTCTTCAGTTAAAGCATCAGCTTTGAAGTGCAGCACTCAGCAGCTATAAGAAGGCTTCCCAAAAAAAAACAAAGTTTCCAGAGAATTAGAACATAGTTAAGCCAGCTTGGGGCCATATTGACAATGCTCATGTCACAGCTTCAGAAACTTCAAAAGAGGATGCTATTTTAAAACTCTTATAATCTGCAAATCTTAGGGCCAGTGAAGTTCCTCCGGTGAGTGGGGCAGCTAGTATGCCAGCCTCTGGCTACAGAAAGAAAATCACAAACAAACTCCGAGTGTGACTCCAACTTTTATTTTAAAAGCAGTAAACAGTATATTGAGAGGCCAATGCATTCTTGTATCATATCAGATGTTGTAAGGGAAAAGGCTTACCTCAAAAGGCTCTGCAGCTCAACAGCTTCATGTCTATCCAGCAGTACTCCTCTCTTACACACTCCTCACAATCATACATCCATACTCAGCAGGCCCAGCATTATGACCAAGTTATTCATTTTGTGGACTCAGTTCTTTTTATTTTTCATACTAAAAGGTTTCTCACATATTATTTGTTAAAGACATGATTCATCTGCTATAATATCTTTTGTTTCAGCCATCTTATTGCTCAAACATACATTTTATGCTCCAACAATAATGTGTTGTTTTCCACCAGAATTAGGGCTGTTGGGGTATCAGAAGGAAGCAAATGTGTGTTTCTAATGAAGCTATTTTAAATGACTTCTAGAGCTTTTAATTCTGTTTTCTGCAGCTTACATCATAGATCTCACTTCCATACAAGATTTGACTATTAATTTTAGCATAAACTGTTTTTTCATCACCTCTTATGACTTCCCCACAAATTGTCTGCTGAACTTGTTCGGTTATACTGTGAGAGCCCAAGGCTGACAATTCAGGGGCTGAAATTCCGATGCACAGAATATTGATGGTAGATGGCCACACTCCTGACGGTTCGGCACTGGGACTGTCAGCCTCTGTTTTTTTCATCTCAGGATCAACCTGATCATTGCTTTTGTGGACTATGTGGCCTTTTTTTTCAGATCATCAGTGAATGGGCCCCATTTACTGTTGCTATCCAGTAATACACACAGATAACTATATACCATTGTGAATTGAACGGTTTTCACATTGATGGTTGAAGCCTTGAATTTTTTAATTTGTTCTCTATTATCATTAAATTAGACTACTTTTCATTGATCATCAAATCCAATTGCTCTAGAAATTCCAGTGATAGGCCTGAAGCCCACTTAAGTCCCACTGGGATTTGAGAAATTACTACTATGTCATCTACACAATAAAGTACAGGGACTTTAAAATGACTTATTATTGGAGCAAAGGGATTAATTTTATTAATGGTATTTATACGTGAATTTAAATAAATATTAAACCGAAACGGCACCAAGTGCAGCCTTGCTTTACCCCCTTACACATCTCAGTTTCTGCTGACAACCTTACCTATATTCCAACTCTTAGAAATATAGAATCTGATGGCAGATAAGGACCGCTTGGCCCACCTAGTCTGCCAATTTCCCTACCTAATGGATAAGCTGAAGATCCTAGTTAAACAACAGCCTACTTCCTCCTACCCCCACTAGAATTGCTTAATATCTGTCCCATGCATTCTTGAATTTCTCCACTGTTTTTGACTCGGCAACCTCCTCAGAAAGGCTGTTCCATGCATCTACAACCCTCTCTGTGAAGAAACACTTCCTGAATTTACCTCTGAGCTGTCTCCCCTCTATCTTCAAATTGTGTCCCCTTGTTCTTGCACATCTCTTTTTCCGAAAGATGCTGCCCTCTTGGACTTTGTTGATTCCCTTGAGGTATTTGAACGTTTTTATAATGTCCCCCCTCTCCCTCCTTTCCTCAAGGCTATACAGTACATCTTAAGCTCCTTTAGACTTTCTTCATATGTCTTCTGGTGCAGATCCTGCACCATTTTGGTTGCCCTCCTCTGGACAGCCTCCACCCTGTCTATGTCTTTGCGAAGATGGGGACTCCAAAACAGTACGCAGTACTCCTGATGTGGTCTTACCAACTGTCTGTACAGAGGGCCAACAATTTCCTGTTTTCTACTGGTGATGCCTCTCCATATCCATCTCAGAATGCCCCCAGCCCTCTTTACTGCCTTCTCAAATTGCTGGCCCACCTTTAGGTCTTCTGATATGACTACCCCCCAGGTCCCTTTCCATTTTTGTTGTTGTCAGTATCTCACCCACCATTGTGTATTCTTCCCCTGGGTTTTTGTTTCCCAGGCGCATTACTTTGCACTTCTTTTGCATTAGATCTAAGCTACCATACATTTGACCATTTCTCCAACCTTGTCAAGTCCCTTTTCATCCTTTCCACCTCACCTTGCATATCAACCCTGTTGCAGATCTTTGTGTCATCTGCAAAGAGACATACTTTTCCTTCCAGGTGCCCTGCAATGTCACTTAAAAAGATATTAAAAAGGACCAGCCCCAGTACTGAACCCTGTGGTACCCCACTAGTAACCCCCTTTCTTTACTGTGGACTCCATTTACTATTACCCACTGTGTCCTGTTGTCCCAGCCAGTGTTTTACCCAGGCTACCACCTAGGGACCCACTCCTAGGCTGTCTAATTTGTTTATTACTCTTTTGTGTGGGACTGTGTCAAATGCCTTGCCAAAGTCTAGGTAGGCCATGTCCACAGCCCCTCCCTGGTCTACTACTTTGGTCACCCAGTCAAAGAAATCAATTAGATTTGCCTGACATGACCTTCCCACTGTGAATCCATACTGCCTCGGGTCCTGTGCCCCACTGGCCTCGAGGTACTCAACAGTTCTTTCCTTCAGAAATGATTCCATCATTTTCCCTACCACTGAGGTCAAACTGACAGGTCTGTAGTTTCCTGTCTCTGTCTTGCTCCCACTTTTGTGAAGGGGAATCACATCTGCCCACCTCCAGTCCTCAGGTACCACACCATCCTCCCATGATTTATTAAAAAGGGTAGTCAGTAGTGTTACTAGTTCTTCCCTTTGTTCTTTTAGAATTCTGGGGTGAATCCCATCAGGCCCCATTGATTTATCCACCTTCAGTTTTAAGAGTTCTTTCAGAACCCTTTCTTCTGTGGTAGGACTAATAGCAACCCCCCATCCAGAGTGCTTCTATTGACTGGATTAGGTATCTCCCCATGCTTTTCCATTGTGGATACTGAGCAGACATATTCATTCAGTATCCCTGCTTTTTCACCTTCACTCTCTGCCTAACTACCTTCTTCTTTATTCAGCCTCAGTATCCCTGCATTAGTCTTTCTTTGCTCCCTAATGTACATATAAAAGATTTTATCCCCCTTCTTAAGCGAGTTGGCTATCTTTTCCTCGGTTTGGGCCTTTACTATTCTGACTGCCTTCCCCCATTCCTTCTCCTTTAACTGGTACAGTTCTCTGTCTTGATCCTTCTGTGTTTCTGTATATTTCCTGAATGCTATCTTTTTCTCCCTAACCTTCCCCACCACTTCTTTTGAGAACCATAGTGTTTTTTTTCTTTCATTTTGATTTGTTTATTTGCTTCACATAAAGGCATGTTGCCTCTGTGAAGGCAGCTTTGATGTTTCCCCATTGTTGCTCCACTCCACCTTCTTGCCTGTTTGCTAGTGCTTTTTTGAGGAACTCTCCCATTTTGACAAAATCAGCCCTCCTGAAGTCCAGTACCTTCATTTTTGTATGGCTTGACTGTACAGCTAAGTTTATTATGAACCACACTGTTTGGTGGTCGCTTGCTCCCAGATGGCTACCCACTTCAAGATCGGAGATCCTTTCTCCATCCTCATTTGAGAATACGAGGTAGAAGATTGCTCCCTCCTGAGTGGGTTCCAAAACCAGCTGTCTGAGGCATGCCCCCTGTAGGGCATCAAGAATGGCCCTGCTCTTGCATGTGGCTGCAGCAAAGGTGCTCCAGTTAACATCTGGCATATTCAGGTCTCCCATGAGCAATATCTCCCCTTTTTCTGCCATCCTAAGGATGCCTTCTATCATTTCCTTGTCCATTTCCTCCCCCAAGATGGGGGTCTGTATACAACCCCTTTGCAGATTGTGGTGCCATTTACAGTTTCCAGGGTGACCCACAGTGCCTCCTCTCCTCCCTGTTTACTCTTTAGTTCTGTTGCTGTGATCCCTTTCCTTACATAGACAGCTACTCTTCCTCCTCTTCTTCCCTCCCTGTCCCTCATGTAGATTGTGTACCCTGGTATGTCGACATCTCAGTCATGGTTCTCTATGTACCATGTTTGTTTGACTGCCACGATATCAAGGCATCCCTCTTCCATCAAGGTCACCATTTTGGGGAGCTTTTTACCTAGACTACGGACATTGGTACTCATTACCCTCCATTTCTTATGGCTTTATTTCTTTTTGCCCCATCCCTGTCTTTACTGCTTTTGTCTTTTTTCTCCATTCACCCCTACCCTTCCCCTTATTGACTGCTCTATCTTGGTGTTCATCTCAGTAACTATCCTGATTTTTTTGGGGGGAGCAGGATTTCTCTTCTCCTTTTCAGTGCCTCCCCCCTTGGCTAGTTTAAATGCTTGTCAATGAAGGATTTAAACCTATCACCTAGGATTCTGGTTCCTCTCCTGGATAGATACAGGCCATCACACCAGTATAGGCCTGCATACATCCAGGTGGAGCCCCAGTCCCCAATGAAGCCAAATCCCTGAGCTCTGCACCAGTTTTTCAACCAGTATTTGAATCCCATCATGCGGAGTAACCTAGCTTCATCAATACCATAGACAGGTAGCACTCTTGAGAAAATTACTGTGTGTGCTACTTGTCTAAGGCCCCTCCCCAACTCCACAAACTCCTGTTGAACTGCTCCAATCCCTTTCTAAGCCAGGTCATTTGTCCTAGGTGGATAATGACATCCAGCTCACTCCCCCTTACAGTTGCTCCCATGATCTTGAGTATTCATTTCTTGTCCCTACAAGCCATGGCACCGGGCAGGCACCTTACCTCCCTTTCCTCTCCCTTCCCCAATTCTATCCCCCTAACAATTGAGTCCACCACCAGGAGTTGTTTCCTTCCCCAGTGGAGTCCTGCACCACCCTCCTGTGGGTCTCCCTTATGGAGGTTTCCCAGTATCCTCCTTGGTCTCCACTGAAGGTGCCTCCATAGAAGAACCATGCTCTGTTAGAGTGGCAAATGAATTGTGGAGAGGCACAACTGGAGGGATTTACCTCTGTTCCACCACCCTCACCCTCCCTGAGCCCTGTGTGGTTCAACCATTCCTATTTGTTGGCAACCTATGAGGTAGTGGCAGTGGCCTGTGTGGTCCCTGGGTGGTGGAGCAGTTTTTCTGAATCCCTGCCAGGTCAGCATGGAGACAAACAATCTCCACCCTCAGACCAGAGAGGTGCCTGCAATTAGGGCAGCAACACAGTCTTCAGAATGTCTCCTGGAAGACTTCTGCTCCACAGCCAGTGCATTGCACCACTGCTCACATGTCTGTGTCCCTTTCTGTTACAGATGCTTTTCTTTTTTTTCTTGTTTAAGAGTGTGCAAGCTTGTGATGGTCTTTACCCCCTATTCAGTGTGCTATGCCTTTAAGGATATGAACAAGTGTGTGTTGTTAGCAGTTTTGGGAAGTGATGTCAGAGTCTCTGCTATAAAGGAAGTTATGCACTTGGGGCAGGGTGGGTGGGAGTAAACCTGTGCCCTCCAGAAACAATCAACTGCAACTCTGACCCTCCACCCAGGAGTGCCTTCCTTCCATTCAGACACCTATTTCACAGAGGTTAAGTAACAGGTCTAGTTACAAATGACTGCAAATATCACCCAGCTACAGTTATTCCCTGGCAAATGAAAGTTAAACTAAGAAAAGTCGACCCCAAAAACAGAGAATCAATACTAGTTACTTACACAGGTCCAAAACATAGTAATTCAATTCAGTGTAGTCTATTAAATAACCTCATTGATTTAACAAAGTTTTGGCTGCTTTCTCTCTCTCTCTCTGTCAGCAGCAAAGAATGCTGTGTCAGAAGTGGGATTTGAACCCATGCCTCCATTTGGAGACCAGAATACCCACTGTCAAGGGAAGAATTCTTTTCTTGAGTCTGGCGCCTTAGACCACTCGGCCATCCTGACACACTTATGTGAGCCTTATTATTTTCATGCATTTATTGTGTTAATTTTGGTAGATGATTATCAAGTTTTAGTTCTTTCAGCATCCCCCAAAGTAATTCTCTATTCACATTATCAAATGCACCGTTGTAGCTCGGGTATAATGGAATGATTTACATCCCATTCTTCTAGTCTTATTATTATATTGGTCACTATTTTTAAGCTAAGATAAAGAAGATTTATGGCCCTGTAATTTTTAAAATCTTCTGGATCACCTCTCTTAAAAAGCAGAACTATAATGACTTTAGTCCAGACTGCTGGTAGAATCAAAAATATACTGTTTAATTAAATAGGGATGTATTACTGCCTATTGTTCTGGAGCAGCAAGAAACCTTTTGACTGGAATCCCATCATATCCTAGGGCTTTATTTACTGTCTGCATTTTACTAGCACTAATGACCTTTCCCTTTGTTATGGTGAAAGTTACACCATCCATCCTTATCAAGTCTTTCTCTTTTCTAAATGTTTTACTGCATTTTTTGTTAATTCGTTATTTGGACCAGAACTGTGTATTTTTTCTGCAAAAATCTGCTCCTGTGTAACACTGTCTATTACAGACCAAGTATTTATATCCAAATTTGTATACCAAATGCTTCTAATTTCCATATTGACTTATTATCTTTGACTCTTACTGCCTCCTGTAACTGAGCCCAGAGGTCATTGTTATACACTTTTTTTGTTTAGTTTTTTCTGATTATAATTCTTTTTCAGGCCAACCACTGCTTTGCAATATTCAACCTCACTCCTTTTTTTGAAACACTTTTCCTATTCTTTTCCTGTCATCCTTATCAAAGCCTTCTTTGTGAAACCATACAGATTTGCATTTGTGGACACCTTTATCAGTCTCTGTTATGTTAGGAGATAATTTCTGTGCAAGTTTGTTTATTAATACCTCATACAACTCTAAACTCTTTGGAGATAGCATTCCCCTCTTCTGTAGCTTTGATATCAGTAAAATTATTTACAATAGTGTCAACAAAGTTTCTGGAAAAATCTCCAGAATTTGGAGTCCATTTTATTCTCTATTTATTATGTATAAACATATGATACTCTGACAATTTCAGTTTGATTTTATCATTTATCCTTTATATAACATTCGCTGTTTAATGTGACCAATAAGAGATAATGATCACTTTTCCCATTATTTCTTCACTGCTGAGCTAGAGATTTTGTCAACATTGAACACATCCACAATGCATAAATCAAACAAGCTGCCCCCTTTCTTAGTCAGGATAATGTAATTTCCCTCTTGGTCTCCCTTACATTTCTATTCACAACCCTTAATAAGCTCTCTCATAAAGTGGACATGAGCCTTCTTCCTGAGCTATCCACTTTACAATCTACTTAAATTCTTAGAGGAATATTATAGATATCATCAAGATTCTAGTGATTATCAAAGGTTTCCTGTATGGTTCTGATTCTGACATTAAAATCCACTAATATAAGTAACATACTTCCTCTGAAACTGCTCATAATATTCTACAGCATCATATTAAAACCTTCCCGCATATTCCTTCCTAAACATTTGACAAATTTGGCAGTACATGGGCATTAACCACAATAATAAACAGAGTCATTGACCTTTGTGAGCTGTGTACATATAAAATAAGGTGCACCAATTTCTAATAGTGTTATTTTTTAAGAGGAATTGGATACCAAGGAAGTTAGCTCCCATTTGACCCTAACCATGATATTTTTTTAATGGCCTCTATCTCAAAACTTTCATATCCTTGTAGGATAAAATTATTTCCAGTAGCCAAGTTTCCTGCATAAGTATAATGTCATAATTGACACTTCCTGATAATCATAACACATCATCTTTTTGCCTTTTAATCCCATGATGTTCCAAGTATTTTAATTTATTTTTATCTGCATTTACTGTATTTGTCAGTCTAATTCAACTGTCTCTTCACATTCTGTCATTAAGACTGCCTTTGCTGAATCTTCTACTGAAAATTCCTCCAATTCTGCATCTCTTTCATATAGTACCACACTGCAAATGATTTTAGGACTTTTTTGCTTTTTGGTGTGCTGTTCACAAAGCAAATGCAAAATTCCTCACAGTAACAATCTCAACAGGTTTTGAGAATGTCGCTGTGAGGGACCAGAGAGTGAAATTTTGACATTTTGTCACCCCCCCAAAACAACTCTGACTCAGAGTTAGTTATCTTAAGAAGGGGGAGTAGTGGGGGGCATGCAGCCCCCTGCATGGGGTGTCTGGGAGCACAGTCTCCTGATAGAAAACACACAATGTCTGTCAACACTGGGGATCTCACCATGCCGAACTTCAACAACACTGTTGTCATTTTGGCATGGTAGAACCCTGCTTTTTGCCCCTTGTGTCTCTTTAGTTTTTCCATAGTGCCTACTCATCATCACTTAAGTCTTACATATTCTGTTATACTAGCCTTTCTTTTGTGGAATGTCTCAATTTGAGGCTTTTCACTTATCTGTGCCCTTTGAAGTGATCACTTTCTTTATCTTTCCCATCAGCTCCTGATTCAGCTTTGGGTGTCTCACAGTCTTTTGTCTTTCTATCATTAGTCTCAAGATATTATGTAGTTTAATGCCCATCGGGTTACATTCTTGACTTACTTTTAATAATTCTCCCCCAATCTCTCCCTTACCCAAGGTACCAAATATTTTGCAGGCAGTTCATTGCTCTCATATCTGTTAACTGTCCCTAGATCCTGCCTTTCGATCTTGTTACTTCATATACATTTACACAGGTTGTATACCATTTACTTTCAAGGCTTTTGGGTTTTCATTTTTGAGTTTTGTTGCCCCATTCAAGTGCAGGGTAGCAAGACTCAATCCCATATTTATTTCTGCTTCTATTTTTTCATTTGCCTCTATAGATATTTTACAATTACCATTCTGATTTTCACATTCAATATTTCTATTTCAGTTTACCTTCACCTTGTTGTATCTGTTATTCTAATAAACTGTTCCTGTTTTCCCTGTTTTTACTTCTTTTCTTGCATTACACTGTTTATCCAGTTTTTTCATCTTACTCTGTTTGCCTACCTGTCCCCCACATTGGCAAATATATCCAGTGTTATTACTTGCTCTCTTTTGTAACTCTACCTTGTTCTTGTCTTCCATACATTGTGTCTTTAAACATTTCACTAATTGTACAATTTCACCATCCTCCTTCTCTATTATTTCAATTTTATAAATTTTACTTCTATTACTAATATGCTGAACCACAATGTCATTTACCGCACATTCCTGATGAGCTGCCAGCTGTTTCTCCAACTTCTGTTTGTTTGCTTCCACCAGTAATGTTAAATGGGAGTCCATTTGCCTAAATAGTTTTTATTTAATTTAAGCTCTGTTTTAATTTCATGGAGGACTGCTTGCATTAGTTTGATTTCTACTTCACAATTAGTATGTTTCAGACTTTCTTTTTCTGTTAAACTATCTTCTTGTATTGTTTCTTTACCCTTGCTTTGTCATAAATGTGGAATGCCAGGTGACTCTTTAGTAGTGGTTCTAGAATAAATCTGGCCATGTAAGGGAGTAAATTGCTCAAAATTATGTAAGAATGATAGTTTACTAACTTCTAATTCTCTTACTATGTTTATAGCTGCTTGAGATAAATCAGTTCTCCTCTGCTTTGCTGTATATTATACCTTTATATCCCCTATTTTTTGTTGTGCAGCTCCATCTATATTTTCATTGGAGTCTGTCTTTTGTATATGCTGTAATAACCACTCCCATTGAAACATGCTGCACCCACTTTGAATATTTTTATAGCTTCATTCTCTAGTTCTCGAATTTGAATTGGCAGTGGATGTACCAGATTAGTATGCAAGGATCCACCACTCATATTTGGCAAAAAGAATACATTGGGTAATAATTATTTATAATTTTAATACATTTTTCTCCATTCCTTCCTTTAATTCAGTTGCCTGGTGTTCCTCTGGTTGTTAAACTATAGAGTTCTAGAAATTGTTTTAATTGACCCCTCATTTTTGAATTCACTTTTTTAACAGGTATTGAAACTTTTTCCCTCCCTGGCATAATCACAAAATTGTTAAATTCAAATCAAAAAAGTCACAGTGAAAATCACAGGTGAATGAAATATGCACAAAAGTATAATTTTAGAAGGAAAAAAGTAGGAGAAATCAAAAGTCTGCGATATGCTGTTTCCTTCTTGTTTTAGTAATATATAATGATACATTTTTATGAAGTTTAGTTATTTATTAGTGCTGTTCATATTGTCCTGGATTCCCCCCTTTTCCCTCACAAAAAGACAGAGACCATTATTTGTTGTGCTCAGATTGGGAATTAATTTATTTATATATCATAATTCCATGTTCCATTTCAGCATCTTTTATTATTATATCTCTCACAATTTCATTAATTTTTATCCATATATCAATCTCTGATCACCCCTCTTTCTTTCTCTTTTTCTCCCCCCCCAGGTGAAAACCTGGGTGCCTTCTTCTTCTCCTTTTCTGTTAGGTAACGGTGAAAACCAAGACCACTTTTATCTTTCAGCTTCTTCCTCATTTGTCTTATTCCTTTGTCTTTCCCTTCCCCTGCTTCCCCCCCTTTTCCCCATTAGCCAGTCTCCAGCTTGTGTTGGATGACTGGTTTTCCCCTCATTTAGGGTATTATTCTCCCTTTCCTCAGGGAAACCTACTTCCTAATCCTTCTCTTCTCCCCTCTCTTCTTTTTTTTTAGTTTGTTACCTGCCTCCTACATGCTTCTATAAAACCCATCATTTCCGTGTTAAACATGTTTATGTCTAGATCCAACAGGTGCACCCCATCTGACCTGTAGAAATCTTCTACCCACTCTTCCATTCTGCGCAGTATTACCTGTCCTCCCATTTTTCTTATCAGTGTCCTACCCTTCTGTTCATCTTTCTTCTGACCCTATCCATGGCTCCATGGCTATGATCCTGTCTCCAAACCCTCCTTGGTATCACATCTGAACAGGCATGGCTTACCCGAGGCCACCACTGCTGTATTGTTTCTAAGTCCCTTTTTATCTGCAAGTATGTGTCGACCCATGGCTTGCCCACAAGGTCATTTCCCCCAAATGTATAATAATTAAGTCTGGACAGGGTCATCATTCCTTAAGTTCCTTCAAGGTGGGAAACAGTTGTGCACATCTCATCCCCCGGATGCCATGACAAAGCAACCTACATTATTTCACATCTTGGTACAGCTGCTTTCCCCAGCCTTTTTCTCTGCTCTCCTTTCTGCCCAATAAATATAGGAGTGGCCGCAGATCCAGACTTCTGTGATCCTCCCTTTTCCTATGGGGTTTAAGCAAAAATAATTATCTTATATATGGTCTTATCTTCCTCACCATAGTATCCCTCTCCCCGTCCCCCTGCCCCGTTTGTCTTCCGATCTGTAACAAAACATAGGTAATACATTAATTTTTTCTTTTTACTTCAATGCTCCTATGTATCTCTTATAACTGGCAGACCACCACCATCCTTTTTCCAAAATACTATTCACTGTTTTGCCTGTCACTGCACACTGTGAGGCAGCTCCAATCCTTAAGGAGTGGGATAAATAATTACCCAGGTCCTGCCCCAGGAATTGCATGCCTTTTTTGATCAATGCTGCGACTTGTTAACCGGTGACCCTTCTTCCATCACTATGAACAAATAATCTCCCTGTCCTGGTCCCCTGCTCTGCAGTGAAAGCCCACAAAGCCTGTACTGGGCATATTGAGCCCTCTACCTTTCTCTTTAGTGTCACTATGCAACCCTGTCCCCTTTGATCCATCTTTGACCTCTTAATCTTAATATGTATCTCTTTTATCCCCCAGTTTATATCTTCCCATTCTAATCCCCCCTCCCTGTCTTTTTTGCAATGGCCTACCACCTCATTCACTCTAATGGCACCTGCAAACATCACAACATAAATCGTGTGAAATAGCTGGGCCTCAGTCTTCAATCTGCATATTGCTGGTAGCACATCCTTTAGTTTCGCTAGCCACTGTTACCCTGTTGATCTTCTATTGTCTACTGGCCCTTGTTTCAACCTACCCCATCCCTGCATCATTCTTCTAATAAACAATGATTTTGTAGGGTCCTTCCATCCCTTTAGACTGCAGATAACACTAACCCTTGCTAAACAGACTCCCATTGTGGTGTGGGCTGTTCTTTTTTGCCATTGTTCCACAGTGAACTTTCCCAATTGTTCCTCAGTGAATGGCCTACTTACCTCCATTTGGTGTGTTGCTCTGAATGTTTGAAACACTCACCAGGCCCCATCATAGGCCCTCAGAGTCCGAGGTGCCCATGAGCTGCAAAACAACAGTTCTGCTCCTTCTTGCCAACGTCCCAGATGTTTGTTGCTAGGGCATTTTTTGCTCCTCCGCTGCTGGTGCCAGTCTCTGGAAATGGTCCAGCTGCAGACGGGAAAGGCTGTCAGTCAGGGTGTTGTGTACCCCTTCTATGTGTTTTGCTCTGAATGACATGTTCAGCAGCAAGGCCCTTAACACTAAATGTCATAAGACTTGCATGACCATTTCTGACCTGCCCCCCCCATTGTTTAGGACCTCCATCACTGCTCAATTGTCACACCAGAATGTCACTCTCTGATCCCATAACTCCACTTCCCACACTAGGGTACATGCCCAGATGGGCATGATCTCTAGCAATGTTATATCTCTTACCTTGCCATACCTTACCCAGTCAGAAGGCCATGGTTCTGCAAACCACCTGCCCTTCAGGTAGCACCCATGCCTAGGCCCCTGGCTGCATCTGTGTACAGATCAAGGTCTGTGTTGTACACCCACTCCTCCTGCCAGAAAGTGCAGCCATTATACTCCCTGAGAAATTCCTCCCACACCTTAAAATCCTCCCTTACACCTCTTATCAGGTCTACCCAATGGTGTGGTCTGGTCACCCCATCTGTAGCCCTTGCTAACCTTTTTGTGAATGCCCTTCCTGGTGCAATAGCCCTACCAGTGAAGTTCAGGTGCCCTAGTACCTGCTGTACTTGTTTTAGTTGTACCCTTCTCCTTCTGTTATGTACTTGGGTCGATTCTTTCAGTTTTTCTACTTTTTTGGCTGGCAGCTGGAATATTTCCCTTGGGGCATCTATTTCAATACCCAGGAATTCTAGCACCCTGCAGGGCCCCTCTGTTTTTTCTGGTGCCAATGGAACTGCTAATTCCTTGCATAGCTCTTGAAATTTGCCCAGCATTATTTGCGTCTCCTTTTGCCCCACTACCAATGAAAAGGAAATCTTCCAAATAGTGAATGACCCTTCTATAGCCAGTTCTTTCTTGAAATATCCATTGTAAACAGGTGCTGAATGCTTCAAATGTTGTACACGCTCTAGAACATCCCATGGGCATGGCTTTATCAAAATAGTACTGTCCCCCAATTTTGAAATCCAAAAGGTCCCAGTCTTCCCTCCTAACTGGCAGCAATCTGAATGCGGATTCGATATCTGTTTTTGCCATCCATGCATCCTTGGTAGCCCAGATTATCCAAACTTTGTCTTCTAACATAGCATATGTCACTCTACTATACTCTTCCCCTATAAAATCATTCGCCGAATCCCCTTCTGGAAATGATAGGTTGTGAATTACCCTGTATTCTCCTTCCTGTTTCTTGAGGACCAAACCCAGTGGAGAGACCCTCATATTCTGCAATGGGTGGTATCAAATGGTCCTTCTACTCTTCCTGCTGCCTTTTCCTTCTCTATCTTTCATCTTAACATTTCTTCTTTGCTTTTTACTGAACCCAAATTGCTTGCTTCTCTTGCTTGTCTGGGGCCTCTGCTCTGCAGTGAAAAACCTGTGACAAAACCTTTTCCAATCATTACCTCCACTTTTCTATGCAAGTACCTGTCCAACCAACCCTTCCATGCCTCTATCCTGATGGAGGTTCTAGCTGCCTTAAATTGCTCCCTGCCTTTCTTCTCTTTCCCCCACCTCCTCCCCCTCCACTCAGTGCTTGGCCTTGCAGGTCAGTGATTTTGATTTCCTCTATCCGCATGCCCCTCCCCCTCCCCCATTCCATGCCTACCCTTTAAATCTCTGTCCCTCTCAAAAGGATTGTTGCCCCAAACCTTGCCTCTCCAGATCCTTGGGCTCCTTGGACCCATGCCATTTTGCACCTGCTTGTCGGATGCGTTACCCCACATTTTGAACATGCGTGCCAAAAATGACATTGTGGTCAGGAATAAAAGGCCCTGTTGTATCCCCAGCAGCACCTCTGAGGTGTGGCTCCTTTTCTCCCTCACTCCCCTTCAGGTGTGGACTGATTAGTTACATAATCCATCCATAAGTCCAGCTGTTTCATGTCCCTTCTTACATCACCATACGTGGCCATTCTCTGCTGAAAAAATTCATCATAGTATAGCTCCCCCCTCGCCTTTGCCCGCTGTATTATTAGGGAGTATGTGATGAGTGGGATGCCCAGCTCTGGTTTCCATTCCAATACGATGGCTGAAAATGTGGCAAAACCCACAAACCACCCATCCCAAGTCTTCCCTTTTGTGAATTTGTCCTCCTCCTTCTTGCCTAACAAAACTACCGCTGCTGCCACTTCACTCTTTCTTATGTTCTCTGACTCTTCATATTTTGCAGCCGCTTCCCAGCTAACTAAAGTGAATATATCCACATACTCTCCTTTCCATATCTTTTCTTTCTTGGCCAGTGGCACGTGTTCACGTACCCTCATCCCAGGGTTGCCTATCTCCCTTGTTCCCTTTTCCTCTTTCTCTGCACTCCCTTCCTTCTCTTTTTGCACTGCTTCCCCTGTCCTAATTTCTGCCAGTGCTGACTCCATTTGCCCTAAATCTCCTGTCCCTAGTGCTGACACAATTTGATTTATGTACTCCTTGATACTGTCACCCACTGAACCGGGTGTGATACCTGCATCTTTGTCTATTCCTTGGTGCCTCCCATCTTCCTAGTGCCCATTATGGACCCTTGTGTTTGAAGTGGTGGTTGCATCACTAGCAGTGGTGGAGGAACCAATACATCCCAGGGATCCAGTTTGAGTTCCCTGTGGGGACCCCAACTTGCTCTTGGATAGGTACTGGCGGTGTCAGGTCAACAGGTTGCAGAGGTACTGGGTCAGCCACCTTGGTGGGCAATGGCTGTACCCTGGTTGGGCTGCATGGCCCTCCAACTGGCCACTTCCCTCTGCCCCCTTTACCCTTCACCACTTTCCTTTTCTCCCCGTATCTCCCTGGCTCCTCCCCTTCCACCAGCTCCCACATTTTGTTGGCTTTTTCCACCAATTCGACAATAGCCCTGTAAGCGTCTTCCTTCAAAGGCCTGTTCTTCTTTGGTACCATGTCCTCTGCTACTTTCAACTGTGAAGACAACTGAAGAAAGGAAAACTAAACACAAATCCATTATTTGTTTTATGCCCACACATGCCCCTCTTATGGCCAGACCCCTGCCCCCAACCATCGCTCAATGGCCTGAGCCCTATTCCCCCCCTTTTTTCTCCTCTATCTCTGCCCAGGGCCTTCCTTCCTTGCCCATGGTCCACGGGCCCCTTTTTTGGTGTCCGCACTGATCGCCCAATCTCTCATGCCTTTAACCCACCTTTGTCTTCCCTTGCCCTGCCCATCCCCTTATTTCTTGCCTTATTCTGCCCCTGCAGGCCTCCGGGTGGTTGTGACTGTCCTGCTTCTCAGGCGCTGCCTCTTGTGGGCTTCTAGGCCTCAGCCTCCTTCTCCCTCTCAAGCCCCTGCTGATAAAAGCCCTCACGTGCTTCCTGGGCACCACCTCCTGCATTACTCCCAGCCTAAATACTGGTAAACATTTTCCCCTTTGCATGCTCTTGCATGCCTCTGGCTGCTTTTGCCCCTACAGGACACATGGCGCTCAGCCCCCATGCATGGCCTCATTCCGAAACCCCCCACCTTCTTGTCTCTTGTGTCCCCCCAGCTGCCTGTCCCATGAGGTCCCTTGTGGGGCTGCAAATTTTCCTACCCTGCATGCCCTTGCATGCCTCTGGTTTTCCTTCCATAGAACCTTCTGTTCCATTCTTGCTTGTGCTGTCGCCTCTCACCCCCCAATGTACATTGCCCCCTTTTGTAATATGGTGACCCATCTGCCAGCTTGCTGGAGAGGAACCCCCCCCCAATGTGTGCTGGTTCCATTAGTCCCATGGACTGGAAGCACCTTGTAGGCCAGCCCCCCTCTTTATGAGTGGGCTGTGTGGTCCTGCAGGCGTGTGACATCATGGCCTCCGATCGTGCCATGTTAGTCTGGGCCCTTTCCTTTCTTAAACCACAGGCCATCCATTAAATGTCTCGCTCATCTTTTCCTGTCCCCAGACTAGCTCTCAACCTTTTGCTCCCTGTCCCTCCTCTTTCATCCCTTTCATGGGCCCTGCTCTCTTTGCTGCCTCCTTGTGGTGTGTGATGTCATGCTACATGGCCACCCGCATCTACTCCTTGCAGTGCCTTCTGCCCAGGCCCTTTTCTCCATTGGGCCTACCGTGCACTGCTGTTTTTCCTTGTCCTCCTCCTATGATTTAACCCCCCTCCCCATACTCCAAAAAAACAGGCCCATTGTGAGCCGTGTGTTCCCTTTCTTCCATTTGCTCCTGGCCTAAACAAAGCCTACATACATCTGTTGACTCTGCTTCCTTCTTCCTAGGGCCAAATGAAGCAAATACAATCATTCCCCTCTTAACGCCTTGGCCCCCGTTCAGCTACAAAACTCCCATGGCCATTGCTAGCACTTTCCCTCGATTTTGACATCAATCAATGCTTTATTGCTGGCAAAGCCCTCGGGCTCAGTCCCCTGCCTGCAGCTCTTCCTCGCTGCTGCACCACGTGATCCTGCCCCACTACTGGCACACACTCTAGCCAATATGCCTCTGCCATGCTATTCAGCCCATAGTACAGGCAACAAACACCATGCAAACACCACAATGAAAACTCAGCCTCCTGCATAAGGCTTCCTTTACTCTACCACTTTCATTTAACTCATTGCAATACTGCCTCTCATACGTTATCAGCCTCTCAAATATTCCAAATTACATGACACTATCCTTCCTCTTCCATTACCCACTAACCAGCTTCAACAACTTCTAGCTTCTATATTTATGTTATTCTTTGGAACATTATGCATCTTATATATATATCTTTTTCTTTTCCTTCCATCTTGTTTGTTTCTTACCTCTTTCTCCTAATGCACAAACCTTCCAAGTTAATCTGCCAATCCGACATGCTGCAGTTCCAATCAAGATCAAAACTCCAGCAAAAAGTGGCTGAACCCCTCTGTGCTGTCCATTATGTACCTCCACTTGCCCCTCCCCTTCCTGTTGCCTGACCATTGTTCTATCCCTTGTCCCTTCCCCTCCCCTTCCTTCCCCCTTCCCCTCTGAGCACACCATCCTGATGGATAGGGAAGGGGTGCACCAGGACAACCTGGTCTGCCCCTTAAAGGGCAAACTCCATTATTCCATGCTGTGCAAAATAGTTGTATTTGCTCACCAAATTTGCAATGCATTGGGCTCTTTTTTTAAGCAGATCTTATATCTTTGTTCTCTTGGATAGTATGCTTGCACCTGCACTGCTATAACCAGCTCTGCTTCTGTGTCACTCTTCCAAATAGACTTTGGTAGACTTGGATCTACTGTGAATAAACATTTATGTGACGCAGAAGTATACAGTTTTCCTTGAGAGAAATGGATTCCAGCAACTAAAAATAATTTTTGTTTGTGTTTATTTTTCTCCTCCTCTATATCCTGTTTAAATTACAACACCTCCAAAAATCTTTATTTGCCATATTTCGTTATACCAACTAATGAGACTTGAATTTCAGCTTCAGTTCTTGCCCCCTATAATCCTAAGAACTATGGTACCTACTGTCAAACTAGCAAGCAATATTTTTATATTGCTGCTTAGGCTATTAAGCTAGCAAGAAATTAAACATTAGAATTCTAAGATTGCTCACTTCTGTATCACATTTGTATCTTCTATGTGTAATGATTAGCAGTGCCAGTCATGTTCTACCTATCTCAGAACTGTGTAGTATAATAGACTAAGTTCCTCGTATGGTGTTAAGAAAACTCTATGTCTCTGTTTGTGAAACACTATGTGCTGTACACCACTGCCCAACAGTAACTACTTAAAACAGCCACTACAGGGCACCATTTTCAAAAGGTTGGTAATGGCACACGATGTTTCTACCAACAAGTAATGGTGCAAGAGGTACCTTACACCACACCATGCACTTTTCCCAATTTTCAGATGAAACCTGTGACACATGTGGGTCCACCTGCAGGGGCCAGGCCTGCGCTGTGCTTGCAATGGAAGCACAGCTGTGCCTTGGTGGATATGAACTTGTACTATGGCAGAGTGACAATATCTCCATATGTGGGATTCACAAAGAGCCGCAATGGGTGCAGGACTAGCCAGGGCTTAGACCAGCCTGGAGCAGGTCTAACAGCCTGTGTACCACCCCCCACTGACTTTCCTAGGAGGGATTGGATGCCATGCTTTCCTGTCGAGCTGCCATATAAATCAGCTGCTATCACATTGGTAATGACATTTGTTGAGCACAGATATGGTAAATGTACAACTAGTGTAAAAGAGATGGTTGTCTGCTGGGCTTAGGTAAATCTTATAGATATCTGTATATCCTTTCACAGTGATTGTATCATCCCATATTACAGCCCTGCATTTGTCTCCATTGCCCTTACACTTTGATTGATACTTGTCACCTACAGTACCTCTTATTATTATATTTCATTGTGATACATTCTTTTTACATCTTTAGTTTTGTCATGTGTTTACATTTTCTCCCACTCTGTATATCTCTCTCTCTTTCTCAGACCATGCTTTGAGAAAAATATCTCTCAGATGTAGATGTGGATAGCAAAACTACTTGTAAGTGGAAATGTAATACCAGCTTCATGTACAATTCAGGGATGCAGGTTCCATGGACAAGGGATGATGGCAGCCTCTTTCAAACCCCTCCCTTACACCATCGGATTGATGCATGACTCCACATGCTGCAGCTGTGGAACTTTGGTGTTGGAACCTGTAATATAATAACATTTTGCACAGGGTCCCTGGCTCACCCTGCTTTGCTGCATGTGGGGTTCAGGGCACCACGCAGTGATCTAAGGTGGCTTTTGAAAATCCAGCCCCACATCTTCTCTCTATCCCTATCTGTGCATGCCTTTACCACATGCAGTTCTATTCAACCTCGAATATGATTGGGTATTTTAAAGTTCCAAATTCCTTATACACATCCCCAATGAGCTTTAGAGGGTTATAACTGAAAACAACTGCTTGATTACATTACTTTGTTAATGTCTTACTTATTCAATGTAGGCAAATTTAAAAGCAGCCACCATTAACTTGTATGCATTTATGTGCAATAAAAGCTCCTAAATAATGTAAAGAAAATAAAAACAGAAATTGGTGTATTGTTTCCTCTCCAGTACTAAACAAATAAAATTTCCAATTATCTGTTGCGGGAATTTTTCCAAATTAATTAAGTTAACTAGCTTTTGTTTTAAATGATATCAAATTAAGTTTTCTTTTTAGTTTGTATTTGGTAGTTCATCACAAGTTCACTCTAAAACCTATATATTTCAACAGTCCTACAATATCTTTCCATTTTAACTTTTGCTCTCCCTTGTCTATTCCACTAAAAAGCCTTACATTATATGTACAATACACAGACCACAGTTCCTTTATTGGACTCCAAATATGATTGTAAGTCTATGTTCTTTTTAGACTTTAAAATCTTGGTCTTACTCTCCTCCAATTCACTGAAACAATGTATCACAGCTCTGTTCTTCTATTCTCCTTGTTCCATTTCATTGCTTATCCTTTGGCTCATTATATTTGGCTCCCATCAGCTCTCACCAAGATCACTGAGGCAAGGCTTTGCCAGACCACTGGACCACTGCCAGTCACTCTCTAGTATCTCCAGTCCCGTTCAGACCCGATATTGTGCTGAACCTATGGCAGAATAAAACAGGAGAGAAGGAACACCCCTGGGAGTTAAAATTGCCATTTAAAATTTAATAAACGCTAAGTATTTGTCAAGTACTCAAATGAGGCAAAGATGACATTCTGTTTATAAACAAACAAGAGCATATATGACTATAACTCCACAAAGCTGAGATCATATGTCCACCATCTTTGGTCTTCGAACATGCTGCTCCCAGCCAGTCCCATAGAATAAAGTAGCCACTAGTTCTCCTAGTGTGTTCACAATATGTACCACTACTATCTCAGAGCCTATCACATCCAATATATAATCAGCACTGGCTGTGAGTACAGTTGTGTATTACTGTTATTATATCTGATCTCATCTTGTTGCTACTGCATAATTTGCACAAGCTATCAGTACAGTGCAGTATGACTACTAGTACCTTAGATAACATCATTCTGATACTGTGTAATCTGCACTAGCTATTAGTAAGGGGAGCAAAGAGTCACTACTCATGATCATGGGGGGTGCAACTAGCATAGACAAACAGCAGAAATAGACAGTTGCTGCACCTGATTTGCAGGTAAACATCATTTTTCTGAGTCTCCAGCAGTGACTGCTGCTTTTTGTATTTCAAACTTCTGGGGGACATCCCATTCACAGAGTGTTTTTCTAATGGGTGTAAAATTTCATTAAATGGCCATCTGCTTTAGATGTGAACCAGTCCTACTTGTGATTGGATAGAAATGTGTAGTCATAGCCTAGCAATGGCACTATGTCAAGACCACATGGTGAAAAACAGCATAGTGAATAAAACCTGCACTAGCTTAGATATACTACTCTGAAACTGTGTGGTGCTGTTATGACTGTGTGTTTTTTGACTATGCGTATTTGCTGTTGCATTTTGATTGGACACCTCCTAACAACAAGGTATTATTTATAGTAATGTTGAATGCTACTACTGAACTAAATATTTGATGTATGTAGAAGAAGGGGATATTCACTGAAAACATGGTACTGTGGCCAAAACGCATAAACCAGAAATCACACAATATGATATATAATGCATTTGGAAGGGAAAGCAGAGATTATCAACAATTTTATCACTAAGATAAACACTACCACAAATAGCCTACATTTTACTATAAACATTGATTCTAAAGAAATAGAATATCTTGAGCTGAAGTATGATGTGTTTGAGGATGCTACAAAACAGACTAGCTGCGGTATGGAAGCAAATGGGTTACACTAGTCTGCCAAAGACATATAGTTCATATAAATTAGGCTGATTAAAAATATCCTCTTTGGCCAACATCCTAGGCTGCATAAAACTGTGCATAGACTGCATTGTGTGGCCATAGCTGGTTATACTGGCTTGTGACATGAAATATACACAAGCCAGCCTTTTATAGGAACATCAGCGAGTGTAGAAAGACAAAGGGAGGGATTGTGAATCTGAATAGAATGAACGGTGGGTGGGCAGAGGGGGACAGTGAAAAAGCAGGGATACTGAATGAATATTTCTGCTCAATATTCACAAAAGAGGAGGTGGAAGTGCCTAATCCAATTAAAAGAAGCACTCTTGATAGGGGGGTCGATCCCAGTCCTTTCACAGAAGAAAGGGTTCTGCAAGAACTCCTAAAACTGAAGGTGGACAAAGCAATGGGTCCTGATGGAATTCACCCCAGAATTCTAAAAGAATTAAGGGACGAACTAGTGAAACCACTGACTACCCTTTTTGATAAATCATGGAAGGATGGTGTGGTACCCAAGGACTGGAGGAAGGCAGATGTGATTCCCCTTCACAAAAGTGGGACCAAGACAGAGGCAGGAAACTACAGACCTGTCAGTCTTATCTTTGTGGTAGGGAAAGTGATGGAGTCACTTCTGAAGGAAAGAATAGTTGAGTACCTAGAGGCCAGTGAAACACAGGACCCAAGGCTGCATGGATTCACAGCGGGAAGGTCATGTCAAATGAATCTAATAGATTTATTTGACTGGGTGACCAAAGTAGTAGACCAGGGAGGGGTTGCGGACATGGCCTTCCTAGACTTTAGCAGGGCATTTGACACAGTCCCACTCAAAAGATTAGTAGTCAAGTTAACCAGCCTGGGAGTGGGTCCCAGGGTGGTAGCCTGGGTAAAACACTGGCTGCACAACAGGATACAGAAGGTAATTGTAAATGGACTCCACTCTGAAGAAAGAGGGGTTACTAGTGGGGTACCGCAGGGTTCAGTATTGGGTCCAGTCCTTTTTAATGTCTTCATCAGTGACATTGCAGAGAGACTGGAAGGAAAAGTATGCCTTTTTGCAGATGTCACAAAGATCTGCAACAGGGTTGATACACAAGGAGGCGTGAAAAGGTTGAAAAGGGACCTGGCAAGGTTGGAGGAATGGTCAGAAGTATGGCAGCTAGGATTCAGTGCAAAGAAGTGCAAAATAATGCACCTGGGAAACAAGAACCCAAGGGAAGAATACACAATGGGTGGGGAGGTAGAAACAACAACAAAAAAGGAAAGGGACCTGGGGGTTATCATGTCAGATGACCTTAATGTTAGCAAGCAATGTGAGAAGTCAGTTGGGAGGGCTGGGGGTATACTGGGATGTATAGGGAGAGGCATTAGCAGAAGAAAACAGGAAGTTGTTATCCCTCTGTACAGACAGTTGGTGATACCCCATCTGGAGTACTGTGTCAAGCTCTGGAGACCCCATCTCTGCAAGGACATAGACAGGATAGAGGTAGTCCAGAGGAAGGCAACTAAAATGGTGCTGGGTCTGCAAGAGAAGCTGTATGAGGAGAGACTAAGGGAGCTTAATATGTATACCCTTGAGGAAAGAAGGGAGAGGGGGACATGATAGAAACTTTTAAGTACCTCAGTGGAATCAACAAAGTCCAAGAGGGTAGCATCTTTCAGAAAAAGAGACTTGCAAGAACAAGGGACACAATTTAAAGATAGAAGGAGGGCGGTTCAGGGGCAATGTGAGGAAGTATTATTTCACAGAGAGGGTAGTGGATGCATGGAACAGCCTTCCTGATGAGGTTGTGAGGTTTAAAACTGTGGGAGAATTCAAGAATGCATGGGACAAACATAAGGCAATTCTTGTGGGGGGTAGGAAGAAATAGGCTGTTGGTTAACTAGGATCTGCGGCCTATCCTGTAGGTAGGGAAATGGGAAGACTAGATGGGCCAAGCGGTCCTTATCTGCCATCAAAGTCTATGTTTCTATGTTTCTATGCTTCCTTAGAATCTATCTCCATTTTAGTGGAGTGATCGCAACGGTAAACATCACTTGCATTCTTACCACAGATCCAGTCTCTGAGACAACATGCAGTGCTCAGTTCTGGTCAGTATTACTGGAATACTGATCCAGTTGAATACTGTACATCAGTCCCCTATTTTTGACAATCATTTTGTGCCTTATCTCACCTTAGGTCTCATAATATTATTTTGGTAGCCATAGGTTTCTTGACTTCTTTGTGTCACTCTTTCTTGATGTGACTGATCCTTTCACACTTGCAGCCCTTCTGTGCATGATCCCAACAGTTCTTTACTCTACAGTCCAGCTACATGGACCACAAAACTGAGGAGTTGGGGACAGAGGAGATGAACCACCAGGGAATAGCAGAAATGGGGGGAGGGATGTTGAGTCAAGTCCATTTTCAGAGAAAAGACTTGGGGAAGGATTTGTAGCCCTGAAGGTGGATGAGGCTATGGGACCAGATGTGATACACCCAAGGACCATAAAATAAGTCAAGGAGGTGCTAGCTGCCCCACTGGAAATGGGTGAGTTTCTGGAGGACTGGAGAAGGGCTGATATGGTCCCTCTACATAGCAACAACAGGAGGGACAAGGCTAGCAATGATAGGCTTTTCAGTTTTCCTTCAGTGTTGGGGACATTAATGGGGACATTAATGGAAATCCTATTGAAAGGAAAACTGACAAAGTATCTTGAATCCGTCAGGCTGCCAGTCCACAGATAGCATGGATGCATGGGGGAAAGGTCATGCCGAATGTATCTAATATTTTTATTTTACTTGGTGGCAAGGGAAATAGATTAGGGAATGGCATTAGAGGCAGCCTATCTGGACTTCAATGAAGCCTTCAACACTGAGCAGCACAGCAGAATAATTAAGATCAGCCCTGAAGTGGTTTCCAAAGTGGTTAAGTGAGAGAGAAACTGTAAAAGCAGGTGTCCCAGTAGTAAGGAGGGTTGAGGATCTGGATGCCACTCCTTTCACCATGCCAGTAACTTAGATTTGAGAATGGATAAGGTCACTGAGGGTCAGTTGGGGTGGGAGAGAATATCACTTACAGGGGATTGCTTTCCTCTCTCCAGAAAGGAATATTACAGTGCCTGGTGTTAGCATAGCCCCAGTGTTGGTTAGGGGCATGGCAGCCAGTGTCTGCTATGATAGAGAGGAGGTGCAATTGCAGCTGCCAATGTGCCCCATACATAGAATTGCATAAGGCTGTCTTAGTGACATTGAATGCCCATTTCTCCTTAGTTCAGGAATAAAAACCAAAAATGGTGCCCGATTGGATGGCTGGCTTCTGGCCGCCAGCAGACCCAACATCCAATGATCACCCAGACAATGCTGCTTTTGCACTATATAAGACGTAGCAAAAAATTAAAGTGATAAGGCAGGGGTACCTGGTATCTGAAGGGCTGCCCAGGGCCTGAGGAGAAAAAGCACTAACAAAAAATAAACAACTGGTTAACAGATGGAAGACAGACTGTGGTGGTTAACAGTACTGACTCTAAGGAAGTGAGACCTGTGGGATACCACAGGGCTCAGAGCTGGGACAAGTCCCCTTCAATGTCTTCATAAGTGACATTGCAGAAGAAGTTGTAGGGAATGCATGCCTTTTTGCAGATGACACGAAAACCTGCAATACACTGAACACTCAGGAGGTGGTGAAGAAAAAACAAAGGGATCTTGGGAAACTCAAGGACTGATCAACAACATGGCAGTAGGGGTTCAATGCCAAAAAATACAAAATCATGCACCTAGTTCATAGGAACTCTGGATCTGAGTATAGGATGAGGGAGGTACTTACAATCAGTACACTGGTAATGGACTTTGGGGTTATTACATCTGAGAACCCCAATGTGGCAGGACAATGTGTCAAGGCAGTGGGTAGGGCTAGTAGGAGGCAGGTGTACATTGGGAGGGATATCTACAGCAGGAGAAGGGAGGAGGTGTTACTGCTGTATCACTCTCTGTTGCAACCCCACCTGGAGTACTGTGTCCAGTTTTGGAGATCACAGCTAAGAAAGGAAAATATTGCAATACCAACCAGAATGCAACACAGTAATGCTGCAGTACACTGTAGAGAACAGTGCATTTCAATGACAATTAAACCCTCTTGTCATGTAATATTTTTTTAACATGTCACTAACTGAAGTTACTGTGTTGCATCATGGCTGACTCCATTATATACAGGCTGGAGGTGGTCCAGAGGAGGACCTATGAGGAGACAATGAGGGATCTCATCATGTACACCCCGATCAAAACATATAAGCACATCACTTAGGTGAACAGGGTGCAGGTGGGGAGTCTCTTTCAAATGATAACAACCACCAGAACCAGAAGGCATGCAATGAAGCTGAAGAAGGAAGTTCAATGAAGATGTGAGGAAATATTTCTTTAATGAAATGGTTGTAGATGCATGAACAGACTGTCAGCAGAAGTGGTGGAGACTAGAACAGTGGGGGGATTAAAGCATGTATGTGATGAACATAGTGGTATATTAAAGAAGAGGCAGGGAGGCGGGAGGGTCACAAAAGACCAGATAGAGTGTGTGGAGGCAGCATGGGCAGGGAATATTTGGGCATACTGGGTGGGTCAAGTGGTCCTTTGCTTCCAGAAAATTCTGTTTCTATATTTCATGAGATGCTATTAATATTTACTGGCGCTATAACATGCAATTTGTAGGATACACACAGTTGATGAGACACATGATTTGACATTTCCATAGAAATAACCATGTCTATACATTTTTGGAAAGTTAACCATACATCAAATAACAGCCACCTTCAAGAAGCTTCATTTCACAAACCACAGATAAATTTCTTTCTCAGGATATGATTTAATATGTTCTAAATCCCACAGTGTGTAGCCAATTTCTTTAGTGTTAGAATTAACTCATCATTTTAGCCCTCTTGTGGAGATGAAAGCATTCCAAAGTAGCCAATGCCTTACATTAGAACTGTGTATAAAGAGCCTCCATGACTTCCAAATAGGTTTTATCAGTTGAAAGGTCATGGTTCACCCAGTTGCAAATTATTCCAAATACTTTTTATCTAATTACACTTGGTAATGTGGCAATAAGTTGACTATCAAGGATTGTGTTGACTGCAATAAATTGTTTAAACTGCTCCACACAAGCTCCCCACTGTTCCACTTCCTCTTGTGCTAGAACACAGATGCCCTATAACAATGGAAATTTTTTCCATGTTTTACTGCAAATGTCCCTGCTCTGGCAGCAACTGCAACTAATCAGTTTTGCTTGTTTCTTTTTCTCTTTTCTAATTATTCCCTTAAAATATACAATAGATGTCTGATCTGCTCCATTCCATGCCTGACAGTGAGAAATCTGTTAAATCACCCTTTCTGCAGAGATAACCCAAACATTATCATGTATACAATGGTGTTTACCCTTTAAGGGGCAGACCAGGTTGTTCTGATGCACCCATTCCCTTTTCATTAAGATGGTGTGCTCAGAAGGGGAAGTGAGAGGGAAGGGGAGGGCTGGGGAGTAGAACAATGGCCAAGCAACAGAAAGGGGAGAGGTAAGAGGAGGTACATAATGGGCAGCACAGGAGTGGCTCAGCCACTTTTTGCTGGAGTTTTGATTTAATTGAAACTGCAGCACATCAGATTGGCAGAATAACATGATAGGTTTGTGCACTAAGATGCAACAGGTAAGATAAGTCATAATGAATAAAAAAAATAGAAATAATATGATAATAAATATAGATAAATAAATTAATAATGAGTTATAATGCTAAGCTGTATTACTTAGAAAACATAAACTGAACTTACAAGCTCAAATGGGCAGACTGGGTGGGCCATAGGCCCTTATCTGCCGACACTGTCTATGTATCTATGTATGTACTTTACAAGACAAAATCGTTGAAGGTGTATTGTATATGACTGACTCATTAGGCCTAGAATGTGACCCCTGTTTGTAAGAAGTTTTGGATTAGGACCCCGTTTGAGGGAGGTTTTCTTTAAATTGAATAAGGCTGTAACAGCGTTTTGCTTAGTTTCTAGGATCCAGGTTTGAGAAACTTGTAAGGCATAGCTCTTTTGGCATTTCTGCACCAGCGTTCCATTAATTTTGAAGTTTTGAATGTGCAAACACGTTCTGGACAAAGGGGAATGCAGGCAGGAAAAGTTTTTGCAGTTTTGTATGTTTCGGTTAGGGCACCGCCGAGCAAGCAAGTCGAGCTGAAGCTGCGCTGCTGCAGGATGTGTGGAATGCCATTAGGACAACTGCATGATTAAGGGCTTTGTTTTCTGGTTGTTTGTACGCATTTTGCTTAGCTTCTGGGTGCATGTGCGGAACACATGTGAGACAAAGGTGGAAGCAAACAGGCAAGGCCTCGGCCTTCAAGAGGATTTTTAGTAAAGCAGCTTTGAAGCTGAAGGAGTTATTTTGAAAGCTTTTTCTGAGCAAGTGCGTGGACGTGAACTGTTCTATGGTCTGATGCTGGGGAACACCATAGTTGTTTTAAAATCAAAAGATTTTTGTTCTCTCAATCTTTAGGGGAAACAGGGCTCTTTTCAGCTTTATGCAGGGGAAAACAGAGAATCTCACCATCGAGTGAGAAGAGGGCAGTTTGAAGGGGGGCAAGGAGATGGTGCCTCCCGAAAGGGAGTGAGGACAGCAGGCATAGTTTTGTGGTGGCCTAAGGGGCTGAACATTAAAAGCAATAGGCAAGGGAGGGGGAAGGCATTTGGTCACAAGAGGAGACGAAGACGGCTCCTGGAGAAAAGGAATGAGGACAACAGAGGCAGGGTTGGTGATGACCTAAGGGCTGAATGGATATAGGGGCTGGAAGCAATGGGCAAGTGAGGGGGAAGGCATGGGAAACAAGAGGGGGAGGCAGGTGATAGAGACCTGGGTGCAGGATAGCACCGACAGAAAAAACGCATGGCATGATGTCACATGCCCGGAGACCCACACAGTGACAACAAAGATGGCCTGTTGAGCTGGAAAAGGGCCTAGGGATGGGAAACAACAGATATAGGGCACAATGGGGGGAGAGGCAACCCAAGTGGACAGGGTAGCAGCAGAAAAACGGGTATATGGACACAGGCATGCGAGGGCATGCTAAAGGGGGGATGTATAGGCCAAATGAGGCCACAAGAGATGCAGTGTTGCCTCAGGCATTTGGACGCCAACTGTGGGGGGACAAAAGAGAAGTGGGCCCAACAAGCCAAGATCATGGCAAAGGGAGACAGGGGGAGAGTAAGGGCAAAAAATGGGGCTCTCAAGAGGAAGGGTGATGGGGATTTTTATGCAGAAAAGCCACTTGGCATGGCTGGAGACAAATGGGACAAAAGGGAAGGGGAATGGAGAGGCCTGGGGGTCAACAGCCATACCAATGCGAGGGCATGCAAGGGGAATATGGTTAAGCCTGGAAGACCACAAGAGGTGGCGCTGAAGGTGTTTTTGAGGCCGGGGGTTTGCAGAAAAGAGAGGTGGATAGAAGATGGGAGGTAATAAGAATGGTAAGGAGGGGGAAGGCAAAAAAAAGAGAAGGGCAATTTTGAAGGATTACAGAGGAGGAAGACCCCTGGCAGAGGATCAGGTATGATGCAGCTGGCTTCCAAAAGGGCAGCATAGAAGGAGGATTTTAGAACCTTACAGCATTGCTACAGGCACAAAAAGGGAAGCCGTAGCTTTAGACATGAATTGACCTGATAGCAATAGAGGACCGTGCAAAAAGAAAAAAAAGAGGTGGCACTTTTTGTCACCATTAATTGACAATTTTTCTTGAAAATTGGCCTGGTCATATGGGGAATACTATGGGCAGATTTGTAATTAATGAAAATTCTCTTTTCAAAAAGTTGTTTCCACAGTTTGTGAACAGCAAGGAACATGGCACCAAAGAAGAACAGACCTTCAAAGGAGGACGCTTACAGGGCTATAGTAGAGCTGGCAGAAAAAGCCAATAGAATGTGGGAGCTGGTGGAAGGGGAGGAACCGGGGAGAAAAGGAAAGCAGAGAAGGGAAAAGGGGGCAGAGGGAAGAGGCTTGCTGAAGGACCAAGCAGTCCAGCCAGGATACAGCCACCAATAGTGGGACCAAGGTGGCTAGTCCACTACCTCTGCAACCTGTTGACCCAGTGCCGCCAGTACCTCCCCAGGACCAGGTTGGGTTTACCCCAGTGGAACCCAGACCAGATCCCCAGCTCATAGTGGTTCCTCCACAGCCACTAGTAAAGCAACCACCCCTTCAACCACAGGGCACCATACTGGGGCACCAGAAGGACAGCAGGCATCAAGGAGTGGACAAGGCCACAGCTAACACACCTGGCTCAGTGGGTGACAGCAACAAAGAGTATACAAACCAAATTGTTTCAGCACTAGGGACAAGGGGCTAAGGGCAGATGGAGTTAGCACTAGCAGAGATTAGGTCAGAAAATGAAGTGCTGAAAGACTAAGGAGGAGTGGAGAAAGAAGGAAAAGGAATGAGGGAGATAGGAGCTCCTGGGATGAGGGTAGGTGAACACATTCCATTGGTCACAAAAGAGAAAATATTGAAGGCAGAGTATGTGGATAGCTTTGCCTTGGTAAGCTGGGAAGCGGCATCAAAATATGAGGAGGCAGAGAATATAGGGAAGAGTGAAATGGCAGCAGCGATAGTTTTGTAAGGCAAGACAGAGGAGGACAAATTCACTAAAGGGAAGACTTGGGAAGGGTGGTTTATAGGTTTCACCACATTCTCAGCCACAGTGTTGGAGGAGAGGCCTGAGCTGGGCATCCCAGTCCTTACATACTCCTTGGTAATAAGGAGACCAAAAGCAAAAGGGGGTGTGGGGTGGATATACTATGATGAATTCTTTCGGCATAGAATAGCGACATATGGGGATGTAAGATGGGACATGAAACAACTAGACTTGTGGACAGACTATGTAAGCAATCAGTCCACACCAGAGGGAAAGTTGGGGAAGAAAGGTGCTATGCCACAGAGATGTTGCTGGGACTACAATAGGACCTTTTGTTCCTGGCCACAATGCCATTTCTGGCACGCATGTTTGAAATGTGGGGGATCACATCCAGCAAGCAGATTCAGGACCACATGGGTCCAGAGAGCCCAAGGATCTGGGGAGCAAAGGTCAGGTCAACAGTTTTTTTGTGAAGACCAGGGATATAAAGGGCAGGCATGGAATAGAGGGGAGAGGGGCAGGGGACATGCAAGTAGAGGGATTCAGAATCACTGAACAGCAAGGCATGACATCAATCAGAGGGGGAGACCTTGGTGGAGAAAAAAAAAGAAGACAAGGGAGCAATTTAGAGAAGCTAGAACCCCCATCAGGATAGATGCATGGAAAGAATGATTAGACAGATACCCGAATAGGAAAATGGCAGGTTTTTCATTGCAGTGTGAGGGCCCAAGGCAAGTGAGAGAGGCAAACAATCTGGGTTCGGTAATAGGAAGGGAAGAAATGTTAAGACAAAAAATAGAGAAGGAAAAGACAGCAGGGAGAGTAGAGGGACCATATGATACCCCCCATTGCAGAATATGAGGATTTCTCCATTGGGTTTGGTCCCCAAAAAACAGAAGGGGGAATATAGAGTGATTCATCACCTTTCCTTTCCTGAAGGTGATTCGGTGAATGATTTTATCAGTAAGGAATACAGTAAAGTGACATATTTCACTTTGGAAGACGAAGTCCAGATCATCTGGGCAACTGCGGATGCATGGATGGCAAAGACAGACATAGAGTCCACTTTCAGATTACTTCTGGTTAGGAGAGAAGACTGGGACCTGTTGGGGTTTAAAACTGGGAGACAGTACTATTTTGACAAAGCCATGCCCATGGGTTGTTCTATAACATGTGTGATATTTGAAGCATTCAGCACATGTTTGCAGTGGATATTTCAAGAAAGAACTGGTTATAAAACAGTTATTCACTATTTGGATGATTTCCTTTTTATAGGCAGTGGGAGAAGAGAGACAGAAAAAATGTTAACCAGCTTTCAAGAACTGTGTAAAGAACTAGGGGTTCCATTGACACCAAAGAAAGCAGAAGGGCCCAGTAAGGTGTTAGAATTTCTGGGTATTGACATAGATGCTCTGGGTGAAATAGTTTAGTTTAGTTTATTAGTCTAGGAATTAATACCTTTGAGCCAGGGCTCTTTTACAAAGGTTCCACGTCACAAAGAACATTTAACAAAGCATGATACACATTACAGGTAAAACCAGACAGGAAAGTTACATCATAAATTTGCTATTAACAGTTTAAGGCAGTAACGTTTTTAAGTTTCATAGAAAAACAAGTTATAACAGGTTCAAGCGAGTAGACAATTTCGAGGTTAAGGAAACTTCCAGGGAGAGGGTGAACATTAGGTGCCAAAAGGAGGCTAGAGAGGAGGGAAAGGTGGTGAGCGGGACAGTAAGTGAGAGGGGACAGGAAAAAAGGGGGGAGTGAGTCTGGGTGGGAGACAGGAAGTAGTAGAGGTACCAGAGGGTTCATTAGTCAGGGAGGAAGAGGCCTTAGATGTGAGGATGGACATGAGGAGTAGTAGTCTTTGTCTAGCACAATCACAGTTGCTAGTGGTGGTGAGGTGGGCATAGAGCATGGATTTGAAAGCTTCAAGCGGTTGAGGATAGAGTAGGTGGACTAAGCGCATTGAACCATGTCAGGGCCCTGTATGCAAAAAGATCTTTGTCCCTGTGCAGTCCAGCATCTCGAACCAGGAAAGGTTGGCTCAGATCTGGTGGAGGGTCATGAGCCAGGATTCAGTTGGAGTAGGTTTGAATACATAATGGAGTCAGCCCCAAGATAGATTTTTTGCCATTGTGCAGGTGAGATAAATAAGACGATTTGATAGGTTCAATCAGCCTGATTCATAGTACAGATCACATGCAGGAGTCAGTCTTTGAGCCCCGCGTGAGAGCCGGCAGGCCTTATTTAGAGTGATTGAGATCGCCTTTAGAGCAGTGGAGGTAGCTGAGCCATAAATAATAAGGCCATAGTCAATGATTGAGATTATGGAACTCTGTATAGCTATTCTCAATGCCGCTTGATTTAGAAATTGACAGTTACGGAATAGTATTCCAGGCGCTGGTTCACTGTTTTCGCAGTGTTGTCAAATGGGTTGCAAAGGTGAGCCCTTGGTCAAAAGTGATGCCAAGGTATTTGAAAGTATTTACTTGGTCCAGTGTAATTCCCGAGAGGTTTGTATGGTGAGTGGAGTATGCCTATTTTTGTTTTGGTGATTGGAGAATAGCATGGCTTTTGTTTTATTGTGGTTTAGCACAAGTTTACTATCCAGGAACCACCTTTCAACACTACAGAAAGCAAGTTGCAGGCTTTTTCATAGGGAGTTTGGATCCTTGTGGGAAGAGAGAATTACAGCATCATCAGCGTATAAGATTATTTTCTCCTGGCAGATATCTGGGAGGGAGTTAAGGAACAGGCTAAAGAAGAGCGGTCCAAGAACTGATCCCTGTGGTACACCCGAGAGAACTGGTTTGAAGTCGGAGAGTTCATTAGAGAGTTTTACAGCCTGTGACCGATTGGACAGGTAACTTTTTACCCAAGCACAAGGACCTTCGGCCAGGTCTAGGCTAGAAAGTAGGGAGGTAAGTAGGCCATGATGGACTGTGTCGAAAGCTTTTGTAAGATCGATAAAGACTGCACCTGTTTGGCACCCTTTGTCCAGGGCTGAGTGGACTTCTCCAGAGAAATCAAGTAAGGCTGTTGTTGTACTATGTCTTTTCCTAAAGCCGTGCTGTTGATTACAGAGTAGATTTTATTTGTCCAGGTAATCAGAGAGTTGATCTGCCACTATTCGTTCAAGTGCTTTGGAGAGGGGAGGGAGTATTGATATTGGTCGATAGTTTCCTGTTGAGGTTTTGGCCCCCCCCCGTGTGCACTGGCGTAACTATGGCAGATTTCCATTTGTTGGGAAATTGACTTTGGCAAAGTGACAGATTAAGAATTTTGCAAGGGGTGAAGTACTCATCCAGGGTGAGAGACAGGATTTTAGATCTAGCGTGTCACTACTTGTTCTGGATTTGAGCAGGCCTTTCTTATGTACTTGTGTGCTTCGTGCACTTTCGATTTTCTTGAAGTAAAATTGTGGTTTGTCACGAGGGGGTGTTTTGTGATACTAGGCTAGGCACAGGTAAGTCCGAGAAGAAATCTGGGGAGGACCCCACTAAGGTCTGTGAATGTCTTATTAAGCACATCTGCAATAGACTTTGGGTCAAGAGTGGTGGATCCATCAACTTTCATAATGGTAGGTGACGATTTTGATTGTTTACCCATTATGTTCGGATGTTGTCCCAAAAAGCTCTTCCATCACCCCAGGTGGATTCAAGGGCATTTTTGAAATAGGCGCTCTTCATTTGCCTAATTTGTGAGGTACATCTATTTCATGCCTGCTTGTATTTTAGGGTATCATGAGGTGAGCCTGTGTCTCTGGCAACTGCCCAGAGGTGGTCCTGAACCTTGAGCTCGGCAAGTAGTTTGGCAGTAATCCATGGATTTGATAGCGCTTTGATTTTACCGCTACTGGGCGTATAAGTCGTATGCAGAGTTGAAAGATTTAATGAAGTATTCTAGTGCGGTATTAATATCAGTTGATTCAAGGACTGGCATCCAGTCCTGTTGTAGGAGATGGGTTTTCAACTTGATAAGATTCCCATAAGGCAATACTCTGCTTGTTATAACTTTGGGGGGTGGCTTGAGAAATTTATTAGACCAGGTACAGGACACTGGGGAGTGGTCACTGAGGGAGTCAGGGAGGACTTTAATGTTTTTTATCCGGTCAGGGTGATTTGTGAGAACCCAGTCAATAAGGGTGCTTGTACCAGTTTTGTAATTTTTCCGGGTGGGGAGGTTACCATCTGAGTCAGGTTTGCTGCTAGGATGTCATCTTTGTAAGAGCCAGTGTCAGAGGCGAGCCAGTTTATGTTGAAATCCCCGAGGAGGAAGAGCTCATTTTCAGAGGGCTGCAGACTAACAAAATCAAGTACAGACTTAATACTGGCACGGTGGTCTTTTGGAGGGATATAGACTGCGGCCACTGTGAGAACTTTGTTTTGTGCGCCAAGAAGCAGCTTGATTGGGAGGAGTTGCATCTGTGTATTTGTGGGGGTGAAGCTGCTGCATTGACAGGAGAGGTTGTCCTTTATGTAGATAGCACAGCCCCACCTTCTTGCTTGCCGGTCGCAGTCTGAAAAGATTGTAGCCTTAAAGCGAGACCAGATGATCCTGGTGCTGGGAGATAGCCAGGTTTCCAAATGGCTAGTATATCAGGTTTTTTTTGTCCAGCGAGAGTTTGAAGAGATGCCAATTTGGGAAGGAGGCTGCAGATATTTAGAGTGATAATGGAGAGACCACTACCAACTTTCCTGTTTTGTCACTTCAGTGCAACAGGACCAGGGTTTGGGTGTATCCCACCAGATATTAAAAGTAGGAGGAGCAGGAGTTTCAGCGATGCCATTCATAGTTCATAATAGGTTGGAGTGAGTTTCGCTTGTACTTTTTAAGATGCTTGGATTGTCTTCTGGAGTCCCAGTAGAGGGTGATCGTTAGTGAGTTATAATGATGTGGCAGTTTCCAATTAGGAAATATGGCTCTTTGCACCCAGGTATTAATTGGGTGATGTTTGTTTAAGACTTCAGAGTAAAATCCATGGTACAATGTTTCGGTAGTAGTATAGAAAGGTGAGAGTAGGTGGAGGGGTAGGGTAGGTGAGGGGGGAGTTGGCATAAAGGGAAAAGGAGGGTGAGGGTGAGCAGGAACAGGTGGTGGGGACTAAGCCAAAGCATTTTTTTTAGCGAGGCAGGAGAGAGCCGAGAAGTAGTGTGGGCTAGGCAGTCGGTGGGGGTGGCAAGCAATTGGAGGGTGGTGGGGTACGGATTTTAGTGGGCTAAGGTGGATAGCTAAGCACTATGGTGAAGTACAGAGAAAAATGAAAAAAAAATAAAAAATCATCCTTGACTGCTTTTGTCATGTCTACCCAATGGTGTGGTCTGGTCACCCCAGCTGTAGCCCTTGCTAACCTTTTAGTGAAAGCCCTCCCTGAAATAGTTCAGCTGCCTGACAAAAAAATAGAAAAACTGAAGGAGTTGATTCAGAAACATACCAGTAGATGAAGATAACAGCTAAAACAGGTACAGCAAGTATTGGGACATCTGAACTTCGCATGCTGGGCTATTGGGCCAGGAAGGGCTTTCACTAAAAGGTTAGCAAGGGCTACAGCTGGGGTGACCAGACCACACCATTGGGTAGACATGACAAAAGCAGTCAAGGATGATTTTAAAGTTTGGGAGGAATTCCTCTGGGAATATAATAGCTGCTCTTTCTGGCAGGAGGAATGGGTGTATAACACAGACCTCAGTCTTTACACAGACACAGCCAGGGGGCTAAGCATGGGGGACTATCTGAGGGGCAGATGGTTTGCAGAAACATGGCCAACTGACTGGGTGAGGGATGGTAAGGTAAAAGATATAACATTGTTAGAGATCATTCCCATCTGGGCATGCACCCTGGTTTTGGGGGAAGAATTACGGAATCAGAAAGTGACATTCTGGTGTGACAATAGAGCAGTGGTAGAGGTACTAAACAACAGGGGAGCCAGATCAGAAACAGTCATGCAAGTTTTGTGACTTTTGGTGCTAAGAGTCTTGCAGTTGAACAAGTCATTCAGAGCGAAACACATAGATGGGGTACACAATACCCTGGCTGAAAGCCTTTCCTGTCTGCAGCTGGATCATTTCTGGAGGCTGGCACCAACAGCAGAGGAGCAAAAAATTCCCATACCAACGAACATCTGGGACATTGGCAAGAAGGAGCAGAACTGTTGTTTCACAGTTCATGGGCACCATGGACTCTGAGGGCCTATGATGGGGTCTGGCGAGTGTTTCAAACATTCAGGGCAACACACCTTATGGAGGTAAGTAGGCCACTCACAGAAGAACAATTGGGGAAGTTCACCATAGAGCAATGGCAAAGAGGAACGGTCCACACCACAATGGGGGTCTGTTTGGCAGGGATTAGTGTTATTTGCAGCCTAAAAGGATGGAAGGACCTGACAAAAGCAATGTTCATTAGAAGAATGATGCAGGGATGGGGTAGGTTAAAACAAGGGACTGTGGATAATAGAAGACCAATAGGGGAACAGTGGCTTGCGAAACTAAAGGATGTGTTACCAGCAATATGCAGATCAAAGGCCAAGGCCCAGCTATTCCACATGATTTACTGTATGCTGTAATGTTTGCAGGGGCCATGAGAGTGAGTGAGGTGGCAGGTCATGGCAGTAAAGACAAGGAAGGGGGATTGGAATGGGAAGATATAAGCTGAGGGATGTAGGAAATACAAATCATGATCAAGACGTCAAAGACGGATCAAAGGAGGCAAGGTTGCATGGTAACACTAAAGAAACATGTGGAGGGTGCAGTGTGCCCAGTGAAAGCTTTGTGGGCTTTCACTGCAGAGCATGGAAACAGGACAGGGAGATTATTTGAGCATGGAGATGGAAGGAAGGTCACAAGTTAACAAGTCACAGCCTTGCTCAAAAAAGGCATGCAACTCTTGGGGGATGATCTGATTAATTACTCATCCCACTCCCTATGGATAGGGGTTGCCTCACAGTGGGCAGCAGCAGGTGAGACAGTGAATAATATTTTGGAGAAGGGGTGCTGGCGGTCTGCCAGTTATAAGAGATACATTCGAACACTGCAGTATGGAGATTAACATATCACCTGTGTTTTGTTACAAATTTGGATCCACATGGGGGGACAGGGAGGAGTGATATAGTGAAAAAGAGAAGTTAAGACCATATATAAGATGTTTATTTTGCTTAAACCCTATAGGAAGAGGGTGGATCACAGAAATCTGGATCTGCGGCCAGTTTATATTTATTGTGCAGAAAGGAGAGCTGAGAAAAAGGCTGAGGGAAAACAGCCGTACCAAGATGTGAAGCAATGTAGGTTGGTTTGGCGTGGCGTCTGGGGCATGAGATGGGCACAACTGCTTCCTACCCTGAAAAAGCTGAAGGAGTGGCTACCCATTCCAGACCTAATTATTATACATTTGGGGGTAATGACCTTGGGCGTAAGCCATGGGTCGACACATACTTGCAGATAAAAAGGGACCTAGAGATAATACAGGAGTGGTGGCCTAAGGTGTGCCTTGCCTGGTCAGATATGATCCCAGGAAGGGTTTGGAGACATGAACACAGCCATAGAGCTGTGGATAGGGCCAGGAGAAAGATGAACAGAAGGGTAGGAATAAAGAAAATGGAAGGGCAGGTAGTACTTTGAGGTGTGGAAGAGTGGGTAGAAGATTTCTACAGGTCAGATGGCATGCATCTGTCAGATCTAGCCATAGATATGTTTAATACAGAAACAATAGGTTTTATAGAAACATGGAGGAGACATGCAAAAAATGGAAGTTAAAAAAAAAAGAGAGAAGGACAGAGAGAGACTTTCCCTGAGGTAGGGGGGAACGACACCTTAATGTGAGGGGAAATCCTGTCATCCAACACAAGCAGGAGACCAACTAATGGGGAAAAAGGGGGAAGGGGAGGGGGGAAGAAAATGGAATAAGATGGAAAGAAGAAGAAGCTGAAGGAGGAAAGAGGTCTCAGTTTTCACCGTTACCTAACAGAAAATGAGAAGAAGAAAGCACCCAGGTTTTCACCTTGGGGGAGAAAAGAGGAAGAAAGAGGGATGATCAGAGATTGGATATACTGATGCAAAAGAAATGCAATTGTGAGAAATATAATAATAAAAGGTGATGAAATGGAACATGGAAATATTATATATAAATAAATTAATTGCCAAATCTGAGCACAACAACAAACAATACTAACATACTAACATACTAAAATGCCATCAGAATAGGCCTAATGGTCTTTCGTGTCTACTAGTTTGGTCAGCCCCCACCCTGGGAGCTGACCTTGCTGCCCTACTCGCCTTCTCTGCCTTCACCCTTCCCAATTCCAGATATTCTTGCTGCATTGTATTCTGCTTCCAGAACCCTTCCCCTGTACCTGTCCCACCCCCTCTTGAACCCCTCCACCATCTCTGCCTCCACCAGCCTCCTAGGCAGCACATTCCATGGCTCCACCACCCTCTCAGTGAAGTAACACCTCCTCATTTCTCCCTTGAATCTTCCCCCCACCAGCTTCCACCCATGCCCTTTAGTGGCCCCCTCTGCCTTCTTCCTTCGAAGCACCCTGACTGTTCCTCCCCTAATTACTCCCTTCATGTACCTGAAGACCTCTATCATGTCCCCCCGGTCCCTTCTTTCTTCCAATGTGTACATATTTAGCTCTTTGAGCCTCTCCTCATAGGTCCTTTCCCCCAAGCCCCAAATCATTTTGGTTGTCCTCCTCTGGACCCTCTTCAGGAGTTTAATGTCCCTCTTTAAGTGTGGCCACCAAAACTGCATGCAGTACCTCGAGGTGGGGCCTCACCAAGCAGTTATACAAAGGGAGTATCACTTCCCTCCTTATGGAGGTGATCCCCCTTGCAGTGCATTCCAGCATCCTGTTGACCTTGACTGCTGCCCTCCTACAAGTCTCAGAGTTGTTCATCTTGACATCCACCACCACCTCCAGGTCCCTCTCAGCCATCAAAGACTTGTAGCATCCCTCCAGGGTGTACACTTGGCATAGGTTTCTGGCCCCCAGGTGCAGTACCTTGCATTTCCCTGCATTGAGCCTCAGCTTCCACTTTCTAGACCATCTTTCCAGAGCCTCCAGGTCTCCCTGTAGTGCCACCCTCCCCTCCCCTCCTCCCCATCCACCACCGCCCCCCAGTTTTGAGTCATCTGCAAAGAGACTCATCTCCTTCCTGATACCTGTCCTTATGTCAGAGATGTAGGCATTGAACAGGGCCCAAGGACTGATCCCTGTGGGACCCCACTAATCACCCTCCTTGGGGATGAGACTATCCTGCCAACTATGACCCTCTGGGTCCAGTCCTGGAGCCAGTTGCCTATCCATCTGATCATCTGGTTCCTCACCCCCATTTCTCCCAGCTTATCCAACAGGCCCACGTGAGGAACAGAGTCAAATGCCTTGCTGAAGTCTAGAAAGAGGACGTCCACTGGTCTACCCAGGTTCAAGGCACTCATCACACAGTCACAGAACTCCACAAGGTTTGTCTGACACGATTTCCCCGGGATGAATCCATGCTGTCTATCGTCCAGGCACCCTGACTTTTCCTGGTCCCCCAGCCTCTCCTTGACAATGCCCTCCATCACCTTGCCCACCACAGATGTCAGGCTGACAGGTCTGTAGTTCCCTGCCACCTCCCATGATCACCCCTTGTGGATAGGCACCATATGTGCCACCTTCCGGTCCTGGGGCACACACCCTGTTCTCAGAGAGATGATGAAAAGCTCCGCCAGGGGTTTTGCCAGAACATTCGCAAGTTCCTTCAGCACTCTGGGATGTAATTTATCCAGCCCCGGTGCTTTCTTTGTCTTAAGGGACCTGAGTGCTTCCCTCACTCTCTCTCTGCTGTGATTCCAACTGCCGCTACCTCTCCTCCCTGCTTAGCCTTCCCCCCTCTTGCCAGTGATGCCTCCCCCTCTCCTCAGACCCACCAATTGGTAAGGGTCCCCCCTCCTAAGTATCACTGTCTCCTCCCATGTATGATGCAGCACCCTCATTTTCCTTGGTGAAAACTGAGGTGAAGTACTCATTTAGTATCTTAGCCTGCTCCCCCAGGTCTTGTGCCCATCTCTCACCATTTTAATCCTGCTAATCTGCCCCTTCACCCTTCATTTTTCCCCAATGTATCTAAAGAACCCATTGTTCCCTCTCCTAATTTCCCTGTCCAGGTTCTGCTCCTTCCTTGCCTTAGCCACCCTCACCACCCTAGTGGCCCTTCTAGCCATCAGCTCATACTCCCCTCTATCACTTTCACTCCTTGAGCACTTGAATTGCCTATAGGCTGCCTTCTTTCCCCGCACCACCTCCTGGACCTCCCTGGTCCACCAGCAGGGTTTTCAGGCCCTACCACATTTTCGTCTTACTCTTGCACAGGTGCTGGTAGGATCCTGCACCCCTCTACTGATGATTTCCCACCTACTATCAGCATCCATGTCTGACCCAATCCCATCCAAATGCTCCTTAAGGATCCTTCCCATTTCCTTAAAACCCACTCCCCTGAAGTTGGTAACCTCCATCTTTGTGCAGCCTTCTATCCCTCCTAGGTCCAGGCAGAACCAGACCATGGCATGGTCACTCCCCGCCAATGGGTCCCTTACCTCCAGGCGCCCAATCTGGTCACTGTCTGCCAGGACCACATGCAGAACCCGCACCTTCCTGGTTGGTTCCCCCACCTGCTGAGTTATTAATGAGTCTTGAAAGATATCCAACAACCTCTGTTCCCTGGCCACCGAGGATGTCTTAGTCTCCCAGTCTGTTCCTGACATGTTTAAGTCCCCCAACACCACCACCCTTCCCCTGCCCAGTCTGCAGTGTCTCCCAACATCTGCCACCAGACTGTCCTCCAGCTCCTCCACCAGTGCAGGGGGTCTATACACCACTCCTATTTTTACTCTCTGTCTTTTTGTGAGGGAAAAGGGGGGATCTGGGACAATGGTGTTTTCCCTTTAAGGGGCAGACCAGGTTGTCCTGGTGCACCCCTTCCCTTTTCATTAAGATGGTGTGCTCAGAAGGGAAGGGGAGAGGAAAGGGGAGGGTCAGGGGTAGAACAATGGCCAAGCAACAGGAATGGGAGGAGCAAGAGGAGGTACATAATGGGCAGCACAGGAGTGACTCAGCCACTTTTTGCTGTAGTTTTGATCCCTTCCACCACCCTGAAAATATAGAGCAAGAGGGGAAGACAGTCAAAAAGGGACTGTATGGTAAGTCTGTCAAAGGTGGATGACAGAAATGTCTGGTAGGATGGTTATTGGGCTGCCAAAGGTGGATGACAGGAAATAGTACAGTAATTGGACTGCCAAAGGTGGATGGCAGAAAGAGAAAAAGTGGGGGGAAGGAGGGGGAGAAAAAGGAATAAGATGAAAAGAAGAAGGAGGAAAGTGGTCTCAGTTTTCACCATTATCTAACAGAAAAGGAGAAGAAGAAAGCACCCAGGTTTTCACCTGGGGGGAGAAAAGAGGAAGAAAGAGGGATGATCAGAGATTGGATATATGGATGCAAATGAAATGCAATTGTGAGAAATATAATAATAAAAGATGATGAAATGGAACATGGAATTATGATATACAGTATAAATAAATTAATTACCAATCTGAGCACAACAACAAACAATGGTCTCTGTTTTTTTGTGAGGGAAAAGGGGGGATCCGGGACAATGGTGTGGTGTATATTTTGAGGCATTCTGTCCTTCTCACTGTCAATGTTGTATCTTTTCTGAGAGTCAGATATAAAGGAGACCACACCAGAGAACTGTAAAAGCAGGAACAATCTTTTTTGGTTTCCTCGTAAACATGACAGGAAAAAAAAATATGCCCATGGAAGCCATTAGTGCACAAAATCCATCAGAACATTTTTAGCCCCTAATGTACATCCATGCATACATTACAAATATTTCCTTTGGAAAAAACAAAAGTGTTATTTGGAACATCATCCATTTCCAAGATAATATATGAGAAATTCTGTGATTTCCAAATAAACAAAAACAAATGTACAGTTAGCTTCATCAAAACTTGGTTATGCAAAATCCCCCCAACATTTGATTATCTGGACCTTACTTTTTTTTATTTGCACCATTTCTAATAAAATAGAGTATTTTTCCCAGTAGACTTCATCTATTTGTTTTGCATATTCCTGCATGAAGTTGTAATTCTCCATTTTTTGACATCAAGATCAACTGATGTGGAACTTACTGCTGGTGCCACAAGCTGAATATTATGACTTTGGCATAGAAAAAGCAGCAGGAACAAATAAATTCAGTCAGGCAAAGAGCCTACTTTATTGCAAAAGTCTTTACTAATGAGAATGAAATGTCTTGCAAGTCTGGGTTTTTGAATATCAGGGTTGTATTCTTTCAATGCCAGCAGCCCATGACATTGAACTGTCCCTCATTTTACCTCTCAAAAGAAAGAGCACTACCCTCAGTCCATATCCTGATTTGTGATTGTAGGCAATCAATTTGTACATAAGTTTACTATTTCACCTTATCACTAGAAGACCCTATTGATTGTCTATACTATGTTTGCTCTACATATGACTGCCTCAAGCAGAGACAAATGTTGCAATAGCTATAAATGGCAGTGATGTCACCTTTGTTCAAAGTCCAAGTCTGGATTATTATATTGTATTATTTATATTTATTTATTTCACCAGGAAAAGGCTCGATTGAGCAATCTTATTTACAAGAAGGTCCTAGGTAGCAAGGCAATCAGAAATCATGACAACAATAATATTGGTACATGTAATACTGAATGCAAAGCAACAGCATACAAAACAAACTCTGGCCAGAGCTGATAGGGCTGCAGGTGAGGAATCTGGTGTAAAAATATTAACAATTACCAAAGTTATGAACCTGCATTAGCAAAATGTAATGTAGGCTCATGAAGTTGTTGTTCTGTAATATTTATACAGCAAATTTTCAACATATCCCTGTTAAGACCCCGTCTCATGAAGAAGGGCACAGCAGATATTCAACTCCTGTGCAAAAGGTGATGTGTTTGTTCATGTTCACCTTGTATTACCAATGTTTTTTTATCTGCTAGTGTGGTATTGCTGGGGAGGGCTACTTGGGTGAGGGAAATGGTGAGGGACAGCTTCTTAGAGGGTTGTATCCCACTACCATGTAACCTATTACCATTCATTCTCTTGCTAGAGGCACCTTGGTATACAAGATTAATCACCTTCAGCCCAGGGCCCCACTAAAGGTTAGTCAGGTATGACAGGGTGGAGTATGGTGGGACTGTATCCCCCAAATAAACCTTACATCTCAATTTGAATTGAGTCTTATAAATCAGTTCATAATTATGACACATTTGTGGAATGGGTGGACTAAAGTGCAAGATAAAAAACTGTAAAATGAAAATGTGGCAGCAGAGGGATGTTTACAAAAATATACAAACTCTGGTCAGAGCTGATACAGCTGCTTAGAGTGAGGGGAGTGTGGCAAGAGTGAGTAAAAGAATACTCAGAGCTCTTGCCGTGCTCTCGCTGCACCAGAGTCTATTACGCATGTTTGGAAGTAAATGTTGAAATACTGCATTAAAGTAGTATAGTGCATGCTATCTATATAAGGAAGCACACCAATTGTCACAAGCATATTGTTATTATAATGTATCAAAAACTAAAAAGTAGCCATTTAGTTAATTATGGAACTAAGAAAGAATATTCACATGTGACACTGAATTATTAATAAGAAAATAATCTGTAAAATATTATTAGAAAGAAACATTGGAAACTTTTTAAAACAAATCACTATGTACAGTCAAGCTCAATAATTATAAACATACTGGCATGTTTTTTTACTCCCAATGAACTGACATGGAAAGACGTGTGTAGGAGCACAACCCTGTTATATTAAAACCACGGAAGTGGGCTACAGCTACCTCTGATGTCATAATTAAGGTAGCTTCCTGCCTCCAACAAATTTGTTTTTAATTTTTTATTTATTTTTTATTTATTTATTTATTTAAGAATCAGTTTACAACTTTTGAGCCAGAGGCTCGTTTCCAAAGGTACTTCGTCACATAAAGACATACATTGCGTCTCGGTTACATAGCAAAGATTTGCAAGAAATCAATAGGCATTCACCAGAGGTGCCACGTCACATTGTGGTCAGACAAATACAATTGGGTACAGGGTACATGTAATTGATAACAGGTATTACACAAGTTGGTATCAAGTGAGCATTCTGGTAGATAAACATTGAAACAGCTGGCACTGGCCAGGTTAAACCTAGGCATGGTGTACAGGAAGTGGTGGAGGGGATGGTTGGGTGGAGAGCTGCCCGGGGGGCATTGTCAAGAGAAAAAAGAGGTGGAGGCTATGTTCAGAGACAGGAGCAGTTACGAGTGCTGAAGATGTGGTTCCGAAGTGCAGTTTTGAATGTGGAGATGGTGATGGCATTGGTGATGGTGGCAGGGAGAGAGTTAAACCAGGTTGGGGCTCTATAGCTGAAGAACCTCTGGCGAAGGCTGGTTCTCATTCTGGGGACCTTTAGAGTGGTCTTGTAGGAAGACCGTGTTGCAATGGTGGGAGGGCTCTGTGGATGGATGTCGTTATTTCCAGGGGAGAGCCCGAGAAGTTTTTGGTGAGAGACAGGTCTGCTATCGGAGCCGTTCATCCAGGGTAAGCAGGTTAGCATCGACATATAGCTGACAGGTGTGTGTGAGCCTGGGGGCACCAGTAATCAATCTGCACACTTTATTCAGAGTTAGGTGAATTTTGTTGATGCAGTGGTGTCGGCAGCACCGTATACTGGTAGATCATAGTCTACAAGGGACAGAACGGACGATGTAACAGCTAGCCGGATAGCATTTGGGGGAAGGCAGGTTTTATGGTGGAATAGGATGCCAAGCCGTGTGTTGGTGGTGGATGTTAGGGCGTCGATGTGGTTGTGAAATGTGAGGGCTGAATCGAAGGTAACCCCAAGGTATTTGTAGGAGCAGACTTGTTCCAGTGGTTGGTGCTTGGAAGGATATAGAGTGGGTGGTTGCTAGCTTTGTTTTGGGGTGGAAAAGAGCATAGTTTTGGTTTTCTTAAGATTGATGATGAGTCTGCGCCCTTAAACCAAGCCTCGGCACTGTTGAAAGACTGCTGTAGGGAGTCCTATAGGGAGATGGGATTACGGTGGGTGGCAAAAAGGACAGCGTCGTCTGCATACAGCAGAATTTTTCCAGAGCATGCACTGGGCTGGGTGTTCAGATACAGCGAGAAGAGAAGGGGGCCCAGGATGGAGCCTTGGGGACCCTGAGAGAATGGGATGGTATCGAGAGGTGTTATTAATCTTGACACACTGGGATCGAGTGTCAAGATAGCTAGTACACCATGCCAGGGGCCAGCCGAGAGACCAGTGAGGCAGAGTGCATTCAGCAGCAGTGGATGGAGACAGTGTCGAAAGCCTTGAGAGGTCAATGAACACTGCACCAGCTAGGGAGCTGGTATCCAAGGAGGAGTGTAGGAAGTTGGAGAATTCAATAAGGGCAGTGCTGGTACTGTGACCCACATGGAAGCTATGTTGCTCTGGGCATAAGATGTTATGCTTAGCCAGATAATCAGTGATTTGAATGGCCACCACTTTCTCCAGGGCTTTAGAGAGGGAGGGAGGATGGAGATTGGCGGTAGTTGTTGGCCGATGACCTGTCGCCTCCTTTATGAATAGGTGTGATAATGGCTGTTTTCCAAGCTGGGGTATTGTCCCAGGCAGAGTGACTGGTTAATTAGGCTTGTGAGAGGTGCAAGGACTTCATCTAGCACCAGCCTGAGGATGCTGGGGTCCAGTGAGTCACTGCCGGGATTGTTGCCATTGAGAGCTTTGATTAGAATGGGTCTGGCTTCCTGGGTGGAAATCTTCGCAGGAGGAAGCTGGGGTGCTGGAGGACAGGGGAGTTTGGCTGGGGGAGGGTCAAAGAAATTACTAGGAGGACTGAGCTAAGGTCAGTGAAAGTGGTGTTGAACCAGTTAGCTATGGTGGCAGGCTCGGTGGAGGTTGTGCCATTTCTAGTGAGCTGATGGGGCAGGGGAGCAAGCTTTACCATTGAGTTGCTTAATATTATCCCAGAAGGTCCGGGCTGAGCCCCAGGAGGAGGTAAGGAGGCCTGGTAATGGTCTGCCTTGGCTTTCCTGATGGCCCATGAGCATTTATTTCAGGCTGCATTGTATGCTTGCCTATCAGACAGACGGCCTGTTTCAGTGGCAAGGTGCCAGAGGTTATCCCGGTTTCTAATGATTGTAGGAGGGCCAGGCTAACCCAGGGTGCGTCCTGTTTTTGGACCGGTTTTGGTTAAGGGTAAAGAGATCACAGGCCATGTTGAAGGTGTGAGTGAAAAAGGTGAGGGCAGTATCAATGTTGGTTGCATGCTGAATGGGGACCAGTCTATCTGGGTGAGGAGTGCCTTAGTTTCTTCAGCCCACCAGGGCAGAGGCGCTCGGAGGGTGGTCTGGGCTTTGGGTTTGGGATTGGGGGCTACCCAGTGGAATAGGATAGGGAGTGGTCACCAGGGAGTCTGGGAGGACCTGGATGTTTTGGATTTTATGGGGTCGGTTAGTTATAATAACATCCAGCAGGGTGCTGGTACCACTCTTAGGGTTAAGTCTCGTGGGCTGGGTGACGAGTTGTGTCAGATCTTGGCGGCAAATGAGTCTCTGGTGGTGGATGAGGAGGTGCTGAGCCAATTTACATTAAGGTCCCCAACTAGGATTTGTTCTGCCTTATGGTGGAGGGTGGCCAGATAGTCCGTTAAAGATACCAGGGCTGGGTGCTGGTTCTTTGGGGGAACGTAGGCTGTGGTGAGATAGAGAGGGCTCCTAGAGGGGTCTGGGGTGAGTCTGAGGGTAAGGCCTGGGCCCCATTTATGAGGGCAGGGTGGGAGTGCGTGTCCAGGTATTGTGTCCCTGGTGTAGATTGCACAGCCTCCCCTCGTTTGTTTTACCGGTCCTCCCGGTATAAGGTATAGCCTGGGAGGAGACAAATGAGTCCGGAGTTGATTTGGACAGCCAGGTTTCAACCAGGGCTATGATGTCTGGTTGGTGAGCCAAGGCCCAGCACTGTAGGGTGTCAAATTTCTTCAGCAGGCTGCATATGTTCATGGAGGCTACTGAAGACCAGTGGGCTGAGTGGGTGGATGGGAGGGGGAAGGGCCTGGGTTGGGGTCTATGTTCCCTGTTAGGAGTAGAAGGAGGAGAAGTGCTCTGGTCAGAGGGAGGCAGATGGAGAGTTTATGGAGCGATAGAATAAGGAATGGGGTTTGGTTGCACAAGGGGTGGGTAGGGTAGCACAGGCAGAGAAGGCCTGAGTGATTAGAAGTGCAAGGGGGCTGTGGGGGGAGGACAGGTGATGTCTGGAAGGGGGGTGAGGTGGAGAGGAGCATATGGGATGTGTGGAGGAGGAGGGAGGGGTAGGAGCAGTGGTAAAGGAGGAGGGGAGGACAGGAGGGTAGGTAGGATTTGCTTTCTCAGAGAAAAGGGTTCATCTTTAATTTGTTGCCAACTGTTGGCCTGTAAATGGGTGTTGCAGGCTTCCCAATATGAACAACAGTTACCAGTTTTTCACTCTATCCACACCAACAATTTGAAGTGAGATTCACAGCACTAACACCTAGCAAGCAACAAAACAAGCAGTTCTCTGGATAATGCATGAACATCTTCCAGTCTGTAAATCTAAAAACTGAGTCCCATATCACCAGAACCTGATGCTAGCCGGCATTAGACTCAGTCATTCCAATGCAGAATCCATGTCTCTTGATGCATCATTGTCCAGTTGCCAAACCTCCTCCCCTGCCTGTCTTCGTCAGGCTCTGCCAAAGGTGCAAACCTGTTGGGGTGGGTGAAAGAAGAAAAAAAAAGAAACAGTGGGAAAGGAAGGTAGGGTCTAAGTGCTTTAAAAATAGCTTACGTACGTTAATTTGTAAAAGTACATGTATTGGAATCAGGTAGACAAGGATAAATCAACTTCTATGACACAAACATCTACTTTCAGCTGTGCAAAACAATTGAATGAAAGACTATTTTATTGACTGGTGGATAAATCACATCATTATGTATTGATTAATAAAAACATTTATTAATTTTGTGTTTTAGTGTTTTTCACAACTGAGTCCATTATATTATCACAATAATGCACTCAATGACGAGGGTTGTTGTGGGATTTACCCATTTCCTATGTGGTTTAAGGCACATGGCTACACCTCATGCCACACCACAACAGGAGGCACAGGTAACTTTCCTATTGACTAACACTCAGTGATATCTTATTGCATAAACATCTACTATCAGTCCCAGTCCTATATCTCCTGGTGGCAAGTCTATCAGGATATTTCCTACTGTCACTGGCCCCATAGTCTGGCATACCACCTCAGCAGTAGTGAGGCAACTTCTTCCTCTGATGAAAATGCTAACAACTTTTAGATTGTCATCACTAACAAGATCCATATGATCTGGTATGCCACTGAGAACATAGAGCACACAGACCTGATATCAGTTAACGAAGACCTCTCACATGCAATGTATTGCTGTAAATTTAATATCTTTTAATTTTTAGGATTTTTAATGCATAACTTTTTTTTTGGGGGGGGGATTATGCTTATGTAATTTGAAAATCAATGTAGCCAGACACAGAAAAAAATATACTGTAGAAAGTGGAATGCATGTAAAGCAGAGACTACATGAAAGCATACAGTATGTCTTGAGGTCAGTGATGAAAAGTGACCATTACGGTAGCTCACACTGGGCTGTGGCTGTCTTGGTGGGATTTGCAGGCTCTGTCACAACACCACAAACAGCAATCCACAGTAGATGCATGCCAATAGCACCTGCAGCTAGTTAGTGATAATAATTTATATTAATTGCTGGCGTTAGGACTTTCTTATCCCCTATTTAGGGTCAGCTTGCATTATGACAATTACTGTATTTGTAGATGGAATAGTTTTGATGAATTCTGGAAGCTCAGCCAAATGTATGGGTTTAAAGCAAAACAGAAGTTGCCAATGGCCTATTTCTCTAACCCTTAGTGATAAGACTGTTCATAATACAGTATGATCATATTTGTGTACCACCAGTTAAATGGGTTGACTGACTGCAGCTAAGTATTTGATTGACTAAATACTATTAACATTATTTTTCTATCAGGGCCTGTACCTGATGATTCAGTTTTAAACTCTGTCCAGTGGCAGTGAGTAGAGTAGAAGAAGTTGTGGCTGGATACTTCTAAAAGTCCAAAAAAAGAAAGTTCCACAATAAGCCATTTTTAGAGCTGATGCAATAGGGCTGCAGGCTCCACCTACCTGCAGCCCTAAAAATATAATCATAGTGAAAGCATACAACAAGAATAGTAAAAGAAGAGTAAAATATAATCTGCAATAAGTAATATACAAAAAGATCTCTTGGAGCACTGCTGGTATGCTCTCTAAGCTGGAAGATCATAAATGACTTAACTTTGTTAATGGTTATCTAATAATTTACATGCAAGAGATATGGGATTGCAATGATGTTAAACTCAATGGATACTAGGTTTTCTCTTCTCCATCCAGGAACGTCTCCAGAAGTAGTAGACCCAAAGGGAGCTTAGCAATTTGTGTAACAGTAACCCAGGTTTTGAGGTCAGTTAAACTTTTATTTCAGGAGCAAAATTTCTTGAGGATTTATGTCAGCATTGAGAGCCATAATATTGCCTTGTTAAATGTACAGTATATATTTCACTAAATCTATCAAGTAATTTCAGTAAAGAAATCTGACTTTTGAAACAAGGATCACTGAGACACTAGAACCACTAGAAAATGATGACACAGCACCCTTGCTCATTTTAGTTGATCTAAACTCAAGAATTGTTATACACATTACCCCACACGAGTCTTCTATATTTACTACCTTCATTTTACAATAGTTCAGATCAAAAAGAGAAGACGTGTGTACTAATGAGAATACTTGTAAACTAAAAAATTCTACTGGAAAGTTACAATCTAACAGCAAGAATTAGACACTCCACTTCAAGCCATTAAGTGGTACACCAACAAATGAGAATAAATGAAGGCAGCAAAAAATGGTTCACCCCCTTAAAGGCAAATAGATGTGTTCTAACTGTGGCCACAAATCCACACTTCCAAAGAAAATAATGTATCCTGTATAAAACACAGTTGGGAATTAAAATTCAAGTAGGAGAGGGACAGTTATACTTAATTCCTCATTCCTTTGAGGAATTAAGAATGACTATTTAGAGTATATAAAGAATGACTTATGGACTAGTGAGGTAACCTCTGAAGAAGCCCCTCCCAGTCGAGGCAAAACGTAAGGTCTCAGTACCAGTTCGCTCATAATACTGCTGCTTCTGAGTTTGTCCCTCTCCTACTTGAATTTTTAAATTCCTGCTATGTTTAGTACTTGGTGTGCTGTTTTAAATTTCAGTTAGCACACATATATATGCATTTAAGTTAGTGAAAGTTATAATCTAGTAGCGCTCTATGCGTGTACTAATAATACTGATACATTGTCATAATGCACATATTTAATTAGTGATGGGGAGAGTGTGATAGGTTATGTGATCTAGCCAACTTTTAATACAGACATTCCTTTAGATCTTGCCATCAATTGTCACACAGAAAGTGACCACGTCTCCATTTCAATTGTATTGAATCTCATTAGTACTTGTTCGCTGGAAACTCAGACTCAAAACCATAGTTTTTGGAAATTTATTCAAAAAGCAGTTTGAAAAATATGCTAACTTCTACACAGATCATGGTTAAAACTGATAAGAAGTTTTGCATCTGTAAAGAAATTGCCATTTGAATGACAAAAAAAAAAAAATCAGAACATAAACAAAACATAACTTATCCAGACCTGCAAGGTTGCAACAGGTGAACTACCAAAGATAATGAGATATGTGAAAAGAAAACAGCACCAGAAAACCTGACAGAACTCAACAGAGCCAGTAAGAAGTATAACAAAATAGTATATAAGGAGGAAAGACATCAATTCAAACTATAGGAAATCATGAATAAAACTATTGATAATTAGGACTCATGCCAGTTTGGGTTGTGGGTAGAAAAGGGGATGAATAATTATGAAAGTATTCCTTCAGTTTACATACCTGTTAATAGATAGGTGGCTTAAGTGAAGTTTTTTAACCAAGGCTGTGTTAATGCTGCATCCATCCTCAATAAATGTACAAATGTCAATTTGTGTTTCTCTTTAGAGGAGGTTGATTACGCTTTTTATATAAAACAATTAAGGCCCCCGACCTTGATAGCATCCTGGCAAATTTTTATACATTACATTTGAATGTGTGGGTTCTCACACTAACTTATCTTGTTACTAAATGTTTTAACTTTTATGTAATTTACCCCTACACTGCAGGATCCGCACTGGCTACCAGTAAACATAGACATAGAAGTGTATACTTTGATGTCAGATAAGAACCGCTTGGCCCACCTAGTCTGCCCATTTACATACCTATTGGATAAGCTGCAGATCTTATTTAACCAATAGCTTACTTCCTCCTATCTGCCACCAGAATTGTCTTATGTCTGTCCCATGCATTCTTGAATTCCCCCACTGTTTTTGACCCCACACCATCCTCATGAATGCCATTCCATGCATCCACTACCCTGTCCATGAAAAAAATACTTCCTCTCATTGCCCCTGAGCCATCCCCCCCTCTGTCTTCAAATTGAGACCTTGTTTCTGCACATCTCTTTTTCTGAAATATGCTACCCTCTTGGACTTTGTTGATTCTCTTGAGGTACTTGAAAGTTTCTATCATGTGCCCCCTCTCCATCCTTTCCTCAAGGGTATACATATTAAGCTCCTTCAGTCTCTCTTCATATGCCTTCTTGTGCAGACCCTGCACCATTTTAGTTGCCCTCCTCTGGACTGCCTCCATTCTGACTATGTCCTTGCTGAAATGGGGTCTCTGGAATTGCATGCAGGACTCCAGATGGGGTCTCACCAACTGTCTGTACAAAGGGATAACACAGCGGCAGCACCACCATGGCCAATGTGCACCATGCACCTGGCCCCTTCCCACCTGTGGTGCTCCATGTGAACTGTATGACCACTCATCCCCCCTCCGTGTCTGCTATCCTCGGGCATCCCCGTTCCTGGCATTGCAGTCATGCTGCAATCCCACTGCCCTTGCTGCTCTTACTGGTGCCCCCGCCCATGTCCTGTGGTGTCACTCTGCTGTTCTTCAGTTCTGTTGTGGAGGGAGGGCTACAGTGACCGGTCCAGTGCTGTAACATTGGTGTCAGTGCATCGTGTCTGTGCTATGAGCCCCGTAGTCCATCAGTGTATCTGTTGCAACTGCTGTGTCAGGTTTGTGGCATTCAGATTGGGGAGCTTTGGGTTCATCTGCGGTGGTTTGTGGGTGTCACTGTGGGGGCTGTCGGCATTATCGCTATCATCATGCTGTGGTGCTTCCATCTAATATAAGTACCCCTAGATCCCTTTCCATTTTTGTTGTTGCTAGTACCCTCCCACCATTGTGTAATCTTCCCCTGGGTTTTTGTTTCCCAGGTGCATTACGTGGCACTTCTTTGCACTGAATCTAAGCTGCCATACTTTTGACCTTTTCTCCAACCTTGCTTCCAACCTTGCCAAGTCCCTTTTCATCATTTCCAATCCCCTTGTGTATCAACCCTGTTGCAGATCTTTGTGTCATCTGCAAAGAGGCATACTTTTCCTTCCAGTCCCTCTGTAATGCCACTTATAAAGACATTAAAGTGGATCAATCTCAGTACTGAACCCTGCAGTACCCCACTAGTAACTCCCTTTCATTGGAGTGGACTCCATTTATTATTACCCTCTGTATCCTGTTGTCCAGATAAATTTTTTTTACCCAGACTACCAACCTGAGACCCACTCCCAGGCTGGCTAACTTGTTTATTAATCTTTTGTGTGGGATTGTATCAAATGCCTTGCTCAAGTCTAGGCAGGCCATAACCACAGCCCCTTCCTGGTCTACTACTTTGGTCACCCAGTCAAAGAAATCTATGAGATTTGTCTGCCTTCCCACTGTGAATTCATGCTGCCTTTGGTCCTGTGCCCTGCTGGCCTCTTGGTACTCAACAATTCTTTCTTTCAGAAGTGAGTCCATCATTTTCCCTACCACTCAGGTAAAACTAACAAGTCTATAGTTTCCTGCCTCTGCCCTGCTTCCACTTTTGTGAAGCCGAATCACATTCACCCTACACCAGTTGTCAGGTACCACACCATCCTCCCATGATTTGTCAAAAAAGGTAGTCAGTGGTGTCACTAGTTCTCCCCATAGTTTTTTTACAATTCTTTGGTGAATCCTGCCAGACCCCATTGCCTTGTTCACTTTCAGTTTTAGGAGTTCTTTCAGGACCAATTCTTCTGTGAATGGGCTGTTATAGATTCCCCCCTACCCAGAGTGCATCTATTGATTGGTTTAGGTACCACCCCCTCTTCTTCTTTTGTGAAGACTGAGCAGAAGTATTCATTCAGTATCCCTTCTTTTTCTCTGTCTCCCTCTGCTCAACCCCACTTTAAAAAGGCACATCTATTACAATATTGGGTTGTTAACCAATAAGGCCCTGCACAGCCTGGGTCCTGGTTGCCTGCGTGACCTCCTGCATCCATACTGTCCTGCTCGGTCCCTCTGTTCTTCTGACAAGGGTCTCCTTATAACCCCCCAAACTCAGTTAAAACATCTTGAAAATCTGTCATGCACATTTTCAGTCCTTGGGTCACTTAACCCTCCAAATTTCATGATGCTACCCTTTTTAGTTGTGGAGGTATGAAGGGCCAAAATTAGAAATTTTTGCCTGATTTGTTACCTTAATTGTTGTGCTCAGATAGCTAAAAAAATGGCAAAGAGCTGAAGTATGAAACTTAAAAGTTTTTTAGGTACCATATGGGACTAGGTCCTTTTGGGGGTTTGGGTAAAAAAAAAATATGAGTTTTTAAGTTAATTAGGGTTATTTCTTTACACATGCATGTTCACACCCCCCACACCCCTCCACAGACCAACAGATGCTGGGGTGTGCTTTGGAGTCATCGGCCTTAACTTTCACGCCATTCCATGTATAAACAAGCTGAGAAGGCACAGTATAGGAGAATGGGGAGCGAGTTAGGCCCGACAACCCCAAGGCCTACTCAGGCACCTATTGGTCTATGGAGGGTGTGGGGTCTGTAGGGTTTGTAACCCTAACTTCAAATTTCCAGACTTTTGTTGGTGTGGAATCAATGCTAACTGATGCATTAATGGAATATTTTGCAATACATTTCACTTCTTTTGGAAAGTGAAATGTTACTCATATGGTATCCATAGGTTGGAGCATGGGCCCTCCAGGCCCTGTGCTACCACCCACCCATCAGTGTAGAGACATAGCATAGGAGGACACCATGCTCCCAGTTTTGCATAATGGGATGTGCTCCCACCCACCCATAAGTGTAGAGACATAGTGCCTGAAGGCCTTGTGATCCCAGTATTGTAAGATGGTATCTGTGGGTGCAATTGTAGAGCCTCTGGGCCCTGTGCTGCCATGTACCTTTAACTTTTGAGACATAGTGCAGCAGGGGCCCTGTGCCTTCAGTTTTGCATAATCATATCCATATGTGGGAGCGTAGGTCCTCTAGGCCCTGTGCTCCCACCCACTCATGAATGTAGAGGCATAGTGAAAAAGTGCACAGTCCTCAAAATTTAGCATAAATGGTATGCATAAGAGGGAGCATGGGCCCTCTCGGCCTTGCCCTCCCACCTACTTATAAGTACAGACACATAGCACAGGCCAAGAGGCATTCCAAATAACCCTTATAATGCTTATTTGGCAATATCTCAGTAACCGTAGCAACTGCAGAAAAAATTATTTTGCAGTTGTATTCATGACCTAGCCACCTCCATGTGTGCTTAGTATATTAATGAAAAATCCATATCAAGAACCGTCTTCAAGATATAGGTGCTGAAAGGCACCGTGGCTGCCACAATGTTATCCTATGGGAACATTTGCAACTTCTTACTGCAGTAACTCTGGAACCAGTGTAAATTTTAGCCCCAAAGTACTAACTGTAGTCTTGCTATGAACTGGCAAAGTAAGTGAAGTTTTGAGGCTGTTGAACTGTGGAACTTTGTTGAAAGTTCAGCAGATTTTCACAAAAGTACCATTGGTTTACATGGTGGAGCTTTTGCGAAAGTCCTGCAGAACTTTTACTGTACAAAATCTCACTATTGCAGATTTGGGACTTTTGTGAAAGTCCATGGAACTGTCACCATAGCTCCATGGCTAAGATGGTGGAGAACTTTTAAAACATATTTCTAGGCATCCTGGTGAAAAACTAATGCAGGATTGTGTTCCTAGGGCCCTGATTAGGTAAACCCAGGTGTTAGTGTTTACCTTGAGCCAATATTTTTTGAACTACAATGTTTTTTCTGCCTCGCTAACTGTAAACAAGATGGCAGATTTGTGAAAGTGCAAAACCTATTTGTGAAACTAAAAAGTGCTTTTTCGAAAGTAAGACGTGCTTTCGAGGGTAGCATATATTTTTTCCCCCTATAAGCTATAATGGGAAACGTTAAACTTTAATAACTTTTGAATGTATTAACATTTTTTCATCAAATCTTCAAAATGCACTTCCCTGACCCAGTCCCCATTTACTCTGAACATTTTATTCCAAACAGTCAAACCGTTCAAGCTGTAGAGACAGGGAAACATTTGGCACAAATGGCCAAAAAAAGTGTTGTTTTGCACTTTATTTGGCACTCCACAGCTCCTCAACTGCACATCCAATCAGAAAGCAACTTGTGAGATCCAGAGGTCTATAGCAGCAGATGGTGCATGCAAAATTTCAGGCAAATCAGAAAATTGATTGTAAAGTTATTAAAGTGCAAAATTTGAGGCATTAACATTAAACAGCCTACTCAATGCTAACTACAACTACACTACCATGTAGGTTTAATAGATATTTATATATTTGTGTGTGTGTATATGTATATATATATATTAGAGGCAAAAAACTCCATTTAATGCATTAGTTAGGGTTGTTCCACAGTGACAAAAGTGAGGAAATTCTCTGTTAGGGTTGAAAACCCTAACTCCGAATTCACCCCCCCCCCAGCACCACACAGACACAGACAGACACACAGACATACAAGTATGGGGGAGGACCAAGTCAACACAACCAATGACAGACATCCAGCAGCAGGTGACAGAAATAACAAACAATTGTCTAAATGTACTATGAGACATCTCCACCGACCCGACCAGGTACTGCATGCTCAGTGGAGATCAACAGCAAAACTGAGGCCATGTACACCAAATGTACACATCCCTGATTGCAGCTGCACACAACATACCACACTTAGTATTTGCATGGCCTTACCTACTGATGCTCCACACCAGACGACACCACATGTGATGGGCCACCTGAGCAATAGAGTTGAGCAAAACCAAGGAATTGTACAGGTATAATATCTCTGATTATAACAAGGGTTTGAGAAATGCAGCTTTCTAATTGACTGTAAACATTGTAACAGTTTTATGTTTAGTTTTTATTAACATACATGTAGAGCCTAACCATATGATGAACATGCTTTAATGTTGTTTAAAAACAGTTTTATTATGATAGCAATAAGCCACTCCCAGGTATTATGTTAATGGTCAGTTTATCACTGTCTAGCAAAATGTGGCACTCGGCTATGCCTCATTCAACATTAAACCCCTACATGGTGATTAACAGACCATTTAACATAACCGTTGGTCATGCCTTATTGCTTAATTGTCTTTATGACTAGATACTCTCCCTCTGCTAGGCACTGCAGGAGTTTTGCAACACAGTGTCACACCCAGTTACACCATACTCTGTCTACTTACTGGAGAATGGCTGTGAATATGAACTCATGAAGGAGAACAGTGTAACTTGATCATTACAGTCATTGAAACCTTAGTGTGATTATAACCGACAGAGTCAGTGATAGATAATAACAATTGCCATCCTAGTACACTTATCCCATTGTGAGTTAAATCAATACTAAAAGACATTCTGTTTATATCTACACTATACCTATTTGATTGCTGTTGTACCACAATTGACATAGTTATCACTTTGATAGCATCAGTGGCAGAAGTGTGGCAAACCCAAACACTACGTATACAGCCTGAGTATGAAACAACTGTTAAAAAAATTACACTGTGTCCATAAGTAGCATAGATCACTCATTGCAACAATAGTAAATGTATCACTATTTGAATAAGTTAGTCATCACAGATGCAATGAGATTGTCTTTATCAGGTACAACATTCTGAGTAAGTGCCTATAGGAAAATCTATCCTATAGACATCTCCAATACAGGTACGTCATTGTTGGCTCAGTAGTCCTATGATATTTAGAAGTTGCTTGGCCTGATCCATGCAATTACACTGTTTCTTACAAAGAATACTTACTGCATCTTTAGTATTGAAACACACTGAAGGTCTATGTACGTATATTAGCAGTACAACTTCATCAGTAAGAATGCATCTGATACTGGCAGTACGAATTTCACAGCATTGAACAGGCAATGCTTTTCTATACATTTACATCAGCCTCTCTATCTTCAGTAAGCAGTTGCAGTAAATGTACTACTATGAAAATCACATACTAAATGTAACACTACTTTTATCTTGAGCATGCTAGTGTCTTGCAGTTAATTTATGTGCTTCTCTTATTTAATGTATACTCACTAGTGTTAAAACCTTTCTACAACTGTGATCATGCACCTTTAGCATTTATATTGACTAATGGCACAGTACCAGTTGTGGTGTGATGTGGGGCATCGTTAGGTAAGACCATGCAACTACTAAGTGTGGTATGTTGTGTGCAGCTGCAATCAGGGATGTGTATGTTTGGTGTACATGGCCTCAGTTTTGCTGTTGATCTTCACTGAGCATGCAGTACCTGGTCAGGTGGGTGGGGATGTCTCACAGTACATTTAGACAATTGTTTGTTATTTCTGTCACCTGCTGTTGGATGTCTGTCATTGGTTGTGTTGACTTGGTCCTCCCCCATACTTGCATGTGTGTGTGTGTGTGTGTGTGTGTGTGTGTCTGTGTGTGTGTGGTGCTGGGGGGGATTCGGAGTTAGGGTTTTCAACCCTAACAGTGAATTTCCTCACTTTTGTCACTGTGGAACAACCCTAACTAATGCATCAAATGGAGTTTTTTGCCTCTAATTTCCCTTCTTTTTGAGAATGATAACGAGAAATAGTGAATGTAATGCAGCAGCGGGCCCCGCGCTCCTGCCACATAATGCGGTGGTGGGAGCGTGGGGCCCCCCCACATGATGTCTTGTGGCATAGTAACAGGAACAGCAATGCAAACAGAAGTGCTAAAAGTGGAGCACATGGTAACACAAGCGTGAACGAGAACAGAAAGGGTAACGCACACGGTGGCGTAGACGGGTACGGTCTGCCACGTGATGTGTTGTCACATAGTAACATGGTGCCTGCAAAAGGAAATGTCAATGGGCATGGTGACGCAAAGTCAAACAGAAAGAGAAACAGTACTGTAGACACAAATGGCAAAAAATAACAGAAACACAAGTGCAAATGAAAACACAAAGGATAACGCATTTGGTGGCGCAGACGTCATCGGTAAGTGAAACGGGTATGGAACCTCAAGCGGAAAGGGCAACAGTAACAGTAATGTAAGCACACAGGCTGGTTTTCCCCAAAACCTGCATAGAGAAAGACAGTGAGTACAAATAATGTATGCATAATAATGAGTATCGGAGCTGAAAATGAGAACTTGGAATACTAAATAGGCTGTAGCTCAGGAACCGTACGACGTAGAAAAAAAATTTAAAACTCGTATGATTTACAATTGTTCTGGCTAATTTTGTACTTAGCCCCAGGGGGCTAAGCATTTTTCCAACGAAAAGTCTGTATCTCGCACCGTTTCCGAGATACGGGCCCTGAAAGGTGCAGCGAACGCCATAATGTTATCCTATGGGAAAAAAAGAGAAGTTCAGAGTGCCATAACTTTGCCTCCCTGTAATATTTTTTCACCAAACCACTGAAAGGCACATCTGTGGGCTGTTGACTGTCTTCCCTCCAAATTTCAGGAAAAAAGACTAAACTGTTATTTTGCAGCAGGGTGCAAAAGGATTCCTGTAATGCATCGGGTGCCATAATGTTATCCTGAGGGAAAAACTGTCAACTTTGGAGTGCCATAACTTTGCCGCCATGTAATATTTTTCAATACAACAATGAAATGCACATCTGTGAGATGTCGACTGCGTTCCCTCCAAATTTCAGCTCAAAACTCCACACCATTCTTTTGCAGCTGAGTGCCAAAGAATTACTGTTATTTTGGGCATAGTGTCGCAAAGTAGTGTCGCAATTTGCAAAAGCTTTCGCAAAAAATTTGTGACACTTTCATGAGTGTGACACTACTTTGCGAAAGTACTTTCTCCAGAAATCTGAAAAACATATTTCTGGGGTGTTTTACCCCAAAATAAAAACATGGCTAGCATCCTCAGGGCCTGACTAGGTGAATACAAAACGAATTAGTTTGCTAGAGGGTCTCAATTTTAAATGCCAAGCATTTTTCTGATCACTAACTGAAAACAAGATGGTGGATTTGCGACAGTAACAGGGCCATTTGTGACAGTAAAAAGTGCATTTGCGACACTGTCAAACTTTTTGTTAACTTTTCCCATTGACATATAATGGGAAATTGTTTTTTGAATAACTTTTGAACCGTTTAATATTTTTTCACAAAATCTTTGAAAGGCACATGGGGGACCCTGGTTGCACGTTCCCTGAAGATTTCGGGCCAGTCGCACAAACCGTACGACCTATAGGTGTGACCGTAGAATTACAGAAAAACTGTAAATGTGCGTGCAGATCATGCTTAATAACTCTGCAGCCGTATATCCGACCAGTATGAAACTTGGCAGATCCCAAGGCCTACAGTTCTTGATTGAGTATTCCAAATTTCTGGCAACTCCATCAAACGGTTGCAAAGTTATTAAGGTGCAAAATTTTGGGGTTTAACATAGAAATGGCTCCTCAACCCCTAATTATGGTAGCACTACCGTGCTACCATACTATATATGTATATATAAATATATATATATATATATATATATATATATATATATATAGATTTGTATTAGAGGCAAAAAATCCATTTAATGCATTAGTTGGGTTGTTCCACAGTGACAAAAGCAAAGAAATTAGCTGTTAAGGTTTGAAAGTCCAGCCCCATTTGGACCTAGCCACCCCAACTGGCATACAGTGCGGCGTTGGGTCATCGGCTCTAACTCTCACCCCGTCACATGTGTAAAGAGGCAGAGGTATAGGAGAATGGGGTGAGAGTTAGGACCGATGATCCCAATGTGCACCCCGATGCCAGTTGGGAGAGTGGGCTGGGGGGGTCCAAGAGGGGCTTTCATCCCTAACAGTGAATTTCCTAGCTTTTGTCGCTGTGGAACAACCCTAACTGATGCATTAAGCTGAGTTTTTTGCCTCAAATTTCCCTTCTTTTTGAGAATGAGGATGATGAATAGTGAATGGAATGCAGTGGCAGGAGCAAGGGGCCCTTTGGTCCCCGCACTCCCAACATGTGATGTCTTGTTACATAGTAACAGGAACTTCAAAAAATGCAAGCAGCAACAGTTACGCACATGGTAAATAAACGAAAATCGTAAAGCAAATGTTAATAAAAATGCAAGCGTAAAGTAACGCCGAAGCAAACAGTGACACAAATGGACATGCAAGCACGTATGAAAATGCAACTAGTAACACATACAGTGATGGCACCAGTATTGTAAATGCAAATGTTAAGTGTTACAGCAACAAGAATGCCAAAGGTAGCAGAAAGGAAAACAGGAACTGAAGCACGCACATAAGCATGAACCATAACACACACGGGCATGACACCGCAATTGTAAACACAAATGGAAAAAGTCAACATGAACAATAACGCCAAAGGAAACAGAAACGTAAACAGGAACGGAAACGCATACATAAACGCAAACCAAAACGCGCATGGTCACGTTACCGCAATTGTAAATGCAAATGGTAATGGTAACAGCAACAATAACACTAAAGAAAACAGAAATGCAGAAGAAACTGCAAGCACATATGGAAATGCAAAACTCAATGCACGTGGGCACAGTAATGCAATAGGAAATGCAAATGGTAACAGTTACAGCAACAAAGACGCAAAATGAAAGACAAATGCAAACACAAATGAAAGGGCTGGCATAAACACAAATGGCAATGCACACAGTGATGCAAACTGAAATGCAAACACAAACAGTAGTGGAAATGCAAATGGTAACAGTAATGCAAACGCAAGTGCAAAAGAGAATGCAAAGGGTAATGCACATGGTAGCGTACACGGGAATGGTAATACAAATGGGTACATAAACGCAAGTGGAAACAATAACTGTAACATTAACAGAAGTGCATACCCTATTTTTCCCCAACAGCTGCATAAAGAAACACAGTGTGCACAAAAAATGTATGCATAATAATGGGCATCGGAGTCGAAAATTAGGTGTTGGAATACTAAATTGCTTATATCTCAGTAACCGTACAATGTAGAAAAAAAAATTCTCATGATTCATGATTTTCCTGGCTATGTTTTTGCTTATTGTCATGAAGAAAATTCCGTATCTCGCATTGTTTTCGAGATACGAGCCACAAAATGCGTGGCGGATGCCACCATGTTAGTCTATGGGAAAAAATTCCAACTTTGAAGTATTGTAAGTTTGCAGCCATGCAATATTTTTTCACCAAATCACCACAAGGCACATCTGGGAGATGTTGGCTGTCTTCCCTCCAAATTTCTACTCAAAAGACTAAACCGTTCTTTTGCAGCAGGGTGGCAAAGAACTGCTGTCATTTTGGCCATAGTCTGAAAAAAGTAGTGTCTTGATTTGCGAAAGCTTTCACAAAAATTTGTGGAAGTGTCATGAGTGTGACACTACTTTTCGACACTACTTTTCCCAGAAATTTGAAAAACATATTTCTAGGGTGTTTAACTCCAAAATAAAGACATGCCTAGCATCCTCAGGGTCCGGCTAGGTAAACACAAAAAGAATTGTGCCCCTAGATGGTCCCAATTTTAAATGTCAAGCATTTTTCTGATCACCAACTGAAAACAAAATGGCAGATTTGCGACACTACTAGGGCGATTTTCGACAGTAAAAAGTGCATTTGCGACACTGTCAAACTTTTTGTTAACTTTACCCTTTGACTTATAATAGGAACTTGTTTTTTTAATAACTTTTGAACTGTTTAATATTTTTTCACAAAACCTCAAAAGGCACATCAGGGACCCCAACCGCATGTTTCCTGAACAGTTTAGACTGGTCGCACAAACCATGCGACCTGTAGGCTCAAGCAAAGAATTCACCAAAAACTGTAAACGCGCACGCAGATCTCACTTAATAACTCCGCAGCCGTATATCCAACCACTACGAAAGTTGGGAGATCCCAAGATGTATGGTTCTTAATCATGCATTCCACATTTCAGGCAAATCCATTGAACGGTGGCAAAGTTATTAAGGTGCACAATTTGACCCTTTAACCTTAAAAGGGCTACTCAACACTAACTATGGTAGCACTACCATGCTACCATAATACATATATATATATATATATATATATATATATATATATATAACAGCAAAACAATTCACTAGTGCATTAGTTAGGGTGTTTTCTACAGCAACAAAAGCAGGGAATTGAGGTGTTAGGGATTCCAATTGTAATGCCCCACCCCCACCCTGCAGACACTGACAGGCATTGAGGGTGTGCCTTGGGGTCATGGACCCTAACTGCCATTTTCAAACTGCCCCACCAAAAACAGCACTTTCACTTTACAACCACTCATCTGACCAGAACGCAGCTTGTGAGATCCATAGACCTGTGGTAGCAATGGTACACACAAAATGTCAGGCAAATCAGATGAACGGTAGTAAAGTTATTAAAGTGCAAAATTTGAGGCTTTAACATTAAACTGCTTACTCAATGCTAACTGCAGTATACCTGCACTACCGTTGAGGTAATTAATAGATACATTTTTATAGATAGATAGATAGATAGATAGATAGATAGATAGATAGATAGATAGACAGACAGATACTTGTTTTCATTGCAAAAAAACATTAATGCATCAGTTAGGGTGTTTACTACAGCAACAAAAGCAGAGGAATGAGGTATTGGGTTTTCAACTGTAATGCCCCATCCCCACCCTGTCTTGGGGTTGTGGACCCTAACTGCCATTTTCAAACTGCCCACCTGCACAATAAAACAGCACTTTCACTTTTCATGCTGTTCTTTAGTATGGCCGAGCACTGTGAACATTGGAAGTATGTTGCCACACGTGTTTAATAATGTGGTGTATTTAAATTATTTGAAAATTTTAATTTCAGTGAGGTTCATTTGCTAAAAAGAAGTGTCCGACTGTAGGAAGCCAAGAGTAAGCAAGTTAGTGACTTTAGGAAAGTATATGCAAGCCTACACACCCATTGCTATAGCAACACACGCTCATGCTTGCATTTACTTTCCTGAAGTCACTGACTTGCTCACTTTCGGTTATCTACAGCTTCTTTTTAATAAAGGAACCTCACTGAAATTTAAAATGAGAACTATGGATTTTTAAAGCTTGTATACAGAGTGACTTATTGAAAATATGTGCCAGGATGTCATGTAGTATTAGATACCGCTCAGTCACACTACTTTACAACAGGGACTGTGAAAGGGCTGGTTTGACAGCAAGTCTGAACACGGCAGGCAGAATCAACCAGACAAGTTTCTGAATGAGCTTTTTTTAAACATATTTGATAACGTTTAGCACAAAATGCATTTTTTTCAAATAATTTAGATACAGACCACATTACTTAACATGTGTGGCAATACTGCATTTCAATGTTCACAGCATTCAGTCACGCTAAAGAACAGCATGGAAAGTGAAAGTGCTGTTTTTTTTGGCAGTTCAAAAATGGCAGGATCAACCAGACAAATTTCTCATGACATATAGGCATGTGGAGATATTAGATATGACATATAGGAAGGTGAAGATATCAGTAGGACACATAGGAACATGGAGATATCACTGGTATCTCCACTGGCTGCATCAGATATTAATTTTTATCTGTGCTGATATCCCAAAACATATGTTGCCTAAAGAGAGAGAGAGAGAGAGAGAGAGAGAGATAGATAGATAGATAGATAGATAGATAGATAGATAGATAGATTCCCTTGGCTTAGTGTTCAGTGTTTCTTTATACATTTAAAAATGCTTATTTGATTTTACTCCAAGTAAAACGTGCATTCTTGATGATTGATCTCTGTACTGGTTAAGTTTATGTGAAAACCAGACAGTAAAGTTTAATCAGTATGTCACCTCAGGAACCATTGCTGTCTATTTACTGTGGCTGAAAGTAAATCTGCAGTGTAAGATTGTCTTCAATGAATCTTGTAATAATATTAACCACCACCAGCGTTTTTCCACCTCCCATGATTAGGACAGTTATTGACATTGCAGTCCTCCTCATAAGTTCATCAGGATAGCCCTCTCCCCTTACCTAGTCACCATTAAATTCTACCTCATCCCATGTGTATTTAGCAGATGTCTATTATTTAGCATAATTAATGTGTTAGGTAAGTTAACAAAATGTTCAGTGCATGCACAGCATGCCCAATAACCTGAACTACTGCTGAAAATGGGTGTAGGTTTTGTACATGCACATAAACACAGGTCTGAGAAAACAAAACAAAACATCATTAATCATGTTGAAGACACATGGTTCCGACACCAGCTTTTCTTTCACTGTAAAATAAAATGTTGACCTCCTTACATTACACAGTATTTTTTTGCACTGATGACATGTATTTTCACACTACATTTGGAGCTGTTTTGCCTGTTATGTAGGAATACATTACTCATAATCTTTGCTTCAACATGTGTTCTTTTTACAACCAGAGGTCCGTAGATGTGATACATTTGACTGGTTCTTGAAGCATGGCTCGTTAACTCTGCTTTCAACTTTGGTATCTGATACAATCTGGCAACCAGGACCACAATTTTACTCACTTGAACATATCTCTTAACATTTTGTCATTGAAATGCAGGGCACAGTCAATCCAAAAGAGGGACAATGATGGACATAGATCCTCAAATTAAGTGAAATATCTTGAAACAAAGACAGATAATGTATGCTTAGAATAATGTGAAAACTATTTCTATTTACCTGTAAAAAAGTTTAGTTTGATATAGTATCTTAGAATATTATTTTCTTCTGTAATGTCTGCATTAATAACACATTTTCTGTCTGGGCAGCAGCTTGTGCCTTACAGATAAGTATGCATTGTCTGACCCTGAGCAAGACAATTGTGCCTCAATACTCTAGATATCCCAGCTCTGAAAATTTGGTTGGGCCATCTGGAAATAAGATTTAACATGTCAGCTGTACTATCTAGGGTAAATAAATTGTTAAAAACAGTTGTGGGTTGTCTTTAGCCTTCTATGGTCGATTTTCCACCTCTACTGGCAGTGAAGACCGTTTATATATCATTATAAGAACCATGTGATCACAGGTTCAGTTCCTGTTAGATTAAAATAACCACTGTGTGAATCTGAGAAAGCAACCTAACCTTCCAGTTCCTCATTTCAACTGGCTGTGGAACTGATTAGAATCAGGTTCAAAATGGAACTGAGATGCTGAATCTCAGATTGGCTGCTGTGTTTAGCCAAAGGGTAAAAATTGATAAAATCATGACCTTATACTAAACCATATGTTTTATCTGAACTATGCTTCCCATATTGTTTTAAAAATATATTGCTGTTTTGTACTCCCTGTAAACAAAGGGTTTTTTTGACAGTGCGGTGTCATTGGTAGAAGAAATCCAATCCCAGCTGGTGCTCTCTGTTTAGGTGTGCAGGTGCAGCTACTGGGGCTGGCTAACCCCACATGAACAAACCACTTGCACACTAAAGGTACAGAGGAAATTACACCAACTCCAATCTCAGTGGCAAAAATGGCGTGGTATGTACTTTTCTATACACTTTCCTGAGCTTTTTGCTCAATAAATTGCTTTAGCCTCTGAATTTTGACTTTGTGTTGTTTCATTGGTAGAACACTGTTGGGAAGAATCTCATTCCCTGTAGGAGAGTCACCCAAAATGTTGCAAGACATCCACCTAATCAAAAATATGATGAATGTGGAGAAAATTCTGCAAACTGAGTGAAAAAGATGTGACGGGGTGAGAATGACTCAAACTGATTCAAAAATAAGATGTGGGGTTGCAAATTATTCAAGCTGAGTCAAAAAGATGATGCAGGGAGTCACATAATGCACATAACTGACTAGGCTGTATCTCCAACTGCTCCACCACCTAAGGATTTTAAAACACAGAAAATCTGCATTATAAGTTAAATCTTTTATTTTTTCTCAGGCCAGGTGTCGCATGTGAACTACATCCAAAATTAATTCTGATGTTCAAAACAGAAAAACTGGACTGGATAATACACAATTAATGGAAACTGGTGGATATGACAGTTCCAGAATGAGCATCTGATTCAAAATGGCAGAAACAGGAGCCAGATTCTGCCTCACCAATTGACAACACCAGGTTGGAAAGCACAGATGAAAAGCTTGACCGTTTCTTTATGGAGCTGGCCTCAATAAAACCTTCTATGCTAGACATTGCCAGCAAGTTCAAAGCCTACAAACCAGTGCTGGATGCCCTTACCATAAGGAGGCATGTATAAACTCCCTAGAGGACAAACAAAACAAAGAGAGTGATACTCTGCTAGACCTCAAAAAAAATGGAAGAACTTGAAAACAAACTTGAAGAACAGGAGAGGTTACAATGCAAAAACAATTTGGTGTTTGTAGGGGTGCCAGAAAACACAGAAGGGAATAATATGGATACCTTCATACAGCAATTCCTACAAGAAGTGGTGAGACCCCCCCCCCAAAATCAGGCACAACTTACAGTATAGAAAGAGTCAACCGCTCCTCCAGACCCAAACCGCTTTCCACTGAAAAATCAAGGGCAATCACAATCCGGTGCCAGACTTTCCAGGAGAAACTTCACATATAGGAGCTGCCACATGCAAAAGGAATCCTTATATGGAAGGGACACAGGGTCTATATCTTCAACGAAACCACCTCAAGAGTGAGAGAAAAACAAATGGCATACAAACCAATCTAAAGAGCCTTATATAAGGTGAATATTAAATACAGAATGCTCTATCCTGCTAGATTACTAGCCACCACTGTACAAGGAATTAAAGAATATAACAATGCACTACAGCACAGAAAGAACTACCACATCTCATCTGGGATAGATTATTTAAGACGCGGCTGCATAATCCATTAGGAAATCCTCGGGAACACCACATTAAATTGAACAGTGCCCATGGAGGGAAAAGCCCTGCTTAAATAGAAGAGTAAAAGACAAACTTGTTTTGACACTTGGTTACCTTCAGCACTATCTAATTTCACAGCTGCAGACAATCACCTTTCCTATTCTTATTGCTTCTCTATTTCTTGTTATGTATTTTGATTCCCTAAACTTTATAGACATCAGCCTGAGAGGACTCTAACAACAAGGCATCTTAATATCTTATTCAACTTTACACCCTTTGCTCCAATGACTATTTGGGACTGATGGCAAATATGCTCTATGGGACAGTGATGGTTATTGTTACAACACATCACCTGCTTTATTACCAGTCCAAATAGTTTCACATAAAGATGGCCGCTATCGCTGGACAACTTCCTTTGTGGCTCTTTGTTCTCCCTTTGACCAAAATCCAGCCTCAGTCTTCCAAGCAGGACCTCAGTAAATCAAACACGATCACACAGCTGGAGACAGTCAAGATGCAAAAGTGCACGCCCTAATTGGGCCAGACTGCACATACCAGAAAATGCATCCCACCTTCAACAGAATGAAACAGACCACGGACACTGATTGAGCCACATGATCTAAGGAAACTGCAGATCATGGAACATTGCTAACAAGTAACGTTGCAACATCTGATTAAGCTCCAGCCAGGGAAGATAAAAGTGGCCTGCCAGAGGCCACAGCTGCACATCTCCATGCACCATCAAACCAAAATAGCAACCTGGGTATTACTGAATTTCAAGCTGGAGACATAATCTTCCACCAAGTAGGCTAATCTATTTTTGTATTTCTTTTCCACTCTAGTGAGATGAGGGGGTTGGAAAGGGGGGGGGGCAGAAGGAGACAGGATACAGACTATTGCACCCTAGTTAACAGTGGCTCTGAGCATAAGACCAACTAAAGGAGAGTAAGGACATGGCATAAAGCCCATCACCAGTGCTCCAGCTAGATCTTTAAGCTAGGCAAGTGAACTGGGAGGCTGCACCGAGCTTCACCACAATACCATGCAGAATCACATACACTCTTTTAGGGACAGAGAGTTATGAACGGGTGGGAGAGAGGCAGGCCACAGCACACAATCAAAGTCTGATCTGAGTTTGCCTCATGAGCAATCCTGCCGTTACGCATCAGCAACATAAAAGGAAACTTCAGCGGCTAGGGGAAAACACAAGGCATGAGATGCTGCTAGGAGGGGAGATGGAGAAAAGGGTGGTCATAATGACAGCCTAACACCACCCAAAGCATCACATAGAGAGGCATAAACCATGAATAGACCTCCCCATCCAAATAATCATTAGGTGCATGAGCTCATCATAACCATTCCAGCAGCCATATTGTACAGATATGTGCCCATACATCAAACTCTCTGTTAGTTCCTGGAAACTCACCCTGTACCATGCAATGCCCCTGGATGTGGTGTTCAAGACCTTTGGGAAAACTTAAGAACAGAGACTGCAGTGGGATGACCTTCCCCTCACAACACCACTCACCAAATGTCAGACCCTGAGACATGAAATAGTATAATGTGGGGGGAGGGGGTATCCTAGTCTCACAGACACCAAAATGCCTTGCTATTGGACTGTATACACCTTCTGCTTTGAAGAGGGCAGGGAATATAAGCTAAAGTTAAACATGTCCCCCCCCCAGATTACACACTTCAGCCTTGGTTTGGAGGGAGGGGGCCCTGAGGGAATGACAGAATAGCATAATCCAGACTGATGGACCATGGGGCCAAATAATGAATTAATTAATCAATCTACAAATTAATGTTTTTCCATGCATGGGGGCTGTGAGACAGCTCACCCTATACATGGTCTATATGGGTGGTTCAGCATGAAGTCCACACCCACATACCCCCTGTGGCAAAACCCTGCTGTGGATCAAACTGCTTTGTGAGGAGGGGGTGGGAATCCCCCCACCCATCTAAGCCCCTCTCTTCTGAAGACATGTAGGATGGTCAGACAGAGAAATTGAGGAGAAAACCAAAACACAGAAACAGGACTCACACAGCTCATTTCAAATCCTAAGCCAATAAAAAGGGGAACATGAATGGGGATGACTCTAGACAGAACTGTGCTGCTTCCTGAAATTTGCCACACCTCCACTCCCTTCCCCTCCTCATAGAACAAGAAATACATATATTACAACAATCTGTATGCTACCCCCAGTTTACCATGGCTTTGCATTACAGATTCCCTCACAGACGTATGTGAGAGGGAATAGTCCTAGTTGTGGACCTAGGTAGAGCTACAATATTATAAACAATAGAAATCAAGGGGAAACCACATAAGGGGGATATCTATCTTCTAAATTTCAGCCCCAAGGCTGAATATGGTCCCGCTCCAATAGTTAATGTTGGGAATGGATGCCCTAACCACAAGTAGTGTATGGTCAATGACAAGGAAACCTCATGGGTAAACACACAATACTAGGGATATCCAGATTCCCCTCAGAACAATGGCAGCAAACACACCTTGCACACTTAAACATCTTGTGGGGTAGTGAACACCTAGTCTATACCTCACCAGTGGACAACAGGATGGTTCTCCCAAGCTGAATCTACATAGCAAAGTCTGTATGTCATCTCTAGATGTCATGCGTGGCACCAAGAGCAAGGTAGAGCTAAGCAGCTAACTGTAAGTGCCACACACACCTCCTGTTTCATCTTTGGCAAATCATCATCTTGAAACTTTTTCTCTTTGCTGATTACTTGCTTACAGGACTTAAACGGGGTGGGTGGAGTTACGGATTCCATCCCGCTAAGACCCTTCACGGACCGAAATGACAGGTCTGCATGCCCATGGTACTAGGTGGCACTCATGATGGGGGCTTCAGCCATGGATCCATGCAGATCACCACCATTAAAAGGCCTAAATTCATGTCTTTTACCCAGAACTCTGAAACAAAGCCTATTAGTAATATTTTATGTAGATTTAGTAGCTTAGAAGTAATATGTTGTCTAATGTTTTATTGTTATTGTAACTTTGACTACCATACAGCAGCAGCCAACTCAATGCCTTACAAGGTGACCTCATAGCCCGACACACAGGGAAACCTTAGAATCCAATAACTTAGTGGCAGAGCACAGAAACCCTGCCACTCCTCAAAAGAAACACACGGAGACACCAGTGCAGTCACCATCGGGGAACACAGCTCCAGACTATCACCCAGATGAGTCCTAGCCTTTGGCTCATACTTCACAAAAAGTGATACATTGAATATAAAGGTAGGGAGGACTGCACAAAAGAGACATCCAGTGTTACAGCACCTAAAGACCATGGGAGCCAAAGTTTTTTCCTCCTGGAGTAGAGTTATGTGAAATTGTGGAATTTCACTCTGTGAAATATTTTGCAAAATTCTCACATTTCATGAAATATTTTGCAGGTGCAAACTGCAAAGTTCTGCTGGTGAAATGCAGAATTTCACTTATTTCACTGATTTCACTGACACTGACACTTAGAAAGGGTAATCTCTGACCATGCCTCGGTTTCACTCACCATATCTCTTCCAGGCCCAAAATCCAAGGACAGCATTTGGAGAGTGAATAACTCTCTACTGAAAGACCCCAAAACACCTCCCATTATTAAACAAACTGTAGAACATTTCTTCAAGGAAAACCACTACTTGGTCCCTAACCAAGGGCATATTTCAGCAGCATTCAAATGCACACTTAGGGGAGAACTAATAAGACTAGCCACCTCCAAGAAATGCAAAAGAACAGAAAAAGAGCTTAGAATACTAGCGAAAATCAAACTAAAGGAAATACACATATCCAACTGCTCCCCACAGGGAGAATGGCTGTAACCAAAAGCAGCCAGGGTAAGGTACGCAGAGCTAACTAGAGAGAAGACAGAATTTGCAATATTTAGAGCAAAGACAAACTATGTAGACCAGGGGCTGAAGGCAGGGAATCTGCTGGCAATAAGAATCTGAAAACAGGAAACCAAAAAGTCCATTTGCAGCATTAGGCCCGTTTGCCAAAACACACCCCTTATCGACCCAAAGGACATTGTGGCAGCCTTCAAGACATACCTCAAAGACATATACACAGCAGACCCTCCTGCTGCATCTGAAAATGTTACACGTTTCCTCTCAGAAGCCCACCAACCAAAGCTATCACCTACCCACAAAGAGACACTAATATAGCCCCTCACATTGGATGAAATTGGTAAGGTCATAAAGAGCTTACCCATAGACAAAGCACCAGGTCCAGATGGGTTCTCAACCAATGTTTACAAAACCCTCTTCCACATAGTAATCCCACAGCTCTCTGCTTTCTTCAGCTTCACAAAGAAAACTCAAGCCTACATCCCTCTTGCCAAGAAGCGATGATCACACTTCTACTCAAACCAAGCAAAGTCCCAGAATTAATGTGAAGCTACAGACCCATCTCCCTTCTAAACGTTAGTTAAACTTTTTATTGTTTAACTTTTATAGTCATCAATAATTAAAAACCTCTATTAAAAAGAAGAAAAAGAAAAAAGAAAATAGTACATATACAAAGTTGTGACATATGTTTGCAAGTCCAAATAAAGTACATAAATGTACAGAATAGGTGCACAGATCTTAGTAAAGTGTGTAACCAAATGGTATACAGTATAACAATATTGAACAACATTTATAATGACAATATTTAGGTAAGAGGATCTATAAGTCTATTGCACATACTCAATATACCTATATTTCAAATTTCATACATATTCCACCCCTCTGGCATGTACAGTTTGTTGTCCCCAGATATGATTTATTGTGTCGGCATTTTAATACACTGCAGGGAAACCTTTCAAATTTGAACATAATAAATATTCTGCATGCTTCATGGTCCTTTAGGATATCCAAATATGGTTTTATGCCATAATAACAATTATTCTTTGCAAACTACTTTGAGTAGGCTGAGTTTTTAATATGTTGCAAATCCTTATTTTCCCAATACTTTAAAACTTTTTAGAAATATGTTTTTTGTATTTTAAACTAATCCTTTCTCCTTTTGCTATATATTTGCTTACTGATTGTAATTTATGCTTTTCAAGAAGTTTCATAATTGACACATAGCAGAGATTTCTTTCGATACCCATATTGTACCAATCTTTTTTCTTTTGAAGACCTAAACTGGTCATCCTATCTGTCTCATGCTTCATTATTTTCAGCCAGAAATTTAATTTCCTTGTTTCAGTACTGATATTTATATTTACTAAGCCTAATTCCACCCTAATATATTGAGCAGGACAGGATGGGCCCAGTCCCATTATTTTTCTCAGCATTTTATTCATAAGTATGGTTAACCGCTCTTGGTTATTGATATCCCATAACTCTGATCCATACTGCAGCTGTGCCTGATACTTCACTTTTATAACTTCTGCTAAGGGTCTAAGACTTACTCCACCATATTTGAAATTAAATCTGGTCAGTCCCATTACTGGGTTTTTTTATGTTTCTAAGATCTTCAAGAAATGATCAATCCACATGGTCCCTGCACTAAATTCTATACCCAAATATACATATGACTTCACCAGTTCTACGTTTTGAGTTCCAAGGTACCAAGTTCCTTTATTTTGATTTGCACCTGGGTTATTTCATTGAAAAACCTGCTACCTTTGTTTTTGTCAAATTTATTTTTAACTTTAGTTTTATGGACTCTTTATTTATAAAGTTTAATTTCCTTTGAAGACCACTTTTCATTAGTGATAACAGCACTAGGTCATCCACATAGGCTAGAACTGAAAATCTATGCTGCTTCACTTTAGGTGTGTCTAAATTGAGATGAGTTATATCTCTTAGCATTTGATCAATATACAAGGCAAACTGTATGAGACCATCACACATCCCAGTCTAACCCCTTTATTTATTTCAAATGTGGATATTAACTGACCCCCTACTCCAAAACAAACTTTGGCCCCATTTTAGAGACTATGTATGATGTTTACTAAGGCCTTATCTATACCCTTTTCAATCATCTGGGAGCAGAGCACTTTTCTTGATATGGAATTGAAAGCTGTAGAATAATCTATAAATACTGCAAATAATCTTTGTTTTCTTATAGCAACATACTTCTCTAACAAGCGATGGAAAATGAAAACATTATACAGGGTTGAATAGCCTGATCTAAATCCATCCTGAAAGGGGGATAAGCTTCCATTTAATGTAAGTTGATGATCCTATTTCTCCCAAACAACTTTAGAAAAGTTTTTTAGATTAACGTCCAGCAGACTACTAGGACGTTACATAGCTGGATTCATTTTATCACCCTTCTTATGTAATGATATGATATTTGCACTTTTCCAGGTTGCAGGATATTTAGATTCTTTTATACATTTATTACACAAAAGTGTTAAAGTTTTACACCATGACCCAGTAAGGCAATGATAGACCCCAGTAGGCACACAATCAGGTCCCAGGGCTTTATGTAATCTCAGTGAGTTAATTGATCAGTATACTTCTTCTGTAGTAAATAATACAGTAGAGCAATCAATGTTCTCATTAATCAAGCCATCATCAACTTTTAATGGATCATGGAAAATGTGTTTAAAGTAAGTTATTCAATCTGATTCTGAAATATAGGAATCTAGTGCATCACTGTAGGTTTTGGTCCCTTTACCTACTAGTAGTCAAAATTTCTTACTGTCCTCTTGCACAACTACATTTAACATCCTTTCCCACTGTTTTTATGGTATAATGCTTTATACTCTTTTCTTTTATTGCTGATTTCCTTTGAGCCATTTTTACTCTGTGGTTTCTTACATTTTTTAATTAATTTCCTAAGTGCAATTTTGAAATTCCTACAATCTTTATCAAACCAGCTATCCTTTGTTTTGTACTGGTTAGTTATAGACAGGAGCTTTTACAGAATGCTTTTTATCTTCATGATAACATTGTGAAGGCATTCAGAAGTTAATCTAATGAACAATCTTGTGATCACCTAACCTCTATAGATAATTGAATTAAATAGTACATTACAAATAATTGGTTCTACATCTAGATTCCAGGCAATCCTCTTTCTTGCCCTTATTCCTTCTAAATGTTGACATCAAAATCCTTGATAAAGTCCTGGCAGCTCGAATCAACAGCGTCTGGCACTCCTTCATGAGACTGGAGCAAGTGGGTTTTGTGCAGGTATGCCTAGCATCAGACCATCTGCACAAACTCTGGCACATCCTCAGAGCCGCTCATGACTCAGGCTGTACTGATGTCACTAGATGCAGAAAAAAGCATTCAACAGGGTTTTATGGCCATATCTATGTGCCACACTAAGTTTGGTTTTCCCCCACAGTTCACAGAATGGATCAAACTGCTTTACTCTAAACCAGCAGTGAAAGTGCTCTGCAGTGGAATTCTATCACCACATTTCTCCCTGAAAAAGGGTACAAGGGGCAGGCCCAGTGGCGCTGGAGGTTGAGATGCTGGTCTCAACACCTCATATCATGCTGGTGACCTGGGTTTTGAAATGAGCCTGGGCCATCGGGGGTCAGCAGGGGCAAGAGGGGATTGAGCATCCAGAAGACTGCTCTCCTCTCTCAGGGTGGGAGGGACTGTCGTCCCACTCGCTGACTGCCCTCTGGCAGTGGAAGAAGGGCAGTATGGGTCAGAAGGGCATGCACCTGTGTCCTTGCATCATCAGAGAGGGGGGATGGGAGAACAAGGAAAAAGGAGCTGGCAGGCTCCATGATGGCCACACCAGCACCCTCACTGGCTCCCCGACATCTGGATTTCACTCTGAGGGTGGGGTAGAAGCTAGATCCCCTTCACCCCAACCCTGCCATGTGGGGACCTGTGGGGAATTATGGGGGTGTTGGGTTGGGGAACAGTGTGGCCAGAGACCAAGTCCCTCCAAGGAAGGGAATGGAGTAACCTGCTGGGCTTGGAGGTCGTAAAAAGCTATATGGAGAAAAAAGAAAAGAAAAGAAAAAGGGCACATGCCAAGGATGCTCTCTGTCTCTTTTTTGATTTAACTTATACCTAGAACCCCTCACACAGCACATACTACTGAACACCTCAATCAAGGGGGAGCAGGTAGGCTGCCACCAGTATAAAATCTCCACTTATGCAGATGACACACTCCTACACCTAGCAGAGCCAGAAACATCAGTTCCAGCAGTGCTAGAAACTCTTACCTTCTTTGGCATGATATTGGGGTACAAACTTAAACTATCTGAAATGAACATAATGCCTCTCAATCATGGCACCTCCAAACACCAGGTGATGCCATGGGGAGGAACCTGGATCCCAGATAGCCTGAGATATCTTGACATTCTCATCTCTAGGAGCAAACGGAACCTTTGAACAAAAAACACTGACCAACTGATCTCTATCATAAAACAGGATCTCAGCAGATGGACTGTACTCCTCTTAACTCTCAAGGCATGTATCAACTTAATAAAAAGAATATTCTCCTATGCATACTCTACCTGATGGGGCTGGTGGGGACTCACATTAACCTCAAGTGGTTTGGAAAGCTCCAATCATTACTAACGCAATTCCTGTGAAACCACAAAGCACCCAGGAAATCCTGCCAAACATCTGACCCTCCCAAAAAACTTAGGTAACCTCCAATTGCCAGACATCCTTATTTACTGTCTTGCCCTACATGCTAACCAACTGCTGTGGTAGAGAACTGCATACCCCAGTAACCTAGAATCCCCCCCATTGTCTACACTGGAAGAGAATAAAATTAGACCTCTTCCACACATTCAATATTAACATCACATCACTCCTTAGTATATCCTTCAGTAGATTACCCAAGCCCCTGAAGTCATCTCCAATAGGCACTTCCCTGCTAGTGAGCAAACAGCTGCATAGGCTCATATGCTCCACTCCAAGCCTAGACACCAACCAACTTCTCTCAGACACCAACTTAAAGATACAGGGACGCACCATCCCTCACTCCTTCCTAGGTCAAACAGATGTAATTAGACTCAGCTCACTGGTCATGGATGTAAACACAACCCAGTTAACCCTATTCAGAGCAAATATACACATGTCATGACCACCACCTTCCAATACCTTCAACTCCAACACATTCTAAACTACACTGTAGGTCCCAAGCCTTGGGGTACCTCCACATTCTCCACATGGGATGAACTACAACTACTAACAAGCAAAGGGCACTCAGTCTCTCAAATATATAAAAAATTACTTATCCTATACACTTCTGGAGAGAGCCTACAGTGCCACTATTGGGCCAAAGAATTCCCAGATGTGACAAGACCAGCAGCTAGGGATAGAATGTTGGAAAACACATACAAATATCTAAAGTTCAATGGACTCAGGTTAATGCAGTACAAAATAATAAACAATATGTACCTGAAACCCATTAAAATACACAAGATGGTCATACTGAGCTCCAAAAACTGTATTAGATGTGGTCTAGCAACAGGATCCTTGAAACACATACTGTGGGATTGTCTAAAGGCACACCCCCTATGGTCAGAAATCCAGAGATAAATGGATGCCTTACTAGGTCTAGAAATGGCCTTCACCCCCAAATCTGTCTCCTAGGATTAGGAACCCACAGTCTGTTAAGAATCAGGAAGTACCATATCTCATTGATTTCAGCCATAGCTAAATAGTCTACACCGAAACACTGGATGGATGACTCAACCCCCTCTTTCCAGGAATGGCATAACGCTATCCTGGAAGCCTTACACATACAGAAAATTACACTTTTCCTCCTCAGCTCCCTGCAAATTACACCAAGCATTGGGGACAGATGGAGGCCCTACTCCCACTTATGTTGCCCCTAGTCACAACCTGACCTGCCTACCACATATATTTACTCATACTGTACCTCTACTCTTTGATCAACTTAACAACAGACATCACAAGGAAGGCAGCGAGGCCATACCTCACTTTAAAATCCTACTAAGGTTAGAGGATGCAACTGTATAATTGTTTGAGCTGATACATGATACTGCTATACTTTTCCTACTGTACATGGTATGAAATGTTCTCTCTGTACGTTCTGTGTTGTATGTTGTAGCCTAGTCATAGCCTGTTTGTATGTATACATTTTGTATACCTTATCAATAAAGTACACTATTTAAAAAATAAAAGATGGTGCAGGGGGTGCAAATGACTCAAGCTGAGTCTCAAAGATGATGCAGGGGTGAGAATGAATCAAGCTGAGTCAAAAAGATGAGTGTTGCTGGATCAAGAATAGCACCAGCTGCATCAAAAAGATGATGCATGGGAAGAATGACTCAAGATTAGTAAAGAAATAATGCCGATGAAATTTTCAAGACAATGTCCTGTTAAGCCTCTTGAATTCTCTAAACTAGTCCTGCAGGGGAATATTGGCTCTATAATCAACTCTCTACATAATCTACCCTCTCCTTGAGGTGCTCCAATGTCAGTTAGACCAGCTCTCGCTGTTCTAACAGTGACTTGCATCTTCAGAATAGTGTCAACAACTTCCGCCTATGAAAATAAAAAAAGGGATGTGCATCATTTATTCTGATGCAAGCCCACTGTGACATGGTTCTTCCAATTTTGTTTTGGATGGAAGCCTAATGCAAGCCACTTTGGTGCTGGCAGGCAGTTCCACTTTTGAAGCAAGCTACATTTGAAAATTGGAATTCACACAAGTTTTGACACAGCTTGCTCCTTGCATGATTCTCTTATGGCACAAGCACCTTGCATCATTCTCTGACCTTAGAACATTGGGTCCAGTGTGTTCTAGTGATTGGACCCTCTTTCAGAACCAAGACATCAGGGACTTGATTCTCAAAGCTTCCTTGGAGTGATGCAAGGTGGGAAAAAACACCTTGCTTCAAATTGCCATATACCACACAGCATGTGCTGTATTTTAGTACAGCCCATGTGTTGCACCAAATGATGACCCGCTGATGCAAGACACATGGCACACCATAAGAACAATGCAAATGGTGACACTGTCACAAGCTGTACTGAAAAAGATGAGGCAACTATGTCAGCATAAGTAATGATGCAGGGAGCTGAAGGAAGGCACATGAGGAAGAAAACTTTACTGACAATGAGGAAGACATTCTGATTGAGGAGGTCAAGAGCCAGGTCAGTGCAGTACGGGTAGGTGTGAATGGCATGCAGTGAACTTCAAACTGCATAAATACAGGTCAAATGGAAACAGGGCAACAAGTCCAACAGTGTGAACCAGTGTACTGTAAACCATCAGATGGACCTAATAGCGTCCAGAGGTGGGGAGTGGGAACTGTGTGCCCAGCAACTGCAGGCATGGGACAACCTTGCATCCAAAGTAAACATGACTGCAGCATGCAGACACAGCAGGAGGGAACTAAAAAAGTGCTATCATGACCTCAGAAGGAGTTAGAAGGAGAAAGTGGTGCACAACCGCCGCTGTACCATTGGCACAGGTGGTAGTCCAAGTCAGAGTGCAACGCTGACCAGCCAGAAGGAATGGGTGGCAACACATCTTAGTTTCTGCACCATTGAGGGTGACAGTGAGCTCAACCTGTTCAGTCTTCAACTAGAGATGCAGCAAAATTAAATTTTGCAGGCTAAATTCTGTCAAAATCATGGATTTCACTAACAAATTTCATGGGTGCAAAATATGAAATCTCACCAGTGAAATTGTGAATTTCACCCACAAAATGCAGAATTTTGCCCGTGAGCAGCAGAAGTTCGCCCAAGAGTGGTGAAATTCTACCACCCATGGACAAAATTCTGCATTTCGTGAGTGAAATTCATGATTTCGCTGACTGAATTTCACATTTTGCACCCACAAAATATTTCATGAAACATGCAGATTTCACTAAATGTTTTGCATAACGAAATTAGCAGATTCCCCACATCTCTAGATCCAACATGCAGCAGGTATGTACATGTCTGGTATGCACTGTGTGTGAATGCATGGCAACAAAGTACACCCCACACCTAAGCCTGATGTCAGGGAAAGCTCTAATGTGCCCCAAGTTGTTCAGCTGTCCCATGTAAAATATGTGGCACTGACGTGTAACAGTGGGGAATGCATGTACAACACTTCCAGTCCATACAGAAATAGGCCAGGTCTACAGCAGAGGTGCACTGTGCATTAAAACACCATCCTGGTAGCTGTCTTGGCAAAGGGTAACTCAAATTGAGATATACCATAGTGTTTACCTGTGTATCTGATGTGCCCAATCCATGGCATTGTGGTATGTGGCAAGGGGACATGAAATACGCAAAAGAGGGATGTGGATGACCCTAAACCCCAACAGGGAGGTAGGCATATCAACAGGGTGCCTGTGGAGGCAGCACAGCTGCACCGCAGCCTGGGGGAAAATGTGATGCATGTCCCATGCAATGTAACATGGGTATGGCCAATGGGGGGGGCAGCAAGGCCATGCAGAAGTGCACCATGGCCAGTATGCACACAGCTGTCATGTAGCCCAGCAATAACATAGTGCCCTGATGTGACTGTTGGAGTGGCCAGGACATAAGAAGCAGCACAGACATGTGGGGGCATACACAGATGTGAACATTGTGCACATCTGTGCTGTAGCAATGTAAGGTGTGCAGGTGCCCACAGCATGGGAATGTGAGTCCCATACCATGGCATAGCCCTGCACTGCCATGGGTAGTGGTGTGGGACAACTTAGGCAGGTGGGAGTGCAGAGACTGATGCAACTCAAGTGGACTATGTACAGCAGCATTGTGCACACAGTGGGTCTTAGGATCATATGTACAGAGCACCAGGGGTTGCACAACACAGTATGCATCATGTGAGGCTACTGTACATCCACCAACAATCATGGCAGCAGAGAGCAAACACCAATGCCCTGAATGCCTAGAACAGATACACACTGATATGGCCATGCAACATAGCACCAGAAACATGCACATTCTTATATGTGACACGCCCTAAGGAAGGCACTAGTGTTGGGCTGAAGCACTGGGAGAGGACATTTGTGGTCCACTTGGAATAAATAGTTTTGAACATCAGTTTGGTGCCTGGTACGTTATTACTGGTTTGGAGTGCTGACAACTTTTTCCATGCTGTACTACTGGGACTAGCCTCCCATTTTCTGCACACTTGAATTAACCTGGAGTGCACCTAGTTACCGTTTGTTCTGAACATTCTTATATGTCTTCTCACCGCACCAGCGGACTTCTTGAATACAGTGGCTACCCTTTTGGGGTTGGTGAGATCTGCTAGTGCAGTGTAAGTGGACCTGTCTAAAGCTTTCAGTTTGGTAGAACATAACATTCTGATGGGTAAGTTAAAAAACATAGGTTTAACAAATGAAATTTGCCAGTGGTTTAGTTTGTATTTAAATGGCAGAACACAGGTAGTAGCAGTAAATGGATTTGAGTCAAACACATTGCCGAGTATCTGTGGTGTGCCCTAGTGCTCAATCCTGGGACCACTATTGTTTATTATTTATATAAATGATCTCCCGGATTTTATGAGGCACTCCGGTATCTGCCTTTATGCGGATGATACAGTGCTGGTGGCTGAAGGGGGCAGTCCTAGTGAAGTGGAATTTAAACTGCAGCAAGATTTCTTGACAGTGCAGGAGTGCTTCACATCTCTAGGTTTGATCACAAATAAAAAAAAAAACACAAACTATGTTATTTGGAACTAAGAAATCTAGAGCAAAAAAAACAGGGTTTACAAATAATGTCTTTGGAGGGGAAATGTCTGACCCAGACAGCAGCTTATAAATAACTGGAGGTTTACATAGATCAGCATTTGAGTTTTGATCATCATATTTCAGATTTGGTAAAAAGAGTAAATGGTCATACTGGGGCAGCAAGATGGTTCAAGATGAGTACAAGTAAAGTTTGTACATTTAACAATTGCAAATTAGCTTATTCTGCCAATAAATGATTATGGAAGTCATATTTACTGACACTTCAATAAGAGCTGCTAGAAAAACTTTACCATCTTTATAACAGATTGGCAAGATATGTATTGAAGTGCAGCTATAACACCCATCATTGTACAATGTACAATGATTGGATTGGAAATCACTTGATCTAAAGTGTAACTATATTTGGATTAATTTAGTTTGAACAATGCTTAGAAATAATACACCCCAGCACTTAGTACAGAAGATTCAAAGAGCTAAACAGTTTAAATTTAAGGAAAAATGGGGCTAGGGATTTGTCACAGCCTAGGATAATAAATAACTTTGGTAAAATGACATATGAATATAGTGTAGCTAGTACATGTAATGCATTGCTTCCAGATTTAAGAAATTTAGAATTTTCAAAATTTAGTTTTAAAACAAAGAGAGGACAGCATTTTAGTCTCAGATGTGCGTGTAACTGAACAACTTACTGTATATAGTCTTTACCATTTGTAGTAATATTTATTACATATGTCTTAATTGTGTGTTTGTACTATTGACTGCTTGATTTATAGTATAAGGTATGTTCCTAAGCCTATTGTAATCTGTGGAAACTTGAAACTTATATAAAATGTTTACTGCACAGGTACACCTTGTAAATAGGGTGTTAATTGTCCTAATGGCCTTATACTGTATAAATAACATTTTTACTACTACTACTAAACAGGTACTGGTGGTGACTGGCCAGACACCTGTCAACTGGCCTAGACATGGCCATGCAGGTGCAACCCCAGCACATGGAAGAGAGGGGGACATTGATACCAGGTCCACAGTGGTGTCAGAAGGAACTCTGGATGCAACAGTGATATGCATGGACACCACAGGCAGCAGTACCCCCACAAACAGCATGCTGCACAGCACCGAAATGGAGTACATCCCCGATCTTACACAAGCAAATGGTACAGCATCCTCCAGTAATGCCAAGGACAGTGGAAATGAGGAGAGCAGACAGTCAGACACTATGTTATCACCTGTCAGGCAGGCAGAGTTGCCAGTGTCAGTGCCTATGGACCCAAATGAAAAACACATCCTGGAGAGCAATATAAGCAGGTACTACCAGGATGTGATGGATTCCCAGGAGGCAGAATAGACTAAGGTCACAGACATCTGTGTGGTGCTACAGGAGCACAATGTGGCCACTGCAGCACACAGGTGCCATATCAAGGCCATCCCAATTGGCATGCACGATTCAATGCCCACAGGCATACATGAGGGTGTGTTACAGCATGCTAATAGCACTGCAGTACTGAATGGGATCCATGTGTATATGCAGCAGCAGACAGATGCCAAAAAAGTGACAGGCAGGTGCTCTGGAATACAGTATAGCAATATAGACTACCCAGAATGATGCCATCACCGCAATGGCTGGCACACTGCAATCCATTGCACAGGCCATATGGCACAACACAGGACCAATGTCATCAGGTCCCCACAGGTATGGTTTCTCTGAAGTGGTTCTAACCCAGCCAACCTTGGTAAAAACAAAATGTAATTCAGTGGGAGTAACCCAGTACCAATCAAAGCAGGCTAAACAAAATGACAGATTAGTAAAGATTAAGCCCACTCACCAAAATGTATTTCAAGATAAAATGATTTATTGTTTCTATTCCATACTTATGCAAAACAGCACAGTGCCCTAAATTCATCAGATGTTTCAGACACATATATCCTTGATCAGTGAAGAAACACTGATGCTCATAGTAAAGTAAAATAAAATAAATATATATATATTATCAAAGTTAAGTGTAATTTCACTTTAAATATGTTTTACTAAATCAAATCCAAATTCTTCTCCATGTAAATTCTCAGCACCTTTTTAATGGTCCATCTATAAAATGTAAGGAAAACAGAACATAATAATTTCACTAGTATTAATTCTGTCATATACATGCCCTCTCAGATAAAGCATTCCTTAAATATTAATGAGTTCTATGGATTCAATGACTGTCGGGTAATGCTGATCCTCTTTTTTAAATTTACTATGAAATTCCTGTGGTAGTTCTAAAAACAAAAATACAATATTCACACATTTCAAACCTAGTAAAGGAAAAGCCTTTTCATTTAAATAGAATGCCTCTTATTTGTAACTTCTTATTTCAGTCCTGCATACTAACAGTTGCCATCAGAAAAAACTATAGCAATTCACATTTTCTTACAAATGTGTTCTCTCAACCAGAATTCTGCTAGATTCAATTGTTTCAAAGGGCAACATATGAATACTCAGAAGTATAGTGTTATTTGTCCTGTCTTTCTAGTTGTTTCCTTATTTATGAAAAACATAAAGGCCCGGATATTCAAACTGCGCCATTCTGAGGCGCAAGCCCCTGCGCTGCTCAAAATAGTTGCGCAGGGGTGTGGCGCAGGCGATATTCAAAGGGTTGTGCTATTGAGCAACTCCTTTGAATCTCTCAGCCACAGCCACTGTGCATGGTGCAGTGGAACTTGCGCCACCACAAGTTGTCAGAGTTGAGCATTAAACTTGCGGTGGCGCAAGTACCAGCTCCATCGCCAAATTTCCGATATTCAAAGGCGACATGCAAATGGGGCCATAATTCATGCAAGGCACAGAGGGGCCATTTGCATGTGATTATAGCCCCATTGCCTTCTCTATATATGTAGGTGCGCCAATCCCGAGGACTTGCGCCTGGCCGCCTGCCAGGCGAGCAGCCATCGAGGACAGACGCACCCTGCAGCCCGATCGCGGGCAGTATGTATGCAGACAACACCCTCCCCAAACAGCTCCCAATGCCCGATCGCGGGCAGTATGTATCAAGACAACCCCCCCCAGTGCCCGATCGTGGGCAGAATGTGAAACAACCCCCAGTGCCCGATCACGGGCAGAATGTAAAAGCCCCCAACCGAATATCTCCTGGTGGTCCAGTGGACGTAATGCCCGATCACGGGCAGAATGTCAGTGACAACCCCCAAACATCTCCCTGGTGTCTAGTGTCCCCCACCCACCCACCCACGCCTCCACCCGCTCCCCGGCGGCGGCGGGCGGCAGCATCCACCTGCCTGCTGCCCGCTGCCCACCGACTGACTGTCCGGTAGGGCTGCCGCCCATTGGTGCAGAGCTAGAGCCAATGGGCATGCAGCCGCCATACATGACAGTCCAGATTTGTGAATGACATCATTCACAAATCTGACTGTCATGGCAGGGGCTGCATGCCCATTGGCTCTAGCTCTGCACCACTGGGCGGCAGCCCTACCGACAGTCAGTCGGCGGGTGGGGCGGCAGGCGGTGGATGCTGCCGCCACCGGCCGCCGGGGAGAGCGGGTGAGGGCTTGTGGTGGGTGGTGGGGACACTAGACACCAGGAGATGTTTGGGGTGTTGTCACTGGACATTCTGCCCGCGATCGGGCATTACGGTCCACTGACCACCAGGGAGATATTCGGGTTGGGGGCTTTTTACATTCTGCCCGCGGATCGGCCCTGGGGGTTGTTTCACGCTCTGCCCATGATCGGGCACTGGGGTTGTTCTGATACATACTGCCCGCGATCGGGCATTGGGAGCTATTTGGGGAGGAGGTGTCTTGATACATACTGCCCGTGATCGGGGATCGGGAGCTGTTTGAGGGGGTGTCTGGATACATACTGCCCACGATCGGGCTGGTGGGGGGGCACAGGGACTGAGCTGGGGGCCAGCCAAGGGTGGCAGCTGCTGTGTTGCACCCTGCAATACAGCAGCTCACCTGTGGGTGGCCCTCAACTTGATCCTTTTTTTTTGGCTCAAAGTTGTGCAGGTGCAGGTTGGGGGTTGCACCTGCACAACTCTGCACAGCCCGACTGAATATCGGGTTGTGCAGTTTATGCATGGTTCCTCCCCCTCATGTTGAGCATGCATTCATTTGCATTGCGCTGTTGCTCAGCCTGTTTTCAGTGGTGCAACTGCCTCCTGCTGAATATCGCAGAATGGCACAATGTAGGACTTACGCATGCGCAACCCTTTTGCGCATGGAGCAACCCTTTTGAATATCTGGGCCTAAATGTTCAGAAATTTGTACCGCACAACAAACTTTTGATTCCTGTTTATCTGTAATGACAATGAATGTACACTTAGTGCCTTCAAAATCCAGGGCATAGAGTAAAAATAACAAAGGTAACTCAATATTTACTCCACAACTCTGAATGTGCAAAATATTCTGCTTTTTTGATGTGGAATGGTGCTGCCGTGACCTCTGCTATGGAGATGCAGCCAGCATCCTACGCAATTTCTTTATACTGCTTTGCAAACAGAGAATCAAGCACATGGCAGTGAGTCTGTATCATTTGACAGACTCCTAAGCTCTGTGCGCCCAACCCGCAAGAGGTGGCACTAAGAAAGTATCAACAAAATTGCTAGGTGTCTCTGTGTATTAAATATTACACAAAGTTGATAATAATTAAAGTAATATTTTCTTCTTAGTGACCATGTAATTTCATGATCTTCCCAAAGTATAACTACATAGAGAATAATGGATATGTAAGTGTGTGTTATGAATATTTTTTTCACACCCAAGGTGTGTGATGACCCATAAACCCCGAGAGCGAAGCTCAAGAGGTTTTTGTAGTCATCACAGACCGAGGGAGTGAAAAAACTATTCATAGACACACACTTGCCTATCTTTTATTTTTTATGATTACTGGTGTAGAGTCCCGGAGTTTTTCTTACAGGAAAAAAAAATCCTGTTTTTTGTTCAGAATTTGTTTTATTTTGAAAGTCGTGTACCACAATAGGCATTATTAAACTGATTTAACATAGTTTTTTAGATGTTAAAAAACTGCAAAGAACAGTACTTTTTTTCTTTAAATACAAAATTGTTTAAATACCAGGAGTCCGTGAGAATTCTGGTGGAGTACTTTGTAGAAGTCCGCTGGTGATCACAGTTAAACAGTGGAGAATGAGTTACTTAACATTTAAGAAACTGATTTAGTAAGGTAGACATTTTAAACTTTGAGGTACTTGTTTCAGATGATGCTGTTGGCAGTGCGCCAAGCAGGAAGTGTTGGTGTGGCAATGAAGATCTTCCAGTTGCCATGGTAACCTATAATAGAGAATAAAAAACTGCAAGGGATTGTGTTGAAATTGGAGCTGTTGCACAGTGTTTTTGTGTTCTGCAAAAGACAGGAAATTGAGGGATTCTGAAGTGTTTTTTGCGGGTAACTTGTGCTGTGGGTACAGTTGTGCAGAAGGTGTCAGTGGTAAGCAAAAGCGCTTTGCAGGGGGAAAATGTCAGAGTAAATGTGCAAGCTGTCTTGAGCACAGAGTACAGCACAAGAAATCTAACAGTGACTGCAACTTTGTGAAACGCTGTAATAACCCAATTTTGAGTTATTACGGCATTTGTACTGTGTCTGAAGTCAGGTTATTAAACAGGGTCTCCAGTAATTATTTATAAATAATGGATTCTGCTTTGTCTATGTTATTTCTTTTTTTAACAGAGTGATATGAATTTTGAGCTGCGTTTTGTAATGCGAACTTCGGGTTATATATGAGTAGGCTCTTAAGTCCTAAACCTCCTATAATGTTTCTATAATAGATATACAAATTGAACTTCGGGTTACAAATGTATTCAGACCCAAAGTCCTAAAACCTTTAAAGAAATACCAACAGAAACAGAACTCAAATGGGAGACACAATGTGTCCAATCTAATCCAAATGGAGTGGCTCCACCACTCAACTCAGGACAAAGGGATAACTATGTACAGAAAATATTAAAAAAGAAAATAGATCAATGATTACCTTAAGTGACAGAATGAATTCAAGAGGGAATATATATGGAGACCCATTCAGGTAGTGTTGGGGGGGGGGGGAGAAAAATGTATTTATATTACTACATACTATAAATCATACTAAGTATCATACTAAGAAAGATAGATACACAGAAGGCCGAGCCTCATAAGTGTATATCTCAAGCCATGCTGCCACATCATCCCTCGTTTAGTAAGTATTGATCTTGTTTGTGCTTGAAATCTCTATGGTTTAGAGAATGCACTACTGTATTGGGTAGGGAGTTCCATAATGGGATTATTATTTGGGTGTAAAAGATATGCCTTTTATTATTTTTGGGATACGTAAGTGACAACTGGAATTTATGACTTCAAAGATTTTGTTCCCATTGACCAAGGGTCATTCCTAACTGTGACATTAGTATGCTATCAGTTGACAGTTTATAGATTAAGAGGTCTCCTCTCGTTCTTCGCTGTTCCAGGAAGTACAGATTTAGTTTGTCAAGCCTTGCTTCATAGTCTTTGTTGTACATATTTGTAACCATCTTGGTCACTCTCCTCTGGACCCCCTCCAATTTATCTATGTTCCTCCTAAGATAGGGGTTCCACAAGGGTGAACAATAGTCCAAATGTGGTCTTATGTATGCCTTATACAATGGCAGTATAAACCCCGTATCTCTTGAGTTGAAACTCCTTTTTATGCACCACAATACTCTATTTGCTCTGTTAGTAGCAAGATTACAGTGGTCATGTAAGGATAATTTGTTGGAAATTAATGTACCCAAGTCACTATGTTGTGTTACAGTTGTGAGAGCTTGTTTGTTTAATGACAACTGATACTGTTTATTTGTTGGGCCTGAGTGCATTAGGACACATTTACTGATGTTGAAGGACATTTGATTTTGTTTCGCCCAGTTTTCTAGTGTTTTGAGATCATCTGTGTTTCGATCTTTCCTCATCAGTTTTTACCTGGGCTGCTAATTTAGTATCATCAGCAAATGTGATGCAACTATTAATGTTCTCTGTCAAATCAGAAATAAAAATTGAAAACAGTGTTGGCCCTGTACTGACCCTTGAGGCACTTTGCTACTTACTGGACATAAGTCAGATGAATGTCCCCTAATAGACACTCTGTGGGTGTGATTTTGTAACCACTCTTCCACCCAATTCACAATTGTGTTATTTATCTTCTGCCTCCTCATTTTAGTTACTAAGATGTTGTGTGGTATTTTGTCAAAGGCTTTACAGAAGTCCTGAAAGATCACATCCATGGGATTATTATTTTCTAACATCCTGCTGAAATGTTCATAAAAAAACAGATTTCCAAATAAATAGGACCTATTCTTTTAAAGCCATGCTGAGTATGATTTGTTAGCCCCTTTTTTTCTAAATCTATTTCTAATTTAACTTTGATCAGAGATTCAAAGATCTTTCCTAGAACGCTGGTCAAGCTAATGGGCCTGTAGTTTGATATCTCATAATGTTTTCCTTTTTTATATATCAGCATCACAGCTGGAGTTTTCCAATCATTTGGTATGATGTGATATCATAATGACTTATTAAAAATCTGAAAAAGTGGCTCTGCTAGCCAATCTTGCAGTTCCTTTAGAAGTCCAGGATACAACTTATCAGGCCCTGGAGATTTGTTGACATTCAGTGTATTCAGTTTAGCAAGTATCTCATCATTAGAAAATTCAAGGGGGTCTTCTACTTTATTACTAGGTGTAGAATTACTAATTTGGTTCTTTGGATTAAAAACAATACTAAAGTATTTGTTGAATTCCACTGCCATGTCATCGGATGTAGTTAATTCCTCATTGTTAACTTTTAGGGGCGATTATCCTCAGAGATGTTTTTTTTATTGTTAACATAACAATAAAAACTTTTGCCTCCATCTTTCATGTATGCCAGTCTGTATTCAAATCAGTTTTTTTTCCATTTTGATTTTATTTTTACATTCTCTTTGGATTTTTTTTGAATCTCCATTTATTAAAGTCAGTGTTGTATTTTTTTCATTATTCTATATGCTCTTTTCTTATGTCTAATTCATTTCTGTATTTTAATAGTTAACCAGGGTGGGATCCTTCCCTTTGTATTATATATTGTTTTGTTTGGTACACAAGTTTCTTTCAACTCTTAAGTTTGTCTTTGATCCTATTCCAGAGCACTGATGGAGACGGGAACCCATAGTCCCATTTCCAATTGTATAGTTCTTGCTTAAGTGCAATTAAATTTGCCCTATTATAATTTTTAAAAACTGTTTTGCCTAACTCATGTTTAATATGAATATTAGTATCAAAAGTTATGACCATATGGTCACTATTTTGAATGGGTGTTTTAACATTAATATTAGTGATTTTATCTGGAATGTCTGTCAAGAGTAGATCCAAAATGTTTCTATTCTTTGTTGGTTTTTTGTTAACTGATACAAACTGTTTTGGGAGCATGTATCTAGAAAGGAGTTTTCCTGGTTATTGGTTCCAACAGCCTCATTCCAATTAATACCAGCGAGATTGAAATCACCCAATGGCATAATTTCTTTATAGTTGGATTTAGTATTAATAGAGTTCAAGATATTCTGGTGTTCAATCAAATTGGAATCAGGGGGCTTGTAACAAAGTCCTATCAATATTTTGGTTTGATTTTCCTTTAAAACTTTGATCCAAATTAATTCAGTAGCTGTATTTTCAGTAGAATCAATAACTGTTGTAAATGTTATACTATTTTTTATAAAAAATGCTACCCCACCTCCTCTCTTTCCTATTCTATTTTTATGGTAAATTGCGTAGCCCGGTATATTGGTGTTCCAAGCTGAGGACTCAGTCCAACAAGTTTCAGTTATAGCAGCTATGTCAGTTTTGTCCCTAATTAGTAATGTTTGCAGTTTGTCAAGATGGTACTGTGCAGGCTCTTGGCATTTGTTGCGAGAAAGGACAAACCATATTTATTTACATTTATTATTTTGTTTATGTTAGAAATATTGGTGTTCTTTTGGTTGGGCTTTAGTGGAGTTTCCTTATCATACCCTTTTTTTACCGTACATCTTGATGTTTCTCCTTGCCCCTCGATCATCAGTTTTTTGTTTGATTTTGATTTACAGTATTATGAAAAATATAATCAAGATGCCTAGATCCCTGTCTACTTAGATGCAGACCATCATGACCATAAAGTGTGGGATTATTATCAAAGGTCTCCCACGTCTTTATACATTTTACCATATTCGTCAAACTCCATCTGTGTAACCAATTATTAAAGTTTTTAATATTTTTTGTTCTTGTAAAGCTTGCCCTTGGTGCAGGTAGGACTTTGGAAATTATAGGGGTTGCGCTCAGCCCCTGTATTGTTTTTATTGCAATTATCATATTGTTAATTATATCTCCCACATCTTGTTTTCCAAAATCATTTGTGCCCACATGTAATAATACGGTTTTGGGTTTGGGGATATTTTGCAATATACCTGGCAAAAGTTGAGTAATATCCTTAATAGTTGCTCCTCTATAGCTGCAACTTGTAATATTTTCTTTGTTTCCTCTTGTAGAGTATCTATCAGTATATTTTGTGATAGAATTCCCCAGTATAAAAATGTGTTCATGTTCCCTTGTTGTCAGGGTTAAATTATCTGGGGGACTATCTGTAAGACTATTATTAGAGTCTGACTCTTCTGTAATCATATTTTTGGAGTCTCCTTGTTCCACTGTGTTTTCCTCGGTATGTTTTCTAATATCAAGATTAGGAAAGGAGTATGTCTGTTCTATTGCTTCTGATACTGATTGCTCAGTGTTTTTACCTTGTAACACATGACAAATTCCTTGATCGAGAGGGGGCACTATTGGTGGGAAATGGGGGGGAGGTTGAAGTGCTTACAAGAGATAACCTTTCATCATCCGTTAATTCAATAAGTGGATCAAAACTGTTATGCAGGGTTAGGGTAAAGGCATCCGCTTTTCTTCCCTTTTTAATTTTATTTGATGGTCTATTAAATTGTTCTTCAAACCAATTGTTGTTTTCACTTTCTTGAGCTTCATCCCCTTTGTTCTCTTTTTATTGAAGAATGGCTTAAGAGTTGGATTTGTATTGGGGCTAGGATTTCTGTGTAGTGAGGCAAAAGGCTTGTTTGAACATATAGTTTGGCTTGGTCCTGATTGTACTTCTGATGTTATAGGGTTTCCTATTGTTTGTTTGTTAATGCTTTCGTGTTCTGTCACCATTTTCTCAATTAGACCTTGTTGGCCTAATTTCAAACTCTTTAAGCCTTGTGTTAAACAATGAGATTTCAATCTGCATCTCAATGTTTTGTTTACATTTTACACAGATAAACGGGGTATCAGGTACTGGCATCTCTGAAAAAAAGTACATGCCACATGAAAAACATAGCACCCTGGTTCTCCTTTTTAAGTGATCTACAAGTTCCATTTTATTTTTTTGATGAGATTGAGTAAAATGCTTACACAATGCAATGTACTCCAGTACAATGACTCACAGTTTCTGTTTGTGGTTCTTTAGTAATTCATCCTCTTCCACTCGCATAACATGCATAACAAGCGCCGACGCATGTGTCTCTGAGCATGACTCCACGTGCGGTGATGTGTGCCCTGCCCACGCTCGCCCACTTGCAGCAGGGATCTGTTAAGTAGCAGAAGTGACCCGGAAGTATTGCTCAGGTCAGAGCACCCTCACAGCATCAAACTGCTCATTTTGCAATTTAAACTTTAACAATAAATGCCCACTGGACACTTCTACACTGAAATACCTTTGCAAGGTCCCAGTAATCAAATAAAAATGCTCCCCTGTAGTAGTGTAGTTTGCTAGTGAGCCTTTAGAACTACACAGCTCTCTACATACTTCCTTGAAAGTAGGGCTCAATATCAGGTGCACAACGTAATATTACAGAGTACAAAACAGCAGTAGTATAGCTGTTGTAGTTTTATCTATGATTCATTTGCTCTAGCTGCTAATATAAGTGCATTCTGTGCTTTGTGTTGAAAAACAAGCACCTATTCTCTCACCCACTCGCAGCAGAGCTCTGTTAAGTAGCAGAAGTGACATTAAAGTACTGCGGGGATAGCACCCTTGCAGTGTCAAACTACTCGTTTTGTAATTTAAACTTTAAAAATAAATGCCTACTGGACACTTCTACACTGAAAGACCTTTGCAAGGTTCCAGTAATCAAATAAAAATGCACCCTGTAGTTGTGTAGTTCGCTAGTGAGCCTTTAGAACTACACAGCTCTCTACCTACTTCCTAGAAAGTAGGGCTCAATATCAGGTGCACAAGGTAATATTACAAAGTACAAAATGGCAGTAGTATAGCAGTTGTAGTTTTATCTATGATTCATTTACTCTAGCTACTAATATAAGTACATCCGGTGCTTTGTGTTGAAAAACAAGCACCTATTCTCTCACCTGCTTGCAGCAGGGATCTGTTAAGTAGCAGAAGTGACTTGGATGTATTGCTGGGGTCAGAGTACCCTCGCAGCATCAAACTGCTCTTTTTGCAATTTAAACTTTAAAAATAAATGGCCACTGGACACTTCTACACTGAAAAACCTTTGCAAGGTCCCAGCAATCAAATAAAAATGCTCCCCTGTAGTTGTGTAGTTCGCTAGTGAGCCTTTAGAACGACGCAGCTCTCTACCTGCTTCCTAGAAAGTAGGGCTCCATATCAGTTGTGCAAGAAGAAGAAGAAGAATCAGCATTTATATAATGCTTTTCATACACAGTATCCCAAAGTGCATTAAAAGCAATGCTAGACTGGTAGTGAAGTGACTGAATGTGTGGTGGCAGCCATATCACACATCATCACTCACACACAGCCTGGATAATTGCATGAACTGGTTTATGGGAAGGGGAATATTGGCCAGGACACCGGGAATGTTCCCTGCTCTTTATGAAGAGTACCCTGGGTTCTTTTACTTCCACCTGGACACCCACCAGGACAACACCAGGATGGGCAGAAGGGACCTCGGTTTAACGTCTCATCCAAAGGACGGCACACCCCAGCAGTACAGCACCCCCCAATACTGCACTCGGATGCCAGCAATTTTTAGGTGCAAGTCCAACCCGGTGTGGGATGAGAACCCATGACCTTCTGGTCCAGAGGCAGATGTGCTACCAACTGAGCCACACAGTACAAAATGGCAGTAGTATAGCAGCTGTAGTTTTATCTATGATTCATTTACACTAGCTACTAATATAAGTGCTTTGTGTTGAAAAACAAGCACCTATTCTCTGTACATAATTCATAAATGTATTTTAAGCAAAAAACTATGATTTCACTATTGCACTATATATTTTTCAATTGCAAAAGGCATCAGAATAATTGCTGGGTTTTGATGCGAACAAGCTGAATAGTGAAATCATGAAACCTGCTTATAGTGGGCACCATTATTAGAAAGTGTTTGTATTTTACAGAATTTGTTGCCAATCTATGGAATCATTTAAGCCATTTCTGGGGTTAGTGGCATTGAATTTATCAATATAATTAGCTTCTCTTAAAAGGGGCAGTGTTCTGTAATCACCACCTCGAGCGTAAGGGTATACTTTCTCCACCCCAAAGAAACGTAAATATGGAAGTTGGTGGCCTTTGTCCAAAATGTGTCTAGCCACTGGAGAAGTTATGTCTGCTGTTCTGATATCTGATTTATATTCTCCCACTCTTGTTTTCAACATTCTCTCTGTTTTACCTATCTATACCTTGTCACATGGATATGTCAACATATACATTATACCTGTGGACTGACAATGAACTGATTGATCACCACATGTTCATCACGTGATGTGTTTCTTATATTTTTATACTGTATGTATTGTTACAGTGCACACCGTGGCCACATTTGTAGTTATTTCATATGTTCAAGTTTGATAGAAAATGTTGTGGTGGTTAGTTATCTGGTATTTTATGGTCTGGGTGTACCAACATATCCCTCAATTATTTATTTTCCTTGGCTACTACCATAGCTCAAATATCCCTCAAATATCTTGGATCCTGCCTCTGTTGCTTTAAGTACATCCCAGTATTTGCACACTATTTGTTTAATAGTAAAAATACATCATTGTATCTTGTTGCAAGCAACACCCTCTTTTTTGTGACATCCACTTCAGTTGCATCCTGTGTATCAAAAAGTGAAGTTTGTTCCTTACTATTAACCCTGGTCCTAGCTTGCATAAGGGTATCCTTCCTGTAACCCCTCTGTTCAAATCTGTTTATCATCTCTGTGAAGGGTTGTTTAAAGTCCTCCGTACTGGTGCAATTGCACTTGGCCCTGATCAGATGTCCATAGGGGATGGATTCTTTCAGTCTACATTGGTGAAAGCTGTCTGCTGTTAATATAGAATTCTTATTTGTAGGGTTTCTGTATAATTTTGTGTTTAGCTTATTGCCCTCCTTATAAATCAATAAATCCAAATAGGTACTTTCCTGCAGATTATAATTTATAACAAATATCAAATGATCTGTCCTCGAGTTCAAATAGGTGTTAAAAACCTTCTGTTGTTCCAAACTGCCAGTGAAAATAACAATGACATCATTTTTAAAATGTTCCCACTGACGTATATGGAACATGAATTCATTATCTGCATGAAATACACATTTTGTCTCAAAATTATCCACATACAGGTTTTCATAGAATGGGACCATACTTGAGCCCATTGCTGTTCCCTTAATCTGGAGATAGAATTGCTTCTCAAATTTTAAAAACATTTGCATTAAAACAATCTCAGCCATTTTCAAAAGAAGTGCTTTGGGGGACATGGATTCAGTCCTATACTGTTCAAGCTCTTGTTGTGACACCTTGCATCCTCTTCTGTGGAGAATAGAGGTGTATAAGTCCTTTAAATCCCAAGTGAATAATATAGTCTCTATGTCTAAATCAAAGTCATTCTCTGCTTCAATGAGTTGAATAATGTCAGTAGAATCTTTAATATATGTCCTCGAAGTTTCCACTATTGGACATATATTTAAGTAGCATACCCCAACAGGGTGTGGGTATACTAGAGGATTTACCACAGCTGGTGTGGTTCAGTCGAGGTGCAGCTGAGGGACTTAACCACCAGTAATGTTAAATCATCAATGCTCTTACTCCCTGGAAGAAACCATATTACCCGTTATACAAAGGCCCTGTTTGTTTTGAAGAAAAACATATTTAAAAGGTTCCTTCATTTTTCAAGTTGCTGCTCATTTGTTTTTCACTGCAGATGGACTGCTTGGATTTTTAGCGAGGTCTGCGCATGTGCTGGAGGATTGCCGATTGCCACCGCTACTGTTATGGATATTTTTAGCTTATTTGCTGTTGGGCAAATGAACCATCTTTTCTTTTCTTTTTGATTTCAGGTGCATCACTTTTCTGGAATGGTGCAGCACTTTTGGTGAAGTTTTGAGGCTAGCGACAGAGTATCCGATGTTGGGTTAACCACTAGGTAATCTCGCCGTCCATCCATGTGTTTGGCAGTGGTGTGTTTGCGAAGAATGGACAGATTTGCCAGGGAGTTCCTGATGTGGCTGAGTGGTGGCTGGCACCTTTTCCAGTGGGTACTCTGGATTTACAAAGCTGAAAAGGTGCCAGCTAGCCAATCAAAATGCAGGATTCTGTCCCTTTTTTTGTGCCCATTGTATAAACTGTAATAATCCACATAGCTAGAAAGAGGTTATAATGCAGAGTTAATGCCCAAAATTATTGGTCTTCCTGGGGGTATTTCTCAAATTTTTATGAGTCTTAGGGAGTGTGTAGAACAGGGGTATTGAGGGGGTAGCCCTGTATAGCACTTTTATTTCCCACTCAGGAATATGTCCTTCCTCCTCTGCTCTGTCCAGTAGACTCTTGATAAGGTCCTTAATCTGTCTGGTAGCATCATGATATAATTTTTGGTAATTACCACTATTTCTTAAAAGAATATCACACTTTTCCCTGTACTGGGTGTAGTCCATGGTAACCACTGCTTCACTCTTGTCCTCACCCTTATCAATGATACCAGGGTCATTTTCTAAGTTTCTGAGAGCACCATATTGTGTAGCAGTGAGGTTAAACTGGGTTCTTCTCTACTTTCTTTTCTCTACTTAAAAGGGCTTCTATATCCCTATTAAGTAATGAGATAGAGTATATGTTTCTATCATGTGAGGTATGCAAGGTGGCATAAATGTAGATTTGAGGTGTGATCTCTGGCTTAAAATGATTTTTTTTCTTGTTCTTCTATATTCCTCTCTATATTATCAGATTGTGTACCAAAAAATTGTTTTAATCATATTTTCTGAAAGAATCAGCTAAAATCTAGCTTCAGTTCAAATTCGTTTTATGGGGCTATGAAGACAAAACATGAGACCTTTACAGAGGACCTCTTTCTCAACAAAGGTCAGAATATGTTTTGAAATATTATATATTAATTCTGTTTCTGGACCTGTGACCTGGTTGCTTGCTTCTCTTGTAGTATTTCTTGTTGTCTCTTGTCTCCCTTTTCTTTCCTTTTGTCACCTGTACCTATACCTCTTTCTATTTCATCTGCACCTGAGGGTCCTTGCCCTGGGTCTTCTCTGTCCCCTTCCATGTCCTGTTGTGTATATTGGTAACCCCATTTGCCTCTGCTACATGTCAATCACCTCCCTCTGAAGCCTCTTCCCCCAAAGAAACATCCATCTCTCCCCCTCTGGGCTGGACTGTGGCCTTCTGAATCACTACCCAGAGTGGGTGCAGATGATTCAGAGTCCAGGTTGTATTTATAACTTGTGTCAAAACCGATGGCTTTTTTATTGTAAGTGTAAGCTTTATTTTCTTTATAGTCATTGAGATCACATTTTTAATTTAGTGGCCCTTAATTCTTCCTCATATTCTGTGATGTGATCATTTACTTTATCTAGATAGTTCTTGAGTTCCTCTATACTATACTTATTCTTAATTTCTGTTTCATGCTGTCTCAGATCAGTCTCTACCTTTTATATTTCCTTTGTAATTGACTCAATTATCAGAAGCATAAAGTCTTTAGAGCAACAGTTGCATATCCCATCCCATTTAGTTTCTAATTCCATATCTGTGTATACCATATTAGCCTCTACAAAAATCCGAAGACTCCTTGGTATCCTTTTTTGTTTACTATACTGGGACATGGTGAGGTCATGCCACTCTAACTTGATTTGGTTTTGCTTTAGGTAATCAACCTGATTAGTTGCAGTTTTTACAGGAGTAAAGCCAACAAAGACCCTGCTGGTTTTGAAGTTTTGAAGAATTCTTTGTCCCCAGAGCCCCGCCAATAAAGACTCTGACAAGAATGTTTGTGGTTGCTAAGTTCGGCAAAAGTTTACTGAGCCTCCAGTTTCCATCTTTACAAAATGTTCACTCTCATGGTCCTTTACACACAGTTCAATAATACTTAAACATATGTACATCATGTCAGTCACATTCTTGCTCTATTCATCCCTTCCCACTTCTTTCTTTTTTCTTTTGTCCCCCCAGACGTACATCATGGGGGGGCCCCATTGCTTCCTCTTTGTTGTTAAGGGTATGAGCGTACACACCTTGCCCCTGCCTCTATCCTATCACTCTTTGTCCTTTGTCCTATTTTTCTTTTTAAAACTCCTCTGTCCTTTCCTGTCCTACTCTTCCTTTTTTCTGTTCAGTATTCTAAGCAGTCCACCTCCAGCAGTCCAACTGTAGCCCACAACTACTGTGCTCCACCTGACACAATGTTGCATTGTGTTCCACCTACCACAGCGCTCTTTCTGCTACTTCTTATAGGGAGGGAGGGTGGGTGGGAAATTCATTTGGAGCAAATCTGTGATCTCCTGTTCCTGTGCAGCCCTTTTTAAACCCCTCTTCTAGTCTGGTCCATTGCCCGACCCTACCAATCCTTGACTGTCCACCTCTCTCCTTTCCCCGCATATCTTGTGACCTCACTGTTCCCCCCCGAGCCTCCACTACTTCCTGTCTGGGTCTTGGGACAATGTGGTCTTCCCTTTTAGATGGGCAACCCTTTTTGTTCCCAGAGCCCCACCAATAAAGACTCTGACAAGAATGTTTGTGGTTGCTAAGTTTGGCAAAAGTTTACTGAGCCTCCAGTTTCCATCTTTACAAAATGTTCACTCTCATTGTCCTTTACACACAGTTCAATAATACTTATACATATGTACATTGAGTCAATCACATTCTTGCTCTATTCATCCCTCTCACTTTTTCCTTTTTTCTTTTGTCCCCCCCAGATGTACATCATGAGGGAGGCCCATTGCTTCCTCTTTGTTGTCAAGGGTATGAGTGTACACACTGTGCCCCTGCCTCTAATCTATCACCCTGTGTCCTTTGTCCTGTTTTTCTTTTTATTTATTTATTTATTTTATATTGCAATCAGTTTACAACCTTTGAGCCAGAGGCTCATTTCCAAAAGTACCTCGTCAAGAGAAGAGAAGATAATACAAGTACAAAATACATACTATAAGTGAACATATGCATAAAGATGCAGGCATACATGGATCCTGGTACAGTTTACATTGGTTGTATTATAAGGTGCAGATTCAGGTATTATAGATAAAGGGTTGGTTACAGGGTTTAGCAGCATAAATGTATGACATTTGCACAATGAAACAGTCAAACAGGTTACATGGTATTAGTTACAGAGATAGTAAAACATGTGACAAGGACAGTACAGCAGGTAGTTTGATTCAGAAACAGTAGTGCATACTAGTAGGACAATTTAGCAAGCAGTATAATAAGATTCAATCATACATGGTATGTTCTTGACAGTAGAGAGAAGGTAGGCAGTTGGATATGGCAGTAATGTAGGCGGTAGGAATAAGGTGGTACAGAGACGGTGCAGCCCAGTGGGCATTGTCAGGACAAAGGGTGCTTGTACACTCGTTATGCACAGGTGCAGCAGCGCTTGTTGAACATCTTCTTTTGAGTGCAGTTTTGAATTTGGAGATAGAGAGGATTTCAGAGATGGAGCGAGGAAGTGTGTTGTACCAAGAAGGGGCTCTGTGGTGGAGAGACCTCTGTCCATGTGAGGTCCTAGATCAAGGAACCAGGAAGGTGGCCTTGCAGGAGGTCCGAGTACCGACTAGAGGTTGGGCTAGGAGGAGGGAGGATGTCAGCCCGGGTGGAGAAAGTCCTAGCAGGGTTTTTTTAGCTATAAGGCAAGTTTGGTATTGTAGCCGTTCGTCAAGGTTTAGCACTGTTGCCATGTCATAAAGCTGGCACGTATGTGTGAGCCTAGGGGCCCCTGTGATTAGCCTGCATGCCTTATTTAGGACGAGGTGGATTTTGTTTAGGGCAGTCGTGTTGGTAGCACTGTAGACAAGTAGTCCATAGTCAACTAGGGATAGTATGAAGGATGTAACTGCAAGCCGGAGGGCATCAGGGGGGAGACAGTTTTTGTAGCGGTACAGGATACCAAGCCGTATATTGGTAGCAGAGGCAAGTGCTTCGATGTGGGTGTGGTAGGTGAGGGCTGAGTCAAGGAGACCCCTAGGTACTTATAGGAGTGGACTTGCTCAGTTGCTGTTTGGAGTTGGAGAGGATACGGAGAGGGGTTGTAAGCTTTGTTTTGAGGGTGGGCAAAGAGCATGGTTTTAGTTTTTAAGATTTAGGACCAATCTATGCTCTTTAAACCGGGTTTCAGTGTCATTATAGGAACATTGCAGGGAAACCTGGAGGGAGGTGGGATTCTGAGTCGGTGGTGAAGATGATGGCGTCATCTGCATACAGCAGAATTTTCCAGTGCAAGCACTGGGCGTAGTGTAGGTATAGTGAGAAGAGTAGGGGTCCCAGGATGGAGTTCTGTGGAACCCCCGAGAGGATAGGACGTGGATTGGAAAGTGTCCCACCAATATTGACACGTTGGGAGCATGTGGATAGGTAGCTGGAGCACCAAGCAAGTGGTCCAGTGGCAAAACCAGAGTGACAGAGGGCTTTCAGCAGTAGGGGGTAAGAGACCGTGTCGAAGGCCTTTGATAGGTCGAGGAACACAGCCCCCACCAGGGAGCCAGTGTCCATGGAGGAGTGTAGGAAGGATGCAAATTCAACAAGAACTGTGCTAGTACTGTGTCCTGCATGGAATCCGTGCTGTTCAGGGCAGAGGATGTTGTATTTGGTCAGGTATTCAGTGATTTGCGTGGCAACTAGTTTTTCCAGTGCCTTGGAAAGGGGTGGGAGTATGGAGATAGGTCGGTAGTTTCCAGCTAAGGACCTGTCACCCCCTTTATGATAGGAGTAACAGTGGCAGTTTTCCATGTAGTGGGGAATTGTCCCAGGCAGAGGATTTGTTGAGAAGGCTGGTGGTGGGGTGAGGACCTGATCCAGTACCAGCCGGAGAATTCTGTAGGTCCAGATTGTTGTCACGGGACTGTTGCCTTTTAGTGCACAGGTCAGGTGGGTCCAGCTTCCTGGGCAGTTACCCTACGTGAGGTAGAAGCTAGGGCGATGGAGGGCAGGGGCAGGTTGGGAGGGTGGTTGGTCAAAAGTCACTGGGAGGATAGGGCTAAGGTCAGTAAAGGAGGTGTTGAGGAGGTTTGCAATGTCAGCAGGGTCTGTAGCGGTGGTGTTGTCAGTAGTAATCTGGGAAGGGAGGGAGGGTGTTCCCATTCAGTTGTTGGCGTTGTCCCAGAAGGTGCAGGGAGCACCCCCAGGAGGCGTGAGGGGTGGCCTGATAGTGGTTGGCCTTGGCTTTCCTGATTGCCCATGTGCACTTCCATTCCGTGCAGCGTTGTAGGCCTGTCTGTCTGCTGGTCGCCCAGTTTCTATGTACGGTGCCAAGATTATCCCTGTGCCTGAGCAGCTGTGAAGGGCAGGGGTAATCAGGGCAGGTTATGTTTTGGATCGGATGGCTGAGAGGAGACAAAGAGGTCACAGGCTTTACTAAAGGTTAGGGTAAAGAAGGCAAGGGCAGTGTCAATATCAGGAGCACGGTGAATGGGGGACCAGTCTTGCTGTTCAAGGTATTGTTTAGGGTTTTTCAGACCACACGGTCTAAAACGCCGGCGGGGTGCACACTGGGCAGTGGGTTGAGGTGAGGTGGCCATCCAGTGGAACAGCATAGGGGAATGGTCACTGAGTGAATCAGGGAGGACTTGGAGGTCCAGGATTTTTGGGGGGTGGTTTGTGATGATGACATCTAGGAGGGTGCTGGTACCTCTCTTAGGGTTCACTCGTGTGGGTTGGGAGACTAGTTGTGTTAGATCCAGGGCTGTGAAGGGTCCAGTGGGGAGGAGGAGGGGCTCAGCCAGTTCACGTGGGTCCCCACAATGACTTGTCAGCACTGTGAGGGAGGGTGGCAAGATAGTCAGTTAATGATAATAGTGCTGGGTTTTGATTCCTGGGAGGTATATAGGCAGCGGTGAGATAAAGGGGTGCCCTGGCGGGGTCTGGGGTAAGCTTAATGGTGAGGGCCTAAGCCCCACTTACAAGGTCCGGTGCAGGGAGGGCGAGACCAGTGAGAGAGTTCCTGGTGTAGATAGCACAGCCACCCCCATGTTTGGTTACTCGATCCTCACAGTATAGGGTGTAGCCGGGGAGGGTGACAAAGGTGTCAGGGGTGGATTTAGACAGACACGTTTCCACCAAGCGCAATGGCGACCGGGTTTGTGCAATGTGACCCAGCATTGGAGAGTCAGAATTTTTCAAACGCTGCATATATTCATGAGGCAATCAGCAGACCTTGGGTACCCACCTCTGTGGAGGAGTCAGGGTGGGGCCAGGGTTAGGGTGGATATTGCCTGTTAAGAGTAGTAGGAGGACAACAGCTCTGGCCAGGGCACGGTGATATGAAATCCTGCAGGTTGGGAGGAGATGGGTGTGGGACCATTGGGAGAGCAGGGGATGGGTAGGGATTGCAAGGTGGGAAGGCAAGGGTTGATGAGCCGCCGGGATGGGCTGGGAGGGAGGAGGAGGGAGTGGCGGGAGATGGATGCTGTGGCCAGTGGACATGGACATTGTAGGGTGAGTGGGAACTGTGTTGGCGGGGAATTAATGGTGCAATTTCCTGTGACCCAGGGGAGATATCAGGCTGGAGCAAGGAGGGTACCAGAAGGAGGATGATGGGGAGGGAGTTTAGTAGGAGGTGAACTAGCATGGTTTACAGGTGGTAGTGGGGTAGGAGGTTAAAATATTTGGGTTGCCTCCTAGAAGTGTGGCTGCCACTTTAGATTGAGTGGTAGTAATCTACGGACTCTGGTGGACAGGGTACAGGGTTCAAGTCTCTGCCAGGGCAGCAAGAAAAGTGCCTGGGAGAGGGCAGAGACCCACGTTCTAGGGGTCCAAAGCAGGCTGGGATTGGGCCTCAGCAGGGGTGAGATATAGCGACTCCTAGTGGTCACTGGGTGTTGGTACAGAGGAGGAGGGGTGGGTCAGGAGGTGGATTGGTACAGAAAAGGAGGAGCAGGTGAGGGTGTGTGCAGAGGTGGGTATGTTGGAGGAGAGGAGCGGGAAAAGGTGATAAGAGGATTCCAGAAAAGGTAGGCAGAGTACAGGTAGTGGACCTGAGGGTGGATGTATGGGTCCCTCTAGTGGCTGGCAGGTATAACCTGCAAATGGGAAAGTGGGGAGTTAGAAAAAAAATTAACAGGGGAAGTGATGTCATGAGGCCAGCACTATGCGGTAATGGCGGCCAGGCGGGTGGGGGCAGTCGACACGCACAGCGTGTCGATGGGCTAACCCCTCACAAGGTGCTGGTGTGAGTACTTTGGTACCTCTTCTCGAGCCCTTGGTGATGTTCCGTGCTCCTCTGTCGCTTTCCTGTCCTACTGTTCCTTTTTCCACTAGTCCACCTCCAGCTTGCAATGGATGGTGGACTTCCCCCCTTTTTCCTACTGCCCCCCTTTTTGCTTCTCCTTGTCTCTGTGCTGCACTAGCCAGTGCTCTTTGTCCCAGCCACCATTCTATGGTATTAGCCATTTCTTGGTTAAACAGAGCCAGCCCCAGGTCTGAGAGATGGACCCCATCTCCCTGGAAATATTCATCTACCACTTCCTGAATTGTGTGGTGAATTACCACTCCACCCTGAGCCTCAAATAATCTGCCCACCCTTGCGTTCATCCTTTTCCTAGCCCTTTCCATGCCTTTGTGGCTTTCCTCTTTGCGCCACACCCTCCGAGGGGTTATGTCTGATCAGGCCAATGTCACTTCGGGCCACCATTGTTTAATTGATTCCACATCCTTTTTTATGTGGTAAAATAAGTCCAGCCATGGTCTTGTCCCCAAGTCATTGACACCCAGGTGTATGATGGTGAGGTCTGGTCTCCCATGGACCTTCCCGACCTCCCTCAGTTCCAGCAGTAACTGCACCCACTTCATTCCCCTTTGGCCTTTCCACCTCAACCTAATGACATCACTATTCAGGTACAACTGCTTTCCCACTTGTCTCCTGGCTGCCCATTTCTCCATCAAGTGGATAAAGGAATGACCCCAAATCCATGTCTCTAGCCTCTTGGTTTTGCCTGTATACGCAAAAAACATACGTTTTGTTAGAGAATGCATGTCTCCCCTCCCCACTGTACCTGCTATGGGAGACAAAAAGAAACAACATTATTGTGGAACCTTGCATATGCATTTCTTATAACGTTTAGACTTCCACCTTCCCTTTTCCATGATTGCCCCTGCCATGCCCCCCCTGTGCAGCCAACACTAATACAACCCCAATCCTGAATGAATGTGACGAGTAACCTCCCAAGGGTTCACCCAAAAATCTATGGCCTTTGTGCAGCACCATGTCACCTGATATCCGGTGACTGGCTTCCCTTTATCATGTTCGAATAAATTGGACCACCCTCCTATAAGCCGCCCAATCGCATACGTGTGCAAGGTGCCCACCGGGCAAATGGTTGGGTTGCTATGCTTCCATAAGCATACTCTGTTACCCTGTCCCTGTTGGTCTGTTGTTGACCATCTTACGTTTATTACCACTGCCGCCATGCTCCATTCTATGTCCCCCCATTACAGTCCCCTTCCCTCGTTCTTCCCGCTGTGGCCCACTACCTCGCTTAACCTGAAAGCCCCACCATACATGGTCAGATACAGAGCCTGAAACAACAACGTCTCGCTACAAGAGCTAGCTATATGATGCAGTACCCCTACTAGCCTCACCAGCAAGCTTTCACCTATTGGTTTCCTAATGTCTTGTTTTTTGTCTGTCCCCCAGGCCCAACCCCGCATCATTCTGTGAGTCAGGTTGCTTTTTGGGGATCCTCCCACCCTTTTAAGTTACATACTTGTCCTATGGCCTGCAAGTGCACCCCCATAGTGGCATGTGCCACACCCTGTTGCCATCCCTTCACTATAAATCTGGCCACCTGCTTCTGTGTTACTGCACCACTTACCTGTCCGCTGTATTGCACCCGAAATTTTTTAAATGCCCTCCATGAAGTCTCGTAAGCTCTAAGGGTCCTTGGGGCCCAGGAGTTCTGGAACAATATTTCTGCTCCCCCGATCCAAATGTCCATGCACACATTGGAATGGAAGTCCCCTCAGCCTCTGCTCTGGGTGCAATGGTCTGGAATTTGTCCATCTGCAAGTGGGAGAGGCAATCAGTAATCATGTTTTCCACTCCATCAATGGGCTTAGCCCTGAATGACATATTCAGAGTTAATCCTAAACACACCATCCTCCTTAAAACCCCTGTTACTCTCTCTGAACTGGTCCGCTTTTTGTTCAGCACCTCTACCACTGCCTGATTATCACTCCAAAATGTGACCTGTCTGTTCCTAAGCTCCCTACCCAAGACAACCATTGCCACCAATATGGGGAATATTTCTAGGAATGTGATGTCCTTCTTCACTTTCCCTTTCACCCATTCTTCAGGCCATGGTTCCACGAACCACTTACCCTGAAAGTACCCCTCCATTCCTACCCCCCACTGCGTCTGTGTAAACTGAAGGTCTGTGTTGTAAAGCCAATCATCCTGCCAAAATGTCTGCCCATTATATGCCTGCAGGAAGTGTTCTCAAACCATCTTGTCTTCTCTGGTACCTTTATTTAGGTCTATCTAGTGATCGGGCTGCTTTGCCCCTCTCATTGCCCATGCAAGTCACCCTGTAAATGTGCGTCCTGGTGCAATGGCCATACATGCGAAGTTCAAATGCCCCATTAGTCGCTGTGCCTGTTGAAGCTTTACCCTCCTGCCCCCACCAACCTGTCTTAACAACACCTGTAGTTTCTTGACCTTCTGTTGTGGTAGATGGTAAAGCTCTTGAACCGTGTCCAATTCTAAACCTAAAAACTCTGTCTTCTGAAGTGGTCCCTCTGTTTTGTCTTCTGCTAATGGCACCCCCACCTCCTGACATAGGGCCTTGAAGTTACCCAGCATCTTCTCTGTCTCCTCTCAGCCTTCCCCTATGAACAAGAAGTCATCGAGGTAATGCACCACTGTCTGGTATCCAAACTCCTCTGAAATAGCAACTGCAACCAGGTACTAAACATCTCAAATGTGGCGCATGCTATTGAGCACCCCATAGGCATGGCTTTGTCAAAGTAGTACCCCCTTCTATCTAGAAACCTAAAAGGTCTCAATCTGCCACCCATACCGGTTGTAACCGGAATGTGGATTCTGTATCCATCTGGGCCAGCCACGACTCCTGCTTAGTCTTAATAAGTCACACTGCCTCTTTCAATGTGGCATAGGTAACGCTGCTGTCTTCTTCCCCTCCTCCACCAGTCCAGCTGTTACTTTCTTTTGAATTAAGCGTGCTAACATTGCACTTTTCCCTTGAGTAGATTTGAGTTCTTTGCCCATGTCCCCTTCCACAAACCCCTATACTTTAAACTAAATCCCAAATGAAAACCTGTCCTGAGCTCCTTGGCTGCCACCTGGTCAGGGTAGCCCATCAAGCCCTCCTGGATTGCGGCCACCCTGATTGGTGTCCGCGCCAACCTAAACTTGCCCGTCAAAACCTCAGTTGTCCTGATAGTGGGTCTGGTAAGAGTGCCCCTCCCTCCCCATTTGTCCGGCCTCTGTTTTCCCTTTCCTACTGCTGGCCGTGTAAAGCACCCTGGTTGGCCTAAAAGGGCTGTTGGTGCCCATGCTCCTGTCCCCCCGTGCTCTTTTCCCAGTTGTATCTGCACTTTGTCGCCGGATGGTGCCCCCCACATTTCGAGCAGACATGTCAGAATCAGCAATTAGGCCAAGAACAAAATGCCAACTGTACCCCCAACATGCCTTCAACAATGTACCCCCTCTCCTTTCTCCCTTGGCCTCCTTGTATTTTGGCCCCATATAAATTTCTAGCCAAAGGTCTGTCTGCCGCACATCCCATTTTACATCCCCAAAATGTGCCATCCTGTTTCTAAATTTCTCATCGTATCTCAGCCAACTATGCCCCACCTTTTTGTACGTGTTCTTGACGATTAGAGAGTAGGTCAAAAGCAGGGTTGCTAACTCTGGCTTTTTCTAAATGGCGATGGGCATGAAATAAGTAAAGCCTGTGGACCAGTTGTCCCAGGTCTTCCCTTTGCCTGTCTTGTCCTCTTCTCCCTTGCCTAACAGCACCACTGCCGCTGCCATATCCTTCTTCTCAAAGCTGTCCCTGTCCTCAAACTTGTCCATGTCGTCCATGTTCGCTAAGGCGAATACTTCAACATATCCCCTTTTCCATATTTTCTCCTTTATGACCATCGGCGCATGATCAGCTAACCTGATCCCTAGTGTGCCCACTTCCATAATGGGTGTGTGCCCCCACCCCTCCCCCCAATTGTCCCTGCCCCTTTTATTTCACCTACTGTTTCTCCAACTGCCCCAGCCCGTTCTCCCCCATGCTTTTTAGCATCTGCTCCACATATTCCTTTACACTGCTTTCGGGGTTACCACTGGATTACCTGTGGGGCTTGGCTGTGAGACACTGGGTCCCAGTGTGGGGTCTCCTGGTGTTGGTGTAGGTCCTGGCCCTAGAAGTGAGACCAGCGGGGTGAGGGGTACTGGCAACGGTGTGGGGCAGAAGGCAGGAAGAGGTTTAGGTACGGTGTTATTAGGAGGTAGGTCTCAGGGTGTATCTGGAGTTGGCACCAGTTCCTCTGGTCTAGGCTCGGGCACCAGTGGTTACTTCAGCACCCTCTTTTCCTTCCTCTGTCCCTTTGCCTGCTTCCCCTTCCTCTTAGTATCTTGCTCAACCCCGTCTGGTTCTGCCACCTCCAATAGCCAGTTGGCCTTTTCCACCAAGTCCATGACTGCTCGATAACACTCTTCCTTCTTAGGCTTCCCTCTCTTTGGTGCCATCTTCTTGTATACCTACTAACAGAAAAAGACACACATCATCAACATCATTCCCATTCATTCATTATTTTTTTTTTGCCTCATGTTTCCTCCCTTGTATTCCCCTTGCCCCCCCTTTTGTTATCCCCCTTTTGTCCCTGTTTACTTCTGGATGCCTCTTTGTGCCTGCCGCCGCCCTGCACTGCAACCCCCCCAACTGTGGCAAGGACTGTGTTCCCCCCTATCTTGCAGTTTCACTTCGACCCGACTGCCAGACAAATGTCCCTAATATTATGCATCAGTCTTCACTACCTGGAAAATGAGGGAGTAATTAGTGGGCCAGCAGCTAACCAGGAGCCATAATGGCGCACAACCAATCATGTGTAATTTTGAATAACATAGGCAAAAGAGGAAGCAACTGATTCAACCAACCAGAAATCAAAGCCATCATGATCAGCATAAACATTTTTTTTTTACTATGTATGAGGGATCAACATATCTAATTTGCATCTATTCCTTGCTTTTGTCCCCTATGCCACGAGGGGTGTACCTTCCCTGTGTAATTCCACCGCCTGTGATGCCGAGTTGTACTGTAAAAACAACGCTTCTCCTCAATTCCCCTTTTTATTCTGCTATTTCCACTGTAAGTAATTTTATTTCTTGTTCTTGTATCCCTAAGCCTCATGAGATCTGTGTCACAGCCCCCCCCAGGCCCTTCTACAGCATGGTGATGACGTCAGACACCATCCCATGCAGTAGGCCCAGGCTTCTAGCTCGTCACACTCGCTCTCCCCTATCTTGTTCTCCTAGCTGTCTCACCCTTCCTTTGTCATTTTCCAATACTATTAGCAGCCCATTCTCCTAGTGCCACTGTAACTCCTTTTATTTCCTGTTCTTTGTATCCCCCCAGCCTCATGAGGTCTGCGTCCCCCCCGAGCCTTCTACCGTGTGGTGATGACATCAGATGCCATCCCACGTGGTAGGACCAGGCTTCTAGCTCATCCTGTTCACTCTCCCCTCTCGTGTTCCCTAGCTGTATCTCTCTTCCTTCATCATTTTCCTTCTTAGTTCCTGATTGTCCTTCTCCTCTGTTGCTGCGTAGTCACCCGCAGTGCCAGCACTTAGCTACAACTCCCAAATACTCGTAATCCTTCTCTCCTAACTGCTTTGGCTGCTATTCCCGCACCGTGTGCTTCTACTTTCTCCCCCTAGCAGCAACTTCTCCTGGCAGCCCAACCTCACTCGCAGAAACCTGTCACGTCTAAGCACTCTCACCGTCCTGCACCTGGGCTCTCAAGCGACCGACAGCTGCCACATCTCCCTCATGCTGGACATAACCACCTCCTGAGAAGCTCCCCAATGGTTCCTTACCACTCCGCATCAGCTGCACACACTGTATTTCCCCTTGTTAAATCATTTACCCAATTCCTGTCTGTATTTTTTGCCAAATGGACCTCAAACCTTTTTCCAAACTCTTTGTTCCAGCTCAATACCATAGTGAGAAATAATACCATATGCTACCTTACCACCTCTGTGTGGTCCCAATTCCACCCTTTACAGGTCTTCTTTCACATGGGTCACTTTTTTAAAAATACTTACTGTTGCTGGAATATATTTACTTATCCACCCCTTTTGCTTTAGGAGAATTATATATATTTTACTCCAAATATCTACAAATAAAAAGCCTATGGGCTGAAATTCCTTGCCGAACTGCTGTGCTTCCAAAGTAAAATTCTTTTGGAGCAAATTTGTGATCTTCTGCTCCTGTGCAGCCCTTTTTAAACCCCTCTTCAAGTCCGGCCCATTGCCTGGCCCTACCAGTCCTTGGCTGCCAACCTCCATTCCCACCTCTCTCCTTCCCCTGCCTATCTTGTGACCTCACTGTCCCCCCGGCCTCCACTACTTCCTGTCTGGGTCTTGGGACAATGTGGTTTGCCCTTTAAGATGGGCAACCCTCTTTGTTCTTCATTATCAGTAATTGCCAATGGTAGTGACTTATTATCAGCCAGTTGATCTAGTTCTCAAATTTCATCATGATCGTAACCCAAAAAAGTCCAGCACAGATCCAGTGAGTGTGAATAAAGTCACCAATCGGATCAGTGATCCCAATCAGAGTTCTTCTTCCTTTCACAAATGTTGCAGGTGTGAGTGTAAAACCCAAGTGAGGTAAATGGAAATGTTCACAGAGTCAACCAAATATGTGGCCCTCTAGATGAAGCATCTGCTGAATGCTGAAGCAAATTCCTGAAGTGGTTCTAGCCCAGCCAAATGCAGTCAAAACTAAATGTAATTTACTGGGAGTAGCCCAATACCAATCAAAGCAGGCTAAACAGGATACACATAGTGGAGGCAATATGGTGTAGGGCTACAGTACTGGTGCACTGTCAGCATCATATGTCCTATGGACCTATATTTCATAGCTAAACAGGTGACAATGGACATACACCATGGGCACACCCCATGGTATATCCAAGAGGTCACACAATTTCAAAACCTGCTCTGACTAATGTCCCAAGTGTACCTCCATTACAAAAATGGTTCTCTTAGTTTCAGATTGGAATGCCACTGTGAGCATTCTATTTATTTATTTAAAATTGGTGACCTGGAAAGGCACGCTGAGCTGAGGCTCGTTTACAGGTGTGAACCAGGTACGTGTAGTACAATGTGGTAGACAGGGAAATACAAATACAGCGATTTTCAAGTAACAGGCAAGAAATACATTATTGGTACATTTACATGGGGTTAGGTGGAGAGGTTACACTTTAGGAAGAACAGCAGGAATGAAAAAGGATTACTTCATTTCATTTCTAGACCATTTATGCCCTTGAATTTTAGGTGCATGTATTTATATATTTACAGTAGTTGAATTATCGAAAAATTGAGTATTCGGGGGGAGGGTGCTGGGGGAAGGGGGTGAAATTAGCAGTAAGAGATTGCGTGAGGAGTTTATATTTAATTCCTGGTGAATCTATTTAGGGTAGCGCTAGGACCGTGTGAGGTGGGCTTGGGTGTACAGCTGTGGCAGGGAGGGGGAGGAAGAAGCCTAAGGAGCTGTTTGAAGGTTGATATGGAGGGGGCCAGGTGAAGGTTGGGAGGGAGGTTGTTCCAAAGGAGAAGGAGCCAGTAGGAAAAGGCAGCTTGCCCTGAGGCTGTCAGGGGGTGGGAAGGTGGAAAGTACGTGCATGTCTGTGGCAAAGAGGGTAGTCAGAGGGGTTGGCTTGAGAGATGCAGGAGGCTAGGTAGAGGGGAAAGGTGCTGAGCTAATATTTCACTATGAGTGAGGCACTGTGGGTGGTCCTTTTATGTGAAAGTGGTGTTAGGGATAGAGTTGTGAGCAGTTCGCAGTGATGAGTGAGTGGGGGGAGGCGGTGGCGAAACACATGAAGGAGTTTAGCAGGACGTCGAGTTTTGCAAGGGAGGAGGAAGAAGCTGTGCTATAAATGACATCAGCGTAGTCCAATATTGGTAGTATGGTCTTACGTATGAGTTCACTCCGAGTTGGGAGGGGGAGGCAGTCTTTGTGGTGGTAGAGGATGGCAAGTTTGGGCTGGAGTTTGGTACAGACAGCATCACCATGGGTGGAGAAGTTGAGGTTTGTGTCCAGCCAGACTCCCAGCTACTTGAAGGTGGGTACTGACTCAAGGGGAATTTCATCCAGGGTGGATATCGGGGGCAGGCATGGAGGCGAGTTTTTGTCTTGTGCCAAAAACCATGGAGACAGTTTTTTTTGCATTAAGTTTTAGCTGATTTTTATGGAGCCAGGCTTGAACTCGGTTGAAATCGCTTTGGAGGTTTGGATGGATGCTGCCATGGGAGGGGCCTGAGGCATAGATAATGGTGTCCTCCACATATAGATGCATGTTTGAGGTGAGACAGGCTGAGAGGAGGTCATTTATGAAAAGGGAGAAAAGAATGAGACAAAGGATGAAGCCTTGGGGGACACCCATGAGGATGGGTAGGGGGTTGGAGATGGTGTCTCCGACTTGTACTTGTTGCATCCTGTTTTGGAGGTAGGAATGGAACCAGTTTATGGCCTGTTTAGCAAGGCTGAAGGAGCTCAATTTGCCTAGTAATAGAGGGTGGGAGACCGAATCAAAAGCTTTGGCCAGGTCGAGGAAGATGGCGGTAGTGGTTTGCCCTGCATCCATGGTGGAGAAAATGGAGTCGTAACTTGTAGTAAGGCTGTGGTGGTAGAATGGGATTTTCTGAACCCTGATTGAAAAGGAGAGGGCTGTTTGAGGAGAGGAAAGGTGACAGTTTTGATAGCATGAGGGATTCTTGGATTTTGGCCAGGGAGGGGAGGAGAGAGATTGGTCTGTAATTTTCTGGGAGGGATGGGTCACCACCTTTATGGAGCGGTAGGATTTTGGCAAGTTTCCAGGTGGAGGGTACAGTGGCTGTGTCAATCAAGAGATTTAATATGTGGGTTATAGGTTCGACTATGGCTGCTGTGGAGATGCAGAGCAGGCTGGGATGCAAGCCGTCTGGGCTGGATTTTGACAGGTTTAGGGAGGTGAGCGAAGTGTAAACTTCTGAGGGTGTGAATGGGGGAAAGTCGAAGCCGTGGTGAGAGGGAGGGGTGTTTGTGTGGGAGGGTGGAGGGGTGTGTCAGGCTTGGTGCAGGAGACGAAGAAGGAGTTGAAGAGTTCAGAGACTACGGCAGGATCGGAGTCTATTTTGCCATCAGTGTTTAGGCTGGGGCTAGCTTGCTTGGAGTGTGGGCTGATAAGAGAGTTTAACACCTTCCAGAAAGGTGTCGGGGAGGCTTGGAGAGAGGTAAGTTGGACCTTGAAGTACTGGGCTTTTGTGCAGTTGTTTCTAAGCATTTTGTAGGACAGGAGGTCCCTTGATGCAAAAGAGGTTTTGTAACACCTCCAGGCCTTATCTCTGATTTGACCCAGGGAGATGAGGTCAGCAGTGATCCAGGGGTGGTGATCTTTCCTAACTCTGGCCTTCCTTAGTGGAGCGTGGTGGTCCCATACACCTGGGAAGGTTTTGCAGAAGTGGGAGAGGGCGGTGTCGACATCACGTGAGGCCAGGGCACGGTGCCAGTCTGTGTTTGACAGGTCATGCTGAAGGGCGGATACGTCAAGGAGGTGTAAGAGGCAGGTTACAATGAATTTAGGGCCGGAGTGGAGTGAATTGATTTTACAGATACAGAAGGTTATGCAGTGGTTGCTAAGGGCATCAGAAAGGATACCTGAGGCGGTAATCCTGTGGGGGTGGGAGGTTAAGATCCAGTCAAGTAGGGTGTGGTTTTGTGAGCGCTGGTTTAGATGGGTGGGTTCCTGGATTAGCTGGGTGAGATTTTGGGCTTTGATCCTCAAAGCGGCTGGTTTTGTGGAGTGGGAGAGCCAGTTTAGGTTGAAGTCGCCTAATAGAATGAGTTCATCATTTGAGGTGGTAGAAGAAATAGAGGATATGATTTGGATGAGGGCATCGGGAGAAGGCTTTGGTGGGGTATATAGAACACCTATGTAAAGAGGGGTGGATGAGGGGAAGGATAGGTGAGCAACTAGGGATTCGTGGGAGGACTGGCGTGATTCTTTGAAAATTACAGTGCATTTAATGGTGTGTCCAATATACAGTGCTACCCCTCCACCACGCTTGCCATGGTCCTGGCGGAACAGGATGTAGTTTGGTATGTCAAGAGAGAGGCTGGAGATTTTGCCTGAGAGCCAGGTCTCTGTGATACAGAGTATGTCCGGTTTGTATTGTACTGACCAGACAGAGGGGGAGTCAAGTTTGGGGAGAAGGCTCCTGACGTTAATGTGGAAAATATGGATGCCCTTCGGGAGTGAGTTTGGTGAGACACTGAGTTGGGGGTATTTTGATGCATGGGGGGCTTTTGTTGATGTGGGGCCTGGGTTTGGATGAATATCCTCTGCCAGGAGTAGGAGTAGCAGGGGTAGGGAGAGGTGGGAGTGCATTTTGCATCGGCTATGAGTGTGTCTTGTAGGTGGAGCTTGCAAGTTTAGGCACCTTCTTTTATGGCATACCATTTTACACCCATCTCACTTTACCTCACCACTCACCATAACTTGTGGCCCCATTATGGCTGTGCACATCCACTGGTGTATCCCAAGGGTGGCCATGGGGGCATGACATATTGTGTCTCACAATCCACCCATGCTGCACAAGATATCATGAATACAAGCCACTTATTCAAATTACTAAGCAGCCATTTGATGTATGATAACTGTATTCAGATATGTGTACCTGGTTATCCCATGTTCGCAAAACACTACATCCCGATATTCAATTAACATAGCAAAGAGTTAGTGATGAGAGTGCCTCCTGGAGGAGTCAAGGTGGCATGCGGAGAGTGTGTGAGTGAGCATCTCTGTAACCGGTGGTGACTATTCCCTTTCCTTTCATCAACTTACTGACCCATTTTTGGATGGTACCGTGTCAGAAAACCAGCTTAGCACAGCATTGACCCTTCCTCTTGCCAGGTTTCCAGCATTGGGGTACAGGCTCAAGTTATGGTGAGTGGTGAGGTAAAGTGAGATGGGTGTAAAATGGTATGCATTGAATGGTAATACAAACACTTGTATGCACTGGAGTCAGGCTCTGTTTGTGAAGATCTGGTAAAGATCTTGTGGAGCTAGTGAACTGCATCGAGTCTATTCCTCAGCTTGCTCCAATAGGTGAAAGTAATAACAAAACAACTAAGGAAAGGAGTTTAAAGTGGAGCACACTTTTAACCCATGTAACTGTCTGACCTGTAACTTCCCCTGCACCAACAATCCTACTTCTGAGGTAATGGTTTAAAGCTCAGAGCGGAAGGTCGAATGTCCTGATATAAAGTTGATTTTGGTCAGTTTGTCTTTGTCGGTTCCTGATGCCTGTATGAAAGCGATGTGGTATGCTTTCTAAGGGTTAGAGCCACCGCATGTTGAGTCACTTTTTCACAAAGGATAGGAAAAGAAAAAAAATGAAAAAAGGGGGTGGGTTGTGAAACTGAGGACTGGCTGTTTTTCTTCTTTTCCTTTGTCTTGCCAAAGAAGAAGTTTCTCCCCTGTATAATGGATCCTGGATGTTAATCTGTATACACATGTTGCTCTCTCCATGTTCTTCGATTTGCTTTGTGAGCTGCATGGCTCTTAAATTGGATGTGTGCTAGCTTAATAAGTACAACACTGTAATTTCACCATTTTTTTGTGATTTTTCTCATGTCTAAAAGAATTACAAGGCTGAAAGAAGTGGATAAAGCCACAGAGGGTGCAAACAGATTAACAAGAAGGTGAGTAGGCCCTGACATAGCTGCAGCTACAGGCAACTCAGGGGCAATGAGCACACATATAGGCAATATCAATGAGAAGGGCACCTCTTCTGAAGCCACCATTGTAAACAAAATGAGTAAAAATTTACTTAGTGGTAAGATGGAGAACCTGCTTACTGGAGCACCCAGATTACAAAAATTCCCTAACAAGGTCCAATGGATCTGTTCATTTTTACAGCAAACATGGCCACAAATGAAAAAAATAAAGGAGTTACTGAATCTGTTGATTTCTCTCCTCTGGAGGGAACTTCAGGTGGTGTTAAGGCCCAGAATGAGAACAAAATACCAGGAGAGAAAGCAACTAGGGCCCAGGTGTGAATGAACCAAAATGGCTTAACATGTTTGTTACCAGCAATGAAGTTGTCCCTTCTATCCCAAAGGCTGCACAAAACAAGAGCTCAAACCAACATATAGAAGGTGATTTGAATGTTGAAGGGGTCAAAATGGGAATAGTGTAACTAATCCGTAAAAAGAAACTGCTCTGCACAGGGAGGAAGTGATGGATTTTAACTCCCAGAACTGGGGACAAAAAAGTACACTCCTTAAGCTTCAGTCAGCACAAGATGCAATGCTAGAGGAGCTGTGTGCAGGGTTTCAGAAAATGTCTTCTGCTTTTGACTCCATAAAAGGCTCAATTGTGTCTCATGATTCCAAAATGGAAATTTTAACAAAAAGAGTATCAGATTTAGAAATTAGAGTGAATGGTAGAGAACATCAATTAACCCCAATTCAAAATCTTGTGCAACAACATCAAAAAGAGCTACACAAATTAAAGTACAAGGTAGAAGAGCTGGAATTCCAGTCAAGAAGGGGGAATATCAAGATAGAGGGCTTCCAGAAGGTTTGGAAGGGGCAAACCCTGTAAACTATTTTGAGGAGATTCTGTCAGAAGCACTTGAAAAAACAAAAAAGAAGAGAAAGTAAAGCTGTATTGGGCACATAGAGGGTTTTCCACAAGGAAAGACTTAACAAGATTCATGTTCATAAAACCTCATCACTTTCAAATTAAGGAGGAGCTATTTAGAAAGGCAAGGATGGAGAAATGTTTTCATGCTAGAAGACTTTATTTGCAAATCTACCCAGATCTCCCACCATTAGTAGTTGCAAAATGAAAGTCTTTTGATGGTATAAGAAAAATATTGAGAGAAAAGGGGATACCACATAATCTACTTCATACAGCACATTTAAAAATCTTCCTAAATGGAAGGCCACATGTGTCTGATACTCCAAGAGATGCAGATCAATACCTAAAAATGTGCTTCTTCCATACAGAGACAGCAAGGAGGAACTCTAGTACCCCCCACCCCCAGCAGCCTCTATTTAATGTGCAGTGTGTATACAGCACATGACAGTATGCTCTGTGGAAAGAATGGGAAAAAACTGACTGATTAATTTGCTATAACTGCTATATTTGGGTAAGTATCAATAAGATTTAAAAAATTAAAATGAGGCATGTTTAATAAATTAGGAAAGAATTACAAATGGAAATCTAGAAGTTACAGGGAAGATACATGTAACACTATAACACTGTCTTAAGAGGAGGGGTCATAATAGGAAGAAACCATTTAGGAAAGGTATGGGGTAATAAGTAAATAAAGAAAAAATAAAAATTTGAATTGTAATTTGAAGGGGAAAGCAGTTAAATAAATAAGTTACATAGATAGACTATCTGCCAGTGAAAGAGTTAGGAAGCACCACAGGTCACTGACAGCAACATTGCCTACAGCCCCCACAGTGACACCCTGAAACCGCTGCAATCGACCACGATGCACTACAAACTGAATGTCGGCAACCCAACACTGTAGCCAGAACAGAGACACCGACTGTACCTAGAGGTGCCCAGCCACTGCAATGATGCACTGCACTGACTGCCACTGTGACGATGGACCAGATGATGTGACCCTCATGGAGGACCCAATGGTCAGTTCAGTGACAGGTCAGGATGTGGGCAGGGGTCACCTGTAGGAAGGGGATGGAGTGCATATACCACAGGGGGTAAGGGTGGCCCATCTAATGCACCAAGGTCTGCAGCTACTGTGGTCAACTGTGTAGTCACCACTGGTGCACTTGCAGCCACTGTGGAGATGTGTCAGCTGCTGTTGAATGGTTGCTGTTGTGGCAGTCGGGTGTATGCCCATTGCTATGCCAGTGTTGGGATTGTGGTGTCGCTCTGACACCATGCTTCTGAGTGTTAGCCTCACTTATACACCCTTTCAAGCTCATAACTGTCTTTGCAGACTGTCTTTTGGGGAGTGGAGGATACCCACCATTAATTCTGAGTAAGTAGGACTGGGTAGACTTAGGAGTCAAGGAGGGTTTAAGGAAGATACTTAAAAAATAGATGGAGCAGATGATACTGGAAAGAAAGTTATAGATCTGACATCTAAAGAATGGTGACATAGTAACTTATGTACCAATATTTTTGAATATATATTTAAAAGAAACTATAATTATAAATGGCTAATGATTTAAAATGTGTATGTTGGAATGTGAAAGGAGTCAGAGATAGAACTAAAATATGTAAAATAGTGCAATATGCTAACCAGCCACAGGCAAACTATTGTTACAAGAAACCCACTTTGCAGAAGCTGATTTTAGATATATATGTAATCTCTTTAGGGGAAAAGGGGTTAATTCCTCATTTACTGGCATCAATATATTTTGCAACTTTTGGTGGGGTTGTGTGATTCAAAATAGCAAAAGCTGCAGTTTGTAACTGGATGCCAAACATAGCCTGAGGTGGGGGTAATTGTCTTCACAAGTCAGAGGTCTGCAACCCAGCCATTTGTCTAGTTAGACCATTTCAGCATTGTTCAAATTACTATAAACTAGTGGTGTGATCCTGTTTGAGGCAGAAGTCCATCTTCTTCCAAGTTGTGTACAGGGAGTGCTTGGAAACAACTGAGAAGCTGCGTGGAATATACTATTTCGGACTAAATATCAGTAACTAGTCTCTCTCTCTTGCTTACATCTGAGAGAAGTTTTCCTCACTTTTAAAGTGGTATTGCTTTGTGTTTGTTTTAGTTTTTAATAGAGGAAGGGTTTTTTTTAAACTGCTTATCTTCTGCATATTTGATTTTCCTTTGTGGCTAACTGGACTGATTACTAGAATTATGTGAGAATCTGCATCAATATATTTTGCAACTTTTGGTGGGGGTTGTGTGATTCAAAATAGCAAAAGCTGCAGTTTGTAATTGGATGCCAAACATAGCCTGAGGTGGGGGTAATTGTCTTCACAAGTCAGAGGTCTGCAACCCAGCCATTTGTCTAGCTAGACCATTTCAGCATTGTTCAAATTACTATAAACTAGTGGTGTGATCCTGTTTGAGGCAGAAGTCCATCTTCTTCCAAGTTGTGTACAGGAGTGCTTGAAACAACTGAGAAGCTTCGTGGAATATACTATTTTGGACTAAATATCAGTAATTACTCTCTCTCTCTCTCTCTCTCTCTCTTGCTTACATCTGAGAGAAATTTTCCTCACTTTTAAAGTGGTATTGCTTTGTGTTTGTTTTAGTTTTTAATTCAGGAAGGGGGGTTTTAAAACTGCTTATCTTCTGCATATTTGATATTCCTTTGTGGCTAACAAACCACCCGGCTGTTATGGGGCTGGAGAGGTTTACCTGTGTCTGACTTGGATATCTGGATTTTTCTCTGTTTGATTAGCAGGGTACTTTCTCTGTCAAATTGTTGTGTAGGGCATCTTACTGACAGGAAGGCACTCATCGCAGCGGTGGGTGAGAGCTTTTAGTTGATTGTTTTTTGAGGACACAGTTTAGGCCCAACCCTTCCCACCCCTCACCCCACCTGACATCATTTCCTCGAGTGCAAGGTGCATTTCACTGTCATATCCTCTCTAGCACACTGCACTGACAATATAAGCATACACATTGTATAGTATATAAATATATATATTTCTATATCACAAATCACACATGCACACACACACACACACACACAAATACAAAAAAAAACTAGATAAACATGTGGGGAGTAGTGCAATGTAATGGCGTGGGGCAGCAGTCTTCTGGGAGACTTTATGGAGGCTGAGATGCTGCCCTATTTGCAGACAACTAACTTCCCTGATTGAGGAAGTTGCCCGTCTTCAGGCCGCACTGGACAGTATTAAGGAAACCTTCCCCCAGGCCACACTGGACAGTAGGAAGGGAAACTCCCCCATCCAGGGAGCACTAGCGCCACCACCACTACCTCAGAGGTTGTGAAGAAAGCACAGCAGTTGGTCCACAGTGGGCTCAGGGAGGGTGAGGAGGGTGGAACAGAGGCACACCCAGTCAATTGTTCCACTCCACAATCCATACACCATTCTGGGGGAGCATAGCTCCCCTATGGATGCACCCACAGAGAAGACTGATGATAACTGTCACAAGGGAGGCCCACAGGAAGGAGGCAGAGGACACCACGGGGAAAGGAAGTAGCTCCTAGTGGGGGACTCAATTATTAGGGGTATAGAACTGGGGGAAGCTGGGAAAACTGAAGTAAGGTGCCTGCCTGGTGCCATGGCTTGGAGGGACAGGAAGCACATCCTCAGGATCATGAGAACAGCTGCAAGGGATTCTGAGCTGGACATAATTGTCCACCTAGGGACAAATGATTTGGCTCATCATGAGATTAGAGCAGTGCAGGAGGACATTGTAGATTTGGGGAGGGACCTAAGACAAGTAGCACACACAGTATCCTTCTCAGAGGTGCTGCCTGTCAAAAGCATGGGGGAGGTGAGGGTAAATGGCACCATGCAATTTAATGAATGGTTGAAAGAATGGTGTGGAGCACAGGGGTTTGGCTTCATTGGGGACTGGGGTTCCACCTGGAGGGACTCCAGCCTATACTGGCAGGATGGTCTGCATCTGTCCAGGAAGGAAACAAGTCTTTTGAACAATCGGTTTAAATGCTTCATTGGCAAGCTTTTAAACTAGTCAAAGGGGAAGGCACTGACAAGCAGCAGGAAAATCCCAGCCTCTCCCTACAAAACAGGGTACTAAATGAGAAAAAGACCGAGTAGAAACGGTCAGTGGGGATGCTGCAACAGAAGGTAAAGCCATCAAAATGGAGAGCAATGAGTACCAATGCCCGTAGTCTGGGTAACAAGCTTCCTGAATTAGTAGCTTGATGGAGGAGGAACATCTGGATATTGGGGCAGTCACAGAAACATGGTACACACAAAACCATGACTGGGACATAAACATACCAGGATACACTGTTTACAGGAGGGACAGGAAGGGCAAAAGAGGAGGAGGAGTAGTTCTTTACATAAGGGAAGGAATAAAAGCAACAGAACAAAAGGGTAAACAGGGAGGAGAAGAAGCACTGTGGGTAAATTTGGAGACAGGCAATGGCACCACAATCCGCACAGGGGCTGTATACAGACCCCCTTCTCAGGGGGAGGAAATGGACAGGGAAATGATAAAAGGTATACTTAGAATGGCAGAAAAAGGGGAGATATTGCTGATGGGTGATCTGAATATGCTAGATGTTAACTGGAGTGCAGTTGCAGCTGCCACTTCAAAGAGTACAGTTATTCTAGATGCCCTACAGGGGGCATGCCTTAGACAACTAGTACTGGAGCCCACTCAAGAGGGAGCAATATTAGACTTGATTCTCTCAAATGGAGATGGAGAGAGGATCACAGATGTAGAAGTGGGTAGCCATCTGGGAACTAGCGACCATCGAACAGTATGGTTCACAATAAACACAGCAATAGAGTCAAGCCATACAAAGACAAAAGTACTGGACTTTAGGAGAGCTGACTTTACCAAAATGGGTGAATGCCTAAGGAATGCACTAGCAAATGGGCAGGAAGGAGGGGTGGAAGAACAATGGGGAATAATAAAAACTGCCATCACAGAGGTAACGAGCCTTTGTGTGAAGCAAATAAACAAAACAACACGGTGTAAGAAACCACTATGGTTCTCAAAGGAAGTGGCAGTGAAGGTTCAAGAGAAAAAGAAAGCATTCAGGAAGTACAAGGAATCGCAGCAGGAGCAGGACAGAGAACTGTATCAGTTAAAGAAAAGGAGGCTGGGAAGGCAGTCAGAACAGCAAGGCCCAAACTGAGGAAAAGATAGCCAACTCAGTTAAGAAGGGGATAAAACCTTTTATAGGTACATCAGGGAGCAAAGGAAGACCAAGGGAGGGATAGTGAGGCTTAATAAAGGGAGGAGGGTGGGCAGAGGGAGACTGTGAAAAGGCAGAGATACTAAACAAATATTTTTGCTCAGTATTTACAAATGAAGAGGGGAGGTTCATAAAACAAACAGTAGTAACACTCTGGATACAGAAGATACCAGCTCATTTACAGAAGAAAGGGTTCTGAAAGAACTCTTAAAACTGAAGATGGACAAAGCAATGGGGCCTGATGGGATTCATCCCAGAATTCTAAAACAGCTAAGGGTAGAACTAGTGACACCACTGACTACCCTTTTTAACAAATCATGGGAGGATGTGGTGGTACCCGAGGACTGGAGGGAAGATGTGATTCCCCTTCACAAAAGTGGGAGCAAGGCAGAAGCAGGAAACTACAGACCTATTAGTTTAACCTCAGTGATAGGGAAAATGATGGAATCACTTCTGAAGGAAAGAATTGTCAAGTATCTAGAGGCCAGAGGGGCACAGGACCCTAGGCAGCATGGATTCACAGTGAGAAGGTCATGCCAGATGAATCTGATAGATTTCTTTGACTGGGTGACCAAAGTAGTAGATCAGGGAGGGGCTGTGGACATGGCCTACCTAGACTTTAGCAAGGCATTTGACACAGTCCCACACAAAAGATTAATATACAAGTTAGCCAGCCTGGGAGTGGGTCCCAAGATGACAGCCTGGGTAAAAAATTGGCTGGAGAATAGGACACAGAGAGTAATAGTAAATGGAGTCCACTCAGAAGAAAGGAGGGTTACTAGTGGGGTACCGCAGGGTTCAGTATTAGGACCGGTCCTCTTCAATGTCTTTATAAGTGACATTGCGGAAGGACTGGAAGGAAAAGTATGTCTTTTTGCATATGACACTAAGATCTGCAACCGAGTTGATGCACAGGGTGGGGTGGAAAGGATGAGAAGGGACTTGGCAAGGTTAGAGGAATGGTCAAATGTATGGCAACTTAGATTCAGTGCTAAGAAGTGCAAGGTAATGCACCTGGGAAACAAAAACCCAGGGGAACAGTACACAATGGGGGGTGAGATACTAACAACAACAAAAATGGAAAGGGACCTGGGGGTAGTCATATCAGATGACCTACAGGTGGGCAAGCAATGTGAGAGGGCAGCAAGGAGGGCTGGGGGTTACTGGGATGCATAGGGAGAGGCAACATCAGTAGAAAACAGAAAGTTATTATCCCTCTCTACAGACAGCTGGTGAGACCCCATCTGGAGTACTGTGTGCAGTTCTGGAGACCCAATCTCCGCAAAGACATAGACAGGATGGAAGCTGTCAGAGGAGGCAACTAAAATGGTGCAGGGTCTGCACCGGAAGACATATGAAGAGAGACTTAAGGAGCTTAATATGTATAGCCCTCGAGGAAAGGAGGGAGGGGGACATGATAGAAACTTTCAAGTACCTCAGGGAATCAACAAAGTCCAAGAAGGTAGCATCTTTCAAAAAAAGAGGTGTGCAAGAACAAGAGGGCACAATTTGAAAATGGGGGGGGGCTCAGAGGTAATTTAAGGAAGTATTTTTTCACAGAGAGGGTTGTGGATGCATGGAACGGCCTTCCGGAGGAGGTTGTGGAGTCAAAATCAGTGGTGGAATTCAAGCATGCATGGGACAGTCATAAGGCAATTCTAGGGGGTGGGGGTAAGAAGAAGTAGGCTGCTGGTTAACTAGGATGTGTAGCTTATCCAGTAGGTAGGGAAATGGGCAGACTGGGTGGGCCAAGCAGTCCTTATCTGCAGTCAAATTCTATATTTCTATGTAACTCCAGAGAAGTAGCCATTATTAAAAAAAATAGTCTCAATTTTGACATTATAGAGAAAGCTACAGATAGATATAGTTGATATGCTCTGACTACCATTTGGAGAGGTAATAGATGTTTAACAGTTAGTTCTCTTTATGGTCCAAATGAGGAAGACCCAGAATTTTTATACAGTTTTTCACCACATTATCTAATTATTCAGCTCTCTGTATAATAGGAGGTGATTTTAACCTTTCATTATCAATTTTAGGTAGATCAGAGGGTACGGAAGATACAAAAAAGTGGGCAGTTCAAAATGTAAAAAATTTGATGCAGAATCTAAAGCTCATAGATGTGTTTAGAGAGATATACCGAACTTGGAGAAAATATTCCTTTTTCTCAAATGTTTACTATACTTCCAGGATTGATTACTATTTATTGTTGGAAGTATTAGTTTATGATGTAATCAACATTATTTATTTATTTATTTAGTTTTTATTGACCCGGTAAGTGCACTAGACAAATCCTGCCTATTTTCAGGCACGATATGGGGAAGGGGGGATACAGATGAATGCCAACTGACCTTAAAGAGCAGGTGCTCACTATATTTTCATTTTTTTCTAGGCTCAGAAGACTCCTGTTCAATAAAGAATTGTATCCTACCTCTGTTTATGTGTGTTACTCTTGGATTAATTACACCAGGATCCCTCATCATATGTAATTGGATTCCCCTGGTTGCAGCAAGTTTTCAGATTTTAAATAAAAATCACTACAGCGTAGAACACTTGAGCCAGAGTAAAACTGATGTCAGTTAAAGACTGCTGACTCTGGCTCCTGCTGTCATTTCATCTGTGCATGTTTCAGTCACCCAAATGCACACATACTTGCTCATTCCTGTGTGGCTGAGTGACAGCATACAGATTGGTGCCATGAAATCGTCATCACGAGTGTAGTTTGTCTTACAAGCTGCTGTCACAGATCAGTACTCATTCACATCCAAAACTGGGATTGCATTTCATTTTGATGTTTCCCAAAAAATAGTGGCTGAGATAATAAGTAGTAATTCTGGCAGGAGATCGTGTTTCAAATAAAAAAAAAACTGTCATAGAAAGGTTTGTTCCGTTGTTTAACCTAGTGTGAAGCTATCCGTGTTTGAATGTGTTTGATGTAAAAAAAAAAGCTCACAGCGGGAGTTCATATTTGACACAGTTTTGAGGACTAATTAACTTAGGTTATCTCATAATTTTAGTATAACTCTTCTGATTATTTATTTTGTCACATGCTCATTTTCAGTCCACTGCCTTTCTACCCCTCCCCCCGGCATGCAGATTTGCAGTCAAGTACATGGCAAAGCACAAATTGCAATTGCTCCTTGTTTTTAACATTTCCACGATAACTTTGCTAAAAGTGGCTCAGCAGGCACGGTGCAGCAATGATCTGTGTTTAGCTGAAGCTGCAACTGCTTTGTCTAAATAGCCTGACTTTTTACTCATGAGTGTTTTTCAGTGAGTGACAAAAGGAAATAATGTTACATGCTGGTAGCAAGACATAATTTGATCAATACAGTCTAATTTCTTCATGCTGGAACTCAAACTGTAGTATCTACATCAGAGCCACAAGCCCTCGTTAGTGAGGTGGAATGATTGTGCTGAGTCTGAAAACAAAGTAGAAGATAAAAAATGAGGCAGTAGCCCTGTTTAAAATAGGATGTGTGGAGGAGCAATTACTATGTTTGATGAGGAGTTATATGAACTCTGTAAGTTTCCGCTGTAGGCTTTGTTTATTACTGACAGATTAATTAAAATTAAAAAAACGGATTTTTTTTGAGACTGCAAAAATGAAAACTAAAGTTCTACCGTGGGTTTTAAACTCCCAGTCCACTACACCACAAGCTCTGCCAGGTAAATGGTTGGATTTTTCTTGCTTTTGTTTTCTTTAGACAAGCTTCAAAGTGACATCATTTGGAGCTTAAGTAGTTTTACGTATTCATTTCTGCCTTACTAAAGTAAATGTATGTGGAGCTCTCTGAAAATCACAAGTCCATGACATGGTATCTTATTTATATTCCCTGCATCTCACAACTTATTAAAAAAAAGAGCAGAAGGTCAGCAAAACAGTCTGTTCACTGCAGTATATATGTGACCCTACAGTACATGAAGCATGCAGAATTGTGATTTTCAGAGAGCTCCACATACATTTACTTTAATAAGGCAGGAATTAATAGGTCAAATTACTTAAGATCTGAGTAATGTCACTTTGAAGCTTGTCTAAAGAAAACAAAGACAAGAAAATCCACTCAGTTACCAAGCAGAGTTTGTGGTGTTGTGGATTGGGTGTTTGACTGTGATGTAAAGGGTTGTGGATTTGAAACCCACAGTAGAACTTTAGTTTTCATTTTTGTAGTCTCAAAAAGCTCTGTTTTTTTATTTTTAATTAATCTGACAGTAATAAATAAAGCACTACAGCGGAAACTTACTGAGTTCATATAACTCCTCACCAAACATACTAATTGCTCCTCTACACATCCTAATTTAAACAGGACTACTGCCTCATTTTTTATCTTCTACTTTGTTTTCAGACTCAGCGTAATTATTCCATCTCACTACTGAGGGCTTCTGGCTCTGATGTAGATACTACAGTTTGAGTTCCAGCATGAAGAAATTAGACTGTATTGATCAAATTATGCCTTGCTACCAGCATGTAACATTATTTCCTTTTGTCACTCACTGAAAAATGCCCATGAGTAAAAAGTCAGGCTATTTAGACAAAGCAGATGCAGTTTTAACTAAACACAGATCATTGCTGCACCATGCCTGCTGAGCCACTTTCAGCAAAGATATCATGGAAATCAGTAACTTTATGTTAAAAACAAGGAGTGATTGCAATTTGTGCTTTGCCATGTACTTGACTGGAAATCTGTGTGCCGGGGGGAGGGGGTAGAAAGGCAGAGGAATGAAAACAAGAATGTGACAAAATAAATAATCAGAAGAGTTACACTAAAATTATGAGATAACCTAAATTAATTAGTCCTCAAAACTGTGTCAAATATGAACTCCCGCTGTGTGCTTTTTTTTTTACATCAAACACATTCAAACACAAATAGCTTCACACTAGGTTAAACAACTGACAAACCTTTCTGTGACAGGTTTTTTTTTATTTGAAACACGATCTCCTGACAGAACTGCTTCTTTTTATTTCAGCCACTATTTTTTGGGAAACATCAAAATGAAATTCAATCCCAGTTTTGGATGTGAATGAGTACTGATCTGTGACAGCAGCTTGTAAGACAAACTACACTCATGCTGATGATTTCATGGCATCAATCTATATGCTGTCACTCAGCCACACAGGAACGAGCAAGTATGTGTGCATTTGGGTGACTGAAACATGCACAGATGAAATGACAGCAGGAGTCTGAGTCAGCAGTCTTTAACTGACATCAAGTTTGACTCTGGATCAAGTATTCCACACTGTAGTAATTTTTATTTAAAATCTGAAAACTTGCTGCAACCAGAAGAATCCAATTATACATGATGAGGGATCCTGGTGTAATTATTCCAAGAGTAACACACATAAACAGAGGTAGCAGATGATTCTTTATTGAACAGGAATCATCTGAGCCTAGAAAAAAAAGAAAATACAGTGAGCACCTGCTCTTTAAACTAGATTAAGCTGTTAGTGGTATTTTTAGTGAATGAGGGAAATTTGGCCAGGACATTAAATATGGAGCAATAAAAATCTCTGACCATGCCCCACTTCATTTACTAATAAGATGTACCTCAGAGGAAGAATGGTGTAGGGAATATAACTGGAAATTTGATAACTTATTATTAAAAGATGAGATGTTCAAACTAAGAGTTAAAGAGGAAATTAAAATATTTTTGGATAATAATGCACTGAAAGATACATCTTGGTCAGCAATTTGGATTATTTGAAGGCATATTTAAGAGGTTGGATCCCATCTTACTCAAATTTTGAAAAGGGAAAACAAAAAGAAAAATTGTATATATTGCAGCATCAATAATTAGCAGCAGAAGCTGCATATAATAATTCAGGTCTTGAATCAGACCAGTAGACGGTTTTAAAAATAAGAGAAGAATTCAACTGTCTGCTTTCTAATAAGGTGAAAAAAGCCATGCAAAACTCCAGACCCAATTATTACTTTTTCTCAGAAAAACCAGATAAGTTATTGGCATATCAATTACAATGTGAATGTAATAGAAACGCAACATATAAAATTCATTTGGAGTCAGGCAGGATCTCAACCTCTCTTTTAGAAATAAATAGAGGCTTTCTAAGTTTTTACAGAGATTTGTACACACCAGATATCAACCCATCACAGCAGGATATAGATAATTTTTTTTGATAATCTTCTTGTAACTCCTTTATCAGAAAATGTGAAGAATACTTTAGACTCTCCATTTAGTATAAAGGAAATTAAAAATGTAATTCAAAAATTTCAAAACAGAAATTCTCCAGGTCCAGATGGATTCACAATAGAGTTTTATAAGGCTTTTCAGGAGATTCTCTCCCCATTGTTGAATCAGATATTCAATGATATTGAGTTAAGTGGGAGGTTAGCACCCTCAATGAGAGATTCCATAATAACTCTTATCTTAAAAAATAATAAAGAACCATTAAAATTTGGCTCCTACAGGCCAATTGCCCTATTAAACATCGACTATAAAATTCTAATGAAAATCTGGACAAACAGATTAGCAGAGAATATTCAATCTATTATTCACCCAGATCAAACTGGATTTATTCCAGGAAAAAAACTTTCATCTAATATCTGAAAGGCCTTAAATATTCTAGAATTAACATATGGATATGAGATGGCTATAATCTTTCTTGATGCTGAGAAAACATTTGATTATGTGGATTGGCCCTTTTTGATAAGAAGCCTAACCCAAAGGAAATTAGCTGAAAGGCTATAAGGTAAATTGGGAAAAATCTGAATGCATTTGTAATAGGAAGGAGTTGAACAATCCAACCATATTATTAAACTCGGTAGTTAAATCAGAAATAAAATATTTTGGGGTTACCATTACTAAATATAGAAATCAACTATTCCAGGTGAATTATAACCCCTTAACCGAAGGAGTGAAAAAAGACCTGGATAGATGGGTTACTTTACCTCTAACTATGACAGGGAGGATAAATATACTAAAGATGAATATTTTATCAAGATTTCTTTTTTTTCAAGCTTTACCAATAATTTTGGAAAGGGGATTTTCATGAATGTAGATAATTGGTTAAGAAAATTCATATGGAAGAATAAAAGACCAAGAGCCAGTCTTGAAAAATTATACCCTCTCCTTAGGCAGGGAGGACTGGGGCTACAAAACTTAAAATTATGTTATTATGCAGAACAGATAGAATCCATTTGACATTTTTTTTGTGTGCTTAAAATATTCCTGCACAAGAATTTAATTTTATAGAGCAAGAATTTTCTCCATTTCACAAATTAGTGTTCACTCTGTTTCTTGATTGGGATAGCAGAATATATAAAAACAAAATATTGTCCTCAACTAAAACTACTGCAAGGATTTGGAAGGAAATTAATATTCAATTGGATATAAATTATAGGTTTTCCATATAGACACCTCTATATATTGAATTCTTACCTTAAGTTCACTTATATGAACAAAGTTTTTTATAACTGGAAAAATTATGGCTCATAACATTTGGAACAATGTTTACAGTAGGGCATTTTGAAACATTTTGAAATGCTTAAATTAGAATTTAACCTCCTGACTGGTAGCTATATAGCTTATCTACATCTAAGAGACTTTGTCCAGAAGAATAGTCAGGAAATTGTTTGCTGTGCATCCCCCCGGAGTTGTTGGTACTTAATTCAGAGAATAAAATTAAAACAATTTCCAAAATGTACAACTTATTATTGGAAGCTACTAGGTGAGATACCAAGATTTGGCAAAAGAACTGGACCAAAGAACTAGATCACTGGGCTCAAAATACAAACTGGACTGAAGTATTAACTACACCAGAAATAGTATCCAGAAAATCTAAATTAAGACAAATTCAATTCAATGTGATTCATAAACTATATTATACACCAAGTAGACTAATTAAGCTTAATCCTACACTTTCAGAAAAGTCTATTCAGTATAAAAGAGAGAAAGACACCTTGCTGCATACATTATTTATATGTCCAGAATTAAAAGAATATTTGGAAACACATATAGATATAATTACCATCATATTAAACAGAAATGTTCCTTTTGACCCAGTTATTCTATTTGGTTCAGCTTCATCTCTGAATGTTAACACACAGAACTGTATTTGTTTGTGTCATTAGCTACGATACTGGCAAAAAAAGTAATACTTTTACATTGGCAAGATACAAATTCACCACACTATAAAGAATGGTTAAATCTGTTGATGGATAGTGATAAATTAGAAAAAAAAAATTATATCAGAGAAGGTAAAGAGTTGATGTTTAACAAAATTTGGCTTCATTATTTTAATTACATTCAAATGTAGTTTAAAAATTAAATTAAAGCTGATGTCAGTATAATACATAGGAAGAGCTAGTAAAAACTGCTTTCCCCTGTACGATGATGCCAGTGATACCAGATCCTGATGAAATCTTATATGCTTGAAAGCGGGAATCGAACTGAGTACAAAAAAATCAAAAATAATAATAAAAAAAGTGAAGAGTCAGTGACCAATACTTGGTTATTGAGTTATTGCAGTAGTACATAATGTATTATTATTTCATCTCATTTTAAATGAAAGAAAGCAATAAGCACATCTTAAAAATAAATTAATATCGGTTTGCTCAAGCAGCAATGGGTACAGACACTCATAAACACACATACACACCCATGCGCATGTACGCACACACACGTACAGTACAAACACATTTACACACAATCACACATGTACATACATACACACTGAGATATACAGAATAGTGAATGAATATGAAAAAAAATAGTTTCCTCTCCTGGCAAAGAAACATAGAAACATAGACTTTGATGGCAGATAAGGACCGCTCAGCCCACCTTGCCTGCCCATTTCCCTACCTATTGGATAAGCTCCAGATCCTAGTTAACCAACAGCCTATTTCCTCCTACCCCCTCTAAAATTGCCTTATGTCTGACCCATGCATTCTTGAATTCCCCCATTGTTTTTGACCCCATGACCCCCTCAGGAAGGCTGTTCCATGCGTTCACCACCATCTCCATGAAAAAATACTTCCTCACACTGCCCCTGAGTAGCCCCCCCTTCATATTGTGCCCCTTGTTCTTGCACATCTCTTTTTCTGAAAGATTCTGCCCTCTTGGACTTTGTTGATTCCCTTGAGGTACTTGAAAGTTTCTATCATGTCCACCCTCTCCATCCTGTCTATGTCATTGTGGAGATGGGGTCTCCAGACATATTATAAGAAATGATTAGAAGACATGGATAATATTATTATGTGCTTTTACAAATGGGTCAGCATTGTGGAGCTGATAACTATCACACTTAGAGATAATGTGAAGTTTTATTTCACCAGTAGTGTTGTGCAAAATTGAAATATTTCACCGAGCAAAATATTTCACATAATGCATTACACAAAATATTTCATTGGTGAAATGCAAAATTTCACCCGCAGTTGTGAGTGAAAGTTTGCCCCCAAGCCAGCGAAATTCCACCACTGCAGGTGAAATTTCACCACTGCTGGTGGAATTACACCACTCACAGGTGAAATTGTGCCTCCGATGGGTGAAATTTCACCATCTATGATGGACTGGTGGACTGCCAAAATTGCGGGTGAAACTGCAAAATTTTGCCATAGTTACGTGAAACATTTCACTTGGCGAAACTGGTGATTTTGCCGCAATGTTGCTGGTGAAATTTAATCTCGCTGCATCCCTATTCACTGGTTTAGTTCTGGAAGGATTACAAAATTTGCCTTCACGAATTGCCCACTTTACCGCTTTGCTGCTTCACATTGAGTTTTCCTTGGGAAAGGGCACCTCTTTAGGCGAAGTCACAGCAAATTTGCAAACTTCACCTTAACTTCACCTGAAAAATGTGAGACTTTGCTTGCCTAAAACTTCATGAATTTGGCACTTTGCACTTTGTGAATATAGCAAACTTCACAAATTACTTCAAGGAGTGAAGTTTTTCAACTTTGCACATCTCTGCACACAGTTTAACTAAACCTGGTAAACGTTAGCAAATAGTGTTCATGGACACATGGAGACCATGGCTATTAATAGAACTAGTTATACATGTATTAAGGAATAAAAGAATTGGTGAAATATATAATACAAACACAAGGTGGAGGTATAATCAGTTTTAAGGTGAAGGTTGGTTTGTCTTTAAGTGGAATATAGTAAATAAGAAAAACATATATAAAAATTATTATGCCAAAAGTGATACTGAGTCTCAAGGAGAATGCATTGTATATTATTTGTATTTTAATTCATAGACATCCAGGTTAGTGTCCACAACCTATTAGATAATGTGTAAATGAAGTTGCCACAGAAAAGTCTTAAAAATTAAGGACATTTATGTCAAAAATACTATGTTAAGGCTAATCAGAGTTGCTACTGCACAAAACACAAACCTCACAAAGGTTAGAAATAAACTATTAAGGTTGTCAATCCAATGCCCCCAAAATTTGGAAATGTGCTATTAGGATTCTTATGTCTAACTCACCCCACTAACCCTATCACATCTCTTACCCTAAGGACCCAAGGACAGTCAACTGTTACAGGGCTATACATCAGTGGTACTGTGCCTCATTCTGGATCAACATATTAAAAAGTGGATGGTACATATGTTAGTAGGCAATATATGACACAGCAAAAGACAGCTAAATATATGACATACTATACACAGGATCCGCAACAATACTTACCCATAAACTTAGGAATGCCTGGTACGTGTACAAGTTACCATTGACCCTCCAGAGACTGACTTCACCATGCATAGGCATTTGTAAGGCTGAGCTAGACTGGTGGCATGACCCTTCACCACCATGGTGTGAGAAATCAGTGTGTGAGTTGATGGTCAGTTTGGCTAGTATGTTTAAAAATGTGGTAGTCAAATAATTATTTTTTTATTAGTAGTCATTTTAAAGGGTTCAAAAATCCCTTCATTAGCCGATAGTCTATTAGTTAGCATGTATCAAAATATGGTAGCAAAAACAACTGTTTTAGTAGCCATTAGTCCCATTGCTAATTGCCTTGCCTCAGTCTAGTCACAGGAGGAGGGGGGAGTGGGTGGGGTTAGGGTTGCTATATACCAATTTTTAATATATGGATTGTGAAAATAATACCATAGTAAAGCAAACAAAATTTTCCCCTGTAATACAATGCTCCGAAAAGTGACAATAACACTGTTTTGAAGTGATAATAGTATTGTTCATAGGCCGTAATAGTATTGTTCAGAGCTCTGGATAATACTATTATCACGAAACCTTTACAGCACAAGCGCACGACTATCCAAATCACTGATGCTGCCAAATGACAGTCAAGCATAGATATTCAAACAGTGGCTCATCATGGCCACTTTCTGTCTGTGGGCATCTTAAACAGTTTCAAAAACATGGTGGTGGACTCTCGCTTAGCAAGAGTGTCCGGCATCCACAATTCTTCTCCAGTTTCATTTTTTACTATTCAAAAAAGGATTTATCTGGCTGATCCTGCACTCCCCCCAAAAAACAAAAGATAAGAGTAAACTAAAACAAACTGTTTTAGCACACTGTGCATGTGTGCATAAGGGCAGGGGAGAGACAGAGTGAGACAGTGTCACTGCCAGAAAGTGCAGTAGTTGGCTAGGACTGAGACAAAGTCTGTGACAAAATAACATATTAAACCCCCCCAACTCAGATCCATGTATTAAAAAAAATAAAGGATAGCTCACTGGGCATTACCGGTGAGAAACCATCTCAAGATTCTGGACACAGGAACCTCTTGAGCTTCGTTCTTAAGGTTCCTGTGTGTCCAGAACCTCTCAGTGGTATTACTTACCAGTAATGCCTAGTGACCTATCCATTATTCTCTTTTTAACATGTTGGCTCTGAATAAGATACCATACCACTGAAGCATGGCCCTGTAACTGTTGACTGTCCTTGGGTCACAGGGATGTGACAGGGTAGGTGGGTGGGAGTTAGACATAAGAACTCTAATAGCACATTTCAAATGTTATGGGCATTGGGTTGACAACACTAATGGTTTATTTCTAACCTTTGTACAGTTTATGTTTTGTGCAGTAGCAACCCTAATGAGCATTAATGCAGTTTTTCACTATGAATATAGATATAATCCTCCTTTACCCAGTAATTCAACTATATTCTAATAATACAACACCTGTAAGATATGATTTAAAGGCAATGTCACCTCACGATTCTCTTCAAACCTTGGAACAAAGCTATTGGCTCATTTATATGTCAATTAAATCCTCATTAACATTGACTCTTATCATTTTCATTCTCCAAACATCACCAGCTGATCTTGCCAAGCACTAGTGTGTGCATATGATATGGTATTGTTTGCACTTCCTTCTGTAGGTTTGCAATGTCAATTATATCATTTTCATAAATTATGCATCAAGCACAAACTTACTTTGAAGTTAAACAGAACTAAGCTTTTAGTGTTTGGTGGCAAGAAATCATGTTAATTTTTACATTAATAATCCCAAAATAGAAATGGTTGGAGAAACTTACCATTCTACAGTCCAAAAGGAATCTAGAGTTCTGACTAGCTCACTCAAAAGACAGCTATAAATCCTTGTTTTCTTACCTAAATAATAAAAAGGGGAACAATAGACATACGGGACCATTAATAATTGAAAACTCTATTATAGCCTCTGACAAGGAAATAGCTGATGCTTTTAATGAACAATTTTGTTTAGTTTTCTCATAAAAAGTGTACCCTATACTAATTTGCCCAAAGATACTGCTTCTATAGCTTATTCCATAACAGAAACTGATACACTTAAGGCCTTGTATTCATTGAGAAAGACATCAACTCCTGGACCAGGCAATATTAATCATAGATTTCTGATGGAAACAGCCAAGGCTTTAGTAAAGCCTTAACCCTCATCTTTAATAAATCACTTCATCAAAGTATTATTCTTGATGATTGGTCCAATGCAACAGTTGTCCTGATCTTTAAAAAAGGCAATCATTCAAAACCTGAAAACTATCGTCCCATAAGTTTAACATCAGTTGTTTGTAAGCTAATGGAGAAAATTATTAAAGATATTATGGAAACAGAAATAATTTCTAAAGAAATTATCGACCATACACAGCACGGATTTATTATTTATTTATTTTTTATTAAATTTTGGTGACCGGGTAAGCCCACTGGGCCCCGGAGTTCCCCTTTTCAGGGGCGACCTGGGATTACATAGCATTGATAAATATCACAGTATGATAATGAAATTATACAGTATGATACAAGTTATACAGTATGCAGGCAGGGGTATTCCTGTACAACCAATCTAGTATCCTTTTATGATTATATAAGTGAGGGGCTTGATGCTGGAAAACCCATGGATGTAATTCTGCTTGATTATAGCAGGTCTTTTGATAAGGCACCACATGAAAATCTTATAGATAAAATGGCTAGAATGGGATTTTCCCAGATACTGGTTAAATGGGTTACCTGTTGGTTGTCAAATAGTTGACAACAGGTTAGAATAAATGGCATTCTTTTTGATGTGGGGAGTGTTACCAGTGGAGTTCCTCAGGGTTCGGTCTTCGAACCAACCTTGTTTAATACATTTATCAGCGATATGCAGGTTAGCGAATGTACTCTGCTTTCAAAGTTTGCCAATGACACCAAGTTAGGGGGAGCAGTAAATACAGCTACCAATAGGTCCATACTCAGAAGAAATCTGAGAATTATTGAGACATGGGCAACCTCTAATGGTGTGATGCTTAATCCAGACAAATGCACAGTATTGCATTTTGGCAAAAATAGCCCCAGTCAAACTTATGTTCTAAATAATATCCCCTTGAAAATCTCAGTGAATGAACAGGACCTTGGGGTTATTATTAATAATAAATTGTCTTCATCTGACCAATGCATTAGGGTTGCTAAAACATCCAATGCATTGCTTACTCGCATTAAATGTACATTTTTTTCAAGATCTGAGGAATGTATTATTCCTCTCTACAGGACCCATGTAAGACGCTATTCCGACAATGGGTCTCCATTTTGGAACCCTCACCTGAAGCAGGATATAGACTGGATTGAGAGGATCCAGAAGAGGGCAACTAAAATGGTCCCCCGATTAGCAAACATTGACTATCATGTTAGATTACTGGAAACAGGGCTCCATTCCCTTCAAACCAGGTGAACCAGAGGCTATATGCTTTTAATGTTTAAAATCCATAAATCCCAACACCTAATGCAGCAGTGTGGTTTACAGATTTCCCAGAGAAAAATTGTTCTGCGACTTCACAATAAACAAATAGATGTGGCCATGTCTCAAACAAGCAAAAGGCTTAATTACTTCACTGTCAGAGCCCCCAGATTATGGAATAGTTTGCCACAAGACCTAGTGGACAATAACTCTTTAGATTTGTTTAAAAAAAAAGTCATGATCAGTGGTTACAATCCGTTAAATTCAGGGAGTAAAAATTCCCACCAAAGTGGTGGAGGACAATCTCGATGGGCCCCGGCCTTCTTTTGTACATAATCACCAAGTAAACCAAGTAATATACATATTTGGGGAAGTCTTTTCTTTCAATTGGCACTACTGCCCACATCACATTTAAGTTATTTTTTCTATTCTTTATCAAATACATCTTTATGGGCAGATACTGAACGATGGAACCCTCATTGCTGAGGCCCTTAATCGCCATTTCATGAACCTTGATGATTACAAGGCTGGGCTCCCTAGTGGCCAAAAACGAGTCCCATATTCGGGAACTTCCTAACCTAGACCACCCATCTTTTCATCTGAGATTAGCTAAGGTTAAAGAAATCCTCACCCTTCTAAAGTCCTTGAAAACAAGAGGATCAGGTGGGCCTGACGGTATCCAAGCTAGACTACTCAAGGATGGTGCTCCAGCACTCACAAGGCCTCTTACCTGGCTCATAAACAGGTCCCTTCTAGAAGGGACTGTCCCAGAGATGCGGAAACACACTCATGTGGTCCCTTTTCACAAGGGTGGGCCTGCAGAACCCATTGGCAACTACAGGCCGATCTCCCTGCTTTTCAGCCTTGCAAAAATCCAGGAAAAACTGGTGTACACTCAACTCCGTGAATACTTAGAGGCACACACTGGCTTCTTTCCCTGGCTCAACATGGGTTCAGAGCTAAGCATGGGACAGATACCACTCTAACTAAGTTCTCAGCAGATGTACTTAGGGAACTTGACTCAGGGTCCAACACAGGTGCGGTTTTCATCGACCTTTCCAAGGCCTTCGACTTGGTTGACCACTGACTACTACATCAAAAATTGTGTAACATAGGCCTGGACACTCATGCTGTCAGGTGGTTTGAAAGCTACCTTACTGGTCACTCTCAGAAGGTCAAGTGGAAGGACAAGATCTCTGATCCACTGCCTTTTAAGGAGGGGATACCATAAGGGTTCATACTCAGTCCCCTCCTGTTCTCCTTGTTTATAAATGATCTGCACAACCACTGCAGGAGCAGTAATGTCATCCAGTATGCTGATGATGCCGTGATATACAGATCCTCTGACAACCTGGGTAACCTCAGTCCATCCCTCCAAGAGGACCTTCTCACTATGGAGGACTGGCTTACTAAGAATAAAATGGTTCTTAATACTACCAAACCCAAGGCCATGTTGTTCGGACCCAGATCCCTTGGCCAAAACAGAACCCAACACCTACAACTGACTTCCAGGGTGGGTAACAAACTTGAAGTGGTTGCCTCCACAAAATACCTTGGCCTTACTTTGGACCAAGGTTTCACCCTAAAACAACATTTTGACCAAGTCACCAAAGTCATTTATGGTAAACTTGGTACACTGTATTGTCTCAAGGATCAGCTGATCCCTGAAGCCAGGACTGCCATTGCCTCATGTGTCCTCCTCCCAACACTCATCTATGCTGCCCCGATACTTCAGGGATTTACCAAGCTTGATTTCAGTAAATTACAGGTCTTGTACAACAAGGTGGTCTGCTTCACCACTCAGTCCCACTCTAGGAGCCTCCGTTGTTATTCTCTAGCACTTCTCAGCTGGCCATTGTTCGAAGCCCGTCTCAGGTACCCAGTGCTCTGCCTAGCACATAAGGTAATTAGCTCAGCACCTCCCAAGCCTTGCAGGACTCATAACTGGCAAGTGAAATCCTTGTAACCTACGGACCTCAGGCCAAACTCTTCTTGAAGTCCCTAGGGTAAGGACCAAGACAGGGGGCATGTCCTTTTCCCACACTGCCCCTTCCCTATGGAACAACCTTCCTCCTGAGGTTCGGGAAGCTCCATCACCTGCGAACTTCTGAACAAGACTCAAGGCACATATGCTTTCCTTGAGTCAATGCCAATGCTATGTTACCTGACACTTCCACACTACCCTGCTGACCGAGCACATACCTCACTCCTACCTGAGCTGGGAGCTCTAACCTTTCTTTACTGGCTCTCCTCCCAAAATACTTTACTCAGATTATTGTGACCCAGTTTCTGCTCTGGCTCTCCTACATTGCTTCACTTTGCTAATCAATGTAACCTGCTATGTAATATGTCATTGCTATATATATATGTTCACATGTTGCATGCTATAAGCTACATCTGTACTAATTGTGTATCCTACTAGTCCTGTAACTCCCAGGTCACCCCTGAAAAAGGGATCTCTGGGGCCCAGTGGGCCTACCCGGTCATCAAAATTCAATAAATAAATAATAAATAAATATCCACAAGTCCTGGCCAGATCAACATGTGAGGGCTGTAGTAGGTAGGGTCCATATAGAGGCTTTATTTAAACATCAATTAGTTAACTATTGGCTATACGTAATAAATAACACTTACAACATATGATGTATGGTTTGTCTGAAGGAAAAAATCAAATAGTCAAAATACAATTTGATATCATTATGGTGAGAAATGCTTTAGAATATTAATGAGATCAATTTCCTCTACTCATGGAATTACTTCTCTAAAAGAATAATATTTTCATCTGCTTACAGATCATGCATTAAAAAAGTCATCCATCTATCTATCTATCTATCTATCTATCTATCTATCTATCTATCTATCTATCTATCTATCTATCCTGTATATATATTTATTATACTGGCATGGTAGTACCAGTATAGTTAGGGTTGATAGGGGTGTTTAATGTTAGAGGGCTATCTTTGGACTGTGATAGGTTTGTTACTGTTAATGTGATTTGCCTGAAATTTGGAACATGTAGTTTGTGTGGGTAGGTCTCTGTCTATGTAAATTTTTGAAAAATCAGTTGTTTAATGTTTGAGATACAGGTTTCTAAAAAAAACAGTTTTTTTTTTACATTTTGGCCACTTTTTTGCTCACCTGTATCTGTTACACAGGTTGATATATTGGTCTGACATTTTTATGGTACATACTGTTGCACCCACAGATGTGTCTTTTTAAGGTTTTGTGATGATACATGTCTATGGCTTTCAGTTATAAACAGTTTTACTTAACATTATTTCCTATGGTGGAATATTATGTCATGCACGACATATGATTGTTATACAGTTCGATGCAGGAAGCACCTAATTCTTCAATGCAGTATCAAAGGTTCCTTTATACTTTGATGTGGGATGCTGGATCACACTACGATGTGGCATGCCCAGCAAGTGGCAAGCTGCATCGAAATACAATGTGGCATGTTTCATTATTAGGCAATGAACGCAACACCTCCAAGTTTACATTTGTGACCATTCTGTTGACATTTGCAACAGCTTGCCCCAAATGAGTGTGGGTGACCTGTTATGTTGGTCACAGTCTGATCTGGTACAGCTTTGAGATATGATACATTCAATATGGGTTATCCTATATCACAGTAAGATCTGCTAGGCTATATCGATGTGGGATGCAGGGATCCTATATCGCTGTATAATCTGGTATGCCATAACGATGTAGGATGCAGGGATTCTATATCACAGTATGATTTGCTATGCTATTTCAATGTACGATGCAGGGTATACCGTAAAGGGAATCCTACATTGACGTTGCATGTACTATGCTATATCGAATATCAGATGGAAGTATACTTTGAGGCTGCATGTCAGTGATTCTTCAGGGCAGGTTATATGTACTTGTATTGTGAATTCAACTACAATATACCATGCCCAATTATTACATTATTAAACAAAAATGTCCAGCTTTTGGTTTGTGAGCATTCCATTCTAATTTGTAACATCATAGCACAAATGGGACTGGGACATATTATTTCCTTCTAATGTTATCTGGTGTTTCCCTTCAAAGTACTGTACTTACAGATGAAAATATACTAAAGGGAATGCAAATAGTTCACGGAGTCTAGTTTTGAATTTTGATGTGACATGATCCATTATACTTCGGTGTAGCATATACGCCATCTCTAAGCATTTGTATACTTCAGCTACAGGGTTGTACTTGTCATAGCGACACAGGTTTCTTGACAGACTTACTGTAATTGTAACTCCCCGGTTTTGTGACAGAGAACAGTAACTAATGGTTTACTTATAAGTCATACAAACACACATACCATGTTACTGTCTTCAAATGATGTTTTATTATTCTTATATCACATTACTATTACAGTTATTTGAAATAAAGATCAGCAAAAAACTGCACTAGAAGTCAATACATTTCCAGCTGTTGAGTTTTTTGGGTTTGTATTTCTCACATGTAACTAAACTATTAATCATTCATTGGTGCAATGCACTGCAATGTAAACTTTGAGCAACTATTTGTCATGGAAAGCATATGGAATATTTCAATATGGTAAGTTCGATTACAACCATGTTAATCACAAAATTGCTATCACTCTACTGATAACGGGGGTGCCTCAGGTAACAGTCCCATTATATGAAAACCAAAACAAACCTTGATTACTTTAAAGATAACGGAACATCTGCACAAATACATTTTATGGTTCTGGTTTTATTCTAACAAATACTGCACATTAACCTTCATATGCATTTAGTACACTTTTCCCTTTGGAAACAATGATAATTTAAAGTACACTGAAGAAACATGTGAAATTCAATGTCATATGTTATAGGAAATACTGTGATATTATCCATAAATACAACTTAGAAAGTACTTAGACATATATTCTATTTACAGATGTGTCACTCAACAGTAATTTTATGCTTAATCATTAAGTGTGTATCAAAACTTTGTAGGGATAATAACATTGGTTCAGGCACCTTTCCGGTTATATAACAAAAAAACAAGTGTTGCTAACTTCACAGATTACTGCAAGTACATTAAAACACACTAAATTTATTTGATTTCTTATTAAAGAAATTGTGCACATCAACCTGCATGAGCATTTATAACATGTCTACACTTGGAAAATATGACTCAATAAACATCCATTAATAAATGTGTCTCAATGGATGTACTTGCTAATTAACTTCTGTGTCACTGAACTGTACTTTCAAGTGTAAATATAATGAACGTATAATACACTGCACATTCACTTTACTGTGTGTCTATTAAATATTTAAGTAGTCCAAAATATGATTTCAGCAGTTTCTTGATTCACTAAGCTGCAGATAAACCCTGTCCTCAGTACTTTACTCTTTTTCTAGGATTGTTTTTAGGGAATGTTGCCGTGGTCTTGTTGCAGACCTAAGAAAGAACCAAACCTACTTTGAACTGTTTCTTCTTGACTTTGTTGTTGTTCCTGTGTATTACTATAGAAGCTCATATCACCACTTTTGGGGTGCTTGTCTGATAGCTGACAGACGGTCACATATTTTCAATAGCAAGGACTGGTTCTGCCACTCTATTGCCACTCTGGTGTTTTCAGCTTCTAAAAGAACAAGTAATATTTTATCTATACTACAGAGACTATCAGTGATGGAATTTAATCTGTCTGAAATTTGTTGGTATACTGAATTATTTTCATTAGGTATGCTACTATTTGTGGAACTTTCTTGTTGTACACATGGTCTTTCTACTTCTAATGTAGGTGTACAGTGGGGGTTGTTATGTACAGTGGGTCTACTACCTTTCTGCCTATTGTGTACAAGTGGTTCCAAAGTCAGGTCCGTTGCAGGGACACTGATTCTGTGTTCTGAAAATGCATTTGAATTGTCTTTGTTTGTGATTGGTTCACTTTCTTGTCTTGAGCACTGTTCTGCAGCTTGTAATAGATCAGCAAGAGTTCTATTATTTGATGTCATATCACAGTTTATCTGTGAAGAAACATTACTGTGGTATTTGGCATGCTGTGCTTACTGTCTAGAAGCTTTACAAATATTCTCCTGATGTTCATCCTCACTATCTTCTTGCTGTCCTGTAAGAGAATATACATAAGTTGGTATTTGTTACCCCAGACTTTCTGTGTCATTCTCTAAAATATATTTTCATTACTGTACCTGACTCTGAGCTACTGCTGCTCACTGAGCTTCTTTGTGTATCCCATTCCTCTTGTTGTACTTCTAGGAATTTACATTTTCTTTCTGTTACTTTTACACCTTTTGGTTCTACAGTAAAATACATAAATTGATAGGCATACTTTAGATCATGTAGCTGTCACTCTATAGTCAGTACCATACTAGACCTTTTCTGTATGAGAACTGTATGCTTACTTCCATAATATCTTTCTCTGAACTTTGGTTTTCCAGCATCCTCCCACATATTTAGTACAACTGAATGCCATGCTTTGTGTTTACTTGGGACAGGTCATTTGCTTTGGAGTTTGTAAAATAGCTGTCTTATACATTTCCATTTTTTCTTACATTCTACAGGCTCTTTAGTTATGTTGTACTTCTCTTTCAAATATTGTCTTACGCACTCCCATGTCACTGTTAGTTTCATATTTGTTGCTGTCATAGTTATAATAGAGTTACTGTGTTGTTTCATGGCCTCAGCAGACTTAAGTAGTTTACAGTCTTTCCAGTATTTAGGCATCTTGTCCTGTAAACCAAATTAAACAATGATAATACTTGTAGCAATCCTATTTTACCTAAATCACATAATATAGTGTTGTATGTGCAATGTAACTTTCTATAAGATTAGGGGTCAGGATATTTTGACTACTGTAGCACAGCTGTTTAGGTATGGAGTCTATAGCATATTGCTATGAAAGTACTGTGCTGTTCTGGCACTCCTGTTCAAACACTGTGTTTATACATTCTGGCCCAGATATTCAGAAATGCACCAAAGGCCAGTGCAAGTCCACGCAGCGCAAATCTGATGCATCATGGTGCAACAGGAGCCATATTCGGAGGTTGCACAGGCTGAACTGCACCAGCACAACCTGGCTGAATATGGCAGAGTTGTGCTATGGCACAAACAGACATGTGCCATGGCATAAACACAGTTGTGCCATGGTGCAGAAAAAGACATCCCAGTGCAATTGTGGGAGCAAAGCAGCACAGCAACAGCGTGGGGCATGGCACAGAGAACTGACCCAGGGACAGAGCCAGGGCAGCACAGAGACAGGCCACTGGAGGCCTCCACCAGCAGGGCACAGCAGGGTGCACACAGGCACACAGACACTTCTCCCCAGAACACAACAATGACACAGATAGCAGGCAATAGGAGGTGCCAATGGCAAACAGATGGCCACCAAGGGAGCCCCCACCGCAGGCTGCTGGCAGTGCCCCCCAGACCACAGAAGGCCATGCCCTGGACCTTGCAGCCAAGCGCACACTCACACACACACAGACACACACACACACACACCACACAGGCACACAGGAAGCCCACACAGTAGGCATTGAATGTGCCGGGAGGCAGGTATCATGGCAGACCACATGGGACAAGCTACACAATGCCAAGCAGGAGCCCCAACACAGTGTGCAGTCAGTACCCGACCAATGGCCATGGCTGTGTGCCACCACCATGCACACACCCACCACACACTCCTGACAGCCACCCCATGAACACCCCAAGGCACAACCACCAACTGAGGGGAAGGACACCACCACAGTGGGGCACACTACAGCACACAGCAGTGAACCACAGAAGCACAACACATGCCCCGACACATGCACACAACACGGACAGACACTGGGCCAGTGCAGCATGGATCCTCACGCCACCTGCAAAGCAAACACTGACACAGGAAGGTAAGTCAAAAAAGATATATTTAGGAAGAAAACTATTTACAATAACAAGGGGGTGGGAAATGGTAGGAAAGTGAGGGAAGGGGACAGGGAATAGGGACTGTACAGTGGGAAGGGGGACTGTAGGGGGAGGTACAGCAGGATAAATGGGGGAAAGCTCGGGCCAAACTAATGGCATCCACAGTCTGCCACCCCTTGGTGAACTCACCTCCTGTGCTGTGCTAGCAGCAAGCACCGAACCTAAAACACAGCCTCCACGGTGGGTGACGTTATGAGGATTAACTGCCGGAGCAGCCTGCAGTATAATGGCCTCCTACTTCTCTGCTGGACACCAATAACAAGGGACAGGCCTGGTGATCAGTGCAATGTCTCAAGGCCCACACAGTGCACAATGGGCTGTGGGAACACACACCCCTGGAGGGCCAATACCAGCCACCCATGGGGGTGGCCAACACCTGCCAGCAAATCAGCGCACCGTGACATTGCACATAGGTGGGCCCCACTGCACAATGGCCACCTGACTGCACAATGACAGTCATATGGCACAGTGCACCAGCAGCACCACAGCAACAACAGTGGCAACCAGGTACACACCAACCCCACCAACAGCTGGCACACATGTCCAATGGATGTACAACAGTGGCACGCATCATGCACAGTTCAACACACTCAGCTGCCATGGCACATGGCACAGGCAGCCATGCCCACACCCACTCCTCTACCACCCCCCATATAAAGTGTGAATGACCATGACAGTGCCTACCTGCCCTCTGCGGCCCTGCCGGTGCCAGTCATGCCCCTCCGTGGCCCACCACAGCCTGGTGTGCTGCTGCTGCTGCTACCTGTGCCCTGCATTGATCCTCAGGCCCTGGGAATGGAGAGAAGACAGGTACACATCAGGAATCATCCACAGCAGCTGCCCACCACTTCCACCCCTGTGCACAGGGTGAGCCCCTGCCCGACATGTCCTGCACTGCTGCATCACAATGCAAGTGGCATCTGGCAGTGCCACTCCATGATGTGCACAGTGTACCCCTCTGCAGGGTATGCCAAGAAGCCTAGCCAACACCCCAGTACAGCACCAGGGCACACATGCAATATGGGCTGACTTACCAGGCTGTGGCACAGCCCCTCACCTGACTCACACCTGAAGCCTCCTCAGGCACTCTGGGTCCTGCCGCTTCAGGTCTCCATACCAGTGGAGGCATTGCTCCCCTGCCCTGGCCACCTGGTCCTCTTCTGCAGCCTGGTAGCAATCCCCTGCCAAACTGTGACCTTTGCCTGTGGCAGGGGCACCTGGCCAAATAGTTGGGGGGCGTGGGGCTAGACACAGGCCACCGGGTTGACAGACTCAACCTGTGACCAGTTTGGTGCTCTACAGATACATCTCTGTGCCATTCTACACACCGTGCTCTCGGGGACAAAAATGGCTGCAGGAAGAGCACGTGTCCACAACATGCACCAGATGCACAATGTGAGGGAACATGCGCAGTGCCTGCCCATCATGCAGTGCTGGAGATGCATGGTGTGGGCATGGCCAAGTGAGATCACCAGGTCAGCAGAGTTACCCAGGGGTCAGAGGTCTCCTCAGGGGTCAGGGTGCACCTGCCAGTGTGCAGTGCGCACATTCGTGATAGCAGGCCTGGCACATCATGCACTATGCCACTGCATTGTGCTGTCAGCACACAGTGTACGATTGACACTATGATATCGATATGCGCATGCACACTGAAGGCCTGTGCACCGCTCATGCATGCGCATTCTGCCGTGACTTGCTCCAGCACAAGCTCATTGTGCATGGAGCAAAATTGCGATATTCAGAAACCACATGCAAATGAGCTCATCAGCCAATGCGTGGTGCACTGGGTGCATTAGAAAGTCATTGTTGTTGCGCCAAACCTCATTTGCATGTGTTGCACCTTATAAGCACCACAGAACAACACAGGCCATGGACCAGTATTGCATCCTTTCGAGGTAAGTTGTGCATGCCGCTGTAGCTCACTGGGAGCAGACAGCAAAGAAGGGAGGGTCAGACCAGGGAGATGCTACCACTGACACACTGTGATGTCCATGTCCACAGGAAGTGACATGTCAGAAAATGAGGAGGGTGAGGAGCGTGGGCCTGGTCAGAAGCACAGGCCCAATTTCACTAAAGCAGAGACAGAGGCCCTGTACAATGCATAACTGGACAGGGAGCCCATGTTGAGTGGTGCCACGGGCACACCACAGACCAGCGCTGGGTCCTGGGAGGAGGTGGTGGCATATGTAAACCAGCATGGCAGCCACCAATGGTCAGCACAGGAGTACCAGAAGAAGCTGGGCATGGACAAGAAGCACATTAAGGAGAAGATGGCAGCCATTCGTGTGTCCCACAATGCCACCAGAGGGGGGCCTGCTGATTCACCCACACTCACCATGCAGGAAGAGTTAGTGGCAGCCATCATGCACTGCAGCATGGTGAAGGGTGTGCCTGGAGGTGGTTTCTAGATGGGTGGCAGCCCATCACTGCATGGTAAGTATGTCAGCCATGCACAGCTGGTGGCATGGAGGGTGTGTACATGGGCATGCATGTCATGTGCATGTGTGCGCATCTATGTGCACGCCATGCTGCAGGACACATGCAGTGGCAGTGTAGGGGGGGCACATGTGGGCATTGCATCACTGACACATCTTTTTTCTGCAGCACCAGCACGCCTCCGTGGGGATGATGGGGTGCCAGTAGCAGCCGTGGATGCTGGTATGGCCATGGAGGACCAGCCGTCCACCTCCAGCAGGATCTGGGGGCTCAACAGGCTTCAGCCCTGCACCACAGTGCAGGCGGATGTCCTGGACCTGGGGTTGGATGAGGCCCTGGATGTGATCTTCCAGGATGCTAGCCTTGGCATCCTGTGTGTGGAGACACAGATCAGGGTGGGGTCCAATGAGGACTACACTCAGATCCTGGACAGCATGGGCAACATGGTGGCTGTGTCGCCCCTGCTGGCAGTTGTCACAGGCACCACGCCCAGTGCTCTGCCAGCAGTGGTCCAGCTGCCTGCCACCACTGCGGGTGCAGCAGTGTTCACTGCCATGGCTGTGCCCAACAGTGGTGGTGGTGTGGCCATGCAGGCACTGGGTGGCATACAGCAGCTGGATGGGCAATGGCAATAGGCTGCAGGTGCCACCAGGCAGCCGGACACAGGCTTTGCTGCTGGTGTGCCTGCAATGGCCATTCCCCCTGAAGACCCCACTGTGCAGCATCCACCAGAGAGGGGGACTGTGCAGTGTGGCCGGTCACCACATGAGGAGCGGCGTGCCACCCAGAAGCCCCAGGACACCAACCCACTGGCTGAGAACACCCATCTGCTGTGGGCATCCATTCAATAGCAGGTGCTGCGTGCCACTGGGGTGTGTGCACTGCATGCGGAGGTGTGCCAGTTAGCCGAGCAGCAGGAGAGGGACAATGTGCAGATCCTGGCAGGGATGCAGCACATACAGGAGGCCATGACTGCATCCCTGGATTGCAATGCCACTGCGATCACAGTTGGCTTTTTGCTGCTGGCTGCCACGGGGCATGGCCAGGTGCAGATGATCCCCCGGCAGTGTGCTGTCCACCCCATGAATCCGGCGTTGGGTGACCCCAACACAGTCAATACGAGGCTCTGATGTAGGCATCCCAGTCATACCTGGGGTTGGCCTGTTTAGGCGCCTTCACACTCCTGTGCAGACATGGTCATGGTCCCACAGTTCAACCCTTGGGGGGCTGTTGCTCAGCCCCCTATTGCTGATGCACAGCCTGCGACTGCCAATTGGCCTAGGTGTGGCCACCCCCATAGCCATGGTGGCCATGGTTCCATGCAGCAGACCTTATGTGCGGGCCGCCCCACCTGCAGTCTGCAGCTGCTGCCCTGTGTACACATGGGCACTGTGTGAGTGTGTGCCTACCACTTGTGTGGTGCCTGTGTGTCGCACCACACGCTGTCTGTGTGCATGCTTGCTCGGCTGCTGGACTATGTGGCATGGGCATGATGAAGGCAGTCTTTTTTAGTTTATTTAGTTTTTTTGTTGACCGGGTAAGTGCACTAGACAAATCCTGCCTATTTTCAGGCATGACCCGGGGGAGGGGGATACAGATGAATGCCAACGTACCTTGAACCAAATTAAGCTGATTGGTGGTATTTTTAGTGAATGAGGGAAATTTGTCCAGGACACTGGGGAAATTCCCCTACTCTTTTCGATAAGTGCCATGGGATCTTTAACATCCACCTGAACTACCACCAATCCAGGCAGATGGGACCTTGGTTTAATGTCTCATCCGAAAGTCTAGCACCGGTTGCGCTGGTGCACCGGTGCAATGCATCTGATCCATGCCACATACCAATGCCTGGGTGTGTGGGTACATGTGTGTGTGTGTGTGTGTGTGTGATGCTGTATGTGGTTGTGTGCCATTGACTCCCCATCCTTGCATCACACCTCTGTGTTTGCATGCCCAATGCCTTGCATGCCCCTGCTTGTGTGCTATACCTGTTTGTGTGGCCCATGCAAATGTATCGCACCACCTACCTGTGTGCACCATAGTGCTGCTGCGCAGTGGTGTTCCAGTGTCATCATGCCTGCTGTTACAGCCGGGGATCCCTCCACCCAAGGGGTGGCTGACCACCACCCTCCATCCCATTGCCTCCCTCATCCCCACTACTGTTGCCCTCATCAGCCTTGACAGCTATCCCATGGTCAATGGCCATGTTGTGCAGTATGCAGCTTGCCAGGAATGGGCCATAGGCTTTCGAGGGGCTGTACTGTACGGAACTGCCTGACCTGTCTAGGCAACACAAATGTGCTTTCAACATGCCAAAGACATGTTTGATGATGTTACACATGCTGGCGTATGCGTCATTGTAGCATTTCTCTGCTGGGGACAATAGGTGCTGGTAGGGGGTGAGTAGTCAGGGCCTCAGTGGATAGACGCTGTCTCCTGTGTGGATAATGACATGGTTAGCCCTCAGCTATTCTATGCTGAGCCCCTTGCCTTTCCCTGGCACCCATGCCAACATGCACACCCTGCCCTCCTCCATCCCAAGGTCTGCTCTGCCCATCGCCCCTTACCCATGCCATACTCACCCACTAAGTGGACCGTGAGGATGTCCCCACAGTCAAACCTGTGGCACAGTCCAGAGCTGTGCCAGATGAACACATCATGTGCATTCCCAGGGTGTGTGGCACAGGCATCGCACACCACCTGGCAGTTGACACTCAGGCTCCCCTTCCTGTTTATGTATGCCACACTCTTGGTGCCAGGTGGCATGCAGATGCTCACATGGGTGCAGTCGATGGCCTCAATTATGCCAGGCAGACGTGCAACCCTGTGGAAGTCCTGCATGGTTGCTGTATGCTCTGCCTGTGTGCTGGGGAAACTGATGTATTCTGAAGCACGTGGCAGCAGTGCGCTGAAGAACTGTGTGAGGAGGCGGGATGTGGCCAAATGGGTTATGCCTGTGGTGTCCCCTGTTGGTCTCTGGAAGGTGCCCGTGGTGAGCAGGCACATGACGGCTGTCACCTTCATCTCCATAGACATGGCATGGCTCATTCTGATGGATGCCTGCATCTCCTCACTGCACAGCTCACAGAGCAGCCTCAGAATGGCCCTGTTCAGGCGATATCTGCCCACAATCTCTGTGTCACTGTAATTCTCAAAGGTGATGTGGGCACGGTACCATCTGTGCTGGGCATACCACCGATGGATCCTTCCTCTGCCACATCACTGTTCCTCCTGCCCCCTCACACCCCTCATTAGGCCTCCGTCATGAAGGGTGCACTATCCATGGCCCTTGCTGTCCGTTATACCCCATGGCAGTTGGCTGCTGTTGGTTGTGTGCCACCCTGGTGCACTGCCTGGCAGTGTGTCTGTCTGTCTCTCTCACTCTCTCTGACCCTCTCTCCCTCTCCAATGCCGCCTCTGTCCCTCTCCCTCTGTGTCTGCCCAGGTCTGTCTATTTGTCTGTCTGTCTCTCTCTGTCTGTCTTTCTTTCTCTTTCTCTTTCTCTTTCTCACTCTCTCTCTCTCTCTCTCTCTCTTCTCACTCCCTCTCGCCTGACACAACTGCTGTCTCTGTGGTTGCACCCTGTATTTATAGGAACAAGTCTGTTCGGCGCAACTTCAATTTGCTCCTCACTTGCACCATGGTTTCATGGTTGAATATACCACTGCTCTGGATATTCATGGGAATGCCCCCTGCTCTTGTGTCTGCATTCATTATAGTTGCACATTGGCGCAATGGATTTTGTACTGCGCAATGGCTCCCTCTGAATATTGCTCCTTGGATCATGTCCACACTTGCACTGGTGCAACTCAGTTGCACTATAGCAACTGCTTTGAATATCCAGGCCTCTCTGTTTAGGGACATTTGTTTGTCTCTTGTAAATGTCCTGTTTCACGGTCTTCATTGTCCCCAGAACCCTGCCAATAAAACACAGACAAGATTTTGTGTGGTTGCTCAGTTTGGCAATTATTTTACTGAATAATCAAGGTACAGTATCATAGTATACAATAATATGGTAATAACATGGTACATCTCCACAATTTCCATTTACAATCTCTTCCCAATAATATTAATATACATGATATACATCCACATTCTTGTTCAATTCATACATTCTAACACTTTCTTCATTTTCTTCTGTCCCCCAGACATACATCATGTGGGGCCTGGCTTCTTCCTCTTATGTTGTCATGGGGTACAAGCGTACACACCATGCCCCTGTCTCTTGCTTAGCAATCCTGTGTCCTTTTAGTGTTTTCCATTTTCCCCCTTTCTTTCCTGTCCTCCTCCGCCCTTTTTCTTGTTCCCTTTTTCTGCCATCCACATTTGGCAGTCCACTTGCAGTCTGCCACTGTGCGCCACCTGCCACAGTGCAATCTGCTCTTTCCTTCAGGGTGGGTGGGTGGGAAAACTCTGAGCAAAACTATGAGCTCCCTTGCTGTGCAGCCCTTATAACTTCCGCTAGTTCCTGCCTCTTGGCCCTCCTAGGCCAATCACAGGTTGCCACCTCCTGTTCCTTTACTCCCCTTTGCCCACCCCTTCTGTGACCTTACCAGGTCCACCCCTTTTGTAGCCTCATGCCCTTCTTGTAAGACCCCTTCCCCTTCTCCTCTCCTCCCTTCCCCATATCCTGAGCTTCCCACACTTCTTGTTAGGGCCATGGGACAATGGGATCTGCCACTTTAATTGGACAACCCTCTTTATCCCCAGAACCCCACCAATAAAACACAGACAAGATTTTGTGTGGTTGCTCAGTTTAGCAATTATTTTACTGAACAATCAAGGTATCATAGTATACAATAACATGATAATAACATGGTACATCTCCACAATTTCCATTTACAATCTCTTCCCAATAATATTTATATACATTATAAATATTTTATACATCCACATTCTTGTTCAAGTCATACATTATATCACTTTCTTCTTTTTTTTTCTACCCCCCAGATGTACATCACGGGGCCTAGCCTCTTCTTCTTGTCAAGGGTACAGGCTTACACCGTGCCTACTTCTTGCTTAGCAATTATGTGTCCTTCTAGTGTTTCCATTTTTCCCCTTTCTTTCCTGTCCTCCTCCCCTTTTTCCATGAGTCCATCTCCAGCTTTATGGCGGACGGTGGACTTCCTTTATTACTTTTCCCTGTCCCCCTACTCCCCTCCCTTCCTGGCCTTTTATCCACTCCCTTACCCTGTCTTATCTCTGATTCATCCAGGCTTCAATGGCGTTCACTATTTCTGTGTTAAACAGGGCCAGGCCCAGGCCTGAGAGGTGTATCCCATCTCCCCTATAGTATTCATCTACCCATTCCAGAATTCCATGGTGGATGACTAAGCCTCCCATGCCCTCGACCAATCTGCCCACCTGTACGTTCATGTGCTTCTGGGCCCTGTCCATCCCCTTGTGGCTCTTTGCTTGATGTCACACCCTTAAAAGGCATGATCCCAGACCAGCCCAGAGTAACCTAATCCTAAATGAGTGGGAGGAATACCCTTCCCCCAGTTCCCCCAAAAATCTGAGGCCCTTGTGCAGCACCACTGTCACCTGCTACCCAGAGACTGGCCTGCCATCCCCATGTATGAACAGCAGTGAACTTCCTACTTTGGGGCGGTCTGCTGCATACACGTGCAGGGCCCCCACTGGGCAAATGGTGCTTCCTTAACCACACCCTACTGCCTTGCCCCTGCTGATTGGTCTTTGATCTCCATAGGAGCACTGCTATTGCATCTCCAACCCATTCTATGTCATCCCATTGTAGCCCCCCATCTGTTTTCCTGCCGTGGCCCACCACCTCGCTCAGTCTAAAAGCCCAGCTACTATTCCTGGTAGCATACAAGGCTTAGAAAAGCACTGCTTCACTCCTTGAGTTGCAGATGTGGTGTAGCACTTCCATCAACCTCAGCATCAAACCCTCCGATATCGGCTTCCTGCTGTCTTGCCTCTTATCTGCTCCCTGTAGCCAGCTCTGCATCATTCTGCACAGCAAGGTGATTTTTGTTGGGTCCTCCAACCCCCTCAGCATGCAGATCTTCCCTATGGCCACCAAATGCACCCCCATGGCTGTGTGCACCGTGTTCTAGTTCCACCCTGTCACAGTATATCTGGCCACCTGCTCCTTTGTCACTGCCCCATTTACTTGTCTGCCATACTGTTCTCAAAATTTTTGAAACACCCTCCAAGAGGTTTCTTAAGCTCTAAGGGTCCTGGGGTCCCAGGAGTTGTGGAACAGTACTTCAGCTCCCCCAGTTCAATTGTCCATATGTACATCAGGATGGTGGTCTGTCAAAAACTCTGCTCTGGGTGCGATGGTCCTGAATTTGTCCATCTGCAATCGGGAGAGGCAATCAGCTATCACATTGTCCACACCATCACTGTGCTTGGCCCTGAATGATATGTTCAAGGTCAGGCCTAGACACACCATCTTTCTCAACACCCTCATAACCATATCTGACTTCATCCTCTTCTTGTTGAGCACCTCTACAACTGCCCGATTATCACTCCAGAATGTGACTTGCCTGTTCCTGAGTTCCCTTCCCCAGACTATCATTGCTACCCATATGGGGAAAAGCTCCAGTAAAGTGATGTCTCTCGTTACCCTTTCCCGCACCCATTCCTCTGGCTAAGGTTCCACAAACCATTTTCCTTGGAAATAACCCCCCATGCCAATTCCCCCTGCTGAGCCCATATACAGCTGTAAATCAGTGTTATATAGCCAAGCCTCCTGCCAGAACGTCTGCCCATTGTATACTCCCACACTGCCATATCCTCCCTGGTCCCCTTATTATTATCTACCCAGTGATGGGTCTGTTTGGCCCCCCAAATTGCCCAGGCTAAAAGCTGTATAAACATGCACTCTGGGGCAATGGCCCTACATGCATAACTCAGGTGCCCCAGGAATTGTTGCACTTGCTGTAGCTGCACCCTCCTGTGCCCCCGACCTTTCCCAACTATTCCCTGTAACCTCTTTACCTTCTGGCCTGGTAAATAGTACAGCTCCTGGATCATGTCCAACTCCAGCCCTAGGAACTCTATCATCTGACTGGGTCCTTCCGTCTTATCTTCCACTAGCAGCACCCCCATTTCTTGGCATAGAGCCTTGACATCCTTAAGCATGGCTTCAGTCTCCTTTTCCCCTTCACCAATGAAAAGGAAATCATCTAGGTAGTGCACCACTGTCTGATGCCATACCGTGTCTGAAAGACCCAAAGCAGCTAGGTACTGAACATCTCGAATGTGGTGCATGCTATCGAGCATCCCATAGGCATGGCCTTGTTGAAAAAATACTGCCCATCCACTTGGAAACCTAGCAGATCCCAATCCTCTGGCCTGACTGGGAGTAGTCAGAATGCTGACTCTGTGTCTGCCTTAGCCAACCAGGCTTCCTGCAATGACCTACTGAGCTGCACCACCTACTCCAGGGTGGCATATGTTACTCTGCTGTCTTCCTCCCCGATGGAGTCATTGACAGAATCCCCCACCAGGTAGGATAGGTGATGTATCACCCGGTACTCCCACGGCTGCTTTTTGGGCACTAAATCCAATGGGGAAATCCACAGGTTTAGCAATGGGGGGAGGCAAAAGGGCCTTCCACCCTCCCTGCTGCCACCTCCTTTCAAATTTTGAGTGCCAGAGTTGCCCTGCTTCCCCTGTGTGGATTTGAGGTACTTTGTCCTAATTGCTATCCTAGACCCTTGAAACTGTAGGTTAAAACCTGCCCGAACACCTGTCTGCAATTTCTTGGCTGACCCCTGGTCTGGGTAGCTCCACAACCACTTTTCTACTGCCTCCACTCTGATGGGTGTCTGGGCCAGCTGGAGACCTCCACCTGTTGGGCTTTCAATTGTCCTGGTGCTGTGTTTGATAGTTGTGCCCCCCCCACTCCTCTCCCTCTGTTTTCCCTCCCCCACTGCTGACCCTTAAAAGAACCTTGGTTGGTCCAAAAGGGCTGCTGGTATGAACCATCCTGGGTGCCGGAGCCTTTTTCCCAGCTGTACCTGCATTTGGATGCTAGGTGGTGCACCCCACACTTAGAACATATATGTTGGAATTGGCAGTTTGGCCATGAGCAGAAAGCCCTATTGTAGCCCAAACAGGACTTCGATGCTGGCCCCCCCTTTTGGTTCCTTCTGGCTCCTTCTCAGTTGGACCCATGTAAATTTCAAGCCACAGGTCTCTCTGTCTGGCATCCCATTTCACATCCTCAAAATGTGCCATCCTTTTCCTAAACTTCTCATCATATTTTAACCAACTATGGCCCTCTCTTTTATATGCTTTCTCTATAATGAGTGAATAGGTCAAGAGTGGGGTAGCTAGCTCCAGCCGCTTTTCAATGACTATGGCCATGAAGTAAGTGAAGCCCATGGACCAGTTGTCCCAGGTCTTCCCTTTCCACAATTTGTCATTCTCTCCTTTTCCTAACAAAACTACCACCATTGCCATATCTTTCTTCTTGAAACTGTCCTTCTCCTCATACTTATCCATGTTGTCGAGATTCGCCAAGGCAAAAATGTGTATGTATTCCCCTTTCCACATCTTTTCCTTCATGGCCGTCGGCACATGGTCTGCCAACTGCACTCCTGGTGCCCTGATCTCCCTTCCTATCATGGGGCCCCGCGGTGCAGCCCCTCTCCCCCCATCTGCCCCTTTATTTTTCCTAATACTTTCTCCAGCTGCCTTAAACCTTTATCCCCAATACTTTTCAACATCTGTTCCACTTATTCTTTAACACTGCTCTCCAGTGTCACCACCTGATTACTTGTTATGTTTGGCTGTGGGGTGCTGGGCCCCAGCTGGGGCAATCCCGCTGGGACAGATATGGGTATCAGGACCAGTGGTGGCAATACCGGTTCTGACAGGGGAGGTGGAGACACAGGGGCGGGTCTGGGTTTGGGTTTCTAGGAGGTGGAATCAGAGGAGCCAACAGTTTTGGCATTGGTGGCCTGGGTTCCAGTTCCACCGGCACACTTGACTCCCTCTTATTCCTCCCCTCTCCCTTCCCTTGCTTCTCCTTCCACTTCATGCCCTTCTCCCACCATCCAGTTCTGCCACCTCTAACAGCCAGTTGGCCTTGTCCACCAAATCCATCACTGCCCTATACCAGTCTTCCTTGCTGGGCTTCGCCTTCTTTGGTGCCATTCTGTCCATCCCAGGTATCTGTTAAACACACAATCAACACAACTAGTATGGTCCCTTCTTCTCCCCACTATCCATTGAACTATCACCCTAACACCCAGGCTTCCTTCTCCCAAACCCTAGTCCCTTTCTCCATGCTGCAAACCTGCTGCCATGCCGATCTTCTCCCCCCTTTCTTTACCTAGAGCTTCCCCCCCAACCTCAGCTGTGGCCTGCTGATCACCAATCCGCCATTGCCCCCTGGGCTGGGGTACTGAACCCCTATGCAACTTATCCTGCAGGCAGGGAAATGGCCAGACTAGGTAGGCCAAGCAGTCCTTCATCTGCCATCAGCCTATGTTTCTATGTTCCTTGCCCCCACGACCACATTGCTGTCCTGCGCTGAACCTTACCCTCTTCCAAACCTCTTTTGTGGTAACATAGAAACATAGAATTTGACGGCAGATGAGGACCGCTTGGCCCACCCAGTCTGCCATTTCCCTACCGATTGGATAAGCTGCAGATCCTAGTTAACCAGCAGCCTACTTCTTCTTACCCCCACCCCCCAGAATTGCCTTATGACTGTTCCATGCATGCTTGAATTCCACCACTGATTTTGACTCCACAACCTCCTCCAGAAGGCCTTTCCATGCATCCACAACCATCTCTGTGAAAAAATACTTCCTTAAATTACCTCTGAGCCGCCCCCTCTATCTTCAAATTGTGCCCTCTTGTTCTTGCACACCTCTTTTTTTGAAAGATGCTACCCTCTTGGACTTTGTTGATTCCCTTGAGGTACTTGAAAGTTCTATCATGTCCCCCCTCTCCCTCCTTTCCTCGAGGCTATACATATTAAGCTCCTTAAGTCTCTCTTCATATGTCTTCTGGTGCAGACCCTGCACCATTTTAGTTGCCCTCCTCTGGACAGCTTCCATCCTGTCTATGTCTTTGCGGAGATTGGGTCTCCAGAACTGCACACAGTACTCCAGATGGGGTCTCACCAGCTGTCTATACAGAGGGATAATAACTTCCTGTTTTCTACTGGTGATGCCTCTCCCTATGCATCCCAGTATCCCCTCAGCCCTCCTTGCTGCCCTCTCACATTGCTTGCCCACCTTAGGTCATCTGATATGACTACCCCAGGTCCCTTTCCATTTTGTTGTTGTTAGTATCTCCCCCATTGTGTACTCTTCCCTGGGTTTTGTTTCCCAGGTGCATTACCTTGCACTTCTTAGCATTGAATCTAAGCTGCCATACATTTGACCATTCCTCTAACCTTGCCAAGTCCCTTCTTATCCTTTCCACCCCACCCTGTGCATCAACTCTGTTGCAGATCTTAGTGTCATCTGAAAGAGACATACTTTTCCTTCCAGTCCTTCTGCAATGTCGCATAAAAGACATTGAAGAGGACCGGTCCTAATACTGAACTCATGTTACCCACTAGTAACCCTCCTTTCTTCTGAGTGGACTCCATTTACTATTACTCTCTGTGTCCTATTCTCCAGCCAATTCTTTACCCAGGCTGTCATCTTGGGACCCACTCCCAGGCTGGCTAACTTGTATATTAATCTTTTGTGTGGGACTGTGTCAAATGCCTTGCTAAAGTCTAGGTAGGCCATGTCCACAGCCCCTCCCTGATCTACTACTTTGGTCACCCAGTCAAAGAAATATATCAGATTTGTCTGGCATGACCTTCCTGCTGTGAATCCATGCTGCCTAGGGTCCTGTGCCCCTCTGGCCTCTAGATACTTGACAATTCTTTCCTTCAGAAGTGATTCCATCATTTTCCCTATCACTGAGGTTAAACTAACAGGTCTATAGTTTCCTGCTTCTGCCTTGCTCCCACTTTTGTGAAGGGGAATCACATCTGCCCTCCTCCAGTCCTCGGGTACCACCATTCTCCCATGATTTGTTAAAAGGGTAGTCAGTGGTGTCACTAGTTCTACCCTTAGCTCTTTTAAATTCTGGGATGAATCCCATCAGGCCCCATTGCTTTGTCCACCTTCAGTTTTAAGAGTTCTTTCAGAACCCTTTCTTCTGTAAATGGGCTGGTATCAACTTCTGTATCCAGAGTGTTACTACTGTTTGTTTTATGTACCTCCCCTCTTCATTTGTAAATACTGAGCAAAAATATTTGTTTAGTATCTCTGCCTTTTCACAGTCTCCTCTGCCCACCCTCCCTCCCTTTATTAAGCCTCACTATCCCTCCCTTGGTCTTCCTTTGCTCCCTGATGTACCTATAAAAGGTTTTATCCCCCTTCTTAACTGAGTTGGCTATCTTTTCCTCAGTTTGGACCTTTGCTGTTCTGACTGCCTTCCCAGCCTCCTTTTGCTTTAACTGATACACTTCTCTGTCCTGCTCCTTCTGCGATTCCTTGTACTTCCTGAATGCTTTCTTTTTCTCTTGAACCTTCACTGCCACTTCCTTTGAGAACCATAGTGGTTTCTTACATCGTCTTGTTTTGTTTATTTGCTTCACACAAAGGCTCGTTACCTCTGTGATGGCAGTTTTTATTAATCCCCATTGTTCTTCCACCCCTCCTTCCTGCCCATTTGCTATTGCATTCCTTAGACACTCACTCATTTTGGCAAAGTCAGCCCTCCTAAAGTCCAGTACTTTTATTTTTGTATGTCTTGACTCTATTGCTGTGTTTATTGTGAGCCATACTGTTCTATGGTCGCTAGTTCCCAGATGGCTACCCACTTCTACATCTGTGATCCTCTCTCCATCTCCATTTGAGAGAATCAAGTCTAATATTGCTCCCTCTTGAGTGGGCTCTAGTACTAGTTGTCTAAGGCATGCCCCCTGTAGGGCATCTAGAATAACTGCACTCTTCGAAGTGGCAGCTGCAACTGCACTCCAGTTAACATCTGGCATATTCAGATCACCCATCAGCAATATCTCCCCTTTTTCTGCCATTCTAAGTATACTTTCTATCATTTCCTGTCCATTTCCTCCCCTGAGAGGATCTGTATCTAACCCTGTGCATATTGTGGTGCCATTGCCTGTCTCCAAATTTACCCACAGTGCTTCTTCTCCTCCTGTTTACCCTTTTGTTCTGTTGCTTTTATCTTCCTTATATAAAGAACTCCTCCTCCTCCTCCTCTTTTACCCTCCCTGTCCCTCCTGTAGACAGTGTGTCCTGGTATGTTTATGTCCCAGTCATGGTTTTGTGTGTACCATGTTTCTGTGACTGCCACGATATCCAGATGTTCCTCCTCCATCAAGGCCACTAATTCAGGAAGCTTGTTACCCAGACTACGGGCATTAGTACTCATTGCGCTCCATTTTTTGATGGCTTTACCTTCTGTTGCAGCATCCCCCACTGACCGTTCTACCTCAGTCTTTTTCTCATTTAGTACCCTGTTTTGTAGGGAGAGGCTAGGATTTTCCTGCTGCTTGTCAGTGCCTCCCCCTTTGACTAGTTTAAAAGCTTGCCAATTATGCATTTAAACCGATTGCTCAAAAGACTTGTTCCCTTCCTGGACAGATGCAGGCCATCCTGCCAGTATAGGCTGGTGTCCCTCCAGGTGGAATCCCAGTCCCCAATGAAGCCAAACCCCTGTGCTCCGCACCATTTTTTCAACCATTCATTAAACTGCATGGTGCCAATTACCCTCGCCTCCCCCATGCTTTTGACAGGCAGCACTTCTGAGAAGGATACTGTGTGTGCTACTTGTCTTAGGTCCCTCCCCAACTCTGCAATGTCCTCCTGCACTGCTCTAATCTCATGATGAGCCAAGTCATTTGTCCCTAGGTGGACAATTACGTCCAGCTCAGAATCCCTTGCAGCTGTTCTCATGATCCTGAGGATGTGCTTCCTGTTCCTCCAAGCCATGGCACCAGGTAGGCACCTTACTTCATTTTTCCCAGCTCCCCCCAGTTCTATACCCTAATAATTGAGTCCCCCACCAGGAGCTGCTTCCTTTCCCTGTGGTGTCCTCTGCCTCCTTCCTGTGGGCCTCCCTTGTGACAGTTATCATCAGTCTTCTCTGCGGGTGCATCCATGGGGAGCTATGCTCCCCCAGAATGGTGTATGGATTGTGGAGTGGAACAATTGACTGGGTGTGCCTCTGTTCCACCCTCCTCACCCTCTCTGAGCCCACTGTGGTCCAACGGCTGTGCTTTCTTCGCAACCACTGAGGTAGTGGTGGTGGCGCTAGTGCTCCCTGGATGAGGTCCCTTGTAACATTGCCCAAACCATTCCTCTTTTCTTCTCAGGGCCCCCCCACAGCAATGACGTCACTTGCCATGCCCTGCAGTGCAGCCACTTATGGCCCCCATTTTCTCCCCCACTATACACAAATTGCCCCAAAAACACTGCAAAATTGGACATGTATCTTACTGATTTCATGGCTCCCACTCATCCCTGTATAAAAGGGGGGCCTCTGTATTGTGGCCTGTTGCCCTTCTCCTCCTATTCCCCTTCTCCAGTCTTCATCCTGTTCTGCCCCTCCCCAGGCCCACTACCATGTGCCGATGATGTCACACACCATCCCATGACATAGGTCCAGGCTTCCTGCCATTTCAGCTCTTCAGCTCACTCGCCCTTCCCCTGTTAACCGTATGAGTGAGTTTTCTGATTTAAATCCTGCCAAGATATCAAGAGCCTTGCACAATGCTGAGCATCTTTACAGGTCATTAATTTGCTGCATCAGATATCATCTTAGGCACTGCCAGGCAAATCTACCACAAAATGGACCCTTTCTGATGTCCCGCTTGCTCTCTGTAATCATCACTACTCCCTCCCAGCTTCACAGAAGCGTGCAATGTGTTGAGCCCCTGTTGCCTTAGGCTACCTGGCATTTCCTTTCCCTGGTCATTTTCATGCTTCAGCTATCCCTCCAATTTCCCAGGTCTGCTTGCTCAAAAACTCACAAATACAATCCTTTTGCTCAGGATCCCCTCAGTTGAGGCATGACCTTGCGACAAAACAAATCCCCCTGTTTACTCATCACCCCCCCAGCCCTGGACCGTATGGTGATAACATCACACGCCATCCCACGTGGTGGGCCCAGGCCTTCTCCCTCACTCATTCCCTTGTTCTCTTTCACCTATCCCTCATTCCTTCTGCACCCTTCTGCCTCAAAACAGCATGAACTGGTCTCACCAGTTCCCGATTTTCTGCGAGGAGGCCTTTCTAATTGCAACATTAACAAAACGCTTCCAGCATCCTGCTGCTCTTCGTTTCACATACCCGACAACAAAAACACCCAAAACCCTTCCCTGCTTTTTCTGTTCTTCCCTTCAAATGATGCCGACTGAACCAGCTGGTGATGGCACACAGCTCTCAATGCCTGGAGGAAATTAATTTTAATATACCCACAAAACACCCACAACCCTTTTACAGCTTTACTGTACTTCCATTCAAACCAAACCAACTGCCCCAAATGGAGATGTGCACCACCTCTGAATCTGGATTTTTTGCAACCCAGCAGTCCATGTAAAAATTTGATTTAACCTATCCCACAACAGCCCAAGATCTTTTGCCAGCTTTTGCTGCTTTTCTAATGAACATGATTCACTAACCCATGTAAACACTTCCTCTAGTGCAGTCGCTGCTCTTCAATTCAAAAGATAGCACTTTACCGTTTTACCATAGCATGGATGTTTACTCACTTCACCAGAAATTCTAGCTCTTTACTGTGCTCTTTAGGCTTCTTTATCCCCCAACTTCACTTTAAGCATTTAACATGTATCTTTAACTGCCCCCCCTTTTTTTTTACTCAGAATACCTCACTAATAAAATGCCCACTGGCTACAACCAAATCATTGCCAAAACTGATGTGCATTCAGAGGAAAAAACTCTCAGAGCAAAATTGTGAGCTCCCCTTGCTGTGCAGCCCCTTATTACTGCCCCCTAGTTCCTGCCTCTTGGCCATCCTAGGCCAATCATAGGTTGCCACCTCCTGTTCCACCACTTCCCTTTGCCCACTCCTTCTGTGACCTCACCAGGTCCTTCCCTTTTGTGACCTCATGCCCTTCTTTTAAGACCCCCCTCCACTTCTCCTCTCCCCTTCCCCTATCCTGATCTTCCCACACTTCTTGTCAGGGCCATGGGACAATGTGTTCTGCCCCTTTAATTGGGCAACCCTCTTTGTCTAGGCTATGTGGCATGGTAGGAGGTCTGGTCTTACATTCATGGTGATTCATTTGCGTTTGGAGGGATACGAATTTGTTTTTAAAGAAAACCATTATTGAGATGGTTGCCAGTTATATTATTGTTTTGACTACTTACATTTAGTATATTTATATTCTGTTGCGTGAATTGTATTGCGATGTTAACTGTCTGATTTCAGTTACTTATCTTCCTATAGCAAATCATTTCAACTTTGTGTGAAGAGGCCCAGCGGCATTGTCATTACCCCTACTGCGGTGTAGGATTACTTTTAAAACTGTCTGAATCTTGCTGTTCTGCTACATGATCATTTAGGTTAGTAACTGAATGAACATATATAAGTATTGCTATATGCCTGGATGCCTACCAAAGAAATGTACTCTACAAGGTGTCCTGGGTCTTCAAATAGATCATGCTTTCTTGTTTTGAAATGAAAATGAGGCTATATGTGTGCTACTTTGCGATGCAATGATTAATTAAGTTCAACACAGCATAGTGAGGTGTTCACATAAACTTAATACGAACTATCTTTGTACATGCTATGTCGATATATTATATCATTACTGTGAATTACACATCAAAGTAACATGAATTACACATCAAATTAATATGAAACAGCTTGCTTCGATCGTTGTCTTGGATCAGTTCATGACTGATTCACTCAATTGTTCATTCAGATTTGGATGCGGCTCCTTGTATTGCAATGGAGCTAAGAACAGGTGTGCTGTGTTTATTTTGAGGTGTTCAGAGAAACTTATTATGAACAATCTTTGTACATGTTATATCGATATATTATATCAGTTCTTCGAATTACACATTGAAGTAATATGAGTTACACATCGAAGTAATATGAAACAGCTTGCTTCAATCATTGTTTGGATCAGTTCAGGACTGATTTACTCACTTGTTTATTAAGATTAGGATGCTGCTTCTTTTATTGTGATGTTGTTAACAACAGGTGTGCTGTGTTGTTTGCTAGAATAAGGGAGTTTTCAGATGGATGTTAGAGTCAAAAAGGGTACATTGCTTGCACCTGTTGTTAACAGCTGCAGGGCCACCAATCATTACTTTATTATTTCAATACTTCTATTACTGTTTGACTCCTGCTGAGAGGTATGAAGACGTAGCATCCTGCTGCGAACTAGGCTAATGCACGAAATCTCAAACTGCCAGTTCTAGTCCATTTTCAAACTGGAAGCATAAAGGTGGGGGACAGATCAGGCTGTAGCAGTTAGGCATCATTACTATGTTTGGAACTTCAGAAAGGTACTTTGCTTGTACCTAATATTAAGATCTTTAGGAGCAGCACTACTTAGTTTATTAATGAACAACGTTGATGTCTTTGTAACTGTATATTGTGTATTTTACTATCATGCACTGTTGCTTACAGAGTTCTGTTTGTTAACAATTAACAGATGCTGCGCATGATGTTTCTTACCAGCTAGTGTTACTACATATTTTGAGGATTGTCCGTTAATTACAGTGATACTGTCTCGTACAGTATGTTGTTTGTTTGTGTCACTAAACTTCTGTATCACTGGAGGTGAGCTGTTATATTTATGGACGAGCTGCATGTGTGTGTCTGTCTCACTGTCTGTTTGTTTGTTTCTATTTCTGTGTGTGTGTGTTTCTATCACTTCATTAAATAATGTAATGGAGAATTTCTCACAATGTTTCGCTTATTTGGACCATCTTGTGTGCTATTAATATCTCTAATAGATATGTTCTGTTATGTCATGGAAATTCACATAATACTATTAGGTTGCCTTGTACCTTGGTGTTCAGCTGTGATTCTCCCACACTGGGTATATAAGCAGAGTGGGTGGTGGTGTTTAATATACTGAGTTAAAATCTGTATCATATTTGCCATTCATTTGCCACATAATACTGCCAGGTTACCTTGTTGGTGTTTAGTTGTGATTATCCCACTCTGGAAAATATAAACATAGTAGGTGGTGGTGTTCAGTATAGCCTAGAGGTTAGAGTAACAAGTTGTGAATGAGCTTGGTACATCCAGCAGACCAAACCTGGGTTTGATTCTCACAACCTCCACTTGCCTACTGTGTGATTCTAAGCAAGTCACTTAACTGCCCAGTGCTCCCAGGTCATCCCTGAAAACAGGCATTTTTGCCTAGTGGGCCTTACCTGGTTACCAAAGACTAAAATAAAAATATATATATATATATATAATTAAGAAAACCGTAACTATATTGGCATTACCACACCAGTATAATGTATACTATTAGCTATTCACTTATTGTATTGTAATATTGTATCTTGATTTTAATGTCTTATAGGGCTTGGTATAATTCTGATTCTCACATTGAAGGTGTGTTGCAGTGGTAGGCATGCCAAGTAAGGGCTGGTTGAAGTGGATGAGAAGAAGGGCTAGATATGACAGCAGTCATGTATTCTACAAAGCTAATACGGTCACAGGAAAAAACAATAAACGGATTAATGCTGTACATGTTAAACAGTTTAGAAATAGGATACAGCATAGACAGTTACCTTGTGAGATACATGTTGTAACACAATTGTAAGGTAGAAATGGACATGAACACATTCATATACAGGGAATCACACACAAAGGACAGCATGGCAGGATGTTTAGAGGTAACAGGGAAGCAAATGGTACACATGTCAAACTGTGTGTATGACAAAGGGAATCACATCCTTCTCACATGGTGAAGGTCAGGTACTTCAAAGATTTGGCTGTTAAAAGTAGAACTACTAGAATTATAACTGCTATACTCAGAAAAAGAAAGAGACATACTTATGAAGAGGCCAATATCTGCAATGAAACTTTGTCTCCATGTTAGACAGTTTGTTTCAATGGCTATTATGGTAAAGCAGCGTATGTGGACTACTATGATGTCAGAGCTAACTTCATCTAAAAATAGTCTTGCATGTCTTCAAGAGAAATTGAAAACTGTTTCTGAGCTAAGACAAGAGAATTTTTGTGACATTTTTGGAGGCTGGTGGCTCCATTCAGCACATTCTGAGGCCTATTTCTGGCAGGAAATGTACAGGCCTGTTGCACATAATACAGTGATTTCTATTGATACCAGTAGTAAAGCAACTACCATCCTACCTCTGCTAGATCTGGATGACGATGTTAGTATGACTTCTACTGCTGATTCCTTCAATGAAGACATGCAACACAAAGCACTGATGTTGTCTTGTGGTGCTATCTGTGGCATATATCAGAAATCATTTGATGTTCTTAAGCAATTTATTATGTTGTTTCTGAAAACAAGAAGTAATAGGAGAGCCAAACTTTTTGAAACAATTGATCACTGTGACATTCATCTGCACAAAGGACTTATCGGTCACTATCTTGCCTGTTTGTATACTGGTACTTGTGATAGTTACTTACATCACACACACATGATTGCTGTGCATAATACAGCAATGTGAACATTTGTTGCAAGGGTGTATCATGTTAGGAAATGTGTGGCAAACTTTTTTATCCACTATGCGAGGTACCAAGGAGTATTGTTACCACAGGCATTCTGAACTAATGTGTATGCTACAAGAATTTGGACCTGCTACTTGGTTTGTTACATTAAGTTGTGTTGAGTACAGCTGGGAAGAGATACCAGATCTCTTGCACTGGGCAAACTCAGATGTTGAAGGTATCGCTTCTATGACAGTTGGAGAGATGTGTTCATTAGATCCAGTGACTGTTTCTCATCACTTTTATCATTGCTTCCATGAATTTCTAGGCTACATTTTGTCAAAAATCGATCCACCCCTTGGTTTGGTCAATCACTATTTTTGGAGACTAGAAAACCAATCTCATGGAACACCTCATGTTCACATGTTATTGTGGATTAAAGATGCACCATATATTGGTGATAGTTCATCTGAAGAGGTGATAAAGTTCATTATGGAGCATGTCACCTGCAAAATACCAGATACATATGACAGTCCCACATTATGGAACTTGGTAAAAAAAAATCCATCGTTATCTGTGCAGCACATATTGCCAACAGACAGTCAACAATCAGTCTCAGTGGTATAGAAGGTGTTGTTTTGGTTTTCCAAGAAGAGTTTGTGAGGATGCTTGCGTAAATGATGTATTTTCAGCTATTCAACATCATCTTAAGGTTAAATTTACCAAGAGAGTTTATGAGCTCGCTTGAGCTATGAGTGACATCTACATAAATTATTACAATCCTGTTCTACTATTGATGTGGCAGGCCAACATAGATGTACAGTGTGTGGCAGCTAATTCTATGGCTCTGGTTCATTATGCGACTGCCTACATTACCAAACATGAGCAAACATGCTTGGTTAACTTGTGGGAGGAGCTGTGTAATACCTCCAAATCATTGTCCTCCTGTCTCTGATCCTTGAGCCTTAAAACTTTGTCACACAGAGAATGTAGTGCTTATGAAGCCAGTGATAGACTTATTGGCACTCACTTGTATGGAAAATCAGAAGCAAACTGATTCTTGAATGTGAACTATAAGGAAAGAAGAAGATGAGTGTTGCATCCACTTATTCAAATTGAGAACATTGTCACAACTATGCCAACATCTAAGGATATAGTGAAAGATAATCTCTTGGATACGTACTACCCTCAACGTCATGTAGCCATGGAACAAATGAGTCTGTTTGAGGTGGCAAAGTGGTTTGATTTCATGCCAAGTCTTGAAACTAACATTGAGAATCAAATTTATAAGGTGCAAGGTATTGGCAGATGTCTTGTTAAGAGACACAAACCATGGCTCATTGATCATTGTAAATTCAGCTTAGCTGATGCTGCAAAATTGAACATTACTATTTTGCTTTGCTCCTCCTTTTCAAACCATGGTGAGATGAGACCACATTGAGTGGTACTAATGCCAGTTATGAGGATGCATTTAATGAATTATATGGTCATTTTTGCAGTGATGTTGCTGACCAGTACATTCAGGGACTACAGCTTGAGAAGAAACAGATTGAGACTGCACAGCAAGAACTCATGAAGGTTACTGCTAAGAGTGCTGAAAACAATGAGGATCGAGAAGGAGAAGGAGCACTTGTCGTTCCTTTGCCACTCAATCACCAACAAGTTCTCATTGCAGAGACTGAAACTGATATGACACATGGATTTCATTGTCCAATGTTCACTGCAAGATATGCAGAAAGAACTAAATGCTGGTCAACACATTGTCTTTACACATGTTGCTCAATCCATTACACACTGTTTGCTACATCAAACCAGAGAGTGTGTATGCACTACATATAAATTTCAGCTTCTGTTTGTTAGTGGCTCTGCTGGGACTGGAAAAAGTTTCCTTATTGAAACATTGACAAGATATGTCAGAGAACACACTGGTGATAGTATGGCTGTTGCTGTTACAGCTCCAACTGGATTGGCAGCATTTAATATTGGTGGTGTAACATTACATCGACTATTCAGTTTAACAGAAGAGCATGATAAATTGGCTGAATATAGGAAACTGACCCATGATGCTGCAGTTGCTTTATGCCCTGTTTTTAAGAAAATGCATCTGTTAATCATGGATGAAATTAGTATGGTGTCAAAGAACATGTTAGTTTACATTCACTTACGTTTACAGGACATTCTAGGAACTGATGAATCTTTGACTTTCACAGGGAAAACTTTTGTAGTTTTTAGAGATCTTCTCCAACTCACTCCTGTTAATGGTGATTACATTTTTCATGAGCTTTCTGTGCAGCATGCAAAGAAAACCATTGGGTGCATAGGTGGAGTAAACCTATGGCAACTATTCAGTTATGTTGAATTGACTCAAAGCATGCATCAAACATCTGATGTACAGTATAAATCAGTACTGGATGAGATTCAAATTGGAAATATTTCTGATCATAATGCTACTGTTTTGAAAAGTTATCTGATTGCCTCTGGTAAGATATCAATGAGTACTGCACGTGATGCAGTCAGTAATATACATTATGAAACAATATCACCTGTTTCTCTGTTACCTAGAATTCAGCACTGTATAGAATTAAACACTCTCATGTTACAGAAACAAGAGAAATAGATTATTAGTCATCCATGTGTAGACTCAGTTGATGGAATTTCTTTGAATCATGCTATGTTACAAAAAGTTCATGAACAGATACATCAGTTGACAGCTGATGTCTCTCGTGCTGCAGGTCTTGAAGCTATATTGAAAGTTTGTAAGACAGCTCGAGTAATGTTATGGCAAAAGCTTGATGTAGAGAAAGGATTAGTTAATGGAGCAATGGGACATATTATTGATTTTCAGTACAATATCCAGAACACATTGGTCATGTCTGTGCTTGTACAGTTTGATAACTCTGAAGATGTACATACCATTGAGAGGTGTACAGTAAAGTTTCAGCTTCTACAGGACATTTATGTGACAAGAAAATAATTCCCACTTTGTCTGCCTTATGCCATATCTAAACATAAGGCACAAGGCCTTAGTCTAGATTGTGGTATGACTGACATTGGAACAGCTGTATTCAAAGAAGGAATGAGTTACATTGCACTTTCATGTATCTGAAAATTATCTGGATCATATCTCATTGCTATTGCTAGTGATAAACTTCATGCAGATCATAAATGCATTATTGAGTACAACCGTTACTCTGTGGTGCCCAACTCTGCCTCTTACTCGACTACCAATGTACAGTAATATTGGACCACTTGTTGCACCTTGTTGTGATACAAAGAAAAGGAGCAAAAGAAAGAGTGATAACTGTACAGAATTTGCTACTATCAGAAGTAATCTACAAAGCAATTATTCTGTAAGTTCACCAGCTAAGAAAACCGCTACTTTGAACAATGTTCCAAAGTTTGATAATAGTACTGGTATTAATTGCTATGCTAATGCAGTAATGCAAGTCATTCTACACGAGTCACATTTTAAACCTCATATCACAGTCCTCTGATACAGAACTATTCAACATTCTGAAATAAGTCATACATGAGACAGGAAAACATGAAATTACTCTGACTGTGAAACATTTGCTCAAAATCTACAACAGGACATTACAGAATTATTCATGGCAATAGTGAATACACTGGAAAATGAAGATATTCTAATGCAACAGTATTTTACTGTGACATACTGGACTACATATATTTGTACATCATGTGGACACTCTGACAGAGAGATAGTGGAGAACATGGTGTGGATCACTCTATATATTCCACATGCTGAATCCATAGCATTCAGGCAACTGTTCTCAAATGCATCATCTGGCAGGGAATGCCGCATTTGTGGAATAGTGTGTAGTCAGACTATTAGAGTTAGACAAGCATCACAATACCTTCTTCTTGTTCTCCAGTGATTTGATGCAGCAGGAGTTCAAGTTATAACTCCATTTACCAACTTTGTAGCTGGTAAAGTAGTGTTGGGAAACATTGAGTATGACACTCATGCTATCATCTACCACCATGGCATTTCAGTTCAGGCTGGTCATTACACAGCATGGTTGTGTTAAGTGCAATGACTCTATCTGTATGTTTAAACAAAGATTGTTAAGAAATTTGAAGGATGCCTATGTTTTAGTACTGCAAAACTATATTGACACTTAAATACTACAAGTAACAATCATACATATGGGCCCAGATATTCAAATGGGTTGCGCATGGCGCAACAGTGTTGCGCCATGCACAACCCACTGATGCACCCCGGCGCGATATTCAGAAGGGAAAAGTGTGCCACACAAATCCTGATGCTCCGGAGCACATCAGTAATGTATGCAGGCACAGGTGGGGGGGGCATGCCCATGCATAACCTGCACAGCCCGATATTCAGCCCGGAATGTGCAGAGTCATGCACACAACCCCTACCTGCGTCTGCACAAAGTTAAGCCAAAAAAAAAAGGAACAAATGATGGCCACCCACAGGTGAGCTGCCGCATTGCAGGGTGCAACACAGCAGCTGCTGCCTGTGGGTGGCCACCCAAGTTCCGGTCACACCTGGCGGCGCCCCCATGCCCCATCACAGGCATCCATGTAGCTAAATCACCCCATCCAATATCCCTGGTGGTCCAGTGGACCACTATGTGCCTAATCACAGGCATCGGTATAGTAACCCCCCTGTCCAATATCCCTGGTGGTCAAGTGGACCGATCGCTGCCCGATCGTGGGCATCTGTAAATCATAAAATACTCCTATTACCCTGGTGGTCTAGTGTACCCCTGTCCCCACCCACCCACCCACTGAGCCCCACTGCCCTGCTCCCCTCGTCAGCTGGTGGGCAGCAGCACCTACCCACCTGCCGCCCGCTGACTGACAGCTCGGTAGGCTGCATGCCCATTGGTTCACACGTGAGCCAATAGCATGCAGCCCATACTATACTACTCAATCCAGATATGTGAATGAATTCATTCATACATCTGGACTGTGTTGTACAGTATGGGCAGGCCACACCCCTGTGCAACAAAGTTGAGCTGCGCCCAGGCTTGTACCACAGCCTGGCGCAGTTTGAATATCCGGGCCATGAAGTATATCATACGTTTGTTTCAGAAATTGTGTATATTAAAACAGTTGCAGAACAAGAATATAAAGAGTTTTTATTTTCATTTTTTACTGTGTTGCACACATTAGTGCCATAGATTTGTGTACTAGTATTGTAACATAACTGAAAATAGTAGACTTGCACCCAGAGAGCGGCATGGACTGTATCAGTGAACAGTACATATATATATATTTACAGTGTATTGTCATCCTATTTTAATATGTTATGTTAAGTACATATTGTGAAACCATTATGCTACTTATGCAGTTTTGCTCTAATTAGAACAAGATAAAAGGCATAGTTCTGTTTAGGAGCCTGCATATTTTACTAGATATGCGAGGAGTGTAAAAACTTTGTTTGCTATACACCATGTGCTAATTTCTTGGTATACTACTTGTTTTCTTAGGGACATATTTTTATTCAGTAGGACATAACATTTAGCTTCATGAATTAATTGTAAAGTATGTTGTTTATTCATATGGTATATCACACAAAGCAGTTAATATTCTGTACGTAAAATCATAGTAACTTCTATAGTTGTTTTATTGTATGATGAATTGTGACAGAATCAAATTGTTGCATTTAGAAACTATTGGTTGTTTTGAATTGTTAATGTTAAGAGAGTTGAAGATATTACACAAAAAAGGTTGAAACAAATTTGTTTCTAATGATGAATAAGAATTATGTAACTATAATTAAGTAAGAAACAATATATGTATTGTGTGCAGTAACTTATGAAGATTGTGTATTTGACAAAGGGTAGTATAGAACTTGAGTATTAAGTTGTTACAATATTAAGCTGCATAAATGTTATGTTGTCACTTGGCAGAATGTTAGAACAGTCTCATGTTATTGTGCATTGTGTCATATAACATTGCACATAGAAAAGTATTTAATTGATATGAATATAATATATATTGTATGACTATAGGGCCCAGATATTCAAAAGGTTTGCGCCATGCGCAACAGGGTTGCGCGTGCGCAACTCCAAAAATGCACCATTCGCGATATTCAGAAGGGCCAGTTGCACCACAAAAACATGCTGAGCAACAGCTCAATGGAAATGAAGGCATGCGCAACCGAAGGGGGCGGGTCCATGCATAAAGTGCGCAATGCGATATCGAACACTTGCGCAATGCGCAAGAGTGGCTCAGCCGGAAGTTGCACAGTAGCGGAATTGAGCCAAAATAAAAAGGCTCAAGGAAGTGGTGCAAGAACCCTAGCAGGCCGCAAACTGGGGGAGAGAGAGAGAGAGAGAGAGAGAGAGAGAGCAGGAGCTGGAAGGGCAGAGAGGGACAGTGGGTCCAGGAGGACAGAGAGGCCAGTGGGGAGTGCCCGGTGCAGTGGAAGCAGCAGTGGGGGCAGCGGGGGTAACACAGGAACAGCAGCTGGGGAGCAGAAGCCAGGGAGATGGACAGTGCCAGCTTCCACATGGAAGCTGTAATGAGGGGTGAGACACCATGCTGCAGGGGGATGTGGCAGCGGAGGAGCCCGTCGGCGGTATGCCCCAACAGGCAAGTATCGTGCCGCATCAGCTTTGAGCTGTACACAGACATCGAGATTGTGGGCTGGTACTGCCTGAACAGGGCAATACTGAGACGGCTCTGCGAGCTGTGCAGTGATGTGATGCAGGCACCCTCACGACGGAGTCACGCTCTGTCCGTGGAGACCAAGGTGACAGCCTGCATGTGCCTGCTCGCCACGGGCACCTTCCAGAGGCCAACAGGGGACACCACAGGCATTACACAGTCGGCCACGTCACGCATCCTCACCCAATTCCTCAGCGCACTGCTGCCTCATGCTGCGGAGTACATCCATTTCCCCAGCACCGTGGCAGGCGTACAACAAACATGCAGGAGTTCCACAGGGTAGCACGTATGCCTGGCGTGCTAGGGGCCATAGACTGCACCCATGTGGCCATTCGCCACCACCTGGCCCGATGGCCAGGCATATCGAGACTGAAAGGGGTTTTCCAGTGTCAACTGCCAGGTGGTGTGTGATGCCACTGGGCGCATTATCAATGTCTGTGCCACACACACCCTGGTGGAGCACATGATGCCTTCATATGGCACCAGTCTGACTGTGCCATCAATTCGAGTGGGGACATCCCACGGGTCATCTAGTGGGTGAGTACACATGTATGGAATGCAAACTCTGGGCAAGGGTGGAATGACACAGGTGCCATGGTAGTGGCACACAAGGATAATGGGCAATATGGACCTGACATGACACTGATCTCCACTATCTCCACACAGGTGACTGCGGATACCCACTCCGTCCCTGGCTGCTCACACCGTACCGGCGCCCCATGACCCCAGCGCAGCTATGCTTCAATGAGGCACATGCCGCAACATGTAACATCATAGAGCGGGTGTTTGGGATGCTCAAGGCATGCTTCCGATGCCTGGACACCTCCGGCGGAGCCCTACAGTACAGCCCCCAAAAGGCCTGTGGGATATTCCTGGCCTGTTGCATCCTGCACAACATGGCCAAAGACCATGGGATAGCCGTACAGGTCCAAGAGGGGACAGCGATGGGGACGCCAGTGGCGCGGTGATGTTAGTGATGAGCAGCCCCCTAGGGACGGAGGGACCCCCGACTGACCCGGCAGGCCCAGCTGCACCGGGACACCATTGCAGAAGAGCACTACGCCCAACACAGGTAAGTCAAGGGGACATGTGCAGGCAACACTGTCCATGCGCAAACCACAGGCACACAGGGGAACACACCGTGCATGAAGGTCAGGGGAGTTGAAGGTTCCAGGCATACCGACACACCATCAGAGAGGGGTGAGCACTCATATGGACACACACACACACCAGGCAGCATACATGGGCAGCAGCACAGCACTGCGGAAATGACATTGCCAACACACAGCACCACCAACCACCCCACCACCTGGACTGTCCACGCCGTGTGTGTCAGGACCTGGGCACCTTGCACCTTGGTGTACAGTGTAATGCAGGCATCATCATGCACACGCACCTGTGGACAGCAGTTGGGAGAGTGTGTGAGGGTCCGTAGTCAGCTTGGTGAGCAGAGCACCCAGCAGTGCACTGCCCACCATGACACACATTGCACACAGGGCAGCACCAGACAGGGCCTGCACTGGGAGACAGCTCAGTCAGGTAGCACTGTCCCACGGCCACCACGGATGCATGGGCGGCCCCGCCGTGGCCCAGCAGCACTGGCAGGCTGAGCAGGGGCCACATCGGGTGGCGCTGGTGCACCACCAGGGGTCCCACTGTGCGAACGCGACCTTGCCCACACAGGGGTCTGCATCCTGCCAAACAAACTTGCACCAGGGGTGCTCAGGATGCCCACAGCAGAACCCGGTGTTGACAGGCCTGGTGTTGCACGATGTCGGGAATGGGGAGTGGAGAGCGCACTGTGTGGGGTGTGTGGTACAGGGGCACCTGACAGTGTGGCCAATGCATCCGCGACAGAGACCACTGCCTGGGTCAGCCTGTCAATGGCAGAGGTCACATCCGTCCGCATAAGGACCAGCTCGGCTCGGTCCCGAGCACACTCCCTGCTATGCCGCTCCACGGACACAGACAGTGCCTCCACGGACCTTGCAACCCGCCCCTGCAGCTGTATTGAGTCCTGCAGCAGGCGGGTGTGCACGTTCAATGGGTACTGTGCCCCAATGGCATCGTGACCCCCAGGGTGTGGACGGTCCTGGTGCACAGCACCCCTTGAGGGTGGGCGCTGTTCACCAGGACCAGGTATGGGCGGATCAAAGGCGGTGGACATGTGCCACTGCTTGACACTGTACCCCCAGACCTGGTGTCGACTGCTGCTGCCGCCCTCCAACTGCTGAGCCCCCAGGTCCACCTGTTCCACCTCCATGCTGACAACAGTGCCAGACACCTGCACAGCCACGGTGCTGCCCCACGGTGCTGACAGGCACAGCCTGGGACTGTGCCAGCATGCTGGTACACAGGTGTGAACCAGGAAGGCCCAGGGCACGGCTGGCCTGCCATGTGTCCGTCATGGGACACACACCTATCACTGCCCATTGCAGGCCTGCTATCATCAATGGTGCAAGTGCGTGCCACTGCCATAGGCACAGCATGCTGGCATACCTGCATGCCTGACTGCTGTGACACAGGCTGTGCACCCCCTGCACCTGTATCACTGACACCGGAGTTGTTGGCCCAGCATGCATGCTGCTGCAGTGCCTGCAGGCTGGTGGCAGAGGTGGATGGTCCCTCCTCCACGTCCAGCAGGTCTGCATCACTGTCTGAACCCACCACCACCACCACCGTCTCCTGAAGATGAACAGGATCTGTAACAGAAAGAGAGTACATGTGAGTGCATGTGAACAACAGCCCCCCCCCCAACAACACCACCATGTCATACCGTGCAGTGATGGGCTTCCACCTGTCTGGAATCCTCCACCTGGTACGCACGCAATGGCACTCGGCTGCATGGCGCAACCAGTGTCTCCTCTGTAGGGGTCAGCTGCAACACACTGGTGGGCCCCACCAGTGCCAGCACGTGCCGCCCTGAAGGCTGCCACCTTCTCCTTCAGCCTCCTGCGGTCAGTCCCCATCTTCTTCTTGCATACCTGCACAGAGCGCTGGTGGCTTCCGTGCAGGTTGATGGCCCGAGCTACCCCCTCCCATGCAGCTGCACGTTCCTGAGGGGTGCCCCTCCATCCACTCACTAGTGGCTTATCCTCCAGGTAGGCCTGGAAGAGGGCCTCCGTCTCTGCCGTGGTGAAGTTCAGCCTCCTCCTACACCCGCCGTCCACACCCTCAGCTTGGTTCTGGTCAGTCATGGTGATCTGTATGGGTGTAAGTGGACACCTGTCACTGTGCAGTCGACAGCATTTCCCCATGAGCATAACTGCCGGCCCGGGGGGGGCGGAAGCCCCCCACGTTTCCACTCCGCATGGCAGATACTGATTGAAAGGGTGCCCTTTGTCCCTTTCTAAGTGCCCTTTTCATGCTCAGCCCCCTCAGCCTTTATCATCCTCCGCCCATGAGCATTGTCCTGAGCATCACACAGCATGTAACTCACCTCTCACCTGCAGTAACCAAATCTGGCCAGCACAACCCACTGTCGCATTTTTATAGCACAACACATGCAAATGAGGTGTGGCGCAACTTTAATGACATGCTAATCACGCCACTGCGCCTTTGAATAGCTGATCGCATGATTTGCATATGTCGGCTGAATATCGCGTTTTTGCACTTTGCATGTCTACGGAAGGTCGGCTGAGCCAATGGCGCAGGTTTGTGGCTGTGCCACACTGCATTGCACATGCCCAGACAGCTTACACATGCGTCTATCGTGCTGCAGACCTGCTGAGCGCGATAGGCGATTCAGACCATGGCCACCATTGTGCCAGTGGTGCTACAGCACTGGGCACTAAATGGCGCTGTGGCACTACTGCGCGATAGTCCACTGTGGCACTGGTGCTCAGCTTGGCAGTCGCGAAGGATGCCTATATGTCCTATGGCGCTGTGCGTAGCCTTGCATCATTGCCATGACCTTGTGTATGCCCTCTGACCCCTGGCGCTGTTGGCATGCCATGTGTACATCCCTATTGCGCTGTCTGGTGACAGCGCCATGTAAAGTGATGGCGCTGTTCGAACAGCATGATTGGAGCCTGTGGTGGTCTATTGCGCAACAACTCCACGTGGGGTTACGGCGCAGCGGGGCACCATATTGCCTGCTGTAAAGTTGGTGCCATGGCTAGGAGGAGGGCAGTGTCCTGGAGCCAGCTTGAAGTGGCCAACCTGGTGGCCCTGGTGGAGCCCCACTGTGAGGCACTGTATGATGAGGCCCCCCTCACCATGCCTAGGACCCACATGTGGCAGCAAGTGGCCACTGACCTGGTGGAGGTCACTGGCCGGGGCCGGTCTGCTGAGCAGTGCCGGCACGGTACAGTGACCTCCGCCGGAGGGAGCGGAACTCTTGACGCGGCTGCGTTCACGTGCCAGGTGGGGTGTGGTGCCTAGGCCAGGTGAGTGTACCATCTATGCACCTATATTCTCTGTAGGGGTGTGTGTGTGCTTGGGTGGCTGTGCATAGGTGCCGGCTTGGACACGGTGGGCTGTGTCAGTGTGTGCAGCTGTGCGATGGATGGTTATGGCTGTGTGGGCAGGCAATCTCACTGGGGCAGGGGGCACTCTGCTTTTGAGTCACACTGATGTTTGTCTCAACATATGTCTCCCCCAGGCCGGATTGTGAGGACACAGGGCCAGGGTGACGTGGGCCATGCCAGGGCCCCGGTGCCGGGGGGTGTTGTGCCCCAACAGCAGCAGCAGCAGCAGCGTCAGACCCAGCTGCTGGAGGAGTGTGAGTATCATTACTTCATGGATGCTATTGCATGCTGGGGGGGCAAGACCACCAGCCATGCGGGACACAACCAAAGGGGAGGTCATAATTCCACTATACAAAACACTAGTGAGTCCCCACACTGGAGTACAGTGTACAGTTCTGGAGACCATACCTACGTATGGACATGGACTGGGTGGAGAGGGTTCAGTGGAGGGCGACACGGATGGTGCATGGATTGCATCACAAGTCCTATGCAGACAGGTTGATGGAACTGAACATGTACTCCCTGGAGGGGAGGAGGGTGTGGGGATATGATGGGGATATGCAAGTATCTTACAGGGGGGAACAGAGTGCAGGAAAACAGTATTTTTAAGCATAAAGGATGTTCCAGGACTAGAGGGCATGGGATGAAGTTGGAGGGGGGACGATTCAGAGGAAACATGAGAAAGTATTTCTTCACAGAATGGGTGGTGGACAAGTGGAACACCCTGCCAGAGGAAGTGGTGGGGGCTGACTTGGTCACGGGATTTATGAATGCATGGGTTAGCCATAAAGGAATTCTGGAGGTCAGGGTTAAGGGGCAACAGACTTATAGGACAACAGAGTGAACTTACAAGGTCAAATGGACAGACTGGGTGTCCCATAGGCCCTTATCTGCTGACACTGTCTATGTATCCATGTATGTAGGCATGACACAGGTGACCTGCATCACAGTGCAGTATCACGACACGTCTGTGTATGCGTCACTGGTGGTCCAGGCATGCACTGGGCACATAGCTGTGTAACTGGCATCGCACCACATTGCCACATCACTTGCCAGCCTAGTTTGTACTGTGATTGACATGGGCAGTGTGTGTGGGTGGTGGTGCGCATAGCTGGTGCCGCCTGTTTGTGATGGCCATGTGTATGTTCACTGTGGGTGGGTGCATGCCATCACAGGTGCGGGACATTGGGCTATATGGCTTGCAGGTTGGGTGGTGTTCAGGGTGTGGTCAGCCACAGCCATTGACTGTGTTCCCATTTTCCTAGGCCTCGAGGTTCTAAGGAGGATGCAGCGGGATGTCCGTCACCTCACAGAGGTCAGCGTGGCAAGCCACAGGATCCTGCGAGCAATACAGAGGCATGGACGCCATCAGGGGCAGACTGGAATGGGGCACCAGCAGGGGGAGGACCAGGAGCCGGCTGGGCCATAGCCCGCATTACCCTTCCCACTTCTTCCATCCCTACCACCCTGCCTTCCCTCTCCAAGTTTTTAATCCCTCCCTCTTGAATACCCCTTCCTTGTACCCGTCCCCCCCTTGTAAATAGTTTTTGTTGTTCTTGTTGCACTATGTTTAATATACATTTCTATTTTGATATATGAATACTGTGTTGGTCTCTGATTTGCAGCTGGCTATGGGTGCTCAGTTGCAGGTGTGTACATGCCATCTGGGCTGGTATGGTCCTGGGTATGTGTGTGTGTGTGTGTGCATGTGTGTGCATGGGGAGGTATCTCCAGCATGGCAGTGACTTTCAGTTGGTCTTGCCATCTGCTGCCACCCACTGCTGGGTGCACAGGGTGTGTCTGGCTTGTAGGCTTCTGTGTTGCATGGGGCTGACGTGTGCTGGGGGTCTGCATGGTTTCCTGCAGTTCCAGTCACTGCACATGGGTGGTGTCTTGGGGTCACAGTGCAGGGTGCACTGTGCATCCGGGGGGCTGATGTTCACTGTGGTTGTCAACCCCCTGTGTGTGGCACTCTCCGCCTGCCAGTGGTTGTGCTGGGGTGTCAGAGCTCTGCTATGCTTTGTTGGCTTGTCCCCATGGGCACGTGGATCATCCGTCCCACCCCCAGTGATGCTGTGCTTGGGGTGTGCCGGTGTGGTGTGGGTTCTGCAGTGTGTTCCTGTGCCCATGTGTGGCATGGCTGGCGGTGGGCCCCAGCCTGCCTCCCTGGATGTGCAGTTCCATTGCTCTGGGGGGCTGTGCTTGCACTATGGCAGCTCTGGAATGCTCAGCTGAGCTTCCATGGTTACGCCATAGCGCAACATTTTGGCTCAGCTTCTCCTTCCTGGTTGCGCGATGGCGCAGTATGTGCGATATTCAGATGGTTGCTTGCGCAATTTGCTCTGCTCCATGTTTGAATATCGCACCTGTTGCGCAGTTGCGCAACTGGTTTATGCTTGCTCCTGCTGTTGCGCCAGTTTTGAGCGCAGTTTGAATATCCAGGCCTATATGTCTTGTGCGTTGTGTATTATAAACAGAATAATGTTATTACTTACCATCTTTACTGTATAGATTTTGAACAGTTTTTGTTCTTGTATAGGATCGCCTTCATTAAGGGGTCGAGTGAGGACTTTCCCAGCTCCTTGTACACATCATATAAACAGTTGATTTATGACAATTATCTTATTAAAAAAATGTATGGAACTGCCATGTGCTGCAGTTGGGTTTTTGCCAACTCCAAGAATTCCATCAATGTGGCATAATTAATGTCGTATTCCTTAGAAATAAATGGGTTTATTCAGAAACCTAATATCTTGTGTTCCTTCTCAGTTTATTAATGTTTTATATTGTTGTTTCTATCACAATATCATACTTTAGTACAAATAAGAACAGTATATGTCATTCACATAACACAGTGCTATATCACTAATAACATCGTAGTATTAGTATTCATTTATACTGTGATTTTTTTGAAATACAAAATGTTATTATTACAAAAGTACGGAAAATAAATGCAAAAAACTTCATTCATGCACTAGTTAGGGTTTTTGTCATGCCCTTGATAGGATGGAAATATCATGTTAGGATGTAGAATCGTAATAGCACATGCAGACTCACCACACAGTGACACACATGGTTAACATACAGAACTATAACTGCAACACTTACAACAGCTTATGTTACACACACTCATAAGGGTTAGCACTCTTAAACCAACTCATGCCCTAATATTCAGTAGAATAGGTAAGAATAGGAAGTCTGCACTACAGTTGTGATTTCATATTACTGACTAATGTGTTCTACTGAGCATTAGGGCATGAGTTGGTTTAAGAGTGCGAACACTTCAGAGTGTGTGTAACATAAGCTGTTGTAAGTGTTGCAGTTTCTAGTTCTGTATGTTAGTCATGTGTATCACTGTGTGGTGAGTCTGGGTGTGCTATTATGATTTTACACTCTAACGTGATATTTCCGTCCTATCAAGGGCATGACAGAAACCATAACTGGTGCATGAATGAAGTTTTTTGCATTATATATATATAGGCATAGTCATGCCCCTATAGTTAGGGTTGAGAAGCACATTTAATGTTAAACCTCAAATTTTGCACTTTAATAACTTTGCAGCTGATCAATGTGTTTGTACAAAATTTGGTATGTGCTGTCCCGTGGGGTAGATCTAGTTATGTGGTAAGTTTCTTTTTCGTCAGATGTACAGATTCTGAGATCAGTTTTGTGCTAAAACCTTAAAAGTCGAATTTTTTCAGTTTTTTTCTCATCGCCTTGTGTCCACACTGTGTGGACTTTGTCTGTAATTTTTTTATGGTACAATCAGCTTGGGTAACAGTACTGCTATGCTTAGTTTGTTGTGAAAAAAATATTAATCTGTTGCAATGTTAATTAAATTTTTTATTTGCCATTGTTTTCAATGGGAATTCCCCTGTGAAAATTAAAGGGATAAAGTTTAACCAATGATTGACCTTGTGAACAAGGATTTGCGCTTGCAAGATCTGTTCCTTTTTTGTGAGGTAAAAATCCTGTTCTGTGAGCAAAAAATCCTTTTTCGCGAGTTGCCATCTTGTTTTCTGTTTTTTTTTTTTTAAAAGATTTTCAAAAACCAAACAAATGACATTCTGGATAAGGACTACCACACCTAGCTGCCTGAGTGGGGCCCCCTTAGGTGCAATCTGCACTTCAATGTTAGAGATATTCCCAAGAAATGTGCTTTATTTACTGTTAGGAATCCTTTTTTGCGACTGCGTGATACGAAAAAAGAATTATTTTCTGTATCTCAAGTCACAGAAAAGGATCCTTTATTATAAATTCTTTATCATCCCCTGTGCTGTAATGTATTTCCCTGGTGTCTAGTGGTAGCCCCCTTAACTCCCTCTTTGTTTTTTTAATTATATTTATATTATCTGACATTGGGATGCCCACCCCCGGTGTCGGATGCCCCTCCACAGCCCACTGTTTTAATGATGTTTGCCAATATCGGTGGGCCAATTGTCGTGTCAGCATTCAGAATCCCCCTTCCCCAGCAGAGTAGGACACTGGGGAGCCCACCCCCATGTCCCAAAATAGATTTATTTTATATGCACCTGCAAAAAAGAAAACCATCCCCAGGCATCTGTTTTACATTACGCTTTCTCTTATCACTCCTGATGAAACACTGCAAACAGGAGTCAACTGTAAATTTTGACAAACTGAACCAAAGGTGCGTGCAACTACCTGACTGATTCTATATGGTGTGCCTCTGGAATTTACAAACAACTGATCCTGATTGACTGAATTTGACAAATTGGACTATACAGAGCAGTTCATAAGATAGGGAGTTCTGGACTAACAGGGTTCATTAGATCAGGACTGTTCTGTTAATTGTGTGTCGGTGCACTTATTTGCCAAGAAAAGACTTCCATGTGTAATAATGATTAATCAGTGAGTGGCAACAGCATTTTAGTGCACAGCACTATGTGTGAGAAGAGCTGCTTCTTAGTACCACTGTTCTGTGGCATCACCTCATTGAAGTCACATGAGGTTGCTTGAGTGACAATCACCAGGAGTCTGTAACTGGGACTGACCTGCATTTAAATATCTAAATTAAAACAGTAGACACAAGTAGCCACAGATCCCACACACAGTAAAAAAAACACCATTTGCTACTCGCTGAATACACAGTGTGCAGTTAGTCACCTGGGAGCATAATTACATGCTAGTCCATGTAAATATGGCATTATTAAATAAATCAAACAAATAAAGGCACACAATAAAATCTGGGGACTTAGGCAGAGTATGCTGATCCAATGCACCTGATAATGAGGTGAGCACACACAGGTCCTTGTTTACACCTACAAGAATGATGAAACTCTTGCTCCCACCACCCAAGAAATATGCCAGATCCATTCTAGGAAATGTGAATGCTTGCCAAAATGTATGTAAATTAGCAGCTTCATGGAACCAGTCATTAGAATAAATGACCATAGTGCATGCTGATACCATGTGGTCCACCAGACTGGTGTGTGGTAGTCCCAGCAGAGGTTGCCACATGGCCACTTGGTGCATTCCTGCAACCAGTTGTTCCTCAGTGGCCATAATCCCATAAATAGGCAACAGGTAAAATACAGTATATGCTGTAAATTAGATCTCCACAGACTCAGTATTCTCATAACAGTATCCATAGAATGTTTTTCCAAGCTGCCCCCCTTTAGCTACTCACATCTTCCCCAAATAAAGAGCCAAAGTGAAGATGATACTCATGGAATATTTGTATTAGTAGAATTAAAATTAAAATATATGTTCATAACACAGCTGCTTTAAAATAAATACACCTTGTCCCCTGATTCCCCTTCCAATGAATGCAAAGACAAACTGTTTGTAGGTGCTCAGATTGGCAATAAATGTATGTTGTTTCTAATTACATCTTTCTTGGTTTATCCATCATCATATATATCATGAACAATATCACATTCCATGAACAACCAACTTTTCTCCATATACATATCTAATCACAGTTTTTACTCCAATATCACATCACCTTCGATTATCCCCTTTTATGCAATGGGGTGAAGAGATATTCTATCACTTAAAAATGCATATCCCCGCCCTGTACTGATAACTGAAATGTGATGTGTACACAGAAGAAAACAGGTAAAAATATTAGTACTCTCTAAACGTCATGTTCAAATATCACCCCTGTATACACATCACCTCCTAAACCCACCAAACTATGTTTTAAAAGTGATTGTGGCCACCTGCATAAAATAAAATAATAAACTAAGTACAATTCCATGTGCAAAAAAACCCATTTAAAAACACCAATTAAACATTACATAAAATCATTCTAGAACCACCTCAAAGAGCACATTTCAGAAAATCATTCAGTTATAAATTATTTACTGTGGTTTCTCATACAGTTAGAAATGAAACAGCATTTAAAAAACAACCATTTCTAAATACCATGGCCAGTGAAATGAAGACAGAAACGCTGGAAAAAGAAATAGTTTTTGTTAACTCAGCTGGAACAGGATACCGAACCTTTGCTAGATCCCAAATTAAACCTGCAAACTCTGTCTCAATTCATTGAACAAAAAGTGCTGCCTCAGTCTACAGCTGCAGTAAGTAACAATTACAGCTTAATCAATCAATATATAGACAGTGGGAAACATCAGAAAATGAAATGAAAAACGAACAGCGATGTTCAAAAATTCAAGTCATTTCTAACAAATGTAATACAATTAAAAGAATCAATATATCAAATTCAGCTCGAGTATTTAGATCAGCTTCTATGTCATTTCTTCATCAATTTAAAAAAAGCCAGATGGTACTCTGTATGAGCCTCTAACTGTGAAATCAATTTTTCAGGACTGAACACAATCAGTAAAATGGTTAAAAATATGATTGTCCCGGATTCCCCCCTTTTCCCTCACAAAGAGACAGAGACCATTGTTGTTTGTTGTGCTCAGATTGGCAATTAATTTATTTATATATCATAATTCCATGTTCCATTTCATCATCGTTTATTATTATATCTCTCACAATTTCATTTATTTTCATCCATGCATCAATCTCTGATCATCCCTCTTTCTTCCTCTTTTTCTCCCCCCCCCAGGTGAAAACCTGGGTGCCTTCTTCTTCGCCTTTTCTGTTATGTAACGGTGAAAACCGAGACCGTTTTCTCCTTCATCTTTTTCCTCTTTTGGTCTTATTCCTTTTTTTCCCCCTTCTCCCCCTCTTTTCCCCTTTCTCCTGCCATCCACCTTTTGCAGTCCATAACCATAATATTATCTGCCATCCACCTTAGCAGTCCAAACTGTCCGACCGGATGCGTCTGTCATCCACCTTTGACATACCAACTATACAGTCTCTTCTTGACTGTCTTCCCTCGCTCTGTCTTGTAGGGTGGGTGGGAGGATCAAAACTCCAGCAAAAGTGGCTGAAACCCTCTGTGCTGTCCATTATGTACCTCCACTTGCCCCTCCCCTTCCTGTTGCCTGGCCATTGTCCTATCCCTTGTCCCTTCCCCTTCCTTCCCCCCTCCCCTTCTGAACACAACCATCCTGACGGAAAGGGAAGAGGTGCACCAGGACAACCAGGTCTGCTCCTTAAAGGGCAAACTCCATTGTCCCAGATTCCCCTCTTTTCCCTCACAAAGAGACAAAGACCATTGTTTGTTGTTGTGCTCAGATTGGCAATTAATTTATTTATATATCATAATTCCATGTTCCATTTCATCATCTTTTATTATTACATCTCTCACAATTTCATTTATTTTCATCCATACATCAATCTCTGATCATCCCTCTTTCTTCCTCTTTTTCTCCCCCCAGGTGAAAACCTGCGTGCCTTCTTCTTCTCCTTTTCTGTTAAGTAACCGTGAAAACCGAGACCGCTTTCTCCTTCATCTTCTTCCTCTTTTGGTCTTATTCCTTTTTCTTTCCCACCCCTTTTCCCCATTAGCCAGTCTCCAGCTTGCATTGGATGACTGGCTTTCCTCCCACTAAGGGTATTAGTCTCTCTTACCTCAGGGAAAACTCCTTCCTAAACATTCTCTTCTTCCGTTTTTATTTATATATTTTTTTATATTCCGTTTTTTGCATGCCTCCTCCATTCTTCTATAAAACCCATCATTTCTGTGTTAAGCATGTCTTTGGCTAGATCCAACAAGTGCACCCCATCTGATCTGTAGAAATCTTCTACCCTTTCTTCTACACTCCGCAGTATTACCTGTCCTCCCATACTTCTTACCAATGTCCCTACCCTTCTGTTCATCTTTCTCCTGGCCCTATCCATGGCTCTATGGCTGTGCTCCTGTCTCCACAGCCTCCTTGGTATCATATCTGACCATGCAAGGCTTACCTGAGGCCACCACTGCTGTATTGTTTCTAGGTCCCTTTTTATCTGCAAGTATGTGTCAACCCATGGCTTGCCTACAAGGTCATTTCCCCCCAAATGTATAATAATTAAGTCTGGACTGGGTCGCCGTTCCTTAGGTTCCTTCAAGGTGGGAAGCAGTTGTGCCCATCTGATCCCCTGGATGCCACACCAAACCAACCTACATTGTTTCACATCTTGGTACAGATGCTTTCCCCCAGCCTTTTTCTCTGCTTTCCTTTCTGCCCAATAAATATAGGAGTGGCCGCAGATCCAGACTTCTGTAATCCTCCCTCTTCCTATGGGGTTTAAGCAAACTAATTATCTTATATATGGTCTTAATTTCCTCACCATAATATCCCTCTCCTTGCCTTCCCCCCACCCCCTTTGTCTCCAGTGGGGATCCCAACTTGGTCTTGGGGAGGTACTGGTGGTGCTGGGTCTATGGGCTGCAGAGGCACTGGATCAGCCACCTTGGTGGGTCCCACTGCCAGTGGTTGTACCCTACTGGGACTGGAAAGCCTCTCAGCTGGTCATTTCCCTCAGCCCCCTTTTTCTGATCCCGCGTTCCTTTTCTCCCCGGGTCTCCCTGGTTCCTCCCCTTCCACCAGTTCTCACATTCTGTTGGCTTTTTCCGCCAACTCGATTATAGCCCTGTAGGCATCTTCCTTTGATGGCCTGCTCCTCTTTGGTGCCATGTCCTTTGATCCTTTTAACTGTGAAGACAACTGATGGGAAGAAAAGAAGATTCCACTGTTAACTTATATTTACAATATGCCTTCATGTGGAAGGCCCCCCCTTGTAGACAAGAAATGAAAATGCCTTTAAACAACATGGCCCATGATACTCCCCTATGACCCGGTCCCACATTTCAAAAGGAACAGTCGACCAATGGCTCCTTATGTTTTGTTTTTTGTTGCCCCAGGCCTCAAGCGCTTAAAACTTTGCCTCTTGTGGCTGTCCAGGCCTAACACCATTCCCTGGCATGCCTCACCATGTTATGGCTGCTAAGCCTTCCCAGGCTTCTCCATTCCCTTCCCATGCTCTGTCCCCCAGCTCTCGCCTGGGTGCTGGGTGCTGGTTGTCCCAAAATGTCACCCCCACCCATGCCACGATCCCAATCCATGGCTGATCCCTTATTCCCCTTATTGATCCCTGTCCCGAATAAAATTCCTTGTTCTGGGCCTCCTTATGTCATTTTGGCCCTCCTGGTGTGTGACGTCATGCTACATGGCCAGGCACTGCAGTACCACGCCTCCAGCCTGCTCCCTTGCCTCGTGGCACCCATGTGCCTTCCCCCATTTCTTCTTCCCGAGAGACCCCTGCCCGGTATCCTGACCAAACAAACCTCCTCCCACTCAGAAAACCTCCCCTGCTTCAGAACCGGCTGAGCTGCTAGCTTTGTCCGGCCCCCCTTGGCGTGTGACGTCATGCCATGTGTCCACTCATCACCCACCCAGTAGGCCTTGTCGTCAGTCCACCTTGCCCTCCTGGTTCCTCAGCTCATTCACCTTTTCCCTTCTGCCCTGGTCTGCAGCATTTTGCCCCTTTTTTTTGCCACTATGTCACTGCCGCATTTGTCTATCCAAACGCATAGGCCTTTTTCATCCATCTGTCTCTCCTGTGCCATCCTGATGGGGCAGCAAGAATGCTGTTGGCCCCTCGAGTCACTTCCTCAATGGGAGAAGCCAGAGATCCCTACAGGAAACAGGGGAAGGGTGTAATCTCCTCCTGAGGACATGAGGAGGTAGCTGAGAGGTTTGTGGGGCAGGGGAAGGGTCCGTTTTCAGCCACGCGGTCACACTGGCATGTGTGAGGCTCCGTGAAGCATCAAGGAAATGCTCTCCCTGGAAATGGCTACTTTTTGACCCATTTTGAGGGAACAGCCAGATACAAACAAGGAGGGGTTCTGCTACCAGGAGCGAGCGCTGCTCCGGCGTACCTGCGACCAAGGGGGGCTCTCTCCCAGTCAGCTTTCTGGGCCTCCCCTGGTGTCCAAACCTCTGAAAACCACCCAATGATTAAGCAAGTGCTTCCCAAGACTGCCAGGCTTAAAAACATCCTGCTCCCCTCACCTAGCACCACTTCTCCACCACCATTAATTTCCAAGGCCCCCATGTAGCCCTTGGTCAGCCAGCTTCTAGACAATCCAGTTTCCCCACCAAACAACACAGCTTTTCAATTGAAATGGCCCTTCCTTTGGCCCGCCGTGCTTTTCCACAAGCCTCCCCTATTTCAAGCCATTCGCCTCATGACTGGAAGGCCAGAGCAGACCAACCCAGTAGACTTCCAAACTCTGCTTCCCACTAACTAAAATCCATGTTTACTCAAGCCAGCCATGGGAGCCTCCCCAGCTCCCCAAGCCTATTTCTACAGTTCCCTAGCCAATCTGTGTGTAAACAATAAGTATCCTAAAGAAATCTTCAGCCACTGCTACCAACAAACCTCTGCCCAAATTCCCTTACAAAAGACGCCGACCTCATGCATTATATATATATAAAACATATTTTTTCAAACATATTGTAGCTGTTAGCTTACCTGCTGTATCCTTGTTGCACAAACCTTCCAAACAAAAACCGCCAATCTGATGTGCTGCAGTTCTTATGGATCAAATCTCCAGCAAAACGTGGCTGAAACCCCTCTGTGCTGTCCATTATGTACCTCCACTTGCCCCTCCCCTTCCTGTTGCCTGGCCATTGTCCTATCCCCTGTCCCCTCCCCTTCCTTCCCCCCTCCCCTTCTGAGCACAACCATCCCGATGGAAAGGGAAGGGGTGCACCAGGACAACCTGGTCTGCCCCTTAAAGGGCAAACTCCATTACAAGAGCTGGCATTCAGAGCTAGAAATGCCTTACCAATCACTCTATTAGAAAGCATCTCATCCAGAAGCTTTCGGACAATGGAATTCCTCCCACTGAGATTATACAGGTCTCCGGTCACAAAGAAGTAGATTCTTTAAATGAGTATTCTTGACTAAATGAGTCGAGACAGCAAATGGTTTCAGAAATCCTGACATGTAAACAAGAAGAACTAATTAAAACTGCAACCAAAAGTGAGCAATATAATGTAGAAGAACCCTGCACGTCATCATCCATTACCACAAGTGTAACAAACAAAGAAAAGTACTCCAAGAGTAAAGACTTGGAATCCACTTTTTCATATTGCTTTCAACACACTACCTTTAATGCCACTAATGTAACATTTAATATTTTCAAAGTTAAAGCAGTCATTTGCAACTCTTTGTAACTTACTGTCAAACAGTACAACCTTTTACATTGTCTCTATATATATGACAGATGCCACAGAAGAACAAAGAACAAATAAAAGACAGAGATGAATTCTCTCTGACGGTGATACTGACTAACAGAGAAACTGAATACCCTCAAGAGAAATGAAGACATATCTCCTAAAAAAATTACTTTTCTTTACAAAGTTAACACTGATATTAGTAAGAAAGTAACATAACAAGTTATAAAAAAAATACACAAACTGTGTCACTATCTAATTTCTCGTATATACTTATCAATTTATGTTTAACAGGTTATTAACATTTACGTTATAATAAACATAACAAGCTGAAATACTGAACTGAAGTAAACTGAAATAAAACATGTTTACAAAGAGCAGTTGCTCCATATTCCTTTTGATGTATTAGTATATAAAATACAATTGTATATCATAGTGTTTTACAATCAGATAACTGTTATAAAGCAATGGGGCCTGATGAAATTCACCCCAGAATTCTAAAAGAACTAAGGGGAGAACTAGTGAAACCACTGACTACCCCTTTTAACAAATCATGGAAGGATGGTGTGGTAACCGAGGACTGGAGGAAGGCAGATGTGATTCCCCTTCACAAAAGTGGGACCAAGACAGAGGCAGGAAACTACAGACCTGTCAGTTTGACCTCTGTATTAGGGAAAGTGATGGAATCACTTCTGAAGGAAAGAATTTTTGAGTACCTAGAGGCCAGTGGGGCACAGGACCCAAGGCAGCATGGGTTCACAGCGGGAAGGTCATGTCAGACGAATCTAATTGATTTCTTTGATTGAGTGACCAAAGTAGTAGAGCAGGGAGGGGCTGTGGTCATGGCCTGCCTAGACTTTAGTAAGGCATTTGACAAAGTCCCACGCAAAAGATTAATAGTCAAATCAACCAGCCTGGGAGTGGGCCCCAGGGTGGTAGCCTGAGTAAAAGATTGGCTGGACAACAGGACAAAGAAGGTAATTGTAAATGGAGTCCACTCTGAAGAAAAAGGGGTTACTAGTGGGGTACCACAGGGTTCAGTCCTGGGTCCAGTCCTTTTTAATGCCTTTATAAGTGACATTGCAGAGGGACTAGAAGGAAAAATATGCCTCTTTGCAGATGACACAAAGATCTGCAACAGGGTTGAAACACAAGGAGGCATGGAAAGGATAAGAAGGGACTTGGCAAGGTTGGAGGAATGGTCAGAAGTATGGCAGCTAGGTTTCAATGCAAAGAAGTGCAAAATAATGCACATGGGAAACAAAAACCCAGGGGAAGATTACACAATGGAGGGGGGAGGTAGCAACAAAAACAAAAAAGGAAAGGGACCTGTGGGTAATCATATCAGATGATCTTAAGGTTAGCAAGCAATATGAGAAGGCAGTAGGGAGAACTGGGGGTATACTGGGATACATAGGGAGAGGCATCACCAGCAGAAAACAGGAAATTGTTATCTCTCTGTACAGACAGTTGGTGAGACACCATGTGGAGTACTGCATCCAGTTCTGGAGACCCCATCTCCACAAGGACATACACAGGATAGAGGCAGTCCAGAGGAGGGCAACTAGAATGGTGCAGGGTCTGCAAGAGAAGCCATACGAGGAGAGACTAAAAGAGCTTAATATGTATACCATTGAGGAAAGGAGGGAGGGGGGACATGATAGAAATATTTAAGTAACTCAATGGAATCAACAAAGTCCAAGAGGGTAGCATCTTTCAGAAAAAGTGACATGCAAGAGCAAGGGGACACAATTTAAAGATAGAGGGGGAGCAGTTCAGGGGCAATGTGAGGAAGTATTTTTTCACAGAGAGGGTAGTGGATGCATGGAGCAGCCTTCCTGAGGAGGTTGTGGGGTCTAAAACTGTGGGAGAATTCAAGAACACATGGGACAGACATAAGGCAATTCTTGTGGGGGGGTAGGAATAGATAGGCTGTTGGTTAACTAGGATCTGTGGCTTATCCTTTAGGTAGGGAAATGGGCAGACTAGGTGGGCCAAGCGGTCCTTATCTGCCATCAAAGTCTATGTTTCTATGTTTCTATGTTATATCAAATGATCGGTAAAAGAAATAAACCCCAGAAAATATATCTAATCATCCTCCGTCCCAGCAAATATATGTAATCACCCTCCCTCCCAAATAATAAAGAACAAATGCAAAGTAACAAATATAAAGGCAAACCCACCAAATAAAATCATGTATTGCACTTAAATAGAACCAAAATACCTTTCACTGCACTTCAATGTCCAATTCTCCAATTCCTATACATCAATAAAAATCACTGGTACCAGATCTCAACTTGTCCTGTAGAATCACTGTACTGAAAACCAAAAATCTTTTACAACTGTTTCCAAAGTTTAAACCATAGCTAAAATGAATCCATGCGCCAAAGAAAAAAATACCATGAGCAAACCAGATCAGCGAAGAAAAACAGCATGCAATAAGAAGACACAAACAAAATATGAACCAATCACACACAAACCAAAAATATCACGACCAATAAAAACACATCAGGAAGAACACGTTGAAAAAGAAGCTCAATTTAATTTTACACCATAGCCCAGATATTCAAACTGCGCCATTTAGTGGTGCAAGCCCCTGCGCCGCTTAAAATAGTTGTGCAGGGGTGTGCCCAGAGCAATATTCAATGGAGTTGCGCTATGGCGCAACTTCTTTGAATATTGCCCCCTAGCCACACCCAGTGTGCATGGCACAGTGGAACTGCACCAGTGCAAGTGGTCAGAATGGAGCATTGTGATGCGGTGGCGCAAGTTCCATTGCGCCATGCACAGCACCTGCAATATTCAAAGGGTGACATGCAAATGGGGCCATAATTTATGCAAGGCACATGGGGGGCCATTTGCATCTGATTACGGCCCCATTTGCATACCATTAGCATGCAGGTGTGCTGATCCCCGACGACTTGCGCCTGGCGCCCTGCCAGGCAGCAGCCATCAGGGACCGACACCTCCTGCAGCCCGATCGTGGGCATAACGTTGTCCCCCCCACCCAGTAGCCTGATCGCAGGCAAAACAGTGTACCCCCCACCCCTGAGTAGCCTGATCGGGGCAGCACAGTATTCCCCCACCCCGGTAGCCCAATGCGGGCATCAGACCCCCAAAGTCCAATATCCCTGGTGATCCAGTGGACCGCGAGTAGCCCAATCACGGGCAGCATTCCTCACCCCCCGTCGAAATCCCTGGTGATCTGGTGGCCCCCACCCCACCCGCCCATGGGCCCCACCCCACTCCTCCCCCAGCCGGCGGGCGGCAGCACCCACCACCTGCTGCCCCGCCACCTGCCGACTAACAGCTCGGTGGAGCTGCCGCCCATTGGTTCAGGCATGAGCCAATGGGCATGCAGCTCGCCGTACAAGTCAGTCCAGAATGTAGATGAATTCATTTCACATATCTGGATGACTTCTCTGTATGGACTACACACCCATTGGCTCATGCTCTGAACCAATGGGCACAGCCATACCGAGCTGTTAGTCGGCAGGCGGCGAGTGGCAGGCTGGTGGGGTGCTGCCGCCCCCCGGCTGGGGAGGAGTGGGTGGTGGGGCTCCATGGGGTTGGGGTGGGGGGCCACTAGATCACCAGGGATTTTGGACATGGGGGGTGAGGAATGCCACCCGCAATCAGGCTACTCGTGTCCACTGGACCAACAGGGATACTGGACTTTGGGGAGGTCTGATGCCCATGATCGGGCTACTCACGGGGGACAATGTTATGCCTGCGATTGTGGCTACTGGGGGACAATGTTATACCTGCGATCGGGTTACTCGGGGGGTTGGGGGCTACACTTCTGCCCATGATTGGGGCATGGGGGCGCTGCCAGGTGCAGCGGGAACAAGTGGAGGGCCACCCACAGGTGGCAGCTGCTGTGTTGTGCCCTGCAATGCGGCAGCTCACCTGTGGGTGGCCCTCAACTTGTTCCTTTTTTTTCCGGCTCAGCTTTGTGCAGGCGCAGGTAGGAGTTGCACCTGAATAACTCTGAATGGCCTGGGCTGAATATCGGGCTGTGCAGTTTATGCATGGGCACACCCCCCCACCTGTGCCTGCATACATTACTGATGCGCCCCGGCACATCGGGATTTGTGCAGGTGCACTTTTCCCTTTTAAATATCGCACCAGGGTGCACCACTGGGTTGTGTATGGCGCAACACTGTTGCGCCATGTGCAACCCTTTTGAATATCTGGGCCCATGTCTAAAATAATTCTCCATTAGATATGAAACCAACAACAAACAGCCCAATCAAAGAACCAGCAGATAACATCATGGTACGAACCATACAGATACCAAAGACCCAAACAGATGAGGTAAAAGAATCTAAAATGCTCCTTTGCAGTTCCTATCAACAAACAAATACCTGTATTGCATAAACCGCATACATGATGGCAAAGGGTGTAATATGGCATATATCTTAACACGTGGCAAGTGAGCTTGGGAAATTAATCACTAATGCAGAGACACTTGTGATATTTCCTTAGCTCACTTACCACTCATTAAGATATAGGCCATATCACACCCCTTACCATCACAGATCCCCTTTTTCTCCAAATACAATCATGATGTATAGTTTTTATACATTCAACCATTTTCTTCCTTCTCTTCTCCCCCAGATGTACATCTGGGGGCCATTCTTCTTTTCTTTCTCATCTCCAAGTGTTTAAGTACTAGGGTACACCAGTACCCTTCTTTTTCAGTTTAGTGTAGTTCTGCAGCCTTCTGGGTCCACCAGTCCTCCATTCTGCCCAGAAACCCAACCCCCCCTTTTTCTTGCCTTCCACTAGCCAGTCTCCAGCTTGTGAAGGAAGGCGGGCATTCCTCCCTTTTCCTAAAGGGTTTTTTCTTTTCTCCAACCTTCCATGCAATCCATTATTTCTGAGTTAAACACATTGGTGCCCATTCTGGGCAAATGAACACCATCCTCCCTATAGTACTTCTAGTCCTGTTCCTCTATGCCCCTTCTCAAAACTCTTCTCCTCATTGATATGAATAAAGCCCCCACCCTCTGGTTCATCTTCCTTCTTGCTTTGTCTATGGCTTTATGGGTGTAGGCATACCGCCAAACTGTGCTGGGCACCATATCTGATCAAACCAGATTTACCCCCGGCCATTATGTTTTGATCTTATTGATATTGTCCTTAATTTGATAATATATATATCAATCCAAGGCCTGGCCCCAATGTCATTTCCACCCATGTGAATGATTAACATGTCCAGTGTCAGCTGTGTCTCCCTCATCTTCCGTAGTGTTGGCAACAGCTGGGCCCATCTCATCCCTCTGATTCTTTTCCAGCTTAGCTTACACTGCCTCATGTCCTGGTACAGCTGACAACCCCACAGTTTTCTTGAGGCTCTCTTTTCCACCTAATATATAAAGGAATGCCCACAAATCCATCTCTCTCTATGCTTTGTTGGTCCTGTTGGTAGACAAAACAGTTATGCTCTTAATTTCTATTTTATCATTCCCCCCCATACAAACCTCTTATTACTAAAGACCCCTTTTATAGTCCCTTTTTAAAAAATAAAACCTGCATCTTCCTGTAAAAGAAAAACAAAAGAAATCATTAGAAAATCAATCACTTAATGGTCTCACGTAGTGCTTATAGCAGTTAGAAGCCCATCGCCCCAATTCCTTCAGTTACTTATTAGACCCCCCTTTTGCAGTGGCTTCTGAGGCTGCCCAATCTGAAATGAATGTGATGAGAATCTTTTTGGATCCTACCCCCAAAATTCAACTCCTTTTTTGAGTTCATCGTGGTGCACAGGGGCAGACAAACTCATTTAAATGAGAATTGCTATACAGGGATGTGAAGAGGGTGCATCCAATGGAGAGCTCCTTAGCAAGTGGCAGGCCAATGGGTCAGCAGGCTGGGGATGATTCAGTTTCTGTTGTTGGGGCAGAGTCAGCCAACTTTGCAAAGAACAGAGCCGCACCAATAGTGGCGCAGCTCTGTTCTTTGATGTGTAAAGCCCTGCATTAATTGAATTCCTGAATGCTCATTTACACTGTTGTAGTGCTTAGAGTGTGAACACACTGAGCCTGCCCACTGGTCTCATCTTGCTTGTTTTTTTCATCTCAGCATTTCCTCCTGCCCTTTAATTGGTCCAGGTGGAACATTGCCACTGTAGAACCGTACATTTTGGTCAATTTCTGCCACTCGGTCAAGCATCAAAAGCACACCGCAGGAGAAGTTGCATGGTAGCCGCAGAAGACCGGGGGAAGCAGAAGCATGCAGGAGCCATGAAGGAAGAGAGAAAAGGAGCCAGGAGCAGTGGCTCTGAGATCTTTCAATTACCACTTCCTGCAGTCCCAGGACAGTTGGAGTGGCAGCAGACATAAGGTGAGCTTGCTGTTGGAAACCAGCGGGTAGGTAATGCATTCCCAGACCCAGAACACTTGGGAACCACCCAACTTCCCCCCTTCCATCTCGAACCCTCGGCTTTTGATTCAGCTGGAAGAGGAAGGGAGGAAGAGGAGAAGATATCACATCCAGACGTGAGGAGGGAGAGATTGAAATTGGGTGCCATTTGGTGGAGCTGGCTGAAAAAGCCAAAAGGCAGTAGGGCCTGGGGCAGTTATTTTCAAATGTTTTGGTGGCAGTGGGTAGCACAGCTGCAATCCCATTTATTACAGGAGACAGTCAAAGAGAGGCAGAGAGTAAGAGAAGAGCACCAGTCAAGGGAAACCCCATCAGCGATGGCAATTGAGGAGCCGAGTTGCACAGGGACTGAGCTCAGAAGAGAAGCGACAGTCAAAGATGTGAAAAGGGCCAGCAGGCAGAGCAGATGGGAGGCAGGGGCAACTACAACTTAGTTAAAGCATTTTAAACACAGAGTGTACAGAATCTAGAATTAGTATATTCGGAAATGTTCATTTTTTTTACCAGCATAAGTCTTTGAGAATAGAGCAGCCTAATACTTTAAGAATGAAGCAGGCTGCTTTTTTCTCAAAGTCTTATGCTGGTGAAATGAACATTTCAGAATAACAGGTGATTTGTTCATATTTATATGCTGGATCGGATCATCTGGCAAGATGACAAGTAAGTTCGGAAGTTTACAGGGCAGCAGTTGTGGTGAGTTTAAGGGCACAGTTTGGGACCACAGGAGGAAGTGCTGATAGAATGCTGTGTTGGAATGTTGAAATGAAAGTTACAATGCTGCCTGTTCATGTGTCTTTCAATGTTTACCTTTATACGGCTGCATTACCCACTACTTCCCGTCTTGTTGAAATTATTTTTAGCCGTCATCACCCATTCTCTTGATAAATGCCAGGACTCAGAGGCTAACTTTGAGAAGTTGTAATGAGTTTGGGAGCTTACAGGCAACAGCTGCAAGTTCAAGGAAGTAGTCTGGTAGGGAGAACTGGAGAGACTGCTGATAGAATGCTGTGTGACTGTTGAAATGGCAGTTTAAGTGCTGCCTCTCACATTAACTCTAGCATTTACCTACAGTATTACCTGCTAGTGGGCAGCATCATTTCTGGATACCTGTGTTTAAATATGCTCCTTGGTTCTTAAGGACAGAGAATTGTGAAGCTAAACTAAGCAATTCTGGCATGCCAAAGACTTAACAACACATTCAGCACTATACTGTATGTCCATAAAAGACACAGTAACAGCAGATAAAACATATCAGGGTGTTAATGACTGTTGATTAAAAAATGTGGCTAGAATTTAAAATTAAACTGTTATGCATAAAATTAATTAAACCCATATATGGCAGACTGGCAGTGCAACATAGAACAACCTAATACAGTACTATGCAACATAGCAATTCATAATCTTGGAACTGTCAGCCTAAGACATCATCTTATGGTTATAAGAGTAACTGGAACAGTTACAAATACACTTGGTTAAAAAGTGATTTCATGCTTTATAATATAAAAGATGATTGTCCTTGTTTTGTCAGTTTATGAATAAGGGTACAACCTATGTGTGAGTGCATGGGAATGTGCTGTATTTTCATTAAGAACAGCAAGAGAAAGTTGTCTGGATGCATGTTATTTTTTTTCTTTGGTCAAGTAATTAAAGTGTAAGGATTTATGGATGTATGGAATTAAAATGTCTAATGACAATCAGCAAACTATTTGAATGAATTAATTCCCTGTTGCTATCACAGTTTAAAAGGTAATGAAAAGCACTTTCAAACAAGGTATAGGGGTCTCCTGTAGTTGGAAGCACTCCAGAGGAGATATAGGTGAGGGAGTCTATTCAAAATTAATACTACATTGCAGCCATTTTTAAAACATTGTGATGTTATTGAGAAACAAGCTGTGCCTAACTACACTGAGTCAAACATAATTTGTTCCTTGATGACATCACATGTTCTACAAATGGCCTCAGTCATCCATATCTCTGGAGTAGGGTTGCCACATATTAAGAAGCCCAAAGTGGGACATTTCTTATTGAAACATGATTTTTCGCAGGACAGTACGTAACCTTGATCAATGTAACAGACTTGTTTTCTGTATATAATCAGAATTAAGGCTAAGTATTGTAGTTTCTTAGTTGCTTCTATTGTTTCTAATCATTTTAACGTATTTTACTTTAGGTTTTATAGTTTTCTGCAACACTTAGTGGAAAATTAGAAAACATTTTTTCTAATAAAAAGTTAGGACATGTAGTATTTTTCATGTTTTTTTGCAGGACACAGCTGCCTAACTCAAGACTGTCCTGCAAAAATCAGGACAGGTGGTAACCCTACTCTGGAGTATTCTCAACTACTGTACAGCTGAGCTCAATACCAGATTTGAAAGAGCATTCCATGAGCTTACAAAATTCCAGCCACTGTACGAGTACTTTAGTCAGGACATCAAGTATAGTACTTAAAGCACCTGTATTTGTTAACAGAGAAAAAAAATCATCATACAGTTTTTTAGTAACATTGTATTTCTGGAGGAAAAGCATCTATATAGCCATTCTTCTTTTTATTGTTTTTTATCCCTTAACTGATATATGGGGTTTTGAAAATTCTAATAAGTGCTCTTTGGCCATGATCACTTTGAATAAATTAAACATCTCAGTGAGTTGCTGTGCTGTTTATCATCCATGCTTGTAGCCCCCTAATATTGTATACACGTAGTATGACTCCATTCCGTAAGGTCAGAAAGTAACCTCAAAGGAAGGGATTTTAAAACATGTCAGTGGCTGCCATCTTTAAAAACATCAGAGAGTGCGCCAGCCTGGTGGCGCTGAGGGTTGAGGTGCTGGACGCCACACCTCGCACCATGCCGGTGACCTGGGTTCGGGAGCAAGCTCAGGTCGCCGGATGCTGGCAGGATAGTAGAGGGACTGAGCGTCCGAAGGACTGCTCTCCCTCTCTGGGAAGGGGGGCCCACAATGGTTGGTGCCCGACTGCCACCCGGCGGAGGCTGGGAAGTGGACGTGCACACCATACTTATGGGTGGAGTCGGGGGGGCAGACACCTGGACATGGGCATGTGCATGCATGCTCCTGACTGCTAGCATCATTGCATGCCCACCGACTCAGGGAATCCTGAAACAGGGAAAAGAGTGTCTCCTCCTATGGCTTGATGGCGGTCTGCGAGTGTTCATCGGGACTCAGACATCCCGAGCTGGATCTGTCTGGGTGGGGAGTTGGGGGCTCCCTGCCACCCCACTGCAAGGGGTAAGCCGCAGGGGCTATAGGAGGGTGCCAGCGGTCCTGGGCAAGATGGATGACGGCTGGATTCCAGCTGACGGGCTGCAAGAAGTACAGCTGGGGTGTAGAGAGGTGGCCACATGAGGATAAATAATAATAAAATAAAATTATAAAAAACATTTGAGAGAAATAAAAATATATGATGACAAAATCTAGTTATGTAAAAAATATATTACTACTAAAACAACTGCATGATGACATTTGTTTGCAGACCAACAGATACTGTTGCTTCATTATGCAATGTCCATTAAAGGCATGTTTTGCTACATCATGATATTCTTAGCTGACAATAATTTAAAATTGCAAACATTTTTTTTACCATAACTCACAGCCATTACTGCCTACTGTTGCCATCTCATGTATACAGTGTGTGTGCACTGTATCAGTACTGCATATTAACATACAGCAACTGGCAGAAGCAGTGTCTGCACCAGCTTTGAAAAATAATTTACAATAGGATCTGTATAGAAATAATTGTGTGAGGCAATAACATGTTTTTAATCTGCAATGTGCACTTCTTGTTACATTTTCCATGTTGTGTACAGTAAGTTTTGTCAAATGAAAATTAAAGAGGGCAGCTATCTAGGAACATTTTTATGAAGTAAGGTTCCCACACCTAAAAGAAGTCATCTAAGTCAATATTTATAAAATACACTTCTATTACAAGATCTTCACCTCCCTCATCTTTTCTGTGAACTTGATATTTTACCTATTTAGTTTTTGTGATACTTCCTATTCAATGGACTGTGCCATTTCAGAAAGAAATATGCATTGTGTCAGGCTTGATTTCAGGTTTTGACTCCTAGTGGCGCAAAGTCACCTACAGTACTTAACAGTGTTAGTGTCACAAAACCTTTCTGTTTGCCACTAACAAACCTTTGATTAGTGGCACATTATGATGGCGTCTCCCCGGCAAAAAAATTGTTTAATACCTGAGTTGCTTGCTGGCCTGGTTGTGTCTGTTAATTCTGTTCCTTTTATTGAGCAGATTACTAAAGAGCCCCCACTGGGAATCAAACCCTGTAAGCCTGCAGCCCAAAGGCAGCTGTTCTAACCATTCCGTCAAATGACAATTCTTATAATACAGGTAGCTGATAGAGTGGTAGGGTAGACTGTGTTTTTTAATTACTTTTTTCTACTTACTGAAATGTTTATTCTTATTCTGTGAGTACCAGCCACACTGGGCTCAGTGATCAGTGCTGGCACAATAAGTGCATAAATGCACTGTTTCATATTGTTAATATTACAAGCAGACATCCAGCCACATAGATGTCCCCTGCAGCTTATCCATCTTCGTGTCATCAGATGGCTGGTCACGGGGGACACTGGGGTTCCGAATTCACTATCATGGCATGTGTGTATGTGTTGGGAGCAGGTCGCAACATCTACCAGATAAGTTATACTACAAAACAACAAAAGGCTCAAACAATTTTATGTCACTGTATTATGCTTAATTGGGACCTCTAGTTCTCTTGAATTACTGCAGTTTCCCCTTCAACCTTTTATATTTGATCTGCCTTTGTCCATTATTGTAAAACTTAGTTAGATAAGACCATATAGGCAATCTTTCTACTTAATTTATTCATTTTGGTGTTGCATTTTTCTAATTCTAAGCAGGAAGCCATCTGGCACTGGCACCTAAGGATAATTTTATACTACTGCTGAGGGTTCAGATACCGATAAGGCTGTTTGTACTCCCTCTGTTGAAGTAATTTGTTTGGTTTGAGAAAAGGTGCAAACTTCCCCATGTAGCCTAATGGACCTCTCACCACAATGCTAGCTTTTGAGTGGATACAATAGGTTTTCTGTGTATGATGCTTCCATTCAGAATTGATTTTGATTCAAATGTGCAGTGTGCATAGGTCTGGATGGTCCTGCATTGCTGATTATAAACTGGAAGGGATCACTGTCATCTACCCCCTCAGAACAAGAATGTGCATCTGAGAAGGTTGATAACAGTGATCTCTACCTGCCCCTACCCACATAGAAAAAGGCTGAAACACAATACTAAAACAGGTGAAGTATAGTGAAACAGATCAGTTATTTTTAATTAGAAAATAAACATTTCAATCCAGGTAAACAAAAGTGCCATGTATGAAAAACTTTCAATTGATGAAGTGAAAAGCTCTTGGTATAAAAACACAGAAACACAAAAATTGCCAGCAGATAAGGACCACTGGGAAAGCTGGACCCATCTAGTCTGCCAGTAAACCCTATACTTGTATGCAGCCACTGACCCTATGTGGTCAATGGCTTGTCATCACTCCTTTCTCATCTCAAGATTCCCTTGTGCCTGTCCCAGATGTGTTTAAAATCCTCCACTGTGCTTGCTCCCACCACCTCCTATGGCAGACTATTCCAAGTGTTCTCTATTCTCTTTGTGAAGAACTTTTTCACATTTCCTCTTAATCTACCCCCCTCCAATTTCAAATCATGCCCCCTTGTTCTAGTACTTCTTCTACATTGGAAAAGGTCTCCTACCTGCATCTTGTTTATGCCCTTGAGGTACTTGAATATTTCTATCATGTCCCCCTTATCTCTCCTTTCCTCCAGTGAGTACATATTGAGGTGCCTTAGTCTTTCCTCATATGTTTTGTGGTGCAAGTCATGTACCATCTTTGTTGCTCTTCTCTGGACTGCTTCCACGCTGTTTATGTCCTCTTACAGGTATGGCCTCCAGAACTGCAAACTCCATCTTAAAAAAGCATCACTGTTTTCAGAAAATTGTTGTTGCCTGTGCATTTTTTTTTTGGTGCACTGCTGCTGGTGTATTAGGTATTAACATGGGCTGTATACATTAGGAATTGCAACAAGCTGGAAGGCACTCTAGTTTGGGACTCCATGCTGTACAAGGAATTACACTGCATTTCTGCCTGCTTGTGAATAGCCTATTTATATGTTTTGTGCTTCAGTTAATAACATGCAAAAAAGAGTTCCCCAGGACACTGTTATACCGTGTGGAGTGGTGGCACTATAACCTGGAATCCAAATTCAGGGCATGCTTGCAACACCTGGGGCATCAGAAATCACTCCAGAGCACTCTCTTATGGATCTCACCACATGACCAGGCATCAATGAGACCCCAAGGGCACCCCTGCATCCTCTGTTCTGGAGTGATGGTGGTGGTGGCATACAGGTTCTAAAATGTGTCCAAATACCCCCCAAAATGCACCACAAAGCCAGAAAATCCTATAGCTTCTGGGGGCCATGTCTTCCAGACCCCCCCTTCAGGAAGGCTTGACGGCCCCCAGACCCCTGGCTTTCTGGGGGCCTTGGTGGTCCCAGACCCACAGCCTTTTAGAATTGCATGCCTTGTTAAAAAGGTCACTGCATGCCACTGCATCTTATTTGTATTTTGTTTAACATATGCAGTCATCTTGTTTGCATTTAAACATTTCTGAAGTAGATTGGTCACTTAAGTGCAACTAGGGTTATTGTCTTTTAAAAAGCCCAAAGTGGGACATTTCTTACTGAAACATGATTTTTTGCAGGACAATATGTAATCTCAACCAAAACAGCAGCTTTTTTCTCTAAATAATCCGATTTCAGACTAAGTGTTGCAGTATTTAAGGTGTTCCCTAGTGTTTCGTATCATTTTAAGGTATTTCAGTTAAGGTACTATAGTTTTTGCAGCATTTAGAGGAAAGTCTGAAAATATTGTTTTTCTGCTATAATGTCAGGAACTTTAGTATTTTTCATGCTTTTGTCACAGGACACAGCTGCCCAAATCAGGACTGTCCTGCAAAAATAGGGACAGGTGGTAACCCTAATTGCAACCTCTAGATTACAAGAGGTCCCCAGATTTTGGATGATGATGGTTGTGAGTAGTATAGATTGTGGGAGCCTCTCAGACCAATAACAACATTTCTCTCAATTGTACTTGAGTTACTAGAACATGCTGAGCCACTGTAATGGGATTCCCACTGACCATTTGTGCCATCGGCATTTTAAATAATAAAAAATATTTTTTTATTTAAAAAAAGAAATTGGCGATCTATAGTCAATTTATGGGTTCATTTGGAGGCCCTCTTATGGATCTAAGATTGTTGCATCTTGTATCCTTAGGACCACAGTATTGCTTATCTTAAGTTCCCAGTCCTCTAGTCCTAAGAATGTGCAAGGCAACACTTGCATCCATAAGAGGCCCTACAACCAGATCCATAAAAATATATTAGTAGTTTGTATGGCACATCAGCTTCTGCAATGGTCTAATAATTTTTTATTGGGTTTAACACAGATATTAATATTTGTATCTATATTTCTAAATGCTGAATTGTGTATTAAAAAAAGTTTTGTTAAGTTTTACATATATATTGTACATTTTAGTGCCCATTTTAGGTTGTGGTGTGTTGTACCCTGTAGGGGCACAGTACCTGTTGAGGGAGTGGAGAGTAAGCTGTGCAAACCATTTTTTTTATTATGATTATTATAAGATAATAGGGCCTCTGAGGTATGTCTGCTATGGTATAAGAAACTCAGTGCATGGTGTAGGAAGTGGGCCTGGTTGTGAATGATGGTCTGTGTGATCTATCATGACTGCTTACAGTATTACACCCTCTCACCTCCCCGGTACTTTTCATGCTCTGCCACTGCATGCCAGCCATGTGGAGGGGAACCCAGTGCCTCAAAGGTACACCAGATGTCAGGCCAGCTCACAACCTGCACAAGATGGTGGTGCAGCAGCAGACAGTTGCTTCTTCCCCACAAAAAAACTGAGAGTGTTGCCTCATTAGTGCTCCCAGTGGCTCCACTGACCCAAGGTGGAAGGACAGGATTGCACTGAAAACCCAAGAGAACTCTAAAGAGATGCTCATTGGAAGCCCTGTTATCATAAGTCACTTGCATTTAGTTTCAAGGATTTATAATAAGTTCTGAATTTTTAATTTTTTTATTTTATTTTGCTGTCCTTCCCTGCCACTGAAGTGAAATTCTGCCACTTAATTATCCCACAGGAGAACACACTGTATACCAGATAAGAGGTACAGTGACTCTGTATGCTGACTGGCTGAAATCCCACTAGTGATTTTATCATTATTGAGTTTGTCGTGGTGTGCAGGCACATACAAACTCATTGACATAAGTGGTGCTATACAGGGGTTTGAGGAGTGTGTGCTCAATGGAAAGCTCCAAGGCAAGTGGAAGGCCAATGAGTCGGCAGGGTGGGGATGAGTCATTTTCTGTTGCTTGAGCAGAGTTGGCCATCATTTCAAATGACAGAGCTGCACAAATAGTGGTGCAGCTCGGTCCTTTGATATGTTACGTTGACTTCCTGATTGCGTGTTCACGCTGCCGTAGTGCTTACAGTGAAAACACGCTGAGCCTGCCCACTGCTTCTGTCTTCCCATTCAGGCCCCACCACAAGCAAATCACTCCCTCCCACTTTCTCCCACTGCTGCTATCCTCCCCATACCCTCATTCTGTTTAGCTCCTAGAGTTGCCATCAAAATTGTGGGCTGCAATTCAAGAATTCGTATCCAAACCCTCCTTCCCCCAATGGCACCATTATACACAACGAACGTTTGGCATTGACAAATGCTTGTTTAGTAGCGCAACCACTTGTGTGCTTGTCACAGGTTTCCCATCCCTGTATTCAAACAGTTGCCCTGATCTGTTTTTGTGTACTGTGGTGTACACCTACAGTGCTTAAATTGAGCATGTAGCCTTGTTCTGTTTTGGTCTGTCTTTGATCTTCTAATGTGAAAGTTGATCTCTTCCTTCCCCCAAGTTGTATCTTCCCATTTCAGCCCCCCAATCTAGCCCCTTTTCCATAACCTGCCACTTCACTCACTCGAAATGCCCCATGAAACATCACAGTGTAGACTGTGGCAAACAAGGTGGCTTCATTAACAGACCTGCAAATCTTGGGCATTACCTCATCAACCTCTCCAATAAGTCCTCTGAGATTGGCCTTCTGTGATCTTCTGATCTTCCTCTATCTGCAACTATCCCTGCATCTTCCTCCTTACAAACATGCCTTTTGTCGGGTCCCCCCATCCTTTTAAACTACAGACTAGGCTTATTGCCATCAGATATACCCCCATAGTTGCATGGGCTACACCCCATTCCCATCCGTGTACTACATATTTTCCAACTTGTTTGTCAGTAACGGGTCCACCTACCTCCATCTTTTGTCCCTCTCTGAAGACCTGAAACACCTGCCAGGACCCATCATATGCCTTCCAGGTGCTGGGTGACCTGGAGTTATGAAACAGCAATTCAGCTTCATCCAACCAATCTCCAAAATGAATGCTGGTACTGGTGTCTTTTTTACCTCTGCCCTTGGTGTGATGGCTGTCAGCTAGTGTATTCTGTGTTCCTTCAATGTGTCTAGCCCTAAATTAAATTTTCAGTCTTAGCCTCTGTAAAACCAGCTGTAGTGACACCCTCATCAATGTCTCTGACATGGCCCCCCTCTTATTGAGCACCTCCACTACCGCTTGGTTGTCACATCAGAAAAAGACTTCATGGTTCCTCAGGTCCTCCTCCCAAATCAGAGTGCTCACTCAAATTGGCAAAATCTCCAATAGAGTGATGTCACTTGTTAGTCCCACTACCCTCCATTCTTGTGGCCATGCCTCGGAACACCATTTTCCTCTAAAATATGTCCCCATCCCGAAACCTCCTGCAGCATCTGTATATAACTCCAGATCAGTGTTAAAGACCCAGTCATCCTGCTAAAATGTTTTTCCATTATAGTCCCTGATGAAAGATTCCCATATCTGCAGGTCCTCCCATGTACCCTTTGCTATGTCGATCCAATGCTGAGGTCTTGTTGCTCTCCTTGTTGCCGTGGCCAGCCATTGTGTAAATGCGTGGCCTGATCCTATTTCCCTGCAGGCAAAATATTAAGTGTCCTATCAGTTTCTGAACTAGTTGTAACTGTGCTCTCCAATGCCTTTTTGTTGCTGACTGTAGTTGTTTTAGCCTCTCTACTTTTTTGTCTGGTAAACGGAATGCCTCTGTTTCCATGTCTTTCTGTATCCCAGAAATTCTATCTGCTAACTAGGACCCTCCATCTTCTCGGGGGCTAGCTGTACACCCAGTTCCTGACAAAATTCTTGAAAACAAGCTAGCATGTGTTCCATCTCCCCCCTTCATGACCCTATTAGAAGGAAGTCATCCAGATAATGTATAACAGTCCTCTAACCATATCTATGCTGAAAGGTCCATTGTACCCAGCTGCTGAAAAGCTCAAAAGTGGCACAAGCAATGGAGCACCCCATGGGCATGGCTTTGCCAAAGTAATATTTTTCCCCCACCTTAAAACTCAGCAAATCCAAGTCTTCTGACCAGACTGGCAGCAGCCTAAATGCCGCTTCAATGTCCGTCTTTTCCAGCTATGCCCCAGGTGTAGCCCTTATGAGTTGCACTGTATTCTCAAGAATGGTACATGTCACATTGCTCTCTTCCTCCCCTATATAATCATTCACTGATTCCCCTTCTGGAAATGACAAGTGGTGTATTACCCAAAATTCCCCTGGTTGCTTCTTAGGAACCAGGCCTAAAGGGGACACCCTCAGGTTCTGGAACGGAGGAGTCTCCAAAGGTCCTTCCACCCTTTCTGCCTGTTTTCCTTTTGTATTTTCCATAGTAGGAGTTCCTCCTTTCCCCTTATTGATTCCAAGTTCTTAGCTTCCCTACTTACCTGTTGTCCTTGGAAATGTAAGCTAAAATCCTCCTGAAAATCATCAGGGTATCCTTGAACCCATGCTCCAAAATGTTTAACTTAATTGGTGTCACCTCTTTCTTGTAGTTCCATAAGCTGTTGTGCTTGTTGTCCATCATAGGCAACTTACTGGCTATGTCCCTTTTCATATCCATAACCCCTACCCCTGTTCACCCCCCCCACTGATGCTCCCAGTAGCTCAAATGTCCCCCAAAAAATGGCTAATTGGGTTGGTTATCAACTGTGTTCCCACTCCTTCTATTAAACTAATTAGTTCTACATTTTGACACTGGGTGACTGCCCCAACATTTGGAGTATGCATGCCTGAACCTGCATTGAGGCCAGGAGCAGAATACTCTATTGCAGTATAACCCCAGCAACATTTGTGTACCAGACTTAGTTTCTTCTCCCCTTCCCTTTCATAGATTCCTGCACCTGTCAAACAGTCTAACCATAAATCAGATTGTCTGGTATCCCACCTATCATCCCCAAATGTTGCCCTCCTTTGACGAAACACTTTATCATACTGGAGCCAATTATTCCCACTCTGCATTTTATATGCCTTTCTTATTATCATGGAGTATGTGAAGAGCGGTATCGCCAGCTGTTTTTTTTTCTTTATCACTATGGCCAAGTAAATTGTAAAACCTACTGACCGGGCATCCCATGTCTTCCCTTTCACGGACTTGTCACCCTTCCCCTCTCCTAATAGCACCACCGCTGCTGCCATGTCCTTTTTCCCTATGCTCTCCTGTTAATCATATTTTGTGACTGTCTCTGTATTAACTAATGCAAATACATCTATGAATTCCCCCATCCATATTTTCTGTTTTGTAGCCAATAGCACTTGCTCCCCTATCCTCATTCATGGGGTTCCTAATTCCTGTCTGCCCATGCCCTCTCCTGACCCTGCCCCCTTGTCCATGCTGGCCTCAACTTCTTTTCCCTTTTTTAAATTGGCCAGTGCTTTCTCAAATTGACCCATATCATCATCCCCCAATGAAGCTTGTCATCTATTCAACATACTCCTTTATGCTGCTTTATGTTGCTGCCTATGTTAATGCTTTCCTTACCTTTTTTGGGGCTGGTTCCATTATTGAACTTGGTCCCAGAGTTGGTGGTCCCTGTGGCAAGGTGTTGTCTGGTGTTATCAGGGCAGTAGATGGAGCTGGCAGCACAACAGGGGCTGAGGGCCTGAGTGGTTGAGGCAGCAATGGGAGCAGAAAGGGCATTGTACTAGGCTCTGGGGCAGGCTGAAGCCTGGGCATCAGCTCTGGGGCAGGAGGTAAAGTCATCTCTGGTTTGGGAGGAGCCAGGCTGGCCGGCCTTGCTGGTGGCTTTTTGTTGCTCTTACCACCCTTCACCTTGTCTGTCTTTTTTGTTTTTATATCCTTGACCCCGTTGTGGGCACTATAGCCTGGCCACAATTCTTTGAATTGGACAACCAAATGACCCCAGCACCTGGTTCTGCCAGCAGCCAATGTGGCATGCCCATTCTGCACCTTACCCTGAGGCTGGTCCTGCTTATGTGGTCTCTGTCAAAAAAGGAGTTACGACTGGGCCCCGAGGGAAAACACTTTTTAAATGAACTAGTCCCCTGTCCCGCTGCAGTTTAGTTTTTCATTTTTTTTGTATTTTCTTATCTGAAACCCCCCACAAACTCGCTCCCTTTATTGCATTGATCAGGCCACCACATGGTGTGTGACATGCATCTACATGGCATCCTCTTGGTCCAGCAAATTCCTGCTTGCACTGTCCAACCCCTGAGAGCTTACCATATGGCCATGAAAAAGGACAACCCAGCCCTTCCCACTCCTGAAATTACAAATCCCCTTCCCCCAGCAGCCTGTACCCCACTCAGATTCTGTGGTTTCCTGCTGCAACAAAAAAAGCACAACCACAAGACCACCTTCTGTATTCCACCAAAAGCAAGGTCCAACATTCAAGAAACCAGAACTACCCTACATGGTCGCTTCTAAACAGCCCTGTCCTTTCCAGCCTGGACCTACTTGTGACCCGCCTCTGAGGTGACCATGCTTTTAAACCTGGTCTTGATTTAAAAATATACTTCTACCTTCTTATAAATTAAAATAAAGCAAAAGCTTACCCTCTTTGTTGCTGCTTCAAATCTCACCACTGCTCTTTGATCCAACTCTCCAAGTCAGGTAAAAGGAAGCCACAAGAAATGAATATATATATATATATATACACATATACTGTACATATATGTGTGTATTTGATTTTTTTTTTGCCTATCCAACATGCTGCCTAGAACAAAATTTCTAAGTAGCAAAATTGTGGGGCTCTGCGTGCCAGACATCATCTTATATACCCCTGGCACACTCTCTCTCTCTTTCTGTCTGGTCCAATCACAATCTTAGCTTCTTCCTATGGGTTCTGCCCCTTTATGAGGTCAGGTCTACCTCATATCCTTTACTGCCTGCCCATCTCAGGTCCTTTGTAACCCCCCTTCCCCTCAACTTCCTTGCTTGCTGCCACCAAAACATCCCCATTGGCTGGGGCCCTGGGTACAACAGTGTTTGCCTCTTTAATCAGGCAAACCTCATTTGTTGTCCATGGTTAGGTACCTGGGATCATTGATCATACCTACAGAAAGTACCATTAATTGCATGTTGGTGAACTTATTTGCTAAGAAAAGACTCCTACGTGTTACAGTGATTACTTGCCAAGTGGCAGCAGCATTTTAGTGTACAGTGCTATATGTTGGAAGAGCTGCCTTTTAGTACCACTGCGCTGTCGCATCACTGCACTGCAACCACAGGAAGATGATTGGGCAACAAGTGCCATGAGTCTATAAGAGGGACTGACCTGCATTTAAAGGGGACATGAACAGATTTATGTTGTTCTGTCTGTTGTATTACAGTCATTTTTTTAAATTCAAACATATTTTTTTACATTTCTTTGTCTACTGTAGTAATTTTGACTGTTTGTAACACATATTGCATCCAGGGATTGTATACTGCCTGACACAATGAGCCTTACTGTTCCTTTTTTGGTCTGAGAGCATTGAACAGATACATCATTCCCCAGTGATGCAACTGTGTGTGCATTCTTTATGGTTCTTTGTGAGGTGCAAAGTCAAATCCTGTAATGACAGTGAACAGGGTAAATTGATATCAGTGTTAGAACTGTTGCCAATTAACTGATATCTCTGTTAGTTTTCTATTGTACTACCACTTCATGTGGGCAGTTATTTTTGTCTGTAGTATCAGTATCTGAAATCATGATCTATAAATTGAATTACTTTATATGGACATACGAACATACAAAATTGCCAGCAGATACAGGCCATAAAAGTCTATTGAGTTTGCTTGAGTGTGCAGCTAGCTATACAAAGTAGCTGCCCTCCCTTCTCCTCCTGGAGTTATCCCTCACCTCCTCTCCCTTCACTGCAGCCCATCTTCCCCATGGGCCCTTCTGGTCTAATCTTCTTCTTTATTCTGTCCCAATTCCTCTGAAAGCAGGTCACTGACCTTGCTGCTACCACCTCCTCCATCAACTCAATTCACCCCTTCACCACCCTTTCTGTAATGAAGTGCCTCCTCATCTCCCTCCCAAAATTGCCCCTGCCAATTTCAGGCTATGGCCCCTTTTCACACCTTCCTTCCTTAGGGTAAAGATTCCCTCGATGCTGGTCCTGTTTATTCTCTTTAAGAATTTGAAGGTCTCAATCATGTCCTCCCTCTCCTTCCTATCATTCAGAGAATAGATGTTCAGCTGCTTCAGTCTGTCCTCGTATGATCTGTCCCCCATGCCATGTATCTATTTGCCTGTGCTCTGCTGTACTGCCACCAGTAATTTTATATCTTTCTTAAGGTAGTGGCACCAGTACTGGACACAGTACTCCAGGTGTGATCTCATCAGTGAACTGTATAGTGGCAGAATAACCCCCTCCTTCCTAGAGGTATTGCACCTGGTTATGCAATACAGCATCCTATTTGATTTAGCCCCTGCTTTAAGGCACTGTGAAGTGTGAATGAAGTGTGCCTACTTGTATATTCACAAAACATTTTTACCAAACAAACACAAATGCAGTATTTTTTATGCTTATATATTGAATTTCCTTCCTCTGTTAGTATTGTAACTAATTTACACAGATGCTTGTTTCAGGTGCCCTTTTATTGTTCAACACCTGAGCACTACTGTTGCCTCTTGGTGTGGCTGTCCCAGGTAATTTATGTGGTGCATGAGCAACATATTTTGCCAATGTCTGTCTGGGCAGCCTATGTGTAGTGATGTGTCCACCCAGAGAAGCTGTCCATGGGTATCTTGAAGACCTGGAACTCCAAGCAAGGGTTGTATCCACCTAGAGTGTAAGTATATATAGTGTGCTCTAGAGAATCAGGTGCACTGAACTGTGCTGTAACAGCACAAAGTGGATGTCCCAGCAACTCCCAATGTTCATGAGCAGAAAAACCTGTCATTGGGTCATGCTGCTGTATTGATGTAAATGGACCATCTTACAAAAATATTCACTGTATTTAGTACCCAATTTTTTTATATTTAGTACCCAGTTTTTGCAATTTAAGAGGGCATTACTTTTTTACACTCTAGTAATGCATCACTTTAAAATTATGTTAGCTTTTTGTGCAAATAGCAGATCTAGTACAAGGATTCAATATTACAAATGGAAAGATACCAGTCATAATGTTGAAGATTTTTTTCCATGCTGTATGTTTGTTAATGAAAAAAGAAATCAAATTGTATACACCTAAAATATCATTGGGGAACAGTGTTACAGATCAGTGCAGCTTTTGTCAGAGGCATGTCATGCACCTCACATATCTTACTTAAAAAAATATTTTAATTACATCCCGCCAAAAAGAAAACAGACCCCCCAACATCTTTATTTTTCCTGACAAAAACAAAATGGTCCCCTCATTGTCACTGCCATCTCCATCCCCCATCCCAATCCTCCCACTGAGTACCCACCACCTCACCACTTCTTTACCCTATACTTACCATATGAGATCAAACACTGTCATCTTCTGTGGACTGAGACGTGGCTGCACTCTTCAAAGCCGAACTGTGAACTAATGAATCAAGGTACATTAAGTGCTGTAGAATGTAATTCAATGCCATTTTGAACTTATGCTCATAACTTTGCCATTTTTTTGGAATTTTTTCACCAAATTATCAACATGGCCTTTATGGGACCCCACCTCATGAGCATGTCAATTGTCATTTCATTAATCAGGCTCGGAAGGTGATTTCATGGTCACTGCATGGAATCACCTTTTGGGCCTGAATAGCGAAATTTCACCACCAGTATTCATGAGGTGGGATTCCAAAAAGACCATGTTGAAAATTTGGTGAGATAATTCCTACAAAAATGACTGAGTTACATGTGTTAATTGACATTTTTGTATGCACACACATAATTTTGCTAATTTTCAATATTTTGACTCCAAATTTTCAACATAGACATTTTTTCACACCATCTCATGAACAGTACAGCTGCCAATTTTCACATCCTGTCTGAAACATGTTTTCACACCTATGGCTTGGAATGATGTTTTGGCACAGATTTTAACATTTTCACCTATGGGGTTCAAGAGGTGCAGTCATAAAAAGACTATGTCGAAAATTTGGGGTAGAAATATAAAAAAATGCCAATGTTATGACAATTTGTTGTGATTTCACTACACCCGCTTGTAACTTCAGAAATGTCCAATATTTATATCCCAGATTTTCAGCATAGCCTTCTTATTACCCCACCTCATGCATATCACAGCTGTCATTTTTCAAATCCTGGCCAAAACGTATTTTTGCACCTGTGCTGTGGAATGGCATTGCAGTTGCACAGAATTATGTTTTGGCAGGGATTTGAAAATGTTCTGTACTGGATACATGAGGTGGGGTAATAAGATGGTTATGCTGACAATTTGGTAACTGTTATCCTATAAATGGAAGTGCAGGGCCTGGAAGGCCCTGTGCTGCCACAGCTAAATACATATATAGATCTATGGAGGGATGGGAGGACAGGGTCCAAATGACCCTGCACTCCCACTGTAAAATACGAATGCTGTTATACTATCTCAGAAAGTAAGGAAATAAGTTTCAAAAACATTTGTTAATGCTCCAGTTAGGGTCAAAGAGACAAAATGTGGGAAATGAGGCATTAGGGTTTCCCTAACACCTACTTTCCTAAACAAGGCAGGGGAGCAGGTGTGGGGTGTGCCTTGGGCTACTCAAGCTTAACGCTCACCCCATTCTCATAAAGACTACACATCAAACCTTATTTACAGATGGAATGGGGTGAGCATTAGGCTTCAGAAGCCCAAGGCACACCTCATACTTGCTGTCCTGCCTTGTTTGGGAGGGTGGGGTGTTAAGGAAACCATAATGCCTCCTTTCCCAACTTTTGCTGCTTTGATCCTAACTGGAGATTCGGTGAAGTTTTAGTTAGGGTTGACTAGACACTTACATGTTAAATCCCAGATTTTGCACTTTAATAACTTCACAACTGTTGAACAGATTTGCATGAAAATTTGCATGCACCATTGCCCAGGATAGATCTCTGGATGTGATAAGTTAGGTTCTAGTCAGCTGTGCAGTTTTTGAGTTCCAGAGAGGTGAAAAAAGTATTTTTCCCCTCATTAACTTGCTTGTTTTTTCCTAGAGCCAAGATGGTTTCGAATCTTGATCTGAAATTTTCAGGGCAGAAATGGACTAGTCCACAGACATGCCTTTTGTTAGTCTGGTGGAAAAATAATGAGCCTTTTAAAAGTTACTTCATTTTTAAAATGTGAAAAAATCTTTTTTAGGCATGATCAATAAGCACAGCAGGATAGTTGTGTGAAACAAAAAATGAATCCTGTTTTGTATTGGAATATTCTTTTTTGTTTGCTGCCATGTCATGTCTGTTTTTTCAAAATAAAAAAATTCAAAACATATAAAGTTGGCATCATTTAGAGACACCAACACATCTATCTGGGTGATCAGAACCCCCTTAGGTGTAATCTGCAAATGTGAGTATTATGGCTCTTGACCTCAAGGCACACCCCTGATGCCTGCTGGTGTGTGCGTTTGATATCAACCCTAACTTATGCATTAACATAGTTTTTTAGCAGAGAATATATTTATATATACTGTATAGATGGATATATATTATAGTGGCAAGGTAGTGCCACTATAGTTAGGGTTGAGTAGTCACTTTAATGCAAAACCTCAAATTTTGCACCTTAATATCATTGCCACTGTATAACGGATATGTCTGAAATTGCGCATGTGCAGTCTGGTACCATAGATCTCTGGATCTGGCAAGTTTTGTTACGGTCAGATGTACAGTTGTGGAGCTACAGAATGCCATAAAAAAAGCAAAAAAAACAGACTTTTTACACGTTTCTTTGCTCGCGCCCACAGCCCACACACTTTGTCCATTCAGTCTAAATACTTCAGGAAAGATGCAGCCTTGGACACTGATGTGCCTTTCAAAGATTTGGTGAAAAAAATATTAAACCGTTCAAAAGTTATTCAAAACACACATTTCCCATTATAGTCAATGGGAAAAGCTAGCAAAAATCATAAAACTTTCATGAGAGGCCATTTTTACTGTTGCAAATGGCACTTTTACTTTCATTAGTCAGCCATCTAGTTCACAGTTAGTGATACAGAAAAATGCCTGCCATTTAAAATTGGGACCCTCTAGGTAAACACTGATTATTTTGTTTACCTAGTTGGGTGCTGAGGATGCTAGCCATATCTTTTTTGGGGGGCTAAACCCCCCAGAAATGTGTTTTTAAAGTTTTTGGGAAAAATACTTTTGCAAAATGCTTTTGCAAAGGCGAATGTTTCGTGATTTATTTTGCGAAACATTAATGATTTGCAAAAGTATTTTGCGAAAGTATGCTCAAAATAACTACAAATCTTTGCCAGCCTCCTGCAACAAAATGGTTTGGTCTTTTGGGCTGAAATTTGCAGGGTGTCGAACCCAGATCCCACAGATGTGTCTTCTCATGGTTTTGTTCCAAAACATTACAGGGGCACAAAGTTACAGCATTCCAAAGTTCAGAAACTTCCCCTAGGATAACATTGCGGAGTCCGTGGCACCTTTTGGGGCCCGTATCTTGAAAACAGTTTGAGATATGGACTTTTCATCACAAAAATAGGCTGGAAAGCCATAAATAACATGAAATCTGAATTTGTTTTCTACCTTGTATGGCTGCTGAGATATTTGCAATGTACTGTTCCAATTGCTCATTTTCATGTCCGAGGCCCACTATTACACCCATAGAGTTAGAATTCACAGTGCTTTTTGCTGCCCTTATCTCAGACACAATGTGAGATATGGATTTGGTTGACTTTATGTTGCAAGAACTACTCTCTCTCTCATGATTACAACTACAGTTGAATTTTTTTACTAGCTGGTACGGTTCCCCAGATGTGGGTAAATTAGTGTTACACGGCTTCTTTAGCCTCCCACAAACACATATCATTTTTACACAGAAATGGGCAGCTTGGTAGTAGCATGGGGCCAAAAGGGCCCTGCGCTCCAACCAACACATATCATTTACTATTTTTATTACATTTTCTAAAAAAAGAAGGGAAATTCATGGCAACAAACTCCATTAATGCATCAGTTAGGGTTGTTTCCAGAGTGACAAAAGTGTGGAAATGCAATGTTAGGGTTACCACCCCACCACCCCACCCCCACGCCCCCATCCTCAAACCCCTAACTCCGCAGTACCCCCACCACCCACATACACACATGCAAGACACATGCAGGATTGTAACACACTATACCAGTCAGTCACAACTCTAAGCACAATAATCATGACACTACTTCTTTCACATAACACTATGTTATGAAAAACAAATACAGTATGATCCACTCTATACTGCCAGCACTGTATGATGACACATTATAGCTGGCATAACTTTATCATAAACTGAAACTTAGTCTGCACAAACTTTCTAAATATTGATTTTTATGTGTGTGAGAATTCAATGATTGGCTTGCTGCAGGTATTGCTTCTACCACATAGGCATATGGTAGCAGGACAGACGCAGCTGACATATGCATAGTATTTTTCCCATACTGCTCAGGTATGAAACTAGCACCATCACATGTTGTAATACTGCTGCATTAACTGGAAATATTCATTAGCAGCATGATATGGTTAGCTTTGGATGTCACAATTGCTGCTGTCACATGTTGCTTATAAACTATACTACAAAACATTACTTTTATTATTATTTCCATTTGTTATTAGGACTGACTCACTCTATCAGAAAAACATTTGCAAACATACACTGACTGTTGCTAGGGTTATACAAATGCTTATTTCCTATACAGCTATTTATACATAACATACTGTGTGTTTCATCATTTCTTGACAATTGAAATACAGGCATCTGCTAAAATCATGTTATTAATGTTTGTAACAAAAAAATGCTTACTGTGGGCCATCTCCCATGGTTGCCCAGCATTTGTGTACACCCACAAGGCACTCTGATGGCAGCATAACTCATACAGTTGCTGGACCATGATGATAGATGTGTCTTGCACTGCTTGCATGTGTGTGTGTGTGGGGGGGGGGATACGGAGTTAGGAGTTTGAGGATGGGGGCATGGGGTGGGGTGATGGGGAGGTAACCCTAACATCACATTCCCACACTTCTGTCACTGTGGAAGCAACCCTAACTAATGCATTAATTGAGCTTTTTGCCATATATATATATATAGAGAGAGAGAGAGAGAGAGAGAGAGAAAGAGAGAGAGAGATAGAGAGATAGATGTATATATAGATATAGATATAGATATAGATATAGATATAGATATAGATATAGATATAGATATATCTATATGTATAGATATATCTATATATCTATATCTATCTATCTCTCTCTCTCTATATATATATACATAATGGTAGCACGGTAGGGCTACCATAGTTAGGGTCGAGTACCCCTTTTAAGGTTAAATGGTGAAACTTTGCACATTGATAACTTTGCCACCATTCAATGGATTTGCCTGAAATTTGGCAGGCATGGGGCACAACCACAGATCTTGGGATCTGGCAACTTTTGTACTGGTCGGATATCCAGCTGCAGAGTTATTAAGCAACATTCATGCATGCAATTACAGTTTTCTACACATTCTTTGCTTGCACCTACAGGTCACACTGTTTATGGAACATGTGGCCGGGGTCTTCAATGTGCCTTTTGAAGATTTCATGAAAAAATATTAAACGGTACAAAAGTTATTCAAAAAACAAGTTCCCATTATAAGTCAATGGGAAAAGTTAACAAAAAGTTCAACACTTTCGCAAATGTACTTTTTTAGTGTTGCAAAGGGCCCTAGTAGTGTCACAAATCTACCATTTTGTTTGCAGTTACTGATCACAGAAATGCTTGGCATTTAAAATTGGGACCATCTAGGGACATAATTATTTTTGTGTTTACCTAATCAAGCATTGAGGATGCTAGCCATGTCTTTATTTGGGGTAAAACACCCCAGAAATATATTTTTCAAATTTGTGGGAAAAGCAGTGTCACACTTGTGACACTTTCGCAAATTTTTGCGAAAGGTGTTGCAAATCACCACACTACTTTTCTAGACTATGGCCAAAATGACAGGAATTCTTTGCCACCCTGCTGCAAAAGAACAGTTTGGTCTTTTTGGCTGAAATTTGGAGGGAAGGCAGCCAACATCTAACAGATGTGCCTTTTTGTGGTTTTGTGACAAAATATTGCATGGATGCAAAGTTACGGTACTCCAAAGCAGACATTTTTCCCATAGACTAACATGGAGGCATCTGCCATGCCTTTCAGGGCTCGTATCTCAGAAATGGTGCGAGATATGGATTTTTCATATTTTTCAGGGAAAACCTACCCAGAAAACTCATGAATCATGTGAAATTTAAAATTTTTTTCCACATCGTATGGTTACTGAGATATTAGCAATTTAGTATTACAACTGCTCCTTTTCTGCTCCGAGGCACATTATAATGCATACATGCTTTGTGTTCACTGTATTTCTCAATGGAGCTTTTTGGGAAAAATTGGGTGTGCGCTCCAGTTCCTGTTACATGTAAGCTTTCCACGTTTGTTTCCATGCCCATTTGCTTTTCCATTCCCATGTACGTCACCGTGTGCGTTACCCTTTCCGTTTCTGTTTGCACTTGCATTTGTTTTACTGTTACCATTTGTATCTCCACTACTGTTTGTGTTTGTGTTCTGCTTAGCATCGCCATGCACATTACCATTTCTGTTGGCTGCCGCTCTTCCTTTTCCATTTGCATTTGTCTTTTGTTTTCATCATCATTGTTCTTACCGTTACCATTTGCGTTTCCAGTTGCGTTCTCATGCCTGTGTGCATTATGGTTTGCATTTCCATATGTGCTTCCATTTGCATTTGCATTTCTGTTTTTTTTGGTGTTATTGTTGCTGTTACTGTTACCATTTGCATTTACAATTGCGGTACCATGGCCATGCGCATTATGGGTTGCATTTCCATACGCGCTTGCATTTGCATTTGTGTTTCTGCTTCCTTTGGCATTATTGTTGCTGTTACAGTTATCATTTGAGTTTACAATAGCAGTATCATCACCGTCACATTACCATTTGCATTTTCGTATGTGCTTGCATCTCCGTTTGCGTCACTGTTCAGTTTGATGTCACTTTGCACCTGTGTTTCTGTTAACGTTTGCTTTACAATTTACGTTTTTGTGTCACCATGTACATAACCATTAGTGCTTGCATTTGCATTGCACTTACCATTACTCTGTCACAAAAAAACACGTGGTGGGAGTGCGGGGCCAAAAGTTTCCCGTGCTCCCACCACCACATTCCTTTCACTATTTATAGTCCTCATTCTCAAAAAAGAAGGGAAATTAGAGACAAAAAACTCTGTTTAATGCATCAGTTAGGGTTGCTCCACAGTGACAAAAGTGAGGAAATTTGGTGTTAGGGTTGAAAACCCCCCTTGCACTCCCTCAACCTACCTCCCCAACCGGCATTGGGGTGTGCATTGGGGTCATCGGTCCTAACTCTAACCTTGTTCTCCTATGCCTCAGCTTGTTCATGCATGTGATGGGGTGAGAGTTAGGGCTGATGACCCCAATGCACACCCCAATGTCAGTTGGGGGGCTTGGCTGAGGGGGTGAAAGGGGGGTTTTCAACTCTAACACCAAATTTCCTCACTTTTGTCACTGTGGAATAACCCTAACTGATGCATTAAATTGAGATTTTTGCCTCTAATATAAATAGATAGATAGATATGTATATATACTGTGTGTATGTATGTATATATATATATATATATATATATATATACGGTAGCACGGTAGTGCTACCATAGTTAGGGTTGAGGAGCCATTTCTATGTTAAACCCCAAAACTTTGCACCTTAATAACTTTGCAACCATTTGACAGATTTGGCTGAAATTTGGAATACATGATCAAGAACCATAGGCCTTGGGATCTGCCAAGTTTTGTAGTGATCGGGTATATAGAGGCAGAGTTATTAAGCATGATCTATGCTGCGTTTACACTTTCTGGAATTCTATGGTCGCGCCTTAAGCAGGTGTACAGTTTATCTGACTGGTCCGAAATCTTCAGGGAATGTGTGGCCGGGGTCCCCGATGTGCCTTTTGAAGATTTCGTGAATAAATATTAAACGGTTCAAAAGTTATTCAAAAAACAATTTCCCGTTATAAGTCGATGGGAAAAGTTAACAAAAAGTTCAACACTTTCGCAAATGCATTTTTACTTTCGCAAATGGGCCTGTTACTTTCGCAAATCAGCCATTTTGTTTTCAGTTGGTGATCAGAAAAATGGTTGGCATTTAAATTTGGGACCCTCTAGCAACATAATTATTTTTGTATTCACCTAGTCGGACCCTGAGGATGCTTGCCATGTCTTTATTTTGTGGTAAAACACCCCAGAAATATGTTTTACAAATTTCTGGAAAAAGTACTTTCTCAAATTACTTTCGTGCTCACGAAAGTGTCGAACTTTGCAAAAGCTTTGTAAATTTCGACAGTAGTTTTCCATCTGTGGGACAGTGATGGCGATTCTTTGGCACTGCGCTGCAAAAGAACCGTTGGGAGTTTTGGGCTGAAATTTGGAGGGAACGGAGCCGACATCTCACAGATGTGCCTTTCAGTGTTGTATTAAAAAATATTACACAGCGGCAAAGTTACGGCACTCCAAAGTTGATGGTTTTTCCCATAGGATAACATTACAGCGCCCGACGCATTACAGAAATCCTATGGATCCCTGCTGCAAAATAACGGTTTGGTCTTTTTTCCTGAAATTTGGAGGGAAGAGATCCGACAGCCCACAGATGTGCCGTTCAGTGGTTTGGTGAAAAAACATTACAGGGAGGCAAAGTTATGGCACTCCGAACTTTTCTTTTTTTCCCATAGGATAACATTATGGCATTCGCCACGCCTTTCAGGGCCCGTATCTCGGAAACGGTGCAAGATACAGACTTTTCGTCAGAAAATTTCTTAGCCCCCCCAAGAGGGGTTAAGATTCAAATAAGCCAGGACAGTTGTAAATAATATGACTTTTAAATTTTTTTTCTACGTCGTACGGTTCCTGAGATATAATGTATTTAGTATTCCAAGATCTCATTTTTCCTATACTCATTATTATGCATACATTATTTTGCTTTCACTGTCTTTCTCTTATACGGGTTTTGGGAAAACCAGCCTGTGCGCTTACATTACTGTTACTGTTGCCCTTTCGACGCGTTTCCATACCCGATTTCACTTACCGTTGGCGTCTGCGCCACCATGTGCGTTATCGCTGCATGTTTTCATTTGCGCTTGCTCTGTTATTTTTGCCATTTCTGTCTACAGTACTGTTTATCTTTCTGTTTCACTTTACATCACCATGCCCATTGACATTTCTGTTTGCAGGCACCATGTTACTATGTGACAACACATCACGTGGCAGACCATTCCGTCTATGCCACCATGTGTGTTACCCTTTCTGTTCTCATTCGTGATGCGTGTTACCATGTGCGCCACTGTTAGCATTTCTGTTTAGCGTTGTTGTCCCTGTTAGTATGCCACAAGACATCATGTGGTGGAAGCCCGCCACTGCATTACATTCACTATTTCTTGTTATCATTCTCAAAAAGAAGGAAATTAGAGGCAAAACTCCGTTTAATGCATTAGTTGAGGTTGTTCCATAGAGACAAAGTGAGGAAATTCGCTGTTAGGGTTGAAAATCCTAACTCGAATTCACCCCAGCACCACACACACACAGACACACACACATTCAAGTATGGGGGAGGACCAAGTCAACACAACCAATGACAGACATCCAGCAGCAGGTGACAGAAATAACAAACAATTGTCTAAATGTACTACGAGACATCCCCACCCACCTGACCAGGTACTGCATGCTCAGTGGAGATCAACAGCAAAACTGAGGCCATGTACACCAAACGTACACATCCCTGATTGCAGCTGCACACAACGTACCACACTTAGTAGTTGCACGGCCTTACCTACCGATGCCCCACACCAGACCACACCACTTGTGGCGGGCCACCTGAGCAATAGAGTTCAGCAAAACCAAGGAGTTGTACAGGTATAATATCTCTGATTATAACAAGGGTTTGAGAAATGCAGCTTTCTAATTGACTGTAAACATTGTAACAGCCTTATGTTTAGTTTTTATTAACATACATGTAGAGCCTAACCATATGATGAACATGGTTTAATGTTGTTTAAAACAGTTTTTTATGATAGCAATAAGCCACTCCCAGGTATTATGTTAATGGTCAGTTTATCACTGTCTAGCGACATGTGGCACTCGGCTATGCCTCATTCAACATTAAACCCTACAGGGTGATTAACAGACCATTTAACATAACTGTTGGTCATGCCTTATTGCTTAATTGTCTTTATGAGTAGATACTCTCCTCTGCTAGGCACTGCAGCAGCTTTGCTAACACAGTGTCCTACCCAGTTACACCATACACTGTCTAGTTACTGGAGAATGGCTGTGAATATGAACTCATGAAGGTGAACAGTGTAACTTGATCATTACAGTCATCAAAACCCTAGTGTGATTATAACTGACAGAGTCAGTGATAGAGGATAACCCCTGCTGTCCTAGTACACTTACCCCATTGTGAGTTAAATCAATACTAAAAGACATTCTGTTTATATCTACACCATACCTACTTGATTCCTGTTGTGACCACAATTAACATAGTTATCACTTTGATAGCATCAGCGACTGAAGTGTGGCAACCCAAACACTAGGCATACAGCCTGAGTATGAAACAACTGTTAAAAAAATCACACTGTGTCCATAACTGCATAGATCACTCCATTGCAACAATAGTAAATTTATTACTATTTGAATAAGTTAGTCATCACAGATGCAATGAGATTGTCTTTATCAGGTACAACATACTCAGTAAGTGCCTACAGGAAAATCTATCTATATACATCTCCGATACAGGTACATCATTGTTGGCTCAGTAGTGCTATGATATTTAGAAGTTGCTTGGCCTGATCCATGCAATTATAATTTTCTTACAAAGAATACTTACTGCATCTTTAATATTGAAACACACTGAAGGTCTATGTATGTACATCAGCAGTACACCTTCATCAGTAAGAATGCATGTGATACTGGCAGTACGAATTTCACAGCATTGAACAGGCAATGCTTTTCCACGTATTACATCAGCTTCTCTATGTTGAGTAAACCATTGCAGTAAATGTACTACTATGTAAATCACCTACTAAATGTATCACTACTTTTATCTTGAGCATGCTAGTGTCTTGTAGTTAATTTATGTGCTTCTCTTAATTAATGTATACTCACTAGTGTTAAAACCTTTCTACAACTGTCATCATGCACCTTCAGCATTTATATTGACTAACGGCACAGTACCATTGTGGTGTGGTGTGGGGCATCGGTAGGTAAGGCCATGCAACTACTAAGTGTGGTACATTGTGTGCAGCTGCAATCAGGGATGTGTACGTTTGGTGTACATGGCCTCAGTTTTGCTGTTGATCTCCACTAAGCATGCAGTACCTGGTCAGGTGGGTGGGGATGTCTCGTAGTACATTTAGACAATTGTTTGTTATTTCTGTCACCTGCTGCTGGATGTCTGTCATTGGTTGTGTTGATTTGGTCCTCCCCCATACTTGAATGTGTGTGTGTGTCTGTGTGTGTGTGGTGCTGGGGGGGTGAATTCGGAGTTAGGATTTTCAACCCTAACAGCGAATTTCCTCACTTTTGTCACTGTGGAACAACCCTAACTAATGCATTAAATGGAGTTTTTTGCCTCTAATATATATATATATATATATATATATATATATATATATATATATATATCTATGTATGTAATAGAGAATCCACTCTTAGGTGTGCAGTCACTCTCTGATATACGCACGTCTTGGTGTGTGTCAACCACCAAGGCATGCATATATGAAAGCGTGACCACAGACTATACAGTGAGTTATCAATCTTATAAAATGACAAAATTGTATTTTGGGGGGGGTAAAAGTGCAGGTGTGTGGTCGCACTCTGATATATGCATGGTCATGTGATGTGTTTCAACCAAGCACTTAATAATGCTTTTCTTTCCTATTTTTTAATATATATATATATATAATAATACTAATATATATATATATATATATGTATATATATACATATATGTGATATTATAGTAGCACAGTAGTGCTACCATAGTTAGGGTTGAGGAGCCATTTCTATGTTAAACCCCAAAACTTTGCACCTTAATAACTTTGCAACTGTTTGACAGATTTGGCTGAAATGTGGAATATACAATCAAGAACCATAGGCCTTGGCATCTGCCAAGTTTTGTACTGGTCAGATACATGGCTGCGGAGATATTAAGCATGATTTGCGCGCGCTTTTACTCTTTTTCTGGTATTCTACGGTCGCGCGTACAGGTCGCATGGTTTCTTGGCTTTAAAATCTTCAGGGAACATGCGCCAGGGCCCCCAATGTGCCTCTTGAAGATTTGGTGAAAAAATATTAAACAGTTCAAAAGTTATTCAAAAAACAATTTCCTATTATAAGTCAGTGGGAAAAGTTAACAAAAAGTTCAACACTTTCGCAAATGCATTTTTACTTTCGCAAATGGGCCTGTTACTTTCGCAAATTGGCCATTTTGTTTTCAGTTGGTGATTAGAAAAATGCTTGGCATTTAAATTTGGGACCCTCTAGCAACATAATTCTTTTTTGTATTCACCTAGTCGGACCCTGAGGGATGCTAGCCATGTCTTTATTTTGGGATAAAACACCCCAGAAATATGTTTTTCAGATTTCTGAAAAGTACTACAAAGTACTTTCATGCTCATGAAAGTGTCGCAAATGTTTGTGAAAGCTTTCTCAAATTGCGACAATAATTTTCTAGTCTGTGGGAAAATGACAGCAATTCTTTGGTACTGCACTGCAAAAGAACGGATGGGAGTTTTGGGCTGAAATGTGGAGGGAACGCAGCCGACATCTCACAGATGTGTCTTTCAGTGTTGTATTGAAAAAATATTACATGGCAGCAAAGTTACGGCACTCCAAAGTTGACAGTTTTTCCCATAGGATAACATTGTGGCACCCGATGCATTACAGGAATCCTTTGGCACCCTGCTGCAAAATAATGGTTTGGTCTTTTTTCCTGAAATTTGTAGGGATGACAGCCAATAGCCCACAGATGTGCCTTTCAGTGGTTTGGTGAAAGAATATTACAGGGAGGCAAAGTTATGGCGCTCCGAACTGCTCTTTTTTCCCCACAGGGTAACATTACGGCGTTCGCTGTGCCTTTCAGGGCCCCTATCTCAGAAACGGTGCAAGATATGGACTTTTCATTGGAAAAACTTTAGCCCCCTACTGGGCGCTAAGTACAAAACTAGCCAGGACAGTCATAAATCGAGTGACGTTTAAATTTTTTTTCTACATTGTACGGTTCCTGAGATATAACCTATTTAGTATTCCAAGTCCTCATTTTCTGCTCCGATACCCATTATTATGCATACATTCTTTGTACTCACTGTCTTTCTCTATTCAGCTTTTGGGGAAAACCAGCCTGTGCGCTTACATTACTGTTACCATTGCCCTTTCCACTTGCGGTTCCATGCCCGTTTCACTTACCGTTGATGTCTACGCCACCATGTGCGTCATCCTTTGCGTTTTCATTTGCACTTGCGTTTCTGTTCTTTTTGCCATTTGTGTCTCACTGTATGTTTCTCTTTCTGTTTCACTTTTGCATCACCATGCCCATTGACATTTCCGTTTGTAGGCACCATGTTACTATGTGACAAGACATCATGTGGTACACTGTTCCCGTCTATGCCACCGTGTTTGTTACCCTTTCTGTTCTCATTCGCGCTTGCGTTACCTTGTGCGCCACTGTTAGCGCATCTGTTTGCATTGCTGTTCCTGTTACTATGCCACAAGACATCATGTGGAGGGAGTGCGGGGCCCTTTGGGCCCCACGCTCCTGCTGCTGCATTACCTGCCTGGAGCATGGGGCCCTTGTGCGTTATCCTTTGCATTTTCATTTGCACTTGCATTTCTGTTATTTTTTGCCATTTGTGTCTACAGTACTGTTTCTCTTTCTGTTTCACTTTGCATCACCATGCCCATTGACATTTCCATTTGCAGGCACCATGTTACTATGTGACAACACATCACGTGGCAGACTGTTCCCATCTATGCCACCATGTGCATTGCCCTTTCTGTTGTCATTTGCGCTTGCCTTACCATGTGCGCCACTGTTAGCGCTTCTGTTTGCGTTGCTCTTCCTGTTACTATGCCACAAGACATCATGTGGCAGGAGCGCGGGGCCCCGCCACTGCATTACATTCACTATTTCTTGTTATCATTCTCAAAAAGAAGGGAAATTAGAGGCAAAAAACTCCGTTTAATGCATTAGTTAGGGTTGTTCCACAGTGACAGAAGTGAGGAAATTTGCTGTTAGGGTTGAAACCCCTAACTCCGAATTCACCCCCCCAGCACCACACACACGCACACACACACACACACACACACACACACACACACACACACAGACACACACATATGCAAGTATGGGGGAGGCCCAAGTCAACACAACCAATGACAGACATCCAGCAGCAGGTGGCAGAAATAACAAACAATTGTCTAAATGTACTATGAGACATCCCCACCCACCTGACCAGGTACTGCATGCTTAGTGGAGATCAACAGCAAAACTGAGGCCATGTACACCAAACGTACACATCCCTGATTGCAGCTGCACACAACATACCACACTTAGTAGTTGCATGGCCTTACCTACGATGCCCCACACCACACCACAACTGGTACTGTGCCGTTAGTCAATATAAATGCTGAAGGTGCATGATGACAGTTGTAGAAGGTTTTAACTACTAGTGAGTAATATTAATTAAGAGAAGCACATAAATTAACTACAAGACACTAGCATGCTCAAGATAAAAGTAGTGTTACATTTAGTATGTGATTTACATAGTAGTACATTTACTGCAACAGTTTGCTCAAGATAGAGAGGCTGATGTAAACGTATGGAAAAGCATTGCCTGTTCAACGCCGGGAAATTGCATCGCCAGTATCACATGCATTCTTACTGATGAAGGTGTACTGCTGATGTACATACATAGACCTTCAGTGTGTTTCAATACTAAAGATGCAGTAAGTATTCTTTGTAAGAAACAATGTAATTGCATGGATCAGGCCAAGCAACTTCTAAATATCATAGCACTACTGAGCCAACAATGACGTACCTGTATCGGAGATGTATATAGAATAGATTTTCCTGTAGGCACTTACTGAGTATGTTGTACCTGATAAAGACAATCTCATTGCATCTGTGATGACTAACTTATTCAAATAGTAATACATTTACTATTGTTGCAATGAGTGATCTATGCCACTTATGGACACAGTGTAATTTTTTTTAACAGTTGTTTCATACTCAGGCTGTATGCCTAGTGTTTGGGTTTGCCACACTCTGTCACTGATGCTACCAAAGTGATAACTATGTTAATTGTGGTACAACAGGAATCAAGTAGGTATGGACAGAATGTATTTTAGTATTGATTTAACTCACAATGGGGTAAGTGTACTAGGACAGCAGGGTTATTTTCTATCACTGACTCTGTCAGTTATAATCACACTAAGGTTTTGATGACTGTAATGATCTGTTACACTGTTCATCTTCATGAGTTCATATTCACAGCATTCTCCAGTAACTAGACAGTGTATGGTGTAACTGGGTGGGACACTGTGTTGCAAAGTTGCTGCAGTGCCTAGCAGAGGGAGAGTATCTACTCATAAAGACAATTAAGCAATAAGGCATGACCAACAGTTATGTTAAATGATCTGTTAATCACCGTTTTTTGGGTTTAATGTTGAATGAGGCATAGCCGAGTGCCACATGTCGCTAGACAGTGATAAACTGACCATTAACATAATACCTGAGAGTGGCTTATTGCTATCATAATAAAACTGTTTTTTAGACAACATTAAACCATGTTCATCATATGGTTAGGCTCTACATGTATGTTAATAAAAACTAAACATAAGGCTGTTACAATGTTTACAGTAAATTAGAAAGCTGCATTTCTCAAACCCTTGTTATAATAAGAGATATTATACCTGTACAACTCCTTGGTTTTGCTGAACTCTATTGCTCAGGTGGCCCACCACTTGTGGTGTGATCTGGTGTGAGGCATCGGTAGATAAGGCCATGCAACTACTAAGTGTGGTATGTTGTGTGCAGCTGCAATCAGGGGTGTGTACGTTTGGTGTACATGGCCTCAGTTTTGCTGTTGATCTCCACTGAGCATGCAGTACCTGGTCAGGTGGGTGGGGATGTCTCGTAGTACATTTAGACAATTGTTTGTTATTTCTGTCACCTGCTGCTGGATGTCTGTCATTGGTTGCGTTGACTTGGTCCTCCCCATACTTGCATATGTGTGTGTGTGTGTGTCTGTGTGTGTGTGGTGCTGGGGGGGTGAATTCGGAGTTAGGGTTTTCAACCCTAACAGCGAATTTCCTCACTTTTGTCGTTATGGAACAACCCTAACTAATGCATTAAACGGAGTTTTTTGCCTCTAATATATATATATATATATTTTTTTTAATTGCAAAAAACTGTTTAATGCGTCAATTAGGGTTGTTCCACAGTGACAAAAGTGAGGACATTTGGTGTTACAGTTACCACCCCTTCCTCCCCACCCCCACCCCGCCCCCACCAACAGGCATCGGGTGTGTGTTGGCGTCATTGGTCCTAACTGTCACCCCATCCCATGTGTAAACAAGCTGAGGTGGTGCAATATAGGAGAATGGGGTGAGAGTTAGGACTGATAACCCCAAAACACACCCCAATGCCTGTTGGTGGGGGCAGGGTGGGGGTGAGGTGCAAGGGGGGATGGGAATCCTAACATCGAATTTCCTCACTTTTGTCACTGTGGAACAACCCTAACTGATGCATTAAATGGAGTTTTTTGCATGAATTTCCCTTCTTTTTGAGAATGTGCACTATAAATAGTGAAGTAACGGCAACGCAAACACAAACGTTAACACACATGGTGATGGAAACGTAAACAATAATACAAATGGTAATAGAAATGCAAGCTCAAACAGTAATGAAAACAGAAATGCAAATGCAAGCGCATATGGAAATGCAAACTGTGATGCGCACGGTCACGGTAATGCAATTGGAAACACAGACACTTACGGTAACAGCAACGTATGAAGCCAAAGGAAACACAAGCAGATAAGCAAACGGAAGCGTGTATGCAAATGCAAGTAGAAATGCACACAGTGACGCAAAAGGAAATGCAAGGAAAAACAGTAATGGAAACACAAATGTTAACAGTAATGCAAATGCAAGCGCAAACAAAATGCAAAGGGTAATGCACATGGTGGCGCAGAAGGGCACGCTAACTCAAATTATAATGGAAATGGAAGTGGAAACGCTAACTGTAACAGTAACAAAAATGCACAGCCTTTTCTTCCCCAAAAGCTGCATAGAGAAACACAGTGAATACAAAGAATGTATGCATAATAATGGCCCTTGGAGCTGAAAAGAACACTTGGGGGTGGGATATTCAGACTGCGACAAAAAGATGCGCAATAGCGGGAGCAGGCACAAGAGCAGTGCGCCATTGCACAACGTGTGTGATATTCAAACCAAACGCAGGCCAAGGTGTGCCTGCACAACATAGCTGAATATCACACTCCATGCACCATGGCGCAACCAGGGATGCGCAGTGGAGCAGGGCTGATGTGCAGTAGCACATCCAGTGATGCGCAGGGACAAGGGTGCACTAGCCATGGAAGTGCCATGGGTGGAGGAGCATGCAGCAGGCCCGACAGACCAACCCCCACAAGGCCCCCCATGAGCTGCACAACCAGAGGTGAGCTGGACTGACCACCAGCTCATGGACCCCAGCACTGATTCAACAGCAGAGGGACAGTGCCCCAGCACACTCCCCCCAGCAAACAATGACTGCAACACAAGGAGGGCCAGACACCCGGCCCAGAAGCATCACCAAACAGTGCATGGCACTGAAGGCATGCCACCACCACCACTGTGACAATGCAACCCTGTGCCCCATGGTGCCATGCATGACAGCCCCACCATGATCCCCCCACAGCAGGCGACACCAGCCACTGACGCAACCACAGCATACACAATACCCCTCGCATGGCCCCCACCGTGGCACAGCAAAGAGGTTGACCCTGCATTAGTACCCGAGGAACCCCACATGTGACAAAGCTCTCCCTGGATGCCACCACCAGCAGGACAGCACCCCGCATACCCACCCATGCAAACACCCTGTCCTAGCACTGGCCCCACCAGGCAGCACAGCTGCCCACTGTGGTGCATGGAGGCATGCGCCATACAGGATGCAACACAGGGCATGAACAAATCCCCCACCCTGTCCCAAGGGTACCCCATCACAGAGCCACACAAAGCAGGGCAACAGATTCCGCTGTCATGTGCCCAATGATGCTGTGTACCCATGGCCTCTACACCACCATGGTGCTGGTGAGCTAGCAATGTGGTGCATGCACCATGAACCTGTCCACCACCAGCATGCAGCTGGAGCACATGTGACAGACAACAGACCACAGGCACCACCACAGACACCAGCAACAGCATGAAGGGCGACAACAACAGCACCGCCCACAGTATCACCTGAGTCAGACGTGCAATAGACCTGGAGACAGGATGCCAGCTGCCATGGTGCCATGCCCAGAGGGTGGCTGGCATGGACAGCCACCAATGTCATGCCAGCAGACATGCAAGCATGGGGGGTTGGCATGACCATGCACACAACAGACATGCAAGGGGCTCAGCTGCATGGGCCAGGCACACACTGACAGGGGCAACTGGGATACAGCACATGCACCTTGGACCACTGCATACAGGCATCCAGTGCACAGAGCACAACACACGTACCACAGACAGGGACCATGGCCCCCACCCACACCAGTGGAGGGTCCCTGCCAGACACACACTTGACTAGGCCTGCCCCACCCCAGACGCTATGCACACCACTGCAGCAAGGCACCAGATGCCTGCTGCAAATCAGAGACCACCAAAGTTGTTGAATGAAACATGTATATAATTCAAAAGGTAACAATATTACCAATAACCATTTACATTACTATATACAAAGTGGGGAAGGGGAGTACAAGGCTACAACTCATGGGGGATGGGCATGGGGCAAGAGGGAATGGCAAGGAGTGGGACAAAGGGGTGTGAGGGACAGTCCAGGGGGAAAGAACAGCATGGGTGCCGCAGGCCCTACTAGTGGCCCCTCTCGTTCCTGCACTTTCTGTGCCGCCTTCTGTGCCACTGCCAGTCGCTCTGCTCCATGCCCTGCAGCAGCTCCAGTGTGGCCCAGGTCACCTGCAGTATTTTCTGGATGTGACACTCCAGGGTCATCCAGCATTTTCCACCTAGGACAAGGGAGCAGAGTCAGTACGTGTGAATGACCAGACCCCCTCAGACCACCCAATGTGCATGGCATTCAGCTGTGGGCCTCAACGCTGTGACGGCATGCAACCACTCACAGCGGGTGCACCCACAAGACCCGCCTACCGCGGCACCCATAGCCATGCAAACCACTGCACACCCCCACCACCCATGCACTGCACAGCACCAATGTGGCCGTACAGTGTCGTGGCTATGCAGTGTGATGGCAGTGGCACAGTCAGGTGCCCAGTGCATGCACAGCCCACCTGTGACACCCACCCATGCATGCAGTGCCACAGGACAGTGTGGAGTGCACTGTGTGGTATGCACAGCAGTGAGGCCATGTGCGGGAGGCCATGCCCCACCACCACCCCTGCAACCCACCATGCACAGATGTAAGGGGAAACACAGCACTCACCTGTGTCTTGGTCAGCAGGGTGCTGCTGACCCATGGCACCACCACTGTGCCCCGGCTGCAAGGCCACACCACCTGTTCCGGCCTACTGTCACTGCTCACGGGCCAACTGGGCCCTACAGCAATCCTCCATGCCTAGGGTGCAAACATGGAGAGGGTAACATCAGTACAGGCCAGTAACATAGCCCCCCCTGCTGTGTGCATGCCCGCACAGCCCAGCCATGAGACGGTGGTGCAGGGTGTACACAAGGCACCCCCAACACTGGCAACACAGGTAGGCCACCCCCCGGCATGGTCTGACTGCCACCGTGATACCTGGACAGACAGATACTACCAGTGATGTGATGGAGCTCCTACTTGGCCATGGCATGATGGCCCACTGGGCACGTGCCTGCAGTCACCCTAGGTGGTTGGGGTCCCACCACTGGAGGTCACCATATTGGTGGCGACACTGCTCGGCTGTCCTGCTGCACCCTGTGGCCTCCTCAAGGCCCTCTGCCACCTCCTGCCACACTGCTATCCATGGCCTCAGGAGGGGTACCTGGCCAAAGAGGGCACCTGCATGAGGCTCTACCAAGACTACCAGGTTTGCAAGCTCAATTGCCATCCAGATGGGTGCTCTGGTGTGTGGCATAGTGCAGTGGCAATCGGCAACAAAATGGCACCCTGTAGTACACTTGCCCCACGTGCAGAGGCAGTGCAGCACTGCACTGCCAATCACTATCGTGCTGTCACCGGGCTGCACAAGAAGGGTGCAGCCATGTGTACTCATGGCACCTAGGGGGCAAAGGTCGGCTGCAGGGTCAAGGGTCTGTCTGTGCACGGAGTGCCACAGCGCTATTGGGAAGCCCTGTGTGTAGCACGTTAGGGTGCATATGTGTGATGCCTTGCAGTGGCCTACCACGCTGTGGCACCATGGTGCCCACGGTGCAAAATGGCACTAGCACCCCCTGAGCATACAGCGCACTTGTGCCACAGGCACAGTGGTGGCCGTGCCCTGTACTGCCTCCCATGCACAGCACATCAGCAGCACCACTAGCATCAGCGTAAGCACCCCGGCCATGCATGGTGTGGTGCCAATTGCGCACATCACAGTAGTGCACCATAGCCTGAGCCCACTCACCACCATTGCACAAGGCGCAACAACACAGTATTCAGCCAGGATATGCAAATCAGCTCATAAGCCATTCCACGGTGCATCCACTGCATTAGCATCCAATTACAGATGCGCCTGCTCTCATTTGCATGTGTTGCGCTATAAATAAGAGACCTGAGGCTGCATAGGCCTTGGATCGGTATTGCAGTCCTTTGAGGTAGGTTACATGCTGTAGGGATGTGAGGACAGTGGTCTGGGAGGGCTATATGGGCCTGCACAGTCCAAGGTAACACCTGTCTATCCCCCAGGCATAAGCATGACTGAGTGAGAGGAAGAGGAGGAGCAGGGAATGGTGCGAAGGAAGAGGCTCAACTTTACCAGGGCTGAATCTGATGCCCTGTTCGAGGCATGCCTCAATGGAACTGCTGCTTAGTGGACAGTGGGGAACACCACAGGCCCGTGCTGCAGCATGGGGTGAGGTGGCAAGTGCAGTCAACCAGCAAGGCAGCCACCAGTGGTCCATGCAGGAGTGCAAGAAGAAGGTTGGCATGGACAGGGGGCAGATTAAGGACAAGGTGGCCACTGTGAGGGCGGCACGTGCTGCCAGTGATGGGGGCCAGCAGTACGTATCCTGGCTGATGCCACGGGAGGAGCAGGTGGCCAGCAGCATGTGGCGTAGTGCCATCGAGGGCATTCCTGGAGGTGGCTTCCAGATGGGTGACAGCCTATCACTACATGGCAGTTGCTGTGTTGGCAGTGTGTGGGTGGTAGGAGGGCATGCCACAGGGCCAGGCGGAACCACTAATGGTACTGTGTTCCTTTACAGCTCCTGAACATCTACATGGGGCAGCGGTGGTGGATGTGTCCACCAAGGGGGTGCCCCCGGACATGGAGGAATACCCATCCACCTCCACAGGTGTCCGAGGGACCGTCCGTCTGCATACCTGCATGTCTGTCTGGACTGATGCCAGTGGTGTGGGTGTGGACATGGCCCTACCTGTGTCCCAGCATGACACCACCCTCAGTGTCCAGTGTGCTGGGACATGGATCAGGGCCAGATCCAGCACTGATGATGATGTGACACACATCCCGGACAGTGATGCATGTGGGACACAGGATGGTCCCACAGATGGCAACCGCCCGGGCAGTTCTGCGGGCGATGCTGGCATGGCTGCCTGCGCAACAGCCCATTCCCAGCCTGTATCTGCATGCTCCAGTGGGGCAGCACTGGTGTGCGGCCAGGGTGGTGGGACTGTTGCAGCTGCTGCGGCCGTGCTGGTGTTCCCTGGCAATCAGCAGCCAGAGGGGCAACATCAGCAGATGGCCAGTGTCAATGGGGGGACAGGGACAGGGGGCAGTGGCAGTGCACCACATATGGACATACCAAAGAATGGCAGTGCTGTGCAGCGCCCACTGCCAAGGGGTGCTGGGAAGCAGGGCCAGGAACACCAGAGGGGACAGCATGCTGGACATGCAGACAACCCCTTGGACTACCACAGTCATCTTCTCCAGGCCTCAATAGATCAGCAGATGCAGCTCATGGAGGCAGTGGATGCACTCAATGCAGTTCTGTGCCAGGCAGAGGAGTGGCGCAGCAGGGACCATGGCTTGATCCTGGCAGAGTTGGCCCAGCAACGGGCAGATGTGACCACTGCCATCGACAGGCAGACCACTGCAATGGTGACTGCCATGGCTACACTGGCCACCCAGTTGGGTGCCCAGCCACCGCACCCCCCCCGCAGGATGCTGTGTCTACCCCCTGTTCCCAGTGTCATGTGACATCTGCTATGTTGATGCCAGCTTCGGCTGTGGGCATACTAAGCACACCTGGTGCGGGCATGTTTGGTGGCCTGCAGACCCCTGCACAGACACGGTCATGTTCACACAGCATCACCCTTGGGGGCCCATCAGTGTCACCCCATGCGGCCACTGGTCAGCCTGGCATGGCTGGCAGGTCTTGGCAGGGCCACCCACGCATCCGTGGCAGCTGTGCAGTATGACTGACCCATCTCCCACCATGGCCACTGTCTGCTGCTGCCTTGTGTGCACTGTGGTGTTCTTTGTGTGACACAGGGGTGAGGTTCCAAGCCCTGCACACACATGCTCCCTGTGCACACCCTCCCGGCTGCTGGCCACTGTGGTGTATGCATGATGATGCCTGCATAGCGCTGTCAGCCACTGTGCAATGGTGCTCAGCGTCTGAGGCACACACAGTGCCACCCACTGGGCATGGTTGTGTGTGGTCCTGTGTGGGTGTGGGGGTGCCTTTTAGGGTGGGTGTGCCTGTTGACCTTTGGGCATGTGTTGTCATGTGTGTGCATGTGTGTGCACATGACATGTGCAGCCCTGCCCATCTCTGCTGCCATGTGCCATCCCCTGCCCCTTCCCATTCCCTTTATGCCATCCACCCCTGCCTGTCTGTGGGCTGTACCCTTGCCCTTGATGGTTACACATGGCCCCGTTGCCTACCTGTGTTGTCCAAAGTGCTCCTCTGTGATGGTGTCCCGGTGCTGCTGTGCCATCCGGGCCAGCAGGGAGTCCCGTCACCCAGGGGGTGGCTGTCCTACACCAGCTGGACCAGCATCCTCATTGTCCCCACTGTTGTCCCCCTCCTAGACCTCAATGGCTATCCCACAGTCAGTGGCCATGTTCAGGGCCCCGAGTTTTCCGTGATTCTGTGGGTGCAGGAAACCGCAGAAATATCCACAGAATTTGCTGTCACCTGTGGAATTCGCAGCTGCTGACAGAACAAATGTGCCCCCTCTCAAATGTTAGTATGCCATGCTGGGAGCCCACCTCAGCGTGGCAAATGCTTCATTTGCCAATGGGGGTGCCCAATCCCCTGTCGGTTTCACTGCCCCCCAAATGCTTCTATGCCACACTGGGAGCCCACCCCAATGTGGCAAAACCTTCCTTTGCCGATGGGGGTGCCCAATCCCCCATCGGCTTCATCAACCCCCCCCAAGCTGTCTGGTGCCACGCTGGGAGCCCACCCCAGTGTGGCAAATGTTTCATTTGCCGATGGGGGTGCCCAATCCCCGCCGGTTTCATTGCCCCCCTCAAATGCTTCTATGCCACACTGGGAGCCCACACCAGCATGGCAAAAACTTTCCTTTGCTGATGGGGTGCCCAATCCCATCAGCTTCACCGTCGTCCCCCCCAAGCTACCTGGTGCCATGCTGGGAGCCCACCCCAGAGTGGCAAAAGTCCTCCTTGTGGGAATCCAAATATAAAAAACCTGAAAAAAAACTTCCATCGTTGCTTCTTTTTACCCCCAACCTGCACCCACCCTCTGTGTACCCACCTCCTCACACCCCACCTCAACCCATACTTACCTCCAGAGCCCAGCGCGATGATCTTCTGTGGACCGGAGTACGCTGCATTCTTCAAAGCCGATCGCTAGACTGAAGAATTGCCTGTAAGCTGTATAATGGACTAAATGGATTTTTTTCAACTTTAGTGCATATCTCAGCCATTTCTGGGAATTTTTGCATTAAATTTTCAACTTGGGGTTTTTGGGGCCCCACCTCATGAACTGTGACACTGATATTTCATTAATCGGTCCCGAAAGGTGGTTTCGCAGTCACTATGTGGAACCACCTTTCCAGAATGATTAACAAAATGTCAGTGTCACAGTTCATGAGGTAGGCTCTTAAAAACCCTATGTTGAAAATTTGGTGAAAATATTCCCCCAAAACGACTATTTTACCAGCGTGCTTTGCGCGGTTCCTACGCACACTCGTAACTTCGAGCATTTTTAATATTTTCACTCCAGATTTTCAGTATTACCATTTTACCATTTTCTTATGAACAGTACAACTGTCATTTTTCACATCTCACCAAATGTGTTTTGCAAGATAGCGTACGCATTATGAGCGGTCGTGCGTAAATCAATGTTCTGATAGATTAATAAAATCACAGTGATACTGTTCTATGAGCAGAGGTTTTAAACTGGCTATGTTGAAAATTTGGTGACAAATCCTATAAAAAGACTGTGTTACGAGCGTGCATTGTGTCAGATATGGCAAAAAAAAAAGGGAAAAATTAAGGGTAAAAATGTGCCTCAGAATTGCTGCAGAAATTGGTGTTGAGTGCCGCAGAAGTTCTGCAGCAAATGGGAACCCTGCCGCAGAACTTTGCTCCGATGTGTCACAGAAAAATTGGGGCCCTGGCCATGTTGTGCAGGATACAGCAGGCCAGGAATAGCCCGCAGGCCTTCGAGGGTCTGTATTGTAGGGCACTGCCTGACATGTGCAGGCAATGGAACCATGCCTTCAGCAGCCTGAACACCCACTCGATGACATTCTGTGTTGTGGCATGTGCCTCATTGTACTGTTGCTGCATTGGGGTCATGGGGCACCGGTATGGTGTGAGCAGCCAGGGCCGTAGCGGATAACCACTGTCACCTGTGTGTAGAGGGGAGTCATTAACATGGTGGTCTTTGTCACTATGTCATGGGCCATCATGGCCATTACCCATGGCACCTCTGACATTGCCCCCACCCCCATGTCTGCACACATCGTCCAGCGTGCTATGCATACTCACCTACCAGATGGCCAGTGGGGATGTCGCCACTCTCGAACCTGTGGCACAGTGCAGACTGGTGCCAGATGAAGGCATTGTGTGCTCCTCCAGGGTGAGTGGCACAGACATTGATTATGCACCCCCTGGCATTGCACACCACCTGGCAGTTGACACTTGGGTAGCCCTTGTGGTTGATGTGTGCCACCCCCTCCAGGTCAGGTGGCATGTGGATGCCTACGTTGGTGCAGTCTATGGCCCCAAGCATGCCAGACAACCCTGCTACCCTGTGGAACTCCTGTATGTGTGCTGTGTACTCCGCCTGTGTGCTGGGGAAACGGATGTACTCTGCAGCATGTGGCAGCAGTGCACTGAGGAATTGTGTAAGTAGGCATGACGCGGCTGACTGGGTTATGCCTTCGTGTCACCTGTTGGTCTCTGGAAGGTGCCCGTGGTGAGTAGGCACATGACGGCTGTGACCTTCATCTCCACAGACAGTGCATGTCTCCATTGTGTGGGTGCCTGCATCTCATCACTGCACAGCTCACAGAGTTGCCTCAGAATCACCCTGTTCAGGTGGTACCAGTCCACAATCTCAGTGTCACTGTACTGTTCATAGGTGGTGCGGGCTCAGTACTGCCTGTTCTGGGTATACCACCGATGGGCCCTTCCACTGCCATGCCTCCCTGCTGCCTGCCTTCTCATACCCCTCATTACTGCTTCCATCTGGAAGGTGGCACTGGCCATGTCCCTGGCTGGTGCTCCCCCCCCGGGTGGCTGTCTTCCTGTTCTCTCTGCTGTGTGTTGCTGGTGCTGCCCCTGCACTGAGTTCACCTCCGGCTCTTCTCCTCTGGGTGCCCTGCCTCTTGCCACTGCCCTCCATCCACTGTGGCACTCTCAGGCCCTCACGCACACACTGGCACAGGCACACCCACTCCTTCTCTCACTCAGGCAAACCTCCAGTGGGCCCTGTCAACTCCTGGCCACACCTGCCTCCTGCTTCCTGTCTTGCCTCCCTACCACTCTGTCTCTGCGCTCCCACCTATGGCTTCACTGTGGTGCATTCTTCCTCCCCCCTCTCTTGTTCCCTTTTATTTTGGCTCATTTCCACTGTCGCGCAACTTCCGCTTGCTCCGCTACTGCGCACATCGCATACTGATGAATATCGCACTGTGCATGTTATTCCTGGTTCCACCCCCTGCAGTTGCACATGCATTCATTACTGTTACACTATGGTGCATTGCATGTTGTGCTGCGCTGCTGCTGAATATCACACCATGGCACATTTCTGCACTTGTGGTGGCGCATCCCTGTTGCGCATGGTGCATCTGCTCTGAATATCCCACCCTTGGAATACTAAATTGCTTATATCTCAGGAACCATACGATGTAGAAAAAAAAATTAAAATTTTCATATGATTTATGACTTTCCTGGCTAGTTTAGCACTTATTTTTCTGACAAAAAGTCGGTATCACTAAGCGTTTTTGAGATACAGGCTCCGAAAGGCATGGCGGACACTGTGATGTTAGTCTATGGTAAAAATAGTCACATTCAGAGTGCCGTAACTTTGCAGCCCTGTAATATTTTGTCACCAAACCACCAAAAGGCACATCTGTGGAATGTTGGCTTTCTTCCCTCCATATTTAAGCCCAAAAGACCAAACCATCCTTTTGCAGCAGCATGACAAAGAATTCCTGTTATTTTAGGCATAATGTCGGCAAAGTAGTGTCGCAAATCACAATACTTTCGCAAAAGAAAAATCACGAAAGTGTTTAATGTGCAACAATACTTTGTGACACTACTGTTTCAAAAAATTTCAAAAACATTTCTGGGGTGTTTAACCCCCCAAAAAAGACATGGCTAGCATCCTCAGGGCTCGACTAGATGAACACAAAAATAATTGTGTCCCTAGAGGGTCCCAGATTTAAACACCAAGCATTTCTGTGACCAGAAACTGAAAACAAAATGGCAGATTTGCGACACTACAGGAGTCATTTGCGACACTAAAAACTGCATTTGCGACACTGTCAAACTTTTTGTTAACTTTTCCCATTGACTATTAAGGGAAACTTGTTTTTTGAATAACTTTTGAACCGTTTAATATTTTTTCACGAAATCTTCAAAAGACACATCGGGGACCCTGGCAACATCTTTTCTGAAGTGTTCCAACTTGTCGCACAAACAGTGCGACCTGTAGGCACGAGCAAAGAATGCGCAAAAAAAGTGTAAATATGACTTTCTCTTGTGCTTTATAGCTCTGCAACTGTAGATCCCATCATTATGAAACTTGGCAGATCCAGAGAGCTATAGGACTGCTCCATTCCAGAAAAATTTCAGGCAAATCTGTCATATGGTGGCAAAGTTATTAAGCTGCAAATTTTCATACTTTAACCTTAAATGGGGTTCTCAACCCTAACTATAGTGGCACTACTGTGCCACTGTAGTATATGTAATAGATAACCTACTCTTAGGTGCATGGTCATGCTCTGATATATGCATGCCTTGGTGTGCATCAACCACCCAAGGCGTGTGTATATCAGAGCGCAACTGCACATCCTAGAGTGGGTTATCTGTCTCATAAAATGGCAAATTTTTTTGGGGGGGTAAGCGGCAGGTGTGTGGTCACGCCTGATATAAGAGCATGGTCGGTGATGATGATTGTCCACTAGATGAGCTACTTTTTTCCTACCGATTTTATAAATATATTTATAAAATGGGTAGGGAAATTGCTGTTCTTTTATTGGACCATCAGCATCACATGACTGTGTATATATCAGAGCAGGACTGCACACCTGCACTTTTACCCCCCCAAAAAACTATTTTACCATTTTATAAGATAGATAACCCACTCTAGGATGTGCGGTCACGCTCTGATATACGCACGCCTTGGGTGGTTGACTAAGGCATGCGAGTATCAGAGCATGATCACACACCTAAGAGTGGGTTATCTATTACACATATATATATATATATATATATATATATATATATATATATATATATTATAGTGGCACGGTAGTGCCACTATAGTTAGGGTTGAGGAGCCATTTACATGTTAAACCCAAAATCTTGCACCTTAATAACTTTGCAACCATTTGATGGATGTGCCTGAAATTTGGAATACATGATCAAGACCTATACGCCTTGGGATCTGCCAAGTTTTGTACTGGTCAGATAGACAGCTGCGGAGTTATTAAGCATGATCTGCGCATGCGTTTATGCTTTTTCTGGAATTCTATGGTCGCGCCTACAGGTCGCATAGTTTGCGCAACCAGCTTGAAATCTTCAGGGAACATGCGGCCAGGGTCCCCGATGTGCCTTTTGAAGACTTCGTGAAAAAATATTAAATGGTTAAAAAGTTATTCAACAAACAATTTCCCATTATAAGTCAATGGGAAAAGTTAACAAAAAGTTCAACAGTGTCGCAAATGCACTTTTTACTATCGCAAATGGCCCTTTTACTGTTGCAAATCCGCCATTTTGTTTTCAGTTAGTGATCAGAAAAATGCTTGCCATTTAAAATTGAGACCCTCTAGCAACCTAATTATTTTTGTATTCACCTAGGTGGGCCCTGAGAATGCTAGCCATGTCTTTATTTTGGGGTAAAACACCCCGAATTTATGTTTTTCAGATTTCTGGAAAAAGTAATTTCACAAAGTAGTGTCGCACTAACGAAAGTGTCACAAATTTTTGCGAAAGCTTTTACGACACTACTTTGCGACACTATGCCCAAAATAACAGTAATTCTTTGCCACCCTGCTGCAAAAGAACGGTTTGGAGTTTTGGGCTGACATTTGGAGGGAACGCAGCCCACATCTCACAGATGTGCCTTTCAGTGTTTTATTGAAAAAATGTTACATAGTGGCAAAGCTACGGTACTCCAACTTTGACACTTTTTCCCATAGGATAACATTACGGCATACAACGCATTGCAGCAATCGTTTGGTGCCCTGCTGCAAAATAACGGTTTGGTCTTTTGGGCTGAAATTTGCAGGAAACACAGCCAACATCCCACAGATGTGCCTTTCAGTGGTTTGGTGAAAAAATATTACAGGGAGGCAAAGTTATGGCAGTCCGAACTTCTGTTTTTTTCCCATAGGATAACATTACAGTGTTCGCTGCGCCTTTCAGGGCCCATATCTCGAAAACGGTGCAAGATACAGACTTTTTGTCAAAAGAATTCTTAGCCCCCTAACAGGTACTAAGTATAAAACTAGCCAGGAAAGTGATAATTCATATGACTTTTAAATTTTTTTTTCTATGTCGTACGGTTATTGAGATATAAGCAATTTACTATTCCAAGTCCTCATTTTTGTGTTCCGAGAGTCATTATTTTGCATACATTCTTTGTACTCACTGTCTTTCTCTACACAGCTTTTGGGAAAAACCAGCCTGTGCACTTACATTACTGTTACCATTACCGTTTCTGCTATGCGGTTCCGTGAACGTTTACTTACTGTTCATGTTTACGCCACCATGTGTGTTACCCTTTGCGTTTTCATGTATGTTTGCGTTTGCGTTGTTTTTAACATTTCTGTCTACAGTACTGTTTCTCTTTCTGTTTCTCTTTGTGTCACCATGTGCATTACGATTTGTGTTTGTGGGCACAAATGTTACTATGTGACAAGACATCACGTGGTTGGAGCGCAGTGCCTGCAGAGCCCCACGCTCCCTTCACCGTATTACATTCACTATTTCTCATTATCATTCTCAAAAAGAAGGGAAATTAGAGGCAAAAAACTCTGTTTAATGCATAAGTTAGGTTGTTCCACAGCACATAGCGGAAATTGATGTTAGTTGAAACTTATTTGTACTTTCCAGCTCACTCTACACTGGAATCAGGTATTGGTCGCCGGTCCAACTGTCACCCCATTCTCCTATTCCTCAGCTTCTTTCCACATGATGGGGTGACAGTTAGGCCAACGACCCCATACACACCCTGATTCCAGTTGGCAGGTGGGCTGAGGGGCAAAGGGATTTCAACCCTAACATCGATTTTTTGTCGCTGTGGAACAACCCTAACTGATGCACTGAACAGAGTTTTTTGCCTCTAATATATATATGTATATATATATATCTATATATATAGATATATATATATATAAAAATATATTATAGTAGCACAGTAGTGCTACCATTGTTAGGGTTGAGTAGCCCTTTTAAGGTTAAAGGGTCAAATTTTGTACCTTAATAACTTTGCCACCATTCAACGGATTTGCCTAAAATTTGGAATACTTGATCAAGAAGCATACATCTTGGGACCTGCCAACTTTCATAGTGGTCAGCTATACAGCTGCGGAGTTATTAGGTGAGATCTGCGCACATGTTTACGGTTTTTGGTGAATTCTTTGCTCGCACCTACAGGTTGCATGGTTTGAGTGACTGGTGCAAAAACTTCTGTGAATGTGTGGCCAGGGTCACTGATGTGCATTTTGAAGATTTTGTGGAAAAATATTAAATGGTTCAAAGGGTATTCAAAAAATAAATTCCCATTATAAGTCAATGGGAAAAGTTAAAAAGTTCAACAGTGTTGCAAATGCACTTTTTAGTGTCGCAAATGGCTCTAATAGTGTCGCAAATCCACCATTTTGTTTTCAGTTGGTGATGAGAAAAATGCTTGGCATTTAAAATCGGGACCACCTATGGACACAATTCTTTTTGTGTTTACCTAGTTAGACCCTCAGGATGCTAGCCATGTCTTTATTTTGGGGTTAAACACCCCAGAAATATGTTTTTCAAATTTCTGGAAAAGGTAGTGTCGCAAAGTAGTGTCACACTCATGACACTTTTGTGATTTCATTTGCAAATGTGTTGTGATTTGCGACACTATTTTGCAACACTTTGCACAAAATAACAGGAATGCTTTGCCACCCTGCTGCAAAAGAACAGTTTGGTATATTGAGCTGAAATTTGGAGGGAAGACTGCCAACATGCCATAGATGTACGTTTTGGTTATTTGGTGAAAAAAATATTGAAGGGCTGCAAAGTTATGGCACTCCAAAGTTGACACTTTTTCCCATAGGATAACATTACAGTGTCCATCATGTCTATTGGGGCCTGTATCTCGGAAATGATGCGAGATGCAGAATTTTTGTCGGAAAAATGCTTAGCCCCCCAAGTGTGGGCTAAGTACAAAACTAGCCAGGAATGTCATAATTCATATGAAAATTTTCATTTTTTTCTATGTCATACGGTTCCTGAGATATAAGCAATTTAGTATTCCAAGTCCTCCTTTTCTGCTCCGAGGCCCATTATTATGCATACATTCTTTGTATTCACTGTCTTTTTCAATGCAGTTTTTGGGGAAAAGAAGGGTGTGCCCTTTCATTACTGTGCCAGTTAGCATTTCCAGTTGCGTTTCCATTACCGTATGTGTCACCATTCCTGTGTACGCCACTGTGTGCATTATGGCTTGCATTTTTGTTTGCGCTTCTGTTTGCATTACTGTTACCATTTGTGTTTCCATTACAGTTTATGGGGTTTTTTTTGATCAACCTGTGCATTGCCATTTGCGTTTGCGGTCTACCTTTTGTTTGCATGTCTCTTTCATTTTGCGTCATCATCACTGTTACCGTTACCATTGGCGTTTCCAATCGCATTACCATGACTGTGCACATTACGGTTTGCATTTCTGTACATGCTTGCATCTTCATTTCTGTTTCCTTTGGCATTACTGTTGCTGTTATCGTTACCATTTACATTTCAAATTGCAGTACCGTGACCATGTGCATAATGGTTTGCATTTCCGTACGTGCTTGCATTTGCGTTTCTGTTTCCTTTGTCGTTATTGTTGCTGTTACTGTTACCATTTGCATTTACAATTGTGGTACTGTGCCTGTGCATGTCACGGTTTGCATTTCCATACTCACTTCCATTTGTCTTTCCATTTCTGTTTCCTTTGGTATTATTGTTGCTGTTACCATTACCATTTGCATTTACAATAGCAGTTCCATAACTGTGCATATCACAGTTTGCATTTCTGTATGCACCTGCATTTTGGTTTCTGTTTCTGTTTTCTTTGGCATTATTGTTGCTGTTACCACTACAATTTGCATTTCCAATTGCGGTACTGTGACCATGTACGTTACCAGTTGCGTTCCATACGCGCTTGCATTTGCATCTCCATTTATGTCACTGTTAGCTTTGGCATCACTTTGTGCTTGCGTTTCTATTACCATTTGCTTTACCATTTCCATTTGCTTTACCATGTGCGTCACCATTGTGACTTGCATTTGCTTTGCAGTTCCTGTTACTATGTAACAAGACATCACGTGGTGGCCCACCACTGCATTCCATTCACAATTTATTATCCTCATTCTCAAAAAGAAGGGAAATTAGAGGCAAAAAACTCCATTTAATGCTTCAATTAGAGTTGTTCCACAGTGACAAAAGTGGGGAAATTTGGTGTTGGGGTCATCGGTCCTAACTCTCACCCAATTCTCCTATACCTCTGCTTATTTACACATGTGATGGGGTGAGAGTTAGGGCCGATGACCCCAATGCACACCCCAATGCCGGTTGGGGAGGTGGGCTGAGGAGGTCCAAGGGAGGCTTTCAACCCTAACACCAAATTTCCCCACTTTTGTCGTGGAACAACCCTAATTGATGTATTAAATGGAGTTTTTGGCCTCTAATATATATATATATATATATATATATATGTGTGTGTGTGTGTGTATGTATTATGGTAGCACAGTAGTGCTACCATAGTTAGGGTTGAGCAGCACTTTTAAGGTTAAAGGGTGAAATTTTGCACATTAATAACTTTGTCACCATTCAACGGATTTGCCTGAAATTTTATACAGTGCAAGTCACTTATAATGGGCACATCTGTGCAAGCAGATTTTGCCCGTTATAGGGAGTGGGTGCTGTAACCAAAAATAGTACTTTTAATTAAAATAAAGGCACTAGTACTGTACTGGTTACTTTTGCATCCTCTATCTATCTGTCTATTTCTCTCTCTCTCTCTCTCCTCTCTCTCTCTCTTGCTCCATCTCTCTATCTATCTAACTCTATATATCGATCTATCTATATATCTAGCTAGCTAGCTAGCTAATATCTGCACATGCCTAGTGCAAAGGAATTGGTGATGCATTTGAAATTTGTCACTGAGAGTTAAAGAAATCAGTTTCCCATTATAGCCCATGGGAAAATATATGATCTGAAAGTGAAAGCAGGTAAACAGCCCCAAAAAAGTTTCTTTGCCACTTCATAGCAAGAAAACAGTTAGAACTTTTCAGCTGAAATTTGCAAGGTGGCAAGCCCTTGCCCCACAGATGTGTCCTTTGCTGGTTTAGTGAAGAAATGGACACCAGTTGCATAGTTACAGCACTCTGAATTTGTGAATTTTCCCCTAGGATAACATAAGGTAACTTCTATGTTAAACCTGAATTTTTGAACATTAATAACTTTGGAACCATTTAACAGATGTACATGACATTTGGCATGTATAATGTCTAGTGGTAGGTCTCTTGAACTGCCAAGCATTGCAACTTTTGAATCACAAGGGTTACCTGGAATGGCTTTAGGAGTGTGCTATGTCTCTGTATTTAAAAAGAATATTTATTATAATGCAATTTAAATGCTAATCATATATTTTCCCCATAGACATCATGAGACTATGAATCCTATGTGTGTAGTCCCAAGTTTACATATAAAAGTAACATGAAGGGAAAATGGTATAAAAAGTAGAGAAAAAGGAGAGCAGGTTGTCTGCATACACACACATATACCCCCCTGAGACAGCTGCAAGTAAGTGCAATAATTCTTGTATATTATTCTTTCTTATTTCAGAGCAATGTTTTATTTTAATTAAAGGAGGGAAAAGAGGTTTACTCCTAGAAGAACCCACATGAGTTAAATAAATAAATATATATACATAGGTTCTGCGCTCCTTTTTCTCCACTTTTTATATCATTTTCCATTTATGCTGCATGTTATATGTAAACTTGGGACTACACAGATATGATTCATAATCTCAAGATGCCTATGGGGAAAATGCATTATAATAAACATTCATTTTGGGAAATAGTAGCCTATTGAAAAATAGTCAGAATAACAACTTTCAGAAATATAAATGTGACCTATAATAAACTAAAATGAATGTTGTAACAGAAAGAAAAATGTGGTCAAGATTAGACTACTTTTACAAATAAAATGTTAGGATGTAAAAGTGGAGACATTATGAAATGTAACAAAAAAACAAACTGGAGTGAGCATCAGGAAGTGATGCTCTATACTAACATAGAATTCAAAAAAACTTTAAAAAGTAGAGCACACACACCTCTGATACAAGGGCACAGGTCTATAAACAACTTTTATTCAGAAGTATCACAAAAAAGCCATATCACCTAACACATTTCGGATGATTACTGCATCCTTTCTCAAAGGTTAAACCACTTAAAGTGAACATTCCCTTAAATACTCATACCAATTAACTAACAATGACATCACTGATTTAATCACCAAATTGTTAAAACAGTTACTGAACTTGAATAAATATAAATTAATTTATATAAATAGCAACTATATTATAAAGACTCAAATATTTAACATAAAAATCATACAAGACAAGAAAGAGGAGGGGAAGAAGGGACAAATTAAATTATTAATTCAGAATTATATACAATACCAACATATTTGATTCCAAAACTGTGCTCCATTCGTACCCGTTTAATAATAAATTAGTGTCATCAGGCACCGCAAAGAATACATAAAGCAGTGTACCAGATGTCACTATTATTTTTCCTTTTCTTTTACTAGCACAAAAGAAAGCCTTAATAACAATATAAAAAAGGGAAGTAAAAATACAAATACATACTTGCACTAAGAAAAAAAGAAAATATATATATATATACAATCACTACTATAGTTATAACATTATACATATATATCCAAATACCTTTAATCCTTCATATCACAATCAATCACAAAAACTTAAAAGCAAGAAGGGGGGGGGAGGGAGGAAGGGTTTTGAAAAAACATCACTCCAGCACAGGTATTATAACTTAATAATAACAGCCTTTCAAATCAATAATTCCCCACTCAGTTAACTATTGCAACTCTTTCTTGAGTCATTTCTTCATTCTTTTTTGTTTAAGGAAAGGTTTTAATTCAAATCCAGTATTTAATCCTTTATTTTTAGTAGCGTTCAGGTTGATGATCCAGAATGCTTCCCTTTTTAATAAAAGGTCATCAAAATCACCCCCTCGTGGTTTGCAATAAACTTTGTCTATACCCACAAAGTGAAACTCGTGTGTTTCATCTTTCTTTGCCATAACTACATGAGCAGCTGTGGCATATGTTAAATCCTTTTTCTCGATAGCTTTTAAATGTTCCTTCACTCGGATTTTAAAATTACGTTTCATTTTTCCACTGTAAAAGCTGTTACAGCTACACACTGCCATATATATTAAACCTTCGGTGTGTTGCAGGTGATTAACTGTCTAATATTAAAAATCCGTTCCATATTGCTACAAGTGAATTCTTTACATCCTTCAATCACCGGGCAAACTTTGCAATTTTTACAAGGGTAACAACCCACTACATCTTTATTTAACCACGTGTCAGTCTCTCTAGTTGTATCAATGAAGTGGCTATGCATAAGTCTATCTCCTAAGGTGTTAGCTCGTCTGTATGCCATTCTCGGTGGTGTGTCAGTAATCTCTTTTAAACCTGGGTCACTAGATAAAACCTTCCAATGATTTTTAATAATGTTCTCTATCTCTCTAGCTTGTGTCGAGAAAGTAGTCACAAAATTAAACCTTTCTCCTTGACTCTCCTGCAACGTAACTTTTTTGCTTAACAATTCTACTCTATCTGTCCTTTTAGCATATTCTCTACCTGTTTTAATGCACTTAGTGACATTAATTATTAAATATAGTAAAGAAAGAGAGGAGACGTTGAAAGAGGAAATTAAAAAGAAGGAGATAGAGGATTTACAACACAAAAATGATGCAAATTTTGAAGGCTTGAATAACAAATTAAAAGATGCTATAAATAAACTGGATAATGAACTGAAAACAGCAAAACAGATCAAGTTTATTAGAGATAGGAATGACTATGCCAATGATAGAGTCTTCAATTGGAAAAATAATCCACGCGGAATTTTAAAAAACAAAAGACAGGTATCTTTTGATTTCAGCAGTGTGAGTGAATCTGAAATAGAAGAGGTTAATCAGCACCATTTTCAGTGAGAGAGGCAAGAGCCAGTGGTGTTCTTTGATGTGTCTTATCTGTAGAATTGTTATTGCTATAGAGCACTTTGTAGCATTGAAAAGCAGCAGAGAGTGATACTTTGTATGTTTTATGACATGCTATCAGACTGGCAGTCTATGGCCACAGTGTTTCTGTCTCCTGTTGGATCTCTTGAGGTCTGCATTTGACACACAGCAGGGGGTCTCTCTGTCTTAGCCTAGTGCAAAACATGAATAGCATTAGTAAGTCAGGAAGAGATAACAATCACAGAAGAGCTGCCATGCACTGTAATGGTTTTGATGTATTTTATATCTATTGAACAATGTATTGAAGGAGGTGTACAATGACAGTGTGGAGTGGTGCAACGTTAGTATGACAGACATGTCTTCTCACAGGACATAGTGACAGTAGAGGTAAGTAAGGCAATTAGCAACATGTCATATTATCAGCCTATATTGTGGCTTATATGTTTCTCAGGCTCATTACTGTGAATACACAATGTATGTAGGCATGAACATACAAAGAGTTGCTAAAGCTAACGGGCTGTTTCTGCCATTGGTAAACTGCAGGTATCCTACTGCATTTTACAGTAATGCAAAAAATGACATCATTGCTGTTTTCATATCTTGACTCTTTTTTGTCTACTAAAATTAGAAAACCATGGCATGGTAGTACAAAGAAAATTAAACAATAAAAAGCATGCCTAATCTGGGTTGCTTGCACAATTTTCACAATGGCTACTTGAAGGTCCAAATGAAATAGGAGGCAGTATAGCATAGTGGTTAAGGGCAGTGAACTTTAAACCTGGAGAAGTCAGTTTGAATCCCATTAGCTCCTTCTTTGCATACTGTGTGACCCTGGAAGCAAGTTCTGGTTTGGTGTGCCTTTTCTGGGTAAACAATTTCCCCAAATATAAACTTTAAGAATGGCAGGGCCCTGGCTGTTAAATACCAAGGCTATCTATTTTTTCTCTTTTAGTCTCTTTTTGTCTTTTTTGGCTGCCAGCTCCTATCCTCTCACCCTTCCTCCCTGATTTCTTCTAGGTTTCTGAAATGATTCTTTGTATGTGTTATTCATGTGTCCTGTTTGCCATGATGCCATATCCGAACTGATGAATATGGTTGTGTGCTCTCTTTAACGTTGTATGCCCTTGTTTAACATGTTTAACATATATGTACTCTCCTGATGTGGAACCTTTGTAAAAGAGCCTTGGCTCAAAGATAATTGTAATCCTAAACTCCAATAAATAAATACATTTATCAAATGAAACTCAGTTTTGTTCTAGGTCATTCTTTAGCATGTACCCTAATGTGCAGCACTGAGCATAGAAGTTTGCAAGTAGTGGAATAGCTAGACTGCTATGGTGGTCTGGTCATTTATTGCAATTGAGTCAGGTAACTGTGACATAACAAAGCTGGTATTTGCAGCCATCTGTCATGTCACTGTAAAAAAAACACACAGGGGAAAAAAAAAATTTGCTACCATAAAGTGTGAAATCCTCAAGTGCTATTTATTTGTTAAGTGTGCATCACTGACCAAACAGGGAAGGGAACACTAAGATAATCTCTATTGTAAACTTCAGGTCCATTCAGAAAGGAATGCATTGAACTTCTCTCTGTTTCTCTCTCTCTCAGCCCCCTTGCAACATGATGGGGGGGAGAGGGGGAGAGAGAGAGAGAGAGAGAGGGAGGGAGGGAGAGAGAGAGAGAGAGATTTCCATAGTAGCAAAAACTAGGCTTATGGTTCCAACTCAAGGTAAGATGACATCATAAAACCCACTGGAGCTTTGTTCCTGAGATCTAGGATGGCGTCTCACCCCTCGATGGAAAGATATGGTTACCAGTGCATTATTATATACGGTTATCTATTTATTTATTTAATACAATTAAATAATGTGACATGGTAAAAACAATAATTCAAGAGACCCTGCAGCTGATTAGGTGACATATAAGTAATAAAAGCCCTTTATCCTCAATGGCATCATTTCACTAGATTCACCGGGACTGCAAAGCTCCACACCCGTTATATTTTATAAGATCAAATCCTCTGGGATCATAGAGGTCGCAAATATATCCTAGAGTTCCCAAAAGCAGCCCCAGGCAACCCCTAATATAAATGACACCCCTGTTAAACTTTTCTTGGAAATAAACCCCAGAATTATGGCAATGCAAGTAAGTCAAATCAGCATGCAAAAAAAAGTATATTTAAAAACCAACACACATACACACAACCCTCAATTTGTGTTAACTGTGTTAAATAAACTCACACATACAATCTATATTGTGAACAAATAGGGAGTGATTGAATTGAGTGGCACATGGGGAGGTATCAAAGTGTTTCTTTCTGACCAAAAAAGAGATATCAGATAAATCGATAACACTTTCCAGTTGCGAATGGCCCACCGATGTGTGCCGTCCTGGCGAGAGGGGGATGATGATAATAAGGATGCAAATGATGGCGAGGAGGTGACTGAGGACACTCGCCCACTAAGCGACTCACATCATCAGAGGAAACAGGACTGAAGACAGCACTGAGTTGCCTGCTTGGGTGCCCTTTTGTTCGCCGGCACCAGCCACCTTCCGGTGGCAACAGCAGCAGGGGCAGCAGTCAGGGATGCTCTCGGATTGGCTACATGCTTCCTTTATCTGCACACAAGAACAAAAAATGCATGAATCTTCATTTCAGTGCAGCTGAGGTAAAGATTGTCCTTTTTTGCTGAGATGTCAGCAGGTTGAGTTTTTTGTGTTGCTTTTTTCCTCTTTTCCCCATCTTATCACTGATAAATCCTGGATCGCAAAGCTTCTATTGATACCTGCGCTGGATCAGCTGGGGGCTGTACACCTTTCCAATGCATTCCAACAGACTTTGAAAGTGGCAGCACATCTGGAAGGTAAGCGTATTTGCTGTGTGCGGAACACTTACCACACTGCTAAGTCCTGGTCTAATTTCTCCCATTGCATGTTCTGTGCGCCGAACAGTTTTGCTTTTATTTAAGTCTTGGAGAAAGAGGAAGAGAGAGAGGAAGAGTTAGGGAAATCTTCATGGGGAGGGGGGGTGAGTGGCAAACAACAAAAAGGGGCATTTCTGTTTGTAAAACAGCGCTTGTTAGTTTTTGTTTTCCATAAGAGATTTGCCATTTAGCTTGCAGCTATATCTGGAATGTGAACCTTGGATAAACTGTATTTAGAGTCCTTCTGCCAAAAGAAAAATTTTTGCACAAATACTGTATATTTTCTTAAACTGCATTTTTGAGCTGGTGTTAAAAATTGGTTTAACTTTGCAGGGTCATAATTTATGTCTAGCAGAGCTGAGACTTGGGTGGTTTGCAATCATACTGTGGATATGATGTGCCACTGTTGATGGTTCTGCATAGCCACATTTGTATATAATCTGCAAGGATGAGAAAGTGGTGGTGGTGTGTGTGTGTGTGTGTGTGTGTGTGTGTGTGTGTTTGGGTTGAGGGGGCTGTAGAAGTGAGCAGTTAAAGAGAAGAGGGTAAATATTCTCTGTGCATGGAGTTACTGAGGTTGCGAGAGGGTGAGGGAGGCGTACCGATTGGGGGTGTTTAAAGCACAAATATTTATCTGCCAGACACACAGGGAAAAGACAAGCGCTGACCCAAACAGTCAAAGGAAACTATATATGAAATGTCAAATGGCAGGTCTGAAACAGATGAGAAAACTAACCGAGGAAGAATGATTTATGATTTATGTTATCACCATCATCACCATCATCAGTAATAATTGCAAAAAACATAATTAATACCTGCAGTCTCAGTCATCATAATTCCTGTGTTTGAAACAGTGGGTCCGAATTGGAGCACTGCATCTTCTGACAAGGGTGCATATAGTAGACATGACAGGTAATTCTCAACACCTTAATTCCTCCGGAGACTTGTGGTGATCTTTCTGGATTTGACAGCACCTGGGCTGGGGGGGAGGCTTTTAATGCCAGGGATATCAACCCAACTGCTATTGCATCTGTAACAGTATGTGCCAGCAGTGAGAAACCCCTGACAGGACTCAGCCGGGTTTGCTGCTGGGACTGAATGTCTCTTGCATTCTTCGAGCCATCCACTGCTTAGGCTGTTCCAGGTTTTTTTGGGGGTGGGGACTATAAATCCCGCAGTGCACAGTGTCTGCTGGTCAGTGAGGTTCCCTTCATATTTTTTTCTGGGAGTGAAAGTCAAAAGAATGGCTCCAACTTTGAAAATCAGCAATGTTTTCAGAACTCAGTTTCGTTCCCACATTTTGTAAGTCCATAGTCTGACACAGAGCCCAATTTTGAAATTAATATGCAAGATTACTGATAAAACGACCCTTTCTTTCAGAAAAAAATGACTTCCACATCTGGAAAATTGAATGTTACATCATCTTCATTTTCCCTTTTTTCTCTTCTGGAGGTTAAAACAGTGTTGGCTTAGTGTGCTTTTCCTGGTGAAACAACACCCCCCATTATCTCACTGAGGAAGCTGGCACTTTGTGATAAAAAGCTCATCACCCCGACCTGCTATGCTTCTCACCTGTCCCTAATTTTTCAGGGACGTTTCTGATTTTGTCTCAGAATGTTCTTCTGTCCCTTGTAAAATATGTGTTTTTGTGACTAAACAGTGAGGGTTGTAAGCCCAAAATAATGCAAACATTACAGTTACATACTCGTTCTTCTTCAGAAAATGCATCTTATACAGATCCCCCTGTTCTGTCAGCTTTTTGAGGGAATATTATCAATTTTTTTAAGATGTGTCCCTGATTTCGGGTCTTTGTCCCTTATTTTATAAGCCTTGTCCCTGATTTCTCAGGCAAGAGATCGAGAGGTATATGTGACCTGCCGCTTCCCCATCAGTGGAGTGCAATGTGGGATTTGTTATGTGAAATGCCAGAGACCAGGTGGAAGGATTAAAGACTAGAGAACAACTTAAAGAGTTTCCGATTAATAGCAATATATAGTCCCCTGCAAGAAGGGGGTGTAGCTGTTCCAGGTTTGCCAGCAGCTGCCCTACTGATCGATCCACCTGTTTTTCTGTCTCATCGAGAGAAACTGATCCACAGCTGACAGTTACTCTTCCGAATATAATAGTGTGAGTATGTGTGGCTGTCAAGATTACAGTGGAGACTTCACTTAAAAAAACAAGAAAGAGAACATTCCAATGTCACCGTTTATTTAATCTGCTCCCTAAATTTATATATACCTAACTTACAGTGTCATGAAATGTTTCTTCCGTCGTGTAAAATGAAGTGTATTTTATGTTTTTTTTTTACCATAAGCAGAAAAACCAAAAACAAACAAACAGAAAACAAATTCAATTTACTTGTGGATATTTGTTCAAATATTATTTATGGGGCATCAGAAGTTGTGTGCTGTCCTGACCCCACCTTCATAGGACATAAGCAAATGCTCTTTCGAAGCTGCCGTCTTTGCAGCACCAGATTGAACAATCACATACATGTTCATCTGAGGCCAGCGCAACAGCTCTCATCCCCCAGCTGTCAGCGCTGCACTGAGTGGAGTCCTCCAGACACAAAAGTTGCATTTAGCTGTAAGTTGCCTTAAGCTGTTTGAAATTAGCTGGCTGGGAGGAGAGTTAACCCTTGCTGTGCCACTGTCTGATATATTTATATCCAGAATTATGGTGTTCTAATTCTGTCCGCAGCCTAGGGGTTAAATGCCAGCTATTTAAAGTGTTCTTGTCACAGCCCAGGGCCACACAATGTGAAGACCAAGGGGAGGTAGTAAGAGAACTACAGGGCAGCATCATGGATTGTGCTGACAGTTTAAAAACATTGTGTGGACTATTGAATTCTTGCAAAAGATGTAGAGCTGCAGTTGTGGTAAAGGACAGTACTCTGTTAGAGATCAGAGTTCTAATGAGCAGCTTCTGAAACCCTGAACAAGTTAAAACTGTTTAGTAATTACATTACACTATATAGGTGCATCTCCTACATTAATTTGATGAAGAAAAAAAAAAAGAAATGCTGCAAAGTCGAAATCCATTCATTACTAGCTACCATTAACATATTCACATGCCAATGCAGTTTACTGGAGAGAAATGTGATGGCACTGTTAGAGAAAGAGCTAGTGTATACAGCAGGTATTATTTTCCCCTTTCCCCTTAAATCATATGCAGTTTGTGTTGTTGCAGTCCATGACTGGTCCCTGCTTCTATGCATGAGATTGCATGAATAATTGAATCTCCGAAGCCCCGCATAGACAGCCCCATTAAAAAAAAAACAGCGGCTCTTTCCTTTTAAGTGAAAGCCACTGCAGCCTAGATGCTGTCATCCAGAGCTCGCCCATCCATTGGTGCAACTGAGACATGCCCGCTCAAGCAAGCACTACATTGACCAGCTCACGCACACACCTCCAAGAGTCACACTGTCCCAAGATGTTTCTTGCACATGCGCACAAGCAAACATAAAAATAGAACACTTTTTTTTACTTTGTAATATGAAGGCTGCTGGGTAGTGTAAAATGTATTTATGACTGTATATTGAAGTTGTTGCTTTTGATCTAAGTTATTTGCATTGCTTGCACTTTAACATAGATACAGGTGTCAGTGATTTGAATGTAGTAAAATCCAATAAATGCAAAGTGAGCACTAGGGGGCACTATCTTTGACAAAGACCTTGGGATTAAAATGTTAGAGGTGTCTGTAACTGTTGTTCCTCCTGGCATGGGCCTTTTTAGGCCACTATATGCATTTGTGCAGTTTTGTGGTAAATACATGCTTTGACAATGGTTAAGCAACTTGTTTTATGGTTTTAACTTTAGTGTGAATGAGTTAGGTGTGCTGTGACTAGTTCCTCTGAGCTAAATAAATTTAATATTTGGTTGTGGGTGGCAGCGTGTGTGTGTGTGTGTGTGTGTGTCAGCCTGTCTGTGCCAGGTGTGGAGTGATCTCAGTGCTGGTGAGAAGGTTCTGAGGGCTGGAAAGTAGTTGAGGTGTGCGGTCGTACTGGGAGGCATGCAGTTGTTGTGGAGAAATCCATGATCATGTGACAGAAATTGAATTAGAACACTGGATTTTCACTGAGATATCTTATCCATTTTATAAACATATGTATATATACACATACACTATGTGAAAAAGACCTTTTGGAGATTAGAGCTTCTAAACTAACCCAGTGATATGTAACAAGTAAGCACTGACATGGATGTGAGTCCTATCAAGTAATGCTTCTATTATCAAATGAAAGAAGTTTAATAATGCATTTCAGATTTGAATCATGTTTAAATATTACAGGAACAATTCACAGAACCATTCTGAACACTTCCACAAGACCTCTTGGTTTTATGGACAGCAGTGGTATCCAGGATAGTAAACAGCATGCGTTCATGGCAGAGAAGTCTTGTCAGAATAATCTCTTCGTTTTCTTTGACTCAGTGATGAGGGATCTGGATAAGGGCCATGTTGTGTACTTACTGTACTTCAGCTGTAGCAAGGCTTTCTATTTGGTGCCTCACAGATGCTTGCTGAAGAAGATGGAGGATCTTGGCATAGCTAAGGACACAGTAAGATGGGTAAGTAAATAGCTAAAGGGGAAGCAACAGAGGGTTGTGGTTAATAGGGTCATATCAGATGAGAGAGAGGTCATGAGTGGGGAATAATAAGGATCTTTTGTGGGCTTAATCCTATTCAATCTGTTCATCAGTGACATTGGAGAAGGAATTTGGGGCAGGACATTTTATGTCTGTTAACAGATGACACTAAGCTCTGGGAAGGGTAGATGTCGATGAGGGAATCAGGGAAATGCAGTGACCTGCAGAGGCAACAGAGGTGTTGTAATGCTTGGCAACTAAAATTTAATGCCAAAAAGTGCAAGGTGATGCATCTATGGAACAAGAACCCCAGGAAAATGTACTGGATGGAAGGGGTAAAACTTAACACTATGGCTGAGGCATGAGACCTAGGATTAACCATCAGTGACACCCTCAAACAATCAGTCCAGTGCCACAAGACCTATAGTGAGGCATACCTGTATAGGATGCTGGGGATGTATTGTGAGGGGTATTTACAGCAGAAGGCAGGAAGCAATACTACCCCTTTTATAGATTTTTGCTGAAGTGACACCTGGAACACTGTGCCTAGTTGTGGAGTTGTCACCTCAGGAAAGATAAGGACAGTCTGGAGATGGTACAGCATAGGGTGAGAAAGATGATTCAGGGCCAAAAGGGCAGGTCTTATGAGAAGCCCCTCAAAACACTGAACATGTACTCGCTGGAGACCAGAAGGGAGAAAGGAGATATGATAGAGACCTTCAAGTTCCTAAAAGGAATTAACAAGATGAACAGTGGGGAATTATTTAGCATAAGCCCCAGTTCAAGGTAATGTGGTATTAGTGAAAACTGACAGGAAGGATGTTCACAGGGATCATGAGGAAGCATTATTTTATAGAAAGGATGGTGGAACTGAGGAATAGTCTACCAGCAGAATTGGTGGGCACTAAAACCATTAATGACTTCAGTGATGGTTTGGACAAAGTGAAGGCTATATTGGTTACCACAGGTGCGAGAAACTGGGATGGGAATGGGGGGCAGAAGGGAAGGGAATAACCCTGGATGGATATTAGGTCCAGGGGATAGATTTATAGATTCATAGATTCTGTCAGCAGATAAGGACCTCTTGGCTCACCTAGTATGCCTGTAAGATACCCCCTACTAGTTCTACAAAGCCACTACTGTGTGGCCATTGTCCACCCCCTTCATTATCCAAGATACCCAAGTGTTTATCCCATGCACGCTTAAAGCCTGTGCTCAAACCAGCTCTGCTGGGAGACTGTTCCAATCGTCCACCACCGTTTCCATGAAGAAGAACTTCCTCATGATACTCCTGAACCAATCCCCCTCCAATTTCATAATGTGACCTCTAGTCACATCTCTAAAGGTGGTCAAGCAATGTGAGAAGGCAGCAAGGAGGTCTGGGGGATACTGGGATGCATAGGGAGGGGCATCACCAGTAGAAAACAGGAAGTTGTTATCCCTCTGTACAGACAGTTGGTGAGACCCCATCTGGAGTACTGCATGCAGTTCTGGAGACCCCATCTCTACAAAGACATAGACAGGGTGGAGGCTGTCCAGAGGAGGGCAACCAAAATGGTGCAAGGTCTACACCCAAAGACATACAAAAAGAAACTAAAGGAGTTTAATATGTATACTCTTGAGGAAAGGAGGAAGGGAGGGACAAGATAGAAACTTTTAAGTACCTCAAGGGAATCAACAAAGTCCAAGAGGTAGCATCTTTCAGAAAAGAGATGTGCAAGAACAAGGGGCACAATTTGAAGATGGGGGATGGACAGAGGTAATGTAAGGAAGTGTTTTTCACGGAGAGGGTTGTGGATGCAGGGAACAGTCTTCCTGAGGAGGTTGTGGAGTCAAAAACAGTGGAGGAATTCAAGAATGTATGGGACAGACAAAAGGCAATTCTAGTGGAGGGTAGGAGGACGTAGGCTGTTGGTTAACTAGGATCTGCAGCTTATCCATTAGGCAGGGACATAGGCAGACTAGGTGGCCAAGCGGTCCTTATCTGCCATAAAATTCTATGTTTCTATGTAGTCCTAGAACATCTTTGTTTCAGGAAAATACTCTTCTCCTTCACCTTGTTTATTCCCCTGAGACATTTGAAAGTCTCAATCATATCCCCTCGCCTCCTCCTGTCCTCCAGGGAGTACAAGTGTAATTCCTTAAACCTCTCTTCATTGGTTTTCTTTTTTTTTTGTAATTAAAATTTTATTACTTTTTACCATTACAATGAGGTAACCCACATACGTTGCTATAACATGATTTGCTGAACGTGCACATTCACTTATCAACGAGAATAATTCTGTAAATCTAGCACATTCTGATGGAATGACAATAACAAACAATAAAGAAAAAGATAGAAAAAGAAAATCCCACTTCCGCTAGCCTCTCCCCTTCCCTATCCCTAAGTTGTAAATCATCAAATCAAGTAAAGATAGTTAAAGAGGTTTATGCTTACACAGTCAAAACCACTTAGTATTATGGCTTCAGGTCATCAAGAAGTGTTCAGAGAGCCCCAAAGCGAGATATAATGTTCACCTTATCCCGCATAGAAGCAGCATGTGCTTTTTCAAGATGCTGTGCTGGTGCATATCCCTATGCCACTTACAAGAGTGGGCACGTGTCCGACGCCAATGCTCTAAGAATTAACAACTTCATAACTGCAGAGGCCAGAGAACACGTGCCCGCCATGCTTTAGGAGCTGACGAGGGAAAGCAAGCAGTAGACAAACTGGAGTGTCCATTTTCCTGAGCCAAGGATAGGGTCTAGCATATTGCTTATAGTCCTCCAGAGAGTACGAATCATCGGGCATACCCATAACAAGTGATATAGAGTTCTCTTCTTTTGCACCTCCAACAACAAGGTGAGCTAAGCGCGCCCCTTCTAAATAGGCAAGAAGGGTTAAATATAATGATGCAATATGTTGAAATGTATCAATCTAAGCCTATCTTGTTTGATATATCTGTATGCGTTCAACCAAAGTGTTTTCCAAAACTCCGGGGAGTTGCTTATATTTAGAACTCTCACCCAATAGAAACCTACACCGGAAGGGAGCCTGTGATCCCATTCCTGGAGGAGACCGTGAACCTTGGAAACTGCATGTGGTTGCCTCGCTGCATCTAAAAGGGGAACAATATTAATTTCCCCCATGTCCGTCAATGAAATCACTGCAAGTACCTGATTTAAAGCCTTATTAAGCTGTAACCACTTGAAATAATCTACATCCGTGAGACCCAAACTTATTTTGAGAGCCTCGAATGGACGTGGGCCAGTCTGATCGCATAAGTCGGATACTGTCATATTACTTATTTGGGGCCAGAACGCTACAGGTATGGGAGAGCCCACAATTTTAATTTGGAGATTGTCCGTAATAGGTTGGGCACTCGAGAGCCACCAACGGACACCCAAAAAGCGTTGGCGCTGGTGATAAGCCCTGATTGACCAGCCTAAAGGCTTATTTTTGAGGAATCTAGGTAAGGAGACCCAAGGGGTAAACAGTAGAGCATATAAGGAGCTTTTAACCGTCTTCGCCAGACTCCGTTCAATATCTAGCCAAAGGGGCAAATATTCAGTCTGTCCCCATTCTTTGACCCATAAGGTCAGCTTACACATATGCTGGGCAAGGTAGTACTTGAGAAGGGAAGGAGCAGCTAGACCGCCTCTATGTTTGGGAGCTGACAAATTCAGATATGATCGACGAGCTGCTTTACCATGCCACAAGAAGGAACTGAAAATCTTCTGTACTTTCATAAACCAATCCTTGAAAGGTAGAATCTAACATATCTAACGGATAGAGTATCTTTGGGAGGACAATCATTTTAGAAGATTTAGTCTGCCCATAAGGAAAGAGAGATTGAGCTCCATCTCTTGAGATCATCTGTAATCTCTTGAATTAGAACTGTTAGATTCTCCTTAACCATAGAAACAAAGTTTGTGCTAATATTTATGCCTAGAAACATTATATATTTGGTTTCAGCCCACATCTAAACCCTGTATGTCTGTTTTCCTAATGAAATGATTTAAGGAAAAACTTTGTTTTAGTGTAGTTCAATTTGTAAAAGATACTTTTAGAAAACTATTAATTTCTTCTAAGATGGGTGGAGCGGTTGCTGGATTCACAAAGTGCAATAAGACATCATCGGCATATGCCAAACATATATAACTAGAATTGCCAATTTGTATACCTTTAATGAGTGGGTTATTAGTTAACCTATGGAGTAAAGGCTCTAGATACAAATTAAATAGTAAAGGGGACAACGGACAGCCCTGTCTAGTGCCTCTCTCCAGTTTAAAAGCCGGTGATAACATCCCGTTGCATTTCACCTTCGCCAAGGGGGAAGAATACAAAATTTTTATCCAGCCAATAAAGTTGTGAGGTAAGCCAAAAGTCGAGAGAGTAGTGAACAGAAAAGGCCAAGACACCCGATCAAATGCTTTTTCAGTGTCGAGTGATAGGAGAGCTGCCGGAATTTTCAATTCTTTGGCTTTATCGATGAGGTACATTAATTTTCTCATATGATCATGAGAAAGTCTCCCTTTCATGAATCCTACTTGTTCCCTACATGTTAGTCAATCCATAACTTTTGATAATCTATTGGCCAGTATTTTTGCCAATATTTTAATGTCAGTGTTAAGGAGGGATATTGGTTGATAACTATCTAAAGCAGCAGGATCCTTACCAGGCTTTATAATCAGGGATATTGTGGCTTCTAAGAAGGTTGGGTCGGAGATGCCATAATTGAACCAGTATTTGAAAGTATCTAACAAAATTGGCGAGATATCCGAGAGAAAAGTTTTATAAAAGTTACTTATGAACCCATCAGGACCTGGAGATTTATCAGGAGGTAACTGCTGAATCACCTGATGAATCTCCGAGATTGTTATTGGCAGATTCAGGCCTTCAGCTTCGCTCTGACAACCTTGGTAAGTTAGTTGGCCTTAAAATGCTGCAATTTCGAGTCCAAGGCCTGGAATCTGGTTCCTGGCATACAATCTTTGGAAATATTCCCCAAAAATCTTTGGTATCTCTCTCGGATCTGTACATATCTGGCTCCCCTGACTAACCTGGACCCCCACAATATGTTGAGATGAATCTATTTGTTTTACCCGCAAAGAAAGGAGTTTACTGGCCTTTTCCCCTATATCTAAGTATTGAAATTTAGCTCGAGAAAGAGCCAATTCTGCTTGCTGAAAGACCATTCCCATATATCGAGCTTGTAATTTGTGTAACTCGGCCCACTCAGAATCAGACGATCTCCGGAATAAACTATGTTCCAACCCCTTGATTGAGGATAAAAGAGAGCACAACTTATCTGTCCGCTCTCGTTTCTTCCTCGAGGCTAATTTAATTAATTCGCCTCTTAGTGAACATTTAAGAGCTGCCCATATCATGTCAGTATGATCCATGGAGCCCTTATTCTCTACTAGAAAATGGCCTATAAAGTCTTTCATGGCCCTTAATGACATTTGTTCTTTTAATAATTGAGAATTTAAACTCCATTGTGTTGACCTGCGAATTTCTGGATAAGGCCTATAGATCACACTGACTGGAGCATGATCCGAAATTACTCTTGCAGAGATATCCACCATAAATATATTAGAAACTGCCGAGGAACAAACTAATATATAATCAATTCTTGAATATGACTTATGCACTGGAGAATAAAAGGAATACTGTCTCTTATCTGGATTAAATATACGCCAGATGTCAACCAAGGCTGATTTATAAATAAGGTCTTTAGTGTTTTATGCTTGCAGATAGGCCCTCACGCTCATCGTGAGACCTATCTAGGTCATTTTGGAGCACCAGGTTCCAATCCTCCAAGAATAGTGATTTTATTGCTGTCTTGGTCCATTTTATCGAAAAGGTTCATGAAAAGGAAGGAGAGTCATTATTAGGACAATAGATCGAGCCCAAAATCATCGTTGGGACGCTAAAATAGCATCTACAAAGACATAACGGCCTTCTGATCCCAACTTTCATGCACTAATTTAAAGGTAATCCCTTTAGCAACTAATATAGCAACCCCAGCTCTTTTGGTTGAAGATCCAGCTCCAAAAACATGGGCTACCCACGTTCTTCTGAAATAATGAAGATCTGCTCTTTTCAGATGGGTCTCTTGGAGAAACGCAATTTGCGCGCCTAAATGGGAGAGGTGTTTCAATACCACCTGCCTCTTGACCCTATCCTTGGCTCCTTTGATATTCCAGCTAACTAACTTATACAGTGAGCACATAATGCCCTCTTAAACTATGGCCAAGATTAATGTAAACAATTATTGGGGATATACCAGTATATGATCTCATTTGACACTTATACGCACCCAGAAGACTAAGAAGAGCATACCTCTTTCCGGACCTAGAAACTTGAAAGCCCCTCCCATCCCCATACTCACCGCCCATCCAATAAAACCACCCCCACCCCACGCTTGAGACAAACCTCCAAACAGCCTCCCTCCCCTATACTACAAAGCCCCAGTTCCCCAGAACTGCACTCCCATAACAAGTTTGCCACATGATATACATCCGGCAGCCCAAACCCATCATCACCAGGTCACCAACCGGAGCCCCCCCCTGTCCACAGGAAACTTTTTTCTACGTGCATCTAATCTTATCATAAAAACTTCCCAATCCCAGTTGAACATTGTCTGCTGAAAAAGGAAAAACAAAGCAAACAAAAAAAAAAAAAAAAAAAGGTAAAAAAGTTCCCCTTTTGCACTCTTGGCTTAAGTAACAAATGTCTAGTCTTCATAGGGGACCACTTGGCCCATGCCTGGTATATCTTTAAGAGTCCCTCCGTGCCTTCTTAATAAGTGTCCAACTAATACAAAAAAAAAAAAAGGGAAAGGGTCACATCTTCTGTATTCAAAAAATTAAGACCAAAGTGCTCAAAATATTAACATCCAGGTTGGTCAGTCAGTGAGACAATCCTTTGCTGGAAGAGATCCAGAGATAACTGCTGGAACTCCTGCGCATTTCACTTAAAGAGATCTGGTAACAGTTGCTGTAACTCCTTTAACGCCTGCTGATGTGAGTCGAAGGACAGGCATTTACCACCGTGACAGACCATTAATATTGCAGGGTATTTCACTTTGTAAGGCTTAGAAGCTGCGATGAGTTTAGAGACAATAGGGTGTAACTCTTGCATTCTGACCCTGACAGAATGGGGGCGATCCTGTATGATCCGAATTTTTTTATCTTCCCATAAAAGCTCCTTCATCTCTCTGGCCTTTTCTAGTACATGTTGTTTATCCAGAAAATTAAGGAACCTCAGGATTAAAGGCCTGGGGGGTTGCCCTTGAAGAGGAGGAGGGTGTAAGGCTCGATGTGCTCTTTCAATAATGTAATCACCCCCCCCGGGAGGAGAACCAGTGACTTTGTAGCAAAGTTTTTGCATAAAGGCAATTGGTGTGGCCCCTTCCTCTTTCTCTGGAATACCAATAATCACTAAATTGTTCCTTCTGCTTCGCCCCTCCAAGTCTTCCATTTTTTCTTCCAATTTCTTAATTCTCCTTTTGGCCAGGACTAGTTCAGTATCTGTTCCTGCTTGTTTTGTTTCTATTGATATTACTTTAGCCTCTGTGTCTCCCATCCTTCTTGCGAGAGAATCGACTGAATTTTTAATCTCTTGCATGTCCTCTGCCACAGCTTTTATTGAAATCTGTAGCGGTTGCATAAACTCTAAAAATTTCGCCTCTGTGAGTGGAGTATCCAGGATAGGCAGTTGTGAAAGGCTTGTGGCCTGCTGCTTCGCCTGTTTTGCAGCCTGTTGTTTTTCCGGTGTTCAGGGGCGCGAGTGTTTCGCTCACGACTTTTTACCGTAAGTATCCATCGTCGCCGGCGAAAACGGGCAAATTAATAGTGGGAAGCCTCACCCGTAAGTGTCTGGGTGTTGATCTGGGCGAAAGTGAAAGATAGAACTGTAAATTGTGCAGACGATCGGCGGAGCTCCGGTGAAGTGCGACCGAGCGCTCAGGCTGCCATCACATGACCACCTCTTCATTGGTTTTCTGATGCAGGCACTGCACCATTTTGATTGCTCTCCTCTGCAAAGTATCCACCCTGTCCCTGACCTTTAGAAGATGGGGCCTCAAGAACTGCACACAGCACTAGAAGTGTGACCTCACAAATGACGTATACAGGGGTAGTAACACCTCCCTCCTCCTGCTGGTAACACACCTCCCTATGCATCCATGCATTTGGTTTGCCTTTCCCACTGCCTTTCCACACTGCTTCACTACCTACAGGTCATTGGTGATGATAATTCCCAGGTCTCTATCTTGCCTTGTGACCTCTTGTACCTCTCCCCCAGAGTGTAGTCTACCGCTGGGTTTCTGTGCCCCAAATACATACCCTTATGCTTCTTAGTGTTGAATCATAGCTGCTACCCTTTTGACCACTCTTCTATCTTTTTTAGGTCCTTTGCCATCCTTTCCACACACCCCTGTGTGTCCACCCTGTTGCAGAGCTTTGTGTCATCCACAAATAGGCATACCCTAACTGCCAGTCCCACTGTTATGTCACTAACGTAGCTGTTGAAGAGTACAGGGCCCAGTGCAGACCACTGTGGTACTCCAGAGTGTACCCCATTTACCTCCACTCTTCCTAAGCCAGTTTTCCACTCAATTTAAGATTTTAGGCCCCACCTCCAGGCTGCTCAGTTTAATTACCAACCTTTTATGTGGGATGGTGTTGAAGGCCTTGCTGTAATGTAGATAGACCATGTCCACAACCCTGCCCTGGCCCACTACCCTGGGAAACACAGAACCATAGAAAGGGAACCATGTGCAGACTTCATGGACCATTGGTCTTTTTCTGCTGTCATTGTTTATGTTTATACATTTCAATGAATCTATTGCTTCAAAATGGTTAGAAACAAGATTCAGCAATGATCATAGCACATTGAATAGCATTGCATATTGTTGCAAAAAAGGACATAAAAAATATCTTTCATGTTTTATTTAACTGCCCCTTACATGAAAAATTGAGGGCATTGTATCTTATAGATAGCTTTAATCAATACAATTACTCTCTTTCTAATTGTATGAAAGTCTTGTTGAATCCAATGACTGCACCAGATGCGTTGAAACTGATGTTTTTCAACACTTTTCTAAAGAATAAGAAAACAGCTAGAACACAAAAATAGGTATCGAACACAGGCAGCTTAAGGGTCTCTACTGAAAATTTATCCACCTGTTAAATTAATGTATTTTTTGTATACCTGGTCTTATATATTTTAAGTAAGCTTGCATTTTTACAAATTGTGTGTGTTCTTATATTGTTTTTAATTTTGCAATGACCAGTGGTTGATCACAGAAACAATTGAATCTGACTTTATCACTATATTTTAGGTGTTCTTTTGGTATTTCCTTCTTACTTTACCTGACTGCTTTGTACTCTACTTTGTAGTGCCACTGTTCATATTATGTCTCTTACAATCGTACCCTTCCCCTGGACACAAGTGTCAATGAGCTGCCTAGAGCTCAGTGTGTTCTTTCCTCCACAAATCCGTGTATGCAGGTAAATAAAGTAACAGGAAGTGCACTGTGTATATGTAGGTACTTAGAATGTCATTTGTTTATTTGGTAGCATTCCACTCACTGTTGGGGGCATTTGCATTAGGGTATTAATGTCTGGAGAGAGAGAGAGAGAGAGAGAGAGAGAAGACAAGAGAAGAGGAGAGGAGAGAAGAGAAGAGAAGAGAAGAGAAGAGAAGAGAAGAGAAGAGAAGAGAAGAGAAGAGAAGAGAAGAGAGAAAAAAATGTTGACCAGAATACCAAGGCAATTTCTTCTGTTTTTATTTCTGCTTGGACAATCACCAGGGATGGACAGAAGGGGCATTGGTTTAATGTCTAAACCAGGGATGACAATTCCAACAATGCACTGCAGTGTCAGTGATTGGAATGTACTCAAGTCATCCTAATGGGCTTATTCTACTAACTTTTTGACCCAGAGGAAAGATTGCCACTGTATCAATAGAGTCAAGCTGACATTAAAATTGTACTGAAAATGAAAATCCCATCAAGTTTGTGGTGTATTAAAAGTAAGTAAAGGGTAAACCAAATTAAAAATCCACAGTTAGGAAGACATTCTCTTTCAAAAGACATCTGAATTCTGGTGATTTGCACATCTTACGGGACAGCATTGAATTATAAAAGAAAGAAAATCAGACATTAAACTGTTAACACCTAGTATCATTAAACTTTCCAGTCAAGATTAAAATTTGAATGAAAGAGTTAACATATTTGCTGGTGATATCTACAGGGAATGTTACTATTCAGATTTATTAATTGCAATGCCTACTTTCCTTGTCTGCTCTACGTGGTTTCATTACGTGTTTTGGTCTAGCTTTTATTCTATTACAGTTCTCCACTAAAATGAATGTGATGTTAACAGAAAATGATGCGTGCTATCAAGTCATAAATACTGTATGCTTTTGAACATGTAGTGTGTAGGAAAAGAGAGAGGAAGATGATCATGGTGAAGCATATTAATTTGCTACAGAATGTAATTGGAAAATATACTCCACTTCATGTATAGTATATGCAGTTTGAGAATGTGCCCTGCAGCACATTATAGTACACATTAGCCACTGTTTGATTCAAATTGTCATTTTAAATTAATCTATCAAATGGCAATCCATGATAGCAAAATTGAGAATGCCTCGTTATGTTCCAGTGATGTGGTTCTGAGTCTTATACTGCCTCCAGAGAGCAATATATTATTTTCTGAACAATTAACTATTTTACATATCCAACTGAGGTGATTAAACACACCTGTACTTGTCCTGCTACAGGCTGGTTAAATAATATAGGGAGAGTTGCACAGTACTAGTACTTGGGAGAGATGGATTCTAATACTTTTAATTGATTTGGATGTTAACCAAAAAAGCTTGAAAATGCTCTTATTATTATAACTATGTCAAAAATACTATTGGGTAATTATTGTAATGTGTTTCCTTTCAGAAAATGCTTTTTTGGGCCTTTCATCTGACATGTCAACATCTGGGAGGTTTTTGAACCAAATTGCTTGTGGTTGGCATTGTCTAGAAATGTAAAAATGAACCAAGCTCATGTTGCTTTAAAATGATCTCAAACTGAAATTTCAATTTCTAGCCAGTTCAAAGGGATAACAAGAAAAAGGGTGAGATCTTCTTTTACAGAACACAAACAGTATCAAATAATGACCTCGGGACTCCAACCATTCCTTAACAAAAAAATTTCCTATACCTAATGGTTCCAAAGTTAACCCTTTTTTGTTGATTTTTTCTCACCCTTCTCTCCAGGCTGACTTTGTTCTGCTTACTCACCCAGTCCCCATCATGCTGGCATCCCCAGGACTTATATAATCTCCTTGTTCAACCACAGCTTTTCTCCTCTGGCAGGGGCGGGTGCGACTCCCCAACTCCCACTGAGGAATGGATCTAGCTGGAAAGTGGTGCCTGGGTAGCCATATTTGGGGCCAGCGAATAGCCATTTACATTACACTTCTTGGGGTATTCTCCCAGTACCCTTGGACAGTGGCAGTTTGGGCATGAAAGTATGCACACATACAAGTATGTGTGGTGTGGCATCAATCAATGTCCTTCATCCACTAGCCACTCTGACTGCACAACCACCTGGAATCACCCAAGTGGCAGTATAGCAGTGGAGCTGGCTGCCCTCCTTCCCCTGAGGAGGATAACATATCCCCTGGGGTGCTCAGTCCTCCTCATTCCAGCCAGTCCTGAATGATTCATGTTTGCTTTGTTAATTGGTTTACCAGTGTCACAAGTGGTACTTTGACTACTGCGTGGATGGGCCAGCCAAAATTAATCTTTTCTAAAAAATGATTTCTTTAAAAGGACATCATTTGGGAACCAAAGGAGCAAAGACTGTATTTATTTTTTTATTAAAGCTATATGGGTACAGTTTTCATTGGCCAGAGCACACCATAAGTAATGAAGCCTAGAGAGTGGTGTCTTCAAAATCATATAGCGGAAGCAAGGATAAGGCAAGTTAAAATGTGATCCTTTTTACCTGACCGATGTAGGTGGTCACTTTGCTGAAGTGGTCAGGCTTAATCATGGTTCAGCTGGATGATGAGAACCAAGAGCCCCTCTGAAAAGTATTAAAAGTAAGACTATTAGAGTTAATTTGGAAAAAAGTGCAGGCTTTGATGCAGCAAAATTGGGGCAGGGGGTGGGTGTAAGGCACTGGAACTTTAACCATGTTTCTGTTTGGTCACACACCAGGAGCCACCATACTAAATTTATTAAATTGTGTTGTAAATACAGGGGTTGAGCTTGCAAACCTTTTGTACTGATTTGAATGTAGGAGAATTGTGGCCTTCTTCTAATTGGTAAACTCCCTATTACACACCTGTGAGCTTTTCATTGGCTAGAGCACACTATCAGTAATTAAGCCTACAGAGTGGTGTCTTCAAAAAATATAGAGGAAGAAAGGAGACCTCAGCAATGATAAGGCAAGTTAAAATGTGATGCTTTTTACCTGACCGATGGAGGTGGTCACTTTGCCAAAGAGGTCAGGCTTAATCATGGTTCAGCTGGATGATGAGAACCAAGAGCCCCTCCAAAAAGTATGAAAAGTAAGAACATTGGAGTTAATTTAGGAAAAAGTGCAGGCTTTGATGCAGAAAATGGGGTTGGGGGTGGGGGTAAGGCCCTGGAACTTTAACCTTATGTTTCTGTTTGCTCACACACTAGGACCCACCTCACTAAATTTATTAAATTGTATTGTAAATACAGGGGTTGATCTTGTAAACCTTTTGTAGTGATTTGAATGTAGGATAACTGTGACCTTCTTCTGATTGTTAAGCTCCCTATCAGACACCTATGAGCCTTTCATTGGCCAGAGCACATTATAAGTAATAAAGCCTAGAGAGAGATCTCTTCAGAAAAATATGGAGGAAGCAAGGAGACCTCAGCTCTGATATGGCAAGTTAAATGTGATGCTTTTTACCTGGCCGATGGAGGTGGTCACTTTGCCGAAGTGGTCAGGCTTAATCATAGCTTAGCTGGATGAGGAGAACTAAGAGCCCCTCTGAAAAGTATGAAGACTATTAGTTAATTAATTTGGAAAAAAGAGAAGGCTTTGATGCAGCAAAATGGGGTGGGGTTGGGGGTAAGGCCCTGGAACTTTAACCATATGGTACAGTTTTCATTTGTAAATATTTTAAGGATTTATCTATAACTTTTGTCCATACCTTTTTATAATACATTTTATCATCATTGATAATATTTATTATACAATGGCAAGAAATAATTCTGCTCTCTGATTGGTCAGCTCCTCACTACACCAGGGATGTTATCCTGGCAAAACATCCCAGTTGTAATGCCATCTAGCTGTCAACCTCATAACCACACACCCTGGCACAGATATCACTATGCAGCAGTTATGGAGCAACAGTGTGAAAGAAAGCAGTCTGACAGAAAACTTGATGGCAGCACTCCCAAAGCAAAATTTCCAGCAATTCAAAATGGAAACAATAGAAAAATGGTTGTCTCAGGACAAAGAAAATGCTGAACAAAACCAAGAACCCAGAAAGAAAAAAGAAAAATGAAGGCACATTTAAGTTGAAGAAAACAAACTAGACCAAATTGAATGCAAAAGAAATGAACCCTCCACCAAATGGCATACTGTGTGGGCAATAGAGATAGAGCAAAGTTTAAATTCACCTGCAAAGCTGACTCCAAGTGGGTAACTTCGAATTTCTCATAGCACTATGCAAAATTTCCTTTAAAAGGTCAAAATTCACCTTTAATGAAATTTGCGTTGTCCACTTCTACCTCACTTCAACTTGCAGCTTGAGAAGGCGAAGTTGGTAAGAAACAGCACACAGATCACGTCTGACTTTCTACAGGTCACATGATACAGGTAGGCAGTAAATTAGGCAGGAAATCAGTGAACTAGTTTCACTTTCTCTCATAGAAGGACCTGTTTAGTCAGCAGTGTTGGTGGATGGTGTGCTTTTTTACAGCAAAGTTTATATACTGAGCATTTTTTGTGTTTTCAAGTTTTTTTATTCTGTTGTTTAAGTTTTGCAGCCAGTTTGAGTTGATTTAAAAGCTTAGTTTAGTTAAAAAAAAGTTGTTTATTTTTGTTGCTTAGTATTAGTTAGTGTAGTTTTAGTATTAGTAGTTCTACTAGTATTTTTTGTTTTATTTTTGATTTACATTTAATTTTAGTTAATATGGAGAGAGGTGGCCAAAGTGGTGGGCAACGGGGGCCCGAATACACAGCGGCCTGGGGTGACCATTTCACCTGTACTGTGGTCCTGTTTTAGCCTCAAGTGGTCTCTCACCGGCACAGCACAATATTGAAGTGGCCATGTGGTACCTGAAGCAGCAACTGCTGCTTCAGTTGCTGATGAGTGTTTCAGCCACTGCCAGCCCTGCAACACCCGGAACAGCAGCAGCCTGAAGAACAGCAGCAGCAGGAGGAACCACAGAAGCAGCAGCAACCACAGCAGCAGCAGCTTTTTGCCCTTCTATCAACTACAGCACAGCAGGCAGCATTACTTGGTGTCCTCCCCCACTACCTGTGCCTGGTCCTCCATACAGCCCTCCTGTCTGGCAATTTGTCATCTGTCTCCCCTGGTGATCTAATGGTTGTGAAGTGCAAGTTGTGTGACATACTGGTACGTCAGGGGTGCAATGGTGGCCAATTGGGCACAGGTGGCCAGTGAACACACATTATAGTGCATCTCCATTAGAGATGTGGCGAATTATTAATCTGTCTGTGAAGTGGACGCGAAGTGGGCACTTCGCGTTCGTGGAGCACAATGCGAAGTGGGTCTTGTAAAGTGCTCACGTCGCATTATTGTTACCACTTTGCATTCTCATTATGCCTTAACGTGAAGTAAGGTGAAGTGAGAAGAAAATAGGCACATCACATGGCTTGCAGTACTGTAGGTCACATGCTTTAGCCAGGCAGGAAGGAAGTGAGTCAGAGAAGCAGTTTCATGTTCTCCTTTGCATTTGTAGAGGGAGAAAGCAAAATTGTGAGAGGAGAGGAGTTTGCTCAGCTTTTGTTTCTTTTTACTGCCAGAACCCAGAACAAACAGCTTTTTTAAAAGCTATTTTATTTAGTTTTTGTATTGTCTTAGTTTTTTGTTTTGTTTTGTGTGTGTGACTGACTGTGTGTGTGTGTGTGTGTGTGTGTGTGTCCGCTGTCTGTGTGTGTTTGTCGTTCCATGAACTCAGGAGGATGGAGGGTAACATAGCAGAAGGCGAGTCACTGGCCCATAGGCGTCTTAGGAGGGCAGGAGTGTGGACCCATGGGGGGCGGGGCTGTCGTGTGATGTTGGACAGCTCAAGACTCCTGGCCAGTGTTGCTTCCCCCGCTGAAGCAACAGGAGCAGCAGCAGCAGCACCAGTGCCACCGGTGGCTGCTGTGCAACCACCTTCTCTGCCACTACCACCACTACCACCACCACCACTAGCAGCAGCTGTTGGGGCTCCAGCAGCACCCCCTCCACCACCTCCATAGCCACAGGAGCTGGCCCCAACATTTGTAGGTGGTGGTGGGACTCGTGCTCGATGTGTGAGGACTGTGTCTGGTCCTCCCCGCAGCTTCCCAGTGTGGGAGTTTTTTAATTGTATGAGGGAGATAGTACAGTGGTGGAGTGCTGTGTGTGTGGTATGCTGGTGTGCTGTGTCCCCCCTGGGACACATTTGGGGACCATTGGCCAGCGCACCGAAATGCTGAACCACCACAGGGCAGAGTGGCAGGCTGCCATGGAAGGGGCCAGGCATCCACCTGCTGGCCCTTCCATGGCAGTGGCCAAGGGTGCTGCTGGGGTGGGAGATGTGCCTTGCAGCAGTCACCGCCGCAGCAGGAGGAGGAGAGCTACTACATCAGCTGTTCTATCACCACCACCACCACCACCATCGCCACCACAGCCATCAGCACCACCCTGTCCACCACCAGCCCCACTACCTGGATTACCCGCTGCAGTTGACCCCACCATAGTCCCTGCAAGCCAGTCTGACCTCAGCCTGGTGTTGGCAGTGCTCGAGGAAAATAATGAGCATTTCAGTGCTTTGCAGCAGCAGATTAACAGAATGGAAGCACAGCAGCAGCAAATACTTTCAATGCTGCACCTGCTGCTGGACCACCACGGCATTCCATGGCCATAGTAAATCAGGGGATTGTTTTCTGCCCCCCACACACCCCCACCCCTGACTCCACCCCACTACTGTGTTGTACTTTTTTTGTGTGTTTTTTGTTTGTTATTGTTTAATCATACACATCTTCCCTTCCAGGGGAATCTTTCTTGCACACATAGTGCAATACATTTTTGTGAAAACCAGCCGTAATTTCATTACAGTGTGTCACATGATGGAGGAATTCCCGTTCTGAAAATCTGCCCACATTCTGCCTCCCTTCTCAGTTAGGATGTGATGGCAGGGAGAGCGCATGTGCGTGCTCCTTACAGTGAATATCCAATTGTCTGTCAGGTTTCTGAATGTTTCTTTATGTTATAATGGTCAGTTTGTGGTGAAATGTGTGGCCACATTTCCAGTAAGAAGAGCCTTGTTAGTGGAAACATCCCACATTTCACCACAAAGTGAACCTTTTAACATAAGGAAACATTGGTTGGGAGGATAGCTGCCAGACATTCACTATAGTGGAGCATGCACCTGTGCTCCCCCTGGCATCATGTCCTAACGTTGCTGAGAAAGGGTGGCAGAATGTGGGTGGCTTTTCTGATTGGTAATTCTTCCATCACGTGACTCACTGTAATAGAAACATAGAAACATAGAATTTGATGGCAGATAAGGACCGCTTGGCCCACCCAGTCTGCCCATTTCCCTACCAACTGGATAAGTTGCAGATCCTAGTTAACCAGCAGCCTACTTCTTCCTACCCCCACCCCCCAGAACTGCCTTATGACTATCCCATGCATGCTTGAATTCCACCACTGATTTTGACTCTACAACCTCCTCCAGAAGGCCATTCCATGCATCCACAACCCTCTCTGTGAAAAAAATACTTCCTTAAATTACCTCTGAGACACCCCTCATCTTCAAATTGTGCCCTCTTGTTCTTGCACACCTCTTTTTTGAAAGATGCTACCTCTTGACTTTGTTGATTCCCTTGAGGTACTTGAAAGTTTCTATCATGTCCCCCCTCTCCCTCCTTTCCTCGAGGCTATACATATTAAGCTCCTTAAGTCTCTCTTCATATGTCTTCCGGTGCAGACCCTGCACCATTTTAGTTGCCCTCCTCTGGACAGCTTCCATCCTGTCTATGTCTTTGTGGAGATTGGGTCTCCAGAACTGCACACAGTACTCCAGATGGGGTCTCACCAGCTGTCTGTACAGAGGGATAATAACTTCCTGTTTTCTACTGGTGATGCCTCTCCCTATGCATCCCAGTATCCCCCAACCCTCCTTGCTGCCCTCTCACATTGTTTGCCCATCTTTAGGTCATCTGATATGACTACCCCCAGGTCCCTCTCCATTTTGTTGTTGTTAGTATCTCACCCCCCATTGTGTACTCTTCCCCTGGTTTTGTTTCCCAGGTGCATTACCTTGCACTTCTTAGCATTGAATCTAAGCTGCCATACATTTGACTATTCCTCTAACCTTGCCAAGTCCCTTCTCATCCTTTCCACCCCACCCTGTGCATCAACTCTGTTGCAGATCTTAGTGTCATCTGCAAAGAGACATACTTTTCCTTCCAGTCCTTCTGCAATTTTGCTTATAAAGACATTGAAGAGGACCGGTCCTAATACTGAACCCTGCGGTACCCCACTAGTAACCCTCCTTTCTTCTGAGCGGACTCCATTTACTATTACTCTCTGTGTCCTATTCTCCAGCCAATTCTTTACCCAGGCTGTCATCTTGGGACCCACTCCCAGGCTGGCTAACTTGTATATTAATCTTTTGTGTGGGACTGTAATGAAATTATGGGTGGTTTTCACAGAAATATATTGCACTCTGTGGAGCAAGAAATATTCCAGTGGTAGTATTGACCCCACATATTAGTTTATGTGCATCACCATAACTATGTAATGTGGGGAATGTCTGTAAAGCAGCAGCACAACAATCTGTTGATAACTCTGACCTATATTTTTTAATGCTATGTTACAACTTCCTTTACTTACATACTGACTGACTGGAATGATACGATAATTTGCAGTAGTTGAGTCTGCTGTACTACCTTTTTTCATGTGTGAAATAATGAAAGGAGCATTCCTTTTAAATTGGTGCTGACCAGGTCTTTGTCATTGTTTTCCTCTGCTTTTCTCCATCACATCAAGTAGTTTTTATATATTACTTCTGTTGTTAATTAACAGTTATGCATCAGGCAGTATTTTATGGCACCACAGAACAATAGTTATTGAAAAGCAGCTGCAAATAAATACAAAGCTGGTCCGAACAATATTGAAAGATGTGCTCATTTTTTTTCATATGTGACAAAAAGTAGTCAAGTAAGTAAAGCAGACACACATTGTGAAAAGAATCATATCACTCAAGTCACGACTCGGAGGTAAGTAGTGGTGGCTGAGGCAATGTAAAGTAGCATAAAAAAGTACAGTTCAGAACTGTGAGGACATTCTTGCAATGCTGCTTTAATTGTAAAAATGTCAGTATGACATCATGAGCTCACAGCAACAATCACAGAACACACAAAAGCATCACAGAGTCCCCAGATTTCTTCTGTAGTCCCAGAATGCATCCTCCTTGTGTGCAGAAAATTGACAAGTGGTAACAAAGTGAAATGAGACTGTTTCAGCACATACAAAGTCCCCCAGAATTAATGGTGCACTCAGTCATGTGCATAAAAGTGGTACAGAGTCCCCAGATTTTTTCTGCAGGCCCAGAATGCATCCTCCTTGTGTGAAGAAAATTGACAGGTGGTAACGAAGTGAAATGAGTCTGTTTCGGCACATACAAAGTCCCCCAGAATTAGTGGCGCACTCAGTCATGTGCATAAAAGTGGCAAGAGTCCCCAGATTTTTTCTGTTATCCCATGTGTTTCAGCACATGCAAAGTACTCCAGAATTTATTCTGCAGTCACTCATGTGCACAGTGCCCATAAAATGATGACCGTGAGAGAACTGTTGCTGGTCCAATGTGTGCTACAATTCGAGCAAATGCAATGTGATCATCTCCACTGGATGGAAGGGTGCCCTTTGTCTGTACACTAATAGTAGCCTTGGTGAGTTGCTATATATATAGATATATATTTCTGTAGTTTGCAGGTGAGGGGGGTTGACATGGACATGTACTCATGGTATTGTTCTGTATCACAGGTCACAGATACTGTTGGTGTGCACATGCCAGTGCTCGATTAGAACTTCATGCATAGAAATTTGCAATGGATAACTGTCAAGCACATGAAGGTAAGTATTTTTTTTTGGGGTGGGGGAAGCATATTTGTAGGTTTGTTTGTAATGGTTACTTATTTTCTTATTTTTTCACAGATTTCATCTGCATCCTTTTTGAGTCTGGTGTGATGATCATGGTCATCTAATGAAATGACTTCTGCATGTTGCATGTGGGCCCCAGCCTGGGGGGGGTGCCTGATGCTGAAGAACTTGTTTGAATAAGGCCACTTTGTCAGAACAACAAAGCATCTGGGAGTTTCCTAAAAAAAGAAATGAATGACTTCTTACAACTTAATTGTTATGTGTCCCTCCCTGGTTCTTATAGCTCAATCCCTAAAGTCAAGTTACATTTCAAAGACACATCATGTCAACTAACACAACCTGCTGTGTGCAATATTTGCTGCAGTCTTTACAAAATAATTAAATGGATTAAATAAAATCTTCATACTTACCAGAATGGATTTCACATGGACATTACATCGCTTCCTCTCTGTCTGTACAGTATAGCTACAGCATCTTTCCCAATGAGTAATATTAGCGATGCAGCCTGTGCTTGTTCTCCTGTAAAAGAAACAAAATAAGTGGACTGTATGTGCTTTGTCACTGCGGCTCTGAAAAGCTACAGAAAACAAAACAGACAACTTAAGGAAGTGAGGCAGCATAACAAACATGAGTACACATACTCATTTTATGGTTTAAATATTAAGAAGCTGGTGGTGGTGGTGGTCCATGGGGGGCAGACAGACTCAAGGTGGCAGACTTGGATAATGTCTGTCCCGGTGGTGGTGGTGGTGGTCCGGGGGCAGACCGACTCATGGTGGCAGTGGATAACATCAGTCCTGGTGGTGGTGGTGAAGGTGGTCAGGGAGGCAGACAGTCTCATGGTGGCAGACTTGGATAACATCAGTCCCAGTGGTTGTGGTCTGGGGGGGCACATCACCTTTTAAATACCGCAGTTATAACCTGCCAACATTAACCACATCATCATCGATGTCTGAAGTCTGACCACTGGGAAATTCTTTCTCCATTCTGTCATCATCTACATCAGTGGTGGGCCGTTTCAGGCAGCCACTGCCAGTGCCACCAGGATGCTCCATTTCCACATCAGCAAGACCACCATGACTAGGCTGGGGTACGAATACCGAGGTTGCAGTCTGTGCTGGTATGTGCCTCTCATTCATTTTAATGAATGTTAACAAACTAACATTTGCAGGAGACAGGTTTGTTTGATGATCCCTGACTATTGCACCTGCTGAGCTGAATGCCCTCTCAACACTTACACTGGAGGGTGGGCATGTGAGGTACTTCAGTGCCACTGCAGTCAGCTCTGGTCATTCACTGACCTTTCCACTCTGGTACAAAAGAGGATCTTCACTTATTGTCAGATGCCTGTTTTCAGACAAATATGACTCAACCATTCTCTGTGTTGCACTAAGTCCAATTGGAAATGCATCATCCGGTTCTCCCGAATCATTAATTTCACAAATTCCCACTTGGGACAGAGTCTCCCAAAGTGGGTTGATGCCATCCACTTTGGATGACAGACCACCTGGAACTACAGTCCCCTTCCCCTTGCAGGACATGCTTGATGGTCCTCCAGGTACACCTTCAGCCAGATTATGCTGCTGAGGTTTGCTGACCTTGGCACGTGACTTCTGTGCCCCATGAACCAAGTGTACCAGTGGACCACTGATATTTTTTACCTGTTCAGGCCCTCCCTCCAGTATTGATGCAATTCCATGTTTGTATCGTTGGTCCAGCATTGTTGCTATGGCAAAGTTGTCACTACGCTGAATGCTCACAATGTGATGATTATGGTCAAATACTGTCAGCATGTGTTGCAGCAACATACTGCTACCACCGTCTCTGGCAACATCAAGGCTATGCTGTACATTCACAATGTCTGCCTCAACACCAGCAGCAGTGGAATTGATTGGCTAATGGAGGCAGACTAGCCACTCACTGCCTGTGTGGCATGTTCAGAAGGCTACAAAATTGTTATTACAGAGTCCATGAGGCTCCACTGTTCAGTCCTCATAGATATGGAGGCCCCGGAACTGTCACGGCTAGTGTGCATAACAAGATATTCTGAGATGGTTTTGTATTGTTCATACAACCTCTCTGCCATGTATAATGTGGAGTTCCATCGGGTGAGAACTTCCAGCTTCAAGCAGTGCTGAGGCAGGCTGTTTTGTATCTGCAACTGCCACAGTTGGTCACGGGCCTTTCCAGATCTTGAAAAGTGAGAGCAGATACGTCGTGCAATGGTCAGCATTTCCTTTATATCAGGGTGCTGCAGAAACTCCTGAACCACAAGATTTAAACAGTGGGCCATGCATGGAACATGAAAAAAAACACCATTAGTGATGCATTTCACCACATTTGACCCATTGTCACTTGCTATGAATCTAGCTCTCAGGGACAGAGGGTTCAGCCAACTGTCAATTTCAGTCAGTACCATGTCCAACATGTTCTCACCAGTGTGTGAACAGGTCACACTGAGCATAGCAATCCAGGAAGATTTCTACCATGACAATCCACCATACTGCACTGATTATTCACACTACCAACATCGCAAACAACCCCTGGCACCTGTTCCCAGTGTGCAGTTATACACAGATATGAACTCCTCGCTGTTTTGCCACTTGTCCACATATCTATACTTAAATGGATGAATGGAGAGGAGGAATGTTGAAGGGCATGTCTTACTGAGTCGGACACAGAGCGGAACAACTCGGGGACAGCACGGGTAGAAAAGTATGTCCTGGATGGGACTTTCCATTTTGGACAGACATGTGCAGCAAACCCTTGGAACCCAGAATTCTCCACAAAGGAGAAGGGCAAAAGATCAGTTGCCAGCATTTCCGCTACAGCAGCATTAAGTTCATGTGACACTCTATGATTGGGGGGGTATTTCAGCTTATGCACAAAAACACTCTGTAACATGGACTGACAAATGTTTTACACATGGTGTGTTGTTGGTCACAAATGATTGTGCTCTGTGATGAATGGCATTGGCAGGGGGTGGAGTGTGGACATTTGATGAAGACGGTTGCACAGGTGATGATGACAAACCCAGAAATGATGTTATTTTTCCAGATTTGCCAACCAGGGTTGATGTACCTCCTGCACTAGACATACTCTATTTACCACCACCACCACAAAAACTGCTACTCTCACCAGCACTGGACAACATTTCAAAGTCATTATGGTCCTCCACCTCATCATGCCTGTAGTAATCCTCTGATCTTATCACTGCACTACTGCACACATTTAATTTCCTACTGGGCTTAACAGTCATGGAAGGGGATAACATGCCGGCTATGGCTGTTGGTGACACGGGTGAATGCCCCACTGTGGTATTAGCTGCCAGCTTGTGCTGGGTCCACAGAGCCAAGTGTCTATTCTTAAGATGCGTATGCTGTCCTCCTATCCCTAGATGGCTCCCCTTTTTATCTCGACTCACACGCACATGGCAAACCTGACAGATTGCAACTGAATCATCATTTGCATCTTGAACAAAAAAATCCCAAACAAGGGAGTGTGGTGCTCTGCTTTTAACATGTCCATGATGATGTGGCTTATTTAAGTCTGTTATTTTAAGCACTGAAGTGGGGGGGCTCATGATGTTTCTGGCACTGCACACCTGGACTGCAACTGACCACCATGACTACTTAGCATATTGATTATTGGGTCATCATCATCATCATCATCAACTAAAAGCAGTAGATCACAAGTTTTTTATGGAGGGGGGGAATTCCTGCAAACAGACTCAGACACAGCCACTTTTAATTTCTTTTTCTCTGGTTCCCAGCTGGGGTCAATAACATCATCATCATATTCATCAACATCACACACATCCACATCTTCTGCTTGGATGCTAGCATGTGGACTGCTGCATGTTGCAACAACAGCAACATCATTATCATCATCATCATCGCATTCATCATCAGCATCTACACCACCATCACCTGATATTTTTTCACCACACTGTGAATCACTGCATGGAAAATGCGTGACGTTAAGTGCCACGATGAACGGAATATCACATTGTATGCTATCATTGACATGATCATCAGAATCCTCAGGTTCAGTTACTGTGATGTTACTGGGAAGTATAATATCATCTACGCCGCCACTCACTTGCACTGCTTCACACTCAATATGTTTGGATATGGTACACTGGTAAGAATTAGAACTTGATGCAACAATGCTAATACTATCTCCACCACCACTAACACTAACACCACTGGCTGGGACAACGTCATCTCCTCCAACTATGAGTGAAGCTACTGATTGGGCTGTAAAAAACATTGCAGGAGAAATACCTTTCCTCACATCAGCAATACACTTCTGCATCTGCATACTACTACCATGCCCACAGACCATCTTACTGCCAACATTGCCATGGCTAGAAACAGCTTTGCTTGCACGTCTCTTTGCAGGCATTTTGGGGGATCAACCACAAATATTATTACCAAATTCAGATTTTGATAAATTCACTTTCTGATTGGAGGGACACTGACTGGATGTGAAGCCAAAGAAACAACTGTGACTTCAGCAACAGATAAGAGACTACTCTGAGACTGTCACGGAATTAAAACAACTTCAGTAACCAGTGGTGCTGATGGGGTCACAGAAACAATCCAGCCTGGTAAAAAATACCTTTTGAACGTGGGGGTTGGGGGGGCAGCATTGAATACAGATGGTGCTGATTTCTACGACACTACAAGAAGCAAAACTAAGAACAGAGAACACGATCACAGTACAAAATCAGGCAGCTGCAGTGGATAGCAGGTTCACACTGCTGCGTTTAGTTGCAATTACACTAGTTTGTGTCACAATAAAATGTGTATTATTTGATACATGCAACACTGCACACACACTCACACACAACACAGAACAGTTTGTGTACAATGCTGAATGAGGAATGTGACGCAAATGCAAAAGTTCAGTGTGCTATGCCACATTAATGTAAATTTGTAATTCAAACAACCTGACCTTATGAAATGCTGCACCACATCCACACAGCAAACAGCAAGAAAAGTTGTACTATTACTGACAGTATTACTATGTGTACATTAACACAGTCAGTTATACATCAAAAATATAACCAAAAAACAAAAAAATCACTATTTCTCCAACTTAAATCTACCTACACCACAGATACGCCCCTCCCCCACAGCACACTTTCACTGTCTTTCACCACACACACTCAATGTTGTAAATTAACATTCAAAATCCACACACAAACAAAAACGCTCGATGAAATGAGCACAGGAGGGTTTTCTACACTCGATGAACTAAAGTTGGATCCCAAAAAAAGCAAAAATGCTTTTGGAACAGCTTTTACAAGATTCCTATTACAGACAGCTATCAGAGCACACTGTCTCCCTACTCCTTCCTACTCATACTATCCCGAACTGAGGCCGTGCAGATCAATATAGAGCCCATGTGACCCAAAATCCCATGAGTCACTGCAAAATTCACCTTTGGAGCTTAAAAACAAGGCAAAGTGAGGCGAAGTGAACTGCCATCGATATACTTCACCTTAAAATTGGAAGAGTAGTGGCCCAGGGAGGCGGAGTAATGTGAAGTCAGCGTTTGTAATGGACTTCACATTCCTCATTATAATGCGAAGTACTCTGCTTCACGTTGCGGAGAACTCCGCAATTCACATCACGGAGCGGATTGAGCCCACATCGCCCACCACTAACTGCCATGCCAAGTGGGAAACAAAGCTACAGGAGGAACTAGCCACTCCTGCAGCTGAAGCTGCTGAAGAGGGAGAGTGTTCACCAGCACAGCATCACCAACAAATGGCCAGGGCAGCAAAAGTGGCAGCTCCCCCAGCTGCCCATGAGTGAGACCTCTCAGAACAGCCTGCCATACAGGCTGACCTGGCTGTGCTGTGGTCTGAGGTGGAAGCCATCAAAAATGTAGTGGAGGGTGCTGTGCAGCAGCTGAACAGAGGGTCAGAATGCTGAGATGATCAGCTTGTTAAGAACACTTAGTGGAGGTCAGCCCCAGCCCCCACAGGCCCAGTAAACAATTATTACTTCACAAAATCTACCTCAAAAGAAGCTGTCCTCTGCTTTTCCTTTTTTCTTAAGCAATATTTTTTTACAGACTAAGTATGTCATTTATGTTCAATTATTTTTTTTCTTATGTTAATTTTGTTAATCCTGTATTTCATGATGCTCATAATGCTAAATCCAGCTCCCCACCTTCCCCAAATGCTCCCCGACCCCATTCTGCTTTCCACAATAGACATTTTTTTGTTCTTACTCCTTACTTTATTTTATTTAATAAGTCATATGGTCACCAACTTTGTGGACACTGCATGCTTTCATTTCATTTGAAATTGTGGCACCAAAACCCCCTCTTCAAGACACTTTTATTGCAGAGTGTGTTGCGGCAAAACAGTTTCAACTGTAATGAAATCATGCAGCATCCGCCATTTAGCCAACCCATAATCATGTAAAAAATAAACTAAATTAAGTAACAACTCCTAAAATACTTGTTACTTTTCTGAAAATTTTTTCAGTGGATTATTCTTCACATGTGGACACTAATACCCCATGCTGAATGATGTAGCAAGATATAGGTATAATCCGGCCACATTCATAATATAATAAATTATGGTGGATGGTTGATTCTCATGGAAGGTAACTTTATAGTATTTTGATTGTAGCTGTTGTGAGTATGTATATTATGAAAATGTATGTAACACATTAAACAGTAACCAAAAATGAAGACAGCATAACAATTAGAGCATCAGTGCAAGAACGTGGTTACCATTTTGACCAATGATCTTTTTTATTCTATTTTACATTGCCCCTTATCTAATAACATGTGTATACATATGCTACTATTCTTTCCACAATTTACGTTATTCTGCATTACTCCATTTTTTTTAAATGAGAAATAATAAAAGTACTGCTCATTGTGATGTTACTGTGACCTGGTTTTCATCAGTATTCCCAGCTGTTTTTGAACAGATACTGTTCCATTATGTCATGTAGCACTGTCTGGTGCATGCGACTTCATTGTAGTCACAACAGAACTGAATTTAAATAGTTGTTGTCCAAAAGCACATGAGAATACCAATCCAAACCTGGAGCAAGGCCGATTAAAATGAGCACTCAGTTTGTTACTTCTGATTCAAAAAAAAAATGTAGATTTGCATACTTAAATTGTTGAAAGAAGGGTATCTTTTGTATACACAAGTTATTAGAGTAGGTGGCAATGTAAAATAGAATAAAAAAGTATCAGTCAAAATTGTAACCGAGTTCTTGAACTGATGCTTTCATTGAGAGGCTGTATTACTTTCTGGATAATGAAAAAATTTTCATAAAATTAACAAGGAGTTCTTGACACCCATAATTATAAATCCCCAGTTCCCCCTAATGTTCCAACCCCCATTATGGTTTCCGCAATAGACACAATTTTTTCTTACTACTTTCTTTATTTTATTTTTTTTAATTTTCATGGTCACCAACTTTTCAGACGCTGTGTGCTTTCATTTCCTTTGAATTTGCAGTGTCAAAACACATGCTGTAATGCACTTTTATTGAAGCGGGCGGTGCATCACCTTAGTGTCACCTGTAGTGAAAGCATGCAGTGTCAGGGAATCATCATAATATATATGGAGTGTTTCCACTTTACCATGGTGGGCATGATGATCACATCCACATGCCAGACACCTGTTATGAGTCCAGCACCTAATGTGGTACTATAACATTTAAGTTTTAGTCCGGGGTGGGGAATTACTGTTGTGGTTGGCTGGACTAGAATAATTTCTGATTACTTTTTTTTCCCAGGTTTTAGGCACACTTATGTTCCACACATTTTTTGATGGTTGATGTGTTTGGCTGTACAGAAACTGTCAAGACATGTAAGGTAAGTATTTTTTTTGGGGGGAGGCATAAGTTGAAAACAAGTTTCATCAATGTTTTTGTCTTCTTTTCAGATCTTCAATGTATCGTAACTGTTGTTCATCTTCGGATTGGAAGACACTAGCAACGGCAGTCCACAGCATCTCAATGTTACCTGAAAACAGATGAAGAAGAAATTATTAGAAGTTCATTGAATGATCACATTCAGTTCCCTGCATGGCTGTTCCAGTCTTCTGTTATATCCAGCTTAAAATACCAAGCTATTAGTAAACTCCTTATCCAGCTTAAAATATCAAGCCATTAGTAAAGCCCTTAAAACAAATTAACACATTTACTGAGTGACACTCACTGGGCCACTGTCTTAGTTACATTACATCACGTGTTTTCAGGACCAGGATAACATGTTGTATAACCCTGACATACTGAAGTACGCCTGCCCCATCTGTAAAAAAATATATTATCTGGCCTGTATGTCACCACTGTTGAATGTGTTACACCAGAGGAAAAAAATTAAAACAAAAAATGAAAGAGGAAATAAGAGTGATACTTACTTGTAGATGTTATCCTTTAGGTGGTAGGAGTACTGTAGTCCTGCAAGTTTACACAGTCTGTAACCTGTGAAAACAAAATAAAAACCAGTTGCCCATATTTGGTGACAGTGGCCTCTTTAAATGGTAAAGGAAGGATTCACACCACAGTTCAAGTCAAAACCATAGTACATGGCATTAGTACATACTTACTGTAAATTAGTGATAAGAAGAAGGGTGGCTATGGCTGGCTGTGAGTTCATAGGTTGGGCACCAGTACAATGCCTTTCTCGCTTTCACTCTCAAGAAGCATGGTGGCTGTGGCTGGCTGAGGGTTCATAGCTTGAGCACAGGTACAATGTCTCTGTGTGTCTCACAAGAAGCAGGGTGGATGGCTGGGCTACATTACCGTTTTTCAGTATCAGGAGGATATCTGTCATTCAATCAGTAGGATTTAAGTGGCTACAAGTTGACATTTGTGTTTAGAGGACTGCGGGTAATAATGACTGCACACATTCTGTGAACTGTACCCTTACAATCAAGAAAGGGAAAGTCAAAATATAACAACTTGTCATTATTTGCCAATTGTCATGTGATAGTCAAGACCACTGTTTTTCATTTTTCAACGCAAAAAAATGGTAACATTACAGAACTGTAACAGCCTTCTCCCTGGCAAATTTACCATTACACTCTCCCACCAACATCCTCATCATCATCATCAAGGAGGAAGCAGCCCTCTCAATCCTCATTGCCAGAGTTGTACCCACTTGGAAATTCTTTTTCCATGACTGCATCATCAACCTCAATGGTACACCATTTGATGGTGCCACCAGGATGGTCTGCTTTGCCTGGATCATCAGCACAACCATCATCGTGACTAGGTACAAACATAGATGTGGCTGTCCTACTTGGTATGTGACCTTAATTCATTTTGATAAATATCAGCATGCTGACATTTGTATGTGATAGGATAGTATGACAGTCACGCACTATGGCCCCTGCAGAACTAAATACCCTCTCCACACTTACCCTGGAGAGTGGGCAGGTTATGTACTTCAGTGCTACTGATGTCAGCACTGGCCAGTCATTCACCTTGTCACTCCAGTACACTAAAGCATCAGCCAATATTGTCAGATGCCTGTTTTCTGCCAAATAGGCCTCAACCATGTTCTGTGATACACACATTCCTGATGAATCCCCCACCTGTTCACAAGATTCATCTAGTTCACAAATTCCTACTTGGGACAAGGCATCCCAAAGTGGATTAATAGACAACTGTGCAGCTGACACCACCCCTTGCCCCTCAGCCACCTTACTGAATGTACTTGGTCCACAGTGACCTTCAGCCTTGTTATGCTGTGGCTTGCAGAACTTAGCATGCGACTTCTGTGCCCCATGAACCAATTGGACCAGCTGTCCAGTCAGATTTTGAACCTGATCATGCACTCCCTCCAGTGTGGATGCAATGCCACATTTGTAGCATGGGTCCAGCATTGTGGCTATTCCAAGCTGTAGAGATTGCTGAATAGTAATGATGTGTCGATTGCTATCTAATATTGTAATCATGCGTTTCAGTAATGCACAGCTTGACCTAACTCCAGACACATCAAGGCTAGGCTGCAGATTCAACAAAGTCTTCCTCAGCCCCAAAAGCTGTGGAATGGCTTGACTGACTGATTCAGTGTCACCACTCACTGCTTGTGTGGCATGTTCAAACAGCCTCAAAATTAATATTACTGAGTCCATGATTCACCATTGTTCAGTTGTCATAGACATTGAGGCCCCTGAACTGTCATGGCTAGTGTGCATCACTAGGTACTTGGAGATGGCTTTGTACTGCTCATACAACTGCTCTGCCATGTAAAGCATCAAGTTCCATCTTGTGACAGCTCCAAGCTTGAGGCAATGCTAAGGGATGCTGTTTTGAATCTGCAGCTGCCTAAATTGGTCATAGGCCTTTCCAGAGTGTGCAAAGTGGGCACAGATGTTGCATGCAACAGTCAGCAGGAACGACAGAATCTCCTGTACCACAAGATTTGAAAAGTGGGACATGGAGGGAACCCTCACAAAGTCACCATTTCTGATACATTTAACAATGTTTGATTCATTATCACTATCTATGAAGCCAGCTTTTATGGACAGGGGTGCAGCCACTCATCAATTTCTGTCAGTAGCAATTCTAGCATGTTTTCACCTGTATGCGACCCTGCTACACTGCATATTGCAAGTGTGGCATGCTGTCAAATGCTATGGAGGCTGGTACCACCACAGTATGACTTATTGCACTGCTTTCCCATCCCACCATCACAGACAACCCAGGTAGCTGCACCCAATGTACAGTAATACACAGATAGGAACTACCCACCTTTTTGCCACTTGTCTACATAGCCATGCTTAAGTGAATGTAAGGTGATGCGGAATGTTGAAGGACATTTCTTACAGACTCTGTTACCGTCCAGTATAACTCAGGGACAGCATGGGTGGAAAAGTATGTCCTGGACAAGATCTTCCATTTAGGACATGCGTGTGCTGCAAAGCACTGGAATCCTGCATTCTCCACAACGGAGAATGGCAAACAGTCAATTGTCAGCATTTCTGCTATGGCAGCATTGAGATAACGTGCAACTGCATGATTTGGTGGGTATTTACTGTTCCACACAAAAAGGCTGTGCAACGTGGGCTGCATTACTCGGTGTTTTGCACGTGATATGCCAAATGGTTCTCCTCTGCGAACTGACATGGATGGGGTACCTTTGATGTGTGATGTTGGGTGCACAGGTAACAAGCCAATAAATTATGTTATTTTCCCTGTTTTAAGCACAGGGGCTGATATAGTAGAATTATTACATGGACAACCACTGCTACTCTGACCACTACTTGAACATTCAAAATCCTCCTTCTCATGCCTGTAGTTATCCTCTGGTGTTATTTCACCACTTTTATTGACATGGCTACTTACACTGAAAGAAGGGGATACCATGCTCACTAAGGTGGATGAGGGTGAACGCCCCACTATGGCATTAGCTCCCCTATGGTGACAAGTCCACAGTGCCATGTGTCTGCTCTTGAAATGAGTATGCTGGTCTTCATAGCCCAGATGGCTACCCTTTTTACCACATTTCACAAGTGCTTGGCAATCCTGGGAGATTGCCACTGTTTCATCACTGCCATCTTGTATGAAAAGATCCAAAACTAGGGATTTTGATGCCTTACTCTTTGCATGTCACTGCTGGTGCTGCATATGAAATGGCAGTTTTGATGGAGATGAAATATGAGGTGTACTTCATGATTTCTGGTGTTGTGCACACTTGGAATTTGACTGAACATCACAGTCTATGACTATTACTTCAGAGTCATCAACAGACACAGCTACATCAGAACTTTGAAGAGGGGGGATTGACTAACAGACTGTTTGTAGACAGCCACCTTCACGTTCTTTTTGTTTGGTTCCCAAATGGGGTCGCTAGCATCATCATCATAATCATCATCCACAAATTCACTTTGGATGCTGTCCTCCTGTGGAGATATTCCAATCACAGCCTCAGTATTATCATCCACACTTTTTTCATCATCGTCTCAATGTCTGGATGGCCTAACCTCAAGATCAGTGGAAACATGAGACTGTGAGTCATTAGCATGATCAGAATCATGTTCAGCTACTGTGGGGAGTGGGACATTGGCAACATTCAAGTCTATGGATTCAACACAATTTTTCCCAGCCGGTCCGGTGGCGCTGAGGGTTCAGGTGCTGGACGTCACACCTCGCGCCATGCCAGTGACCCATGTTCAGGAGCGAGCTAGGGCACCGGTGGTTTGGCAGGGAAGGGATCAGATTGAGTGCCTGGTGGGCTGCCCTCCTCTCCCAGGTGGAGGGCATTGGGATACCTGGTGCTCTGGTGGCCCCTGGTGGAGATCAGGGGTGCCACAGAAGTGCGGGCGGCACATTACAGCATGCCCGACACTGGCTGGGTTGCCATGCACCAAGCGTGGAGGTGTGCGCATGCAGCGGGAGGGAGAGGGTCAGAAAAAGGAAAAACCCTGCTCGGAGGGATAGGAGACAGCACCTATACTCCATGCCCAACTCAGGGTCCGACTTGGCTGAGCCTCATCATTCAACCACCCAGGCCCCACCTGCTTGCCAAAGTCTGCCTTACCAAGGAGCCCAAGGAAGGAGCCGGGCTACCCTCCCTGGGTGGGTTAAACAGGGGGTGCAAGCAGCGGAGGGGGAGAGAGGGCACAAGACTGCAGAGGACCTCAGGTGGGCAGGCACAAGGAGAGGATGCCTGAGAGAGTTCCCTAGAGCTGTGACTGGAGGGGGAAAAAAAAGAACAACATTTTTCCCACCTTATAACTTTGCCTGGTTTGAACTTGTAGCAATACTCATGCTGTTATCAACCATGCCGTCACTAATTTTACTAACAGCAGGGACAACTGCATCTCCAACCAGCATTGAAACAACTGATTTCACTTTGAAAAACAGGGTCAGAGAAACCCCTTTACTTGCAGTAACTAGCACCTTTCCCTTCTGCTGCGTACTACCACTGCCATGACCATGACCATGCTTAACACTGCTAGGCCTGCTAGCCCCTAATGAACCTGCCTCATCATCACAACAGCCTCCACTGAAAATAGTCTTCTTGGCAGCAGTGCCACAGCCAGAAACAGCTTTGCCAGACTGTCTCTTCATGGCATTTTTTAAGTTTACACAGAAAACAGCAACTTTATATTTCTGCAGTTTTGGGGGCATGGGAAGCAAAAAGCTAAAGTAATGCAGCCACACAGGCATGACACAAGACCTTAACCAGTTTTCAAAAATCCAATAGTCCAAAAGCAATACCTTGTTTTGCAGGGGGGTACAGCAGTAACTAGTAGCTACACAGAAGCAGGGAAAATATTGCAGACAGGCTGAGAAATTCAGAGTACTGCTATTGTGGTGCCACAATAAAATGCATATCAATTGACACCACACACACACAGACTAAAGGCCAGGCGCAGAAACTTTAACTGTTCAGTAAACTACAACACAGAAAGTCTTTTAAAATGATTGAAAAAAATGATCAGCAAAGAGAAAAAAATTATGAAAAATTAAGTGAAGTTATACTGTATCTACCTGTACACACAAATAATAAAACACTAGCCAATAACAGTTGGGAAAAACTGCCTTTCTCACTAATCTCCCTTCTGCACCACAGATCCGCCCCTCCCCCAATGCACACTTCTACAGTGTCTGTCAGTACAGAGACTGAATGTACTAAATTAACATTCAATATTCATACAAAATCAGTAAATGGTCAATGATATAAACACACAAGGGTTTACCACAATCGATGTTCTAAATTTTGACACATAATTGTGTGGCAAAATGCATTTTTAAAGGTTTTTCAATGGTTTGATTCTCAGTTCTGAAAGCAAACTGTCTCCAGCTTTCCACTACACAGTCTATGCTCATCTGAGGCTGTGCAAGACACTATGGAGCCCATGTGACTTTACATCTCATGAATCACTAAAAAAGTTTCCTTAAAGAGCAAAAAAAAAGGTGAAGTAATGCTAAATCCATAGACAACAATGGGAACATTACATTACTTCAAGATGCAAAGTTATTTGCTTTGCTTTGTGAAATATTATACGAAATTCGAGTTCTACGTGGAATACTATGCATAGCAAATTTTAGGCACTTCACCCACCTCTAGTGGGCAATAAACATTTAAATGACTGGATAGCAGAAACAGGACCTGAACTCAACTTAACCGCAGTAAGTCCCACTAATTTAAGTCTCATTTTAAGAAAATTCTATGCCTCTATCAGAAACAGTAGCGGAGGTCACCATGGAATAAGCAGTTTCACTGGTCTGAGAGTGGGACTCAACTGCTACATAAACGAGCCCTCTCTGAGTAGAAATTTGAACATATTCACAAACCCTGAGTTTCTGAGCTGCAAAAATATTTTCACAGCTCAAATAAAAAACTTCAGGTGTGAGGGCAAAGACACCCTCTCCTCAATATGACAGACCTGAATCACCTCAGAGAATCTAAGGCTCTCAGCACTGAAACCCCAGAAGGACTTCTATGCCACATCTGGCTAGACCTACAACTACATTGTGCCAGACACGGCTGCAAGGGCCAACAGTAACTAAAACTGTCTAGTTTTGAATTTAAAAAGACAGAAACAGGGCTTGAATATGGCACCTTCAACTTTAATGAAAAACCAAAAAATCATTGTGAACCCCTAGAAAAAGACCGGGACAGCTATAGAGGAACAATGTTGGCAATAGAAGGACATCCTCAATGCCGGATTGCTGTCCTCAGAAAATATCTCTGTAAACTTCCAGACAACAGTCTGTGCCTGTTTCTGCACCCTATAAAAAAGCCTGCAGGTCCCTGGCAAAATGAAACCAAGTGGTACACCTTGGAACCACTCGCCAAAAATTACCTGACTGTGATGCTCCCTAAAATATGCTGCACTGCAGGACTGCCCCAGTCATACACTAACCACTCATTGTGGGTGACAACCATTCAGTTGTTGAGCAATGCTGAGCTAAAAAGTCAGCAGATAATCTCCATAACTGGCCAGAAGCAGGAATCTTCATAAAAAAAGTTATTGGGGGGGCCCATGTTGCAACAAAGATCCTGATAGAGTGCCATAATATCGAGGCAAGCAACAGGAACCAGATCCACGTCTCAAACCTCTGACGCCACCATGAAGGTCGCCACACCAGAACCAGGACCGTCAACAGTAATGTCAAGCGGCACCATAACAACCATAAATGAAACATACGCCACCACTGGAGACTGCACAGAAGCAAGCACCAGCAACAGAGAATGCACACAAGCAGGAACCAGCATCAACAGCACCACCCTACAAATGACCAGCAACAACAACCAATTCTTAATCCAAGGCAACAGCATGTGTGTTTTCAGCATCTACAAGACTTAAAGTACTGCCTTCTAAACTAAGTTAACATTTCTATTTCATGTTGCTGCATTAAGTGTTGATATATGATGCATTAGTTAAAATGTTTCTGTATAACTTTAAACTGTTGAGAAACCCTCTTGCAGCATAATAATAAAAATACCTTAACAGAACTTCTAGTAAAACATAAATTTAAAAAAATATTTAATAATTGTTTATTTATTAATATATGTATAGCCTATTTAAAAGTTCAGATAGAGATCTACTTTATGAAGTGGAAGGATATTTCACATTTTAATTCATTAAAAACAATTTAAATCTACTTTTTTCATCTGTCTCCTCACTTAATACATATGAACCATTGTATAATAGGAATAATGACCTCCAGGGTGGGCGTTATGCCGGGATAACATCCCTTCTCAGGTGTTGAACGCCCTCGGCCTGTGGCCCCAGGCTCAAACACTCGAGGTGTGATGTTATACCAGCATAACACCCACCCTGGCAGGCATTATTCCTTTAATAGATTATTACATAATACCTGTACCACTATAAGTTACCAATATTGCACTGAATCCAAAATTTTATTTAAAAAATATATTAATTTCCAACCCCTAATAATTTCAAAAGTAGCCTGTCTAATGGTTATCTCTTGGAAAGTGGAAAACTTTGGAATTATTAGAGTTAGAATCTCTTTTAAATGAAAGCTCTAAGATATGGCAACAATGGTAATAATGGTAAGTTATAGCAATACAGTGATCCTGTTTCAGTATATTAAAATATTATTGATGCATGTTTTAAAATATAGTTTTATTCAAAAGATATTGAAGTATTGATAAATGAAAATAGCACCAATATAATTTATCTATACTGCTCTGACTTCAAGCTGCAATTCAAAACATATGGGGCCCAATATTCAATGATTAGCACACCCACTAACAGAATTATCGGGTGTGCTAACCTGGCTTTGTGTTGCCTCTCCCAGCTGGCCCATATTCAGATCCCCCAGAGGGTTCCCAGTTAGATTAACACTACAGGAATAGCACCAGTGATAAGAGCATGAGTCACTGTAGCACTAACATGGACAGCAAGAGGGGATTTACTTGGTTTCAGTAAGTGCTCCCCTGGTCGCTGTCCATGGTGCTTAAGCACCTCAAGAGCACCAGGATCCAGGAAGCTGGCTGAGCTCCTCCCATGGCGTGGAGGGCTGGGGCATCGAGCAGCTCAGTCAGTGGCATAGGAGACCAGGGTCCCAATTCCAGAATGCCTTAGACATGGCTCAAGGTGATTTACACCAGACCCTATGACGTAAATTGCAACTTGCACCATGTGTTCCGCCACTCACTATTTCAGGAGGCGGCTTGTGCCATGCAGTATGCAGGTTGCACCAAAGGTGGGCCACACCACCCACTACATCTGCAACCCACTATGACGTGGTGCAAGGGTGGGTTATGGCAGCAACTGTGCCCTATTCTGGAAGTGCGGCTGCTGTGACTTAGGTGATTCTTGGACCCACTATTGCACTGTGGAGTTAGACCAACATGGAGGTGGACTAAGGGGCATCCATCCTGGCAAAATAACAGATGCCTCCCCCACAGTACCACGGGAAGCACAGTGCCCTGCCCCACGTCCCCCTAGCACAGTCATGCCCCTCACCCCTGAATGTCGGGGACCCCTGGGGTCCATTTTTGTGCACTGCCTCCATGCATCTGTGCCACTCAGCCAGCTTCCCAAGGCCCACAGGTGATTGAGGGAGCATTTTGGGGTGGGAAGGCTCTGGGGGGCAGTTAAGTGTGGGCCGTGACCTGCGGCACCCAGGTCCATTGTGCCATTCCTGTGGCGCTAGCCTGCAGCTGCCACAAGTCGTGGGTCATAGGTGCCAATGACCCTGCCTGTCTTGGAATACAGTGCAGGGTCCCTGGCATAGCGCCACATAGCACAACTCATATACACCCAAGAGTTAAGCCATGCGACTTGGAGTTGGGCCGCCAACATTTTTCTGAACTGTGGACTTAGGTTTTGTTATGTGGGGCTGTAGAAACAGTATTCCATGACCCCAAGAATTTTAACTTACCCCGTGATCCGCTCCACCCTGGAGTGAGAATCCTTCAGTCCAGGGGGTGCGGGGACCAGAGCCCCCAACATGGGGGGTGCATGGGATGCAGCCCCGCCCGGAAAAAAAATTGGTGCTTAGATTGCTGCACGGTTCTTGACCGCGCTATTGTTGTCAGCACTAGACTGACCCAATGCCCCACAGAGTGCCAGTGCAAACCCCCAGCACCAAAGCACCATAATACTGTTTAAACTATGCAAATGAAGGGTCCACCCATGCATATTGGTGCACCCATGCATTTTGCCACAGCAGTATCTTCAAAGGTTTGTGGGGTCATAAACAGCCCCTAAAGCCTCCAAATATTTACTGCCACTGAAAACCACCTATTAATGGGGTGCTCCCACCTTCCAAAGGAAGGATGGCTGTACTGCAGTTACTGGTTTGCAGTCAACCATATGAGACATGTCATCAATCCCTGGTGTCTAGTGGTCCTCCATGATTACCAGTTGTACATGACTACAGTTAACCCTGGTGTCTAGTGCTCCCACCATCACCCATTGTAAATGACTATGTTTATCCTTTGTGTCTAGTTGTACCATCCACCTCCCGAGATCACTCGTTCATAGATAGTAAGTAAGCAGTGGTGACCAGTGCCCTTTGACAAATGTATAACATATCAGTGTTAGTCCAATTTTCCCTCCACTCATCCTGCCTGCTCACATACCATCACTCTGCACCCCCCTTGCCTGGCTGATCAGTGATCACAAAGCCCAATACAGTGACTGTCACAGCCCTCCTTTCATCTCCTTGGCCAGCCACCATATGAGCTGTCAGTGAGTGCACGTACAGTAGTGTACACAAGCTCACTGACAGTTCATATGGTGGCCAGCTAAGATGGTGAAAAGAGAGCTGTGCCAGTCGCCATATCAGGCTTTGATGATTGTTGGCCACAATGGGAAGAGGGGGGTGTGGGGTTGTCATATATGAGCAAGACAGGTGAGGGGATGCTGGACCACCCCTGATGCATTGCAAATTCATCAATAGTCACTCAGAGGGGTAGAGGAACCACTGAAAATCAGGGCTTACTTACTATTTGTAAATTGGCAATCAGGGTGGTGGGGGTACCACTAAATACGTGGATAATTGTAGTCATTTACAATGAGTGATTGGGGAGGCACTAGATACCAGAGATAACTGTAGTCATTTGCAATTGGTGATCAGAGGGGACCACAAGACAAAAGGAATAACTGTAATCATTTACAATGCGTGATCAAGGGGGTACCATTAGACACCAATGATAACTGTAGTCAACTTACATTGAGCAATAAGGGGTGGAAGTACCACTAAACAACAGGCATAGCTGTAGTCTTTTAAAATAGGTAATTGGTGGCACCACTAGAAAGGGCCCTTGAGAGAGCTGGAGAGCAGAGGATAATTCCCGGGGCCTGGCACTAATGAGGGGCCCCAGGTTGCCTGGTATGCTACTGTATGCAGCTGCACAGGAGCCCCAGATTCTGAACTATTACTGGGGCCCAGAATTCCCCTCAAGGGGCCTGCCACTAGACACCAGGGAATTATGTGCAATCATTGAATGGGCAAGCGGGGGGGGGGACATTAGATCACCATGGTGGACATGTTCATTGGGAATGGTGGAATGGGGGCTGCTGTGCCCTATGCTAATGAGCCCATGACAGGCATGCAAATGGACCCTTAGTGTCTTGCATGCCCAAAGGGCTCCTTTGCATGTTGTGGCTGAATATAGCCTACAAGGGTCTTGACATGCTCACATTTTGGGCAGTGCCTTTCCCGTGGGCTGTATACAGCCCAGGTCCATTTCTGGGCAGTGCAGTTTCACTTAGTGCTGTGCCAGCATGGTCCACTATTTAGTCAGACAGCACCACCTGCTATTCTGATTGAATATAGAAACTGTTGGGTCGGGACCAAGCACAAGTAAAGTGCAAATATTTGCATTGCACTTTTGCTCTTATTTGAATATTGGGACCCTGGTCTTATCCCAGAGGGCTCTAAGGTCACTCTTTCTAAAGGTCATTTATTTGATAAGCAATAACTTTAGAATTAGTGCTGTGTGAAAAAAATCTCCCTCCAACGGAATTTGTGCTATAAATAGACTTTTGCTTCCGTAAAATTTCAGAAATCATTTTGGCAACTTTCGCAGAAATTTCAATTTAGAACAGTGGGCAATTCGTATGCTCATTCTGCAGCTCAGTGAGTCACTGAACTGTGGAACAAATGTATGAATTGTCCCTCCCTAGTGTCTAGTGGATCCTACCTCCCTATCCCTGAGTGCCCATATAGTAATTTTTCCCTGGTGTCTAGCAGACCGCCCTCCCTATCCCAGAGTGCCAATATAGTAAGATTTCCCTGGTGTCTAGTGGAACCACCTCCTTATCCCAGAGCACCTGTATAGCAAGTTTTGCCTGATGTCTACCAGACCCCCCTCCTTATCCCTGAGGGCCCGTACAGTAGGTTTTCCATGGTGTCTAGTGACCCCTATCCCTATGCCTGAGTGCCTGTATAGTACATTTTCCCTAGTGTCTAGCAGACCCCTGATTCCTATCCCTGAGATCCCATCTAGTATGTTTTCACTGGTGTCTAGCAGGCCTCCCTCCCAATCCCCAAGCACCCATGGAGTAAGTTTTCCCTGGTGTCTAGCAGACCCCCCTCCCTATCCCTGTGCACCCATATAGTAAGATTTTCCTGCTGTCTAGTGGACTCCCACTCTCCATCCCAGCAGGTAATGCATTACCACTCCACTTACCCTTCCCCATCCCCAAGCCAGCGACTAGAACAGCCCGCCAATTTTCACCATAGTTGGCCACTGACTGAGCTGTCAATTAGCACATACTGTACGGTGTGTGCTCATTGACAGCTTTGTCAATGTCAGCCATGGTGGAATGTGAAGGGCTGTACTGGTCACTGACTCAGGAATGTGAAGGGCTGTACTGGTCACTGACTCAGGGATGGGGGCTGGGGTGGTGAGGCAGTACCTGCTGGAGTGGGGGGGGTGGGTGCTCAGCTAGACAACTGGGAAAACTTACTGTATGGGCACTTGGGGATAAGGAGTGGGATCTGCCAGACACTAAGAAAAACTTACTATATGGGTGCATGGGAATAGGAAAGGTGGATATGCAAGACACCAGGGAAAACTTACTATACAGGCACTTGGGGCTACCCAGAGGCTGCTAGACATCGAGCTTTACTATATAGGCACTCAGGGGCTGGTGAGGGTCTGCAGGGCACCAGGAACACTTAGTAATATATATGTGTCTGGAGAGGGTTGCGGTCCACTAGACACCAGGAAAAATATACTATACAGGCACTTGTCGAACAGGGAAGGGGATCCACTAGAAAACAGAGAAAATGATACATACTGGTGTTTGGAGATAGGGAGAGGGGTCCACTAGACACCAGGGAAAACTTACTATATGGGCACTCAAAGATAGGGAGGAGGTCCTCTAGACAGCGGAGAAAACTTATTATATGAGCGCTCAAGGATAGGGATGAGGGTCCATTAGACACCAGGGAAAATGTACTAAATGAGTGCTCCAAGATAGGGAGAGGGGTCTGCTAGACACCAGAGAAAACCTACTAAATGGGCACTCAGTGATAGGGAGGGGGGTCTGCTAGACATCAGGGAAATGTTATGTTTATTACTATATGGGCACTTGAGGATAGAAAGTGGGGTCTGCTAGACACTAGGGAAATGTTATTTTGGTATGTACCGGTGATCGGGTATAGGGGGACCACTTGACACCAAGGAAACTTTTCTTTGAAAGCCACTGCCACAAGACTTTCAGAAGACTTCTGATTTCACCAAATGCGGAAGTTCAGAAAATTTCACAAAAAGTTGTGAAATGTTGTGGAAGTTCCACTAAAGTGGAATTTCCAACTTTTGCCCAGCTCTGTTTAGAACTGGGGAAGGGGGGGGCTACAAATTAATTGACTGAAAACCTTACAATAAGTATAGTTAATGTTATAATATTACAGTTTCCATTTATCACTATTAAAAAGTTAAGTTCTTTATTGTTAGATTAAGGTTCAGATTCCGATTAGGTTTATTTCAGGTATGTATAAAAATATGTTTGTTACATACAAAAAGTAATTATACTAAAAGACAGACATATGGGCCCAGATATTCAACTGCGCTCAAAAGTAGCGCAACAGCAGGAGCAAGCACAAACCAGTTTCGCAAATGCGCAACAGGTGCGATATTCAAACATGGAGCAGAGCAAATTGCGCAAGCAACCAACATCTGAATATCGCACATACTACGCCATCGCGCAACCAGGAAGGAGAAGCTGAGCCAAAATGGATCAACCAGGGAAGCTCAGCTGAGCATTCCAGAGCTGCCATATCGCAAGCACAGCCCCCCCCCCAGAGCAATGGAACTGCACATCCAGGGAGGCAGGCTGGGGCCCACCGCCAGCCATGCCACCACATGGGCACAGGAACACACTGCAGAACCCACACCACACCTGCACACCCCAAGCACAGCATCACTGGGGTGGGACGGATGATCCACATGCCCATGGGGACAAGCCAACAAAGCATAGCAGAGCCATGACACCCCAGCACAACCACTGGCAGGCGGAGAGTGCCACACACAGGGGTTGACAACCACAGTGCACATCAGCCCCGTCGCACAGCACACCCTGCACTGTGACCCCAAGACACCACCCATGTGCAGTGACTGGCACTGCAGGAAACCATGCAGTCCCCCAGCACGCGTCAGCCCGTGCAACACAGAAGCCTACAAGCCAGACACACCCTGTGCACCCAGCAGTGGGTGGCAGCAGATGGCAAGACCAACCGAAAGTCACTGCCATGCTGGAGATACCTCCCATGCACACACATGCACACACACACACACACCACATACCAGGACCATACCAGCCCAGATGGCATGTACACCCCTGCAACTGGGCACCCATAGGCAGCTGCACAATCACAGACCAACACATTATTAGAAAACATATAAAAATGTATTAAACAACAACAAACAGTATAGAAACAAGTCCAACTATTTACAAGGGGGATGGGTACAAGGTTGGGTTGGTCAAGGGTAGGATTACAAACTTGGAGGAAGGCAGGGTGGTAGGGATGGGAGAAGTGGGAAGGGCAGAGAAATCATGGCCCAGCTGGTTGCCCGTCTTCCTGCTGGTGTCCTGCAGGTCTGTGCCGCCTATTCTGCACACCATGACGGTGAATAAAGTGCAGGATATCAGCGTTCTGCCCACAAGTTGGCGGATGGCTCTGACATCCCTCTCATCCTCCGCAGCACCTCGAGGCCCTAGGAAAATGGGAACACAGCCAATGGCTGTGACTGACCACAACCCTGAACACCACCCAACCTGCAAGCATATATAGCCTAATGTCCCGCACCTGTGATGGCATACACCCACCCACAGTGAACATGCACATGGCCATCACAAACAGGCGGCACCAGCTAAGCGCACCACCACCACACACACCGCCCACATCAATCACAGTACAAACTAGGCTGGCAAGTGACGTGGCAACGCAGTGCATGCCAGTTCCACAGCTATGTGCCCAGTGCATGCCTGGACCACCAGTGACGCGATACACAGACGTGCTGTGATACTGCACAGTGATGCATGTCACCTGTGTCATGCCTACATACATGGATACATAGACAGTGTCAGCAGATAAGGGCCTATGGCCCACCCAGTCTGCCCATTTGAGCTTGTAAGTTCACTCTGTTTTCCTATAAGTCTGTTGCACCTTACCCCTGACCTCCAGAATTCCTTTATGTCTATCCCGTGCATTCTTAAATCCCGTGACCAAGTCAGCCACCACCACTTCCTCTGGCAGGGTGTTCCACTTGTCCACCACCCGTTCTGTGAAGAAATTCTTTCTCATGTTTCCTCTGAATCGTCCCCCCTCCAACTTCATCCCATGCCCTCTAGTCCTGGAACATCTTTTAAGCTTAAAAATAGTGTTTTCCTGCACTCTGTTCCCCCCTGTAAGATACTTGTATGTCCCCATCATATCCCCCTCTTCCTCCTCTCCTCCAGGGAGTACATGTTCAGTTCCTTCAACATGTCTTCATAGGACTTGTGATGCAATCCATCCACCATCCGTGTTGTCCTCCTCTGAACCTTCTCTACCCAGTCCATGTCCATACGTAGGTATGGTCTCCAGAACTGTACAATGTACTCCAGGTGGGGCCTCACTAGTGTCTTGTATAGTGGAATTATGACCTCCCCTTTCCTGCATGGTTGTGTTGTGCATGGCTGGTGGTCTTGCCCCCCCCCAGCATGCACTAGCATCCATGAAGTAATGATACTCACACTCCTCCAGCAGCTGGGTCTGCCGCTGCTGCTGCTGCTGCTGCTGCTGCTGAGGCACAACACCCACCGGCACCGGGGCCCTGGCACGGCCCACCTCACCCTCGCCCTGCGTCCTCAGATTCCGGCCTGTGGGAGACATATGTTGAGACAAACATCAGTGTGACTCAAAAGCAGACTGCCCCCTGCTCCAGTGAGAGTGCCTGCCCACACAGCCATAACCATCCATCGCACAGCCGCACTCACTGACACAGCCAACCGTGTCCGAGCCGGCACCTATGCACAGCCACCCAAGCACACACACACCCCTACAGAGAATATAGGTGCATAGATGGTACACTCACCTGGCCTAGGCACTACGCCCCACCTGGCATGCGACCGCAGCGCGAGAAAAGTTCTGGTTCCCTCCGTGGAGGTCACTGTACCGGTGCGGCACTGCTCAGCAGATCGGCCCGTCCAGTGATCTCCACCAGGTCAGTGGCCACTTGCTGCCACAGCTGAGTTCCTGGCACTGGTGAGGGGCACCTCACCATACAGGCCATCATGTGTGGCTCAACTAGGGCCACGGTTGGCCACTGCAATCTGGCTCCAGGACACCACCTCCTCCTAGCCATGGCACCAACTTTACAGCAGGCAATATGGCACCCGCTGCACCAGAACCCATGTGGAGTTGTTGCGCAAGAGACACACAGGCTCCAATCGGCGCTGTTTTGAACAGCGTCACCATCAAATGGTGCTGTCACCAGACAGCGCAATAGGGACGTACACATGGCATGCCAACAGAGCCAGGGGTCAGAGGGCATACACAAGGTCACGGCAATGACGCAAGGCTACGCACAGTGCCATCGGATGTATAGGCATCCTGTGCGACTGACAAGCTGCGCACCAGTGCCACAGTGGACTATCGCGCAGTAGTGCCACAGCGCCATATAGTGCCCAGTGCTGTAGCGCCATTGGCACAATGGTGGCCATGGTCTGAATCGCCTATCGCGCTCAGCAGGTCTGCAGCGCGATAGACGCATGCGTAAGCTGTCTGGGAATACGCAATGCAGTGTGGCACACAGCCACAAACCTGTGCCATTGGCTCAGCCGGACCTTCCGTATTGCGCAAAGCACAAATATGTGATATTCAGCCGACATATGCAAATCATGCGATCAGCCATTCAAAGCGCGTGGAGAGCGCCATTAGCATGTCATTAAGTTACGCCACACCTCATTTGCATGTGTTGCGCTATAAAATGCGACAATGGGTTGTGCTGGCCAGATTTGGTTACTGCAGGTGAGAGGTGAGTTACATGCTGTGTGATGCTCAGGACAATGCTCATGGGCGGAGGATGATAAAGGCTGAGGGGCTGAGCATGAAAGGGCACTTAAAGGGACAAGGCACCCTTTCTATCAGTATCTGCCATGCGGAGAGAAGCGTTGGGGCTTCCGCCCCGGGCGGCAGCTATGCTCATGGGGAAATGCTGTCGACTGCACAGTGACAGGTGTCCACTTCCACCCATACAGAACACCATGACTGACCAGAGCCAAGCTGAGGTGTGGACGGGCGGGCGTGGGAGGCCGAACCACCAGCGGCAGAGGCGGAGGCCCTCTTCCAGGCCTACCTGGAGGATGAGCCACTAGTGGAGTGGGCGGAGGGGGCACCTCAGGACGTGCAGCTGCATGTGAGGGGTAGCTCGGGCGTCAACATGCACGGAAGCCACCAGCGCTCCGTGCAGGAATGCAAGAAGAAGATGGGGACTGACCGCAGGAGGCTGAAGGAGAAGGTGGCAGCCTTCAGGGCGGCACGTGCTGGCACTGGTGGGGGCCCACCAGTGGTGTTGCAGCTGACCCCTACAGAGGAGACACTGGTCGCGGCTATGCAGCTGAGTGCCATTGCGGGCGTACCAGGTGGAGGATTCCAGACAGGTGGAAGCCCATCACTGCACGGTATGACATGGTGGTGGTGTTGGGGGGGGCTGTTGTTCACATGCACTCACATGTACTCTCTTTCTGTTACAGATCCTGTTCGTCTTCAGGAGACGGTGGTGGTGGTGGGTCCAGACAGTGATGCAGACCTGCTGGACGTGGAGGAGGGACCATCCACCTCCGCCACCAGCCTGCAGGCACTGCAGCAGCATGCACGCTGGGCCAACAACTCCGGTGTCAGTGATACGGGTGCAGGGGGTGCACAGCCTGTGTCACAGCAGTCTGGCATTCAGGTATGCCAGCATGCTGTGCCTATGGCAATGGTAACGCACCTGCACCATTGATGATAGCAGGCCTGCAATGGCAGTGATAGGTGTGTGTCCCATGATGGACACATGGCAGGCCAGCACGTGCTCCAGGGCCTTCTGGTTCACACCTGTGTACCAGCATGCTGGCACAGTCCCAGGCTGTGCCTGTCAGCACTGGTGGGCAGCACCGTGGCTGTGCAGGTGTCTGGCACTGTTGTCAGCGGAGGTGGAACAGGTGGACCTGGGGGCTCAGCAGTTGGAGGGCGGCAGCAGCAGTCGCACACCAGGTCTGGGGGTACAGTGTCAAGCAGTGGCACATGTCCACCGCCCTTGATCCGCCCATACCTGGTCCTGGCAAACAGCGCACACACCCTCAAGGGTGCTGTGCACCAGGACCGTCCACACCCCGGGGGTCATGATGCCATTGGGGCACAGTACCCATTGAACGACACCCACCTGCTGCAGGACTTCGGTACAGCTGCAGGGGGCGGGTTCAAGGTCCGTGGAGGCACTGTCTGTGTCCGTGGAGTGGAATAGCAGGGGTGTGCTCAGGACCAAGCCGTGCTGGTCCTTATGCGGACCGGATGTGACCGCTGCCATTGACAGGCTGACCCAGGCAGTGGTCTCTGTCGCGGACGCATTGGCCACACTGTCAGGTGCCCCTGTACCACACACCCCACACAGTGCGCTCTCCACGCCCCATTCCCGGCATCGTGTGACACCAGGCCTGTCGATGCCGGGTTCTGCTGTGGGCATCCCGAGCACCCCTGGTGCAAGTTTGTTTGGCAGGATGCAGACCCCTGTGGGCGCAAGGTCGCGTTCGCGCAGTGGGACCCCTGGTGGTGCACTAGTGTCACCCGATGTGGCCCCTGCTCAGCCTTCCAGTGCTGCTGGGCCATGGCGGGGCCGCCCACACATCCGTGGTGGCCGTGGGACAGTGCTACCTGACTGAGCTGTCTCCCAGTGCAGGCCCTGTCTGGTGCTGCCCTGTGTGCAATGTGTGTCATGGTGGGCAGTGCACTGCTGGGTGCTCTGCTCCACTGACCCCACCACCGGACCACCTGCACACTCCCAGCTGCTGTCCACAGGTGCGTGTGCATGATGATGCCTGCATTGCACTGTACACCAAGGTGCAAGGGTGCACAGGTCCTGACACATGCATACATGGACAGTCCAGTTGATGGGGTGGTTGGTGGTGCTGTGTTGGCAATGTCATTTCCGCAGTGCTGTGCTGCTGCCCATGTACACTGCCTGGTGTGTGTGTGTGTCCATATGAGTGCTCACCTCTCTGATGGTGTGTTGGTATGCCTGGAACCTTCAACTCCCCACCTTCATGCACGGTGTGTTCCCTGTGTGCCTGTGGTTTGCGCATGGACAGTGTTGCCTGCACATGTCCCTTGACTTACCTGTGTTGGGCGTAGTGCTCTTCTGCAATGGTGTCCCGGTGCAGCTGGGCCTGCCGGTTCAGTCGGGGTCCCTCCATCCTAGAGGGCTGCTCATCACTAACATCACCGGCGCCACTGGCGTCCCATCGCTGTCCCCTCTTGGACACCTGCGGCTATCCCATGGTCTTTGGCCATGTTGTGCAGAGATGTAACAGGCCAGGAATATCCACAGGCCTTTTGAGGGGCTGTACTGTAGGAACTCCGCCGCGGGGTGTCCAGACATCGGAAGCGTGCCTTGAGCATCCCAAACACCCGCTCTATGATGTTACGTGTTGCGGCATGTCCCTCATTGAAGCATAGCTGCGCTGGGGTCGTGGGGTGCCGGTACGGTGTGAGCAGCCAGGGACAGAGTGGATATCCTCAGTCACCTGTGTGGAGATAGTGGAGGTCAGTGTCATGTCAGGTCCATATTGCCCATATTCTTGTGTGCCACTACCATGGCACCTGTGTCATTCCCACCCTTGCCCAGAGTTTGCATTCCATACATGTGTACTCACCCATTAGATGACCTGTGGGGATGTCCCCACTCTCGAATCGATGGCACAGTGCAGACTGGTGCCATATGAAGGCATCATGTGCTCCGCCAGGGTGTGTGGCACAGACATTGATAATGCGCCCAGTGGCATCACACACCACCCGGCAGTTGACACTGGAAAACCCCTTTCAGTTCCGATATGCCTGGCCGTCAGGGCCAGGTGGCGTGCGAATGGCCACATGGGTGCAGTCTATGGCCCCTAGCACGCCAGGCATACATGCTACCCTGTGGAACTCCTGCATGTTTGTTGTACGCTCTGCCGCGGTGCTGGAGAAATGGATGTACTCCGCAGCATGAGGCAGCAGTGTGCCGAGGAATTGGGTGAGGATGCGTGACGTGGCCAACTGTGCAATGCCTGTGGTGTCCCCTGTTGGCCTCTGGAAGATGCCTGTGGCGAGCAGGCACATGCAGGCTGTCACCTTGGTCTCCACGGACAGAGCGTGACTCCGTCGTGAGGGTGCCTGCATCACATCACTGCACAGCTTGCAGAGCCGTCTCAGTATTGCCCTGTTCAGGCAGTACCGGCCCACAATCTTGACGTCTGTGTACAGCTCGAAGCTGATGCGGGCACGATACCGCCTGTCGGGGGCATACCGCCGACGGGCCCCTCCGCGGCCATGTCCCCTCGCAGCATGGTGTCTCACCCCCTCACAGCTTCCATGTAAGCGGCACTGTCTATCTCCTGGCTTCTGCCCCGGCTGCTGTTCCTGTGTTACCCCGCTGCCCCCACTGCTGCTTCCACTGCACCGGCACCCCCCACTGGCCTCTCTGTCCTCCTGGACCCACTGTCCCTCTCTGCCTTCCAGCTCCTGTCTCTCTCTCTCTCTCTGTCTCTCTCCCCAGTTTGCGGCCTGCGGTTCTTGCGCCTTCCTTGAGCCTTTTATTTTTGGCTCAATTCGCTACTTCGCCAACTTCCGGCTGAGCCACTCTTGCGCGTGCGCGAAGTGTTTCAGTGTCGTTCGCACTTTATGCATGGACCCCTGCCGGTTGAGCATGCCTTCATTTCCATTGTGCTGTTGCTCAGCATGTTTTGGTGGTGCACTGGCCCTTCTGAATATGTGAATGGCGCATTTTGGAGTTGGCGACATGCGCAACCCTGTTGCTTGCTGTCGCAACCTTTTTGAATATCTGGGCCTTGCTGTCTAATTACTTCTTAAAAACATTTCATTACAGACATCTGCAACTTTTATACATCATAAAGTGCTTTCATATGCAAAGAAGTCCTGCAGCAGCAGCATAGATATATTTTTTGCTTTCACTGAATAACATAATATCTAATATATTTTGCCTGTTACATGGAGCTTCCAGTTTTTAAATACAAGGCTAAGAACTTTCATTCTGAGCTTTTTTTGTCAAGACAGTCTGAAACCAGATGTGCTAGAATCAGCTTTTGCATTCCCTTACACTTACATGCAGCTAAATTCATTCTCCATCTCTCTATGCCATAATTAATATATAATATATGCTGGTCATTACCTGGAGCTTCCAGTTTTGAAATACAGGGATCATCACTTTTCTTCTCAGCTTTTTTGTCAATGGACAGTCAAAAACCACAAGGGCAACAGTCAGCTTTTCCATTCCCTTACACTGTAGCTAAATTAATTCCCAATCTCTGTATGCCATAACTTTTATTAGATTCTAACACTGCCATGCTCATTCAACTCATTGTGGGTTGCTTTTTCAAAGCTCTGGAGAATGCTGCAAGCCCTTGGTGATCATATTGCTCACGGAGCCTGCAGCATTCGCCCAGACGGCGATCGGGATTTTTACTCCTCTGCTGCAAGTCAGACCAGCTTTCCCTGGTCTAGCTTGCAACATTCAGGGGACCTCTTTTACAGGGCTGTGCCAAATATTTGGCACAAGCCACCATAAACTAAGGAAACTGTCACAACTGCACCCAAGAATAGAAAATTGAGTGCAGTTGCGGCAAAGATGTTTGGCACAGTTGTTTAAAAAAAATGGGTTGATACAGGGCTTAATCCAAGCCCTGCATCACACTTTGAAAATCCAGCCCCATGTTACTCTTTCACAGAAAATTAAGTAAAGTGCAGTTTCACCAAATCTCACATGCTCTCTATACAGTTTACCACCATCAATATCATGTAGCTTGCTTTTTGTCTTTGCCAAAAAAAGTCTGATACTGTTTGTTTTGCCTCCCTTACATACAAGTCTACATTTTGAGGAGCTACACCGTCCAATAAGTCTGGTAGCCCATACTTCTTTAGGCTATTGATTTTGTGTTTTTTTTTATATATAGCTGTTTGGTCCCCATCACCTCCTCCCACCAACAGACAACGGGGACACATATGAATATTTTTTTTTTTAGATTTTTCTCCCCTGATCAGCCCTGAGGCTCTGGCACATGTCTGTGCGACCATATGGAGGAATGCTTCACACCCTGTGGCACTAGCTCAGCCTCTTCCACCTCCCATTACTTTGCCACCCCCTCTCAGCCTACACTACCCACCAGACCTCCACCAGGTGGGATCAGAACCACGGGGGGGTGCCAACTCATTCCACCACCCTCAGGAGAGGAGAGCTGCCCACTGGCATGCTCAATCTTACGCCGTCCTCCCCCACCATGCTGGCACCTCGACAACCTGAGTTTGTTCCTGAACCCGGGTCATTGGTGTAGCATGAGATAAGGCATCTAGCGATTCAACCCTCTGTGCCACTGGGCTGACTAGGCTATTGTTTAACTTTCCAAACCATGATTCCATATATGATTTACACATATAATCTCACCAGGCAATTTTTGGGAGCCTAACTTGGTCCATTTTTATAATGTTCCTCCTGTAGCCTAATCCCCTTATAAGTGCTCTAATTCCAATAGATAAAATGTTTGACTCTAGATAAACATATGTCGTAGGATTATCCCAAGGTAGTCCTAATATCTGGTAATAGTATGTTGTTTGCAAATGCTCTAGTGATTTTATATTCTTGTCCAAACACCAGACTTCATTTCCTTACAGATGTTGGGTATTCATTTTCTCTTCAAAACCTTTTTTTTATGCCACAAATGAATTATTCATTTATCTCTTTAAAAGAAATAACTGTATTATCCTTAATATTAGCTATATTTGCCTACCAATTAGATCTTTTATCAATAGAAGTCCATAAATATTTACATGAGGCAGCTATTTCCATTTCTTTCCTTTCCCACTACCCAGAACCTTTCGTTATTCTTTCTAGGCCCAATTATCATTGTCACCATTATTTAGTGTTCATTTTTAATTGTAACTTATTCAGTTCAGTATCCCTAGCACTTACAGCTGTCTTAAGATGCGTTCTTATAATGCACCTACCTTGTTGTCATCAGCAAACTTTGCCATCCATGCATTCCCCAATGTTTTGAGGGAGGAAACAAAGATATTTAAATAATACAGGGCCCAGTACCAAGCCCCAGGGCACTCCAATCATGACATTCCCCCAGTCTGACATGAATCCCTTAATGTTCACCCTCTGCCTTCTCATACCCAACTATGCTCTAACCCACTGGATGATTTGGGATGATACACCCATATCCTCTATACTCTTAAATAGGCCATCATGTGGGACCAGATCAAAGGCCTTAAAAAAATTGAAGTAGATGACATCCACCGGTAATTTATCCTCAAAAGCCTTGCTTACCATCTCAAAGAAACTCTGCAGGTTAGTCTGGCATGACCTCTCCCACACAAACCCATGCTGTGAAATATCTATATGTCCATTTGTCAGGATATAATGCTCTAGATAACCTTTAATATATTCTTATATTATTTTGCATAAAATACAAGTAAGGCTGATGGGCCTATAAGTTTCAGCATTTATTTTTAGCCTGTTTTTATATATAGGTGTGACATGGGCTGTGTTCCAGTCCTTCGGAGTCACCCTTTGTCTAACAGATTCCTCGAACAATGTCCCTATGGGTCCAGACAATTTATGTGCCAGCTCCTTTAGAATACATGGGTGCATCCCATTGGGCCCAGGTGATTTGTTGAGTTTAAGTTTGAGTAATTTGTCTCTAATTGTAGACTGAAAATCTATCTCACAATGGATATTGTTAACTGCATTGTTACCTAGATCCATACTACTAGTGATCTGAAAAACACTTAAAAAGTGTTGATTAAATATATCAGCCATTGGTTTTTCATGTGAGATGGTATCTTCACCAGAGATAATTGACCCTAGCCTAGAAACTCCATTTCTTGCATTAAAAAAATACTTTTTATTTTGGTGCGCTATGTTGGCTACTCTGTGCTCTTCATTGGATTTGGCTGCTTTGATCCCTTTTTTATAGTGTTTTGCTACCTTCTTAAATTTGGACCATTTAGATCCATTTGGACTTTTCCGTTATTCCCAGTAGACTCATTTCTTTTTATTAATGAGTTTCTTCATAGCAGTGTTGAGCCATGTGGAGATCCTTCCTTGGGAGCTGTATTTTATTTTTTTCTGGTACATATTGGGTAGTACAAAACATCAGTTTTGTTTTGATAACATTTCAAATTTGTTGTACGTCTGTTCCATTAAGATCCTTTCCCCAGTTCCATCCTTTAATGTAGGTCCACATGTCCTTATAATTTGCTCTGTTCCAGCACTTAATCCTGGTCTGTCCTTTGGCTATTGGTTCTATTCCTGATGCGGATGTGTTTGCAAACAAAGAAGAGCACATCTGCATAAAGTAAAATCTGAATCTTCCTGCCATCTAACTGGGGGATCTACTTCTCTCATGGCTGTAATTATAATGTCAACATATAAATTAAAAATGAATGGTGCCAGAAGGCAGTCTTGCTTGGAAGATTTTTGTGTCCCTTTCTTATCATAAAGCTGCCCCTCACTGCTTACTCTTATCCAGGCTATATTATTTGCAGGTAACATTTTCAATATATCAGTTAGCCCCTTTCTACCAATTTTGAAAATATATCTCTTGTCATATTATCAAAGTCTCCATGAATATCTATGAAAGCTGCATTTTATATATATATATTTATATATATATATATATATATATATATATATATATATGTATATGTATGTATATATATATATATATATATATATATATATATATATATATATATATATATATATATATAATACTGGCACAGTAGCACCAGTATAATTAGGGTTGAATAAGCACTTTAATGTTAAACCTTAAATTTTGAACCTTAATAACGTTGCCACTATACAACAAATTTGTCTGAACTTTTGCATGCATGGCCTGGCACCATAGATCACTGGATCTGGCAAGTTGTGTTACAGTGGTATGTACAGTTGCAGAGCTAGAGAATGCCAAAAAATGTAAAAAAAACCCTGACTTTTTTGCACATTTCTTTGCTTGCACCAACATCCTGCACAATTATTCCATTTGGTCCAAAATCTTCAGGGAAGATGCAGCCCAGGAAACTGATGTGCCTTTCAAAGATTTGGTATAAAAATATTGAACCGTTCAAAAGTTATTCAAAAAAACAAATTTCCCATTATAGTCAGTGGAGAAAAAAAACATGTGCATCACGAAAGTTTTACAAATGCAATTTTACTTTCGCAAATGGCTCTTTTACTTTCATGCTTCTTCCATCTTTTTTTCAGTTAGTGAGAGAGAAAAATGCCTGGAATTTAAATTTGGGACCCTCTAGGTAAGCACTGACTGCTGGGTTTACCTAGTCGGGTCCTGAGGATGCCAGCCCTATCTTTTTTGGGTGGGTAAAACCCCCCAGAAAAGCCATTTTAAACATTGGGGAACAAATACTTTCACAAATCATGAAAGAAATGGAAAAAATACTTTCTCAAATGTGAAAGTGTCGTGCTACTTTTTGCAAAATATTCATGATTTGCGAAAGTATTTAAAAAAAAAACTGCAAATCTTTGCCATCCTCCTACAACAAAATGGTTGGTCTTTTAGGCTGAAATTTGCAGGATTGCAAGTTCTGGTCATGCAGATGTGCCTTTTTGTGGTTTGAGTCCATACCCCCCACACAACCCATACATCCATTGTCCACTGACTGACAGATGCTGGGGTGTGCCATGGGGTCATGTGGCCCAACTCTCACCCCATTCCATCTGTTAGCAGGTTGAATTGCAACAGTAAAGGAGAATGGGGTGAGAGTTAGGCCTCATAACCCCATGGCACACCTCAGCATCTGTCAGTCTGTGGATGATGAATGTGTGGGATGTGTGGGGGTGGGGTTAGGGGCTCAACCCTAACATTTCATTTCCTCACTTTTCTTGCTTTAACCCTAACTGATGCATGAAACAGTTTTTTGCCATGAATTTACTTATGTTTTGAAAAATTATAATATAACTAGAAAAAAACATGTATTGGTGGAAGCGCGGGGCCCCCTCCAGGTTGTCCATTTCTACATAACAATATGCATCTATGGGAGTGCAGGCCTTCTGGCCCTGCATTCCCACTTGTGCATAGCTACAGAGTCATACAACAGCCACATAGGGCAAGGAATCCTTGTAACACTAATTTGCCAATATCTCAGGAACCGTAGCAGATAGAAAACAAAATTCAAGTGTCATTGTATTTGTAATAGCAAGTACTATACACAACAATCAACAACCAAACCTGTATCTTGCATTATTTACAAAATGTGGGCACTGAAATGCACTATACAGGCACTCTTTGAACCACTGTGAAACTAATATGACAATATCTCATTAACTGTGCAACCTACAAAAAAATTTCCACTGCAGGCTTACTCTATGATTTCAAATCTTGTTCTAGCACCAGTAGCAAAAACTCTGTATCTCACTTTGTTTTTGAGATATGGGTGCTGAATGGTGTGACAGACCCCACAATGCTATCCTGTGGGGGGAAATCTCAACTTTATGATGGCATATCTATGGAGCCACTTAATTATCCAACAACTAAACAGCATAATTTACACCTGTAGGGCATCCCCTCAAAATCGTGTAGATTTCAAGTAAAAAGACCAAACCATTAATGAGCTATGCAATTGTAAAGTTTTTATACCTTTAAAAATTCTTAATTCGTGAGATAGCAAAATCCTGGGCTGTCAGATTAATCTTCGTTCACGAACTGTCAAAATCTTAGTCTGTCAAGGGACATCTGGTCACACCATCAGGGACATTTGGTCATGAAATTCCAGCTATCTGGTCATCCCATGAAGGACAAGGCTCATGGATCAGGATCATCTCATGGACTAGGATTTTGTCAGCTCACAGATTAGAATCGTTAGCGAGTTGCAGTCAAATAATTTTTTAATTTTAAAAAACTATTTTTTCATGAAAATGAACCAAACAAAAGGCATGACTTTGCAGAGGGTGTCACCCTGAGCAAAACTCATGCCTCATTTAGCCCAAAAGTCACAAGTGGAGAAAGCTATGACATTTTGTGCCATAAAAAATTGAATACAAAATGGCGGCTCACTGACCAGGAATTTTTCTGACGGACTAGTATTTTTTTAGTTTGCAGGGTAGCAAAATCCTAGTCCATCACCTTAATCCTGATCCACAAGGGGGCATCTGGGCCATCAGGGACATCTGGTCACAAAATTCTGGATATCTGGTCACCCCATGATGGACAAGGCTCGCGGACCAGGATCATCTTCTGAACCAGGAGTTTGTCGGCTCATGGACTAGGATCATTAGCAAGTCATGGTCAAAGAATTTAAAATTTTTAAAAAGCTATTTTTTGCCAGAAACAAAAGAAACCAAAGGCATGACTTTGTAGATGGTGTTATCCTGAACAACACCCATGCCTCATTTGGCTCAAAAGTCACCTGTAGACAAAGCTACAACTTTTGGTTTAGCTGAGAAACTGAAAACAAACTGACAGCTCACGGACAAGGAATTTTCTGATGGACTAGGATTTTTTTACAATCCTGGTCTGTGAGCTGACAAAATCCTTGACTGTGAGACCATTTTTAGCTTACAAAAAATACATATAAATTTTGAAGTGAACTGAGCATGCTCAGAACCACAAAATTAAAAATTAAATAACACTTGAATGGATTATTATTTTTCTACCACACCAATGCTGGATAGTTCCTTGACCCAAGCTCTTTCTATGTTCTGAATTTCAGACCAAAAAGCCACACAGTGTGGTCACAGTGCCATGGGCAAAAAACATGTCAAAAGTGTCGAAAAGTGAATTTTTTGGCATTTTGCTGTACAAAATATCTACATCCAACTGAAATGTAACTTGATAAATCAAGAGATCTACCATACCAGACTTCATATGCCAAATTTCTTGCAAATCCACTGAACGGTTCCAAAGTTATTAATGTGCAAAAATTGAGGTTTAACATTAAAGTGCCTACTCAACCCTAACGATAAGGGCACAACCACACCCCTATAATATATTATAGTGGCACGGTAGTACTACTATAGTTAGAGTTGCACCTCAAAGTTTGCAGTTTAATAACTTTGCAACCATTTGCCTGATTTGCCTGAAATTTGGAATGCAGAATTACCTGCCACAGGTCTCTGTATCTGAAATAGTTTTGTTCTAGTCGGATGTATGATTGTGGAACCATAGCACACTCAGAAAGTGAAAAATCACACTTGTTGCAAATTCTTCGGTAAGCCATAATTGACTGAAGAAAGCATTTCAGTGGCTTCAAATTTGTTGGTCTACATGTGGCCTGGATTGAAGTGGTGCCTTTTGAAGATTTGGTGAAAAAATATTTCTCAGCTCCAAGGTATTACATTTTTTCATGTCCCATTATAGCCTATGGAAAAATGTATGTGTGCACTGCGAAAACTTTCGCGATCACATTTTTGTTGTCGGCTCCCCTAAATTGTTGTCATGTTGCCACCATCTTGTTTTTCAGTTAGCAACAGTGAAAAAATGCTGTAACTCAAAAAATCATGTCCTTTGGTAAACACCAACAGCTGTGTTTACCTAACTGGTCCCTGAGGAACATGCCCCGGCATTAGTTTTTCACTAGGTGGTCTGCAAATATGTTTTTTAAACTTTTGGTATTTTCTGATCATGGCAACATTTTTTGTTGCCTCGAAAACAATCACACTCAGGGAAAAAAGTAACCGCGTCATTACCATTACAGAGATAGGAGTGTCGCAATAACATTAAAGTAATCGTGATAACTCTACACAAACACATTTTGGTATATGTTGTTTTCTTTGTCACTTCATTGTGGGAAGGTGGGTTGTGGTATTGGCCTGAAATTTTCAGGGTGGCAAGCACTAGTGCCACAGATGTGCCTTTTGGTGAACTTATGTGAATATCTTGCAAATTCCTAGGTATATTTGCACTAAATTTTCAACATGGGCTTTTTGGGATCCCACCTAATGAACACTGGCACTGTTTTTTCATTACTCAGACCTGAAAGGTGATTTTACAGTTACTGCTTGGAATCACCTTGCAGGACCAGTTAACAAAAAGACAGTGCCAGTGTTCTTGAGGTAGATCCCAAAAAGCTCATGTTGAAAATTTTGTGATACAATACTGAAAAATGCCCAAGTTACATGCAGTCATTGAAATTCTTCTATACAGCCTCGTAACTTCTGCAATTTTTAGTATTTTTACTCCAAATTTTCAACATTGCCATTTTTTCACACCACCTCGTGAACAGTATAGCTACATTTTTTGCATCCTGCCCCAAAACGTGTTTTCATCCTGTGATGCAGAATGGCATGTACACTGCACAAAATCACCTTTAAGGACCTAGTAAAGAAATAACAGTGCAAGTATTCATAAGGTGGGTTCCTTAAAAGGCCATGCTGAAACTTTGGTGGAAAAATTCTTAAAAATGCCTGAGTTATGTCCGTCTGTTGAATTTATTCAAATCACAAGCATAACTGGTATTTTTAAATATTTTGATACCAAATTTTCAACATAGCCATTTTTCCACATCACCTCATGAATGGTATAGCTGTCATTTTTGGAGGCATCTGACATAACTTGCTGATACACTGGCTGAACTTTTCATTTGGAAGAACCACAAAATGGTTCTCCCTTCACATGTTTGGCAAGTTTGTTTGAAAGCAGGACTGTTTTTTTTCATGTTTATGTCCATATCTTCCACATGATGACCCACTGACTTTGTTCAGCAAAACGTTCCCCTTGCCAGGTAGTGTCTTTGTGGCTTTGTCTGGGGCACTATGTACAACACTGACGACAGACTTAGCATCCTTATTGAAGGGTTACATGTGCAACCTTGCTGTTTCTGAGGCTTGGCAAACCTGGGCTGTTTTGCTAAAGTTAAATCAGTTTCTATAAGGAGACAAGTACAAACTCTTCTACTACAGGTGACAAACACAAGTTGGTCTCTTATCGAGTCATCTAAAGGCCCAAAGTTGCATGACTGACTCTTCAGATGCAAATGAATAACATATTGCTCAATAGATTCTGTTTCTTTTTGAAACCAAGATCTGAAGATATACAGTATGTTTCAGCTGTTTCATTGTTTTTTTGAGGTGTGCAGTAAGATTCAAACATTCTTATCATAGCAGAGTAGTTACCTTCTTCTTGTTCTGTGAACTCATTGGTATTATAGACTTCCAACGCTATGCAGCCTATTACTGTTAACATCAATGCAATCTTCTGCCACTCTCTTTTGTCTTCTGCTCCACTCACTGTAATGTACAACTCAAAACATTGAAGTTTTTCCACTATTCATGCACATTCTATGTTCTGGTAAGTTCTCTTGGTTGCTGAACTGCATCCATATTTTTCCTGGATAGCAATGGATTCTAACTCCTGCTACCACCTGGTACCATGCAATGATAGTTGCTCTGCACACCATGTGGCCTACTCAGTAAGCCCTTTATTGAACACTTTCCATAGTATATATAGTACAGCACAGCATGTAGCTGCACATTGGAGCAACTGCACCCACTGCCATTTTACTGGTGAACCAAAAGGTGAAGAATCATTAACAAACTGTTTGCAGTCCTTCAAGTGATCTGTGGGTACTTGCCTGATACTGCAAATACATGTTAAAAAGAAAGTGGGTGTGGTGGGGGTTGGTTTGGGGATGGGGGATGGTAGGAAAAGGAAAAAACAAACTATACCTGCCACCATGTTAACAAAGGTAATGTCATGAACGAAGGCATGACTGTGGGCAACAGCACATAGGAGGCACACGTGATTTTTATACACTCATCTGGAAGTTCTAGTGGTAGTATGATTGATATGGGACTGTTCATGGATAATTTTTGATTCCGGCATGAATAGCCTTCCTGCAGGATGCATCCATTTTTCAACAGAGATAGATGGTTTCAGAATCAAGGGAGGGTCACCAGAGACCAGTTAGGGTCTGCAGAGACAGGCAATGCAGGGACCATCTGGCAAGACTGGGTGGCTCAAAGAGTCCTTTTCTACTGACAAATTCCAGGTTTCTATGTTTCATTTAGGGTGATTTTCATATGTATAAGTGAACTCTGAGATTTTTGTCTAGTTGGCTGCCAGCTTGGCGTATGCTTTACTCTGGTTTTGCTAAAAGCCATAACGAGTGAAGAGGATGAGTAGTTGCACTTAGGATGGGTCACATAGTAATGGTGACAATGTAAAAGTAGTTTTTAATTGATAGACAGCATAAGCAGAAAGGTTCTGATTGTGGAAAAGGCAAAACTGGAGTAAAACATTTAACTATCCCAACAATAAAATACATTTTTAAGACAAATTCCAGGCAACATTATCTATCTATCCACTATGTCAGATCTCTTAAATCTCCCTTACTGCAGGTGGATTGTAAGCAAAATATACAGTAGCATCAGTTTTTTATATTACCTATGAGTACTTCAGTTATCAACTATTCACATTTTAAGAGAAACAGATGGAGTATTAGTTTGCTTTTCAGTTAGTAACAAAAGCTTTTTAAAGCACACTAAGATGTCCTTATATATTTTTTTTTACCTGCCCTGTTCTTATGCAGGATTTTTGTAATCCTGAAAAGGTACAGTATTAAAGAATCAGGAGAAGATGGTCTCAGCCAAGTTTCAGTAATGCTGAGTATATCAGGTTGATATGTGGACAGCCACGCTTCCAGTTCTGACATCTTTGAGAAACTGCTATATTCCAAAGCAGAATCCTCAAACCTGGAAAAAAGTCCACTTGTAATTAAATGCCTGCTAATCCAAAGCATCTAGTCCAAGATTAGACTCAAATTCTCCATCCATCAATAGAAAACAAGATAATGAAATGCCAGAATTTATAGCAAAAGCAACATCTAAAATTATAAAAGATCGTTTAATTCACTACACACACTAGATCACATGACACCTACTGATTTTTAAGTTCAAAAGGATAATGCCGCAGTAATATATATTAAAGGCAGCAAGGAAAAAAAAAAATTGGATTGGCTAAAATCATGTTTGTTTGGGAAAGCATTCCTGTATCGAGTGTTTAGAACAATAAAACATAAATCTACTGCATACTCAGATAACAACAAAATAATCACAATAGGACCTATGCTCCAATGGGCAGGAATTACGCGCCAAAGGTGTGTATTCCACCCACTGAGCTCTGCACCTGCGGACAAGTGCACACCGGAAGCATTCACGACCACCAGCCACCTGTCTGCACTCTCCCCAGGTGAGCAGGTATGAGCAGGTCTGCGTGGAGTGGCAATGGGCAGAACCACGCATCTGGGTGGGCATACAATGGGATGCCCATCCTGGATCCCTCAGTGGATCCCTTACGCGATGGGGGCACATTGGCTGCGCTCCCCTGTGGATGTCCACATGGCTGGCATCAATGGATGTAAGAGGTGGGTTGTTCTGCCAGCTGTGCCATGCCCCCACACAGATGGGGAGGTCCAGTGATGGTGTTGTGTGACAGTGTGTTTGGAGGGTTCACACTGTCCACCACACTGCCCACCACACTAGCATGGCCACGATGCAGAGCAGGAGAACACGAGTGGGGCTGGTGGAGTTTCATGGGGTGGGTGCAGTCCAGGGTTTGGTGCCACCCATGTGTGTGGGGGGTTGGCATGCACAGGAATGAGGAGGCACGGCTAGTAGCAGGGGTGGGTGTCCCTGGACAGCCTGGCAATTGTTTGCTGGTGGAGTCCTGTTGTTGAGGGACAGAAGTGTGGGGTGCATAGTGAGCTTATGGCAAGGTTCTCCCTGGTTTACCAGCTGCCTTTCTATGTGCCAGTGTACCAACCGCACATTGAAACCCACACGCCAAAATCCTTCACAGCCGGCTAATTTTGACAGGTTTCAAGATTGTCACTGTGAGGCACCGGAGGGTGAAATTTCACCCTTTTCATGTTTTGCCCCTCCCCATAAATCAACTCCAACTTGGAGTTAGATATCTATAGAAGGGGGCACAGGGGGTGTAGCCCCCTGCATGCAGGGTTTTGGGGGGTGCAGCCCCCCCGATAGAAAACAACACAATGTCTGACAGGCAAAAGTTTGCCTGTCAGACATTGTGGATCTCACTATGCCAAACTTCAACAACAGTGTTGTTGATTCGGCAAAGGTAAATCCTATGTACCCCGGTGCACAGCTGTATACAGCTTTGTGCATGCTGCATAGTGATGGCATGCCCCTGCCCACCCCCCACACGTTGTGGTCCAAACAGGTGGGGGATCGGGTGTGTGAGGGCTGTGCACCCCCTCTTAGTGCATCTCACATGGGGGCACAATTGGTGCAGAGTCTCCATGCCTCTGCGCAGAGTCACTCCACTTCTTTGAGCATAGGCCCCAGTATGCCCAAACAAAACAACCCAGACATACTGTAGATAACATAGTAAAAGTGTTAGTATTAAAAACAACCATTTAAAATGTTAAACTGCAATGTATCCTACCCATTAACACTACAAAATCTGCAGTAAAAATATATGCTAATCTATACTGAATCTAAAATATACCATATCCTCTTTTGTGCCTTATGCCGGTGACTTCTGCTGAGAACCCCTGCTACTCTTTTGGGAGCCAGTCATGTGGTCTGCTACTCTGTGGAATGCTGATTCTGTGTCCACAAGGATATAGGCACTAGCCCACTGCCACTGATGTTCATGATAAGTTTGGAGGCAGCATGATGAAAAATCTCTACTGACCATCAGACATTGCATAGATGGAGTGGGCTAGGTGAGACAAAGTAGGCAGTAAATCACTAAACAGGCACAGACACCAAAAGGAGTGGCAGGTTCAGTGATGACTTGGCAAATTTCTCAGCTGATCCTCTTCTTTACAACCTCAAGGTTATAGGCACTAGCCCCCCACCCAACATTGGTGACTGGTTTGGAGGCAACAGAGGGAACTGTGTCTTATGACCATCAGAGATAGTATAGCTGGGATGGCTCAGGGGAGGCAAAGTCAGCAGCAACTCACAGAACAGTCCCAGACATTGACAAGAGTGGCAGGTTTACTTATGATTTGTTGAACTGCTTAGCCTATTTTGTTCTGTGCAGCCCTGAAGATATAAGCACTAGCCCTGCCCCCCCCCGACTTTGGGCAATTTTTTGAAGGCATCATGGGGAGTCATGTCTTCTGCCCATCAGGGATAGCACAGCTGGAGTAGGATAGGGGAGGCAGTTAGTAGCAACTCATAGAACAGTCCAGGACACCAAAAAGAGTAGTGGGTTCAGTGATGACCTGTTGAATGATTCAGCTGATCCACTTATGTGTGGCCCCAAGGATACAAGCACTAGCCTAAGTCCCCACTGATGTCAGTAACCAGTTTGGAGGCTGCATAGTGAACCATTTCTTCTAAAAGGGCTGACACAGCTGGGGCAGGCTCATGGAGGTATACTGAGCAACAACTCACAGAACAGTCCTGGACACCGAAAAGAATGGCAGATTCAGTGATGGGCAATGGAAGTCTAACTTCAGAAGTCATGAAATTTTTAACCCAGTTGCCAATACCTAGTCTCTGGTTTACATGCTGGACTGTGTGTCAGATGTGATCAGTGAAAGTCAGGAAGAGGTAGAGGGTTACTCCCATGTATTTGAACGTAGTCACTGTCTCAAGGAATGAGCTATCAGGGGACAAGATACAGTATATATAAAGAGAGATAGTGTGCCCGGCCTACCTAGCTAGTTTGGTTATAGATCTAAACAACTAGGCTTTTTTTCTGAGCATTTACCAAGAGATTATTGGTGAAGAACCATTGTTAAACAATGCTTATTTTAATTTTTTTGTTATTTCTTTGTGCACAATAAACATGCTATAGTAATTGTGAAACAATTTGCATTTCTAGTACCTGTTCTACATCTTATCTCTTTATTTCACTTTACATTTTATTTTATACGTAAGCTAGGCATATGCAATATCCCTACATTTTTTTGGATGTACTGTAAGGGGCATACTTTTCACTGATTGAAGTAACAGATAGGCTGAAGCAATCAACTGCTTTGCCTAAGTTATATTATGAATCAGTATAGCCCCAATAAACTGATGCCAGTTCCTCAAGAAAATGTTTTGATTAGTTATTGAAATGTCTTACTGATTTGATTTCTGGGGGAACAACCAACTTACAATGTTTTCTAATACAGAAAACAAGCTTGTGATCTGAAATTGCAAATGGTAAGGACCCAGCTTTAAATGATAGATGAGGCCTATTGGTCAAGATCCAATTGATCATTTTATTTTTCTTAGAGGATTATCCCTTGTCAATGTTGTTGTGATTTGGGATACATTAAATTGAGGGAGCACATTTTAAGTTCTTGACTTAAGATAAAAGTCCTGCCAGTTTATGTTAAAGTTTCTCATTATAGTGAGCTCTTTGCTTGACATATTGAGGTTCATTTTTTCAACACGACTTGTGTATCCGGTGTTGAGAAGTTGAAGGAAAGGTATACATAAGTCATCACCGTGGCTTATAAGCCACCGCAGAACCAAACCCCTGCAATCCTATCTCTCTCTGATTACCTCTCCAGCCTCCCCCACAAAGTAGAGCAGATATTGGTGGGTGATCTCAGCGTAAACTGGCTCACCAGCTCATCAGCCCATGCCAAGGACACTTTCACAGCCCTAGAACTAGCTCAATTGGTAGCACAACCCACTAGGTCTAGCCCCTCAAGTGGCTCACACACACTGCTGGAGATCCTTCTAATAAAGCACCCCCACAGAATCATGGACATTGTGGTCCTCCAATACTCTTCACCTGGACCTGTCAGTTACCCAAACCACCTTCTAGCTTTGTTTCCTATCGTTGTCTGTGACCTGGCAGCCTCAGTAAACTCAAACACTACCTAGCCTATTGGGATTGGCCCCCCATAACATTGGCCCAGTACACAGGCGAGACCCTCAACTACTTCACTAGCTCCCTTAACAAGGCCTGTGATATATTTGCCCCATTTGTCAAAACCCATACCAAGAAGCGTAATGTGCCTTGAGTCACTCCTATGCTTCTTCAGCAACTGCAACTGAGGAACAACCTCTAGCATAAAGCTGCCACCTCTGGCAAACAGACAGATAGACAAGCCTATAATACCAAGTGTAACAGATGCACCTAAACCATACGTAAAGCCAAAGCAGAATACTACAGATCCTCTCTGGCTGCCTCCTGGGGGGGGGGCTCCCACAAGTTCTGGGACAATATAAAAGAACTTAACTGGAAATCCTGCTCTCCACCCCCGTCCCAACTCGACATTAATGGCATCACCTCCAGAGACCCCAAAAGCATTGCTGACTGCCTAAACACTGCCTTTTCTGATCTCAGTGCAGTCCTCCCCAGCTGCACCCTCTCCAGCGTCTAATACCCACTGCCCACCATTCCACTTATGGGTCATTAGTCCACCAGAAGCCAAACCTTATTTAACCAAAGCACTCAGTGGCACTAGCCCCTGCAATGACCCCATTGACATGAGACTACTTTGACTGGTCCTTGACTCCATCCTTGCCCCAATCACAGACTTACACAACCACTCTCTGTGTCTTGGACAGTTCCCAACTGCCTGGAAAATGGCAGTCATTTCCCCCCATACTGAAAGGTGGGGATAGCTCCTCCCCCAACAATTATCAACCAATCTCCATCCTCCCTCCGCTCTCCAAAGCTCTCGAAAAAATACTGGCCAATCAACTCAGAGTACCTTGACACCCATGGCCTGCTATGAAGGGAGCAGCATGACTTCTGATCTGCCCATAGCACGATCACTGCCCTCACGGAATTCTGTAACTTCCTCCACTCTGCCCTAGGCAAGGGCCACCTCGCCGGTGCCATTTTTATCGACCTCTCCAAGACCTTTGATACGGTCTCACACCCCCCTCTCCTACTGAACACACTCCACCAACTCAGCTTCTCTCAAGGACCCCTCTCCTGGTTCTATAGCTACCTTTCATCAAGGTCCCAATGTGTAAAAATTCACACCACCCTCTCCAGTACCCAGCCTGTATGCTCTGGTGTCCTCCAGGGCTCCATCCTAGGTCCGTTGCTCTTTAGTCTTTATCTAAACACCCTGCCCAGCTTCTGTTCAAGCAGGGTTCTTCTTTATGCAGACGATGAGGTCCTCTTCACCTCCCACACTGACCCATCTGCACTCCAGTCCTCCCTCTAGCATTCCTTCAGTCAAACTGAGAACTGGTTCATGGACCGCCGACTTATTGTAAATGTTAAAAAAAAAAATCCATGCTTTTCGCTCATCGCCAAAGCAAAGCCAAGAAATCCCCCCCCCAGATCCTTTCCAGCTTGCTCCATCCACTGGACCAAGTCCTCATCTACAAATACCTGGGCATCACTTTTGACTCTACCCTTTCATTTCACTCTCACATCAATATGCTTACCTCAGCCACCAATGCATGCATTGGCCTGTTTTACAGACATAAGGACTGCCTGCCACCCGAAGCCCTCTGCCTGGCAGTCACCTCCTCTGTACTGTCCCTAGTGGACTACGGACTCATAGTATATGCAGCAGCTGATGCCACCGCTCTAAACAAAATCCAAATTTCCATTAACAAAGCATGCCGGCTACTGTCTGGAGCCAATAAAAGGACACATACCTGCACCCTTTATTCCTTAATCAACATACTCACACTTGAGGAGAGACTTCAATATCAGTCTTGCCTCCTTGCAAAAAAAATACAACTGGTTATATCCCCCCCCGGGGTCCCCACTTCCCTTCTCCCTGCCACCCCTACTGTTGCCACTCACAGTGCCTCCAAGACTATATTGCAGATCCCTAGGGTCAGGTATGCACTAGCACAAAGATCCTTCCCCTTCAGAGCACCTTCCTGGTACAATGCTCCCCCCCCCCAGCCATCACCTCTCTCACCAAAATAGGGCCTTTCAAGGTTGCACTCAAGTGCCCTCTTCTAAAACCAACCTAGGCCTCTAGGTGTCTCTCTTCAGGGGCCAGAGCCTAGCCAGCCTTGACAATGTCTCTACTGAGACAGCACACTTCGTACCTCATAAAAAGTTACTGTGCTTGTACATTAGCAACTGCCTAGCTACTGATTGTATAGGACTACAGCTCATTCTGCTGATGGACATGTTAACAACTGCCTAGCCACTATTTGTATAGGACTGAAGTTCATCAGCTGGAAGACACTATCAACCTGCTAATTGTATTCAATGTTCTCCATCGTATGTATTACCTGTTCCTTCAATTTTCATTACTATCTATATTTTTCTCCTTGTATCATGACGTGGAGCCTTTGGAAATTAGTCTATGCCTCAAAGGGTTGTAATTCTGATGTTCTTATAAATAAATAAATAAATATAACTGTTTCACTTTTCTTCTTTCCAGTAACAGTAACAGAGTGAGACAGTCTGTTTGTTCATTAAAATGCCCAGAATCAAACACAGAAGATGTCAAGTGGTACTTAATATAAATTTGCAACCCCATCTGCTTTTTACTTTGCCAGGACAATCAATCCTAAATATAGTATATTGCAACCATCAAAGGAAATCTGACTGCCAGGTACAATCGATTTTAGCCATGTATCAATTACAGCAACTGCATCCAGTCTTCATTGTTGAAAACAGACCTTTACTTCATTCGTTGACTTTAGCAATGTTTCTCTTACAGCAAGTGCATTCAAGTTGCTTTGTTGTAACCATACCTTTACTTCATTCATTGATTTTAGCTAGGTTTCACTTATAGTGCATCCAGTTTGCTTTGTAGTAATGAATCATTTTCTGTACTTCATTCAAGTTCCCCTGCAGGCTTCTTATCTTCAAATGACTAAGGCTTAAGCAATTTAAATGAAGTATAAATATTAATAATTCTTAACTTGCTTGGACAGAACCAGGGTTCATTACAATGCACCCTAAAGGTAACAGCATCACATTTTAAAAATCACTTTTCTTTTAATTGTTTCCATAAATGCAGCAAACATACATTTCCAAACAGTGTGGTAATGCATTTGTGTAGATTGACATGCACAAAGTTGGACATAAAAAGGTATGGGAAAACATACTGGGCTGGATATTCAAACTGCGCCATTCATAGAGTGCAAGCCCCGCTGCGCTGCGCCAAATAGTTAGCGGGGCTGCAATCCGGTGATATTCCAAGGAGTTGCGCTGATGAGCAGCTCTTTGAATATCACCCCCAGCCACAGCTGAGCCAGTGCATGGCGCAGTGAACTTGCGCCACCGCAGTTGTCAAAGTGAGCATTCATCTCTGCGGTGGCGCAAGTACCATTGCTCATGTGCAAAATCCCCATATTCAAAAGGTGACATGCAAATGGGGCTATTATTCATGCAAGGTGCAGGGGGCTATTTGCATCTGATTATGGCCCCATTTGCATGCCATTAGCATGTAGGTGCGCCCGATCCCGAGGACTTGCGCCTGGCGCCTGCCAGGCAGCGGCCGTCGCGGGCAGCGCCTGCAGCTAATCGCGGGCAAAGAGCCGTAAAACCCCACCACCACCAACCCCACTGGCCAGATCACGGCATAGCTTAAATACCCCCGCCTCACCAGCCCACTCGCAGGCAGCAATGTGTCTCCCCCAACACATCCCTGGTGGTCCAGTGGACTGAAAATCCCAATCACAGGATGTAGTTGTCAACCCCCAACACATCCTCTCGGACCTAGTGTCCCCACCCCACCCACCCACAGCCCCACCACCCGCTCCCCCCGCGGCGGTGGGCAGCAGCATCCTGCCTGCCTGCCTGCCCGCCCGCCGCCTGCCGACCCGACTGCCCTGTGGGGCTGCACGCCCATTGGTGCAGAGCAAGAGCCAATGGGCGCAGCCCATACCGCACCAGACAGTCCAGTTTTGTGAATGAATTTCATTTCATTTATAAAGGACAATATAAGTTGTAACATTATGACTGGTATACCCAAATCTACAGTACTAAAACCACCCACCACTTCAGCATATGTAATATTTCCACAATGGGTATGTTTCCATTCTGTTGCCAATATTCCCAATATTTCCTTTACAGATGGACATAGAATATAAAAATGTATCATTGATTCTTCCTGTTCTACACAACACTGTCTTGGACACATTCTCTCTTCCTCTTTTTTGTGCTTTGCATTTCCTTTAACATTCAGACAACCATGAGCACTGAACCATGTTGCATCCCACAATCTGGGAGGGATATTTGTATCTTTCAAAGTTTCCAATAATCTTGGGGTGTCTATCATCTCTACCCCTTTAAATGTTATCTGAGACATTGCAATCCTTTGCTGAATTATTCTGTACATTATTTTATTGGATGAAGATGTAAAAAAAACTCATGTCCAATTTCCATTGTTTTAATTTCCCCAAAGCAGGTAGAAATAAAGACACGTTTTGTTTTCACTTGGGCTAACAAAACTCCCTGTTTACCCCACACTTGATATAAGGGTCTTAGCCAGTGTTCAGCAAATGGAAGCCATAATGCATTTTGAGGCTTTGTCAAATCTAATAAATTGTTTCTAAAAAAATTTGTAAAAAAAAAAAAACACTATAGGATTTAGTAAGTTTAAACCACCTTCATCTATTGATAGATACAAAATATCTCTCTTAATAGGATTACGCCTACTACCCCATGTAATCTGAAATACTAGACCTAGAAGGGTTTATTCCAAAGCCCTAGGCAAAGGGTATACTGTACTTATATATACAAATAGTGGCAAAAAATAAGTTTTGACTATCATGACTTTCTTCTTTTTCGTTTGAGTCCATGACTTCCAAGTGGTCACCTTTGTGGAAGCATAGTCCAGCAATCTAGTCCAATTTAACAGGCTATTATCTCCAGCCCCAAACTTAACCCCTAAATATTTGAATGGGTCACATGAAACAACTATATCCTGCCAAGTCTGTGGCAAAGGTATTGACCTGTCCAAAGGGTAAATCACTTTTCTTTTTATTTAAGCATGGTCCTGTAACTTGTGAGATGCTATTGATTAAATACAATACTCGTTCTCCTGACTGTGTATCTGCTACAATAACACATACATCATCCACGTAAGCCATAACATACACCTCCCCCCCCATGGTCTTATACCCCTGATATTGATATCTTGCTGTATTAAATGTAGCAATGGATCTAGGCAAAATACATACAATAATGGGCTTAGTGGACACCCTTGTCTCACCCCTTAGAGACAGTGATATATGTACCAAGATGTCCGTTTACAAATGGAATTGCTCTAGCATGATCATATAAAGTAGTTATCCATTTAAGAAAAGTCTCTGGAATCCCATAAGCCCTTAAAACTTGAACTATAAACATATGTGGAACTCTATTGAAGACTTTCTCCTGATCCAGTGACATTATAAAACCTGTAAGCTGAGACTCCTTTCCTTGCTCTACCAATTCTCTTATTAGCAATAAGTTATGTTGAATAGAGCAGTTAGGGACTGTGCAAGTTTGAGCTGCTGAAATCAGATATGGTGTAATAAGTAACAACCTGGAATGCATTATTTTCATCAAAATTTTGTAGTCTGTATTTAGTAGACTGAGTGATATCCAATTATCCAGATTTGCCTTATCGCCATGCTTATAAGCCATGATTTGTATAGCTATGCAAAAATGAAATTCCACCTTTAAAGTCAACAATACCCAATTAAATACCACTTCTAATATCTGAGCTATCAAATCTATAAACATATGATAAAATTCAGAAGATAGAATATCAATGCCTGGAGCTGTACTTTTTCAAAGTCCACCAATAGCTTGTTTAATTGCTGCTACCGAAATAGGCCATGTAAGTGTCATCAATATGTCTAACAGTACAGTTGGGATAGCTATGTGTGACAAAAATACCATAGATGCTCCCAGTACACTTGAAGGGACAGCATACATTTCTTTCAAATATTTTGACACTGTGTCCAATATACCTGGACCATCCTGAATTACGTCACCAGTAACTGTCAAAACAGAGGACATAAATCGGTTTTCTATCCTTTGGGAACAAGTTTTAAAGGCATAGCCTAAACCTTTCTTCCCTGGAGAACAAATTTTGTTTTCATTCAGCATCGCTGCGGCCCTATTGTATTGTAATGCAAACATCTCCCTTTTAACATTTAAGGCCTACTCAGTTAAAGGTATATGATATACATTAATACTGGAATATATTTTATTCAACTGTAGTCTCAATCTCAAATAGTTTTTATGGTTATCCTGTTGCCCTTTAATAGAACACTTTTGGGCAAGTTTCTTTAATCCTGATTTTGAGATCTCTCACCAGCTACTCATATCATTTATCAAACCCTCCATAAACATACGAGACCTAAGAAATTTAGTAACCTGATTTTGAAATTTCAATTTCCAATATCCTCTCCCATACAGAGGACCATTAATGTTACCTAAGGTTACATGTAAAATAGCATGGTCTGAAATCTCCAAGGCACTCACCATAGCTTTCTCTACTCCAATATTAGTGTTTGTAAAAATGAAGTCTATCCTTGTGGATAAGGAACCTCGAAAATAAGTTTTCCTTCCCTCTTTATAAATCTGTCTATATAAATCTTGTAAATGTCCTAGTGACAACATAGAAATAAGATAATTTGAGTCACAATAAAGTTTTGTTGTTTTTCCACATTTATCACCCACATCTACTTTACAATTAAAATCACCCCCCAAATTAGCATTTTAGTGGTCAACAAGTAGGGCTTAATTAAACTAAATAAATCAATTTGTCCTTTTTTTTGTAAAAGGAGAATACACATTGATCAACCTCCACCCGACTCCCTCATATGAGAAGTCTATTAGCAACGCCAGCCCTAATGAAATCTCCATTAGTTTAGAAATTCTAAATTTGTCCCCTTTAAACAATACACCGACCCCTTCATAATCATCTGTACCAAAGCAAAAGATGGATGGTTCCCAATATCACAACTGCTGTGCAGATCTAACTAAATAAAAAGAATTCAACCTTGTGTCTTGTAAAAGACAAATATCACAATCTAAATCTCTTAATACAGAAAGAGCTACCAACCTTCTTTTAGCATTTTTAAAGCTATTTACATTTATTGAGGCTATCCTCAGCTAAGGAATATTAGTGCACAACATTTAGAGTTAGATAAGTTAACTCAGGGTGGTTTCTTTAACCTCATTCTTCGACACACCCTTGATTTAACCCTTGGCTCACTAACCACCTTTTTACATTTGTCTTGTAATTCACCATCTGTGTCTGAAGAGGGAGGGGCAAAGGATGATGCCTCCGAAACCCCACCAGGTTTTGATTCTTGGGAATGGAGCAACAATAGCTCATATTTATTAGAAAATACAACATTATCAGCCTCCACCACATTCACCTTGGCCACTTTTGATCTAGGTTTGGTTTGTTTTAAACTTCGCTTTTTTGCTACACTTTTCACTACTGGGAGGGGGGGGGCATATCATTCAAATCCTGATCAGGAACAGGAAGAATTTCTGTTGGTAACTGTGAAGTCTGGTTTCCCAGGACAACAGAATTAGTGTTAATAATGTTTTCTGGCTTCTCAGAATTCTCAATCACTACTGGTGAAGGGGGAGAAGGGGAGGGTCGATTCTCAGGGGCTCAGAGGTAGGTTGCCTAGACTGTGTTTTTCTTTTAGACATTTCCCATTTCTGTGCCTCCTGAATAATAACATCCTGGCTTTTTCCATACGTTTGATTATGAGTGGCCCAGGGACATGATCTATATGTAAGGCCGGAGTCTAAACACAAGTTACATTTTAATTCAGTTTGACAATCTGTGCTATGGTGTCCAGACTCCAAACAGAGGTTGCACCTCAATCTATCACATGCTATGCCTAGGTGAGTGAGTACACCACATTTGAAACATGTTCTTGGTTGTCCTGGGTAAAGGCAACGTCCTCTTTCATTCCCTAAAAATACACTATTCGGCAAATGAACTGGGCCAAGACTGTTATTCCTCTGACGTACTTTAAACAACCATCCTCCATTCCATATACATTCCTCATCAAAATTGGGGGAAGGAAAACCTAACACCACATTTTTTCTGCAACCAATAGATTATGTCATGTACTGAAACTGATTAATTTCTAAACAGAATAGTCACATTTTTAATCGATGGCTTCATTAAAGGTATTATTTTAAAAGACATCCATAATTCTGTATATTTGAGTGAGTCCAATTTAGACCAGAAATTATCCAAACCCTGTGGAGTTGAAAAGCTAACATCATATGTTACAGAGCCAGATGCATGTATACGAGCATGGATTTCATTTGAAAAGAATCTCATGGAACTTTTTAATAGTGTTTTTCCCACATAGACATGGTCTGGAGCAATGTCCAATCCCCCTTGATACTCCGACTGTACTGCATTTCTTTACTGTGGGGTTGGGGGACCCGAGAAAGGATCCTTTCTATGAAAGGATTCCCATGCTGCTTTCGCTTGTTTAGTAAAATCTGGTTTGGGGTCTTATGGTATTAAAGATTGGTCAGCAATATCTCCCCACTCCTTGTGTGTTGAAACATCTGAATCTGAGGAAGAAGTGGCAAATTGGGCTGAGTCATGTCCTGGTAAACGTGAATGCGCTGGAAACAGCTGCTTTGTTATAGTCTCCTGCCGAGGGTTCTCCGCTCTCGTTTCAGCCTGTTTATCTGGCAAAACTGACTGATTGCCCAGTATAGGGCTATGCACTGGGTCGGGAACCCAAACACCCTTTTCTTCCCGCTTCCACCCTGCTCCTAAAAGTGAACACTCCAGTGAAGTCGCCGATCGTTTTTGAGCAGCAAGAGAGGGAATTTTGTCAGGTCTACCTTTTTGCATTCCTAAGTTTAAGCAAACTAGTCCTTCGAGTACATTAAAGGAAACTCCAGGAATACTCACAGTGTCCACTAAATGCTGAGAAAAAGGCCCATTACAGTCTGTATTGTCAGGCCTAGAGTCAGTTGTCTGATGTGGCATTTCAGTGAAAGATTCTGTCAAAATGCCGCTCTTTGATGAGCGTACATCAGATTTGAATCTCAGCTGCTGTCTCTTGCACAAGCTCGGCCTGAATCATTCTGGCAGCATCTCTCATCAGAACTACATCAATGCTATTCACCTCAGTTGTAGTGGAAATCACCTCACTAGGCTAGTTATTTCCCACAGAATCATCTGCATTCTTGTAATGCAAGTTTTTATTCTGTTTTAAAATATTTTCTAACCGTACCTAATCTGATTCAAATAATCCAGTAGTAGAATCAAGTTTTGCTGATCCAAGATCTGGTGTATTCTGTTCCTTTACATTACAATCCTCTGCAACAACAGTAGTCTCCTGGACTGGACCTGAAAGAGGGGAGACCTTCTCTTCCTCAGGCATACCAGCAGAATGAATCTTAATCACGTCGGCTTCCATGACAGTAGGACCCCTACTGCCAGAGTAGGGGAATTTCCCCAGTGTCCTGGCCAAATTTTTCCTATTCACTAAAAATATCACCAATAGCTTATTCTGGTTCAATTTCAGTTGCTTACCATCTGTATCCCCCCTCCCCCACCCCCAGTTGCCCCTGAAAAAGGGACTTCTAGGCCCAGTGGGCTTACCGGGTCAACAAAATTCAATAAATAAATAAACATAAAACCTTCAGGGATGCCTGGTACAATGGGCTTAGGTTTCAATTTTACAACTTTAAAAGATACGATCTGGTACATAATTTTCAACCCAGCTTATTACAGAACTGTCTAACATACTAAATTGCCAGCAGATTAGACCTATTGGTCTATCAAGTTTGCTAGAGTAGCAGCCCTTACAGTGATTTTCACTGTGGCTACCCCTTCCCCTAATGAGACCTCTTGCCACCCCATTGTCTGACAATCTTCCCCACTCATACATTGCCCCTGTGTCTGTCCCACCCTTTCTTAAATCCTTCCACAGTCCCCATCCCCACCAATTCAGATGGTAGTGAGTTCCAAGGAATCACCACTCTTTCTGTGAAAAAGTGCCTCCTCACCTCCCCCCTAAATCTCCCTCCCACCAATCTCAGGCAATGCCCCCTTGTTGCTCCTTCCTCCCTCAGCTGGAATAGCTTGTCAGAGCTAACCTGGTTAATCCCCTTTAAATATATTACCTCTATCATATCCCCCCATCCCTTCTCTCCTCCAAAGAGTACATGTTTAACTTCCTTAGTCTCTCCTGGTAGGACAGTTCACTCACGCCATGAATCATCCTTGATGCCCTCCTCTGTACTCTCTCAAGAAAGACCACATCCCTCCTCAAGTACGGGTGCCAAAACTGAATGCAGTACTCCAGGTGTGGCCTAGCCAGGCAGTTGTACAGTGGTAATATAACCTGTCTTCTCCTTGATGTTATCCCTCTGGTTATGCATCCAAGTATACTATTTGCCTTCACAGTTGCCTTCCTACACTTCTCAGAGTTACTCATTTTGGCATCTGTTGTCACCCCAAGATCCTTTTCTTCCCTAGAGACTGTCAGCTTCACCTCTCCGAGACTGTTGTCATACCCCGGGTTCCTGGACCCCAAGTGGAGAACACTGCACTTCTTGGCATTGAAACTCAGCTACCAAGTATGCAACCACTTTCAAGTGTCACCAAGTCCTCCTGCAGTGACCTGCTCCCCTCCTCTCTGTCCACCACTGCCCCCAGCTTGGAGTCATCTGTGAATAGACTCAGTCTGTTCCTAACTCCAACCTCTATATTTGAGATAAATGAGTTAAATAGGACTGGCCCAAAACATTTGGTTTGCTTAAGAAAACCACATGGTACGTGGAGTCAAATGCCTGAGACACATCAATGAGCATGGCACCTGTCAGTAGCCCTCTGTCAATGGCAGTTTTGGTAGCACAGGCTACTTTCAGAAGGCTGTGCTGTGATGATGCTGTGTATGGGAGAAATGGCAGACTTACTGTATGTGAGTTTTATCATTGTCGATCAGGGAAATCTATCAGCAGCTCACTGGAGATAGTGGGTCTTTATCATCTTTTGGAAATACTTTGTATAGAATTAATATCAGGCTAAAGAGTGTGATGAAAACAGGCATTGCTTTCATTACTCATTAAGATGATAGAATCATAGAATCTTGACAGCAGGAAAAGAACCCAATGGCCCAATGAGACTTCCCCTTCTCCTCCCCTTACTCATCTCCGCCTCCACCTCCACTGATCCCCCTTCCCCCCACTTCTCAACCCCAGATGTCTGTCCTATGCCCTCTTGAACCCCTCCACTGTTTCAGCCCCCACCACCACCTCCTCCGGCAGTCTGTCACAGGGCTCCGCCACCCTCTCCATGAAGAATTTCCCTCTCACATTGCCCTTATACCTTCCTCCCTCTAGTCTTCGGCTATGCCCTCCAGTTATAGCCCCCCTCCCTTCTTTTGAGTAAGCGCCCCTCCTTCACTTTATCAATCCTCTTTACATACTTAAAGGGGAAAGGAAATCTGTGCTAAGTGGAAGCTGTTTATAAAGTTCTTTTTCTCAGAAATGATATGCATTCCTCTAAATTATCCATGTTTAACTGTACCTGAATAAAAAGTGATAAGAAGAACTATATTTTGCATTGTTTTGCTTTATGGGCAGCATTCTGTTACAGTTCTCTTCATGGAACCAGTAAGTTGGAGTTTTTACTATGTCTTGGTTTGTGTACAGAATGCTAATTATGAGCTGTTGACCTATTAGAACTATGCTTAGAGTTCTATGCTCAAATCATGACATAGTTAAAACTCCAAATTACTGGTTCCATGATTAGAACTATAACAGAATGCTGCCCATAAAAACAAAATAATGCAAAATACAGTTTTCCATGCCACTTTTTATCCAGGTACAGTTAAGTATGGATAATTTAGAGGAATGCATGTCATTTCTGAGAATAACAACTTTATAAACAACTGCCAATTATAAATTATTTCATGCCCTCTTTAAAAGTTTCTATCATGTCCTCTCTCTCAAAAGTTTCTATCATGTCCCAACCCTAAAAACTTCTATCATCTCCCCCTCTAAAAGTTTCCATCATGCATCCCCTCTTAAAGTTTCTATCATGTCCCCCCTCTAAAAGATACTTTTGTAAGCCAGCCTGCTGGCACAGTGGTAGTGCTACCAGTTATGGTGCCAATGACACAGATTCAGGAGCAATGCAGGGCATCTGAGGGTCAGCCAGGGGGAGGAGGGTTCAGCACCCAAAAGACTGCTCTCCTCTTGCAGGTATGATGCTTTGAAGAGCCCAAAGTTTGCCCATCCCCTAACAGAAGTTGGGGGAAAGGTAGCAAAGAAGATGGAAATGACTGACAATGATGTGCATCATGCACGAGTACCTGAGATGCATCTTAATGTCATTTCATGCCACATCCTATCAGGGACCAAAAACAGAAGAGAAAATACCAGCAGCTGGATGACACTGGACACCGGTATGTTCCACACCCAACAAGACAGGCCTGCAAACTGAAACCAGATCCAATGTAATGGTTTGGGTTGGGGAACTCCACTGACCCAGGTGGGGGTGTTGTACCGGCACAAGGGCGAAACCGCATCAACAAAATCCCACACAGTGACATTTTGGGCAAGTTTAGCAAATGTCACTGTGGGTTACCCACTGGCAAAATGTTGCTCTTTTGCTGTGTTTCACCCCCTCTTCATGTTAACTCCAACTCGGAGTTAACAATCTTTACAAGGGGGTGTTTGGGGGGCACAGCCTCCTAATAGAGAAACAGACCGATGTCTGACAGGTGAAATTTCACCTGTCAACATTGGGGATGTCCCTCTGCCAAACATCATCAACAATGTTCTCGCATTGGCATAGGTAAACTGAGGAGGGGGTAAGCCCTGGGAGGAAGACAACTGGCAGTTATTCCTGGTGGATGTTGGGGTGGTGAAGCTGATGTGTCCAGAAGATGGCGATCAATGAGGGGAAGAAAAGGATAATGAGAAAAAAAGATGCTTTTGCGACTTGTAAAACACTTTTTGTAAAATGCAGTACAACCTCAATGTTATCGCAAAAGAAATGTGGCAACCAGACAATAGTGCTGAGCTTCAAATGTGAATTATGCCTTGAGAAAGAGCACAAGAGAGGTGCTCAAAAATATTGATGTTGTAGTGATTGTGCAGCATCAGTTTTTTTATTTTTTTTGTTATTATTTTCTCTGCTGCTGTGGACCTGGCAGGGGCTATGACCCCTCCCTCAGAGGGGTACATCCTCCGGCCTTCATAGGCCATCATGGGTCCTGCCTGGTCATGGAATTTTCTGTTTTTCTCCCATGCTCACATCTGTGCAATGGACAGGCAGGCAGTCTCCACCTCCATGGAGGCAACTGATCACCCTAGACATGGGCCAACCCCTTGTGTGGCTGTGCGCATGTGCCAACCACCAGCTGCCTCTAGGTGTTGGTCAACAGCATGCAGCACAAACCCCAACCCCCGAGGAAGGACAGCATTCCTCCGGATGCTTGATCCTTCCTCCCCCAGCTGACCCCCAAGTGACCCGAGTCTGATCCAGAACCCGGGTCACCGGCATGGTGCGAGGTAAGGCATCCAGCACCTCAACCCTCAGCACCATCGAGCCAGCCTGCAGTACCAGTTTTAACAAATAAATTTGTGACTTTGGAATCAAACACCCATGTGTTGGGGTTGGGGGGTCTCTTCTCCTGGCGGTGCCTGAGCTCCTTCTTTTCATTACTCTAATCTCACTTTTGTAACACTTAGTTTCAAAATAGGAAAAATCTAGATGCTTTTGAAGGATCCTGTTGGTCAATGTGCAGCTGAAGTCCAGTACATATGCTGCTACTTCATGAGAGGCTGCGGACCACTCAAGAAGCAAACTACAGCTCTGGTGCACTAAGCATCACTACACAGCTGCTCCATGAGAGCCCTCACAAAGTAAGCTACAGGTCTGCTGCAGGAGTATTGTTATTGAACTTATTTCTTAGTGGCCCACAGGGAAATCATGATGCAAGGAACAGATCTGCCACAGTGAACATGACTATGTTCATCATGGAAAGTAAGAAAGACTACAGCTAAAGGTGTCAGTTGTTATATTGTATTTTTGTAAAATAAGTACTGTATATTGCAAAAACTATGTAAATGTATGGCATCTACTTTATTAGGGTTGAAGCACAGAGCATACAAAGTAGAGAAATAAAAAATCTGGGTAAAAAGTCCCTGGCGAACACTGGTGAATCGTTGGTATATTGTTCCTCATGGTTTGAACAATCATGCAACATTATGTTGGCATCATCCTAATATAAGCATTATCTTGTTGGAAAAAGCAAACTACTGACAAAGCAGTGTCTGCATTCACGGTTCTGACATTAGGGTGATGTAAACACTGAATTGCATGATTGTTCAAATGCTGAAGAACACCACAGCACCGATTCACCAAAGTTGAGTTAATTGTTATATCAAATCCCCTATTTTTGAGATGATGTTCTGCTGACTGTCCTGGACCCAGAGACATATATCCCAGCTGTGTGGCAGATCTTCCAAGATTTTGGTGAGGTCTTGGGTTATGTTATAAATTTGTCTAAAACTGAGGTATTATCCTTTAATTTCTCCCCTTCCCCAGTATTAAAAACCCACCTCCCTTTTAAGTGGAGAAGCACCAAAATTAAATATTTGGGTATCTATTTGCCACAATCCATGCAAAACTTATGTATGATTAATTATGAACCTCTAACACAGACCATAGAAGATGACCTCCATCGATGGTCGCAACTGCATTTATCTTTTTATTCTAAGACTGAAACAATTAGAATGAATATTTTGCCTAGGCTATTATATTTGTTTCAAACTATTCCCATCCCACCCCCTCTATATTATTTTACCTCTTAGAATAAATCTCTTTCTCATTGTGTATGGTCAGGTCACCACCCCTGTCTCAGATGGTCCTTCCTTTAGCTTCCCATTGAGAGAAGTGGATTGAATCTCCCTAGTCTTCTGCATTATGCTTATGTGGTTACTATGAGTATTGTTTTATGTTGGCTAAACTCCGAATATAAAACACCTTGGAAGCATATTGAGTGTACACTCAGTGATTTACACACTATGTCCTGGGTGGTATGTGCTCCCTTGGCTTCCTTCCATAAACTATTGGATTTTTATCTGGGTGCCCAGTACACTCTCCACATTTGGTTTAAATTATGTTCTCTTCCATCATTGGCACCCATACTGTACTACTTAAAATTGTTAATAATGGAAACAGACTTTCTACCAGTACAAATGGATCTTACATTTCGGATGTGGCACTTAAAAGGCCTCTCCTTTATTTTTCAATTTTTAGATGTGCAGGGAGTTTTTCTTTTTGCTCAGCTTCAAGAAGCCCACAAGCTGTCAAAAAGGGAATACTTCCAGTACTTGCAAGTACAAACTTTTTTATTACATAAAGGCACACAGAGAAGTCACTTCCCCGATCTGTTACCTTTGATGTTGAATTTGTTTATGTCCTTCATAAAAGGTACAATGTGGCAGCATTTAATAGGCCTTCTATATAGGGGGTTTAGAGAACATGTGGAAGACTCCACACATGGGATATTGATTGTATGGAATCAGAAATTAACTTCTCCAGTCGCATTTGATATGTGGCTAATGTATACATGCCCTTCAATGAGGATCTCCTCTGCCCTTTATTGGTGAGAATTCTCTTGGAAGGCCATAATTGCTTTTTTAACACCAGCCAAATTAACTAAGTTTCTCCCAGTACAATTTGGGCATTGTTGGAGACAATGTGGAGACCCCTTAGTGACACATGTTCACGAATTCTTGACATGCCCTAAACTTGTTCTGTTTTGGCAATGGATCTTGGATAGTCTGTATTTTTTGGTGGGAGGTCAGGCGGTTCTTACCCCAGAGCTGTCTTCCTGTCCATCTGTCCTGAAAATCTTAGTATACAACGAAATTCACATTTTCTTACATATATTCTAGTGGCCAAAAAGGTGACTACTTGCCTTTGCCATCAAACTAGGGCACCTAAGCTGGAAGAGTGGCATATTATTATTGATATATACTTCCTTGAATGTCTAATAGCTAGCTGCACAGGTAAAACCTCCCAATTTGAGATTAGATAGAGGACATGGGTGTTTTATATTTCAAAGAAAGACTCCTCTTTTATCCCATGTGTACTGCCTGAATGCAGGAATTGGGTGGTGATTATGATTTCCCTACGGGGGGCTAGGGATTATTGTTCTGAAGTGGATTGGTGGAGCCAGGACCCACCTTTAGAGACCTTATTAGCTGTGACTTTTGATTTTACTCACCTGATTGCTGAGGTATATATTTTCTACTGAACGCTGTCCTAGTTTTATTGAATTTTCCTTATTTAAGCTTATCTTAAGACTGGAGAGTACTAATTTTATGTTATGGTATTCCTGTCCTTGTATGCTTTTAAATGTGTTAATAAAAATTTAAGTTTTGCGGTGCAGCAGTTTGATTTCCGCCAGATGTCAAGACCTGGTGCCGGAGAGCCAGCCGGGGAGAAGGATAGAATGTCCCATGGACTGCTCTCCTTCTCTGAGGGGAGGGTAGGGAAGTGCCCGGCATAAGACAGACTCCTGTCAAAGGCCAGGGGTCTTGCAGCTACTGGTGCTCATCTCTAATGGAGGCAGGATGGACGCTAGACATCATTACACTTCCCCGCCTCCCGGAGGAAAATCAAGAAAATAGACGGGAGATCCTCCCTTGACATGAAGCCCTCCCCGGGCTTCAATTATCCACTGCCACTGCACTCCCAACTAGATACTGGTTCCGCAGCACTGGAATTAAGGGAACCAATGCTGTGGCCCCACCCTCTAGGGGGCAAGCCGGGGGTGACCAGGAGTATGCGGGCACTAGGCAGTTGGTGGAAGCTCCGGGGGCCGTGACCAGGGAAGAGATTGACGGAAGACCTCCCTGGGGGAAAAAAATAAGTAAATTAAAGTTAAAAAAAAATCCCCCTATTTTTGACAGCTTGTAACTTAGCTGTCTTAGGTCCTAAGGTTTTGAAAATCAGTACGCATTTTATCTGTACCAGAGGTTAATTAATTGACAATTTTCAAAACAATAGGTACAGTTGTTGTTATGCTACATACTGTATGAATAACATAACATCTCCCATTTTAAAAGTTTAAAGAGACTGGGGATTGGGTAGGGCATTAGGCAGGGAATATAGGGCAGACTTGGTGGGCCAAGGTGTCCTTATCTGCCGACAACTTCTATTTTCTATGTCTCTTTCTAGGTTTTTTTTCTGCTCAGATAATAACAAACAGAACATTGGTTTAAAGCCTGAAACATTCAGATTCTTTAGACAGTAGCCCAGAATTAGATATTTTGTCTGTTTTTTGATAAAAAAGTCCAAATTACATTTCTGAGTGTTTAAAATGCTGCTGAACACATGCATACATGGCTGCAGAAAAAATAGCTGAAAAGAAACATGCTTTGTTTTCTCGCACATGATTTACTTTTCAAGTTAATCATGAATGGAAAAAAAAAACTACTGTGTTTTATCCCCACCAGCTGCAGGAAAACTTCCTTGAGCATAATACTTTTTTAATTTGAGGTTGACTTATAAGTTAATGAAGAATTTAAAAAAAAAACCAGGGATCACGTGATGAGCTAGCTGAAGAAGGACGTCTCGAGCGCTGCTCCCAGGCCCCATCGAACCCAACAAAGTTTTAAAGTACCTCTGTTTCCAGTGTGAGGGTAGAATCTGCATCGTCTGATTTTTAAAAGATACCCGCATCCTTGGAGGAGTTTGTTTTGCCAATCGGGAATTCCTTTGAGACATACGCCGCACTAGAGCACCGGTAGCAATGGAGTGCGGAAGCCCCGAAGTCTTGGACGCATGAACGCCGGCATCGAAGCACCCCAAACCTCCATCGCCAGTGGCAGAAGATCAGGAGGACTGACTGTGCATGGAAGGGAAAGGCCAGGCAACTCCCGATGATATATTAGAAATAAAATCGCTCCTGCAGGGGCTAGTGGCTGATTTTTCTACTGTCAAACCGGCATTAAGTGCCCTGGCACAAAGAATGGGCAATGTGGAAGCCAGAGTTGCTTCCCAGGAGCGGAAAATCTCTACACATGAACAGGAGCTGGTGGCTTTGCGGCGACAGATTAAAAAACTTGAAGATAGAGTTGATGATCAGGAATCTTGCAGCTGGAGAAACAATCTGATTATGGCAGGTCTTCCAGAGCGATCAGAGGGCTCGGACTGTATAGTTTTCATCCAGGATTTATTGTTGAAGCTACTGGGTCCGACGCCATATGGAGATGCCTATAATATTGAGAGAGTACATCGATCACTAAGAGAAATGCCCCCACCGGGTGCTCGTCCCAGGGTTGTTATCATGCGTTTTTTAAATTATAAGGAGAAAGCCCATGTTCTTAGTAAGGCTAAAGCACTTAAGACCTTGCATTGGAATGGGGCATCTTTATGGCTATTTCAAGACCAGACACCCACGATCCGTGAGAAACAGAAGGAATATCTGGATATAAAGAAAAAATTATATCTTGCTGGAGTGAAGTTTAGAATGCAACACCCAGCCACTCTGGCGGTAAAACTACAGTCTGGAGATCGGAGGTTCCTGACAGCGAAGGATGCTGCTGAGGGACTGCGAATTGAATTCCTGGATCTGTTTAGGCCTGCATCCTGAGGGTGTGGGGGAGTGAAGACCACAGTTAATGCTGAAATGATGTGCAGTGTTAGTCGTGTAGACTGAGTGGTAGAAGCACCTTACAGCTTCCTCGAAGGGACACTTTGGACTTAAATCTAAAGGGAGGGGCCCCCCCTTTTTTTTTTCCTCTCCTTACTATTACCCAGGAATATGGGACAGGCTGATGTATATTGTTGCAAAGATTGAAACAGTTAATTACGATATGCTATGGTTATTTCTTTCAAGGTCAGCCTTTAGAGGGGGTGTATTGAACCCAGCCTGGTCTCAGAGGGACTTAAATCATATTTGGGGCCTCAGGAAAATAGGAATAGAGTATAATAATCTGTAATCATAGTTGTTCCCTGGTTATATGGGTTGTATTATTGTTATTACTATGGACATTTGGTTTGGTATAACTAGTGATAATAGGACTTGGATTGAGAGAGACTCAATAATGGGGCTCCTAATTCTAATAAGGGAGTCTAGCCCTATGGGGCACATGGGGGGCAGATATTTGTGCTTATCAAGGGATTTGATGGGCATGGGGCACTCGGGGTTAGCTCATCTCTGTTTCAACTTGGTGAGGAGGGCGATCGAGGATCGGGGATTATGGTAACATGGGGGAAGGTTTGGGGAGGGAAGAGAGAGAGAAACCAAAAAGTAGACAAAATTATTCTGGCAGAATCTGTTGATGTGAAAGGAAGAGTGTGGTAATACTATATGATAAATATTAATATTATATCTTGGAATGTTAAAGGCCTCAGAGGGAGGAAAAAGAGGTTAGTGATCTTAAAGCATATATACCAGTTGGGGGCCCAAATAGCAGTATTGCAGGAAACTCATTTATTAAAGGAGGAATTAAGCCTTTGAAAAGTCTATGGTGGGCCAAGTTTTAGGAGAAGGAGGAGAAAGCTTCAGGGGAGTAGCGATCCTGATTGGGAAAATTGTCCATTCACAGTATTCAGAGCAAGAGAGGATGCGAGAGGGGTATATGTCACGGGTACTATCATGAGTAGGTTACTAACAATTGCCTCTATATATGGTCCAACCCCTGCTAACCCAGACTTTTTCGCCTCATTGGAAATAGATTTAGCTACTTTTTCATCCCATCCTCTGATTCTAGCAAGCAATTGGAACCTGTGTCTTAATAATCTGCTTGATAGGAACCCCCCTTCTAAAAAGCTACCTCCCGGGGCGCAGGTAGCCATGGCTAGATTACTTGAGGTAACAGCATTGGTGGACCTGCTTGATGTTCGCCAAGGGATGGTAGTATGACCTTCTATTCAGGGGCAAACAAAACCCAATCGCATTGATTTTTTTGGTTAATAAAGAGGCTTTGAAAGGATCTAGGAAAGTGATCACCATAGTAGAATTTTATCTGATCACCTCCGTGCAACTGACATGGGCGTTGGAGTCTATTCGATGAAACCTTTTAGATGGAGGCTAGATGAATCACTGTTTTCAGATGATAATATGTTATTCCGTTGAGGAAGCTCATGGGATATTATTCAGACCCAAATCCCAACACTTCATGATAAGAGTTTAGTGTGGCCCACCTGCAAAGTATTATATGCTGGGGTAGCCCAAAGGTATACAGCTAGAAGAAATGGTATGAGAAAAGCAAGGGAAGAGTTCATATGGGGTGCTATTAACTCACTTGCTCCCTTAAAGGGTTCCTCAGAGGAGGTAGATATTGAGCTCAAGGAACTAAGGGAGGAAATGACAGATATCCTTTATGGCAAGACAGAATCCTGGTTAGAGAAACTTCAAGCTAACTGTTTGTTGCAGGGGGACATACCTAGTTGGCTTCTTGCAAATAGAATCAAAGAATGGGAGGCAGCTCGAACGATTCCTTTAATAGAATATCGGGGGGAAATTATAACATAACCACAGAGAATGGCAGATGCCTTCGTGGATTCTTACATAGAGATTTATCAAGGGGGCTCCCTTAGTAATGAAGTGGAGTTGTGGGGGTTTCTGGAGAGCATAAGTTTACCTAGACTGGACCAAGTGCAAGCCCAGGCATTAGAGGCTCCCATATTAGAATCTGAAATAAGGAAGGTGATTAATGCACTACCAAAGGGCAAAACCCCTGGACCAGATGATCTATCAGCTCAGTTTTATAAAGTCCACTCCCAAATCTTATTACCCCTATTGAAGGATTTATTTTCTAATATTATGTCGGAGGGGGTTCCGCATTTGCCATTATATCAGGCTTACATTTCACTTATCCCTAAGCCAGACAAACCTAAAGAACTACCTGGGAGCTATAGACCTATTGCTTTAATGAATCAGGATCTCAAGCTGTTAACCAAAATATTGGCAAATAGAATTTTAAAGATCGCTCCCATAATTATTAGTCAAGAACAAGTCAGATTTATGCCAATTAGAGGGGCGCATGATGCTTTTCGGAAACTTCACCACGTGCTGAGTGTGGCTTCTATTTCTAGGTTAGCCATGGCGTTAATTTCATTGGACGCTGAGAAGGCCTTCAATAAGGTCTCCCATTTATTTCTATTCACTATGATGGAGAAGATGGGTGTTCCGGAGGGCCTTCTCAGGAGCATCAAAAATCTTTATGCTGTTCCTACAGCTAGGGTTCTTTGTAATGGCTATCTGTCAAAAGAGTTTCGCCTCTACAATGGGACTAGACAGGGATGTCCCTTATCACCAATTTTATTTAATATACTGTATATCTGGAGCCCTTATTAAGAGCAATTCAGATGGACCCAGCTATTCGGGGGATTGTTGTTAAGGGGAGAGAAATGAAGTTCTCTGTTTTTGTAGATGATATATTGCTGCATCTGCAGGAACCAGCAAAGAGTTTTAAAAGGGCTCTTGAAATTATAAGGAGATTTTTCTAGGGTTTCGAATTATAGTTTAAATTTGAACAAGACACAGGTTCTCTCCCTTACCCCATATACCTATAGGGCAGATTTTGAACCTTTACAATTGAATTGGGCATCAGATAGGATCAAGTACCTAGGCACCTGGGTCACTGCTAATATAGAGTAAGGAGTGGAAGCAAATATAAATAAAGTACTTTCGGCAGCTAAAGCTGATATAGTTAGGTGGAACAAAATCCCCCTGAATTTGGCGGCTAGAATTGGCCTAATTAAAATGAACCTATTGCCTAGACTCTTGTATCCAATACATTTGTCCCTGTATAATATTCCAAAGGGTTGGTTTATTAAGATACAGAAAATACTTTCTGACTTCTTATGGAATTCTAAACCACCTAGGAGAAAATACAATGTATTGCGCCTTCCCTATAGTATGGGGGGCCTCAAAATCCCAGACCTTCATTTATATTATGTAGCGGGACAGTTAGCTATAATGGGTCGGTGGAATAGGGCACAAGAGGAAGAGGGATATATCCCAACCTGGTTACAGATCAAGAGACAAACTCTTAGAGATATGGGTATTTCCCTGGTAGTGCTGCTTCACATTAACCCAGAAGACTTACCGGAGGAAGGGAAACATACTCCAATATATAAATCAATTCTGGCTTGGTGGGCACTTCTATCCCTGAACCAGAAAAAATCTCAGCGGGGTTTCAGGGAACAACCTATTTTGGGCAATCCCAACTTGACTATTGGGGGTCAAATAATTAGGAAAAACTGGGCCCCCCAATTACTTAATTGTAATTGGGCAGATTTTATTGTAGAAGATAGGGTAGTACTCCCAGCTCAGTGTAAAAGTATTAATTTTTTTAAGAGAATGCAGGTCACCAGAATGGTCCAGAAGATGTTGAGGGAGAATAGGGGCTCTCATGGTACCCCGTTCACTTGGGATAATCTTAAGGAACTCAATCTTTCACAAAAGCCTCTCTCAAAGGTCTATAGGGTGCTGCTGGACTTTTTATGTAGGGATACTTCGGCGAGGGTAACATATTGGGAAAAAAAAATCACTCATCTGGGGCTGGATTGGAAAGAAATTTGGAAGAGCTCTGGTTATATACCTATACCCAAATATAGGACCATGCAGTATTTTATTTTTTCTAACATGTACTATACCCCTTCCAAACTATGTGCTAGAAGGCTTAGACAGACAGATCTTTGTTTTAGATGTGGCCTGAGCCCAGGGGATACATTGCATATATTTTGGGATTGCCCCAAGATTTACCTCCTTTGGGTGCAGGTTAAGCAAAATATGGACCCCATTCTAAATTACTCAGAATTTATTTTACCTGAGATTTGTGTTCTGGGGGATATGGTTCAAATTTCTGGGGCGCATATTAAGTACCATATAGCTTGATGTCTGCCTTAGTCAAAGCCTTTGTCTTGAGGCACTGGAAAAGTGATTTAATTTACTCATATGACCAATGGGTAAGGGATTTGTTGAAGACACTCGATAGGATTAGGAGTCAAATGCTCAGGGACAGAAGGAAGGGAGCATATGACAAGAGGTGGAGAACCTTGGAGGCAGTTTATTTAATCCAAGTCAAAGGCCCTCAGGCGCGGATCTGTCTGTCTGAGTGTAGTTAGTCTAAGTTTATAGGTAATTAGTAGATGCATAGCAGGGAATTGTATTTTTTTTTCTCATGCTTACTGCAAGGGACCAGGTATACTTGTGTTGGGCATTATTAGGATTTTATAGCACGAAGGTTATGATCTGCCAAGTATTGGTGCTTGGGGGATTCTCTCTCTTTCCTTGGGACACAGCAGCAGGATACACCCCAAATTACAGATCCTATATGGAGATTAGGATAGGGGTTGGGGGTTCCCATCCAATCATTGGTCGTTCATTATAAGGCTTGACTGCTTATGCTTAAGTATAAAAACCTGCTTATTGATTGGTTAGTACTTTTTTTAGGGCAATGGAGGGGGGTAATCACTGCAGCTGTGTATGTATATATTTATGAATGTATATAGTGGCCTCACCTAGTTTGAGGGGTAGGGACCCGGGAGTTTCTTGGGTATCAATGTTTGTTTGTCTGTATGAATAATAAAAGGACAATAAAGATTGTTATAAAAAAAAAACCCTCTCTCTTTCTTTTTTTCAACACCAGGTGCCCAATATTGTTGTCCAATGCCCCAAACAGCTATACAACACTGGATCCTCAGTCTGGGATCCGATATTCAAAACTTTGTCCAGGCTCAAAAGTGAGTTTCCTGAGCAAACTGGCTTTAGTGTGGATGGGCAATATTGAAAAGCCTGGTTAGCATGGGCAAACCCGGTTTGTGCCCAGTCAATAGCCAGAGGGCATTGCAGTGTAGATGAAGGGATGGGGACCTGAATATTGGCACAATATTCAGAGTATGTGCACCAGGCAAGGCTGTTTTGCACAGTCCCCTTGCACAGCACTTATACAGCTGATTGAAACCCCAATTAACTCCCGCGCAACCCTAGACATTGGAGAAGGAAGTTCAGTGGCCTCCGACCCTGAACAAAGCAGTCCCTGTTGTCTAGAGTTCCCCTGTTGATCACCAGCTCAGAGATAAAAAAATGATTTCCTTGCTGTCTAGTGGTCCCTCCCTAAGTTGATCGCCAGGACCATGATAAAAAACAATTATCCCTGGTGGCCAGTGGTCCCCCCCCCCCCACAGCCCTGATCCCCTGTATATGTGATAAAAACTCCCTAGTGGTCACCCTCTCTATCCCTGATCTGCCAGTTTTATACTAAGTAAACTTCCCTGGTGGTGTAGCAGTCCCACTCTCTATCCCTGATCCACAGTCTTATAATAATTTAACATCCCGGTGACCAAGTGGTCCCCCTTTCTATCCCTATTATGCCAGTGTTATAATAGGTAACCTTCACTGGTGGTGTAGCGTTCCCCCTCCCTATCCCTGTCCTGCTGGTTTACACTAAGTAACCTTCCCTGGTGGTCTAGCAGTCCCCTACCAGATACAAGGTGGATGAGGATGCAAAACACTGCATTTTTCTCTATGTGGATAACATCTTCTGTATCTTTCAGGCCCTGCAGTTGGATTACCTGTTCTCTGATCCTTACTTAATACATTTGGATAGCTGGATGGTTATTAACTGAGCAGCACAAAAATCAGAGGCTCTGGCAGTGATATATGTCCCTCTCTCTTCATTAAGAGCAGAATACTCTTCTGATGGGCCCTGCCATTTATGAAATACTTTGGGGTTAACCTCACTGGCTCAGTCTCTCAAATGTGTGAAGTGAACTTCACTCCATTATAGCATCGAATACAGCAGGACTTAGAATGGTGACATGTACTCCCTCTTACTCTGGAAAGGAGGATAGCCACAGTAAAAAAATGAAGATATTACCAAAATTTATGTTGTTCTGTCAATCCTTCTCCCCCTGATTACAACTGCAATATGGACAATCTGGAACTGTATGTTATCACATTTCCCATGGCAGGGTAAGTCACTGAGAATTAAATTCTCCACTCTTTGTTTACCAAAAACAGCATGGTGGCATGGGCCTTCCGCATTTACTATGTTATTTTGAAGCTGTGCAGGTGCAAAAGATAATGAATTGGCTACAGAATTCCCATACACTGCAGTGCATCCAACTGGAACAACCAGCTTTCCAGGGTCCACCTCTAGAGAAGGTACTTTTCCATGCAGAGTATCCATGACCTGCGAAGTATGGATCTTCTTCATACATACACACATTTCTTAATACATGGTCTACATTACTCAAATATATGAGATTAGAGGAAGGCTAGTGTGGCTTCTAACTCTACACTTGCATGTGGATTTTAGTCTGAACCAGCTGGACTTTAGCTACAAGAGCTGGTACAGACAAGGTCTACTTACTCCAGTGCAGCTGTTCCAGGATGGTGAAATATTCACATTTCACGCATTCTTGGAATTATTAAGGCTTCTAACCTCATATCTCTTATGATATTTTCAGTTTAGAGCTTATTTTACTCACCATATGCAGGGTACTACACCACCTCCATCTTCTGGTCACCCTCTTCTAGTACTACTAACTAATGCCCTGAATGGACAGTTGGGTAGCCAGTTGGTGTCCCAAATTTACTGGCTTCTTCAAATGGAAGACCCTCAGATGCCACTTAAAGCTTTAGAAACCTGGAATGTAGAATTGGAGTGCAACATTTCCTCTAAACAATGGCAGCAAATATGTGTCTTCACACCCAGACTAACAAGATCAATGCTGTGGAGGGAATACAGCTAGAAATGTTTAATTTATTTCTTTCTAACCCCATTACAGCAGGTGCACCGAGGCATGACACAGACCTATGCCTATAGGAGAAGGTGCTGGTTAACTAGAGCTATCCTTCAACACATATTGTGGGTGTGTTCTGTACTACAAACCTTTCACAGGGAGCTTGAGACAGCTATATAGAATAACTTCACTCCAGAAATTATACTTAACTGACCAGATATTTATATTCACCAACCTGCCCCACAGGGAGAAAGACCCAGCTAAGAGATATCTCCTGGCAGTATTAATGGTGGCAGCCAAAAAATGTATAACTGAAACTTGGCTAAGCCAGGCCCCTCTAGTCCTGAAGGAATGGCATCAGTTGATAAAAGGGATTTATTAAATGGAGATGTTGACATATTCCTGTAGATAACAGGCTGATGAAAGAACAAATAGGGATGGCATGATGGGTTGCATACATGCTGTCTGTAGAGCCACAGTTTGTTCCATAGAGGCTTATGGACAGAGATAAGATGGGTGTGGGCGGAATGGGGAAAAGTTATGCTGTTTTCATATTATATGAACATACGATGAATTCAGCAGATGGAAGCACCCCTTGTGGTCGACAGTAAATTTGCCGACCTCCCACACAGTGACAGGACAATATTGACACTGGTATTGTGCTATCACAAAAATAAATGATTTTTTGCAGGGGGCTATGCCTCCACACACCCCACATTTCAATATAATCAACTCCAGGTCAGAGTTGTTCCAGGGACGGGGCAGAACACATTGAGAAAAGCATTGATGGAAACAGACCATTACAGTGACTGTTGCTGTAATGGTCTGTTTTTGGGATTCGCTGTCGGGGTGTCACTCTAGAGTGGGCCACTGCCAGCAGGTACAGGCCTTATGGTCTATCAAGTCTGCTCAAGTGTGTAGCTCTCAATGTTGAATACTGATGCTGCCGCCCATCCCCCTCTTTCATTTCCTCTCTGAATGCACTGTGTGAGTTATCACCATCCTCCCCTCCTTCCAAGTTCTGATTTTGCAATTGACCATGTCCCACTCCCTTTTAAATCCCTCTATAGTTGTTTGCAAAACCAGTTCTTCAGGCAGTACATTCCAAGCTGTCACCACCCTCTCTGTGAGAAATTGCCTCCTCAACTGTCTCCTTAACTGCTCTTTCTCTCCAATTTCAGACTATGCCCTCATGTAATCCTTTTTTTTCTATACCTAACTAGACCCTCATGGCTAACCCTGTTTTTGCCCTGAAAGTATTTGAAGGTCTCAATCATATCATCCCTATCTCTTCTGTTCACCCGGGAGTACATATTGAGCTTCTGCAACCTGTTATCAAAGGGCTTATCCCTAATCCTTTTATCATCTTGGTCACCCTTCTCTGTACCCCCTCCAACAGATTGATTTCCTTTTTTAAGAATGGGTGCCAGTACTGCACACAGTACTTCAGGTGAGCCCTCACTAGTGCCCTGTACAGAGGCAGAACCACCTCTTCACTTCTTGATGTAATTCACCTTGCTATGCACCCCAGCATCCTGTTGGCCTTCTCCAGTACCTTCCTTCATTATGCAGAATGATTCATATGGCCTGTGACCAGCACCCCAAATCTTTTTCCTCGTTGGAGACTGACAAATGCACACCCCCAGCTGGTAGCTGTATCCAGGGTTCTTGTTACCGAAGTGTATAATTCTGTACTTCTTTTCATTGAACTCCAACTGCCAGAAGAATGACCATATCTCCAATGTTTCTAGGTCCTTCTGTAGTAACCCCCCTCCACCCACCACTGCTCTCATTTTGGTGTCATCAGCAAACAGACTTATCCAACTCCAGATCCCATCAGCCATATCAGCTAAGTAGATGATGGATAACACTGGTCCTAGAACTGATCCTTGCGGGACTCCACTGATGACAGCCTGTGGTGATGATAGTTCCACTCTTACTACAATCCTCTGCTGTATGTTTTCCAGCCAGTTCCCAATCCATCTGACCACCCTATCCCCCACCCCAGGGTCCTTCAGCTTTCCCAACAGCCTCCTGTGTGGCATTGAGTTAAAGGCCTTACTGAACTCTAAATACAGGACATCAACTGCCTTGCCTTCATCCAGGGCCCTAGTCACCGAGTCAGAAAAGTCCACAAGGTTGGTGTGCCAAGACCTTCCCTGTGTGAACCCGTGCTGTCAGTCATCAAGGAGACCATTCTCCTCTAGGAATGCCACTATCCTTTCCTTCAGGATAGTCTCCATTAGCTTACCAACAATCGACGTAAGGCTGACTGGCTTGTAATTCTGTGGTTCATCCCAAGAGCCACTTTTGTGGCTAGGCACCATATGTGCCATCCTCCAATACAGGGGCACACATCCCAATAGAAGGGATGTGTTGAATACCTCTGTCAGAGGCACCGCCAGGTCCTCCCTAAGCTCCTTCAAGACCCTGGGGTGTATCCTGTCTGGTTCTGGTGCTTTATCTGTTGGCAGAGACCATAGGCCTTCTAGGATCCTCTGTACCATGATGCCATCATCTACTATCCTAACCTCTGCTTCCTTCCCTACCTTATCCTGCCCCTGTTTACTAGGTTCCTCATGCTCCCTTGTAAAAACTGAGGTGAAGTATTCATTTAATACCTCTGCCTGTTCTGCCCTCTCCTCTACCCATCCTCCCTCCACCTTAATTCCAGAAATTTGCTCCCTACAGTTCCTTCTCTCCCTGACACATTTGAAAAATCATTTTTCTCCCTTCCTAATCCCTTTAGCAAGCCTCAGCTCCTTCATTGCCTTGGCTGCCTGTAGCACCCTGTCACCTTCCTGGAGTTCCTGATGTAATCCTCCTTATCTGCTGCTTTGCAGGTCTTCTTATATTGTTTAAAGGCCTCCCTTTTTCCTTCTCCTTTGTCTGTACTGCCTTGGTCCACCAGCTTGGCTTATTAGACCTAGCCTTCTTTCTCCTCCACACAGTCCAGGTGTTTGTGGCCTCCACCAGCCTCAGCTTTATTATTTCCCACTACTGGGTGGTGTCCATGTCTGGTCTTATGATAGCCACATGCCTCCCCAGTATTGCAGCCATCTTACTGAAGCTGGTCCTATTAAAATCAATGATCTTGGGAATGTCACGTGATGGTGGCTTGAAGAGTGGCAGCAACCCTCCACAGCTCTGCACCCCTGCTCCACGTATAAGTCTTTTTGTTCTGATTTTCTGATAATAGCAAGAATTGATACCCAGCTCCTGAAAGGGGAAGATCTCCAGAATCTGGTGGTACCAAAAAATCATTGAGGTCTACTTGAAAAAGGCACTGCCATACCATTCTCCACCGCCTACCCCGGAGAAAGGTAAGGTCAACAAGCGGCCTAAGCATCAACAGCCAGGCTCAAGTAAATCCCCTCCTGTATCAATGGCACTCTCGGAAGAGAAATTCCTCAAGATCATGTGACCACTACAAGAGAAAATCTCAGACATGTCACAGGACATTCAGCAAATTAAGTCTTCAGTCCGATCGCTTACTATCAGGGTGGGAGATACCGAAGTGAAACTGAGCTCATTAGAGAAAAAGCAAGATAAAACTGAATTAACCATGACGCAGTTTGGCCGGAGGCTTAAGAGATCAGAAGAGAAATTAGAAGACTTGGAAGGGAGGAGTAGGATGAACAATATCCTTATTACTGGAGTTCCTTAGAGAGAAGAAGGGTCTGTTCCTATTATCTTTATACAAAAACTGTGAACAAATTGCAGGCCCTTCATTGAATGGGCCCACATACATAACTGAGTGCGCTTATCGGGCTCTTCGTCCTCCCCACCCCCTAATTCTCCTTTTCGACCACTGATTTTTAAATTGTTGAACTTTTTGGACAAACAGCACATATTGGCTAAAGTTTGAGAGGTACAAGATGTTCTCTGGGATGGAAGGAAAATAAGGATTACCCAAGATCTCCCATAGTCGGTTCAGGTCAAGAGGCAGGAAATGCACCTGTCTCACAGTTTATCGCCGCTGGCATGCCATTCCAGATGAAATATCCAGCGGTGCTTCAAGTTAAGTCTGGAGAGCAGTGGATATCTTTCGAGATGCATGACCAGGAGTTACAGGAGCTCAGAGGTCTTTTTCCCGATCTTTTCAAGTGATTGCAAGTTTGAGAGTAAGTGAAAATTCTACCAAGCTTAAAGTTATCTGCTGAATGTCTTCGATGCATAAATCGATTACCAAGTGATGGTGGCCTACTTCTGTCTCAGAATGACCCTCGAGATTGAGACAGATGCATTGCGCCCTGACGGGCTAAGAGTTTATTGTTTGCTGGTACTATAATCCGGGTGTCTGCATCTTTATTTGGGCACCTGTGTGGCGGTACATCTGAGAGACTCAATATCTGCTTTTGTGCTGCATCTAGGACCATGTTTTATGTTTAAATGCCCCATACTATGTTGCCCTTTACGGCAGATGCTGGACTGCAATGCACTTTATTTTACCAATGGTGTCTTCTCTGCTTATTTGTTTGAGATTCAGTGTTAACACTGACTCTGCAATTTTTGGGGCTGGAAGAAGGTGTACTCCCTGCTGGTGAGCCAGGATAACAGCCACGTATCAGAGCTACTTGGCTTCAAATATCAGGAGGGTTTATTTTGTGCTCATCGAGGTCGGACTCTGCATTTTCCACTATGGTCCTTTTTCTTCTATGTTTCCCATGCAAGTGACTAGCCTGATACTCCACAAGGTGTCTCTTAGATTACACTAGTACCGCTATATTTGTTATTAAGTGTCTTATCTTTACTTTTTGGGGTTGAAAGTTTTATTGTTTCAATTGGATTAGAATCCAACAGTGCTAGGTAAAGATATAGCAGGGGAGTGTTCGGAGTTGGGAGGGGGCTAGTGGTTCTGGCACAATTCAACCCTGTGCAGCAACATCACTCGACAGGACAAATAAGTGGTGCAGTTGCTAGAACTGGGGGTTGATCTGTATTATAGGTTGGGGGAAAATTTGTTCATAGTATTTTAGGGGATTAATGTTTCTGTCAACTAATATGAGGGTTTATGGAAATGGGGAATTAAGTGTATCAGTTTGCCCTAGCATAGATGATTATACCATGGTTATCGATAGGTTATTCATTCAAGGCCTTACTGCCCTTAAAATAGCCCAACATCTTAGCAACAGGTTTATCTGTCAGGATGAGTGGGCCCTATAAGATTATCAGTTGGAATGCAAAGGGTGTCCAGGACTGATGTAAGGCAGGTGATCCTCCAACATCTTCTTCACTTAAAAGCTGCAATTGCATATCTCCAGCAGACACATCTCCGACATGAAGAAGTGTATCTGTTATCTAAAAGCTGGGTAGGTCAAGCATATGGTGCCAGGAAATTTACAAACAGTGGTGGTATTGCAATACTAATTGGGAAAAATATCTCCTTTAAACTTGAGAAGGAGGTTTGGGACCTTAATGGCAGATATATCCTGTTGTATGGTCTTTTGGAATCCCAATCGGTAATGCTGGGGGCCATATACAGCCCAAATTGTGATCCTCTGCATTTTTTCACCCACCTGCTTAGCTTAGTGGTCCCCAACACGCCCACCTTGACCATACTGGGGGGTGAATGGAATACGGTCCTATATTCACAGCTAGATAGATCAGACCCTCAGAAGCAGGGGATCACTCCATCTCAAAAGGCCTTGCTTGACCTTATGAGGGGAGCATATCTCATTGATGTGTGGCAGATACTCAACCCAGACGAGTGACAATACACTTTCTTCTCCTTCCCGCATAGATCCCTATCTCAGATTGACTTCTTCCTGCTGAGCTCCTTTGCTTTACAGGGGGTGATACATGTGGATATATATGAGAAGGTCATATCTGACCATTCACCCATCTCCTTGGTATACCTCTTGGGGCCTGGCATTAAGAGAAACACCCTTTGGTACCTGAACTCTCAGTTGCTCCAAAATCCCGATTCACTACAGCACATCAGAGACTTTATCTCCAAATTTTTAGACGATAATAGAAATTCAGTGCCTAAAACAGACATAGTCTGGGCAGCACTGAAATGTTCCCTTCATGGAGAATGCCTCCGGATGGCAGCCACTAGGTATAGACAATTTAGATCCCGCCAGAACAAATTGATTGGGGACATTTGCAATTTGGAAACGGTGCTTAATCATCATTCTCCTGAAACAGATTGGGTACTTTGCATGGCCTACAAGCTCAATATTGTGCACTTATGTTTCAGCAAGCGGAACTCTCCTTAAGGCGTACTAAACTTAGGTACCTTGACACTGGAGAAAAAGCTAGCAAGCTGCTGGCAATCTGGATCAAACAAAGTGAATCCTCTCATTTCATTTCTAGTATTAGAACTGGCAGAGATGATCAAGTAATCACCTCCCCTAGGAACATTGCAGAGGTGCTTAGGTCCTACTTACCAGGAACTATGTGCTGAACACCCAGAGAAGAAACCCACTGCATCAGATATTTGTGGGTATCTTAACTCTGTGAATTTAACCAAGCTATCCACCCCAAGCTGCCCCACTTGATACTCAGATTAGCGTGCAGGAAATTAAACTGGCAATTGAACAGCTCTCTTTAGATAAATCCCCTGGGCCAGAAGGATTATCGAACAATTTGTATAAATACTGTTTTTCAGAGCTCACCCCTCTCCTCATCAAGCTATATAACTTTTGGTTGTCTGAGGGCTTTTCAGAGTCAGAGTTCCTTAAAGCACTGATAACTCATATTCCCAAGCAAGGCAAGGATCCCCTATATCCTGAAAGTTATAGACCGATATTGTTGCTTAATACTGATGTCAAAAGTCTGGCTAAAATTCTGGCTAATAGGTTGGGACCTGTGCCACCTCTCCTTATTGGTAGGGAACAGATTGGATTTATGACAGGTAGATCATCTGCTGATCATTCACATAAGCTAATGCACATACTCTCAGCATTTAGGGACTCAGACCGACCTGCGGTTCTGGTGTCCCTGGATGCTGAGAAGGCATTCAATAGAGTTTCTTGGGACTTTCTTTTTGCAGCTCTGGCCCACTTTGGTATACCCTCTGGATTCCTTAGATGGGTTAGATTGTTGTACCTCTCCCTTTCAGCTCAAATATGGTGTAATGGTTTATTGTCCAAGCACCTCTTGCTTCAGAAAGAAACGAGACAGGGCTGCCCCTTGTCTCCCCTACTTTTCAATCTGTATTTGGAACCCCTGATCTGAAGATTGGTGTCCTTCCAAAAACTTAGGGGAACCCAAATTGGTGGTCAACATTATACCCTCTCTGCGTATGAAGATTATCTGCTTTTACACTTAGAGGAACCCTATATTGGTATCCCCTCTCTCTCTCTTGGAGGAAGTTGCCCTCTTCTCCAACGTTTCATATTATAAGCTTAATATTTCCAAAACCAAGGTTTTCCCCTTGAATAATAGAACTCCTAGGTCAGTGTTGTCCCATATACACCTACTATGGGACTCCACCTCTCTCTCTCTCCTACTTAGAAATACAGATTCCCAGAGATCTTCCCACCATGATTAAACTAAACCTTTCAGACTTGTTGAAAACACTTAAATCAGATCTCAATAGATGGAATGGCCTCCCTCTTTCACTGTGGGGGAGGATCAATACCTTAAAAATGAATGTGTTACCTCGGGTGTTATATCCTTTGAGAATGATGGGTGTGTTCCTCCCTAAAAAATGGTTCTCTAAACTGCAGGCTGTCTGAAGAACTTTTTTTGTGGAAAGGTAAGGGTGCCAGACGGTCTTACTTAATGCTTTCTGCACCTAAGATTCAGGGTGGGATATCACTTCCCTCCTTTTTTGGCTATTACTGCGCCCACCATCTTAGTAACCTAGCATACTGGTCAGCAGAGGAGCAGGCTATTGAGCCCCAACTATATTCCCTTCTTTGATTGGAAATTGAGAGGTCCCTTGCTGCCCAATGTCACTCTACCCTCTTAACCCTTTTATATGTCTCTCCTGGAGCATGTCCTAAGCCACTACAGAATACTCTGATTGGGTGGTCAATCAGAGCATCTCACCAACTTTAATTGCACTTATCCTATAAATGGTATGCCTTGTTGGATCAACCCATTTTGGGAAATCCCCACATCAAAATTGGACACAAACCCATACCAGTTACCTTTTGGTCCTCTCTGGCTAACAAAAGACTATCTGACTTATATCCTGATGACTCCTGGATTACATTTCCCACTTTTCAGCATCTGTTACAGATGCCTACAGCAATGTCCTTCAAATACAGGCAACTTAGGGAGGCCATAAGGGCCGTGGACACACAGAGCTTTTCTGCTGACAGTTTGCACTCTCTTCTACAAAGGGCAAGGGAACCACATGCTATTTCCAAAGTGTATAAAGAAATGCAAACATTAGACCGTAACTTGCCACAGGGCGTTTGCTATCACTGGTCCCAGACATTGACCCTGAGCAACGATACTGATCTCTGGAGAAATTCTTGGCAAAACATATACAGATTTATTAAACAAGATAAATTGTGTTTAATTCAGTTTAATATAATGCACAATCTATATTTTACACCAGTTAAACTCTATAAATTGGGTTATTTCACCTCACCCAATTGTTCTAAATGTACCTGCTCTCCTGGATCATTATATCACATGATAGGGGCATGCACAGTCATTCAGACTCTCTGGCAATCTATTAAGCAAACTCTGGATCCACTTTTGGGCCTTGATTTGCTCTTTTCTCCAGAGGTCTATTTGTTGTACCTTTTCCTGAAGGGTACCCCGAATAGTAGGAAAGCTCATTTAGCCCTGATCTCCACAGCTAAACTGATTATTATGAGGCACTGGTTAGATAATTCCAAACTGTCTGTTCTGGAGTGGCATGAGGAACTGCTATTTGCTCTACAACTGGAGAAACATATCTTAGCCATGGGTAACAGGGCTCATCTCTACCAGGTCAGATGGGGTTCCTAGGATGCTTTGATTTCCATTTGGAGACCTTAAATGTTATAAAGGAACATCAGCATTCCTATTTGTTTATTAATTGAATGGAACTGATACGCACTTGATTGAGGGTGGGCTAGGGAGTCTTTATTGGGGAGGGGGGTGGATAGTATTGGAGTTTTAATATTCAGTTTGAATGTATGTAAATTTTTATTATATGGGTCACTCCAGCATTGCACTTTCCAGTAATTTTGCAGATTTCACAAAGAGTGTGATATGTAACTACCTGCTTGACACCTGTCTTGTGTTGGTAATGTATTTGTAGTGAAAAGAAAATATGAATAAAGTTAATTGAATTAAAAAAAAAAATCAATGACCTTGGTGGCGGTACGTGCCTCTTCCCTACCCAGCTCGAGGGAGAACCATACTGAGCAATGGTCACTTCCCTCTATGGGGTCCTCCACCCTCACCTCCCTAACCTGATCACCATCTGACAAGACAAGGTCTAGTATGTTGCCTTCCCTTGTCGGCTCTCTTATCATCTGCATCAGGAATGCATCCTGGAGCATGTCCAGGATGACTTGTTCTTTGCTGCTAGCTGATGTCATGGTGTCCCAATCTGCCCCAGGTAGGTTAAAGTCTCCAACCAGCACTGTGCTGCCCCTTCAACGCTTCTGCTGTATAAGCCCCACTGGCTACCTCTCCCGCTGTCTGTCTGGGATGGTGGTCTGTACACTACTCCTAGCCTGACCCTCTTATTTTTCACCATGCTTAAACTGACCCACAAGGTTTCCATATTCCCCTCACCACCTTCCCCTCTACTACACTCTATTTCCTCCCTTATGTAAACTACAACCCCTCCTCCCTTACCTGTGTTCCTGTTCCACTTACACAACCTAAAGCCCTGTATTATTAAGTCCCATTCTCTGTTTTGATTTGCCCAGGTTTCTGTGATGGTAGCAATATGTATCCCCCCTTCTGCCAAAATTGCTTGGCACTTAGGCATTTTATTACCGAGGCTCCTCGCATTCATGGAGACCACTAACCATCCTTTCACATGAATCCCAAGTTCTCTAACCCCTTCCTCACACTTCCCATCCATAAGATCTTCCCAGTGTCTTACATTAGCCTCATCTTGAAGGGGAGGCAAAGTTCCACAGTTGACCTCAGCCTCAGACCGATTGATATATATTTGCCCCCCCCCATCAGTTTAAATTGAAGTTTAACGCCAAATACTCCTCACGTTTTTTCTTCAGGACTGCTCTACTTTCCTTGCTTAGATGCAGTTGAATCCCATAAATGCATATCACCCTCCCAACCATTCATTAAATTCCCTAATGTTTTGCATACCGTATGTATCAGCCTTAGGTACAGGCAGTACCTCTGAGAATGCAACTGACCACATTTCATTTCCATAATCCTTACCAATTCGCTAAACTTTGCCTTTAACTCTGGAAGACTGTGCTCTGCCAAGTCATTAGTGCCAAGATGCACTACTAAGTGTAGCTTCCATCCCTGTCTCCTGTTACTCCTGGGGTTGATGTGCTTCGCTATGTGCACCATCATCCCTTGTAAGCTTTCCACCCAGACTGAGCTCTTCCTATTCTGACCCCACCTGATACCCTTGATGATGGAGTCCCCAAATATAATGACTTTTACATCCCCCCTTTGCTGGCCAGACTTTGATTCCCCTCTGTGTCCCTGCTGCTGACCCCTTGCTCCCCTTGTTTTGCCCTGCCAGTGGCTTCCTTCAGACCCCTTGCATGTACCACCTCTCCCCTGAAATCCTTATCATCACCACCACAACTCAGTTCTGCTGTAGTGTCCTCTTCCTTCCCTGAACTCTCCACTATAGAAACTCCTTCTGGTGGTTTTGTTAACTTGTCACCCTCCCCTTGTTTTTGTGTCCATCTCTCTTTATTTAGTGATTCAGAAAAGATCTTTGAGCACAAGCTCTTTTACAAAGGTTCTACATCACAGATTGCAAAATGAAGTACAATAGGAGAAAGTAAAGGTACAGTACAAATCACATTAAAATGTTCCCCCAGTGAGTTGGTTTAGTGTTATTTTTTACAGTTAGCAATGCATTGGCATTGCATACTGTCTCGTTTTTCAAGGGTCTGTTCATGAAAAGGTGTTACCAAACTGTGACATGAGGGTCAAATTTTCAAATTACTTCTAGATTACATTTGTGATGCATTTCAAGATATTATGACCCAAGTATGAAAAAAGAAACATATTGGGAGATAAAAGACTTACAGGTTCCTGAGATAAAGGAAATGTACTGTGGTGAGTGTAACAAGTGACACCACACACCTTGGTGAATGTAACATCTGACACAAGACATTTGTTTTAGTAGTAAAAATATTTATAAACATATGTAATGAGTTATAGTAAAACACGAGAAACAAATATTTACAAGAATTATATTACATTAATTGCAAATTTGATGTTTTGCACCACGTACTGTGGTGAACGTAACCAGTGACATCACACTTATGTTTCACTTACTAAATTTGGACTAAACATGTCTAACAACTACCATACTATGGCTACTGACTAACATACTGCTATAAAACATCAACAAATGTGACAATTACATTACTGGCAAATGTGATGCTTAACACCACATACCTTGGTGAATATAACGAATGACACCACACATTTGTATTTTTGTACAGTAGGACCCCATTGTAAATTAGCTGTTGCTAAATTGGGTTATCCTGTTTCTGATATCAGAAATAAACTTTTTACTACTACTACTACTACACTACACATTTGTTTCACTTTTACAAAGTTTACTGAACATTCTTAATGGCTAACATGCTACTACTAATAACTAACACAGCGCTACAAAACCTGGAGAAATCTGACAATAATAACAGTAGTGACAGGTGTGATGTTTGACACCACATACCATGGTGAATGTAACAAGTGACACCACACATTTGTTTCAGTAGAAAAAAGTTTACTGAACCTGCCTAATAGCTAACATGCTACTATTAATGACTGACATAGTTCTACAAAAGCTGAAGAAATTTGACAATAATAATGTGACTGACAGGTGTGATGTTTGACTCCACATACCATGGTGAATGTAACAAGTGACACCACACTTATGTTTGACTTACCAAATCTGTACTAAACTTGCCTAACAACTAACATACTACTACTACTGACTGACATACTGCTATAAAACATGAAAAAATTCAACAGTTACATTACTGGTAAGTGTGATGCTTAACACCACACAACGTGGTGAATGTAACAAGTGACACCACACATTTGTTTCTGTTTTAAAAAGTTTACTGAACATGCCTTATGGCTAACATGCTACTACTAATAACTGCCATAGTGCTACAAAACCTGGAGAAATTTGACAATAATAACAGTACTGGCAGATGTGATGTCTGACACCACATATTGTGGTAAATGAGTGACACCACATGAAAATCTATTTTTTTAACCCTCCACCCCATATACACAGTATAATCCCTTTTACAACTGATGCCCAGCACTTTCCCTAAATATGCAGTCGTCACTGGAATTTGCTCTCTGAAAATTTGTCCTACAATCAGTGAATGATGGTAATGGAAGCCAACCTGTGGTGAATGTAACTGCAGCCCTTGTTGTTGCATGCAGTGCTTATCTTCATGGAATGTAGCCCTACAAAATGGAGGAGCCACATGCAAACAATGGGTTTTAAACCACAACTCAGTTCTTCCTTCTATGGCTGCTGCTTAGTTCTGAGGAGTAGGTTATGATTTTGCAACTGTCACAGGCTGCTGGGTAAACATTGGACCCGATGTGACTCCAAGTACAGTGAGTATCAAGGGTTGCTCACCCTTCCATGAGGGAGCTAGATCAGGCAGTAATACAGTCAATTATCACAAGGAGACAAAATGGGAGAGCAGCCAAAAAAATCATTTAAAGTGCTAATAGCACAATTACAGATGTGGGGGTCATGCGGGTGAATGTAACGTGCTGACACCAACTGTTACATTCATTACACTAAACACAAAGCTGCACAAATTAAAAATAGAGCATTGCAATGGGCTAAAGAGTACAGATAATAAAAGACTCAACTCTAGATTAGTAAGCAGATTTATTTTATTAAGGAAAACCATAAAAAAACTTGCAAAAACAATTAGTAAAATGTGTTTTTGCATGTCACACTTTATCAGGTAAAAAAAGCAACAAAATGGAGTGGGACACCACATCAAAAAAATATGGATACCCTAGTATTCTATAGTAATGTTACTTATCTGCTCATATGGCCAGCTTTCAGATTTAGTCAAAAACATATGACTGACAGTTTTTGATTTTTAAAAATGTGCTATGCACTGCATGGTAGGCATTGGTAACCCCTTTTAATGAACAGACCCTCAATGCTTAACCAGCTCAAGAACAAATGTTTGTAAAATGTTTTTGCAGCTCAGTTGGAATGCATCTGCAGTCCAGTCACAATGCAATGCAAAACTGAGTTTTAACTCTAAAGAAACAGTTTATGCAGGGCTTTGTGCTGGATCCAGCAACACTTATGCAGCTCAGTCAGAAATGCTAAGACTCATTGGGTGAACAGTTTAATGAGACTTGTACTGTACATCACAATGAACGATACAGCTTGGATTCAGAACTTACAGAATAACTCAAAACATAGTTACAAGTTAAAATAACAAGAAAAACACTTTATGAGGGTTGGGGGGAAGGAAATAAGCAGCCACAAAGTACCTTGTCAGTAGCTCAGTGGGATGGGGATAGCTGGCAGTGAGGTGAAGAAAGGAAGTATGAGAGAGAGGTAGGTACTGCGGTGGAGGTGAAGGGTGGGGGAAGAAGGGCAATAAGGTATAGGGAGAAATGGCGAGGTGAGGGGAGGCTGAGCAGAGAAGACGTGCTAGAGTAAATGGTGGGGTGTGAGGGGGCATGATCAGGCAGCTTGCGTTAGTAGTGACAGAGAAACTCACAGGACTGGGAGTTGATGGGGGGAAAGTGGGGTGGTGGGTGCTGAAGGAGCATGATGAAAACTGATTGCTGAGGCAAGTCATGAGAAAGGAAAGAGGGAGAGGGTACCTGAGGCCTGCCTAGTACTTGCTGGGGGGGGCTGTGATAGTGGGTGTGGCTGGACTTAGGGGCTGGTGCACTTAGAGAGTGTTAGTAGGTGCTGTTTGAGGTCAATTTTGAATTGGGCCAGACAATTGGTGCCCAAGAGGTGCCCTAGGAGTTCATTCATTCACAGGGGGGCCTGGAAGGCAAATGCACGTTGCCCAAGTGAGGTGCAATGGAAGGAGATAGCCAAGGCCCCTCTAGTCCTCCCCCTGGTAACCTGTAATGAGTTGGACACCTTGAGCAAACTGCCTACACAAGGCTGTGTTTTACCCAATAGAGCCTTCTTCCCTAGGATGCAAGTCTGGAATTTGACCCTGTTTCTTAATGACAGCCAATTTGCCCATTCATACAGAGTACAGGTGTACATGCCATGCTCAGCATCCAGGATAAATCTGCAGGCTTTGTTGAGTGCAGTCTGAACCCACTTGAGTGCTGTATCCATTGTCACCTCATAGACCTCTAGTCCATAGTCAATAGTAGATATGATGAAGCTGTGGACTGAGAGGTAGAGGGACCCCAGAGAGAGGTATTGCCTGTGCCTGTACAGGACACAGATCTTGGTATTGACTGTCGTGACCAGAGAGTCAATATGGTGTTCAAACATGAGGGTATCATCTATTGTGACCCCAGATACTTCAACAAGTGGACTTGTGCTGTGTTAACACTTCTAATTTCCCCCTGTAACCCCATTCCATCTACATTGATGAGTAACATACTATTACATTCTCCCTCCCCGACTCCTTGTCCCCGGCTTTTTTATTCCTGTCCCATCCCTAAATCCTGATTTGTCTGCCTTATTATCCTCATTGCCTCTCCCTCCCCTCACTTCCCCTGCCCATGCATCCTTATTTCTCCCTCTCAGCTTCCCCATCCCCCACACTGTTCCTATCCACCTTATCCACCACCGCTTCCTGGTCTTCTGTGTCTCTCAAATTCTTTAAGGGAGCATACCTATTCTGCACATTCCCCATATTCCCTACCCTTTCCTGGTCTTCTGTGTCTCTCAGATTTCTTAACAGAGCATACCTATTCTGCACTTTCCCAATATTCCCACTTCCATTCTCATTTCTTGTTCCTACCTGGATAATCCTCCCTTCTACCACACCTTTCTGCCCATTCCCCATAGTCTCACTGCCATTCCATGTTCTCATTTTTCTCAGCAACCCCCCATCTCCACACTCCTTCTACCCACCACCTGCCAGTCCCTATTTCTTCTTCCAACTCTACCATACCCGACCTTTGTTTCCTTCTGCCTTGCCTCTTCCACCTCTCCCCTCCTTATTCTACCCCCTGCCATCACTGTTTCCTCCCACATCCTGGACTTATCCCATCCTTGGAAGTGATCTCTGCATATACCCCATGGATCCTGTCACCCACCCTACACCTATCGGTAGCCTCAAACACATTCCCTTAACCCATACCTCTTCCCCTGTTCCACTTCTCAAGCTCACTCCTCAGCATGTTGATTTCAGCCCCTACCTGAATCAATCTTCTACAGATTGAGCAAAACCACACTCACCACAGCATAGGCATGTACACCATAGCACCACTTCCATTATACCCAACTAATCTACCTGACCCCCCTCCCACCACCTCTGCCCACTGTCCCTTTCTATTGCCCCTCCATTCTCCCCTACTGGCATGCCTCTGCCATGCCCTTGCCCTCCTGTCATGCCCCTGCCTTATTCCTTCCCACCCTTTCTATGCCAATATCCCTCCTCAAACTGCATAGTATGACCTTTCTAATACCGTACCAAGCACTTTTAATATAGCCTAAGTTTCAGGCTAAAAAGGTAATTTTCTTGAAGTTTCAGTTAGCCCAGGTTATAAATCAAATCAGTCAATCAGGAAAATATAAACCCAGGATACCTAGAGAACTAAACCCTTTTTATATCCTAGACTTTCAAAACTGTATCTATAACCCTTAAAGGATGCATAGACAGGGAATGCTGATATGCCCCCCCCCCAGAAGCACAGCATTGTATGTCAGGGACTTACCTACATAATTCTGTCCTCCATTTTCATCCAAAAGTGTGTTAAAGGAAAACTACACCCTCATATCATTTAAATTTTATTTGTTTCCATGTCAATAGACAACTCCTTTCCTGTAGCTGTTAGGGCTATACGTGTTAGGTTTAGTTTGTTTTCACTGCTCATGGTACCCACCTGTGACTGCCCCTGGAGTCTCCATTTCATGGTTGCTGAAATCTCATTATCCATGAGAACTGCATTAGCATATGAGAAAATGGTCTCAGGTCACCCATGCATACTTTGTATCATACTGAAAGAACAAACACCCTGCAAAAACTCTCTGGAAACTGATAAACTGAATGATGTTTAAAGGGAAAAAAATACATTATAACTCAGATAGCTTGCAAAGCTCACTGAAGGCAAATGTGGTATTTTACACCTTTTTGCAGCTTGTTTCTTTTAAGACTAATTAAGCAGACAGGCATACTGGGGAGCTTAAAGGGTGATTATGCATCATATTCTCATATGCTAATGTGGATCTCAGGGACAATGAGATTTCAACAACCACGAAATGGAGCCTCCCAGGGCAGTAAAAGGGCCTAGTATGAACTGTGAAAACAGACTAAAGCATTTGCATACATCCTTAACAGCTACATGGAAAGAGTTGTCTACTGACATGGAAACAAATAACATTTAGAAGATATGAGGGTGTATTTTTCCTTTAATCCAGAGTTGCTAATCAATAAACATTTCAGCAAAATGTAAACAAACCCGCAGCTCCTGTTTAAGCTCCCCATCGCAGTAGCTCCCTAAGATGACAGATACATCACTACGCAATGACATCATCATAGCAACAAAGCCCAGAAGCTTTCACGCAGGCTGAATGGGGACTTAAGAATAATATATGAAATCACCTTACTGAAGCACTTCCCCTCCAAATCCTTTACCTGTGCAGGTGTGGTTCTTTAGTAAAGCCCTGCATTCCAAAAGGCTCCCTATCCATTTGCCCCCACCAACAAAACCCAGAAAGGAAACAGTCTTGCCTAGTGATGGTACTGAGTCAGGAGCCTATCCTGTTATGGGGCAGTTCCAGGTTGTAGAAAAAAAAAGATGCTCATGGTGGTAAAAATAAATCAACCCCCTGCAACTTCTGGAGATTTTTGCAGCCTCTGCCACTGCATCACTCTTTAAGCATGTCTTTGGCTTGTCTCTCATGATCCCAAGACACTACCTGCCAACAGTTTTGTAGTTGTCCCTGCTTGGGGTGTTAAGGCTGCCATTTCTCCACTAAAATTCCTAGCTCCTGCTGGCCCAGTGGTGGGAAGGGCTGAGGCATCTTGCCTTACCTCCTGCCATGCCAGCAACCTGTGTTCACAGTGTGAGCAGGCCATCAGGGATTGGCCAGTGAGGGAGAGGATTTAGGGTCTGGAGGACAGCTCTCCTTTCCTGGGGAGGGAGGGACACAGATGCTGGTGCATTTCTGACACCTAGTGGTGGCTGAGTGTCAGAGCACCTGGGTCCCATATGTAGGGGAAGGGGCGGACTAGTTAGCTGGTGTGCTCTGTGCAGAAATGTGAACAGCTTGGCCATTGCTGGCACCAACATTGCTCCACCTCCAGGAGGGACCAAAAAAGGAGGAGGAGAAAATTGTCCTGGGCACGGCTAGATGATGCCAACCCCTGCAGGAGCCACTCCCATGAATGGCAGGCACCTCTTGCACCAGATCCATACTCGGCAGGTCGAGGGATCCCAGCCACCCTACCATGGGGGATAAGCCATGGAGGAAAAAGGAGGTGCACTATGAGTTGGAGCTGGAGGGTCGGAGTGATTGAGGGCCACCCAGGGTGGAGAATAAAGCATGTATAAAAAAAACATATTTCTAGCTCCTGGAGTCCTTTCACAACATCTTCATCAGTTTCAAAGTGGTGCTGACTGTCTGGGAAGAAAACAATCAGTCCAGCAGGGCACAGGGTTTGGAAGCTCAGCTACTTTATCTGAACAGCCTGCAGGATAGGTATATACTGTCACATTTTCTTCATTGTGAGTTGGGAGTAATCATTATCAAAAAGATTATATTGATTAGATAAGTAATAGTTTTCATTCTCCATGACCAGAGGAGAAGATCATATTTTTGTTTGTATTGCTGGAAACGCACAATGATTGAATGGGGTGGTACCCTGGGGTCTGTGGGCTTAAGGTCCAGTACGCAGCAAGCCTGCTCAATCTCATTAGCATATCTGGGTCTAATTGCAGGGCTTCTCAGAAGAAGCCTTCCCAGAAACCATTAATGTCAAGGCCATTGGTTGACTCAGTAATAACATACAGTCTGATGTTTTTTACCCCAAGCTCCTGTAATTTCTCTTGAGTAGTACTGAGTTGCAGCACCATGCGCTGTAGTGTATCTACACATTTATTGGTAGTAGTGTTTTGAGCTTCTGAGTCATCCATCAATGTTTGCAGGACTTTAATGCCAGACTCCACTTCGTCCATTTTTTGGAGATATCATATGAAAGTCCATGAGTTCTCTTAGAATTAAGTCAAACTTTTTGCCTTTTTTGGTGCCCTTCTTAGAAGATGTTATCTCCAGTTCCACAAAAGCAAAAGAGTCAGAGGTCTGCTAGGCATCTGACTCAGCAAGATTGGGATGCCATCCTCCAAAATCATCCCACCCCTGTATCCCCTGCTGCCGATCTGCCTTCCTCATAGTGCCTGTCATTACTCCTTTGGTATTTTAATATGCTGTGTTGAGATATTTGTGGGTTTGAAAGAGGTTGTGTGAATCTCAGGGGAGAGAACTCTCAGTCTAAACAGCCATGTTTATGAAAATGTCACTGGAAGTTGACAGACCTTTTTAATAGATCACTGGAAACTGGTAGGGTCCTGGAGGACTGGAGAAGGGTGGATGTAGTCCCACTTCACAAAAGTCATAGCAAGGAAGAGACAGGCAACTATAGGCATGCTAGCCTGAGATTGGTGGTGGGTAAGTTAATGGAAACACCATTAAAGGAAAGGATTGTGGAATATCTTGCATCAAATGGATTAGAGGACCCAAGGCAGTGTAGTTTCACAGAGGGAAGGTCATACCAATCAAATCTGATAGTTTTCTTTGACTGGGTGACCAAAGAGCTGGATCAGGGAGGAACAGTGGATGTGGCCTACCTAGATTTCAGAAAGGCTTTCGACACTGTTCCACATAAGAGACAGGTGAGCAAGTTGGGCAACTTGGGGGTGGGTAATAAGGTGGCAACCTGGATAAGAAACTAGTTCAATGTGCCTGTGTAACTGGTTTTGTGCTTGTGTAACTTAAATAATCTTTGGCTGTTCACCTCTCTATCCATGGGATATACCACCCTGTAGGGGTAAGAAGGAAAGGAACCCTAGGGGTGGGTTCCACCCCTTGAGGTGCCATGGGAGTGATTCCATTGGCTCAAGGTATGTTAGGAAGAAGCCCAAAAAGAGTGTTGAGCAAAACATACAAGGTAGTGAACACTTATCGGGGTCAAAGACCTGTAAGTAGGTTGATTGGTAGTATGGGTTAAGTTGGTAGCACTGGTCAGTTGGTTGTACTGTTTGAGTAGAGTAGGCAGGAAACAACAGGTGAATAGTGATCTGATTGGAGATGTGACTATAAGGCGTGGAGGCCTGGCTTCCTAAGGAGAGAGAGAGAACATCCAAAGGGAGAGAAGAGACAATTACGGAGCAGCCACCCAACTCCATCCAACAGTGGAAACCTAACTAAGTGATCTAGGGACTACAACTACACCTATCTAATATTATAATCTTTGGCATGGAGGAGAGAGAAAAAAACCATTAAGGAGGAAACCTCTATGGATGCAAGACCTAGGTTGTCTTCCCTCCAGTCTTTGTGACAGTTTTGTTTAGTGATGGCTCTGCGGACTTCATGGTGCATAAAGAGATCATCAGCCACAAGGCTTGCCCGAGACCTGGAAGTAATGGATACAGTTGGCAAGTCTCCAAAATGTGGAGGAGTGAGTTGTAATGAGCGTGAGACTCACACATGGGCCGTGATGGATGATACCAGACATGGGGAGACCAGTACATTGGTCAGACTGAGCACTGTGAACCCTTTTGTGAGTCTTGACTGGATGAGACCTAACAGGGAGAGATCTGTATGAAAGTCAGGCTGAGCAATATGGACCCTCTCATGGGTCTAGGTAAGGCAAATAGCATCTGTCAATCACAGGAATGGATACTGACCAAGTCCATTAGGAAGCCAAACTGAGAGTGAATTGAACTGTGTGTTATGAGTAAGAGAATAGCGATGCCGGGTGAAGCCTGGGGCCAATGGTTGGAGAGGAGGAGGCTGTGAAGCCATTGGGTAAGAGGAGGCTGCAAAGCCAGTACAGTTAGAGGTGCACTTTGAAGCAAGTGAACATGATATGCTGCCAGACTTGGAATGTAATGAGCATTGCTGGTAGTGCTAGGGACAGGAAGGCTGGGATAACTGTATAAACCAGGTGCATAATATTAGATAAGGGAAGGTAGAAGGCTGGGTAGAGCTAGAAGCTCTTAGGTAGAGTTGCCTGGAATAGCTGGTTGCATAGCACCATAAAGGCAATGCAGAGCAGCAGGAGGAGGCTGGGAGAGCCAGGGGCCTTTACAATACACAGCAAACAGAAAGCTGCTTCCACTGCCTGGGGCCATGATGCTCAATGTGGCTACCCAGTCCCCCACCATATGAGAAACAAAGAAGCCAGGAACATGATGCCACAACACCGAGCAGCTAATGAAATAAGTTAAATGTTTGCCAGCCATAAAAGCAGGATTAAGTTATCATCAGAAACAGACTACTGTGGGTTTGGTAAAAGTAAGGTTTGGTAAAAGTAAGGTTTGGTAAAAGTAGGAGTAGCAATAAATGAGCCTAAATAACACAAACATAGAAGTGAAGAGTAATGCATTAGGGCAGGACACTGCTGGAGCAGGCAGGGCAATGGGACAGAGTGATAGCTGTTAAGGGGAGCCAGTGCTAAAGGCAGGTGCAAGCAATTAAGGTGATGAGCACAGGGACTACTTCATGGAAACAGCAATTGGAGGTAAGAGCACACAGGCACCTAGTACAGAGAAAGAGAGATTGCTGAAACATGATAAATGAACTGAGAGCTTGATTAGTAATGCAGCTAAATATAACAATGCAAACAGAGGGGCACTAGCATACCAGAAAAGCCCAAAAAGCAAATGAAGCAAATAGGGCCATGGGAACAGTAGGGAGAACAAACAACTAAGACAGAAGCACAGCCTGAAGTCATAGGCAAAACACAGACTGAGAAGCTGACGGCAAAGTCAAAAATAACTGACCCAGAAGCAGGAGGAATACAAGCCAGTCAGGGAGCCTAGCACAGCCAGCAGATTCCAACAGGAAGCAAGGGAGGAGACAAACACAGCAAAGAGGGGGTAGGGCTCAGGGAAAGAGTGGGCCCAGAGAGAGGATGGTTGGAGCCTCTGGCTGCAAGGAAAAATGCTTGTGTGTGGAGTGAGGAGAGCAGCCCTTAAATAGGCTGAATGGGGGTGTGGCCAGTTGCCCTCTTGAACTACAGGCTGTAACCTTCCAATTAGCAGATAGGACACAGAGGGTAGTGGTAAATGGAGTACACTCTGCAGAATGGAGGGTGACCAGCGGGGTACCTGTGGGATCAGTGCTGGGACCAGTCCTCTTCAAAGTCTTTACAAGTGACATAGCAGAGGAACAGGAAAGGAACGTCTGCCTCTTTACGGATGACACCTAGATCTGCAACAGATTGGACACTCCAAGGAGGGTGGAAAGGATGGGGAGGGATCTAAAAAGACTGGAAGAGTGGTCAAGGGTATGGCAGCTGGCTTTTAATGCAAATGAATGCAAAACAATGCACTTGGGCCACTGAAACCTACAAGCAGTGTACAAAATGGGCAGAGTGATACTGACAAAGACCAGGCAGGAAAGATGCCTGGGGTAATCATATTAGATGACCTAATGGTCACCAGGCAGCATGACAAGGCAACTGAAGGGCTTGTGGGATGCTGGAGTATAGAGGAAGAGGTATCACCAGCAGGAAGAGGGAGGTGGTGCTGCCCCTATAGATATCTATCTATATATATATCATTGGTAAGCCCTCACCTTGAGTACTGTGTCCAGTTCTTGAGACCACATCTCAGGAAGGACATAGACAGACTGGAAGCAGTCCAAAGGAGGGTTATCAAAATGGTGCAGGGTCTGCATCAAAAGCCCTATCAGGAAATGCTGAAGTAGCTAAATATGTACACCTTGGAGGAGAGGAGGAAGAGGGGATATGATAGAAACCTTTACATACCTCACAGTGGTTAATAAGGTACAGGAGGGTGTATTTTTCAGAGAAAAATGTGCTCTAGAACATGGGAGCATGCTATGAAGTGGAGGGAGAAAAGAAGGAGAGCTGTTAGGAAGTACTTCTTCAGAGAAGGGGTGTTGGATACCTAGAATAGCCTTCCTGTAGAGGTAGTGAGAGTGAAAACAGTGTTGGGATTCAAAAATGCCTGGGACAAACACAAGGGAATCATAGAGGTAAGGAATGGGGGAGAGATTGTGCTGTAGATCAAGTAGGATCTGCAGCAAGCAAGATCTGGTCAGAGCCACGACTGCTGCTAACGCATTAAATTGATAAGGGTGTTTCATGGGCTTAAAAGTAAAGATGAATTGCCATAGTCAACTCTGTGTGTAAATTTCAATTTTGGTAAAATTATATCATTAACTGGTTGATCATGTGTTTCCTATGTGTTTAAAATGTGAACAGCAGTGCATCTTGTACTATATGGGGAAGGAGAAGGAGCAGCACACCAAGGCCTTCAAGTAATGGACACTGAGAACTATCATTCCCTCCTAAATGTAAGCAGGCCATCACCTATGTATAGGCTCTTATCCTTCCAGAGAGGAGAGGTATGGCTACATTGGGGAATGTGGTCCAACCTGGAAGGATAAATGGGAAATTGTTTAACCAGGAAAGGCACACTAAGCCAGAGCTTGTTTCCAGGTGTGACCTGGGAGCACAAGGAAGTTAAGTGACTTGCTCAGGGTCACACAGTATGCACGTGGGAGCTAATGGGATTCAACCCCAGGTCTCCAGGTTTGCAGCTCAGTGCCCTTAACCACTATGCTATACTGCCTTCTTGAGCCTATACGAGCCTATACAGAGGTGATGGCCTGCTTTCATTTAGGAGGCATTGATAGTTCTCAGTGGACAGATTAAATGTTACTTCGATGGACATTTAAAGTAGCCAAGGATGGTGATGGAAGAAATAGGGGAGACAGAAAGTGAGCAACCAAAGGCTGAGATAGAGAGTAGAAAATCCAGAGGGGAGAAAGTCCCATCAGGATGCACATTATTCAAGGAAGCAGGGTGTTAGCAAAGGAGGAAGGGGAAAAGGAGCAATCAAAGGAGAAAAATGAGGAAGGGAAAAATTGGATAAAGGCAAAAGTGACAAGAAGAGAGCTGAGAGCTGTCAAAATGGTGCAAGGTCTGCACCAAAAACCCTATGAGAAGAGACTGAAAGAGTTCAGTAAGTACACCATGGAGGAGAGGAGTGAGAGTGGGGATATGATGGAGAATTTTAAATGCCTCATGGAGGTTAATAAACTACAGGAGAGAGATATGTTTCAGAGAAAAGGGTGTTGTACAATAAGGGGTCATAATATGAAGCTGAAAGGAGGTAGATTCAGGAGAGAGATATGAGGAAGTACTTCTTCACAGAAATGGTGGTGGATTCCTGGAACAGCCTTCCAGGAGCCAGTGGGGTGAAACCAGTGGTGGGTTTCAAAAATGCATGGGATAGGAACAAAGAAATCATAAGAAGAAGGAAGGGGTGGAAGAGACAGTGCTGTAGATCAAGCTGTGTCACCAGTAAAACTGATCGTAATTAAAACTGGGCAGACTAGATGGGCCCAGTTGGTCATTATCTGCTGTCAGTTTCTGTGTTTCAATGTATGACAAGTTATGTGATTCAAACGGATACAATGTAAAATTATTAATATGTGCAATGTTGATACTGTAAACTGTGAAATACATAATGCATGTTGTACTATGCTACACAGACATGATAATCAAATGGGCACAAATATATATATTGAGCAATGGAAAAAATCAAGGGGAACTTGTGTGAAGCAGTATACTACTCATAGAGTGATGACACTACGATAGGTACATACTGTATGATGTTACTGTACTAAGATGGTACCCAGCCGCATACCAATGTTGAGTTAGCTATAATATGGGATTTTATTTATTCCATTTTTAATAATCCAGATACTGTCTACACAGTTATGATACATAGCCAAGGATACTTCTTACAATTTGAAAACTTTTTTTGTGTGTGTTTGTTTTTGTTTTGTTTATTTTTTTGTTTGTTTTTTACCACTTTATTCATTTTGCAGACATCACTTGCAATGTGGCAAATAATAAAGAAATGTATACACAACAGACCTGTGAGAATGATTTGACCTGCATTTTCAAGCAACAAGAAGACTTTAGACCATGAGTGGATTCATGCCTTAATGTTGACAGTAGTGTAATTCTGTTTAGCCAATTTACATTTGGTTACCTATGCATGCCTTTTACAAGACAGTACTGTATGTATTAATGGCAGTGGCACAATGTTACCCTTAGGACAGGCTGTGGTGTGCATTTGAATAGATTTTAAAATTGTGACTCTTCACTATATGTCCAGTAAAAAATAGTGTCCCTGATTTTGAGCATTTGTCCCTGATTTTAATGGGCAGTGTCCCTCATTTTGGTCCTGTCAGGGTGAGAGGTATGCATTCCTGGGCAGCCTGGTGTTGCAGTTGACACCCTTATGATTGCTTTGCAACCCGCTGTGATGCCCCTTGCAACTCCTGGGAACCCCTAAATAAGTGGTTGTGTAGCATTTATTTTTATAAAATGTGATAGGTGGAGTAGATTTGCAACCCCTATGATTCCACAGAAATTGTACTCTGCTATTGGCAAGGCCCCACTTTCCTTTAGAGGACAACTACCTCTCCTAAAAATATAAAGTCATAAGAGTTCCATCTTGTAAATATGTTCAATTTACCAGCTGCATTCTTGGACTATATTATGGTATTTACTGCATCAAACTGAAAGCCACACAGTCGGAAATGTTAACATTTAAAAAGGCTGGGAAATAATTTAACAATTTAAGTTGACAAAAAAGTGAACTAAGTTATCATGTTTGGTCATCTTTAATTTTCAGCATTTACCTGTATAATGCAATCTGGTTCCTAACCCCCTCACTTCCCTCTAGAAAGACACTTGTGAAAAGTTATGAGAATAATTCATGTCTAAAACAAACTGAATAGAATGCCACTAAGAATTAGGTTGGTCATTAAAGGGTTAACATAAAGTAACCCTCCAGATGGGAATAAATTATTACGCACGCACACACACACACACACACACACACACACGCACACACACACACACACACTAGACTTGGGGGAGAGAGAGAAATGTAATTTGAACCTCCACTGAAGGAATGCAGTCAGGCATGGTGTGGCATTTAGCTGTGTTTATATAGATGGACACACACACACACACACACACACACACACACTTGGGGGAGAGAGACAGTGAGAGAAATGTAATTTGAACCTTTGCTGGAGGTTCCCATTACAAACTCTGTTTTGATCAATGGGGCATTTCTTTAGATAAAAATGAATGGAGAACCATAATCAGAAACAGACACAATAACAGAACTGATACCCCAAGCACAGCAAGCTTTTAGCACAGCCATCACAGAAACAACCACATTCGAGAGGACAGCTGCTTCTTTGAGAAGGAGGAAAGCTGAAATGGGAAGAGCTGCTGGTTTGTAGAAAGAGCTTAGAAAGTTAATAGGGGGGAGCAGAGATAAAAAACAGCACTGTGGTCTACAGAATGGAGACAGCAGAGTGCATAAACTAGCAGATGGATTGTGTTTCTACTCCCAAATTTTGTGCGCTTTGTTAGGAGTGTAACGTGCCTTCTCCCTCTCTGTGATAGCAAGATGGCATGCAGAGCTCTGCCCTGCAGCCATAAAAATGAAGGTAAAAAAAAGAGGCAGACTGGGTTGGCCCAGCAGCTCTTATTTGTGGTCACACTCTATCTTCCAATGTTTCTAGTGACAGCCATATACATGGTTAGATATTTCCTGAATGTCTGTGATATATCTGGAAATTTCTTGACTGCTTGCATTATCACTATGGGCCACCAGAGAGAATCTCTTTAGATATTTCACAAAATTTCTGGAAATATCTGGCCATATCATGGCTGCCACTATAACTACACTTTTTCTTCCAGGATACTCAATCAACTTTATTTGTTTCATTTTACAGCTGAAAACCTACAAAAAAAAAAAAAACATTTCCACCACTGCACTGAGTCTTCAAGGGTAATGGACCATAGACCTTCAAAGAAAATGAAAAAATCCTCTGCCTAGAAAACAAATGATATTTAACTATAAATGCATAAATGTTTCTCCTTTTTATAGGCAATCAATTCACAGTTCGGATGTTCCTGTTGAAAAAAAAAGGCTAAACCTTTATCCCCACTTCATCTTTGATTCTTCTTTATCTACTTCATTTGATGCAACCTGTAAATAAAAAAGCCCAAACTAACATTTCTAGATGGCTAACATTTTGATTCTTTTGCTCATTAACATGCAATAAAACCTACATATCATTCCATTCTAAACACAGTGGGCAGGATTCACAAAAGAGATGTGCTGAGTGCATCTGAGATGCGCCTGCACAAGTCAAAAATGTGCCATAGAATGATTCACAAACAGGGTGAATGCACCAACACAACCGAGATGCCCTGTGCCAAATGACATGCACCATAGGTGCAACGAAATGATATGCAGTGCATATACAGGGGGTGTACCCATGCATTCACAGCACAATCCGATTCACAGTGCATATCCATGGCACATCTGTGGGGCATCTCCAGTGCAAAGGCAATATGTGCCAGAGAAAGATAAGTATAAAAGAAGTAGACCTAAGTCTAGCCCACCTGCAGGTCATTGACTGAATTGCTGCAGCAGCACACTGTCTGAGCTAGAGGGAGAGAGAAAGAGAGAGAGAGAGAGAGAGAGAGAGAGACAGAGCCAGCACCCCAAGCCAGAGGGACTGAGCCAGAGGGCCACACAGAGAACACCGCAACAAAATGAACCCAGCAGCAGTTGCCATCACAGGTGCACTAATGAGGAGGAGGAGGCAGGACAGTGGAAGGCACTGTAGGCAGCCAGCCCCGTGGCGATATCATGCCAGGCTGTCCTTTGAGCAGCTCACTGAGGTGGAGACAGTAGGCCGATACCACCTGGACAGGGCCATGTTGAGGCAGCTCTGTGAGCTGTGCCATGATGTGATGCAGGCACCCACTGCACGAGGTCATGCCAACCTGGTGGAGACCAAGGTGACAATGGTCATTTGCTTGCTCACCACAGGAACCTTCCAGAGGCCTACTAGGGACACCACTGGCATTTCACAGACATCTAGGTCCCGCCTTCTCAGACAGTTCCTTACCGCACTGCTACCGCATGCTTTGGAATACATCCATTTCCCCAGCATGCAGGTGTAGCAGACAGAAGCCATGCAGGTGTTCTACAGGGTGGCATGCATGCCAGGCACCATAGGGGTCATTGACTGCACCCATGTGGCAATCCATGCATGACCTGGTGAGGATACCATTGCGTACATCAACCAAAAGGGTTACCACTCCATGAATTGGCAGGTGGTGTGAGATGCCACAGGGCTCATCACCAATGTTTGCGCCACACACCCTGGGAATGCACATGATGTATTCATATGGTACCAGTCAGCACTGTGCCAGAGGTTTGAGGACAGAAACAACCAAGTGGCCATCTGTTAGGTGTATGTGACAGGGACCCAACACCACAGGAGGGCACCAAGGCTGGGACACATGGGGTGGGCCATGGGTGATGCAGGTGCATGGGCCCTGGGACAGGGGTGTGGAAGGGTACACAGGTGGACACAGGGAGGCAGGCAAGCACTGTGCACTACATGACAGATGGGAGCATGCAGGTGCAGCTGGGGTGGGGTTGCCAGACTGCCTGTAATGGGGATGCACGGGCAGTAGAGCAGGACAGGTGCACACATCACTGAAGCCAGGGCTGAGGACAGGGCTCATGCCAAAGTGGTACCCAGTGTACTATCGGACACACGTCTACCCCCACAGGAGACACTGCATTATCCACTGAGGCCCTGGCTCTTCATCCCCTTCTGACAACCCAGAACAGAGGCAGAAGAGCCCTACAATGAGGCACACATCGCAACACATGCCATCGGAGAGCGTGTCTGCGGCATGCTGAAGATGCACTTCTGGTGTCTGTGTCGGTCAGGTGGTCCCTACAGTATAGCTCTGAGAAGGTCTGTAGCATATTCCTGGCCTGTTGCATGCTACACAACATGGCCCTGGACCATAGAATATGTCAAGGCTGGTGAGGGTGACAGTTCTGGGGAGGAGGAGGGGGGACAGTGCACCCTCAGAGGGCTAGGGAGGTGAAGCTGGGTAGGGACGGAGGGACTCGAGGCTGGTGGCCAGAGTGAGGGACCACTGCAGGCATGTGGTAGAAGAACACTTTAGGCCACACAGATGAGTATGCAGATATGGATGTGTGCAGGGAGTGCACCAAGGTGTGGAGATTGCATGCCGTGGGTACAGTGGACACTGGACACCACACAGTGGTGCACACAGGCACATACACAGTGAGAGACCCACAGACACAGACACACACACACCAGGTATGCAACAACCGTGCACCACCCAGACCATGTTGCAGATGTCATGGGTCAGTGTGCACTGCAGCCTGCACAGCAGACACTAGAACACACTCATCATTCCCATGACACATGGCATAACGGTGGTGCACACAGACATGTAGGAGGTCCAGCACAGGTAGCACAGAGTGGTGCCAGGGCTGCAGTGGGGCAGGCGAATGCCGAATACACCACCACTGACACCACCTGCGGGGTGTCTGGCACACACAGGTGTGCCATCCTGCCACCACAGGCCCAGGGACATGGACATCACAGGGCAGCTACCCAGCTGCCATGGACACAGGGGTGGCCTCTACCACAGCTGGTGGTGGCAGGTGTGCCACCACCAGCCAAAGGGGGTTTCCGCCTGTGACCCTGTAGAGGTGCTGCACTGAGACCATGTACAGGTGCCCAGTGGAGTGGCCAACCCATGGCTACCACTCGAGCCATGGACGGTGGGCATGGAGGCCAGTGTCAATGGAGTCAGCAGTAGAGGGTTCACCTGGCTCTGCCACCGGGGTGTGTAGGATGTGCTCCTGGGATTCCGACTGGACGCACAATGTCCATGGTATGTTGCGGAAGCAGTCACTGCTTCAGCAGCAGCTGCAATCTGCTCCAGAGCTGTGGTCATGCCCACCCACATGATGCGTGCCTCTGCCAGCATCTGTGCATGCCAAGCAGCCACGGACTCATGCTTCTGCACCATCACAGTCCTGTGGCTATGGAACTCCACAGAGAGAGACTCCTTTTCCTCCACAATTGCCCGCAGGAGGGTGAGGTAGGCCTCCATGTCATCGGCAGGTGATGCTGCACAGTGGCATCGCCGATGAGCAGAGGATGTATCAGTCTGATGCGGTGCATCCACGGGTGGTGGTTGCACCCTGGCAGTCTGAGACATGAGTGGGCCTTGGTTGGGCACCATCACTGACTGCCCATGGGTGGTGTCCTCCCAGGCCAATGGAGTGGGTGCATGCACCACGGCACCCTGCCCGGATGTCACTGACATCACCAGCACTGCACTTGGCAGTGGTGCAGGGGGCACAGCACCCACAGCTGCAGACTGCTGTGCCGCATTTGCAGCCACAACTCACACAGTGTTAACATCAGTGGCAACTGGGACCACGTGCACAGGCAACCCCGTGATGTGTGAACCACTGTCTGCCATGACAGCGTTGGTGGTGGCGGTGATAACCATGGTAGTGCCAAGGCCTTCCCCCTCCATGCCACTGGCAAGCACAAGTAGGGCATCAGCAATGTCCACCACATCATCTGGGTCATCATCAGACAACCTGGACAGGCAACCTAGCAAGAGATGCCCCCACCTGCTGTCCTGCCAGCACTGGCTGAGGGGCCCATGGGGCCCGCCTGTGCCGGGGCCATTACTGGTGTTGCTCTGGACATGCATGGAGCTGGTGCAGAGTCATCCACAGTGATGTCATCAACCCTCGTGAGATGGGCCCTCATCATCGCCTGTGAGGGCATTACACGCAGCCGTGGCCACGGCTGCACCTGGGTGGCCACGGCTGCACCTGGGAGGTGTGACGTTGCTGAGGAGGGAAGAATGGAGAACATGGTTAATGCACAGTACACATACGTCACATTGGGGATGCACTACAGTACACAGCTGTCCACATCTCACCAAGGCTGCAGGCCTGACCATGGCGTGACAATACTATACAGGCCAAGGTATGGTCACACCAGTCACTGTCCCATCATGCACACAGTGCAGCACTGGTGGCACATGCCACATGGATGCAGAGTAGACACGTGCCCCCCGGTACAGTGGTATGGCAGCTACGGCACCACAGTGCATGTTGCGTCTGGCCAGGGGCAACCGTCCCCAGGTTGCTGTGCCTGGATATACGGTGACAGTGAAAGGCATGTAGGGACAGGTGTGGTGGCCTTAGCACAAGGGTGGATGGACTGGTCTAGGATACACAGCTACTCACAATGCTGTGATGGGCTTCCACCAGTCTGGAACCCACCTCCATGGACACCCTACATGGCTGTCCGGGACACACTGACAGCCAGGAGGGCCTCATTAGGGCTAAGCTGTTCTGCCATGCTCAGACAACCCCCTGTCTGCCACAGGGAGGCCTGGATGTTGCCCACCTTCTTCTTGGCCCTCCTACGCCCATCATTCCAGTGCTTTTGGCACTCCAGGACTGTGCAGCTGTATGGTGCCATGGCATTCACCTGCCGGGCCACCTCCTCCCAGCCAGCTGCCCATGCAGTCTGGCTACCTTCCCTGCCGGTGAGGATGTCCAAGCATAGATGACTTGCTTCAATGAGCACCTTCCCCTCATCCTTTGTGAAATTCGGTCACCGTCTGTTGGCGGCTCCTGCATCCTCCAACATAGTGCCTGCTTTCGGGAGAAGCATCCAAGTGTTAGGCATGCCTGTCTGTACACATATTCCCACCCCACCTGCCTCTGTCTGTTGACCCCAACAGGTTCCCTGCAGCAGGTGGTCTAGGCGGTGGTCTGTGAGTGACTGTTCTGGCATAGTGAGCGACACCTCATGGTGCATGGCCCATTGGGGACAGTGCACCTGCCATGCATGTCCACCAGTCCACAGCTGGGGTGCCAGTGCTGCTGCTCCAGGGGGGTACATGGTGCAGTCTACCATGGACATGACCTAGTACCTCAGCGGCGTGTGTGTGGACGTAGTGGTACCCTGCCTTTGCTACGCTGGGGGGGCACAGGCCGGTCAGCTACAGCCAAGGTGCTGCTGGCCACATTATGTGGCATGGTGACACTGACATCTCGCCTGCACAGGCACCACTGTGTGCCTCGGACAGTCCTGTAGCACATCACTGCATCCACCACACATGGCCAGTACCACCTTGTCACAAATACCTCTCCACAGTACTGCTACACAGGGAACAGTACCTCCGTGTAGGTCACAGAACCACTGTGTTCCATGGTGCAAGGCCATGTCCCACTGCCGACCTTACCAGTGTACTTCGGTACTGTATCCCATATGCTGCCATGTATACACCATGGTTCTGTGACAGATGTTCTGGACATGACAGCAACTAGTCTAACAGTGTCCTGTGCATCCTATGTACTGCACAGATTCAGTGTTCCACATTATGGGCATTTGTTCCACATTATGTGCATGTGTTCTACAGATTGGGAGGCACTGTTCCCCATATGGAGGACATAATTGTTGAGAGGCATGCATGCACATGTACAATCCCCCCTGTAAGTTCTGTAGCTGATGTAAATATAGCTGTATACTCATCTTCAAGGCTCAGTTCCCTCTCAGTCACCTGATCTCAGCCTGCAGAATTGGGAGCATTTATGGCACAGGGTAGGCAAATGAGGCCTGGGCCTCTGGTAATGAGATGCTAGTCAGCTGAGATGCCCATGCATGTCGAAAGAGGCGGTTTAAGGCGCATTGTCTGTGAACTACTAAATTGCCCCCAGCTCATCTCCCTTTACAAGGTGCATCTCAGATATGCACCTATGACGTTATGGCACATCTGTCACACATGCGTGATCACCATGTGCAACGGTGCATCTTTCACTGTGCGCCACTATGCTGCTTACTCGATGCACCGCTGCAGGGACACTGGCCATTGCGCTGTATCATGCACTGTATACCCAAATGCATGGGACATGCTGCACTGAGTGGTCATAGTGGCCATGGATCACTCATTGTGCACCGTGGGCATACGTAGTGCATGCAGTGCACAACATGGCAGCCGCACGTCCATCACGCATGCATGACCCACCCATGACCTTGCCTTAGCGGTTGGCATTGTGCATGCTGTGTTGCCTCTGACCTATCACGCCTTATGCACTGTGCTCATTGTACTGCACGTGCCTCAGTGTTTCATATGGCACATATCAGGTACTCAGGCCCCACCTGATAGATAGGCCTACCCCCAATGTAGCACCTAGCAGGGCTACTTAGAGAACCCTGTCTCCATTCCAGCTTAGCCAAGGGCTTAAGTAAGCTATCAGTCCTCTTAAGCACTCTTGGTACTGCTCCTCCCTAAACCCTCCCCACACAGACACATACCCTACTCGACAAACCCCTCTGGAGCTGCCCACCCATCACAGCCCCCCTGTTTCACTATCCCCCACCTCTCACTCTCTGCGGTAGGTTCAAACCCAGTCCCCCTTTGTTTCACTGTCACCCAACCTCTCGCCATCTGGGATAGCGTTAAACCCTATGCAGTTACTCTGCCATAACTGATTTGGAGGTTTCAAGGGGTGAGCTTCCTAGGGCAACCAATTAGAAATAGCTTAGTATTCTATTACAACTGCTCTATTTTTCTCCTATTTGTCTAATTCTCATGTAATTGCTCTTTAATGCCTAATTATGAGGCCTCTGTAACCACTGAATATGTGTATTGACTTACTGTCCTCCCTGACATGGAACTTTTGTAAAAGAGCTCACATTCAAAGGGCTTTCTGAAATACTAATTAAATTAAAAAAAAAATAAAAAAAAAAACAATCATGCTTTACTGCGTTGCACTGGGAAACAGTACCTGTCAGTGGGGAAGTGCCTAGAGCTGGTAGACAATCCCCTAGAGACATGAACTGGTCCCAGGTGGAGCTGTTGCATCTGGTGGCTCCTATTGTGTCAGTGGAGGGGCAGCTGTTTGGGCAGGTGGACCTCCATGTACCCATGGCTGAGGTGTGTGCCTCCATTGCCAGGAGGCTGGTACAGAACATTGGGCTGCCAGGCACTGGGGAGCAGTGCAGGCATTGTCTCAGTGATCCGCAGAGGTGGGACCCAGAGAGACTGGGGCAGCTGCGTTGCCATGCAAGCCGGGGTGTACTGCCAAGGCCAGGTAGGTGTTGATCATCTGGCTCCTTTTGTGGCATGTACTGGGTGTGTGTGTTGAGGCCCTCATGGGGCACCCACTTAGGTCACTGTCATCCTGCACACATGGCAGTGGCTGCACCTGCCCAGTGCAGCCATATCATGTGTGCCATGGGGGGGCTATGAGCAGGGCTGTGGTTGTGTGCAGGCCACTGAGGACTGCACAGCTGGTTACCACTGTGTGCTGCATGCACACATGCCTGAGGGGATGGATCTGTGGCAGTGCATCCTGCACAGTGGCGGTGAATGGCTGTCCCTACACCGCCTGTGCATATCAGTGTTGTGTGTTTTTGGCACTGCTTGTGCTGACTCATGGTGCTCTCTGTCAGTTGTGTTTTGCAGGACCAGAGACCAGGCAGAGGGCTGAGGCCATCATCGAGGTGTGGAGGAGGAGGCTCTAGGGTGCCAGGCCTGGTGCCCCTGCAGGGGCAGATAGGTGGTGCATTCTGCTGTTGCTGTGGTTCTGCTGCTCTGGGTTACTGCTGGGTGGGGGTGTTATCTCCATTCAGGCCCTCAGTGTGTCTTCTCTCTGTCATTGCTGTAGGTCTCCAGGGATGACATGCCATGGCTGGGGGTGGTGCCCATCTTCATGTGGAGAGGTGGATCCATGTGGCCATCCAGGTGGCCCTGCAGCCTATATCCAGGATGGTTCAGCATCTGTCAGCTGCCCTGCAGGGTGTTCTTCAGCACTTGCCCCTACGTGGCCATGCCAGGGTGTGGCGTGGTGGGGCACAGTGGTGCTAGTGGCCCCCTGCCTTTTCTTGTGGCCTTGCTCTGTATATAGTTTACGTATATAGCCCCCTTTTCCTGTCCCCTTCCTGCCCACCTTCCCATCCCTGCCATTCCCACACCTCACCTGGCTCTGTTTCCCATTCCACTTCTTTGTTGTTCTGGGTTTTGTGTTGTACAGTTGTATATCTGATTTTACTGTTTTATAAACATGTTGCTATCAGCACCTGTGTCTGTGGGTTTCATTGTTCCAGCATCATGGTTGCTTCCTATTGCACTGCTGGCTTGCTCCGCTTGCTCTGAATTGCTCCCCTGTGTGGCTCAGGATATCCAGCATGCCCTGGTGCATCTCCTGTTCCACCGGCACATCGCCAGTTGCACTGTACTGTTTCTGGGTGATTTACAGAGGGGATGTGCTTGGCACATCCCATTACGCATGCCTCTGTAAATAGCTCTGTCTGTGCTCGGCGCATCTGTTTTGCGCTGACGCATCTTCTTTGTGAATCTTGCCCAGTATTTTAGCTACCTTTTTAAATCATAAAGTTGTTTAAAAGATAACATTTTAAAGTTCTTTAAATCCCTAACTACCTGCAATTTAACATGAAATTGTTTTCTGAATGTTCTTATCTTGTCATCAATGACTCCATCCAGAATGAATCCATGAAGTAATTCACAAGTCAATAACAAAATAAAAAATAAACAACTAAATAATAAACAAACATTAAGTACACACGTGATGAACAGTACAAAAAATAAACACAGAAAATATTCCAGTGCTACCAGTCATATTCAAAGAATGGAAGACTCTTTCTCCAAGCGATTATCCAGCTGGAAACCATAAAATAAGAAATTGCCCCCCAAAAAAGAAAACTAAACTAAAAACAAAACAGAAGGTCCCAACTCTTCATGTCACACATCAATTCATGAAGAAAAGGTGTCAACGATATCCAAGAACTCCTATGGAAGACAACCCGATGAAAACGATTCCATCCATCAGAAGGTCACCTTCCATCACCAGTGTGAATCCATAGTTCCACCCAAAGATGACTTTCAGACCTTCCGGTAACTCCACTGATGTCTTCCCCACTGAGGACAAAGTAACTCCTGGATCCAAAGATGACTTCTCTCTACAGAAAGCAGCTCTTCCAACCATCTGATAAAGTCTCCATCAGTTGCCAGTCCTCCACACCACACCTCCACCATTCATTCTTATCTAGTTGTCCGTCTCTTGGGTGATCCACTCTCAACCTCCAGACACCATCTTCCAGATACTTCCAAAGGTTTTCATCCCTTCGCTCAATAATGACCACATGTCTCTCCCACCAAGTCAACCACAGGCTCTTCTATTAAACACACCTGTGTGTTTGTTTATTTGCTTAACGAGTTAGCACTCCAGAACAAAAGTTCTGTTTACAGGTGCGACTCACAATCAGACATAAACAAAACAGAATACAAAACATAATAACATATTTTACATAGAATTTAGAACCACACAATGATGTGTAGTAAGAGACACCATTAGTGCAAATTTTCCAATTGACTGGAGCAGAGATGATTTATTTTCCACCACCTTCATGGAAGCATTGTCAGTGATCAAAGTGGCATAGTTTACTATAGGAGCAAGAACTCCTATGGAAGACACCTACCTGCCTACTGATTTGAAACTGCACCACAAATGATGACCACACCCACCGTGCAAGTAATCATACATCTCAGCCAATCAGATACATTTCCCCATGTTTTTCCAGCCAATCAGCACACATCCATTTATACACACTGTCCAATTGCACTTTTCTACCATTCAGCCTAGCAACCCCCTAGCAAACTGCAACTAAAAGTGGAATTAAAAAAAAAATCTATCTTTAATAAAAATTAAAAATAAAAAAAAATATTCACCAGAAACCTTCTACCTACTACATACAATGAATATGGGATTGGTGAAGCTGTCAGATAAAACATTTATTTTGATCTAGTCACAGTGAACTTGGGAACATCACTTGTGGCTATACTTCACTCTGCCACTCATGAGGTCAACCATATTCACTGTGAAGTTTTGCACACATCCATTCATCCACACAATCACACTTTACAACTATTCAACCTAGCAACCCTCAACTAAAAGCAGAGTTAAAAAAGAAGAACAAAAAGTCCCTTTAATAAAAAAAAAACAATAAAAAAATGACTTTAACAGAAAGATTCCATCTACTACACAAACTGAATATGGGATTGGGGAAGCTGTCAGACAAAGCATTTATTTTTACTCATCACTGTGAACTTAGGAACATCACTTATGGCTACACTTCACTCTGCCACTCATGAGGTCACCTGCATTCACTCTGAACTTGTGAAAATAAATATTTTATCTGACAGCCCCCATTTCATATCCCATATATAGCTCTATCTATCTATCTATCTATCTATCTATCTATCTATCTATACACATATAATAAATAATGGGTAAGGCTGCTATACAAGAATGTATACCCATTGAGGGGGCTAATTAGGGCTATAAGAACATGATCCAAATGGGCAAGTGGCTTTATTGCCCTAATTAACCCCCTTGATGGGTATACTTCTAAGTGTTCCACCCTTACACATTGTTTGTTGAATATAATATATTAGGATAGTTACTGTTATGGATATCACATTTGCAGTAATGTTATGGCACCAAAGATCTCTTTCAGCAAGAAGGGAATGGTGTGCAGCGAGTGCAGATAGGAATTTGGTTGATTTCTAGATTTGGGAGGGTTTTAAGTGTCTTATTCCAATTTCTTTAGCAGCTTGTCAATTGGTTTGTCTAGTTTCCTAATGCTGTGTTAATTATGTTATTAGTGGTGTCCTCTAGGGTTTAATGTAGTGCAGGTGTATATTTTTGTTAGTACAGATGTATGTTTTTAATTATTTAATTAATGCGGGTTTACAGATTTAATTAATGTATGTGTGGTATATAGATATAATTCTTTAATTAGTCACATATGCACTTTTAATTGATGGATTAGTCACAGGTATACAAGGAAATAAATGATGGCCTTTTTTATGTGGAAAGGTTTTCATCCATCTTTGCAAAAAACTGCTTTAATGCATCAGTTAAGGTTCATATCAAAGAAACGTAACTAAGAAAAAGTGGCTTTAAGGCTTACAACTCTAACTTGCCATCCCCACCCTCCCAAGCAGCAAAAGGAAACAACATTATGGTTTTTGCTGTCCTGACATCTTGGTGAATCAGGAGTGTGGCCTTCCCTGGGGTTCTCAACCCTAACACTCACCCCATTCCATAAGCAAATAAGGTGAGATGTGATCTTTTTTTTTCAGGCAAAGCCTGCAGGTTGTAGGCAACATGTGTGGAGACACAATTTACTTAGTTTACTCGGTTTGACTAGGTAGAAGAAAGTCCGAAGACCCATCGAGTATACCTCTCCACACCATGTGGAGTAAAACATCTAGTTACCCAAAATGTATTTATCAAGATAACTCAAACTGCTCAAAGCTAGATGTGTCAACTATATGTTGTGGTAACGTATTCCACAAATTAGCAGCTCTGATCATGAAGAAGTATTTCCTTTTATCTTTGTGTGCCACTGGCACAAATAGTTGCCTAGTATTGCATCTAAGAACACTGATTTTATTGGCAAACTTAAACCCACAGTCTGCTTTTAAATTATTATCTTTTAAGATATTAAATAATAGTAATAAATCACCTCTAGTTCTCAGTGTGTCTAATTCATATAGATTTAGTGCTGTACACCTATCCTTGTAACTGATATTCTGTAGTTTAGGGGATTAATTTAGTTACTTTCCTTTGGACACTTTAAAGTAGAATTTTATCTTTTATAAGTTAAGGCTCCCAAAAAGCAGCACTGAAATCTAGATGTGGCCTAATAAATGAATTGTAGATAGGAAGTATACAAGCTTCTTGCTTACAGAAAAATGATTTATTGACAGCAGATATAATTTGATTTGCTCTTAAGGTAATATGTCCACAGTGTTCTCCTGATGTTAATTGGTTAGTTATCAGAATACCCAGGTCTCTCTCGATGATACTGATCTAATCTCTGAACCATTATGGTAATATCTAGCATAGTAATTTTTAGACTCCAAATGCATAAGGACACATTTATCATTATTAAATGACATTTTATTGTTTAATGACTCTAGGTTTGAAGATTATATCAGAATAGGGTGAGTGTTAGGGTTGAGAACCTCAAGCAAGATTCCACCTCTGAGTCACAAAGAGTTGGGACAGTGAAAACCATAATGATTTTTCCTTTTGCTGCATGGGGGGGTGGGGAAATTAGGGTTGGAAACTCTAACGCCACATTTCCCTAATTTTGTCTCTTTAATCTGAACACTACATGGCACATTAATGGATTTGTTTTGCAAAGAATTCCCATACTTTTTGAGATACTAAAATTGTATCCTCATTCATGCAGATCACTTTGGTAGCTGTGTGAACACATCTATCTAACTATGGAAGCATAGGCCCTGGAGGGACTTACGCTTCCATTCTTCCATGAAAAAAATGTATCTGCTATGCTATAATTGATTTTTTGTGGGACTCACTTCAAAGAAAAAATAAAATATATTAAGTGTGTTTACCATATTAGTAATCAAATTTTCAGTATAACCTACTTATTACTCCAACTCTTGAAACAGTAGCTGAAAATTTTAAAATCTCTGATGAAACAACATTCTGCACCACCAAAAGATCATTCCATGATAGAGGTATAAAACACAGTTTGGCCAGGATTTTAAAAATGACAGCTGTCACATTCATGAGGTGGTGTGAAAAATTGGCTATGTTGAAAATTTGTAGTAGAAATATTTAAAATTGCAAATATTACAAATGAACGTAGAAACAATTCAATGTATTCTCCTAACTTTGCAATTCTTGCATATTTTGACCCTAAATTTTCAACATTGCCTTCTTATAAACCTACCTTATGAACAAGGATGGTGAAAATTTTCAAATCCACCCTGAATGGTGGTTTCACAAAGCAACCACAAAATCACCTTTTGGGTCAGATTTGCATAATTCCACCACCATTGATCATGAGGTGAGGTCACAAAAAGGCCATGTTGAAACTTAAGATCAAAAGATTCAAAAATTACAAAGTTATGACTCAAACTTCAAAGCCCCATTGAAATACATTAAACTACAGTTACCTTATTTTCTCATATTACAGTTGGCAGTTCCAGCAGCAAGATGTGTCTTCAATTGGAGAGTGGATCTAGTTCATGGGACCTCTTCAGGTGAGTGAGGGGGTGTGGGGGTTGTAGGGTGGTGAGTGCTGAGTGGGTGGTCAGGGTGGAGTGGGTGGGAGATGCTTGGGGCGTCAGATCGTCGATTGACCATTTTCTGTTTTGAAGGTTAAAAAAACAAAGATTGACAAGGGTTGGTTTTCTTTATTACATGGGAACAGAAGCTGGCACTGGGGATTGGGCACCCAAGTGTCTGGAGGATCTCTGGCAGCACTGAGGGCACCTTGGTGCCACCACACAAGGGCAAGGATAACCTAGAGGGGAGAGGGGCAAGAGTGGTGGGTACCCCAGTCTGATAGATAGATAGACAGATAGATAGATAGATAGATAGATAGATAGATAGATAGATAGATAGATAGAGGGACAGGCATTCAGATAAATAGACAGACAGGTGGTGACGGGGAGAAAATTGCCAATGAATGTTTTTCTTTATTTTATTTAAAACAATAACAAAATCAATGAGGGATGGTTTTCTTTATTACAGTGGAACAGAAGCTGATGAGGGACAGTTTTCTTTAATAGATTTGGCACCCCAGTGTCTAGAGGAGGTCCTACAGCACTTGGATGTGCACCCTGGTGCTGTCACACATAAGGGGAAGGGTGACCAAGAGGGGAACAGGCAAGAGAAGCAATACCAGTGGTGGTAACCCCAGTCCACTTTCTTCATCGATAGATAGGTAGGTAGATAGATAGGCAGATAGTCAGACAGACAGACAGAGAGACAGATAAACAGGCAGACAGGCAATTTATTGTTTAAATTACAAAAAAAAGAACTGTGAAGAAAAACTAAGTTCACCCAGTTCTTTTGTGACCTGATCTTTTCTTTCTTGAGTGTGAAAAGAAGAATCTAGGATCATGAAAAAAGATGGCAGTTTGTCCATTGTTGTTCTGTGAGCCAAAGAAGAAACTCAGTCCAATTTTTCTTTCATGAGAAATCAACTTTTGTGAGATTTTCATGAGCTCACAAAGGAAGATGCCTTCTTACGAAAGAAGATTGAGGAAAAAAAGGTCCAAATCCTCTTTCTTATGGCCTTATTCTTCTTTCGTATGTCCCTATTCTTCTTTCGTGAGCCATATAAAAGAAGACATTTGTCTCATGAAAGAAGATTTTTTAAATGCTCCAAAAACACATTTAGTTTTTTTTTTTTTTAAACTAAGTGCAGAATTGGCTAAAGGGGTCCTGTTTAGCTATATTTATGTTTTACTGTCTCTGCAGGGCATTCTTTTTGTGGGTTTTCAATAAAAAAAAAACAGAAACAAGACGGCTGCCATACGACTGAAGAATTGTCTTTCACGGAAGAGGGTTACCCCTTCATGAGAGAGAAATCTTCTTTCATATGGCCAAATCTTTCTTTCATATGAAACAGCTTTCCAAAAGAACTTATTGAGCATGCTCAGAAAAAAAAAATCAATCCTTATAACTCTGGAATGGATTCCTATTTTTTCACTAAACCAATGAAAGATAACATTCTGGGGCAAGTTCTTTCTACCCTGAAAATTTCAGCAGAAAATACCAAACCATCTGAACATTAGGTAATGACAAAAACAAACAGTAAAAAACAAAAAAAAATTTTTTTTCACTTTTTTCAGTATCCAGATCTAAGAATCTGCACATCTGACTGGAACGAACCTTGGCACATCAGGAGACCATGCCCCCTAGACCACACATGCAAAACTTTCTGCAAATCTATTGAATGAGGGGAAGCTATTAAAGTACACAATTATATTATTTGCAAAAAAAACTGTGCTATTGAAACATTTAGGTTTTAGGTTACAGCAAAAAAGTAGGGAAATGTGGCTTTAAGATTTCCAACCATAAAAAAAAAACACTGCCACCCCTAAAACAAATCAGGGGTGCAGTCTTCCTTGGCGATGTCAACCGTAAAGCTCACCCCATTCTATGCACACCAGAAACACACATACCTAATGGGGTGAGCTTTAAGGTCGGCAACCCCAAGACTGCACCCCTGATTTGTTTTATGGATGGCAATGCATTTTAGTATTGGAAATCCTAAAGCCACATTTCTCTACTTTTGTTGCTGTAGCCTAAACCTGAAATGTTACATTAACAGTTTTTTTTTTTGCAAAGAATGTCTTTACTTTTTGAGATAGTGTAATTGTATCCTTATTTGCCTTTAGGGGTGCAGGGCCCTCTGGGCCCTGCAATCCCATCCCTCCATACATGCAAATATGTATGTTGCTGTGCAGACACATGGCCCTCTGGGCCCTGTGCTTTCATTTGTTGCACAATAGCAACCAAATTGTCAGAAAAGGTTTGTTATAACTCCACCTCATGTACATGGCACATATTCTAATCCCAGCGAAAATGTGATTCTGTGTCACCACAAAATCATGCCATGCCACAGATGCAAAACAACAGTTTGGGCAGGATTTGAAAAATGGCAACTGTCCCATTCATGAGGTGGTGTAAAAAATGCCTATTTTGAAAATGTGGGATCAAAATATGTAAAATTACCAAATTTATGAGAGAATGTAGCTAAATTTCAATGGATGCATATAACTTTGCCATTTTTACATGTTCTGATCCCAATTTTTCAATGTAACCATCTTATGACCCCACCTCATGAACAAGGGTGGTGAACATTTTGAAATCCTACCAAAAAGATGATTTCACTAAGTGAGCTCAAAATTGCCTTTCAGGCTAGGTTTTCTTAATTCTTCCAGTATTGTTCATGAGGTGGGGTCTCAAGGAGGCCATGTTGAAAATTTTGTGTAACAATATGCCAAAATGGCAAAGTTATGCACCAAAGTTGAAAACCCCATTGAAATACATTGAACCACACTTACCTTACTTTCTCACATTGCAATCAATGGTTCCAGCAGCAAGATGTGTCTCCTGTAGTAGAGTGAATATTCACCCTGGGACCTGCTCAGGTGAGAGAGAGTGTGTGAGGAGATCTGGGGGCGTGAGGTGGTGGGTGCTAAATGGGAAGTTGGGGTGAAGAGGTTGCAATCGACGAGGGACATTTTTCTTAAAGGGGAAAAAAGACATTGAGGGACCATTTTCTTTACTTCAGTCTGGGACAAAGATTGGATGGGGTGCCACTAGACACCAAGGAAATACTCAACTACTATGGGAATGGCAATCAGAGGGTGGAGGATGCCACTAGACACCAGAGAAAAATGTCATACTTTTGTGAAGGTCCATCGGAGGGTGGGGGTGTCACTAGACACCAGGGACAAGTACAACAATTATGGAGATGGCAATCAGAGGGTGGGGGGTATCACTAGACACCAGGGAAAGATTTTATTATTTACTTGAATGATCATTGTAGGGTGGGGAGTGTCACTAGACACCAAGGATTACTTAGATAATTACATGGATGGTGATTGGACAGAGGGGTTGCCACTAGACACCAGGGAAACAAAAAACATCAATGGGGATGGCAATCAGCGGGTGGGGGGTGCCCCTAGACACAAGTGAAAAAAACAAAATAATGGGGGTGGTGATTGGACAGGGGTGCCACTAGATACCAGCTTAGATGACACAGTTATGGGGACATCGATCAGACAGCGTGGAGGGGCACTACTAGAGACCAGGGAAAAATATAACTAATACAGGGATAGCAATCCAAGGGTGGGGTGCCACTAGACACCAGGGAAAAAAATTACAAAATGCTGGGAAGACAATTGGAGGCTAGGGGGCACCACTAGACACCAGGGAACAAAGAAAAAATTACAGGGACAGTGATGAGAGGGAGGCTGGGTGGATGTCACTAGACACCAGGGAAAATTCATATAATGATGGGGACAACTTTTTTTTATCACTACTTTATTTTTCCCTCCTGTGCAGCCACCACTCTGCCTTACATCCAGCCACCGCTACGCTTCCCCCGATGACCCCCCAGGGTGCCCCCCACACACACACTGGCTGGCATATGCTGCTGTACCCATGACAGGGACCCTGCTTAGTCCTCGTGCCAGGCCAGGATCCAATACCGGCATGACAGGTCACCCCTGGGCTGCCGCCAGACTCAGGAAGCTGCGACCATCAAGGTGCCGTGAGTGATGCTGCTAGTTTTTCCTCCTTTGTTCCCTAGGAGTGCAGATGTGCAATGACGTCTTCCACTGATGTGCTGGCATCCACTGCACTTCTCCCTCCATTGCACCGGCTCTAGCAGTGCCTCCAGGAATCCCAAGGGGCCACTGCAGAGTGGTGGAAGCCCATATCCCTCCCCAAGATAGGAGCGTAGTCCTCTGCATGCTCAATCCTATCCTCCCCTACCAACCCCTGACAACCCGGGCTCGCGTCTGAACCTGGGTCACCAGCATGATGCGAGGTGTGGCGCCCAGTGCCTCAAACCTCAGCAGGGGCTGGCATAATGGGGACAACTTTGAAAATCCTTTTTTCATTTAAAGGAATCATTTTTTGTATCAAACGAAAAAAGGAAACAAAAAAGGATTCCTTGAAACAAAAAAGGAATTGTCAAAAAATTTTGTCCAAAATCATCTTCTGTGACAAGTGATCCTTTTTCATCTGATCAAACTTATCAAATAAAAAAGGATCCCTTGAAATAAAAAAGAATTGGGAAAAAATAAGTATGAATTCCTTTTCCATGACAAGTGATCCATTTTTGTTTGATCAAAACTATCAGATGAAAAAGGATCCCTTAAAACAAGAAAAGAATCAAAAAACTAAGTCCAAATTCCTTTTCCATGTCTAGGGATCCTTTTTCATTTAAATGAAAAAGGTAATACGGAGAAACCTGAAAAAAAAAAACATTAAGTCCAAAATCATTTTCAGCATCATGGGATCCTTTTTCATTTGAATGAAAAAAGCTATAAGGAAAAAGCTGAAGCAAGTGACAACAGAGGCTTTTAAAAGTTATAAAAAACACATATTGGGGTCATTTGTAACACCACATTTCCTTACTTTTGTCGGTTTAATCTGAACTTTGTCTGGTGCATTACCAATTTTTTTGCCAAATCATTTCTTTACTTTTTGAGGTATTATAGTCATCTCCTCATCGGGACCTGCAGGAACACAACCATTTGTCTAAGGAAGAAGAGTGCCCCAAGGGCTCTGTGCTTCCAACCCACCATAGATGCTCACATCCATCTGGCTGTGGAAGCACATGGTCCTCCATGCCCTACACTTCCATGCCTCCAAAAAAACAATGTGTGTGTGTTTGGTTGTAATCATATTTTTGTGGAGTTCCCTTCAAAGGGAAAAATAATTAAGTGTGCCTCTTAACTTCCAGCACTTGATTGTATAAAAGGCAAACTTAGTTTCTCATTTTGTTTTACCTATAAGTCAGTAGGTATTTGTCAGTTTGCTCTGAAATTTGCTAGGGTTCGAGAAAAAGACAGGATACACATGTGATGCATTCTTAAAGATGATCAGACTTTCATTGTGGATTTGGCACAATGGTGAATACTGCAGGTAATAGAGGTGTGCAAAAGTTGCAAATTCTGCTTTCGTGGAAGTTCTGCACAATTTTGAAACTTTCGCAGAATTTTTCACCCTTTCATCTATGGCAAAATTCCAAAGATTTACTGTGTATTTTCACCTTGTACTGTGTTATTTATTCAGTACCTGTGGAACTTTAGTCGTGAAATGTGGAATTAAAGTTTCTCGCTAGTGATGTTACCGAATCATGCATTTATCTGCAGTTTAAAATATAATTCTGCTAATTTTTTTTCCCACCAGCAATGTATGGCAATATTTGTGTTTTCTACAGGCTGGGTCATGCCTGAAAATAGTCTTTTGGCTAGTGCACCTACCCGAGCTTCAAAAACTAAATAAATAAATATTCTAAATTTGAAGGTCACATAGTGAATCTAACCACCCAGCTTGTAGAGTACCTTAATTCTGATGTCAGCAATTAACCTTCTATTTGTTTCTTAATTGGTTTGTTTTGACCTCTTTTCCTGGTTTTATTTTGCGTTGCTTTCTTATGAACTCCACAGAACCCGAGGATTGCCTATATTTTTTATTTGGCAGTAGATGGTAAATTCCGTGGTTCAGCACAGTAATTCCATGGAAAGCTCAATCTACTCAAGGTTTAGATCTAGTCACATGGGTTGTAGTTCTGCAGTTACATGGGGTGCAGAGGGAGGTATAAGGTAGCAGCACACATTTCTTACTATGTAGCTGCTCACTTCTAAAGTGATTTCCAGAGAGGGAAGAGCTCTGTTTGTTCTTTCTAGAACAGGCTTACTGAGTGATGATCTGCAGTGTTCTTGTTCATTATAAGAAATAAAGTGCTATTATCTGCATTTCTAGTGCTGAGGCAAAGACGCTGCAGCAGTTTTGTTGATTTTTTTTGTGACTATTTCATAATAGTCTAGTAGTCTTTGTTCTGCAGCCCTCAGTAGTACTGTGTTGGTTTTGAATAATTAGTAGTTAAGGACTGAGTAAAACACAGACATCACACCATGTCTGTCAAGGGAAAGCATGAAGGACATGGAAAAAGTGCTGTTGGTAGGGTATCTGTGAGAAGCGTGTCAGAAAGAGGTGCAGAGGGCATTGGGGAAGATGCCAGTAGGAGCAGCAAAGTCAGTCGCACAACAGCTTCCAGTGACAGTGCAGTGCCAGCACTGTGACATGCTGTGCCAGTGTCAGCTTCATTTGGCATCAAAGCTTCCAGTTTGTTTGGATTGCAGTACAGTAGTGTCAGTTCCACTGCAGCTGTTGCTCAGCATGCAAAAGGTGCTAGAAAGACTGCCATGTATGTCGTTGCACTACTGCATGAGTCCCATGGGTCTCAGGAGGAGGAACAGTCAGTCACAGGAGTCTGAGGAGTTAACTGAGGAGCTGCTAGGTAATAGGAGTGATGAGGGTGTGTGTCCAGTGGTAAGCAGTATCACAGAGGTGGACATTAAGGGGTTCCAAGACCATTAACTGTCCTGGCAGAGGAGAAGGAGCTTGAGAATAGTGTGCTTTAGATGGAGGAGGAGGAGGAAGAACATCCTGAGTCTGAATTTCCTGCTGCTGTAAATGTGGAATAGAAGGTTACTGAGTAAGAGGAGGTGGGGGATAGTCAGCCCTTACTGTCAGATCCAGAAATGTCAAAGATCAGCATGGATGATAGGGATGAGGGCGGTGATGATGACCCAGTACTAGACCCTATTTGACAGCCACCCTTTCCCCAAGCAGCACCCAAAAGTTTCATGGGTAAAGGGAAAGCAATCCCTCTTACACCACTCCCCAAGCAACAATCTAATGTCAGGGGAAAGTGATCTCAAATTGAAAAAAGGGTGCATGGAGATAAGCAGCAGCAGGAGCAGCAACAGACAACCATTTTGCCCACCCCTACATCCCTTACCCCATCTGCCCCACCCATGAAAATCTGGTTTGTCGGTGGAAAGTCAGTTGTGTGGGATTTCTTCACAGTGGATGAGGTCGATGACAGTGTGGCTTTCTGCAACATATGCAGGTCCAAAATTAGCAGGGGTATGCCAGGAACACACTATGGAACAACTTGTATGCATAAACATATGCAAACTAAGCATCCCATTCGCTGGGCACAGCATAAGTGTTGGGCAAGAATGTCCACTTTTGATATTCCAGAACAGTCTGAAGGAGAAGGCCCCCATCCTGGTGATGATGTAGTACCAATCGACCCTTTACTGTGTTCCACCTCTAGGTGTGCAGATAAATGTGATAGTAGTCATGCTGACCAGTTCCCTTCACATATAAAGAGTTTTTTCCATCATGTCCCTGCTGGCTGATAAGGCAGCCAAAGCAGCAAGGGCATAACTGGCAAAGACACTACCCCCTCCACAGTGCAGCACACTCTCAGGCTTAAAGAGCTCCTGCCATTAACAAGTAGTGCCATGTTTTATTTTGTTTTTGGTAATTTCTTTATAGTGCCTCATCAGCTGGTACTTATGGTTCTCCTTATCCAGAACAATCTCTTCAGCCTCCTCACTATCCGCAGTCAGAGCTTTAACCCCCCTACCTTCCCCAGGCTGCTTCACAGCAGGTACTTACCCCACACACTGTGAAAGACCTGAAGGTCGGGCTCAGGGGGCGCTGACTTCAATGCATCCACTGCGGAACTGTCGGGGCTGGCCTTCACCTGCACACCGGAGGATTATTTGTCACTGTGATTGCTCCTCCATGGCATGGGTATGCAATGACATCAGGGATGCTGCTGCGCACACTTCCACACACTGCACATCCGATGTTGGCCCATGTCAACCCACACTGTGACCCTCAAGCATGCATCAGCTCTCGGCCACGGCCAGGAGTCAGTTCTTTAGCAGTCATTCCCTCCCACCTCCCCAGAGGAGGAGAGCAGTCTGTGGGATGCTCATTTCTCTCCTCAGCTGACCCTCTGACACCCGAGGTTGCTCCCAACCCTGGGTCATTGGCATAGTAGGAGGTGAGGTGCCAGCGCCTCAGCCCTGTACACCACTGGGCCAGAAGTAGTGCTGAGTTTTACTCACTTTTTAGTTTGGTGATGTTGTGCAAGCATTTGTGTTTTGTTTTATTTTTCTTTGGATCTAAATAGTACTTTTCAGGTCAGTCAGTGTCTTTTTGTGTGAGCATCTTAAGCTCATAAGTTTTCCCGCTCTAAATAGTGGAGGAAGCATGTTAGTGTGTTGATGTCATATGTAGGTTGATTTATTATGTGATTGTCATTGCTGCTTGCACAAGGAAATGGAATTTGCCAGCATATTAGATGAGGACAGCTCTGAGAGCATTGATGACCATGTAGAAAATGAACATGATGAATGAGACCACTATTGGGATCATGAGGTTGGTTTGGATTATCAGCTCGTGATTTTACCCTGTCAGTTTTAGCCTGTTCTGACAGACACCTATGACAGCTCTAGTGATGTCTCTGAAGAAAGTGTGGAAGTTGACAATCCTGATGAACATCATGAAAGGCTTCAAAATGATCTTTCTCCCACCCAAGTAGATATTGCCTCACCCCATCCAAACAACCACTACCGTGACCACCACTCGAGAACTCAAATGTCTGACCATGGTCAGGGGGTCTATATGATTACAGTGAATGCCTAAAGGCAATTTCCATTATCGCACAGTCAGAGTGCCGAAAAGCTTTTCGGCACTCTAATAACAGTGCATGGGACAATGGCGCCAGGAGATGTGTTATGCTTTCTGAAGGGGCTGCACACCCCCCACCCCGCCGCACACACCTCAATGGGGGCTTCACCTCGGGATTCTACTTAAGGATTTTCAACTCCGGAGGTATGTCGGGAGAGCAAGCATAAACAAAATAAAGGTTCGGGCCAGGCTTAATAAAATTGCACCAGCGCCCACACCCGAACCCAGTACCTCAGCTACCCCAGCCAGTAGTAAACCCCCTGCACCACGACTCAGCTTGGCCATCCACAGCAGCAACACCCCCTACAGCCTCTCCACCCCCTCCCAGCCCACGCCGCCATGCTCACCCCTCTGCACGTATGCATAGCGACATCCTGTTGCCCAGTTCACCCACCCCCTCATCCGGTCGCCCTACCCTCCCATCACCATGAGGGATTGCACTGGGAAAGTGTCGCTGTTAAGGACGGCGCCCTTCCTCATGTGCCTCCCCCCATGGGTTACCATGGTCAGGAGATATATGAATTACAAAATGATGGGTTCATGCTACAGTTGCACCTATCATCTTTTAGTAATTGATATCTGATTTGAAGCTAACAGCTACAAATATGGGGAATATAATTGGCCATTGTGTTATAGTTAAGCAATACTGTATAAGCATTTAATCACACCTGTCATCCAAACAACGGTGCAGCAGCAACACCGCCAACCAGTCACTTTCAAAGACATCTCTAACACCACCAGGGCATTTTCCTCAACACTAATTCCTTGGATAACAGTTTAAATAATGAATGACATTTGTATTAACATTTCATACCTCTCAGGACATAGCGGAACAGTGAGCCTGTCCGTGATAATCACGTAACCCTGACTTCAACTGCACTTCATCACCAGATCACCAAAATAGTTTATAGATACGAGGACATTGCAGAAGAGCAAACTGTAAAAAAATAACACATATTACTGAAAACAAAACATAATTAAAAAAAAAAAGGCCCGTCCGGCGCGGTTGGATTTCAGCTTACGACGCTCGCCACCGGCCGGGAATGGACTCGGATTGCTGGAAGGGCTGGTCAGGGAGAAGACAGAGCGTCCATGGACTGCTTTCCCTCTCAGGGAGGGTGGTTAGTGCTCGAAGCACTAGTGACCCCAGCGGAGGCTGAGAGAGTCACACAGCTACAGTGCTCAGACACTTTGGAGGCGGGGCAGGGCGTCATGCGTCATTGCCGTCCGCCCTCCCAGAAAATCGGAAAATGGACGGCTGCCGCCGCCTCCATGAAGCCCACCTGGCTTTAATTAGTCCCCAGGCCGGCCCTCCAATCTATCCCAGTCTCTGCGGGGTGTTTGTCCCCCGCATCCCGTAGCCCCACCGTGGGGGGTAAGCCACGGGCTATCGGAGGGCTCGAGGCCGTTCTGGGGGGTGGAAGCCGTTGGCCCGTGACCGGGCTGATAATACTGGATGGCCGGCAGCTAGGTAGGAGGAAAAATGTAAATGGAAAAAAAAAAAAAAAGAAGAAGAACATTCAGGGCATCTAGGGTGGCTCTCTGCAACCCCGGAGCTGATGTCTAGTCAAGACATCCAGATATGACCATCTTTACATGCAAGCCATGACACAACAATAACAAAGAGCTCCTTTACAAAATCCACTCTTCCTTGTCATAAAAGTTGTCAACGTGACAATAAAAAGTAAGATATTTCTCTATACGCAGTCTTAGGTAAAAATTCCTAGCCCCCAAATATACACCAAACCACTGTAGAAACACAATTGTTTTTTATGATTGTCAGTGTGCACAGAGTGTTAGTATCACCACTAAACAGACTAACTCATTGGCGACTAATATTAAAAATGTACCTCACTAATTTCCCTTTCACTGTACTCCCTATAACTAGAAAACTAATTCGGTAAAGCTGACGTGTAACCGAAGTCTGTGGAAACACTCCATGTACAGTACCGTACTTGGCATGAGGATTGTCAACAACATGTGACATCAAGTTTTACTTGGCCTGGCAGCAGAAGGCAACAACAGGAAAAAGTAAAGCCAATGAGGTTATGATGAACCAAGCCAGCAAAAATTGTTACAGACTCAGATTTAGATGTAAACAATATACAACTGAGTAAATCAGCATCTGAAATACCAGATTTTGCCAAATAAATCAGACTTTGTCAGGGGCTCTGTTAGCAACCAGGTATTAAATCTGTGCACAGAAAATACCACTGTAAACACCTTCAGACAAAAGAGCTAAACACTGCTGTTTTAAAGGTGCTAGCAACAGACCAGTTGCCATTTTCTTTTGTTGAGAATCCTGGGTTCATATAACTCATGGGAAAAGCTGCACCTTAAAACAGAGTGCCAAGTCACACTTATTTCAGCACTAAGGCTGTTTCGACACTTTATGCTGTAATGGCCTTGCTTGCATTGTGTCACATGCAGTGTCCCACTCTGCAGAAGCCAGCATCCACCTCACCACAGACATCTGGACTAGCAGCCCATCATTGGGTATTAGTTATACGTGCATTACTGCACACTGGGCCTATTTCCCTAGGGCGTATGCCTTGCATCCATGCCCATTATTTATTTGCCCCCTGAGCAGTAACAGCAGTACTAGTGGTGGTCCTCATCAGCATGTCACATTGAGTATGCAGAGCATGCATGGGTCACATACATCTGACAGAATACTCACCCAAATCAAAGAAGCCATTACACCCTGGCTAAAACCACATGGATTCCAGGCTGGCTTCATTGCAAGTGACAATGTATGGAATGCCATTAAAGCACTCAGTGATGGCTGTTTATATCATGTGCCATGCTTTGCACATGTCCTGAACCTGACTGTGAACACCTTATTGGAGCATGAAGCAGTCAGTAGCATGACTGTCAGTCACAAAATCTGCAGCCATTTCAATCTCTCTGCACTGGCAAGATCAGAGTTTAGGATTCTACAGAAGGCTAATAAAGTACCACAACATTGTCTAAAGTATGATGTAGTGACACACTGGACCTCAACACTTTATATGCTTGAGAGGCTTCTTGAGCAGGACATAGAGGATAATGTATGGGCGTCGGTGGTTAATCACACTATGCTAGTGCAGAGTGGTTACCTTGGCAACTTTAGTTGACCTAGAGAGTGCAGCTCGAGAGGTCAAACTAAAGTTGCCAAGGTAACTACGAGGCACTAGCATAGTGTGGTTGACCACCGATGCCCATACATTGTCTTTCATAGTGTATGGGCATCGATATTTTGTCACATTTTCGAGCATAAGTAGGACTCTGTTTAAAAAAAAAACACTCTTACCTTAGCAGTATCACAACCATATATTTGATTTCGTTTGTGAAAAAAATATTTTTTATTTAGGATGAAAACATTGACAGTTTACTCGTGAACTGTATATCAACGGAAGAAAAACACACACGCTCATGCAAACTAAAGGCTATTGGGGGGGTCAGTTCTGTTATTTTTGCGACGAGATTCACCTTCGTCTGCGAGGTAGGAGCCTAGCATCATATGTGACGCTGTTTTCTTTGTGGTTTTTTTGTTTTGCTGCTCAATTATGAATGCTCTGCGATCCTTATTCAGACTTTTAGAGAATACAGCGGCTGCCATTATTTGGTTTGTGTTACGGCATTTTCGGCTTTACAACTGTTTGACTGTTTTATTTTGAGTGCTTTTGACAGCGCGTGGGCTGCCGTGCTGCCCTGGGAATGACAATGCCTGTGAATTCCAATTTGTTATGCCATCGATGTGACGTTACATCGATGGGTTAACAACACAGCAACGTCACATCGATGGTATAACAACACTAGTAAAAGATAGATTTCTGCTATTAACACCGTTCTACCATACATTATAAGACAATAAATGATTATGTTATGCAGATGCATGCTCGTGACGCATAGTCAGCCATGTCGCTGAATCTATCCCAGTGGATGTTGATGGATATTGTCACCCATATCCTCCATCCACTTGAACAGGCTACACAGGTTGTTAGATCTGAAAATGCATGCTTGAGCCAGATTACAGTATACCACTACTGCCTGTGCTCCGCCAGGCACTGGTCAATGTCAGGGACGAATTTCAAGTGGCAGCAGACTCTGTCGGAGTAGAGCTGACTGATTGATTCATTCAGTTGTGTTAAATAAAAGTAAAGTAAAACTTAATTTATAAAGTGCCTTTTCACAACCAAGGCACTGTACAATCATAAAATCATATCACTTAAAGCAATTTAAAACAAATAGTAACATCCTTAGGCAGCTTCAGATTTTAAAAGACATCAGGAAAAGCTAAATGAAACAGGTAGGTTTTAAACTCTGACTGTGTGATGATGATCCCAGGATGATTCATAGTAGTACCTCTAAGATGTACATCCTGGCAACCCTGCTAGATCCATGGTACAAGCATGGCATGATGTCACTTCTTGCAGGTGGGAAGCCTGATCTGGAGCACTATGTTGTGATCTTGCATGGTAAGGCTGAAACGTTGATGAGTCAGAGCACAGGGTCATAATATTGGTAGCTGTAGGCAAACCTGAAGGAGAACAGCAACAACCCCTTGGACAGTATACATCTCCTCCTCCTCATCCTTTATGGTGTCTGCTCCTGCACCATCATTGTCACGTAGCAGAGGTGGCACAAACCATCTTTGGCTATTCTGAAGGACATTGGTGTTTCTACACACCAGCCACCTGAGGGCAACACACAGGTGCAGCTGTCTGCATGACATATGGTACAGTCATACCTGAATGACCCAGTGCAGCCGAGCATAGATAATGAGCCCTTGCAGTATTGATGAAGCAAACTTGAAATCTGGCTTGCGCTTTCAGCTGTCGCCATTGAGTACCTAACCTGCCCCTGCACCAGAGTAAGCTCAGACAGGGTATTCAGTGCTGCAGCTGCCATTGTGACTGACCAGCAAAGCCACTTGTCTGACAGGAATGTTCAGTACCTCACTTTTATTAAAATGAACTCACATTTCCTACTCGAGCATTACAGTTTATTATCACCAGCAAGATACCATGATCCTACAGAAGAAAGTGATGTGCATCAGGGATCATTTGAGGAAGAGGACAGTGTGCCATTGCTATCTGATGATGAAGACACAGCTGAGGAGTATGAGTTCTCCTGAGTAGGAGACAGAACATGTGTTGCACTACTGTCATTGTCAGGTGTGCATAGAAATTTTTTTGAAAGGTACTGTAATACCTGTTTGTGTCTGCAGTTACATTAGCAGAACAGAGATGCAAGGTACCAGGAGGTCAGTGTGCAATATATAAGCCATGAACTGCTGTCAAAGAAAATAAGTTATTGACAGGCAAAGGATTACATCCAGATTAATCCTTAATATTCACACTGACATAACCATCATTTGTGTAGTTACAACACTGCAGCATTTTTACCTATAAGATTTCCAGCTGGCTGCTGTTTAGGCTCCCTTCCCCAAAAGAAAAAAAGAAAGAAAAAATTGGTCCAGACATTGTTACCTGTCCTGCACTGTTAACTTTCCCAGTTGGCCGCTGTTTATGCCTCCCACCCCAAAAGAAAACTTGAATACTATCAGTCCAGTGTCCTGTTCATGTCAGCCCAGATCCATATGGTTTGAGATCTACATAACAATAGCCAAAAAGTGAAAAACACATTTTTAATGAAAGCAGTTGTTGAGGAGGGGCATGACAGCTCTGAAACTTCATGTTACCTGAATTTGAAGTGTTTTTTATGTTACAGTTCTACAGAGGGATGCAGTCTCATAATATTTCATAGTTTGTAGATAGAGTTGACTAGTATGGTTCTTTTGCATGTGCCGTTTATCCGGCAGTATACTTCTCCATAGTTGCTGTAAGAAAAGCCTTTTAGATCAATTTTTACGTTAGTTGAATGGGTATAAATACTTATTTCTTGTTACTGGAATTGGATGCAAACCACACAGCTAGCTAATGCATATGTTTCTGTTGCTGCATTTGCTGTCAGTCTAAGAGACTGTAAATGAAAGCAGTTTGGGGGGAAGCTCTGACCAGGTTTCTTTTTTTTTAACTCTTTATTGTATCACTTAGAGCAGGGTGCAAGCCTACTTCCATATAAAGCAGCGTACGTTGAATAACATATAAGAGAAGTCACATTATGAAAAACCTTTCCCAAACATATCAAATGGAATCCCACTTATCTATAAAAGTTTGAGTCAAAATCAAGAGATGTGCAGTAGTCGCCCTTAAACAAAATACCTAACAAAATATGGAAAAGATTAAGGTCCAGGCTACTCCAGTTGCCATGGCCGTATGGAGCTCCACTCACAGGCACACAGCTCCCCCACAGCACAACCCTTCTCCACCTCAAGGGACAAAAGAGTCATCCTCTTAGGAGATGTAAAAAAAAAACACGGTCGCCACTTAATCTCTAATTGAGGGGTCCTACCACTACATTTTGCTATTAGCCTATCCTGTGTATACATATCATTGATTATCTTTTCCACTGCATCCGTTTAGGCATGCAAGCCTGCTGCCACTGTTGAGTTATAGCCTTTTTTGGCAGCCAAAATGTAAAAATATGACATAGGTCCTTGAGGAAGACATAATTCCCAAGGGGGTATTGATACGAGGACCAACTCTGGAACAAGACCCCATTGGCACCCATAAGTATATAAAGGCCATCCATGACCTGCTGCCAGAAGGGAGCAAGTACTGGACAAGTCCAAAGAATATGTGACTGGTTAGCCAAAGTCTCCCCACACTGCCTCCAACAATGCCCATATTACGATGGTAAAAGTTTGTTAAGGTGGGAGGGAGTATTAAAATACCTATTACAGGACTTCCAGGTGAAATCATGCCAATATGGGGTGGAGGAAAACCTTGATGATGAGGCTGTGAATTTTAACCATGTCTGATAAGTAATGGACGGGGATAATTCCTTATTCATGGCATCCAATATCCCACGTGCGGAATCTCCTAAATATTCCTAGGGACCTCTATACAACTGTCCAATGAGATGCTGCCATTTTATACTTTTTATAGAGTGTATTATAATACGTAGCAACAAAGCGAGTGGATCAGGAAGGGTGCTCCTCTGAGGGCCTTTATGTAACAAAAAAGTGTGAATCTGCAGGTATTGAAAAGATTCCCTATTGGTTAACTGGTAGGTTGGTTGGAGATGAGCAAAGGAGCAAACCCCATGGTTATCGAAAAATTGAAAAATGTAGGATAAACCTTGAACATGTCATCTCCAAAAAGTACTGTCTATACAAGCTATGCTAAGAAGTGCAAGGTAATGCACCTGGGAAACAAAAACCCAGGGGAAGAATACACAATGGGGGGTGAGATACTAACAACAACAAAAATGGAAAGGGACCTGGGGGTAGTCATATCAGATGACCTAAAGGTGGGCAAGCAATGTGAGAGGGAGGCAAGGAGGGCTGGGGGGATATTGGGATGCATAGGGAGAGGCATCACCAGTAGAAAACAAGAAGTTATTATCCCTCTGTACAGACAGCTGGTGAGACCACATCTGGAGTACTGCGTGCAGTTCTGGAGACCCAATCTCCACAAAGACATAGACAGGATGGAAGCTGTCCAGAGGAGGGCAACTAAAATGGTGCAGGGTCTGCACCGGAAGACATATGAAGAAAGACTTAAGGAGCTTAATATGTATAGCCTCGAGGAAAGGGGAGAGAGGGGGGACATGATAGAAACTTTCAAGTACCTCAAAGGAATCAACAAAGTCCAAGAGGGTAGCATCTTTCAAAAAAAGAGGTGTGCAAGAACAAGGGGCACAATTTGAAGATAGAAGAGCGGCTCAGAGGTAATTTAAGGAATATTTTTTCAGAGAGGGTTGTGGATCTATGGAGCGGCCTTCCAGAGAGGTTGTGGAGTCAAAAACAGTGGTGGAATTCAAGCATGTATGGGACAGTCATAAAGGCAATTCTAGGGGTGGGGGTAGGAAGAAGTAGGCTGCTGGTTAACTAGGATCTGCAGCTAATCCATCAGGTAGGGAAATGGGCAGACTGGGTGGGCCAAGCGGTCCTTATCTGCCGTCAAATTCTATGTTTCTATGTTAAGCGGGCAAAAAGGTTGGATTCAGCCACCGGTAGCCGCATACTGTATAATAAAATGTTGGGGCCAGAGAAGGAAGAGCGCAAAGCTGATACCAAACATGCAAAGTGTGTGCTGCACTGGAGAAAACATCAGATAGATTCAGCAGTGAGGTCAAACGAGCAAGCTCTGATTATGTTTCTGTTACTGGAATCATATGAATTATTTTCTTATGTTAGGCTTCTCAGTATATCATTTAGTAAGTAGAGTGTGGTACTATGGTTCTTTAGTGTGTGTGGCATATACTTCTTTTGCACTTTTTTGTAGAGTTACTCTCATAAAAAGCTTGTACATCAACGTTTATGGTTGCAGGATGGATGCTATTTCCTTGTTACTGTAAACAACGTTTATGGTTGCAGGCTGGATGCTATTTCCTTGTTACTGTAAACAACGTTTATGGTTGCTGGCTGGATGCTATTTCCTTGTTACTGTAAACAACGTTTATGGTTGCTGGCTGGATGCTATTTCCTTGTTACTGTAAACAACGTTTATGGTTGCAGGCTGGATGCTATTTCCTTGTTACTGTAAACAACGTTTATGGTTGCTGGCTGGATGCTATTTCCTTGTTACTGTAAACAACGTTTATGGTTGCAGGATGGATGCTATTTCCTTGTTACTGTAAACAACGTTTATGTTTACAGAAGGTTTTCTTACTTAGTGCTTGCTTGCATACTACTGTTGTAGAGCAACATTTATCTGAAGGTTTTTGCACAGTATACACCATCATGTGAGAAACTTATGCAGCATACAAATGAGAATTGTGTTGTTGTGCAAGGATAAATAATAAAGATGATTCTTTTTTTTCTTTCAATTGCCCTTTCTGCGTAATCTGTCAGTCAAACTGATAACCCATGTTCTAAGTGCAATAGTCCACTTCTGGATATGGGGTGAGGGGAATTTCATAGACACCCCAGGTGCTATGAGGGCTCTTTGCCTGTGACCTCATGCCTTCTAAGCCCCAATGCACCTGAGGCATGCAGTACATGATAACCATGCCCTATTGTGGGTTATTGCTTATTTCTATAAAGAAATCTGCTGTTCACCTATCTGTTTACTGGACTGGTTTCAATTTCCTTAACCAATCCATCCTATCACTCACAGCGAGTGTGGTCAAGTACATGGAGCTGTACTTCCCCTGCAATGCAGACTCTCTGGCTGGGATATTTAGAGCAGTTGAACACTGCACAACAGGGATGTGCCGGCACAACCACGCCAATGCGCCAGAAAGTGATATTCAGCAGCAGCAGATGCACAGTGCAAGTCCCAATGCCCCAATGCACAATGACAATGAATGCATGCACAAGTGCAGGGGGCATAGCCATGCATAAATGGCACAGTGCGATATTCAATGGCAGGTGAATGGCACAAGCGTGGAGCAAACGAGACTTGAGCAGAGCAGACTTGTGCACATAAAAAGAGGGAGCAAGTGAGGGAAGGAGGCTTGAGCCAGAGGGAAGCCACAAATATGGAGAACGAGGGGGTAGGCTAAACAGCTGGAGGGGAGCCACAGGGAGTGAAGCAGGCTGTGAGAGGCACACAGTGTAGACCAGGGAGTCTGACACTGCCAGAGTCTGGGAGTGTGTGTGTGTGTGTGTGTGTGTGTGACTGTGTATGGGTGTGAGACAGGGTCCGAGGCAACATGCAGTGAGTGCCAGTGACACCCGGCACAGGAGGGGCTGCACAGGGCCCCAGAGAGGTAGGAGGCAGAGGCCACAGAACACAGGCCAGGCAGCCATGACACAGTGATGGTTAGCCCGGTGCAGGGGCACTGGCACCAGAACACAGCCGGGGGGTCTGGGGAGAGAGCTGCCCAGGAGGGGTGGATGTACAACCCCGGACATTGCCAGTGCCATATTCCAGATGGAGGCAGTAATGAGGGGTGTGAGGAGGCAGCTTGCAGACCAGCATGGCCGTGGAAGGGCCCATCGGCAGTACGCCCGGCACAGGTGGTACTGTGCCCACATCATCTTTGAACAGTACAGTGACACAGAGATTGTGGGCCGGTACCACCTGCACCGGGCTACTCTGAGGTGGTTCTGTGAGCTGTGCAGTGAGGAGATGCAGGCACCCACAAGACAGAGCCATGCCCTGTTGGTGGAGACAAAGGTCACAGCCATCATGAGCCTGCTCACCATGGGGACCTTCCAGAGACCAACAGGGGACACCACAGGCATAACCCAGTTGGCTGCATCACGGTTTCTCACACAATTCCTCAGTGCACTGCTGCCACATGCTGCGGAGTACATCTATTTGCCCAGCACACAGGCAGAGTGCACGGCAAACATGCAGAAGTTCCACAGGGTGGCACATTTTCCTGGCATGCTACGGGCCATCGACTGCACCCATGTCAGCATCCATGCACCACCAGACCCGGAGGGGGTAGTATACATAAACAGGAAGGGCTACCCCAGTGTCAACTGCCAGGTGGTGTGCGATACCAGGGGGTGCATAATCAATATCAGTGCCACACACCCTGGAGGAGCACATGATGCCTTCATCTGGCACTAGTCAGCACTGTGCCACAGGTTCGAGAGTGGGCATATCCTCACTGGCCACCTAGTCGGTGAGTATGCTGTGGATGTGGTATGCTGGGAACAGCAGGGCAGGGTGTGGGGGTTGCTAGGGCATGGGTGCCAGGGGGTGTTGACGGGATGGCCGGGAGGGTGCATTGACATAGTCCACCATGCTAACCAGACATCTCTGCACACAGGTGACAGTGACTATTCACTTTGGCCATGGCTGCTCACACCATACCGGCGCCCGTTGACCCCAGCACAGGAGCAATACAGTGAGGCACACGCCAGCACACAGAACATCATCGAGTGGGTGTTTGGGCTGCTGAAGGCTCAGTTCTGTTGCCTAGACAGGTCTGGTGGTGCTCTACAGTACAACCCCTGGAAGGCCTGTGGCCTATTCCTGGTCTGCTGCATACTACACAACACGGCCACCGATTGTGGGATAGCTGTTGAGGTCAAAGAGGGGGACAAGCAGTGGGGATGACATGGACGCCAGGCCTGAAGGTGATGGTTAGCCCCCCCCAGGTGATGGGATCTCTGACTGACCAGGATGGCCCAACAGCACAGGGACACACTCACAGAGGAGCATTATGGAGCATACAGGTAGGTGATCATGGCCACATGCAAGGCCCAGGGCTATGGCACAGTGGGCAGGCACGCCTTGGTGTGCCCCTTGCCAGGGACAGCCAGAAGTGGGGGTGTGGACAGGTGTGGGTCCGGACACCGTGGCAGCATGCAGCACAGCCCTGCACACCCCACCCACACACCCTCACCCACACCCACACACACACACACCCGCACTCACGCATGCACACAGGACCCACCATGCCCCCACCCAGCGGGCACCAGGCATGTGTCAGATGCTGAGCACCGGTGCACAGTGGCAGTCAGCATTATGCTGGCATCATCATGCACACATCACAGTGGCAAGCAGCCAGGTGGGTGGGCATATGGCTCATGTGTGGTGTCGACCACGGATGCCACGGCCATGGGACGCACATGCGCACACCACACCAATGTGCACACAGGACAGCAGCATACAGCAGATGTGGAGGTGGCAGTTCAGGAACGCCACACGGTGGCGCTGCTGCCACGGACATGTGGACAGCCCCACTGAGAATGTACAGTGGACACAGGCTGAGCATCGGCCTCAGGGGTTGTCACAGACAGTCCCCTAGGGGTGACACTGCAGGAACACAACTGGGTCCTCGCAGGTGTCTGCAGGCCCAAATATGCCCACTCCAGGCATGCTTGGAATGCCCAAGGTGAACCCCGATGTCGACACAGTGGGGGTCGCATGACACCAGGCCCAAAGAGTGGAGAATGCACTCCATGGTGTCTGCAGCAGATGGCCACACACCAGGAAGGCCAGTGGTGCCAGTCCGGCTGTGACCGCAGCAGTGAGCCGATCCATGGCTACAGTCATGTCCACCCACATTTGCGTGTTCTTGGCCAGGAGCAGGGCAAAGTCCCTGTCCCACTGCTCTGCTGCCTGGCGCAGCTCCGCATGGAGCGCACGCACCCCTGCCACGACCAGCACCTGCTGCTCAACAGAGGCCCGGAGTAGACGGGTGTGCTCATCCAAGGGGTCATTCCCTTGGGGCGCATGGTCACTCTGCCAACCCACGGGTGTAGCCTGACCCTGCGGCCCAGCCCCCCACGAAGATGGGTGCTGCATGGTGGGTTCCTCCTGGGGCTGGTTGTCATGCAGTGCACCATTGGCGGGTGCTGCCCTAGGCCCCCCTCAAAGCCGTCCAGACACTGCTGCTGTCCCTCCAGCCACTGTGTGCAGGGTATCACCAGCATGGCTGCACCACCACTAGCACTGCCACCACTGCCAGCCATTGCCACACCAGTGGCAGCCTCGTCGATGCCAGGCACCGGGACACCGTCTGCACTGCCATGGCAGGTGTGTGGTATGGGCGTCTCCCCTGTGGCCACAACATTGCTGTCCGAGATGAAGGTCTCATCATCATTGGATCCAGACCCTGCCCCAATCTGTGTCTCAGCACACAGGGCACCATGCCTGGCATCATGCTGGAACACAGCCATGGCCTCATCTACACCCATGCCACAGGCATCCGGATGGACAGCAGTGCTGGCCTGCAGTCGATCTGGCCCCCTGAGTCCATTGGAGGTGGATGGACAGTCCTCCAGGTACAGGACTGCCACCACGGTGGAAACCTCCACCCCTGCCACTGCATGCAGTTGCTCAAAAGTTGAAAGGGAACACAGCTGCATTACTGTGGCTGTCGCCCACCCCGCCCCAGCCCCTGACCCTGTGCCCCCTCACTGCCATACCAACCATGCAGTGATGGGCTGCCACCTGTCTGGAAGCCTCTGCTGGGCACGCCCTCAAGTGTGCTGCATGGCATGGTGGCCACCACCATCTCCTCCTGTGGCATCAGTTGGAGCACGGCAGGCTGAGCCCCTCCTGTGGCGGCACACGCTGTCTGAATGGCTGCCACCTTCTCCTTGATCCACCTCCATTCTGTGCTCTCTTGCACAGACTGTTGGTGGCTGCCCCGCTGGTTCACAGCTCAGGCCATGCCTTCCCATGCTGTTGCCCAGGCCTGTGGGATGCCTGTAGAGCTGCTCAGGAGTGGCTCCTGGTCCAGGTATGCCTGGAATAGGGCGTCCGACTCTGCTCTGGTGAAGTTTGGCCTGTGCTTGCATATAGGCCCACGATCCTCATTCTCCTCTCTAGCAGTCATGTTTTTTCCTGTGAGGAATGACATGTGTTTGTACAGCCTGGTAAATTCCCCTCCACCCTCCCATTCCACCGTCCCAACAGCCCCGCAGCATTCCTCAAACCTCTAAGGGATGCAATCCCGGTCCATACCCTGTGCATTCCCGTGGTGCCTTTATAGCACAATGCATGCAAATGAGGGGTTGCACAACTATAATGAGATGCAAATGCAGTGGATTCGCCGCAGATAGTCTAATATGCTGATTTGCATATTGCGGCTGAATATCGCGAAGTTACGCATTGTGCAATGAAGATGTGCATTGCGCAATGAAGTTGTGCATGCACAAGTCAAGGCACAACATTGTGACATGCACAACAGTGCGTGCAGTGCACATGTGCACTCTGCCATCACACAGGCCGGTGGCATGGCTGACACACACACACACACTGCATGATAGGCAGTACAGCACCCGTCCGCTATTGCACATGTGGTGCTCGTGTACTGTATGGCCTATGGCACCTGGGTGCCACAGTGCCAATGGCGCTGTGGCACCATGACACTGATGGCACCCCTGTGCTATGGGTGCCATGGTGCCCCTGCACTATGGGGCATGAACCGTGGATTCCACATGCTTCTACAGTGCACCATGCATGCCATGCCCAATGGCACTGTGGTGCAGGGTGCACGGGCCAACCCTTGACCCTATGGTTGTCCTTTGCCCTTCTTGGCACCCTGTAGCATGTGGCAGTGCTGCTTTGCCAAGTCACACATCTCTGTGCCTGTGTGATAGGCGTTGGCAGCACATCGCAGTGCAAGGCGTGCATCCCCAACACATGTGGCACGTGTACTGCTGTGCACCATTTTGTATTGTTGAGCAAGCTGCAGACATACCACACTCTACAGGTCCCAGGGCTGCTAACTGGACCCAGGTGGAGCTAGTTAACCTCATGGCACTTATAGAGCCACATGCTGGCACCTTGTTCGGCCAGATGCCCCTCAACAGGCCTCGGACAGAGGTGTGGCAGGAGGTGGCTGATGGTCTGGAGGAGGCCACAGGTGCTCGGCGCACTGGGGAGCAGTGCATGCACTGCTACAGGGATGTGCAGCAGAGGGACTCTGAGCTGCTACCGACACTGCAAGCACATGTCTGAAGGGGTGCCATGCCACGGCCTGGTAAATGAACATCGCCTGTGCCCATTCCCATCCAGTGGTCCATGGGGCAGTGCCGTTGGCACACCATGCTGTGGGGGGGCTGGGACTGCACGTCCTGTTGGCTGTGGTGGTACACCATGGATGCCCTGTGCCACTGCACCACTGACACACTGGCAGAGTGTCACAATGTGCTGGGGGAGCCTGTGGTTTTGCCTGGTACTGATGTGTCTTTCTCCATATTTCCCTCCTAGGCCCTGAAGATCGGAGGCATGCTCATCTCTCAGGCACTGCATTCTGGCCAGGATGGGCCACCGCAGGGAGCAGTGCGCTGATTGCAAGCCACATGGGCATTGCTGCTGGACAGCCATGAGGTGTGCCACAGCATGAAAGTAGGCACTGTTCCATGCTTCTTTGTTGCACAGGGTGGGCAGTGGGAGTGGGTCACGTCCCTCTGTGCGCATGGCCTCTCTAGCTGTGAACTGCCTGCGGTGTCCATTGCACCATGCTGTGGCTATCACACATGTGGGGGGCTTCTGCAGGTGGACTGTGGGTGCACTTGGGCCCTGGCTGTGCCACTGCCATCCTAATGCATAACCATGTGTCTGCCTGCCATGGTGGTGGTGTGATGGGCATGGGTGGAGTTGGCATGTAATGTTCTGCATGGCTGTGTGTCCCTGGGTTTGTTGCTCATGTGGGCACACTCACTGTGGGTGGTTGCTTGCCGGTCCAGAGGTGCATGTCACCGATGCCCGCTGCACATGGTGAGTGGGCTGCAGCATTCTGGGCATGCACTCATACCGTGTTCACTCCTTTGTCCTAGGTGTTGGTCCCACTGATGTCCATGCAAGGTTATTGAGGCAGATCCTGCATGTGTCAACTGCCACGCTCCAGGTGATACAGTTGCTGGGGATGTTGCAGTGTAGATGGTGGCTCCAATGACAGCGTCGGCCTACTGTGGGGCACAGACAGCCATAGGGCCCATTGGACCACTTCATTTTCCCTTCCCTGAGCCCCCTCCTTTGCCCTCCCTTGTCTCCTTCTGTTGCCTTTACCCTTGCCCCCCTGCCTCCCCCCCTTCTTTGACCTCCCTGTTTGTGAGTAGTCCCACCTTTCCCTGTACCCATTACCCTGTTCCTTGTATATATGTGTATAATTTTTATATGCCTATTGCAATACATTATTTTATGGTTAACCATCTGTGTCCATATCTGCTTTGTAGCTGGCATGTGGAGCCATGCTGCAGCGGTGTGCATGGTTTCTGTGTGGTACGACTGGGGTGGACCAGGGGTTGTACCTGGTGGTGCTCCACCATGGGATGGGTGGCGTGGCCGTGACCTGTCTTTTCAGGTCATGTGGTGTGTGCCTTGTGTGCTCTTCACCTGTGTGTTGCTGGCTGTGTTCCAGGTGTTATGTCACCTGCCTCCCTGTAGTGGTTGCCAGTGCCTGTGCAGTAGGGACCATTGTTGCCACCCTGCTACCATGCCCCACTCTGGTGCCCGAGGTCAGGGGTCTACAGCTGCCTCGTGCTCCCTGGTCAGTGTGGCCTCATGTGCCTACCAGGCCTCTCACCTGGCACACTCTGTGACTGGTGATGGGCCCTCCATGCCCTGCGGCTTGCTGCTTGCTGTGCCTCTTGCCTTTCCATGTGTGTCCTGGAGCATGCTCCTCTGCACCTTGCACATCACTGGCTGCTGCTATTGTGCTTCTTGGCTTGCTCCCCTGCGCATCCCTGGTTGTGCTATTGCGCTTCATGGCATGCTTCTTGGTGCATCCCTGGTTGCATTATGGTGCATCCATGTAATCTTCAGTGATGTTGTGCAGGCGCATCCTGCCATGCGCAACTTTTGAATATCATGCCTGTTGCACCATGGCGCAGTGAAATTGCACTGCACCCCTCTTGCGCCTGCCTCTGGCACGTTTCTGAATATCTGGCCCTCTGACTACACTGTTTAACTCACACCTGCTGTCTCGGTCCAACTGTGTGCTGTACCAGTACTCGGTATTAAGACCAAGGTCATTATCTCAGTCATTCTGCCGCATCACAACAACCTTTGTGGAAAAAAGTGTCAGAGTTTAGATTGTGAAAGGAAATAGAAGCCAAAGTACATAGTGAGCAGCATGGTGATTCATTGATCTATTATTTGTCAACCTCCATGCACAGTGCAAGAAGAAAGACATAACACCCAAGTGTAATCCTCACTGTACAGTCAGTCACACAAACACAAAGTGGAGGCACAGAGGAAAGCTCTAAAGCAAAATCAGGGACATCCCAGAAAATCAGGGAGGCATGGTTGAGACGTATGTTTCAGAAGTAAGTGGAATATTTTAGGTGATTACAGTTCCCTCCTGGGGAGTCCTTGAAAGGCTCATATGGGGCTAATTTCAGCAGTCAATAAATTATTACATCTTGAGGCATTAGGTAGACGCCACTCTTCCTACCTGGTCTGAATGGTTAGCAGAAGTACTTCTAGCTCTAAATATAGTAAAATCTATTGCCTGTTTTTTTTTTTTTAATCTCTTCATATTTATCAGTCCAAATGGGAAGCATTACACACCTTGCTTTTGATTTCCTCAATTTATCTTTTTCCTGTCTCCCAGCTTGGACTCAAGGAACCCGGGGGAGGGGCTAGTAAGCAAGGGTGGGAGGGACATATGATTCCTGTTTTTGCTGTTGGGCTTTTTTATGTAAATACTTTTGTATTGTTTTTACCCAATGTTTATTTTATTTTTTTGTATTTTTTTTATTGTAGTGTCACATTGCTGTTGTTATTGTTGTGCACCATTGATATGATATTTTTTATTGTAGCATTAATAAAGCTTACTAAATTGCAAAAAAAAAGAAGTAAGTGGAATATTGATAATAAGAATGTGTCACCCGTGGCCCCCTGACTGATTTTCCAGGTGGGTCCCCTGTACCCCAGTGCGACCATGATGAAAATCAAACAAAGCAGTACTGCAGATGTCCACAAAGGACTACTTCATATAGTTCAATACCCAAAGGAAGCACATAACAAGTAAACAACTCCAAAAGTCTTGGGAAGTGGGTGAAAGGTGAAACTTGATTGCTTGTCTGGTGGTCTGGAGACTGTAAAAAATGGCAGTCAGAAATGTGGGAAGCAATAATCCACAATTTGCAATTAATTCAGCCATTTACATAGACTACTGTTTATAAACTGCAGAATATTTTATTTATTTTAATTTTTTATTTTATTTTATATATATTACATGCACAATACCAGGAACAAGAAACTTGGTATAATCAACAGTTTGCAATTTATTCTTCCATTTACATAGAGTACTATTTATAAGTTTCGGAATATAAAATTCACAGTACTAGTGGGGAAACTCATACAGTTGCACAGAGGGTTACCAATTCCAAATCAATACCATAGAAACAATGTTGTGTGAGAGAGACAAGATAACACAATTTTAGCAACCAGGCTTAGCTGTAATTGAAAGGTCCAGCGGAGCACATTGAGTATCTTTGAGGGTGGAAAGCATTGCAGGGCTGCCATTTTTTTATGTCAGTGGGTCATGATGAGGTAACAATGGACATGTAAACAATAAGACAATTCAGAGACATGCATATGTTATAGTAGGTTTATTGTAAGGCACGATTCATAACAGTCCGGCTTTGGCTCCTGATCATGGAATAAATCTATTGCAACCAATGCCCCTGTGCCATATTGCCAACAATAGTTATAAAACATGACATGGACACATGGGCAACAGTTAAAACAGGAACACTCCAACAGTTGTAAACCCCAACCGCCCAAAAACAAAAAAAAATACTGAAATTTTGCTAGGTTTTGTAAAATATCCTCTCCACAGGTGTTGTTCACCTGTCAGTCATGCCATGCTACATATCAAATACACTGTGTGACTGCTTTTTGGCAGGACATGATGTTTATGCTGAAGGCCATAACCAGTGTCCTGTTACCATCAGCTCAGATCCATGTGGAGTCATAGTCCCTGCTTCACAAACAAAGGAACCAACCATTGGGAGTTTGACCTACTCTTACTACTGTGGCTGATAATCCATGCCCCTGTTGCTGTTCCCGTAACCATGTGGTGTTGCTATGTTGCATATGATCTGCATGTAACAGATCACAGCAAAGCAGTCATCTCCACAGTTACAAATACCAATAATTAAAAAATAATTTTGTGACTGCAACACGTTAATGGCATGGATGCACACAGCGGGTGAATATTGGCAGTGTCCTCTCTGACAGCAGATCTGTCCATTCAGGAGTCCCACAAGGGTCCATTTTGGGTTCTCTCCTGTTTAGTGTGTTCCTTGACAACCTCCCTAACTCCTGCCTGGGTCACATGCTGTTATATGCCAACAATGTTGTTCTTCTTATCAGTGATCCCAACCAGGAAGTTCTCGAGAACAAGCTCCAGCATAACGTTATGCTCCTAGAAAGATGGTTCAATGAGTGCAAGCTTATAATGAACTACAAAACGATGAAGATAATGGTGTTCTCCAGCTCCCAAAATAGGCATAGAGCCTACCAACTTTCCATCACTAATGTTACAGGATTGCCATTGGAGCAAGTCCAGCATTTTAAGTACCATGGGATAACGCTGAATAACACCTTGTCCTTTTCCCAACATATTAACCACAATGCTAAGGTTATCAATTCGCATCCTGGGCTGCTTTATAGGCACAAGTACTGTCTGACTCCAGATGCTCTTAGCCTTGCAATACACAGCTCAGTAGTCTCCCTTATTGACTACAGGCTAGTTATCTATGGGTCAGCCACTGATACATCCATGCATCACATCAAAGTGGCTCTCAGCAAAGCCTGTCATCTCCTAACTGGATCCGCATGGCAAACTTACACGTGACCTTTATGCTCAGGCCAACTGGCTCAATTTAAAAGCCAGACTTATATCCCAAACATGCCTGATAGCAAAAAAGATTAACCTTGGACTTGTGCCCCCAGGGTTCCTTAGTCTTCTCATCCCTTATGAAAACCCCGCTGCACAAGAAACTCTGGAATCTTGATTTTCAAAACCCTCCATTGTCGTACTTCACTAGGTTAAAGATCCTTCACCTACCAAGCCCCACTCTGGTTGAACTCACGCCACTCTGATATTTCCTCTGCACCTACACTGGGCCCCTTTAAATGTAAACTTAGGCAACACTTAGTTGCAGATGCCAGCTATGATTGCTTCTAATAAACAGTCACGCTGTGATGTCCAGCACTTTGTGAGCTGACTACCTGTCTGCCTGGCTCCCACATCTCAGCACTTTCCCCTCCCTTTTCTCCCCTATCCCACTCCTTTCCCCTATCTTAGTCCGACACCCCCCACTCCTTCCTCACCCTCTCCTCGCTCCCCTCCCCCTGAGTCTCCTGGGTGGATCCATTCTTTCTCACTGCTTTCGTTTGCACTCACGCCCACCCCCTGACAATAGCCTCTTGTGGCTGCCTCTCCTCCTTTTGGCACTAGCACACCTTTGTTCCTAGTAGTCTACTTATTTCCATACTTTGCACAATACTATTTACTGGTGTCCAGGGTACCCTTCCACTTCCTTGTGTTTGGTATTTGGTTCTCCCTCGGAATAGTTGAGTATCATGTATTAGCCTGATTATTTCAAGTTTTTCTTGCTTACTCTGCCTGGTATATATTGTTACTGTCTTGTCTGTTGTTCTTTCACTGACGTGGAACCTATGTAAAGAGCTTGTTGCTCAAAGGTTTAATCCTAGATCTTAAAATACTGACTTGAAATAAAGGCTATTATAGCATTTATATTTTCAAATTAATCTGTCTGGAGTGCTTCTCTTTTGTTTTGTTTCGTGGACTTTTGAGGCTAGCTGCCTCCTGTAGGAGCACCCCCCTCGGCAGTGTTGCGCTGCTCAAAACTCGGTTTGTTATATATTGCTACTGTCTTGTCTGTTGTTCTTTCACCAATGTGAAACCTATGTAAAGAGCTTGTAGCGCAAAAGTTTAATCCTAGATCGTAAAATAAAATAAAATAATCCCCCTAGGACACCAATAAGAAATGTTGTATTTGCTGCTGCTCATCCCTGCCTCTCTTATGTAGTTCTGTAGCATGACAGTTGTTGTGCAACTCTATGTAATGCTCTGTCATTTCACTCCCAAAGTGTCAAAACCCATCCCCTGGGACCAGAGCAATTCACTCCTCCTACCATGTCCACCTGGCTGTACTGCACCACCATGGTGCCTTCAACCCTTCATTCTCCCCTCCTGCCGCAAGGTTTTCTCCATTTCTGACTCAGTCACCCACACCCCAGTATTATTCCTCATCAGCACATCACCACCGCTGACAAAAAAGTGTCCCTTCATACAGTGCATGTTCTACATCACCAGTGCGGTTGTCATGTAGTTTTAAAAAGAGTGATCATAACAGGAAACTGCCTGAAGATGATTCAGACAACATGTTCCTTGCTCTGGCTATTGTCAACATGTGTTCTGTCCTACCCAGGACCTCCTTGTAAATGAGTTGTGTACAATGGAGCTCTTTCCTGGTAACATTTCTAAATACAAATATAAAGCCACACCCCGACCCGGTATAGAGACCTCACAAGAATGTGTTGTGTCACCAGTGAAATATTTATCTTGTGAAACAAACAAACAAGTTATAAAAGGTCATGATGACAGAACAGGAATGATGAAATAGAAAAAAAACAGAAAAGAATGATAGCAGCATAAAAAGAACAATTAAATATAAAATAGGTGAAAAGGAGAACCACAACACTATTTACATTACAAACACAAGAACATGCGTAAAAACGATGTGCAGTACAACAATAATGATTAACAATTACATAAAATAATACTGAGCCATTAATGCTTCACCACTCCCCAATGTCCATCAACAACAACGTTGCTGCCCCGATGCTGCATCCTGTGGCTGTGCCCGCACACTGGTGGACAGTTTCTTAAGGATGTGCAGAATGTACAGCTGGTTTGCCTCCAATCTTGCCAAGCCAGCCTTTATGGACACAACCTTTATGGATGTTCTTTTAAAGTCCATTCTAAGGGCATGGTTGTCCTCCTCCAGCTGCACCACAGTCCTTTGTTGTAGTTCGGTGTCCTCCACACCAGCTGGTGCTTCATGTGGAACTGGCTCTGGTACTGCCGGTTCTTCAGATGGATGCTGGTCCTTCTTCCTCACTGCTAGCCTTGTCAGCTCCCTCTTAATTTGCAGCACTTGGTTCTTGTATCGTGTACTTCTTGCCTTCCTTTTCTGTTCCTGCTTTTCCCTCAGCCCTAGCAGCACTGTGTCCAGTGTTTTAGTGTTTTCTGTAGTATGGAAAGAAATATGCATTTTGAGCAGAATAAACTGTGCAAGTGTAAAATTAATGACATCATCAGTAATTGACTGTAGTACAGTAGTTTGTCCAGTGTCACCTTGCTGTACCCTGACCTTCTGCTGATGATTACCAGCCTCTGACATCACCTACTGTCCTTCGTCACTGATGTATGTGTCCCCCCAACCAGCTCATGCAACACAGTACAAGAAGTTAAAGTATACCACCCAGATGTATGTGAAAGCAGAGGTGCAACTAATATTTCAGTACTCATGTTCCGATAGGCTCTCCCCTCATCAGCACCTCAACCAGTGTCTCTCTAAGACTGTGCACCATCCAGTACAAAGCATCCTCCAAACTTACATTCATATACCTTGTGTTTTGTCACCACTTCCACATATTTAGTTGCAAGCATTTTACCACCATGTGTATCCCATTCTGGAATATTAATTTGTCTTTCAAGTGCATGTTGCCTACACAGACCATTACCCTTCCTTTCCAGCCTGGAATGAAAAAATGTTTAGTGGGCCCACACACACCTCATATGATGTGCATGACTGCATGTTTGACTGCACTTCCTAGTCCTTTGAGATACTAAACAATGTATGGTGCACAAGATACAGTGGCCCAGATATTCAAAAGGGTTGGGCATGGCTCAACAGTGTTGTGCCATGCAAAACCCACTGATGCGCTCCGGCATGATATTCAAATGTGAATTGTGCCTGGCACAAATCCCGATGTGCCAGAGTGCATCAGTAATGTATGCAGGCACAAGTGGGGGGGCATGCCCATGCATACTCTGCACAGCCCGATATTCAGCCCGGGATGTGCGGAGCCATGCATGCACAACCCATACCTGTGCCAGCACAAAGTTAAGCCAAAAAAAAAAAAAAGGCAAAGGCTGGCCACCCACAGGTGAGCTGCCACATTGCAGGGCACAACACGGCAGCTGCCACCTATGGGTGGCTACCCGAGCTCCAGCTGCACCTCCATGGTGGTGCCCCCCACGCCCAATCACAGGCATTAGTAAAATAAAGAAAACGTCCTACATCCCTGGTGGTCCAGTGGACTGCTGCCCGCCCGATCGTGGGCTAAGTAAATAGAATGACTTATCCTCTATCCATGGTGGTCCAGTGGACCGCTGCCCGCGCAATCGTGGGCTAAGTAAATAGAATGATTTATTCTCTATCCCTGGTGGTCCAGTGGACCTGTCTGCCTGATTGTGGGCTGAATTAAAAAAAACAGAAACCTATTATCCCTGGTGGTCCAGTTGTCCCCCCTCCCCACCTGCCCACTGATCCCCACTGCCCCTTTCCCCCCTGGTCAGCGGCGGATAGAGGATAAATAATTCTATTTACTTAGCCTGTGATCAGGTGGGCAGCAGTCCACTGGACCACCAGAGATAGAGGATTCCATTTATTATTTACTTCAGTCTGCGATCAGGCAGGCAGCGGCCCACTGGACCACCAGGGATATTGGGGTTTTTATCTATTTTTACATCAGCTCGTGATCAGGCAGACAACAGTCCACTGGACCACCAGGGATATTGGGGTTTACATTTATTTTACTAATGCCCATGATCGGGCTGTGGGGCACATTGCAGCGCTGCAGGGGGCGTCGGTCCCCGACAGCTGCTGTCTGGCAGAGCGCCAGGTGCAAGTCGTTGGGGATCGGTGCACCTGCATGCAAATGGTTCAATAATGACATGCAAATTGCCCCATTTGCACCTTGCATACATTATGGCCCCATTTGCATGTCAACTTTTGAATATTGCGGTTGTTGCGCTTGTGCAATGGAACTTGCGCTAGTGCATCCCCATGCTCCACTCTGGCCAATGGCGCTGGCGCAGTGCCACTGCACCATGCGCACTGCGGATGGACAGGGTGTGATATTCAATGATGCTGAGCCATGGTGCAGCTCCGTTGAATATTGCCCGGTCCAAGCCCCTGCGCAGCCAAGTTGAGCTGTGCCCAGGCTTGCGCCACAGCCTGGCGCAGTTCGAATATCTGGGCCAGTGTGTATATTTCTGTCCTGTAAATGTAGGACACCATAACTGGACATGCTAGTCAGAGGTTCTGACGTGTTTGACATAGGACATGAAGCAGCAGTAGGTAGCAGTCACAGGCCGGTTTAAGAAGAAACAAACAAACTGCACTATTGACATAGTACAAGCATTGCTGCTGCTGATGAATTTATCAACAACTAACAAATGATTATCAATCACTCAATCAATTTTTATTTTACCAGGCGAAACACCATTGAGATGGACTCGTTTACAAGGTGGACCTGGTTTACACATATAACAGTACATAACAGTAAAGCAGTAAGTCAAAGAACAATGCAGAACATTAAGGTGCAGTACAATTACAGTAAGTAAACAACAAGTGGTGAAAAGGTAACAGTAATTACAACAATACTATAATACAATATATATAGTAGTACAACACTAGAATTCTGTATAATACTATGCAAAGTGTACTAAGGCTATAGATAAAAACAGGGCTAGACTAGATATGAATAGACAGTGAAAGGTCGTAAAGGTAGAAGGGGAAATATACAGCAGCAATTACAGGAGTTTAAGGCCCAGAAGGAGTTAATGGAAGCAACTGCAAGTTTCATTAAAGGAGCAGGCAAACATGGTTTTAAAAGTGGACAATTTGACAGGGAAGGTGAGCTTCACTGTTTTTGGAGACTATTACACAGGACAGAAACAGCATAACTTATAAGAGATTTACCAAAGCGTGTTCTGATTCTAGGGATAAGGAGAGAGATCTATGAAAGACTCCTCAGAGGGTAACTTCCAGAAGACCTAGTCTCTGTTTTAGCAGAAGATCTTCCACCAGCTTCAGAGTCACTGGGCAGAATGAGAAGGAGGCTTCTTGTGCTGTGGTTACTGAGTCTAGGCAGGCAAAGTCACAGCCATGTGATTGGGAATGCAAATTGTTAGTAGGAGAGGTGTCAAATGCTGACCCAGCATTAGCGAAATGGTTGTTTAGGAGGTCAAAGATGTTTTGCTTATCAGTAGTGCATGTGCCACCAGAGGAAATTTTCTCTGAGAGGGAATTTGCCTGGACATGTCCGTCAATATCCTTTAATGTCCTCCAAAATTTAGCAGGACAGTTATCTGACGTGTCCAGTCCGGCTCAAAAATATTTGGCTTTTTTGGCTCTGATAAGTTTGGTATAAAGATTTCCAGCTCATTTAAAAGTTGCCCAGTCATCCACTTATATAGTTTTCCTCTCTTTTTTCCAGGGTGCATCTCTGCTGTGTAGTGTTGCTTTTAGGCTTGCAGAGAACCATGGACAAGATTTTTTCTTAGTTCTAATTTTTACTATGGGGTTGTGTCTATTAATGACTTCAAGAAGGATATTTTGAAACAGGTCATAAGCCTCTGTCACAGTTGGAGCAAGGTTGAAGTCTTGCCACAGTGAGTGTTGAAGGTCAGTGAGGAAAGCATATTGATCAAAATTGCTGCAGCTTGTTTTAATAAGTTCTGATCAGAGCTGATATGGCTGTGGAAAGCTTTTGGGATGCATTTATCCATTATTTCTAATGAATTTGCACAATGCAGATCTTCTGAGAGGCAGTTTAAATGTGGTCTTCCTTTTACACATGTTTACAATGTATTTTCCTAGAATATACCTGCTGATTGCTATATATTTAGCCTGGATAGTTCACAGAAGAAATGGCATCTTATTTTCAGGTGGCGGAGCACTGGCAGTAGGACACTGGAATGTGTCATGCATTGGCACGAGCTGTGTGCAGGCAATAATGCCCAGCGGCCATACACCTCACTTGCTCGCATACGGATCCATCATCCCAGTGTCATTGCACTGCTTGGTGTGAGTGACAGTCAATGCTGTACCCACTCACACAGGTCCTGGAACAAGCATGTTACAGCTGACCTCCCATTTTTATTTACAATCGGGGAACCACAGATACACTATCCATAGCCTGGAGCATACACTGCAAATGGCATTGCAGGATACCACACCTCATGGCACCCAAAATACCTCAGCAGTCCGGAGGGTGGTACATTACACAGGGGAATGGGGGAGAGTGTGGGCCTTCAGTGGTGTATGACAGTAGGAAGATACAGCATCGACAAGGCATGCATTGGAGGTATGTCAATTCCCTCTTACAGTTTGCTAGGGACATGCACACAGTTGCATACACTGGCGGGGCTACAGCTTATATAGTTGGTGGCTGGCCATGGCAGGGTGTGGATGGCAAGCCAGTCTCTGCAACAGGTCAGGTATGGGGAGAGCAGGGGTGTCTACATACCAAGGTGGCGGGTGGAGGTTCTCTATGCTATGGATATGGACCATGGTTTCCTCTGGTGTGATTGGGTCCGGGGGACCCTACACTATGGAGCTCTGCAGGGATGGAGTTGGAGCGATCAGGGGTGGTGGGGATACCTCTAGTCCACCAGGGCTGCCAGGCTGCTGTGCACCTGGGTGCATTTCTGCAGTCCACCTGTGGGTGGCTTGCTAAGTTAGGCTATCTATTCAATGCCTAACTGTGGGCTGCACTGCTCTGGACTGTGAGTGGCACATTCCAACTGAGTATGCTGCAACACGGCATTTGTATAGGAACGCACCCTCAACTTGCACAGTATACTATTTGTGTACACTCTGGCCCATTCCTTTGTGGCCAGCACATCCTGCACATTTGAATATCATGCTGCATAGCATTATTGGAGTTGTGCGGCACATCTCCCTTTTCTGCTGGGATGTGCGGTGTATCACCTTTGAATAAGGGAGCCCGGGACTAGGCTACCCTGAAGAAATACATTATCAAAATGGTGAAATCATGACCCCACTGAAAACAAGATATTGCATGTAATCTGGGACAGCCTGAGAAAATACAGTGCAAAAATGTGTAAATGAAGATCCCTATGAAAATGAGATGTAGGATCTTGCCTGCGCTATCCGGGATACAAAGTACAGGATAAGAAATATTTAAAGGAAATCTACTCTAAACTGAACTTCACTATGTTCACTGACATAAACAAACAGTTTCTTTATTGTTTTATAACATATTAGAATGCAGTATTTTTTTTAATCTTGTGGCCATGAGGATGGTGTGTACAGAGTGCCCGCGCGTGTGTGTGTGTGTGTGTGTGTGTGTGTGTGTGTCTGTGTGTGTATATCCAGGATACAAAATATAGGATAAGAAATATTTAAAGGAAATTTACTCTGAGATAAACTTCACTGTGTTCACTGACGTAAACAGTTTCTTGTTTTATAACATATTAGAATGCAGTATTTATTTTGAATGTTGTGGCGATGAGGATGGTGTATACAGAGAGAGACTGAGAGAGAGTGTGTGTGTGTGTTTGCTGTATCTCCATATATTTTTTCCCCAAAAAGCATAGTAGAAAATGCCTGCTGATTGCTACAGTACATATTTAGTCTGGGTAGTTCGCTGAAGACCTGGCTTATGTCTGAGATAGTACTTACAAGATAGTGTCTTGAGAGGTTAAAAAAACAGTGTAAATTATAGATTTGCTGGAGAAGGGATGACATTAATGAGGTATGAATCTTTCTTGAAAGACAATACATTCCCAAGTAAAACTAGTATTAAAAAGCTGTTTAAATGCTAAGTATTTAAATGTGCAAGTTATTGCATTCTGAAGGGGTAAACAAATCCCCAGCTTAATAAGCAACCAATATTTAAGAAATATTTATAAAGCTGTTTCGGTTTCCTAATGGCATCTGATAAGCTGCCTGGATTTGTGTCTCAAACATTCTTAACAGAAAGAAAGGAGTATTTTATTTCAGTTGGCATGGAAGGATACTTTGAAAAGTTCAAAACATGTGTTCCATGATACTCCATTTTTCCAGCTACAGATAGCAAGATGGCTGTAGGCTCTGCCCACAGCCATAAAAATGTACCAAGAAGTAGAGGTAGGTTTTGTAGTACAGCTAACACAAACTATAGTACAATGGTTGCTGATGTCATTAAAGAAAACACCAGAATAGGTAAAGAAGTGGGGTTTATTTGCAAGAGTTAGATCTTGCAGAGTACTACAAGAGGAATTTTTAGTGTTTGGGGGGGTAGCTTCCATTATAAGTTGTTGCAGACCATATATGTATCACAGAACTCTTTAAGAGGAGTAGAGCTAGGGAAAACCATTCGAGGTTGAAGTCCCCCATAATGATCACCTCCGAAGACAAGGAATCCATGGCAGTATGCAGATGATCCAACAGTTTAAGTCCCCCAGATGGAGGTCTGTAGCATCCGATTATACAAAGTGGCAAAGAAGCTGAGAGTTGCACCTTAATTGTCAGATGTTCAAATTCTTTAGGCATAGATGGAAAGTCACTACTGAGGCAATGAATTTGTCACCAATGTAGATTATGATCCCCCCCTCTAGTGTGCCTGTCCAATCTGAACACATTATAGTTGGGCATGTTGACTTCACAGTCCTGTGTAGAAGGTCTAAGCCAAGTCTCGATAGCTACAAGTACATCTGGGTTAGTATTATAAATTCAGGACTGTATTGTGTCAGATTTTTTTTTAACATACTGCAAACATTAATGTGTAAGAAACTCAACTCCTTGAGTTGATCCAGCTCAACAATTGCTAAAACAGGGCAAATAGGACCTGGGTTCAATTCAACATTGCCAGAGCATAATAACAAAATCAGAATGATTTTTTAAGGGCACCTAGCATCAGCTTTAATAAACTAAACTGGACTCCTTTGCAACGTCGGAAGTTAGATGAAGGAGAAGAATTGAAATTAGGGCCACGGTAGCCCAATGAGGTATATACAAGCAACCTAACTGTAAAGGCAGAAGCATTAGCAATAGGTGTGGAAGGCATGGGGTAACAGAAGTACGTATTATTGACAGAAAGCATGGTACCATATAGTATGCAATACTGTACCAGAAGATCTGCATGGGAAAGCAAATCTAATTTTGCAGAAAGGGTGAAAGATTCATGCACACTAAGATAATTAGGGGAATATACATAGGAGAGCCCAGTGTGAGGTTCAAGAATGTTAATGAGGAATCCTGCTAAGCAGGCAAGCATAAGCAATAGAGAATTCAAATTTGGAAGCCTAAAGTAAATTGCTCAAATATCATTAGTCCCTATAAGGCAAATGGTAAAGGAGCCCTGTATAAGAAGGAACAGGGTATATGCAGAAAGAATTCTTTTGAGACTCCTAAGAACTTTGAATAAACCAAAGGGAAGATAGGTTCAGTGAAGGAGGAGGAGAATAAAGTGAGCAAAGTGTATTTAAAGAGTGCCGGGTGGGGGTGGCGGGAGGGCTGAAAATCAAGTTAAGGAGCTTAGCAGAAAATAGGCAAGCTGTAAGCTTTAAATTTAGGTAGAGCATGCAACATCCAATGGCAGGCTTTGGCTGGAAAGAACAGCCAATAGGATAGCTGTCTTGATTCCCGGTCCCCGAAGAGCAGCGTATCTGACAGCAAGAACGGGTGGGTGAGCTGGATGCGGAGACACGGCTGACTAGCTTATCCAGACATAGCTGCCACACAGCAGGGAGCCTGATAAAGGGTGAGGAGATCTGGAGCAGAGAGAAAGAAATGCAGCAGAATTAGTAAGGCAAGGCAGCAATCAGTAAAACGGTGGGAGGGATCTAGAAATAAAAGGGCAGAGAGCCTAGACAAAAGCGAAGCAAAGAATGAAAATAAATAAAAGAAAAATAGCAGGCTTAGAGGATTAAGGGTGGGATCAGACAAGGGAGAAGTCTGGTGGGGGTTGGAGCCAGCAGTACCAAGCACAAGAGGCAGAGAAATTAGCCACTAAAGTTACAAAGAAAATATGCAGGGAACAAGGCAGGCTAAGGAAAAAAGAGAGAACAAAAGAAATTAACAATACAGTGCTAGAAAGGAGAACCTGGTAGGGGTATGTGCTAGCTCTACTGGCTCAAAAGCTGAGAATTCAGCCTCCAGAGGTAACAATAAAATAGACAGAAAGTAAAGAATTCAGGAGAACAGAAATTAGAGCGAAGGCAGTTCAAATTCAAGCAGATTTGCAACACAACATATAACTAATTGTGTTGTATCACTAGTCTACTTATGCTCTAAACATTTAAATATTGTAAGCAATGATTTAAAGCAGCAGAAGGCATAACATAAAAATCAAGTTAAGGAGCTTAGCAGAAAATAAGGCAAGCCACAAACTTTAAATTTAAGCAGAGCATGCAACGTCCAATGGCAGGCTTTAGCTGGAAAGAACAGCCAATAGGAGAGCCGTCTTGATTCCAGGTTCCAGAGGAGCAGTGTACCAGACAGCAAGAATGGGAAGGCAGGCAGGTGGGCTGGATGAGGAGACATGGCCAGCTGGCTTGCATGCAGCATCCAATGGCAGAGTTTGGCTATAAAGAACAGCCAATAGGAGAGCCATCTTGATTCCCGGTCCCCGAGAGCAGCGTACCTGACAGCAAGAATGAGTGGGCAGGCTGGATGAGAAGACACAACTGGCTGGCTTATCCAGCTGTGGCCACAGCACAGCAAGAAACCCAAGCAAGGGCAAGGAGATCTGGAAATGTCAAACATTTTATCCAAATATCTGACTGACATTGAAAGACAAGAAAATGCTAGGGGGGTTACTAGTGGTTGCAGCAGTTCAGCTGCAATGATTAATGTGCATTAAATGTCCAGCAGGCCGGGGTTTGATTTGCACACTCACAGTTTCCAGTCGCACACTGTGTGGCATGCATTGAGCAATATACTCAACCTTCCTGTACTCACCCAGGTCACACAGTTGTACAGTAATTAGCCTAGTACAGAACTGCATAATCACCCTGTTACTTACCTGGTTGAGTAACATAGAAACAAATAATGCTATAAACATGCATTTCCTATCACTGTTAAAGTATTATTACCTGACCTGATCCAGTCATTGACATCACTAGCCCACTCATGTTTGACCTGACCACATCATGACATTACTACACCTCTCATGTCTGACTTGACTCAGTCATGGCATTACTAGCCCTCTTACCCTGACAGCAGTTTCTGCTGAATACTTCCAGATATCCTCCTGATTGCCTATGATGCCCCTTCTATGTCATTGTCACAGTTTGACCACTGTGCTGTAACTATGAAGGCTATGATCAGCCAACAGCCCCACACACACCTTCAGCCCATTACCCATTCACTATTCCACATTCTGCACAGGAGTACACCACACACTCCACCATGGCAGTAATAAGACGCAACAATGCCAGCACTGCATACTGCAATGCTGCAGTTCAGTGACATGGACATGGTCATCACAAGCAATGATTCACCAACATTCCAACAAAGGTGTTGGGGCACTGAAGACTATGCCACTTACAGTATTATAGTGGTGTGGCATTGGACATGGAACTTTTGGCCCACTCTGCCAGCAACCAAGGAACCACATGTGGATAACCTCATCTAGTATCTGTCTTCTGACAAGATATAACTTGTTATAAGGATCATATAGATGAGGTGACTGACTGATGCCATCCCCAACATGGTCACAATGATATTAAGCTCCACACACCCGCACCTCCGTAGTGATCCCTCCCCTCCACTGCAACCACTCTACAGCATGACTTGCAATGGAGGAGTGTTTACCAATGACTTCTGTCATGATTTACACAGGGCCACTTGGTGAATATTAGAGTTTACTCAGCACCAGTATGGTGGAAGGGGTCAGGTGGCCAGCTGTTCCTCAGGGGCACTTCAGCTTCACAACCAAGAAGATGTACACTTTTTACGGTGGTGCCTTTTCGCTATGGTGCATGGATGCATGCAAGGTTCCTGTGTTTTGCTGCAGCACAACACCACAAACAGTAGTCTTTCCATTCAGATTTTCATAACTACAAAAATTGTAACAATATGAGAAGCTTGCCAGACAATGGCTCCCCATTGCTCATACTCTGTGCCATTCTAGAAGTGCTGGTGGTGGAGTCGCCCACAGCTGGGGCACTAGCACTATCTGCAGCACCTGTTGCAAATGGACAGGAATAGTTAGATCAGTTCAGTGTTGGAAGTTGTAAAGCATAACATTACAACAGCAGCAGTACTCAAACACATTCTGTGTTGTGGGAAAGGCCAACAGTAATACTACTTAACCATGGAACAACACTGATGATTCCATGAAGGGAGGTCAGGATTCAAGATATACATTAAAAGGTCCACTTCAAGCAAACAACTGTGCACATCTATCATTCAGATAATGAAGGAGTACTGCTGTAAACAGTCACTGAGGGACATGACTGTTCAGGGTGAGAAATGGGAATCTGGATACACACACTGTGGCACACATATATGCAGGAGAAGGCAGCATTGCTGCCTCCCAGCTAAAGGGGTTGCAATGAGACAGAAAATATGAAACAATGGGCAGGCCTGTGCACTACGCAGACCCATTGGACATTCTGGATGAGGGTGAAATGGTAGGCATGACACATGCGGCAAGTCAGAGATAGTCACAGTGGAGACATTTGTCATGCACATGATTGCAGACACAACCAATGTTAACAGTGTAGAGGCTGGACAACAGCACAAAAAACATTTCCAATTGTAAAGCAATCCAGATGATAAATGGATGCATTATCCTCTCACTTCATACACTTATCACTGCAGATATATGTATGGAAATTGGCAGTGCTGCTGCAGCATGCCCATGCAATTGAGAGACACTGTTTTAGACACAGTCTTCCCTTAATGTGACACACACACCATCACTGTGATAGAGGAGTTGCTGTCAGGTCAGGTGCTGTCCACCATGCATGCCATCGCAGGCAGGTACGTTATGAAAACACAGAGGTACTTCTTGTTTTTAATATTTTGCTGCCAGTATTTAAATGGAATTACAAAGTCAGGAGGACAACATTACATGCAGTGTATAAGGGTAACTGTTAATTTACCTAAATTATCTATGACAGTAAGAGTTGGAATCCCGGGGGGAGAGGGTGTCAGGGCTTAGGTCCGCAGAACTCTGCTGCAGTAAGCCATGGTAACACAATATCATGCATTATCGCCTTTCTATCTTGAGTTATAATTGGAAGACTGAGTGTGTTTAAAAGTTGTGCTGCCTTTCTGTGCCATCCTACTTGAAAGTTACCAATACCATAAAGTGTAATTTCAGCACTGAATGGTAAAAAGAACTAGAAGAATCAAGATAGTCAACTCATTGGTGATGCTCTCCTTCACCCGCATCCATTTGGCAGAAGATCTGGTGGAGTCCGATTCCTGCTCTCCCATCTTCTTCTGACCCCAAACTCCAATGGTGACTGCTCCACCTAGTGCCTCCAGAACTTCAGGGTCTCTTCTCTGGAGGTTGTCCCATTTGTGCTTAATTTGGTGGAGTGACCAGGACATGACTCCCCCTCCCTCTCTGTCGAGGGTGGCCTTAACGGTGGCCCACAAGTTCTCCTGCTCCTTTAGGAGGAGTATCTGGGGACCATACAGTTCCCCAGCATGGGTGGTCACCTCCTTCATAAGGACCACCACCTCTTTATGTGAGAAAGGGGGGGCCAACTTCCTCCTTTTTCTGCCACTGGAAGAGGAGGTTCTGGCCTACTGATCTTGATTGTGGTTCTGTGCAGGAGATACCATGCCATGGCCCTCCAGCTGCTGATTCACCACCTGCTGGTGTCCCTGCTCCTGCTGCCCCTTATGCTCCCCTCAACAAAGCTGCTCTTCCTCCTCCTGGCTCCTGACGATACCCATTCCCAACCTTGTTGCTGCCATTCTTAGCAATAACATCAATTAGTATATATGCTTCAGAAAAAGAGAAAAAATCTCCACAATAATTACAGTTTGCAGTAAACAAAACAAAACAAAAAAAAAAGCTTTTTGGCTTCTTTAAACATCTGTACTGTGTATTCCCTAATCCCTCCTAAGTTATGTCACACTCTCTCTCTCTATCTCACAGTCTCTGGACTATCTTTCTTCTCTCTGTCCTTAGTCAGATGGTCATTAATCTCCCAGCCAGAACAGGAAGATCTGACTCCTGGCTAGCAGCGTGTACTGTGATTTCCACCTGCCTTTCTGTCTTGAGTTATAATTGGAAGATTGGCCTATCCACCTGCATAGCCGTGGATTTTATCTAAAGCAGTTTACAGAAAGTTCTGCAGTTCACATTGAGACACTGTTTGCAAAGTGCAGAAATATTTTTCCATGGATATAGATAGTACATAGTCCACATCGCAGTTGTGCGGATGACAAACAACATCAGCTACACCATGAATCAGAGACCCATTGTTGCACTGCTTGAAGGCAACCCTCACAAAAATGCATTGCTTAGGAGCATCTGTGCATAGTGGGCCCTATGCACGATTGGAGCAGAGTGGCTACATATGTGTATCTGGTGTGCATAGCCACTCTGCACCCTACACACCACCCATGCGGGATGCACTGGGGGGGATGCAGGACCAATGCACTGATCCTCCCGGATACATGGACCACACAGTACTGAGGGCATGCTGTGAACATGCCAGCACTACACGCCATGCATAAAGGTGCATAGTGCTGGCCATGGGTGTGTGGAGGGGTGCAGGGTATGCCGGGGGAACCCTACTCTAAGCCCCTCTATGTTCACTGTGCAACCATCGGAACTCCTCTGGAACAGGGCCGATAGCCCACCCACCTGGACTGCTGCCACCTGCCCTTGCACATGTTGGTGTGGGGCCCCTATTAGGTGCCACCCACCCCCCACACAGGGGCACAAGACAAATAATGCTACCCCATCCCAAACAGCACCACCAGCCAACACCCACCACCAGTTTCCCCCCAGGCATGTGGTGGGGTAAAGTGCCCCCCTGAACCATCAACAGACCCCCCCCTGAAACCTGTCACTACAACCTGCTCGGGGCCACATTATGGGAGGGCTAGTGGTGTTGCCCTCCTCTCTCCAGTTCAGTTGCCGGCCTTGGTTTTCTGCAGGGCATGCTGCCAACACATGCCCTGCTACATAGGGGATCCAATTTGATGCCCAGCTGGACCCGCGACCCCACCCAAGGTCACCCTGAAGAGTCCTGCATGCTGGGGGCATGGCCTGGACAGGTAGCCAGTGGCAGTGGATTTCGCCAGTGCACACCTGTCTGCAGGTGCTGAGCTCTACAGGTGGGATATGCGCCACCGGGCACATACTTCCCACCCCTATGTGCATAGGGGCCAGTATGATAGATTACACAAAGTGAAGTTTGGTTTAATCACTAGTGGCATTTGTAGTAATGTTACTGCTCCTGTATTTGTAGCCATGTGATGTTGCTGCATTGCATATGATGTGAGTGCAGCAGATAACAGTAAATAAAACAGTAATTTTAATCTACACAGTCACAAATGCTAATAAGTAAAAAATTTTTTTTTTACATTACCACATTACAGCACATCATAAAATTCCCTCTAGGACACCAATAAACAATGCTGCATCACCATGTGCTGCTGCTTGGCCCTGCCTCTGCTATGTTCTTCTGTTCTGTATCATGGATGTTGTTGTGCAAGTCCATGCAACACACTTTCACTTTACTTCAGAAACCTATCCCATGGGTCCAAAGCAGTCCAGCTCTGTCTACCTGTACTGCACCACCAAGGTGCCTCCATAGCAAAAGCAGACATCCAGAAAAGGAACAGCAGCAAGCGAAGAGGAGACTGCTCTCTCAGTGGAAGGGAAGTAAATGCAAATCTAGGAGCTTTCATTATTACTTCTTCGCATTGATATTGCATTGGGAAAAGGAGGAGTAGGAGTTTGAAGGTTGAGCAATGGCTACTTAAAGTATCTTTGAGTGTGGATAGGAAAGATAGGAATATAAAAAGCAGTTGCTCAATATATCTAAATGTGTGCAACAAAGGAGGTAAGGGAAATAAAGAAAATGTTTTGCACTGATAGAGGGGAGAGGGGACTTGGGGAGTGTTTGGTATCCTGCATCTGGTAGGTGGGGGTCGTACAGGCAACGACAGCAATGAGTAGGGTGGTAGGCTGCAGAACAACTGTGTGCACCAATCTTTCTAAACATTGCCTGGAGTGTGAGGATGTTTAGTGTGCAACCACATAGAAAAACTTAGAAAGGAGATTGAGGGTCTGCAGGAGGAACTAAGACAGGCAAGGCAGATTGGGGGTGGGTTTAGCCCAATACTGGTGGGAGGAAGAAGGGGAGATGAGGGAGGGCGATTTAAGCCAACAATGGTGAGGAGAGGGTCAGAAGAAGGGAAGCAGAGACAAAGGGGCCCAGGCCAGGAAGAACGATTGCCGGGGAAACCAGGTCAGGAGACAAAAGACAAATGGAAGGAGGAGATAGGGACTTGTGAGGGGAGGTGAAGAAGTGGCAAAAGTCATGGAGTGGAAAGGAGAGAACAGGTTACTATGAAGAGAGGGAGAGGAGCGGGCATTTGTGAAGGGTCTTCAGAAAACAGCTGTGCACTGCTAGAGAGGAAGAAAGTGGAGGAGGGAAATGATGAAATTAGAGGAGTAAATGATAAATGCCTGGACCAAACTGGAGCGGGGGGAAGTTCTGCTGGGAGAATTGCAACAGGTGTAAAAGGGGGAAATAATGTGCAGGAGGAAGAAGAGGAGCTGGAAATGAAAGAGGGAGATGAATGGAAGCAAGCAGGGAGTAAGAGGGGTGGAATCTTAGTGCTGGGGACTCAATACTAAGAGGAGTTAGGTGGGGTAGCAAGGGAGAGAGGCATAGTCGCATTTGGGTGGAAGCCATGCGAGGAATGACAGCGGAAAGGGTGGGACAGTCTGTTCTGAAATATGCTAGAAGGGGTAGGGACAAGCCTCATTTAATTATACATCTTGGGACAAACGACCTGGCTGACAAGACAGTAGATATAGTCCAGAGGAGGTTTGAGGAACTAGCACAATTATGTGAGGGGGCAGGAAGATCAGTAACTTTTTTCCGACATACTCGTGCCAAAGGCAAGCACAACAAGAAAGCTGAGAATAGAGGAATTTAACGGATGGCTAAGAACCTGGTGTAGTGCTAAAGGGTAGGCTGTTGGGGGTGGGAGGGGCCTGGGAGGACAGTAGTCTCTATGCCAAGGACAGACTACACTTGAGTGAGGAGGAAAGAAAGTGTTGAAACAGAGGATGGAGGAGTATATAGAGGAAGTTCGGAATTTAAACTAGGAGTGGGGGGTGGCAGTTGGGGAAGAGATATGCAGAGACCACAGGTTGGGAAATCATATGAGCTTACCCCCCATAACAGTGACAAAGGACAAATGACAAGTACTATTGGTGATGCTAGGAAAGGAGGGCAGGATGGGGGTGGAGGGTGGAAGGTGGTTACCCTTAATGCTAGGAGCCTTGGGAGGAAAACTGCAGAGTTACAGGTTCTCATGGCAGAGGGAGAGGTGGACATTGCAGCCATCACGGAAACATAGGCCACCCAATATAATGACTGGGACCTGTCTGTACCAGGGTACAGGTTATTTCGTAGGGAAAGGGTGATTGGGAAAGGAGGGGGAGTGCACTATATGTGAAGGAAGGACTGAAGTGTGTAAGGGAGGAAGGGGAGGAGGGTAGTACGGAGTCACTTTGGGTGCAAATCCAGGATTCCAAGAATAGGATTTTTAGAATGGAAGTGGTGTACAGGCCACCATCTCAGACGGAGGAGTTAGACAGGGAACTAGCGGGACAGATCAGGAGGACCTGCGGGAAGGGTGGTGTGGTGATTGTGGGGGACTTCAACATGCCAGGAGTAGACTGGAGCACCCCAACAACCAGGAACAGAAGGGAGCAGGTACTGTTGGATGCCTTCCAGGACAGCTTCCTGCTGCAAATAGTCAGTGAGCCAACCAGGTTAGGGAATACCCTTGACCTTGTGCTGGCAAATGGGGACTTTGTGAGAGAACTTACAGTGGAGGAACCGCTGTCAGGAAGTGACCACCACTCAGTATGGCTCACATTGGATATGGGCAAGGAAGGACTGGAATCTGGCACAAGAGTGCTGTACTTCAGGAGGACTGATTTTGGGAGGATGGGGGAAGTGGTAAAAGGGTACCTGGCCAGAATTCAATCTAGTATGGATACTAACCAGAGGTGGGAGCTCATAAAGCTGGGGATAGTGGAGGCAACCAAAACCTGCTGCAAAGCCCAGAGCAAGAAGGTTAGGGCTAAGAAACTGAGCTGGTTGAGCAAGGATGTCATGGAAAAGGTAAGGAGGAAAACAGCTGCCTTTAGGAAGTACAAGAAAACATGGAGGGGGAAGACAGAGAGGAGTACTTGACAGAATCAAGGAGGTGACAAGAGCAGTAGGGAGCCAAAGCATCTGTGGAACTCAGGCTGGCACAAGGCATTAAGAAGGGGAGAAGGACTTCTTTAAGTACATCAGGGAAAAAAGGGCTGTAAGGACCACATAGTAAGGATTAGGAAGGAGGGGTTGGGTGGAAGCAGGGTACGTAAAGGCGGAAGACTAAATGAGTACTTCTGCTCAGTATTTACTAAAGAGAAGAGGGGGTGACACCCAAGGTGGGAGAAATGGCAGAAGCAGGGGGGAAGTGGTGACAGATGGGGAAATCATGGAGGGCAGAGTTCGAGAGGGTTTGAAGGCACTGAGGGTGGACAAGGCGCCAGGCCCAGATGGCATCCACCCCAGGGTACTGAAGGAGCTGGCAGAGGTCCTTGCAGGACCTTTGGCAGACCTATTTAATGCCTCACTACATTCGGGGTGAGTACCTCAGGACTGGAGGATGGCTCATGTGGTGCCCCTCCACAAGAGTGGCCCCAAGGATGAACCGGGAAACTACAGACCAGTGAGCCTCACATCCATCGTGGGTAAGCTAATGGAGACTATCCTGAAGGAGAGGCTGGTGGCCTCCAGAGGCCAAGGACTACAGGACAGCAGACAGCATGGCTTTACACGTGGCAGATCCTGCCAAACCAACCTGGTCGAGTTCTATGACTGGGTAACTAGGCAACTGGACAGGGGCCATGCAGTGGATGTCCTGTATCTGGACTTCAGTAAGGCATTTGACTCGGTGCCACATGGAAGGCTGGAAAGGAAGTTAGTAGGCACAGGGGTGGGTGCAAAGCTGGTGAGATGGGTAGGAAACTGGCTGCAGGGAAGGCAACAGAGGGTGGTGGTGGGTGGGGAGCTCTCACACCCAAGGTCAGTGATGAGCGGTGTCCCACAGGGCTCGGTGTTGGGACCAGTGTTGTTTGGGATATTCATTGCAGACATATCATGGGACATCAAGAGCAAGATCAGTCTGTTTGCTGATGATACCAAGGTTGGCGTGGTGGTGGATGACCTAGGGGGATGGCAGGGGTTGCAGGATGATCTGGCAAAGCTTGAAACCTGGTCAGACACCTGACAACTGGGGTTTAATGCCAAAAAGTGGAAGGTGCTGCATTTTGGGATGAAGAACCCAAGGAGGAGTTACCAGCTAGGGGGAGTGCAGCTAGCCCAGACAGAGGAAGAGAAGGATGTGGGTGTGCTCATTACAGGGTCAATGAACAACTCAGCACAATATAGGAAGGCAGCTGCAAAGGCCAACAAAATGCTGGGTTGTATTGCAAGGGGTATATCCTCGAGGAGGGAGGAGGTGATTCTGCCACTGTATAGGTCATTAGTTAGACCACACCTGGAGTACTGCGTGCAGTACTGGCATCCGTATCTGAAGAGGGACATTAAGTTACTGGAGGGGGTGCAGCGCAGGGCAACAAAGATGATCAAGGGGCTGGGGGACTTATCATATGAGAGGAGGTTGAAGGAGTTGAACATGTACTCAGTGGAGGAGAGGAGAGACAGGGGTGACATGACTGAAACCTTTAAATACATGAAAGGAATAAACAAGACGGGTACAGAGGGGCTGTTCAAAGTAAGGGAGGGGAGGGCTACCAGGGGCCATGAAATGAGACTGGAGCGAGGAAGGTTCAGGAGGGAGATGAGGAGACACTTTTTTACAGAGAGGGTGGTGGCTGGGTGGAATGCGTTACCTGCAGAAGTGGTATGCAGTAGAACAGTGGACTGCTTCAAACGAGGATGGGACAGGACAAGGGGGAGGGTTAATGAAGGGGAAGGGTGGAAGGGAGGGGCAGCTGCAGAATAAGAGGTGCTAGCTGCACATTCGAGCAGACTTGATAGACCTCTAGGCCTTTATCTGCTGGTAAATTTTGTATGTTCGTATTTCCTTCCCCCCACAAGGGTCCCTCTGCAGTCACTCCAGTTGTACTCATCATCACATCACCCCAGCTGCCTGTCTGTTCAGGAGGGTCATGTTCTGTGACTGAACCACCGGTAAACTGTAAAGTGTTATGGACTGAAAATGTAAAAGTAAAATAAAGCTAAATTAAAGACCAACAGTCGGACAATATGTTCACTGAACTTTTGTCAACCTTCACATGCAGTAAAGAGACCCATGACAAGACAGTGTTATGTAACAGCAAAACTTTTATATGAAAAAAAAAACAACAAGTTAGAACACAACAATGAACTATGCACAGAAGAACAAACAAAACACCAAACTAGTTGCAAAAAAAAAACAAAAAAAAAAAATGGAACTATTTACAATACAATCTACATGGCACAGTAAGTGCTCAAGATCAGCACTGAGTGGTCAGCTACTGGTCTATGCTGCAGTCTTCCCATGGTGGCACATTTCTTTCATTAGCCACAAAATGTGGCACTGGTTGGACTCCAAATCAATTGAGTCTAGCCTGCATCTTGGCCTCCAAGAATGCCACCTTTTTTAAAAATGATCTGATATCATCCTGGATGGCACAGGCTGCCGGTGGGGTGTCAGCTACTTGGGCACCTGGTGCTACAGCTGCAGGTGCCACTGCCACTGGCACTGCCACTGTTTCCTTGTGGAGGTGCTGCTGGTGTGCTTCCCTTGTTGCCAGCCTTTCCATCTCCTCCAGATCTTTTTCACTCAGTTCATTGACTGTGTGCTGGTTTTCTTCTTGCTGCTGACCTCCTGTGGTACTGGTGGTGGGGGAAGCAGTGTGTCATTGTTGTCTGTGGGACATAAAGAAATATGCAGTTTCAAGACAATGAACTGTGCAAGTGTCAAAATAATGCAATCTTCAGTAATCAGTAATTGTAGTACAGTAGTCTGTCCAGGGTAACCTTACTGTAGCCTGAACTTATGCTGATGGTTTACAGCCTCACCCCTCATCTGCTTTCCTTGGTCCCTGCTGTATGCTTGTACCACCCCCTCCACAACCCACAGAAGATGGGACCATTATTTGGAAATAAAGAAGATCATGAGTATGTAGCTGGCCCGTTGCTGTAGAGGACTGAGGCACTGTGTGTCCTTTAATTCTTACCATGTCAGCGACCCGAGTTCAGGAAGAAGCTTGAGTCACTAGGGGTTGGCCAGGGGCACAGGATTGAACATCTGGCACAATGCTCTCCTCTCCCAGGGAAGGGGAGGGACGTGGCATCAGTCTTCAGCAACACCCAGTGGAGGCTGGGTGTGCATCAGGATTGGGTCACCTTGGGACAGGGTTGGAGGTGTCAGCAGATGGCCACAAGCTGGGTGCAGGAGTGCACTCAGCCTGAACTGGACATCAGTGCACAACAGCACTTCCGAGGGACTGAAAAAAGCCAGAAAACTCACCTCTATGGGTGTGCACGGTGAGACCTCGATGCCTCTCCAAATGAGGCCCCAGGGCCATTGAGGGCTGGTGATTTGTGGATCTCAGTCTTGCTTGCATAGCCCCCAAGGAGAGCCCCACTGCAGGGGACAAGCTGTGGGCATCTCCAGCCAAGGAGGGCCTGGTGGAGGATGCCGGCAGGAGGTGCTCTGGCACAGAGTGGGGGTAGCCTTCCCAGTCACCCCAGGAGGAGCAGAAACAGAAGTGGAAAATAAAGACCATGAGTATGTGAAAGCTGATGTTTAACTAATGTTTCACCACCTGCATGTTCCACTAGGCTGCCTCCTCATCAGCACCTCAACCACTGTCTCTCTAAGGCAGTGTACCATCCACTGAAAGCCCCACCCTTACATTCATGTACTTTGTGTTTTGTCACCCCCTCCACATATGTACAGTAGTTCACAACATTTTACCACCGCACCATGTGTATCCCTTTCTAGAATGGGAATCCGTCTGTCAAGTGCATGTTGCTCACACAGATCTCGACCTTCCTTTCCAGCCTGGGATGACTGACTGCATATCAGAACTGACTTTGGGACATGTGCAAAATGAGATAAATGCAATACTGTAGACAGTTCTGACCCAGTGCATGGGCCCAGCAGACCCTGGCACACATGTCGATACCTTGTAGGTGAGGTTCCCTGACCAACCACAAGGTGTGTCGTCTGTGCCAAAAACACTGCTCCATCCCTAACCAGGCTGGGGCTGGTGCAGCATGCTATAGCACCTTTCCCATCAGCCTTTTCTCATTAAACTATTTCACTGAGTTCACACTTGAACTCAGCTCACTGGCACAGTAAGGCAGCGCGTTCCCCAGTGGTGCAACAGACATCCCTTCAAACAATGTTATTTAATGAATTCTTTGTTTTTTAATATTTTGACCTCAAACTTTCAAAATAGTCTTCTTATCATCCCACCTCATTAAATCCATAAGTGAAAATTGTGAATCCGTGCCGAAATGCCATTCTGTGCCACAGGTGCTCAAACATGTTTTGGATAGGATGTGAAAAGTGACAGCTATACTGTTCAGGAGGTAATGTGAAAAAATGGCTATGCTGAAAATTTGGAGTCAAAATATTGAAAATTACCAAAGTTATGCACGTGTGTAAAAATCTTTCAATGACCGATCGTAACTCATCCATTTTTGAGCGTTTTTTCACCACATTTTGAACATGGCAATTTTGGGACCCCACCTCATGAACACTGGCAGTAAAATTTCATTATGCAGTCCCAAAAGGTGATTTTGTGTGGCATGTTCCGAAAAGGCCATGTTGAACATTTGGTGAAAAAAATCCTAAAAATGCAAAGTTGTGAACATAAGTTCAAAATGCTATTGAAATACATTATATGGCACTTACCTTTATTCCTCAGTTCATGGTTCAGTTTTGAAGAGTGCAGACACATCTTGGTCCACAGCGGATGACAGCGTTCGACCTCTGGTAGTAAGTATAGGGTAAGGGAAGCGTGTGGGGTTGTGGGTGCTCAGTGGGAGGGTCGGGATTGGGGAGGGGGCAGTGGGATGAAAAGGGATGGTTTTCTTTTTTTCAGGCTAAAAAAAACAAAGACATCGCAGGACTTTTTTTTTGCAGGAATGGAGGAAATATATAAAACTATTTTGGGACACTGGGAGGTGGGCTTCCCAGTGTCCCACACTACTGGGGGTGTTGTAAATGCTGACATGGGGATTATCCCCCGAATATTGGCACTATTAATAAAATGACAGGTGGTGGTGGGGCATCGGACGCTGGGGGTGGGCATCCTATGTCGGATTATACAACAACAATACAGAAAAAAGTAAATATACTGTCACCGAGGAGAGGGGCCCCCGGTGTGCAGATAACAGTTTATCCAGGCACTGCACAGTCAGGGTGGCAGGGCGATAATGACACTAGCCCCATCCCTGACATATGAGTCACAACAACAGCTTGTTGCATTATATGATACAGCTGTTGTTTGTTAGCAAACAACAGCTGTGTCGTATAATGCAACTAGCTGTTGTCACAAAAATAGTTAACAATTTAGTTGTTAGGTGGCAAAAAAAGTCGTACAATTTTCATAAATGGAGACTTTTAAATTTTTTTGCACCACTGTAACTTTGCCCCCACTGAACCAATCTACAAGAATTTTCAGTATCAAGACAGCCTGGCACAAAGGCTGTGCTTTCTAAATTTCATGTAAATTGGTTGAACAGGGGCAAAGTTATGAAGGTGCATAAATTGGGGTTTAACATGAAAGTACTTACTCAACCTTATTCTACAGGCAGGACCGTACCTGTATACTATATATCAATAGTGGCACCATCTGGATGCAATGCAATATTGCTGAGCATACTGTACCACAAAATGCTACAGCATGCTGCAGGGAGCAATGTAATTCAATGTCAGTCAAGCACTTTTTTTACTGCAGGATTCTGTGAGATGTCATTTACTTCAAGTTATTGCATTGCATCATGGCTGGCTCCACTGCATATACTGTACACACTCACCCCAACCCCCCAAACAACAGCATGCTTGTTTAGTATATGAATTGCCTCATTCCCTCTGCCCTCATACACATACACATAAAGACCCATTTTCCCTTTTATGTACTGTGCTTAGCCTTGCATTAAATTACAGCTGAATGGGTTTCTCACACCTGCTAATAGCCAATCAGTCATATAGACTAATAGAGTATTTTCTTTTGTTTTGTGCCCTTATTATTGCTGTGAGAAGATTGCTATGTATATTGCTATGCTATGCTTACTGTATATAATGTTCTTTTTGTAATAACTGCTGTCACCTGAGGAAGGATCCTGATATTGGACTGAAAACTTTTGTACTAAACATTACTTGTTCCTCCAATGAAAGGCATCAAAGCACCTACTTTGTTTCTCTGTTGTTATAGTAAGGAAATAATAAAACAAAGGAGCATTTTTCCAGGACATCTTGCGTCACCTTCAAATAACTATTGCTGGGTTTCTTGTGCGAATCATATGATGGTAAGTAGAAATTTTGGAAGGCTATATTTCATTGTTGAGCTACTTTCCATTGTATGAATTACTGAGAAACAAAACATATTCATGTCCGGCTGATGTGATTTATTTTTCACTTACCACTGAGATGCCCCAATTCAGAACAGCTGGACTGTCAGGTTGGTTTTCTCCCAGTTTAAATATTTCCAAACAGTTCATTAAGGTGTGTTACAACTCTTGTGTGCATAGTGCTGCTGACGAGGCTGTTTGGGGATGAGTAATGGCCCAGTTTTCTCAAATGACTACAAGGGCTGTTTTTCTTCTACCTTGTAAGTAGTCTTTCACCTGATCCTGGGAGAGCCTACTCATCAAATTGCTCCCCAAGGTCCTGTATACAGGAGGAGAGCTTCAGTAAGATAGCAAATCATATCATTAGACCTGAAGAGGCATGCATTAAAATCTACTGCTGCTGACAGCTTGGCTTTTCTTGTTTCTGATATTGCAGTTTCACTGCTTGCAAAGCAAAAACATCTGTAATATAGCAAAGCAAATAAGTCCTGTATTGCTTATAATCATTATTACCTCAGGTCAATGAACAGTAGTTGCATGTTGTGAAACATTTGTTACATATATTCTAATTTGTAATATTTCTTATTATGTTTCTGACAATGTTTATGTTTAGTCATGCAAGGTGAAAAATACCCACACTGGTGCCTGATTACCTGGTGAAGATCAAGTCAGATAAGTTCAAAGGGGCAGGGGAAATACACCCCAGAATCACAATGATGCTAAGAAAACAATAGGCAGGGATGCTTGTAGTAATCTTTCGTGAGTCTTCCATGATGCACGGGAGTGTGCAACTGTGGAAGAGTTTAAGCAGGGTTTAAAAACCTACCTGTGGAAAAAAGCTTTTAAAGTTAACTGAAATGAGCAACTGTTGTATTGGTATCTGATTTTAATTGTATTAATCTGTCATTTGATGTTGTATGATTTGTAAGGGGTACTAGCAGCATCCTTCCATAGCATGTTCTGGGGACACTGATATTTTATAATGTTATCAATTACCTGGAAGCTGGATTATTTTTATATTATTAGGTGCCTTGGCAATGGAAAGGCACCATACAAATAAATTTATTATTATTATTATTATTATTATTATTATTATTATTATTATTATTATGTGTAGTGCTGGAGTGTTGGAGAGTGGCTGTTATGGTCCTCATCTTTATGAAAATACTCCAGTTCTTCTCAGGAAACTACAGGCAAGTCAGTCTAACATCAGTGCTGGTCAAGGTCCTGGATGTAATTATCAAGGGCAGAATAATGGAGCACTTGGTTTAGACCAAGGTTCTTGATACCTCCCTTTATGGCTTTAAAAGGGGCAGACAATGTATAACCAGCCTTATCTCCTAATTTAAGAGGGTGAAAAGGGATGTGGAAAGAGGCATGGCCTTTGACATCATCTACAGTATCTGGACTTAAGAAGGCCTTTGACAATGTGTTGTATAACACATTTTGGGGCAAATTACTACAGCATGACATGCATCAGGCATATACAGTATAAAGTGGCTTGTTAACTGGGTTGCAGACACTGAGCAGAGGTTAGTGACTGACAGGTACAACTCTGAGTTGTACGGGGTACTAGCAGCATCCTTCCATAGCATGTTCTGGGGACACTGATATTTTATAATGTTATCAATTACCTGGAAGCTGGAATGTCTAGCAGGTAGCTAAAGTTCACTAGTGGCACTAAACTGACAAAGTTGGAAAACTCCCTTGAGGATTGGAAAACCCTTCATCAGAACTAGAACAATCTGAGTGATTGGTTAGACTCCTGTAATCTCAGGATCAACACAACTACTACAAATGCAAGGTGCTACGTATAAAGAAAATCAGAGATAGGACCTAAACACTGTGGGAAGCTTACCTTGTTCAAGCAGAAGAGGATGAGCACCTACAATAGCAGTACAACTGTGAGCAATGAGAAATCCCACTGGCAGAATAGAAATGCCTTTTGGATTTTTTTTTAATTTGTGGAATGTCTAAAGCCTAGCGGAGATATTTAAAGCACAGATTTTTTTTTCTCATGTGGCTTTTAATGTACTGTAAGAATGGGGTTCCCTCAGTTTACATTGAAAAGTTCACTTTAACTGAAGTTTGCTGACAGTTTCTAAACAGACAACTGACCATCAAAATATCAAATGAAATAGCTAGCCAGGTGTCTGAGGGCCACCAGGAAGCAACATGGGTGCATTTCTGATGAAATTCATCCACTTGCTTTAATGGAATTTGCACATACTGAAATGGTTGTGGAATTCCGTTCAGTGGAAACAATGCAGAACTGCAGAATTTTGGAGCAAAACTGAGAAACTGCAATGAATAAACAATGTTTATATTTTTTATCTTTTAAATGTTAATCTGGAAAAATGGTCCAAGGTTTGGCAACTAAAATTCAATGCTAAGAAGTGCACAATCATGCACCTGGGCCACAAAAACCCTGAGCAGAATTACAGGATGGTGTGTGTTGGTGTGGGGGGATTACAGGATGGTGTGTGTGTGTGTGTGTGGGGGGTGCTGCTGGCAGTCACAGGGTAAGAATGGAATCTGGGAATAATAATCTCTGAGGACCTAAAGGTGGCCAAGTTGTGAATAAAGGTAGTGGGGAGGGCCATTGGTATGCTGGGGTGCATAGGAAGGGGTATCACTAGCAGAAGAAGGGAGGTGATGATGCCACTGTATAAAACACTGGTGAGACCTCATCTGGAACACTGTGTGCAGTTCTGGAAGCAGCACCTAAGGAAGGACATAGACAGGGTGGAGACGGTACAGGGAAGGGCAACTAAGATGGTGCAGGGATTGCAACAGAAGGCATATGAGGAGAGACTATAAGATCTCAATATGTATACGCTGGAGGAGAGACGAGAATGGGGGGGATATGATTGAAATCTTCAAGTACCTAAAGGGCATCAACAATGTGCAAATGGGAGACATCTTTCAGTTTAGGAGATGTACAAGAACAAGAGGGCATGATATGAGGTTAGAGAGGGGCAAGATAAGGGTGAATGTGAGGACGTTGTTCTTTACAGAAAGGGTGGTGGTCCCTGGAACAGCCTGTCTCAGGAGGTGGAGGGATCAAACACAGTGGGGGGATTCAAAATGCATGGGACAGTCACAAGGCAACCCTACAGGTGGGAAAGAGAAGCTAAAGCCAATGACCAAGTAGGGTCAGCAGCAGCTGATATAGGTAGGGAAAATGGTCAGATTGGATGGGTCTAGCAATCCTTATCTGCTGTCAAACTCTGTTTCTATGTTAAATGCAGTTTAAGACTGGGTGTGCAAGATTTTCAAAAGGGTGGGCGCAGCATTAATGTCTGTATTTTGGATGTGTACTGTATCCATGTAGTTCTGTCTAGATGTCTGTATCCTATTCACAGACAGCTGAACACATTTGTGACCTTTCTTGCAGTTTACAGCTATTTCTACAGCAACTATGGGACTCATGTCCGATTGTTGGAAACAAGTGTAGAATTCCATCCAGAAATTAAGACCAACTTTTAGTGGGCAGCATTCTGCACTTGCGTCAGAAAAACAGATGCACCTCTTTGAAAATCTTGCCCTGGTTTATCTAATTTGATGGAATGTCAGTGCTTTCATTAATGTTATTTATCTGAATGAGTTAGAGTTTTTATTTTATTATTGATATGCTTGTATTGTAACCTTAACATTTTGGCTCCAGACTGCCAATGAAAATGGGCTGTTTAACTCACTAGGACTATTCTGGTTGAACAAGTCAGAGAAATCTGAAGTTCCAGAATCAAAAATACTGAACAGCACTGCCTAGAAATCATAACTGACAAGAGGCAGAATCATGATACAGTACATGACCACCGCAACGAGGGTCAATAGAATGCTGGAGTGCATTAAAATGGGGGTGAACAACAGGATATTGAAGTAACACTTCCACTTTACAAGTTCCTGGTCATGTCCCATCTGGAGTCCTGTGTGCAGTTCTGTGCAGTTCAATACAAAAAATACATTGAGTTGATTGAAAAGGTGCAATACAGGGCCACCTAATGACTAGGTGTTCTGGGTGAAAGAGATATGAGGAATGCCATTGGGGCCCTTATCACTTTCACATTGGAGAAAAGGATGTTGAGAAGGAGCACAAACTCAGTCTTACTGGTTCTCTCAAATGGAGATGGAGAGAGGATCACAGATGTAGAAGTGGGTAGCCATCTGGGAACTAGCGACCATCGAACAGTATGGTTCACAATAAACACAGCAATAGAGTCAAGCCATACAAAGGCAAAAGTACTGGACTTTAGGAGGGCTGACTTTGACAAAATGGGTGAGTGCCTAAGGAATGCACTAGCAAATAGGCAGGAAGGAGGGGTGGAAGAACAATGGGGAATAATAAAAACTGCCATCACAGAGGTAACAAGCCTTTGTGTGAAGCAAATAAACAAAACGAAATGATGTAATAAACCACTATGGTTCTCAACGGAAGTAGCAGTGAAGGTTCAAGAGAAAAAGAAAGCATTCAGGAAGTACAAGGAATCACAGAAGGAGCAGGACAGAGAACTGTATCAGTTAAAGCAAAAGGAAGCTGGGAAGGCAGTCAGAACAGCAAAGGCCCAAACCAAGGAAAAGATAGCCGACTCAGTTAAGAAGGGGGATAAAACCTTTATAGGTACATCAGAAAGCGAAGAAAGACCAAGGGAGGGATAGTGAGGCTTAATAAAGGGAGGAGGGTGGGCAGAGGGTGACTGTGAAAAGGCAGAGATACTAAACAAATATTTTTGCTCAGTATTTACAAATGAAGAGGGGGAGGTACCTAAAACAAGCAGTAGAAACACTCTGGATACAGAAGTTGATACCAGTCCATTTACAGAAGAAAGGGATCTGAAAGAACTCTTAAAACTGAAGGTGGACAAAGCAATGGGGCCTGATGGGATTCATCCCAGAATTCTAAAAGAACTAAGGGTAGAACTAGTGACACCACTGCCTACCCTCTTTAACAAATCATGGGAGGATGGGGTGGTACCCGAGGACTGGAGGAGGGCAGATGTGATTCCCCTTCACAAAAGTGGGAGCAAGGCAGAAGCAGGAAACTACAGACCTGTTAGTTTAACCTCAGTGATAGGGAAAATGATGGAATCACTTCTGAAGGAAAGAATTGTCGAGTATCTAGAGGCCAGAGGGTCACAGGACCCAAGGCAGCATGGATTCACAGTGGGAAGGTCATGCCAAATTAATCTGATAGATTTCTTTGACGGAGTGACCAAAGTAGTAGATCAGGGAGGGGCTGTGGACATGGCCTACCTAGACTTTAGCAAGGCATTTGACACAGTCCCACACAAAAGATTAATATACAAGTTAGCCAGCTTGGGAGTGGGTCCCAAGATGACAGCCTGGGTAAAGAATTAGCTGGAGAATAGGACACAGAGAGTAATAGTAAATGGAGTCCACTCTGAAGAAAGGGGGGTTACTAGTGGGGTATCGCAGGGTTCAGTATTAGGACCGGTCCTCTTCAATGTCTTTATAAGCGACATTTCAGAGGGACAGGAAGGAAAAGTATGTCTCTTTGCAGATGACACAAAGATCTGCAACACAGCTGATGCACAAGGTGGGGTGGAAAGGATGAGAAGGGACTTGGCAAGGTTAGAGGAATGGTCAAATGTATGGCAGCTTAGATTCAATGCTAAGAAGTGCAAGGTAATGCACCTGGGAAACAAAAACCCAGGGGAAGAGTACACAATGGGGGGTGAGATACTAACAACAACAAAAATGGAAATGGACCTGGGGTAGTCATATCAGATGACCTAAAGGTGGGCAAGCAATGTGAGAGGGCAGCAAGGAGGGCTGGGGGGATACTGGGATGCATAGGGAGAGGCATCACCAGTAGAAAACAGGAAGTTATTATCCCTCTGTACAGACAGCTGGTCAGTCCCCATCTGGAGTAATGTGTGCAGTTCTGGAGACCCAATCTCCTCAAAGACATAGACAGAATGGAAGCTGTCCAGAGGAGGGCAACTAAAATGGTGCAGGGTCTGCACCAGAAGACATATGAAGAGAGACTTAAGGAGCTTAATATGTATAGCCCCGAGGAAAGGAGGAGGAGGGGGGACATGATAGAAATTGTCAAGTACCTCAAGGGAATCAACAAAGTCAAGAGGGTAGCATCTTTAAAAAAAGAGGTGTGCAGAACAAGGGCACAATTTGAAGATGGGGGCGGCTCAGAGGTAATTTAGGGAAGTATTTTTCACAGAGAGGGTTGTGGATGCATGGAACGGTCTTCTGGAGGAGGTTGTGGAGTCAAAACAGTGGTGGAATTCAAGCATGCATGGGACAGTCATAAGGCAATTCTACGGTGTGGGGGTAGGAAGAAGTAGGCTGCTGGTTAACTAGGATCTGCAGCTTATCCATTAGGTAGGGAAATGGGCAGACTGGGTGGGCCAAGTGGTCCTTATCTGCCGTCAAATTCTATGTTTCTATGTTTCTATTACAAATACCCAAGAGTATTAACAAGATTGAAAAGAGATGTTTGATCTGGTATCTTATAGCATATCGAGGGGACACCTTGAAGCACAAAGGCAGTAAATTCAGTGGTAATGTTAGGATGCACATTTGCTCTCAGAGGATGGTGAACCTATGTAATGGCCTACTAGCAGAGAGAAGAGACATGAAGACAATTCTGGCCTCCGAGGAAAGCCTTATCAAGTTTCTGCTTACCAATGGACTCACATTGTACCCATGTTAGTGGAGTTTGTACGGCAATTACTATAAATTAGTAGATGTTTTCACATGCAGAATAATGCCTAGGGTGACTTGTGTGACAAGGTGTTTTGTTTGATACACCTGAGGTGTGGGATGTCCAATAAACTGCAAAAGTGAAGTTTAAGGGGTTTGTAAAAGTATCCCAACCTGAGGATGTGGAAAACATTCCCATTTCACACATCTTCCATGTTTCAATTTATATAACTAGTGGAAAGATGCATCCAGCTGTTCTATACAGCTCTACAGTATTTGCACTATGGGATAATACCTGTGACTCAGTGATTCTGTTTCTTTGGTGCTCAAATGAAGCTTCATTTCATTCTCCTGCTCACAGAAACTATTGCTGCTTGTCCCTGGCCAACCTCTCCACTCAACTTAGGCTCTGACTCCCATGACTTTGTCAGCTTATTCATAGCTTTCTACCATAGTGTGGCCACAGTGGTGTCTCCCCAACTCTGTTTGCAGACTGATTTCTTCAGATGGCTTCAACTGCATTTGCTAGGGGTGGTGCCCTTATTGCTCTGTTGCTCCCACCAGCCCAAGATTGTTTAAAACAATTCTGCACAGTCTGAGCACAAGAATGTCCAAACCCGAGACACAGCTGTTTGTGATTAAGAGCTTTAAATTGCCAAAACTGTTATACACTGCCTGTTATATGTTGGTGTGCATAACTTTAGTAGGTTGAAAAATAAAGATTTTCGTTTATAATTGAGGGTCACCAGTTATTACAGCAGAAATATTCATTCCTGCTTATGAAAAGGGGAGAGGGGAATATATATATTTTTTTAAAACTTCGGAAATTACTGCTGAGCACAAGTACTCATTTACAAAGGTTCCACATCAAATACATAAGTACAATAAACAGTTCCAAGGAAATGCAGTTGAGACAGGCTCAAAAACTTAAGAGAGAACAATCACATCCAGCTCTGAAAAAAAAGATCTATGCAGATTTAGATTGGTGTACAGTATAAAAAGTCACAGTACCAAGATAAACTGAATAAAACAGTTTAATTGTTACAGTTGTAGTGGACTGCAAAGGCATAGAAACATAGAAGCTGTTGGCAGAAAAGAACATCTTGGCTCACCTAGCTGCCCCAACGGCCATATCTACTGTGCAACTGTAGACCCTAACTGATCTCTGGCCTTACCCCCCCCCAGCCCTGTTACTAAGGTCCCCCTGTGTCTATCCCATGCATGTTTGAAATCTGTTACTGTTTCGGTACCCACAATATCTGTTGGGAGGCTGTTCCAGGTGTCCACCACCTTTTCTGTAAAGAAACATTTCCTCACATCCTCTCCAAATCTCCCTCCTTCCAGGATAATATCATGCCTCCTCATCCCTCCTCATCCTTGAGCATCTCTTCCTGTGCAATATGCCACCCTCCTGTACATTATTGATACTCTTGAGGTATTTGTATGTTTCTATCATGTCTTTCCTTTCTGTCCTTTCCTCCAGTGAGTACATATGTAATTCCCTGAGTCTTTCCTCACAGGGCGTCTGATGCAGGCCATGCACCATTTTGGTTGCTCTTCTCTGTACTGCCTCCATCCGGTCTATGTCTTTCCTTAGATGGGCCTCCAGAACTGAACACAGTACTCCAGGTGTGGCCTCACCATTGATCTATATAAGGGTAGCACTACCTCCCTTTTTCTGATGGTGATACCCCTCCTTATGCACCCTAGCATCTTACTAGCCTTTCCTACTGCCTTATCACAGACCACAAAGATCTCTTAAACTGCTTACTCTTGGGAATTCAGCAGTGTATCATGCCATTCATTTAACCAATTAGCAGTCCTGACAGCAAATAACCCCTTGACCAGTTATGTATGCTAGAAAGGAGACTTAATGTCATTCCTGGCCATGCTCCTGAAGTTGTATTGGTTGGAGATGGCATGGAAACAGTTTGTTAGCGTAGGGGGTGTTAAGCCCAGGAGCACCTTTTTGGCTAGCAAACAGGTCTACATCTTTATTCATCTAGGTAAAGGTATTTGGTTAGGGAGTTCATAAAGGGTACTACTATGAGTATGGTTATCTGCATCAAGTATAAAGTGGCACACCTTATTTCAGATCAGATTTACTCTGTTTAGCACCATGTGACAGGCAGCTGCATAGATGGGAAGGCTATAGTCTCTAATTGACAGAATGAAGCTGGCCACATTAAGGTTTCTAGCACCCCTAGTGAGGATGTTCCAGTTATGACACAGGCACACAGTTTTTTGTTAACTATGGCCACCAGATTGTCAACATGAGGACAAAAGTTACAGTGTCATCCAGAGTTATTCCAGCGTATTTCAAGGTCTTCACCTGTTCAAGGTTTTGCCCAGGCCATTTCAGATGACAAAGGGTGGAACTTTCCTCTTCTCTGGGAGTTTGTCTGTAAATGAGCAGCAATTTGTTTTTGGAGAACCAGCTTTCTATTGTCCTGAAGTTACTTTGGAGAATGATGGTGAGGCTGTCACGGTCAAGGTTTTTCGACTAGATGACAGCATCATCGGCATAGAGAAGTATGTTGGCTGTCTGACAAGCATCAGACAGTTAGTTCATGAAGAGGCCAAATAGGAGTGGGCCCAAGATGGAGTCCTGTGGGCCACAGATAGATACTCCACAAGTGTCGGACAGGGATTTCTCAATCTTCATACACTGGGAGTGATTGGTGAGATAGCTGTTGACCCAGTCAGCTGTGTTCTTTGATAAACCCAGAACAAGGAGTTTGTTTAGTTAAGAGCTTATGGTTGACTAGGTTGAAAGTCTTAGTCTATTCAGTATATATAGCTCTAACAAGGTCACCATTATCAAGAGCCACATGACTATCAATCAATCAATCAATAAATCAAATCTTTATTTATCCAGGCGAACATCATTGAGCAAGGCTCATTTGCAAGATGGACTTGGTTTGAACAAAGTCAATGTACAATAGAAACAATACATATTCATCTATACAGTCAATACAGTGGAATACAAAAATAAAATAATTTTCAAGGTGCAAGAACAATACACAAGTAAGCATGATGCAGTACAGAACAACTTGGCAAGGATGTAGATGCATATATATAAATAAAAAAGAGATTGGGAAGGGAAGAAGAGCAAGGTTAAAAACAAAAGTTAGGGTTTTATACAGCACTTTGCTCATCCAGGTCAGCCAGATAAGTTAGAGAGAATGGAACAAGGGGACGTGACTCAACCATTGGGTTCAGAGAACCTCACCAAAAAATGGGAGTCAGGGGGTAAACTACCTAGACATATACGGAAATGGACAGCAGTGTTAGAGAGCAGATAGTAGGTATGCATGAGTGACGAAAGGAATAGAGAAGAGGAAGACAAAGAGTAGAAATAAGAAACAGAAGAAAAGAGGAATATAGTTGGAGTATTCCAACAGCACCGTGTTGGTGCTGTGGAGCTTCTGGAAGCCATGCTGTGATACACACTGGAAACTGTATTTTTCAAGGTATGTGACAACTTGGTCAGAAACTATTCTCTCATGGCCCTTTGATGGGGGAGAATAGAAATGGGTCTGTAATTGGCAAGGCTAATGTGGTCTCTGCTTTTGAAAACTGGTGTAACCAGAGCAGTTTTTCCACTTCTCAGGGAACTGTGAGTAGAACAGATAAAAGTTAAACATTCTAGAGATGGAGTAGGAAATTTCCTCTACTGTTACAGCCAGAAATTTTAAATCAACTCAGTCACTCAAACATCTACTGTAGTTTTTCCAAGTACTGTACTGATGTATTTCAAGACATCTTTGACAGAAAAAGCCTTAAAGTAGAACTTAGGATACCCTGGTTAGGAGCCCACCATCTTGGAGGCTTCAAGACCGGGTTCCCTGCAGGGGATCTGGGCAGACTCCGTGTGGATGATGGAACTGAGGTCAGTAAAGGTTGTGCTGAAGTAATTGGCAATTTTGGTGGGATCAAGGGCCTGTTGACCCTTCAACATTGAGCATTTAAGGAGATGTTTTTAACTCCCTTCCCTAGGAGCTCTGTGAAGTTGTCCCAGAATCTTTTGCTATTGCTTCAGTTCTTGGTCTACTGTTTCTTATAGAAGTCAGATTTGGCCTTTCGTATCATATTGGTGCCCTTACTGAAGGCTTCCTCATAAATATCCAGCCATTATGCTCGATAAACACAGAAGCCTCCTAACCAACCTAAGCACAGCAGATGGGACCCCTTGCTACTCTGCACCAGACATGTGGACTCTGACCTCACCAGTTTCCTATCCAAACTAATCCAGATCTGGGACTAACATGCCCTCTTGTCAAAACCAGAGTTAGGAAATGACAGCACCCATGGATCTCTGCAGCACTGATTGGCTAGTGCAAGGCTCATGACAAGGCCTGGTCACTCAAGAAATCCTCCCTATTTCCTCATGCACGTCAACAATTCAAATCAACTGCATCAAGGCAATCCATCATGCCAAGGCAGAATACTTCAAAAGCACCTGCACACCACAAACACTACCTCCTTCTGGAAGATAATCCACACTCTGATTGCCCCCCCCCCGCAACAGTCCCAGTCCAAAAACATAACAGCCAAACTATCTCAGACCCTCAAAGTATTGCTGACATTCTTAACAATTTCCTTACAACTTATGCCCTCCCCGACCACCCCACTGCCCCCCATCATACCCCTTCCTCCTCTCAAAATAATTTCCTTTTCTCATATGTCTCTCCTCAAGAAGCACTACTCACTCTTTTATCACTTAACACCAACAAATCCAGCCCAGATGGTATATACCCCAAACTGTTGTACATGTCTTCCCCAGAAGTTGCTGCTCCATTAGCCCATGCACTAAGTCTCTCCTTCCCCTCTGGAACAGTGCCCCAGGGCTGTAAAACTGCTACAGTGATTCCTTTCCACAAAGGTGGAGAGCCCTCGGTCCCCAGTGATTATCGTCCAATCTCAATCCTCCCAGCCCTTGCCAAACTGCAAGAATCCTTAGTACACTCCAGACTGTCAGAGTATCTAACCTCCACCTACTTCCTTTCTCAATTACAATCTTGTTTTCACAAGCACCATTCTATTACTGTATCTCACCCCTGCTTCAGATCACAGAATACAACCAACCTGGTGGCACTGAGGATTGAGGCATCCTGCCTTACCTCATGCCACGCCAGCAACCCAGGTTCAGGAATGAGCTCGGGGAGCCAGGGGTCAGTCGGGGAGGAGAGAATTGAGCATCCTATGGACTGCTTTCCTCTCCTTGGAGGGAGGGGGTCCTTGTCCCACAATGCTTGTGGCCCCCAGTGGAGACTGGGGGCACAGCAGTAGGGGACCAAGTAAGAGAGGTGACATCAGGCGGCCAACTTGAGGCATGTGTGGGAACTTGCATGTCTCGCATTGGATGGCATTGCATGTCCTGCATCAGGGGAGGGAGGAACAAACAAGGGAAATCCCAGGCTCTGGGGATGTGAAGGTGGATGCCCAGTGGCCATGCCCACATGCCCAGTGCTGGCCTGAACCCTGATTCAGCTCTCTGTGATCCCCTACCTCTCTCAACGAGTCAGCAGGAGAGGGGGATACCCAGCATACCCGATTTCCCGATCGGGGTAAGGGAACTGGTGGCTGGTGGAGGCATGAACCATGCAAGTCCACTGGAAAGATGCCCTAGAGAGTCAGAGTTCAGGAGAAGGCAGAAACAAGAGTAAAAAAAAAATCACAGAACACATCCACTCAGCCATGGCCATGGCCACTTGACAGCTGCCATATTCATGGAATTGGCCAAGGAATTTGACTCAGTCTCTCACTCCCCCTCCACACCAAGCTAGGTGCAGCTGGCCTTAGCCCCCCTCTCAGTATCTTGCTTCATGCTATACCTCAAAAACAGGCAACAGTCAGTTAGGGTGGTGAAATTCCTTCGCCTCTGCCATCTGCATGCTAGCAGGGTTACCACAAGGGTCTATCCTTGGCACCATACTGTTCTCAGCCTTCATAAATGACCTCTATTCGATATGTTCCAGCTCAAGGATACGTATATACACAGGTGACACCATTCGTTTTGTCTCTGGGCCTACTGCCTTGGATATCCACACCCAACTTCTACAAGATCTACTAATGATGCAATCCTGGTTCCTCAAAAAACAATTAAAAATAAACACCCTGAAGACCGGTTCAATGATCTTCAGTTCATCCAAAAAACTCACAAGATTACCTCCCCCCCAAGCTTTCACTACCCTAGATGGTTCCTCTCTAGTCTATGTCTTCGCTTACAAATACCTAGGGGTCTGGCTTGACTCCCACCTAAATTTCTCTACTCATATAAACACCATCACCTCTAAGCTACGCCCAAAACTCGGCATTCCATACCCCAATAAAGACTCCCTCCCTCTCATCACCCACCACAAATTAGTCTCAAAGACAATTACCCATTTTGACTATGCCAGTATCATTTATGGCTCAGCCCCAGTCTCCTTGCTCTCCCACCTTGACATCCTAATAAATTTCTTCTGCCATTTCACTTCTAACTCCCCCCCCCCACCGAACTCATCACTGCCATCTTTACTCCTCCCTAGACCTAGCACCCTTGTCACTTAGACACATTATCCATTCTGTCTCTCTCATAGCCAAATACTGGTTTGGCCAATTTCCACCCTGCCTATCAGAAATACTATCCCTAGTAGCAATCTCACCATATAACCTATGCAACAGGGATGCCCGCACCTTCTTCCTCCCCAGCCCCTCAATGTCTACTAGTAAAGCCACCTTCTCCTGCAGACTCTGAGCTTTATGAAACCTCCAGCCTCCCTCCCCAACTTCGGAACCTTCCTTCCTACCTCTCCCTCAAGCAGCACTTACGCCCCCCCCCCTTGTTCATGTATCTACACTTACTAACAACTCGGTACTCAGGGACAGGTCTGTAGGCAATCATGATCCCAATGACAAACAACAGTAATTTTAAATCCATACTTTATTTTTGGTAACACTGTGGTGACCCTGCATGTTGCCTGTAACCACACAAGTTTATATGCCGTGAATAGTTGTATTTCGTTTTGTACTGTACCATGTGCCCTCTTTTGTTACCCCAACTCCTGGGTCGCATCTGGAAATGAGCCATGGCTCAGTGTGCCTTTCCTGGTAACCACATTTTAAATAAAATAAATAAAATAAATCTTTGGATGTGGACAGGGGACTCTATGTCCTGGCCAGTGCCCACAGATTGTCCCTCTCCATCATGCAGGCAATATGATGGACCTAGAGTCCATTCTGATCTTAGATTTCTCTATTACTCTCACAAACCCTGTCTAATGTACATCTGTCCTTTCTCATGCACTTGCTCATACAGATTCAAGTGCCTCAGGGGCATTGGACTGGACTAACCAGTGCAATGCACCACTCTGACTTGTCAGTACAGGGCTGGAATCTCAGAAAATGTATTGCATATTGATATTTTGTAACTGGGTAAACTCACTGGAATCAGACCAGTTTTTCAGGGCTGATTCAGACAAGCATCACATCGCTAAACATAAAGTAGTAAGCACAACCTCACATAAGAATAACAATTCATAGTATAAGTGTGAGTGACATTTTGATGTGTAGCAAAATGAATGGATTACATTTACTCAAAATAACTATATTCACTGTGTTCATTGAGGTGCTTCCCTAAACTGTTTTTAATTATGTATCTGTAGCACATTTTTGCTGCTAGTCTCAGTCATACAGGTAGATAGAGATACTGTAAATGTACAATCTACTGGTGAAGTTGTTACGATTCTACAGAAATTTGCAATTTGGGAGTCTTACGAATTCCACGGCAAGCACACCAAATTCGGTGGCAGATTTATTTTATTAAAAGCCTTACAAAAAACTCCCCCATCCACTGAAACATAGAAACATAGAAACATAGAAGTTGACGGCAGATAAGGACCGCAAGGCCCATCCAGTCTGCCCATTTCTTTTTCTACCTTATAAATGTGCCATCGGCCTTTGCTCTGTCAGTGACCTATCTATTCATAGTCATTTGTATTGCTCCCTTATGCCTATCCCATGCCTGTTTGAAGCCCTGCACTGTATTCATAGCCACCACTTCTTGTGGTAAGCCATTCCATGCATCTACCACCCTTTCTGTAAAAAGAATTTCCTCACATTCCCCTTAATCGGCCTCCCTCTAATCTCATGCTGTGCCCTCTTGTCCTGCTATTTTTCTTATATTTAAACATGTTAGACTCTTTCACCTTGTTTATGCCCTTAAGGTGTTTAAATGTCTCGATCATATCACCTCTCTCCCTCCTTTGCTCAAGGGTATACATATTGAGCTCCGTTAATCTGTCCTCATATGTCTTCTGATGCAGTCCCTGCACCATTTTGGTTGCCCTTCTCTGGACTGCCTCAATTTGGTTAATTTGGTGCTATAAAAGCCATCCCTGCCCAACCCAAAAATGAATAAAGCCATGACACCACCCTCCACCCAGCACCCTCCTCCTCTCCACCCTGGAGAAATGGTGATTTGTGAGTGACCGTGCTTGAAAAAGTAATACCTTCACTATACACACGTCAAACACACTTCGCCCAACTCCCCCTTACCCACCCACTCCAAGGCTCTGCCTTCATTTATAGGGTGGATCCCATAGTGCCTTGCGACATCCTGCAACCACACAGGACACTGCAAGCAAAACAAAACAAGAAACTGTTAGAAGATAGCAGATAGCAATTAGTAGGATTAAGCAGGCAGAAGAATGAAGAGGTCACTATGATTTCTTCTTTTTTCATCAGCACACAGCCTAAGGGGAAAAGGGTTTTTATAGGTACAATTGAGGGGCTCCTTCCTGCTTTAGGACTTAGGAGACAGACTGCATTTATTAGAGGGCAAACAGGGGTTCAGTTAATTTATGTTTAGTTGAAGTCAAATACTTCCATGAGTAAACATTTGGAAGTCATTCCAGTCTTTTAGAAGTCAAAATACTTCCCACATCCCACAATTTGAAAGCCAATATTCTAGGAATGATCAATTTATGGATGTTAAAACAAATATTAGTGGTAAAATACAATTTCTTTTAGAAAAAAAAACACAGTTTTGAGCTTCTGTGCCTTCAGTTTTGGAAGTTGTCCAATTTAATGTTTTTACATTTGGAAGTCAATGACTTCCTCCCCTTTATTTTGGAAGTTTTTTCCTTATTTTTCGGAGTCAAATATTCCCAAAATAGAAACATAGAAACATAGACTTTGATGGCAGATAAGGACCACTTGGCCTACCTAGTCTGCCCATTTCCCTACCTACTGGATAAGCTACAGATCTTATTTAATCAACAGCCGATTTCTTTCTACCCCCCCACAAAAATTGCCTTATGTCTGTCCCATGCATTCTTGAATTCTCCCACAGTTTTAGACCCCACAACCTCCTCAGGAAGGCTGTTCCATGTGTCCACCACCCTCTATGTGAAAAAAATACTTCCTCACATTGCCGCTGAGCCGCCCCCCCATCTTCAAATTGTGTCCCCTTTTTCTTACACATCTCTTTTTCTGAAAGATGCTACCCTCTTGGACTTTGTTGATTCCACTGAGGTACTTAAAAGTTTCTATCATTTCCCCCCTCTCCCTCCTTTACTCAAGAGTATACATATTAAGCTGCTTTAGTCTCTCCTCACATGGCTTCTCTTGCAGACCCTGCACCATTTAAGTTGCCCTCCTCTGGACTGCCTCCATCCTGTCTATGTTCTTGCAGAGATGGGGTCTCCAGAACTGGATGCAGTACTCTAGATGGGGTCTCACCAACTGTCTGTACAGAGGGATAACAGCTTCCTGTTTTCTGCTGATGATGCCTCTCCTATACATCCCAGTATCCCCCAGCCCTCCTTGCTGCCTTCTCACATTGCTTGCTAACCTTAAGGTCATTTGATATGATTACCCCCAAGTCCCTTTCCATTTTTGTTGTTGTTACTACCCCCCCGCCATTGTGTAATCTTCCCCTGGGTTTTGTTTCCCAGGTGCATTATTTTGCACTTCTTTGCATTGAATCCAAGCTGCCATACTTCTGACCATTCCTCCAACCTTGCCAAGTCTCTTCTCATCCTTTCCACACCTCCTTGTGTATCAACCCTGTTACAGATCTTTGTGTCATCTGCAAAGAGGTGTACTTTTCCTTCCAGTCCCTCTGCAGTGTCACTTATAAAGAGATTAACAAGCATTTGTCAATGCCGAATGTTGGCTTGCTGGCATTGACATTGGTAGTTCAGGAGTTAGACAGATGCATCAAAGGAATGGCAGTGAAGTATTGAACTGATGCCAACCCACCCCCACCCTGCAGAGAGTGACAAGCATTAGAGTGTCCCTTTGGGTGTTTGGTAGTGCAGTGTGGGAAAACATGTCGGGCAGGATGTGAGAAATGACAGCTGCACAGTTCATAAGGAGGTGTAAAAAAATGCCAGTATTGAAAATGTGGCATGTAAATATACCAAATTTGCAAAGCTACCAGGGTGTGGGAAATATGCAATACACACATACCAACACTGCCATTTATGGGCGTTCGGCGCAAATTTTCAACATAGGCATTTAGCACCTCTGCTCATGTACAGTGTCACTGTTATTTCCTCAAAGTGTCCCAAAGTGATTTTGCACAGCGACCACGCTATTCTGCGGAAGTGCAAAACACATTTTGGGCATGATATGTCAAATGACAGCTGTAATGTTCATCAAGAGGTGTGGAAAAATGGCAATGGTGAAAATCCAGACTGAAAATATCACAAATGCATGAGATGCGCGTGCATGCAATCTCTGCCATACTTTCGCGTAACACAGTTATTTTATGGAGTATCATCACCAAATTTTCAACATAGGCATTTTAGGTCCTCTGCTCATGAACTGTGTCACTGTCATTTTCATAATCTGGCCCAAACACTGATTTCCCACAGCGACTGTGCTATTGTGCGCCAGAAGTGCGGAAACACATTTCGGGCAGGATGTGAAAAATGACAGCTGTACTGTTTACAAGGAGGTGTACAAAAGTGACAATGCTGAAAATCCGGCAGTAAAATATTGTGAATGTGCGAAGTTACGAGCCTGCGTTGCAACTGCGCAACGCACACTTGTAAAACAGGCATTTGTTGGATTTTTTCCACCAAATTTGGAACTTAGGCTTTTTAAGAGGGCACCTCATGAACACCACCACTGTCATTTCGTTAATGGGCCCTGAAAGGTGATTTTGCGCAGTGACTGTGAAATCACCTTTCGAGGCTGATAAACGCCATGACAGTGACAGAATTCATGAGGAGGGCCCCCAAAAACCCCATGTTGAAAATTTGGTGCAAAAATTCCAAAAAATGCCTGAGATATGCAACAAAGTTGAAAAAAACCTATCTAGCCCATTATACAGCTTACCGGCATTTCCTCAGTTCGCGGTCGGCTTTGAAGAGTGCAGACGTGTTCCCGGTCCACTGAAGATCGTCGTGCTGGACTCCGGAGGTAAGTATGGGGGTGAGGGGTGTGGGGAGGCAGGGTGCGCAGTGGGTGGAGTGGGGTTGTGGGAGGGAGCAGGGGAGAAGCGCCGTGGGACGTTTTAATTTGCAGGTTTTAAAAAAAAAAAAAGATGCGTGGGGCGTTTGCCATGCTGGGGTGGGCTCCCAGCTTGGCAGAGGATGGCTGGGGGTGGAGCCGGCCGAGGATTAGGGCACCCTCGTCGGCCCATGGCATCAGTTGCCATGCTGGGGTGGGCTCAGCGTGGCACCCTGTACTGGGGGGGGATGGCACGTAGTAAAGTGGACATAACTTCTAAACAAAGTGACACTGCATGACGAGCTTGTCTCTGATTGCAGCGGCACTTTGTTTAGAAGTTTTGTCCACTTTACATAATGTTGGTGTCAGTGCTATCATGCTGGCTTGTTGGGGAATGAGGGATGCACCTACTGATGCGTGCCCTGCATTCACCCAACAGCAGCCGCGCCCCCAAAGCTGCACTCTCCCAATATGTTGACTGCCGTGCAAGCGCGACAAGCCAACATAAAAAGGACTGGACCCAGAACTGAACCCTGTGGTACCCCACTAGTAACCCCTTCTTTCTTCAGAGTGGATTCCATTTACAATTACCTTCTGTGTCCTGTTGTCCAGCCAATGTTTTACCCAGGCTACCACCCTGGGACCCACTCCCAGGCTGGTTAATTTGACTATTAATCTTTTGTGCGGGACTGTGTCAAATGCCTTGCTAAAGTCTAGGTAGGCCATGTCCACAGCCCCTCCCTGGTCTACTATTTTGGTCACCCCATCAAAGAAATCAATCAGATTCTTCTGACATGTCCTTCCCACTGTGAAACCATGCTGCCTTGGATCCTGTGCCCCACTGGCCTTTAGGTACTCAACAATTCTTTCCTTCAGAAGTGATTCCATCACTTTCCCTACCACAGAGGTCAAACTAACAAGTCTGTAGTTTCCTGCCTCTGTCTTGCTCCCACTTTTGTGAAGGGGAATCACATCTGCCTTTCTCCAGTCTTCAGGTACCACACCATCCTCCCATGATTTGTTAAAAAGGGTAGTCAGTGGTGTCACTAGTTCTCTCCTTAATTCTTTTAGAATTCTGTGGTGAATTCCATCAGACCCCATTGCTTTGTCTACTTTAAGTTTTAGGAGTTCTTTTAGAACCCTATCTTCTGTGAAAGTACTGGGATCGACCCCCCTATCCAGAGTGCTTCTGTTAATTGGATTAGGCACCTCCCCCTCCTCCTCTTTTGTGAATACTGAGAAGAATTATTTGTTCAGTGTCCCAGCTTTTTCACTGTCCCTCTCTGCCCACCCACCATCCACTCTATTCATCCTCACTATCCCTCCCTTTGTCTTTCTACGCTCCCTGATATACCTATAAAAGGTTTTATCCTCCCTTCTTAAGAGTTGGCTATCTTTTCCTCAGTTTGAGCCTTTGCTATTCTGACTACCCTCCCTGTTTCCTTCTACCTTAACTGGTACAGTTCTCTGTCCTGCTCCTTCTGTGTTTCCTTATACTTCCTAAATGCTGTCTTTTTCTCCCTAACCTTCACCGCCACCTCTTTTGAGAACCATAGTGGCTTTTCCTTTCATTTTGATTTGTTTATTTGCTTCACACAAAGGCTTGTTGCCTCTGTGATGGCAGTTTTGATGTTTCCCCATTGTTGTTCCATCTCTCCTTCTAGCCTGTTTGGTAGTACTTTTCTAAAACACTCTCCCATCTTTCCAAAGTCAGCCCTCCTGAAGTCCAGAACTCTCACTTTTGTATGGCTTGACTCTGTAGCTGAGTTTATTGAGAACCACACTGTTTGGTGGTCACTTGTTCCCAGACGGCTACCCACTTCTAGATCTGAGATCCTCTCATTGTCTCCATTTGAGAGTAGGAGGTCTAAGATTGCTCCCTCACAAGTGGGTTCCAAAACTGGCTGTCTGAGGCATGCCACCTGAAGGGCATCAAGAATGGCCCTGCTTTTGGATGTGGCTGCAGCAAAGGTGCTCCAGTTAACATCTGGCATATTCAGGTCCCCCATCAATAGTATCTCCCCTTTCTCTACCATCCTAACGATGCCTTCTATTATATCCTTGTCCATTCCCTCTCCCTGACATGGGGGTCTGTATACAACCCCTGTGCAGATTGTGGTGCCATTTCCAGTCTCTAAGGTGACCCACAGTGCCTCCTCTCCTCCCTGTTTACTCTTTTGTTCAGTTGCTTTTATCCCTTCCCTTACATAAAGAGCTATTCTGCCCCCTCTTCTCCCCTCCCTGTCTCTCCTGTTGGTTGTGTACCCTGGTATGTTAACATCCCAGTCATGGTTCTCTGTGTGCCATGTTTCTGTGACTGCTACGATATCTAGGCATCCCTCTTCCATCAAGGCCACCAGTTCAGGGAGTTTGTTGCCCAGACTATGGACATTGGTAATCATTACCTTCCATTTCTTGATGGCCTTATCCCTTTTTGCCCCATCCCTGTCCTTATTGTGTTTGTCATTTTCTTCATTTACCCCTGCCCTCATCCCTATCAACATCTAACAAAATGGAGTTAACTGAAGCCCTGGGAGCAAGCTTTGTTAGTTAGGTAACTTTTACATGAGGGTAAGGTATCGGGGAGCGGGGGGAATCATGGGCACAACTGGAAAAGATGGATGGGAGGGGTCACGGGGAGGTGTGGGCATCTTCTACTGAAAACAAGGGAGAACGCTGGTGGGAAAACAGTGGGATGGGAAGGGTGGTAGGCTGCAAAAAGTGTGGAGAGGCAATCTTTCTGAAAATTGCATGGAGAGTGGGAGGGTGTTTTGTGTGCAGGTGATTAAGGCAGCTTAGGAATGAGATCAGCTGTTTACAAATGAACTCAGGAGGGGATAGAGGGCTGTGATGGAAGACAACTCACTGGCAGGGAAGGGAAGGATAGTAACTGTGGGGGAGGACAGATCAAAGAGGGAGGTGGGAGCGGGAATATGGTAGCATATGGGGGAAGGAGACAGGGGGTCCCAGTTCAGAGGACAAATGAAGGCAGAAAAGGGGAGAAATGGAGGATGGAAGGGAAGGAGGAATCTAACAGTCGCAGAGTCAGCAGAGGTGGGGTGGTGAACAGAAGGAAGGAGGAAATAGGTGGTAGTGAAGGGGCATCAAAAAATCAGTTTGAAGTACTGGCAGGATTGGGAGATATGATGGGGGAGTGCAGGGTGGAGGAGCTGATGACAGGCAAGGTGAGAATGGAGCAGGAGGGAGGTAAAGGAGTTGAGGGGGTATTTTTTTTTTATTTAAAATTTGATGACCGGGACAGGCACACTGAGCCAAGGCTCATTTCCAGGTGCGATATTGGTATGGTATTGGGATAAGTCGAGGGAGAGGGTTGTTGGGAAGGGGGCAAGGGAGATATGAGAAAAGGGTAGGGATGCATCAGGGGGAGGAGGCAGGAGGAGTCCAGTGGAGGGGGGAAGTAAAATCAGAGGCAAAAGGGGAGAAGGTGAACAGGGCAGAGACAGGGGACATTATAACAGGAGTGGAAGGGGGAACAACTGCACCGGAGGAGGGGGAATGGAAAGGAAGGGGATGGAATAAAGGAAGGACAAGGTGATCAGACAATGAGGGCGTGTTCCTAGTGCTAGGAGACTCAATTCTGAAAGGGATCAGATGGGGAAGCAAGGGGGAGAGGCATAGTCACATATGTGTGGAGGCCTTGACAGGCATAACAGCAGAAATGGTGGGTCAATCTGTTCTGAAACATGCTAAGAGGGATAGGGAGAAACCTCACATAGCTTCACATTTGGAAACAAATGACTTGGTGGGAAATATGGTAGATGTGGTCCAGAGGAGGTTTGAGGAGCTGGGGCTGATTTGTGAGGAGGCAGAAAGATCAGTAACTTTCTCTGAGGTGCTTCCAGTACCCAAGGCAAGCACAACAAGGAAGCTGAGGATACAGGAATTTAACACTTGGCTAAGAGAATGTTGTCAATCCAAATGGTATGGGCTGGTAGGGGTTGGGGAAGGACCAGTGAGGTCAAGGATCATTAGGCAAAGGACAGGCTACACTTGAGTGAGGAGGGAAGGAGGGTACTGAAACAGAAACTGGGGGATACTTAGCAAATAATGGGGCCTAGTCACAAAAGAAATCTGTGGGTCCTTGGCTTTGTTGCATTTGCTCTCTTGAACTATCTACCTGTAGTGGTGTGTGAAGCTTCGGAGGTACAAGGTAAAAGGGAAAGGGGGAGTGACACTATATGCGAGGGAAGGACTGAATTGTGGCAGGGAGGAAGGGGAGGAGTGTAGCACAGAGTCATTATGGGTGCAGCTCCAGGACTCCAAAAATAGGACTCTTAGGATGGGAGTGGTGTATGGGCCACCCTCTCAGACTGAGGAGTTAGACAGGAAACGAGCAGGACATATTAGAAGGAGCTACAGAATGGGCAGCTTGGTGATTGTGGGGGACTTCAACCTGCCGGGAGTGGATTGGGGTACCCCAGCCACTACGAATAGGAGGGAGCAGGTACTTCTGGATGCTTTCCAGGACAACTTCCTATTGAAGATGGTCAATGAGCCAGCCAGGTTAGAGAACACCCTAGGCCTCGTGATGGTGAATGGTGAGTTAGTGAGGGACTGGGGGTGAAAGAACCACTGGCAGAAAGTGAACACCACTCAGTGTGGTTCATGATAAACATGGGGAAAGGTGAGTAGGAATGGGCACAAGGGTGTTAGACTTCAGGAGGGCTGACTTCAGGATGATGAGGGAAATAGTGCAGGGGTATCTGGCCAGGTTCCTTCCAAATATTGACACTAATCAAAAGTGGCAAGTCATTAAACTGGGAATTGAGGAGGCAACCTCAACATGTACAAAGGTCCAGAATAAGAGGGCTAGGGCCTAGAAGCCTTGCTGGATGAGTAGGGGGGTCATGGGAAAAGTAAGAAAGAAAAGAGCCACTTTTAGAAGGTACAAAAAAACAGAAGGGGGAGGACAGGGAGGAATACCTGAAGGAGTCGAGGGAGGTGACAAGGGCAGTCAGGGCAGTCAAGGCATCCAGGGAACTCAGGCTTGCACAGGGCATCAATGAAGGAGAGAAGGACTTCTTCAGGTACATCAAGGAGAAAAGGAGTTGTAAAGACCAGATAGTAAGGATTAAGAGGGATGTGTGCTGGGTGGAAATAGGGGCAGAACAGGCAGAAGAATTAATTGAGTACTTCTGCAGCTGTTGAGGGGACGTGGCCAGCAGCTGAACTGAATGGAAGCCTGAACTCTGAGCTCTCACAAACCCCTTTAAATTATCCTTGTTAACCCCAGACTTTTCAACAATACGGCGCGACTAACACAATTCAAACATTTGTGCAGTAATTGCCCATCTAGCAACTCCTTGCTCGGTCTCCCGAAACCTGGAAATACCAAATTTGAATTGGTCACTTTCTGCTATGCTGCTCGGCCTAGCTAGATCCTCTGAGATGGATTCTGCATCTGTGCCAAATCAGCTGAAGGAAGATATGCCCGAAATTCAGCAGATGTTTGCAGAGATCCTTCAACGCATGGAAAAAATAGACGTAGCTACAAATAAAAATACAGCAGATATTGTCGACCTTACACAATGAACCTGTGTCTCTGAGCACAGATTGGCTGAAGAGGAGGATGGCTGGCATAAAGCGGGGGCTCAACTGCAAGAACAAGATAGACTTATACATTTACTTTGGGCTAGGGTGGAAGATTCAGAGAATCATAGCCGCCGGAATAACCTTAGGTTTGTGGGGTTTCCAGAGAGCTGCGAGGGGAACGACACCATCATGTTTTTACAAAAAGAGCTGCCTGCTATATTGGACTGGCATTGCGGGGCTCCGTCGGAGATAGATAGGGCCCACAGAACTCTGGCACCTCGCCCCGCACCAGGAACACATCCTTGAACTATCCTGGCCCGTTTCCTTTGGTTTCAAGACTGAGAAACCATTACAAGACTGGCTCACATGAAGAAAGAGCTTTTTTGGAATGGGCACAGGATTCAGATCTTTGCGGACTCCTCCCAGGAGGTGACAACAAGATGCAGGGCCTTTACAGTGGCTCGCAGAGTGTGTGCCGAGCTCAGCCTAGACTACTCCCTCAGATATCCGGCTTCACTCGAAATTGTTTTCAATGGTTCCCCTGAGTATTTGACAACCTGACAGCTGCAGAGAACTTTCTTGCAGCACAGACCCCTAAATTGAACTGGGGCCAGCTGCGCAAGTACCCAAGCTCCGAGGCCTAATCAAGCAGGCCTTCTCTGGTGGAGACTTCAATGCAGGAGACCAACAGCCATTCCTCGGCATATACTAACCAGCAGAATACTCCCAGCCAGTTGTCTCCTCAAAAATCCCTGGGCAGCAATAGTAAAAGAAGGAACAGAAGAAGGCAAAGGATCGAAGGGGCACACATAGATAAAACCCTGTGGCTCCGATCCAGGAGCTGTAGTGAGAGCCCTGACTCAATTACATCACAAAGCTCCTTCAAGCCCAATATGAGCAACAACCAGTTTCAGGCTCTGATGGACTTACCCACCGATGGCCCATCAGTAGCTCCACCACTGCCTCCCAGATGCTCGCAACTGAAGGAGATTAAACCCCAAGCTGTTAGGATTCTCTCAAGGGCAGAAGGAGCGGACACTTCCCATGAGGCCTCTTGTCCCTCCGACAGCTTGTCTGAAATGATGCCCCACATGGAGCTCCCAGAAGAACTAATTCCTGCCGCTGAATCAGTGGGCTGACTCTTAAGGTGTTTTCTTTGGTAATAAGCTCTCCCAGGATTTAACCCGGCAGGTTTGACTCTGTAGTCAAATATTTCTGGGTTTATTTAAAAGGTGGTTACAGACTGTTTGTTTTTCTCCTTTACTAAATGCTGTTGTATTAACAACTCCTACCCCCCTTGGTGGTTTATTTATATGAAGCTGTGGTCGCCTTATTACATTGCATAATACTATGGAGGATCTTACCAATGTTTGCCCCCCCGCCTTACAGTAGTAGCCACAGACATTGCCAGCAATTTCTAGATATTTCATGACATTTCTGAAGAGTTTCTCTCTGCTGCCCCTACTGTGAAAATGCAGAAAGCAGGAGATATTTCTGGAAATATCACAGACATTTTGGGAAATAGCTGGCAGTGTCTGTGGCTGCCACTGTGTGGGTCCTAAGGACTGGTGGGCAGTAGCTGGAACCCCTCCTATGAATGATTTCCACACGGATTAAGTGGCCTTCACCCTGAGTTACTTGCTTTGCAAAGGAGCCACTTGACCCCCATTTCCTTTGTATTCCTTCCCTCTCAGGGAAGGGGAGGACCTGGCAAAGGTTTTATATGCCATTACCCCATGGTCACCCATAACATCCATTTCGGACTGACACCTGGGGACCCGAGACAAGCTCTGTTAAGAGCTCAATAATTTGATGATCAGTAACCCACTGGTCTGCATTTGTATGAAGGACTAGTCAGTTAAAGAAGGGGAATGTGATCAGAGGATCTAGGACTTTGGGTAGTTCTCCCTGTCATGCTGAGTTTAAGATCACACTCACCTCCCAGTGACCTCCGTTGGTATCTGTGATGCGAGTTGGCCAATACAAGCAGCGGATGCTGGTCAGATATGGAATTGTTTAATTGGATGGGAAGGGGTGGAGGGATGGGTTTTGTTGGAAGTTGCTATTTGTCTTTTGTATTATGTTTGTTAGTACCTATGTTTGAGGTACAAGTTATTCAAGACAGTAGGCTTATATTAACTTGTTATGTTTACTGCTATGGCACTCTGAAGACTAGTGCTGGGACTCGTCCCAGGGGCATAAAGAGAGGGAGTTGGTACACCGGGCGTATACCCACACATGGGGACTTCCTGTCAAACCATTTTTCAGTCATGTTATACCCTGGGCTAGATGGAGACTAGGTTTCTTTCTTAGAATGTCAGAGGGCTTAATTCACCAGTTAGGCAGAAAAAGGTCCTGCTCCACTTAAAAAAGTTGCATCCCACGGTGGTGCTCCTTCAGGAGATGAAACTTTCTCCTGGCAAAGAAAAGAAGCTTAAACAAGACTGGGTGGCTGAAGAACTGCATAGTGCAGCTGCTTCCCATAAACGAGGAGTTTCCACATTATTCCACAAAAATTTGGGGTGGAAAGTGAAGAGGCACATTCATGATAAGGATGGGAGGTGGATCTTAGCTGATATGGAGACTCCTGATGGCTCTCTCATATTGGCTAATATCTATGCCCCTAATCAGGATTGTCCTCAGTTCTTTCACACTGTTAATCAGGCCCTCACTAACTTTAATGTGAATAAGGCACCAATATTATTGGGTGGGTATTTTAATCTGGCACTGGATCACTATATGGACAGGAGTACCAAAACCCCCATACCCCATAGGCAGGCTAACAAGGCGATCGGCAGAGGTTAATGACTGAGCATGTATTGTTGCACGCCTGGAGAACACTACACCCTGAGGTACATGACTACTCATGTTTCTCCCAGACCCATGGTTCATCCAGCAGAATAGACCTCTGGCTTATCTCATCTGGATTATATGGACAGGCAACTATGTCTGTTATGTATCTGATATATGTTTCAGACCATGCCCCTCTGGAGTTAGTAATTAAACTTGGACTAGATCCTCCTCAGACCTCATCATGGTGTCTGGACCCCCTCTTGATGGAGGACGTTAAATTCCAAGAATGGCTAGGCCCCGAAGTGGAGGAATACTGGAAGAACAATGATGATGGGGAAGTGAATGACTCGACGTTCTGGGAGGCCTTCAAGGTGATCCTTCAAGGCAGAATTATTGCTTTTGCTTCTGCCAGGAGGCAACACCATGAGGCAGCTCAAAGGGCCTTAGAGAAACAGTTATCATCCTTAGAATCCCAATACAAATCCCTTAAATCCCAAGTTCTATCCCAGACATTATTGGCTCAATTGGCTAGTACAAGAATTTCCCTCAATTCCCCCTTAACCCGACAAGCTGAGCTAAATCTCAGACGGATGTGACATTCTTATTGGGAAGGGGAAGAAAAGCCAGTAAACTCCTGGCATATTGCCTAAAACATCAAAAGGCATCCAGGACAATACATGCTCTGGTGGACAAAAAAGGGGTACAATGCCACTCAAAAAAAGGGGTGAACGAGATCATGACCCAGTTCTATGAATAATTGTATGCATCTCCTCACCCTTCTGACCCGCTTAAAATTCAAAGTTTTCTAGCCTCAATACCTATCCCTAAACTCTTAGAAAATGACACTAAATTGTTGGAAGCACCAATAACAGTAGAAGAAGTGGAGAAGGCAATTAATTCCTTGAATCCCCGTAAAGCCTCTGGGAAAGATGGATTGCCCATTGACTTGTATAGACTCAGTGGAGCTAATCTGCCCCCGTATTTGGTCCAGACATTCCAACACTCTCTGCATGCAGGGCAACTACCCCCATCCATGAGAGAAGCCACTATCACAGTACTCCCTAAAGAAGGAGAAAGACCACATCTCCCTTAGTAGTTATCGCCCCATCTCCCTTATTAATGCGGATGCCAAAATCTTGGCCAAAATTCTTATGAGTAGGCTTGATCATCTCCTACCAGACCTGGTTCATCCATCCCAGGTGGGTTTTGTTAAAGGCCATCTAGGGTTGGACCATCATAGAACACTGTTCTCAATATTGCACCATACTAAAATGTCCAAGAAGCCTTCCACAGCTCTAGCCATAGACTTTGAGAAGGCTTTTGATTGGGTTGAATGGCCCTTCTTGTTTCATACCCTCTCTATGATGGGTTTGGGACCCAACTTTATCTCATGGATACAACTGTTATATGCCTTTCCAATGGCTTTGTTCCTGACAAATGGTACTATGTCTCCACCTTTTCAATTACGGAAGGGTACAAGGCAAAGATGCCCCCTTTCCCCTCTTCTATTCATCTTAGCTATAGAGCCCCTGGCCATTGCGCTTTGGGAATCTCATTCTATCCCTGATATACAGGTAGGAGACACTACCTTCAAAACATTCCTATATGCAGATGACCTCCTCATCACTACGGAGTATACTCCACAGGTGATTCATAACATCTTCAACATTTTGTCCAGCTTTGCAGAAGTGTCTGGTCTTAAGCTAAACCAGTCCAAAACTGAGCTACTTCCATTGAACTCTATGTCTCCTGAAGAAGATATCACAGCTTTAGGGCTAAAATGGTCTCCTAATGGCATAAAATATCTGGTTATCATCCTACATTTGAATCTGGAGAAAATGCTTTCAGTTAATTTTACTATACTATTAGATACTCTCAGACAGGACATGGAGAGATGGAAGGCCCTGAGACTTTCACCTGCTGGCAAGATAGATTTCATCAAGATGATGGCAGCTCCCAAGATATTATATCTGCTAGCTCATCTACCCATGCCTATCCTGCAGAAATGGTTTCAAACACTGGAGGCACAGATGGGCAACTTCCTATGGGAGGGATCCTTACCTCGTTATAGCAAACAAGCTACACCAGCACTGGAGAAGGGGAGGCTGGGGCCTTCCATGGTTGCAGAGGGATCATATGGCCTTTATCTCATCTCAGACCACCAGATGATTCTCCAAAATTGGACAGGCCTCTCTGACCTGGTTCCCTTTGGAGGCAACATTTGTCCATGCCCCTTCTCCAGCGGTGGTCCTGTATGGTAAGAAAAAGTTACCCCGAATATCCCCCCTTCTATCCAGGTCTCCATTCAATACTGGAGAAAGGTTCTAGCCCTCTTAGGACATGACCCAGCTCCATGGATATACATGACCCTGTGGAACAATCAACCCCTACAGGTAGGAAGAAGTATAATACATTGGAAACATTTGGAGGCCCTGCGTATTTCCTCGATTCAAGATTTATTACTCCCTAACTCGAATACATTGGATACCTCTGAGTCATTAAAAACCAGATACCATCTTCCAGCCACCCATTTTTGGAGGTACCTTCAGATTAGAGATGCCATAACCCACTTACCCAATGCCCCCCAAACCAAAGGGGCACAGCAATGTCCTCATCCTATAACTACATGGGAGAAGCATCCTAAAAACAGAGCAAGTGGGATTTACGCTACCCTCAGAGATGCTTCCACAGACCCTACCCAAAAGGCTAAAGTCCAGTGGGAAAAGGATTTCCAGATCTCCAGCTCTGACCAACAGTGGGAGCATGGGTGGGTTAGAATCCACTCTGCTTGACTAGATGGCAGCACATGCCTTATTATGAACAAAACTATTCATAGGTGGTATAGAGACCCGGCCAAACTTAAGAAGATGAGTCTTCTTCCAACCAATACTTGTTGGAGGTGTGGTAACCAGGGGGCGCATTCGTTTCATATACTCTGGGATTGCTCCAGCCTTAAATCCTATTGGGCAACAGTCCAGAAAATGTGTCAACAGATTTTTCCTGTGATTGTCCCTGACCCTTCCCTTCTACTCCTGGGATGTGGCTGTCCGGACATGCCCAAACATAGCCTGGGGCCCAATGAGTCACTGCAGTTGGGGATGCAGCTAAAAGACATATGCTAACAAACTGGAGATCCTCAGTGACACCTACCTTCTAAGAGCTCCTCCTAGCACTAGCTCAGGGGGCTACATTTGAAAGAATCTCTAGTTTTGCTGGAGGCTCAGTGGCTCAATTTGAGAAATGCTGGCAGCCCTATCTGAAGTTGAAATACTGCCATAACCTCCCCCCAGGGTTATTTCATAGGTTTTTCACATTCCAGGGTTTGATTTCTCTCCCCCCTCTTTAAGGTTGGTGCCCCCTCTAGTGGTTTCAGTTCTTATTTATGCAGGCCCTGACCTAGTAAAGGATTGTCTTTGTATATAGTTGATATGGTTACATGCTCATATGTAGGGCACACACCAGCTTTACATCCTGGCGCTGGATCCGGACCAGTATGCTAGTATAAGTATGAGACACATGCTACTGAATCCAGGTCCCCTTCACCCAGTGTCAGTGGGAATCTAGCCTGACCCTTATAATCCCTGTGTTAAGCTGACAATTAAGTTTTTTGTATATTATATCACCTATCAGTGTATCCACCAAACTTAACTCTATTATGTCTTCCTGTGCAATGCATTCTTCTGGTCATACCAAATGTTGCGGTGTGGTCCAGAACTTATATCTAACGCTGTGTCTATGTGTGTGTCCCATTTTTAAAATAATAATAAAAATGTTAAACTTAAAAAATGAGTACTTCTGATTAGTATTTACTAGAAAGAAAGGTGGGGGCATTACCCAAGGGGTGGGAGGGTGGGTATGGGGGAGATGACAGATGGGGAAATCCCAATGGGCAAGGTACTGTAGGGCTTTAGGGCTCAGAGGGTGGAAAAGGTGCCTGGGCCAAACGGTATACACCCCAGGGTGCTAAAGTTGATGGCAGACGTCCTGGCAGAACCCTTGGCAGACCTGTTCAATGCCTCCATGGTCTTAGGGAGTGTACCTCAGTTCTGGAGGATGGTGCAGTTGGTACCCCTCCACAAGAGCAGCCCCAAGGATGACGCAGGAAACTACAGACCAGTAAGCCTCACATTCATTGTGGAAAAGCTAATGGAGACAATCCTGAAGGAGAGGCTGGTTTCCCTCCTAGAGGCTAATGGTCTGGAAGACAGCAGACAGCATGGGTTTGTCTCAGGCCACTCCTGTCAGACCAGTCTGGTGGAGTACTATGACTAGATAACCAGGCAATTAGACAGGGGCTGTGCAGTGGATGTTCTGTACCTGGACTTCAGTAAGGCATTCGATTTGGTGCCACATGGGAGGCTAGGAAGTTAGCTGGAAGGCACAGGGGCAGGGGCGAAGATGGTGGAATGGGTAGTAAATTGTCTGCAACAGAGACAGCAGAGGGTGGTGGTGGGAGGGGAGCTCTCATCTCACAGGGTGGTGACAAGCAGGGTGCAACAGTGCTCTGTACTGTGTCCAGTGTTGTCTGAGATCTTCATAGCAGACATCTCAATAGGCATCAAGAGCAAGATCAGTCTGTTTGTACATGACGCCAAGATGGGTGCAGTACTGGATGACTTAGAAGGGTGACAGGGGTTGCAAAATTATCTGGCAAAGTTGGAGGCCTGGTCAGACACTTAGCAGCTGGGGTTCAATACCAAGAAATGCAAGGTGCTACATTTCGGTGCAAAATACCCAAGGAGGAGTTACCAGCTAGGTTGGATTCAACTATTCAAGCCAGAAGAGGAGAAGGATCTGGGGGTGATCAAAACAGCAGCAGTGAACAACTCAGCACAGTGTAGAAAGGCAGCTGCAAAGGCCAACAGGATGCTGGGTTATATTGCCAGAGATGTATCCTCTGGGGGGTGATCCTGCCGCTATACAGGTCACTAGTTATGCCACCCCTGGAGTACTGCATGCAGTTCTGGCAACCATACCTGTAGAAGGACATTAGGTTAGTGGAGGGGGTGCAGCACAGGGCAACAAAAATGATCCATGGGCTAGGGGACTTACCCTATGACAGCAGGCTGAGGGAGCTGAATATGTAATCCCTGGAGGAGAGGAGGGATGGGGGGACATGATTGAAACCTTTAAGTACAAAAAGGGAATAAATAAGATGGAGACAGAGGGACTTTTCAAATTAAGGAGTGGAAGGGACACTTGAGGGCACGATCTGAGATTGAGAGGCTGAAGATTCAGGAGGGAAATGAGGAGACACATTTTTATGGAGATGGTGTTGTTTGGGTGGAATGCATTGCCAGAGGAAGTTGTACCCTGTAGAACAGTGGGCTGCTTCAAAAGGGGATGGGACAGGGTAAGGGGGAAGGTCACGGGAGGGGAGGAAGGGGCATCTGCAGTATATGGGCTGCTAGCTGCACAATTGAGCAGACTTGATAGACCATAAGGCCTTCATCGACTGCCAATTTCGTATGTTCGAATGTTCATATGAGTTCCATTGTTTTTAGTAATCATCACAGACCTAGTCCTCAAATCTCCTTCTGGTCCCCCCCCAAACTTTTCTCCCACCAACACCACAAAATCAATCAGGAATAAATAAAATGGTTTCCCAGTGCAGAGTATCTGCTCCATTCAGTGTCTGTCTTGTAATGGTGGGAACAAATGACTGGAGATGTCTTCACTACTGGTAAAACCTGATTGGCTTAGAATTCAACCAATCAAGTTTTACTAGGAGCAAAAAGTCACCCATTCATTTCTTTGTAGACACTGAACAGATCATATGCTCTGCACTGGGGGACTGTTTCATTTATTGCAGGTTAATTTGTGGCTCCTGGGATGTGGGAAGGGGGTAGTTGGGACCAGTGGAGAGTTGGGGGCTGGGGGACTGCATCTGTGATGATTAATAAAGACAGTGGGACTTTCTGAGGGGAGTCAGATGGAGTGTGTTGGGTGCATGGGTGGAAGGATGGAATTATGTTTTCAATCAAGGTACACGTGTTTCAGGATTTTACCAGGGCAGTGGTGAGAAGGGTGTCAGCATGGGGTGGGAGGGGATATCATGGTTTTAATCCTTTTTGAATGTTCGGGAGTTATCATTTTTGGGTTGGGTAAGAGGTGTAACAGACAATTTGTACTGCTATTTGTCAGCTGAATTGGCCATTCTCCATGTGAATTTGATGAATTCACTTGGCAAATTGCAATACAAATTGTGGTTCTTAACTTCACAAATATGCTGACATTCACAAATCTTTTTGCAGAGTAATTCTGGCAACTTTGCACACCACTACAGGTAGATAGTTCAAGAGATCAACTGCAACATAGCCAAGGACCCACTGACCAACAAGAGATCTTGCAGGGGGGGTGGTTAGCAGGCTTGAAGAGCTAAGGCACAAAGGTTTATTTGGTGCCTACAAGATTTCAGCTAGACAGCTTGGGGAGTCGGAATACAATATATGATTTTGTGGTTCTATGTGATAATGGCGAGCACTGAACGGTGACTCACATTATTGTGATGTCAGGGTAGCGAAAACAATTTTGCCACCCTGACATCCTCGGCGTATGAAAGAAAGCTCCAGGGACTGAAAATACTTGCTTTCTGTGAGGGGGTGCAGCCCTCATCCCCCCACATGGGGGTTTCACCCCCTACACCCACCACTTAAGGATTCTCAACTCCAGAGGGGTGCATGTCGGGGGGGTGCAAAAGCAAAAAAAAAGTTACGTTTTGGGCTGGGTGCAAGAAAAGCACAGTAGCACCCAGACCTAGACTCGAACCTGGAACCCCAGCACCGCAAGTGAAGGCCAACCCCCAACACCACGGCGCAACTCGGCAGCCGACCGCAGCACCACTCCTACA